>OX465419.1:11255066-13655066 GCA_950005045.1 Agrotis exclamationis
ATTTATTTCCCACGTTTTTTCCCACGTTTTTATACACTCACTTTTCTTGTTTGTTTGTTTGTTTGTCGTTCCGGTTGGACTTTTGCAACTCAATTTTGAGGCACTTTCCGATAAGCTAGCAGGCTGAAATTTTGCACACGCTCTGAGTTCTGATGACAATGCATGACTAGCTAAGAAACGTCATAACAAATTCAATATGGCGGCCTCCCCAAGATGGCAGACTGGCTGTTTGAAATCCACCCCTATGATATGGGTATCAAATGAAAGGGTTTGCTGTCAGGAATACGAAAAAAATAGTCTCGTGACTTAAATCCAATATGGCGGACGTCCAAGATGGCAGACAGGCTATTAGAAATGCACCCCTAAGATATGGATATCAAATGAAAGGGTTTGCTGTCAGGAATACGAAAAAAATAGTCACGTGACTTAAATCCAATATGGCGGACGTCCAAGATGGCAGACAGGCTTTTTGAAATGCACCCCTAAGATATGGATATCAAATGAAAGGGTTTGCTGTCAGGAATACGAAAAAAATAGTCACGTGACTTAAATCCAATACGGCGGACGTCCAAGATGGCAGACAGGCTATTTGAAATACACCCCTAAGATATGGATAGGTATCAAATGAAAGGGTTTGCTGACAGGAGTACGAAAAAAATAGTCACGTGACTTAAATGCAATATGGCGGACGTCCAACATGGCGGACAGGCTTTGAGGCACTTCCCGATATGCTAGCAGGCTGAAATTTTCAGGGTAGCTTCAAAACTGATGAACAAAGATAAAAATAATAAAATAATTAATAGATTTAAAAAAATCTAAAAACCCACGTTTTTAAATGTCCTAAAAATAAGAAAATAACCCTACGGGGCTGAGAGAGGGGCCACTCAAAACGTGGGGGCGTATCTTTGCAAGTTACACCCACGATCTATTACACGTCATGTAAATATATCCCATAAATAATCTCTTAAATAATATACGCCCCCACGTTTTGAGTGGCCCCTCTCTCAGCCCCGTAGGGTTATTTTCTTATTTTTAGGACATTTAAAAACGTGGGTTTTTAGATTTTTTTAAATCTATTAATTTTTGTATACTTTTTATTGCTTTTTCGTAAATTGACAATTTTTCCTAGTATTCTAGGTATCTTTTTTCTCTCAAGTTTCGTTCAGAAAATAAGATTATTTACGCCTCTTGTTATTGTCGTTCCCTTACTATTTAAAAATAACTTTTCAAATTGAAAAAAAAAATAATCCTGAATAAGTACTCCAAGGGATATCTTGGATACTCTCGTCTATAAATAGAACATAATTGTTAAATGAGCTTAGTCTTACTAATACTACAAACGCAAAAGTATATGTTTGTGTGTTTGTTACTCTTTCACGGAAAATCTACTGAACGAATTTCCCTCTATCCATCTCCATCATTCATTCTCTCTCTCCATCCCTCTATCCATAACCTGGATTAACATAGGTTAGTTTTTTTCGATGATTTGCAGAATGTGACTGTCAGTGGATGGATGCGGACTGCTCAGTACCTCGAGGGCTGATGCTCTTTGGTGGAGGCAATAAGCTGATATTATTTACTATTTATATTATAGTTTTTTTCACGATATTATGTTCCCGTGGGATACTTCTGAATGGAAGTGGGTGAAGCCGCTGCCAACAGCTAGTAGATAATAATTTATTAAATTTCCAGGACCTGGTCCAATCCTGCGTGTAAGGCTCTTTGTAAGTATGCTCCTGCTGCCCATTGACCTGACATAATCACTTAGCTCCAGCAGCTATTTATAGCACCTGTGGGATTGCGGGAAACAGCGGCCCTATATAAGGAAATCTCTAAGAATATAAAATGTTATATTTTTCCATACCAAAGTACCTAGTTATTTCTTGGTAATTTCCTCGAGTTTCTTTTAATAATGGTACCAAAAAAGATTATCCTCTGTGGTTGTATGCTATTTATAGATCATTATTGTTTGACAATCTTGTGGGTACAGTCATGAGTGTTCATGTGATATTTTTTATTTATAAGTTATAAGTATACCTATACATTTTTTTTTTAGCGTGGTAAAATCATCAAATGAGTCCTCCCACCCCGGGCAGGGCGGGAGGGACTGTCAGACTTGTACTGACTAAAATCCACGGTGTCCTTCAATAGCCTTTTATGTTCCGGGGTCACGGTAATGAGATAAGTCCCGCGACCCCGGCAGGCAAGTATATACACTTATCAAAATTCAGAAGCCTTTCTTGGGAGGTATGGTTTCGTCCTCGATATAACACAAAGATTTTTCAAAAGTATGGTGGTAATTTTCAATAAGCACTTTATTCTCTTAATCTTAGGTACTCTTTATTGTACACAAAAGGGCCTGCTTCCATCATTTTAATATATTTTCTTTAAAATTGCATTAATTATTGATACAATAGAGGGACTCACGAATGGTCGCGGGACTCACGAATGGTCGCGGGACTCACGAATGGTCGCGGGACTCACGAATTACCGTGACCCCGGAATGTAAAGGGCTATTGAAGGACACCGTGGATTTTAGTCAGGACTCATTGGATGATTATACTACGATAAAAAAATGCATACAAAACGACGAGATTAAGAATTCAGTAGGTATCTACTCTGTTCTGTGAGTACTCTCACAGAAAAACCTATTACAGCAACTTTACAATCATATTTCTCTCAAAATTCGAGATAAATTATAGCTGCTTCTCTAATTTGGCATTTGAAATAAGCTGAAATATTTCAACATAAACTTTTGACTAGGACTTGTGATTAAAATGTCGTTGCTGCGTGTTTATTTAAGATTAAGTAATTTAATTTTCGCTGACAATCTGCTTTTACATTAATAATTCTTGATTTAAAAACCTACTCAACAAAAAGCAATACAGCAATGAATAGAAGACGATGTTCCGTAAAAAAGTTTAAAAAAAATCCACATGATTTCCCAAGTTTGAGTGACGGCTCTCCTCCGGGAACGAAAGCTTTTGTCAACCCCATGTCCCAGTGGCTTATTTCCTGTTGTATGAAAATTCACTTTCTACTCTTCGTGAAATCACCCCAAAGTTGCGGAAAGTTTATAAAACCTTTTGCGCATCGCTCTTAGCCCTTTTACGAAACACCTGACAATGGCTACAAATTGTATCCTTAGAGATTTCACACCCCGAAATTAAGTACATTAGTGTACGGCGGTAATTTACCGTAGAACTAGCTGTTATACTAATTTGATGAGGTATATGATTTTTCATTAGGTAAGTTACTACGAGTATATCAAACTACTTAGAAGTGGTGCTGGTGGCTCGAGCCTCACGAGTTCGAAACCAGCCAGGCGCATTACTCTGTGTTATTTATTTCATGACCACTGCTCTCAAAACGGTGATGGAAAACGGAAACCGGCAAGTCCTAGAACCAGAAATTAGAAGACATTTGACATCTACCAAACCGCACTGGGTCCGCGTGGTGGATAATGGCCCACACCATTCCACAGAGAGGAGGCCTGTGTCCCAGCAGTGGGAACATTAGGCTGATGACTTAGCTGTCGAATTGATATGCTCATCAAGCTTACCCTTACGTACAAAGTGTTTACCAATACCTACTTGTATTGTGCGCACAACTAAGAAGTGGAATTCCCTGCCGAGATCTGTATTTCCTAAAAACTACAATCGAAGAGTGAATAGGTTACTTCTAGCCAGACGTGCTACACCGCCGACCACATGAAACCCTAGAGCTAAAAAACTTTGAATTTCTAATCAGAGTATTTCGTACCTATATTTACACATCTAAGTACATTTTGTTAGGCCTTTAAAAGTAAACACGATTTCTACAAATCTGCTATGAAGTCAAGAACTCAGAATTATACCTCAGTCGTAGGTAAATGGTGGAAGTTTCTCGCAATGCTATTATCGGGGGCTCAAGAACTTAGGCTGCGTAATAATGCCTTTGGGCCCCCTTAGAGATTATGACCGCTACTGTGTCCACGGATGTACATACAACTAACATTACAACAAAGGGTAACTAAGGCACTATGCCGAGAAAGATACCAGACTAAACCATAAGGCGAACTCACAACACTGCGACGAATAAAAGAAAGTGTGTCCCTTGGTAGATGTAAGAATGTTTTTGTAACCTTCAGAAACTTTTGATTCAATTTTTATCCGGTCTTTGAAAATTACGTTGGTAATTT
Organism: Agrotis exclamationis; assembly: GCA_950005045.1. Classification (NCBI taxonomy): domain Eukaryota; kingdom Metazoa; phylum Arthropoda; class Insecta; order Lepidoptera; family Noctuidae; genus Agrotis; species Agrotis exclamationis. The sequence continues at coordinate 11,259,247 of OX465419.1, forward strand.
AGACCTATTGCAACCTTTAAAAGAGAGAGGGACGCAAAAAGAGAGAGGAACTCGCGGCGAAATAATATAGCCGCATAGGTCGAGCTTCAAGTTTAAGCCGCGCTCGCCTAGGTTGATCTGTGGATGAACCTTCAATTATCTATTAAAAACGGGTTTTCTTCGTGCCTCCTAACTGTAATTTTAGAATGCAGCAAGTTAAGAGAATTAAAATCACCTTTTAATTCTCTTAACTTGCTGGTCAAGGGACCGTATTAATAAGCCCACAAGGCCGTAAACCAAGAAGGTTACAACTGAAACCATGCCAGTTTGAAGGGGACCCTGTAATAAATACATCGCTTAATCCCGATGGATGTTCGAAGCCGCACCAGCGCTAATTTGATATAACAACATTCCCTACATTTCTCTATTGTTGCTTTAGACGCTTTGCAAATAATCCTATTAGGCTTTTACAGCGCTAAAGCGGATTTTTTTATCAAATCATTGTACCTCGTTAGACAGTGCAAACATCACGGTATTTACCTACGTCAAAGAATATTGTAAATAATCTTGGACAGGCGGGAGAGCCTTTAAAACGCTTTAAAGCTTGTTAAGTGTTTGTTCTTTGAGAAATCTTAGTAGAGCCTTTGAGTATCTTCTTAAATTATTAGTGAAATTGTTGCGCGTCTCCTTTTTAAGGAGTTTCTCTCCGACTGGTCGACACTTCAAATATGACCGAGCTTAGGGGGCTGACTCTTTCTTTGGTCAAAGAATTAGCATTGCGATTCACCGTGACAATACTGCCAGACGCGCCACGTTTCCGAAATGTTGAAGTTAAAGAAATGAAAAACATAGAAGTTAGTTTTGCAATAGTTTGGCAATGCCAGCGCCAGCGACGGCGTCGTCGTCACACTTTCCCCGCTCACCGAAAAACGCTTTTGCCAGAACCCGCTCATCGAAAAACGCTTTTGCCAGAACCCAGCGTTTCGGTTTTTATAGTTATATTTAGTAATTTTTGTTTGTTGATGTGCGGTTGATGTAGTTCTTTTTGTTGATTTTTAATTTTAAATAAATTACTTATTTTATTGTATAATATCTTTCTAATAATATATTCTCCTCTACTAGAAGTGATTTTGTAAGATGTCGTACTAAGTGTCTATTGTTCTGTGTTAGGGACAGGCTGATTTATTCAAGATGAAAAAATTGCAAAATGATTTATTGTTTCTGCGAAGTTTTCTTTCAAACTAGACTGGAGTTTCCTTTAAGGCATGTTTAACCTTTGTTAGAAAACGTTAATTTTTTATATGTTTGCTTGCTCATATGCACTCAGTTTTAATGTCTATTCATGCTAAAAGCCACTCGGCCGGTACGAACACGAAATATATTATTACAATTTACTAGAAAGTTCTCGCAACGCTCCTCGTAAAACATATCGATAATACGACCTACTCCCATCTTCGTTTTCAGGTAATACCACTAGTAGCTTTAAGAGCACAAGTAATAACTTCGTACCTACTAATTTAGCATTGAAAAAATACTCAGTTTTTCATATTTATTTTATGGAAAAAGGACAAATGGAAATCATGGAATGGTGGTTAGGTAAAGGATGTTTCAGAAGATGTTGTTATGTACGAGTATATTCATGTATGTGGGTATTATAAGTTTAATATAATAATGAAGTGTCGTTGAATTTGTCTTTTATTCATTCTTTCTTTCTTTCATTTGTTTCTTTTTTCTTCCTCCCTTTCGACGAGCATGGATAATTTCACGACGACGTGTAAAATCACACATTTTCAGTCATCAAATTTTATCTATTCGGACATGAATTTTCATAAAGAAAATATCCTTAAAACAATTTACCTAACATGAAGAAACAACCACTCGCATTTAACGACGTCATATACCGACCCATCTGCAATAACGTTAATCTGTGCAGTCTTTACGTTGCTCTAACGTGATTAGGCGTCTCATTTAGAAGAGGTTAATTACAGGAGGCCATGCTACCGGCTTTTAACGTCTTAGATTATTAAGCTTTGACTGTATAATGAGCATGTGTTATCGCTACTGTAGTACCTTGTTAATTGAAGCGGATTAGGATTATTTATGTACTTTAGTATTATTGTGTAGTTTATGTAGTTGGCAATAAAGGAGGTTACCATTCTTAGTTTGTGCGTGTGAGGTTGAGTTGAACGTAGGCCGCGCCTTGTTTTTTTTTAGGATTTGAACAATAGTTAGTTCTATTGATTGTTGTTACGTAGAACGTAGATGTAAATCAATGTATCAAGTATGTGCCAAGTTTATTATGCACCACACCCTTATTAAGAAATTTTTTTAGGATTTATTTCATTTTTAATTAAATCAAGCCGTAAATGATTATAAAAATATCTAGTTGGGAAGAATTGGCAGATTTTATAGCGCCCAATAATTTGGTAACTAGGGGACACTGTCACCGCGCACATAGGCTTGAACATGCTTTTTTAAAAAATAATATCGCTTTTTATAATGCGTCACACATGTATTAAACAATAATAATACTTATAACAAAGCGCTATAAACATCGACTCTAGCTTTTGTATACCTAACGCTAAGTTAGAGCATTAAAATAATAACATACCAACCAAAGTACGACAGAGTGTAATGGAAAACTGACATAAAAGATAGAAACTAATAGTGTCTATGTTCTCTAACACTACGCTAATGTAGCGTAGTGTTAAGAATAGAATAACGTCTGAATATGAATATAATTATTGGAAATTCAACTTATAACACTGGGTGGAGCATTGAGATTTCAATACCATATTTTTGACATCTTACTACTGGCGACTGTACTTTAACTTAGAATTAGAAGTCATCATTGTAGGTATTCGCATTGTCGCAATATTATCACAGCTTTTCTAAAATGTTCAGTCCACAACGGACCTTTTCTTAGAATGTCAAGGCTTTTTACAAAATTTTCATCTGGTTTTCTTTACAATTTATACAATGGGGGATTCATAAAGATAATGCGAACGCCACTGATCCTTTTTCTGTATGGTAATAGGGAGTACGATCTAGGTGTGGATTTCTTACATTAATATTTCAGGGATTTGGTTACAACGTGCTAGCCATTTAGATAGGTAAACGACTTTGTTCAGAGTAATTTTTAAGTTTTTTTCATCCAAGTCTAGAAGTTTAGGTCTAACAGTTTTATACGGTGCAATTACCTATTCAGTGGAAGAATTTAGGTCTGTTTTAGACAAACGTCGCCAAAAAATATGTATTAAGTATTTTCGATACCATTTGATTTAATTAATTTCTCTAACAAAACGTTGAATCGCTCTAGGAATTTGGGAATAAACAAACAACCAGAACCGGAACCACAAATAACAACTATCTGTAGGCCGAATTATCGAAACCGCATCACGCAGCTCCGCAACCATTCGTTCAGCCATTGCGCCAACCATATATACTATCTATCAACCGATTGCATGCAGTGGATATAATATATCATATTATGAGACCTAATGATGTTTTGAATAATATATTCAACGCGTATTAGTGATGTAATCTGGCCAGACAAGAAATATCTCTATTCCGATCAAACAACTTACCTTAGCTACGGTACTCGTATAATGAATCGGTATCAAAATTCAAACTCAGATTAACAACAGAACTCACTAATTCCTTCCAAACTACAACCTAACTACTTCCACGCAAATAACTGTAACATCATACATAACCGCCAGGATTTCGAGAACTAGGAACAATACTTGTGGCATCACTAGCATAGCAAACTCAGTAACTTGCCTTACATCAATTAAACGCATCATCCGACCGAGTCGGGAACAATTTCGCGGATATGCCCACTATAATACTTGTAATCGGATTAGTGAAATTAGTTCGTACGGCTTACGAGCTGACCCTAACAACTTAATATCGATGTGTTAGTGTACATAAGCATAAGGAGTAGAATCGATTAAGTGTTTTAGGGAAGATAATATTAAATGGGGAGGAGATATTTATTTTCAGACAAACAGTGTCGTAACTAGCCTTTAATGCGTCCATAGTGCGAGCTTCTTTAACTGAGCCCTGGTCTGGCCAAATTTGGTCCTGGTCTGGTCTGGCTATTTTTGCCTTGCCTTGCCATGGCTTCTCCATACATTTGCGTCGAGAACGTAGGTATTAAAGTTTTGTGTGGGTTCATCGAGAATGTTTTCCAGTTTTCTAAGGGGTCACCCTTTTTGCTTGCACTTGATTTTTAATTTTATACCATACTCTAAAAATATATTGCCACACTTTTAAGAAATTATTATTTACATAACTCTATCAAAACAGTTGGCTACAAATGAATTTTAAGAAAGTTTCCAAAGGTTGTTTTCTAAAGAATTTAATGAGAAGGTTTCGTAAGAAAATAATCATCTAGTATTTTTTAAAGCGCCGAGAATATAGAATGAGCCTCGAATATAGTAGGTATAAATATTATACCGCGAATTATTATGTTATTAATATTTTTATGAAAATAATGTGTGGCAGGTAACTTAAAATATTTCTAGTCTAGACGATCAAGGTTAAAATATTGCTCTCATATTTGTAAAATTAGACTCAATTTACATTTTAAAGTCGATAGAAACATTGTAAATACTGTCACCATATTAAATTAAGCTTTCTGTTCTAAGACAATGTTGGCAATATAAGTTATTGCTTTAATAAAGCAAGATATTGCACAAAATTGCTGTCATTTTACTGTTTATCGCTTGACTGGAGACTTCAGCGAGTCAGCGGGTAGTTTAAAGTGAATTATAGTGCAGGATATTCAAATATTATGTGTATTACGATAAGCATATCTAATATCAGCCTGAATATCCCATCTGGTTCTCGACGTAAATGTCCAGAAAGTACCTACATGTGATGTATTTACTTCGATTTTAAAGTTAAAATACCTACTTGTTCCCACAACATTATTTACTTACTGTTAATATCTGATAATTCTTTTAAAACAAATGGACCTAAATGCTAAAGACCTACAAGTGCATTTTCGATTTATAAATAGTCGTATTGACTCGTTGACGTCACGCACTCAAAGTAAAAGGTCTCAATTGATTTTTTTTTTGTTATTTTTTCTGCTGATGCTCATCATATCAGCCGTAAGTCGTACGTCTACTGCTGAACATAGGCCTCCCTTAAGGCTACGTAGGCTGGTACTATTAATATACAAACTTTGGTATAGATAAGATCTACAAAGTAATGTTCTAAAAATAAACTAGTTGAATTAGGAACCTTCTCCTATATTTCGTCGGATAGAGACAAACTCAATTCGTGTCATTATTAAAAGGTATTCTTTTAGAAAAAGTATGTGGTTGTAAAAGAGAACTAATAGCGGCCATACACCATACTGCCTATCGTACAATCGGCATGACGCTGCCGATTTGATCAGTTAGATTTGACCGTGTGTGGGCGTGGAATCCATCAAATTGGCATGATCATGCCGATTTGATCAAATCGATTTGATCAAATCGATTTGATCAAATCGGAATGATCAAACTTCAAATCGGCAGCAGTGATACCAACTTAGCAACTTTATAGCTAGATCTAGCTAATATTCGGTAGCTACTTTTTAACCGACGTAAAAAAAAGGAGGAGGTTCTCAATTCGAAACGTTTATTTTTTTTGGAACGAAGTTCCTTATGGCGCGTTGCGAAAGGGGGCTAGGCGGAAAAAATTGTCACGACACTTTTTACAGTGGAGTGGAGTGGAAAAAACTGGTTCAAGCGATTTTCGACCTTATTGACATTTAAAATTTAGTTTGTTTTTTCTCACATTCTCGTTAGCTAACATTGTTCCTTCATTAAAATCCGGTGTTTGCATAAATGTCAATAAGGTCGAAAATCGCTTGAAGGTCGGAAAACATTTGCTTAACGATAAGCAAATGTTTTCCGACCTTCACTTGTATTACCAACTGATTCCCACCAGTGGGATAGACCGGTAAAAAAACAAGTCGGTAAAACAGTAGCTAAAAAGTTAAGCCACAACTTTTATAAAATTGTAGCTGTCGGTCACCGAATAATAGCTAGATCTAGCTATAAAGTTGCTAAGCTGGCATCACTGCTGCCGATTTGAAGTTTGATCAAATCGATCGTCATGCCGATTGGACGATAGGCAGTATGGTGTATGGTGTATATGGACGAACTGCCAATTTGATCAAATCGATCGTCATGCCGATTGTACGATAGGCAGTATGGTGTATGGCCGCTATAATAGCGGCCATACACCATACTGCCTATCGTACAATCGGCATGACGCTGCCGATTTGATCAGTTAGATTTGACCGTGTGTGGGCGTGGAATCCATCAAATTGGCATGATCATGCCGATTTGATCAAATCGATTTGATCAAATCGGAATGATCAAACTTCAAATCGGCAGCAGTGATACCAACTTAGCAACTTTATAGCTAGATCTAGCTAATATTCGGTAGCTACTTTTTAACCGACGTAAAAAAAGGAGGAGGTTCTCAATTCGAAACGTTTATTTTTTTGGAACGAAGTTCCTTATGGCGCGTTGCGAAAGGGGGCTAGGCGGAAAAAATTGTCACGACACTTTTTACAGTGGAGTGGAGTGGAAAAAACTGGTTCAAGCGATTTTCGACCTTATTGACATTTAAAATTTAGTTTGTTTTTTCTCACATTCTCGTTAGCTAACATTGCTCCTTCATTAAAATCCGGTGTTTGCATAAATGTCAATAAGGTCGAAAATCGCTTGAAGGTCGGAAAACATTTGCTTAACGATAAGCAAATGTTTTCCGACCTTCACTTGTATTACCAACTGATTCCCACCAGTGGGATAGACCGGTAAAAAAACAAGTCGGTAAAACAGTAGCTAAAAAGTTAAGCCACAACTTTTATAAAATTGTAGCTGTCGGTCACCGAATAATAGCTAGATCTAGCTATAAAGTTGCTAAGCTGGCATCACTGCTGCCGATTTGAAGTTTGATCAAATCGATCGTCATGCCGATTGTACGATAGGCAGTATGGTGTATGGTGTATATGGACGAACTGCCAATTTGATCAAATCGATCGTCATGCCGATTGTACGATAGGCAGTATGGTGTATGGCCGCTATTAGGAGTCGCTTTGGATACATAAAAAACCGATCAAGCGCGGGCCGTTTGATAAGTGTTTCACTCTACCAGGAATTCTATCAGAATTCCACTGTGAACATTTTTTTATGGATTCAAGTTATATTTTTCTAAATGGTTTTCACTTAGTGGCGAAACAATAGGATGTATCACAATTTGGCTGATGCAAGAAAAGCATGAGATCATTATGACTACTGTTTATACATAATTTTACTAGCGTGTAAATTACACCCGGTTAGTGCCATCAGTGTACAACACAAATGTTCGCTATCTACTCGATCAGTTCGCGCACAAAATAATGTGCTACACTATGCGGGAAAAATAGTTACGCACAGCCTTGTCGGTGGACACAGAGGCTAAACGCAATACCAGCATAATTATAGTACCTACCTATGCGCATGGCGAAGTGCGCGAACAAAATGCTCACAAACAAATGTGCGCGAACAAACGTGCCGCAAAGTGTTTTGGTGTTAGAAAACGTGCATGAAGTTACAATATGGCGCCAAGGTCGTCAATGTCATCATATTATTCTTATTTGAAACGCAAAGTGATTAACTTGGGTAGGCAAGCTTAATTACTCTTAAAGAATTCATCATTAAAATATTGCATTGATACTGTTCAATTAACTTTCCTGAAAGTTAATTGAAATATTTAATAAATATTTTCCGTTTCGAATTCGTAAATACAATAAGTAATTGGATACAGTTGATTCATGGACTGTGGAATGATTCATTTTAATATTCAGACAATTTAAAAAAAAGAAACACAATTAATAAATTAGTAGGTGAGTTAAAGATACAGGATTTATTGATTAAGTATTTGTTTTTAGATTAATTACGTTCATAATGTGCATGTTTTCGTACATCAAATAAATAAGGCCGTATAATAATGGTACTCTGATCTATCTTAGCGATCCTTCTCCGCAGTCCTAATCCTTGCACTCTTCAACTGATAGACTATACTAATGTAACTAATGCATCCCATTCTTTTAATTAGGTATCTCATTTTTTATCGCCCTTCTCCAGTATCGTATACACCAGCGATCGGCAACCTTTGGATAGGCAAGAGCCAAGAACTGACAAAATCAAGTTAGGTACGGCTGGCGGTAATTTTTATATTTAAAACGGGAATACTTAATTGTTATTTGTATTTCCTCCTTATAAATCTGCAGTTACAAAACAATTAAGTACGGGCCGCAAAGAGGTAGACCGCTTATGCCATCGATTTTAAATAATATAGAAATAGAACTGCTAGGTATATAAAACCTGAGAATTTTGAGCTCGAAAAACGGATCCTTGAAGATCTAAACTATTACCCATTTGCAAAAAAAAAAAAACGTTATCTACATACTAAGTACATAAAATTCAATTACAGACATTGATCTTTCGTTATTTATCTTATTTAATCATTATAAAAGTGACCTTGTATAAATATCCTACAAAGACCAATGCACCAAATTTTCAATTATTATAATTATTTTCTAGGACTATTTTCAAAGTAATTAAGCAACAACTGTTGTGGAAAGCAGCTGTGCTGTGACGCGATAAGCAGATTATTTGCTTCAGTTGGTGAAAAACAGAGTCAAGACAATTTTCATGTGCTTACGACGAGTCTTTTGCGATAAAGATTCTATCTAGTATACTCGTACATACGAATATTAAACAATGAATGGATAACCGTATTCTAGATTTTGTAGTGTTATGATTTTATTTTATAATATTTTGTTTTATTTAGACAACAAAAGGTCCACACTGACATACCAACTAAAATCATATAGGTACACACAACAGAACAAAAAAAAAAACAAAAAGGGTGTTAGTAACATTTTCGTATATATGCTATGACACACAAAAAGAAAGCTTGGCCCACAGAATAGATAAAAGAGGTCTCTTTTATTCTGTTCGGCCCAAGAATGAAATATATGCCCAAAGACATTAAACTATATACGAGCAATAGACGGGACATCACGAAGAAAGTTGTGATCCACAAATTTTTACCACTCGGTAAAAACTCGACCAGTCTAGTTTGAGACGTCCGCCTGACAGGTCGTGTGACCGTGCGTCAAAATTCAAACTTCGTTGGACGATTATAGGAAAATATGCCTAGTTGCGCTTTGCGTAACTGCAAATCAAGATATAAGAAAACATGTGGACTTGAAATTAATTTGTTTTTCTAAATATTTTTTTATTTTTACCTGGTTTTTAAGAGTTTGTCTGATATTATTCTAGAACTCTTGCATTTTTAAAATAAACGCCATCTGTTGCTCAGTAGCTGTACGACAATATGCTAAAGAATTAGAGTTGTCTGTTTATCGATATGTGTTATCGATATTTATTAAGTCGAAGAGTAATTAAAATACCAAATGATTAATTTCGTATACTGACTTGTTTATGAATGAAAGAGATACTTACGGAAAAACTTTTTTAGGAGACTAGCTCCCTTTTGAAACATTTTTATTTTGTTCAAGGGCGATATGTCCACAAAAATTAATTAAAACATTTATTTTCATGCCGTTTGACACATTTAATGTTAGGATCATTTTATGACATGGGAAGAATAAAATCGAGACGGTGGAAGTTGGTCAAAAGAAAAAGACGTTTTCATCAAATCATACGAGCGAAAAAAAAAACATTTTTTTATGTTGTTCATTGACTAAGTTAATGACGATAGATTAATAACAATACTGTTGAACATAATCGTCAAATTGATAATATAGGATTGTATTAATAACTAATAATTTAATTTCTGTTCTTCCCTTACACACTTTTTAATTTTTTTCTAATATTTAAATCCTAGTTAACTTTATCGATGTTTATGTATCGATAATTGTGCCATTCTAAAATGTTGCACCCCTATCACAAGATGCTCAGTTCTGCCATCTATTGTGTAATGGCTAAAATATATTCTGATGAATTATTTTAATACGTGGTTTTGCTATACAACGCTAGATAGCGCTACTGACGCCCGACATCAACATTTTTGTATGACAATATTCCCAATGCCCGCTCTATAGTTCTTTTAAATCTCTTTGTATATGCCCAAGAATGACTGACGAGATGAATCCAAACAAATTGCGATGATAGAATAACGAATAAATTCTTTGATATGTTTGTAATTTTTTCCCACACTATTAATTTCTGTACCTATCGTGGGTGAGTTTACAAACATAGAAACTCACATACACAAACACCCTAAGGAATATTTTCGTTTCTAAGGATTTTCTTCGTTCTTTGATATGATTCGATAGGTTACCATTGAAAGAGTAGATTTTTTTAAAAAAAGTCTGTGTCACAGACTTAGTAGGTACTATGTACTCACATTGGACGACATTTTGAAACAGACCCAGTGGCGGATTTGCCCTAAGGCCCAGTAGGCACGGGCCTAGGGCTGCCAGATATTAGGGGCGGCAAATCGTGTCAAAATATTAACAAGAAACAAGATCAGAGCGGCGCACAATGATTGGTCCCACACGAAAGATCCTCGTGAAAGCTGAAAAAGATAAAGAAATCAAGTATTTGAGGCTCTCCCTAGGTGGTTGGATCAAGGGCCTGATTCAGAAGGCAGCTCCTAAGATACGGCTCGCATTGTGAGGAGGTTCCTGTCTCTGGAGCCCTAACCACAGGTAGCTAGGAGCCTGCTCCCACACCGGTGGATTACTATTTTTATGTTTTTATTTTTTTAAATTGTTTTAATTTTTTTAAGAAATATTTGATAATGTATAAATATATATCAAAAATAAATAAACGGAATAATAAGTCTAAAATGATGGTTACTGAGAAAGGGACGGCACATGGTATGGGGCCTAGAGCGGCTAGGACTGCAAATTCGCCAGACCTCATTTTGTATGTTCCCGTAAAATGAATGGCCAGCGAAAAGAACACCGCTTTTCGTTTTTTGGAACAAACATTCTATTCAGACAACAAAATAGCTATGATGCCTTGTTTACTCACAAGAGAATACCGATAAACATGTCGGGTTCAACGTAGGTCAAGCTTGTAAATACAGTGTCTAACAATTTCGTAATGGAGTGACTTACGAAGTAATATCGTAACTGAGGCTTATATCTTGGTATTACGTGAGAAATTGTTTAATCAAGACCCCTCAGGAGTTTAAGACCATAATATAGCAAATTATAGGTTTATGAGGTTTCTCCACTCCAAGTTCAAAGCTTTTTGGTTAGGTACTACCTTTAATAGTTATTGTACCTTCTGGTTAAATGATTTTTTATGTACCTACTTGCTGTTCTTAGCGGAAATCTATACATATAATAAAATGGTAGGAAAGTCAAAACTGTACATTGAATATTTACCGATAATATAATCGATACCGAAGCCAAAAATATAGTTTTTAGAATTTTTGTCTGTTTGTCTGTTTGTCTGTATGTATGTCCGGGATAAACTCAAAAAGTACTGGACGGATTTGAATGATTCTTTTTTTGTTGTATAGGTATTAAGTCTGGCCAACATATAGGCTATAATTTATCTTAAATACTTGAACACCTGGTGCAGAACTGCAACAGACCAGTTAAACTATAAGAGATACAAAAATGGTGCCAAAACAAAAATTGTTCCACGTGATGAGCATTTTCTGCTGAGATAATAAAGTTGAAGATCTGGAACACCTGATGTGGAACTCCAAGAGCCCAACTACACTATAACATATACAGTAATGGCGTCTTAGCAAGAGTAGTTCAGCCTGATAAGCACTCTCTATTGCCGTATAAAAATTTAAGATCTGGAACATCTGATGTGGAACACCAAGAGCCCAGCTACACTATGACATATACAGTAATGACGTCTTAGCAAGAGTTGTTCAGCCTGATAAGCACTCTCTGTTTTTTTTTTTTTTTTTATTCTTTTTTAATTAGGGACTTTTATAATCGCCATGCGTATGACAGTCCCATCACTCTCTGTTGCCGTATAAACATTGAAGAACTGGAACATCTGATGTGGAACACAAAGAGCCCAGCTACACTATAACATATACCTACAGGAATGACGTCTTAGCAAGAGTTGTTCAACCTGATAAGCCCTCTCTGTTTCCGTATAAAAATTGAAGATCTGGAACACCTGATGTAGAAAACCAAGAGCCCAGCTACACCATAACATATATAGGAATTACGTCTTAGCAAAGTTGTTCAGCCTGATGAGCACTCTCTGTTGATGTATACAAATTGAAGATCTGGAACACCTGATGTGGAACTCCTAGAGACCAGCTACACTATAAAATAATATAGGAATGACGTCTTTGCAAAGTTGTTCAGCCTGATGAGCACTCTCTGTTGACGTATAAAATTGAAGTACTGGAACACCTGATGTGGGACACCAAGAGCCCAGCTACATATAAGTATAGGAATGACGTCTTAGCAAGAGTTGTTCTGCGTGATGAGCTCTCTCCAGCAACATAATTAGTATAGGAATGACGTCTTAGCAAGAGTTGTTCTGCGTGATGAGCACTCTCTGTTGACGTATAAAATTGAAGATCTGGAACACCTGATGTGGAAATCAAAGGTATCACTAATTTCACTGTAGGCATAATTTTAAAATAACATAAGCTGGGAGTACCTCCACGCAGTAAAGGCAGTAACAGTTTAGAACTAATTTCAGATGATGAATAAAAATTTGACTCTACAGGCCAAAACTCCCATTTATTTTTTTACCCGGGCTTTTGAAATTGGAATTCAGACTTATCAGATGTTTGATTTTGACGACCCCGTGCCGCTGGCATAAGGAACAGAATCCGCGTACGAAGTCGCGGGCAGCAGCTAGTAATTAAGAAAATAAGTCTTCAGATTTATTAAATAACTGTATCTTCCCACGACCACTCTCAGGCCCAAAAAATACTTTACCTTAGTAGGTACCATTGGCGACCGCCCTCCAGCGCGTCTATGAGTGGCGCGTGGAGGCGCGGCGCCGGGGAGAATTCCCGCTGCCCCGACAAGTCGAGGCGCGGCGGGAAGAGGTCCGGCGCGATCTCAGGGCAGTATGGAGGGAACGACTGTCGCAACCGAGGTTCGGGCACGCCGCAATCGCGGCGGTAAGACCCCTCTTTGAGGAGTGGCTGGAAAGGCGTCACGGCGTCCTGACCTATCGGATGACGCAGGTCCTCACCGGACACGGATGTTTCGGGAGGTACCTGTGTCGGATGGGGAAGGAAGAAACGCCGGGGTGTCACCATTGCGAAGATCGCCCGGAGGACACAGTAGAGCATACGGTGCAAGACTGCCCCGCTTGGGCAGAGCACCGCCGTGTCCTCACGGCAGCGATAGGCGGAGACCTCTCGCGCCCGGCATTGGTCGAGGCCATGCTGCGGGGCGAGACGGAGTGGGAAGCGGTCGCCTCCTTCTGCGAAGCAGTAATGCTCGTTAAGGAGGAGGCGGGCCGTGAGAGAGAGAGGACAGCGTCCTCCCTCCGCCCCACCCGCAATGGTAGACGCCCACGGCGTCGGACGTCGCAAGACGATCTCCGGCCACCGTAGGCGCGGGCATGCGGGCGGCGAGTAAAGGGCAACTCGCCGCCCGGACATGGACCATGCCCGGGTCGACGGCGCGTTGTGTTCCACGCGCGCCTCAAAGAGCGTCAGCACGATGACGGGGCCCCGCCCAAGAGGGCCAAAGCCTGCCGGGGTCGCGGGACTTATCTCATTACCGTGACCCCGGAACATAAAAGGCTATTGAAGGACACCGTGGATTTTAGTCAGTACAAGTCTGACAGTCCCTCCCGCCCTGCCCGGGGTGGGAGGACTCATTTGATGATTTTACCACGCTAAAAAAAAAAAAAAAGTAGGTACCATTATCTTCTAAAAGAGGAAAAGATAATAAGAACAAGAACAAAAGCAACAATTTTCGTAAGGATATCGTATCGCGAGCGTTAATCGCATGGTGGGATCAAAAAAGAACTTTCAGTCCTTTGCGTTCCTGCTGATAGCGTCTCATTTGCATTTTCCTTTTGAATATGCCTTCACGCTTCAGAGCATAATTATGCGAGTATATGTCACAGGATAATTGGAAAAGAACCCAGTCTGTTCAGAACGTTTGGAAACTTGACGACTACTTGTAAAACTAAAATTATTTAAATGTTGCAGTTAAAATCAGAACATGTTAAATTAATAGAATTATTAAAGTTTTGCATTTAAAATCGTTATATTTTAAGTCGCGTATTTATGATTTGTAAGTATTGAATTTAATTTAAATTATATTTTTATTGGCGCCGTAAGTACCTAGCTGAATGGCCTTTATTCGCAAAATATCAGATTCTTAAAATATTAGATTATCAAAATAGCAGATTCTCAATATAGGCAAAGTAGGTACAATCAAGAGAAAAAAAATATCATATTTATTTTGTACTTAAATGCCTTGAGTGATCGACGGCTACGCAGCGTGTCGCGGCATAACGCATCCCCCACGGAACAATTAATAATTTTTGCATGATCTGAAATTAGTTTTACCGGGTCTGGGTGTCTGTTTATGTGAGTTTCTGTTTTCGAACGCACCCAGGACACAGGAAAAAATCCTAATGTGGGGCAACGTTTTACAAAATTACTTCAGTGTAGGTAAGTTCTAATTGTCTCTATTAAAAACAGTGTTACCCAAATATATAGGTACACAAGCATAATTAATTATTATGCTCTATCTACATGTATTTTGACATCATCACTAATCACGCAGCCACATCTAAGCACATACCTACCAAACAACACTAGATGACTGTTAGATACAGCGTGTTGTGGTAATTAGGAATGTGGATTACACAACACGGCCATCCCGCCGATTCCCGCCATTCCAGTGCGTATATCGAACTTGCCTAGCTGCCACCGCAGACATAAATTACCCGGACAATCCGCAAGTAGGCTTTTACGGGCTGACTGAAATGAACTGGCTTAGTTTTGTCGCGCCGTTAGTAATGGTACGGGTTTAATCCACTTTGGTACTGATTTTCATGTGTGATTCCGTTTTAATGAACTGGATGCCGCGTCCTTTGATCGTAGAATTCTGGTAGTTAGAGTTTTGTTGTTGTTTTTAATGCGTAAATTCACCCGGAGATGCGACGATACGATCATACGACGCTGCGCGCTCATTTTGATAGCGACTCAAAATCTAACTTTATCTACACGTAAAGATACATTTATTATTATTATCACGTCTCGGTGTGAACTGACACTAACATCGCTTACTTATATCCAAAAAAAAATGTTACTGTAGTAAAGTATCGTACTGACTGACACATTGGAAGCTACTCTGCGTGTCGCAAGTTCTGTACCCTTAGCACGAGTTTTCACTCTTTTACTTTACAGCGTCTTTTCAGTATTTACAGCGTTTCTTGTATGAAAAAATGGAACAGCGCCTCTGGTGTGCGAAGAAGGAACTAATTTTTTCCTTGAAAATTGTCAATTTGAAATTGTCAAAGTTTCAGTTTACTTTACGTCTCAAATACTGAAAACTCGTGCTCAGGGTACTGTTCGTACGGAACTAAAATATTTGATCTGCTAGTAGTATGTACCCTAATGTTCTGGATCTGGAAGATGTACGAGTTTCAAATGTTTGTAAACATACACCCACGATAAAAAGAAATTTCAAGTGGTGTACCTAATACTTAAATTAAAAAAAAAACGTGTGGCAGTCGGTGACTGCCGCGGTAAAGCTATTGCATAGCATTTTTTATCAACTTATGCAATTTTAATTACTTATTAATTATACTTTTTTATTACTGTACTAATTAGGCTATGGTCAGCCATGTCAATCAAGTGAAACGTCAAGAAACGTTCACCTTCTCCTCCTCCTCCCTCTCCCTCAATAAAATTGCCCCTTGCTCAATAAAAGCATGCTTTCGTGCTAGTAATGAGCACGTCTGTCCGTACCTTTATGAGCACGTCTGTCCGTACCTTTATAATTGCCGAAGTCTCCCGAACTGAAACGACGTTAGACGATGCATGCTGTCAAATGTGGTCAGGTTTTTTCGTTACGTTTTTCTCACGCGCCGAGCTCAGAGCCTGCGATAAAAGCTATGCAATAGCTTAAAAAAAAAACCGGCCAAGTGCGAGTTGGACTCGCGTGAAGAGGGTTCCGTACGATGTTACCTATCACGTTTTTTTTTAAATCTGACCCAAATTGGTACGCACAATAGAGTGATTTACCATATTATTTTAATATCATGGACTTCTTATAGGTTTTCCTATAATCTATAAGTAGAAAACTAATTTCTGTATTTTTTTTTAAATTTAGGTTCAGTAGTTTCGGAGATAAGGGGGGGAATGGTCAAATTTCGTCTATTTTCTTGAATAACTTGGAATCTATTTATTTTAAAATTACAAAAAATATATATTTAAGATTGTCTCAACAAGACCTTTCATTTGATATGTCACACGATGCAGTTTTCAATTATTTTTTTTAATTTTCCCCTTCCCTCCCAAAAATTACCTCCCATATACAGATATGGACTTCTTATAGGTTATCCTATAATCTATAAGTAGAAAACTAACTCCTGCATTTTTTTCAAAATTTTAGGTTCAGTAGTTTCGGAGATAAGGGGGGGGGAATGGTCAAGCTTCGTCTATTTTTTTTTGAATAACTTGGAAACCATTTATTTTAAAATTACAAAAAAATACAATTAAGTTTGTCTCAACAATACCTTTCATTTGATATGTCACACGATGCAGTTTTCAATTTTTTTTTTTTAATTTTCCCCTTCCCCCCCCCCAAAAATTACCTCCCATATACAGATATGGATTTCTTATAGGTTATCCTATAATCTATAAGTAGAAAACTAATTCCTGTATTTTTTTCAAAATTTTATGTTCAGTAGTTTCGGAGATAAGGGGGGGGGAATGGTCAAGCTTCGTCTATTTTTTTTGAATAACTTGGAAACCATTTATTTTAAAATTACAAAAAAAATACAGTTAAGTTTGTCTCAACAATACCTTTCATTTGATATGTCACACGATGCAGTTTTCAATTATTTTTTTTTAATTTTCCCCTTCCCCCCCCAAAAACTTACCTCCCATATACAGATATGGACTTCTTATAGGTTATCCTATAATCTATAAGTAGAAAACTAACTCCTGTATTTTTTTCAAAATTTTAGGTTCAGTAGTTTCGGAGATAAAGGGGGGGGAATGGTCAAATTTCGTCTATTTTCTTGGATAACTTGGAAACCATTTATTTTAAAATTACAATAAAAATATATTTAAGATTGTCTCAACAAGACCTTTCATTTGGTATGTCACACGATGCAGTTTTCAAATATTTTTTTTTAAATTTTCCCCTTCCCCCCCAAAAATTACCTCCTATATACAGATATGGACTTCTTATAGATTATAATCTATAAGTAGAAAACTAATTACTGTATTTTTTTCAAAATTTTAGGTTCAGTGGTTTCGGAGATAAGGGGGGAGGGGGAATGGTCAAATTTCGTCTATTTTCTTGAATAACTTGGAAACTATTGGTTTTAAAATTATAAAAAAAATACATTTAAGATTGTCTCAACAAGACATTTCATTTTCATTTCATTTCATGTCACACGATGCAGTTTTCAAAACTTTTTTTTTTCATTTTCCCCTTCCCCCCCAAAAATTACCTCCCACATACAGATTTCATCCATTCACGTCACACCTCTGTGCTTGGGTTACAGGAATTGATATGTGTACCAAATTTCAACCCAATCGGTTTAGTAGATTCGGAGATAATTGACTGTAAGCGACAGACAGACGGACACACGAGTGATCCTATAAGGGTTCCGTTTTTGTATTCGGACGTACGGAACCCTAAAAAACTAAACAGTTACCATAATAATATAAGGCTAAGTACCATCATTGCCTAGGAGATTTGGGAGGTTTCGGAGTGCACACATATGACAGAATAGAACCTGAAAACTGCATCAATATCGGACTAGTAGTTTTGGATTTAAATGGCATTTACATTGGTTTGCACAAACAACCTCGCACCTGAAACGCAAATACCGTCTCCGACTGCTAAAATCGCCGAGACGTCGGCGTCGCAAAGGATACAGTTGCAGGTTTTTGTTTAAAATGTTTACATAAGAAAATGTGAAAATGTTACTAATGAAATAAACATACAAAGAATGTCTATTTACTCAACCTAAAATACCAATTCGCTAAGTAGGTACTTTAATACCGTTTTTGGGCTGCTTGTGGTGCTATTTTTCCATGTTGATTTAGGAACAAAGAAAAACCGAGAGCGTCTGTTTAACGTCAACCCGAACACGTAAAATTGGGATGAACGGTCTCCTTTTAGGCTCTAACTGGGCAATAGGTTTACTTGCTTACCGCAATACGTTATTTCTCCGAAACTGTTCACGAACGCGTTGGAGGACGTTTTCAAGCTCTTGGAATGGAACGGATTCGGCATCAACATCAATGGCGAATACATCACTCACCTTCGTTTTGCCGATGATATAGTACCTCAATGCTATGCTCAGCGACCTCAGTATCGTTTCCCAACGGGTCGGCCTTAAAATGAACATGGACAAGACGAAAGTCATGTCGAATGTCCATGTGGCACCCGTACCGGTTGTTGTTGGGAATGATACTCTCGAAGTTGTAGACCATTACACTTACCTTGGACAGATTGTTCAGTTAGGTAGGTCCAACTTCGAGAAAGAGGTCGCCCGAAGAATCCAACTCGGATGGGCAGCGTTTGGGCAGCTACGTGATATCTTCTCATCGAGAATCCCACAGTGTCTCAAGACAAGGGTGTTTAACCAGTGTGTGTTGCCAGTGATGACATATGGCTCTGAAACGTGGTCTCTAACTGCTGGCCTTTTAGAGAGACTAAGAGTCACTCAACGAGCGATGGAAAGAGCTATGCTCGGAGTTTCTTTGCGGGATAAAATCCGGAACATGGATATCCGGCGAAGAACCAAAGTCACCGACATAGCTCATAAAGTTTGCAAGTTGAAGTGGCAATGGGCAGGCCACATCGCTCGTAGAACTGACAACCGATGGGGAAGAAAAGTTCTCGAGTGGCGACCACGGACCGGAAGACGCAGCGTAGGTAGGCCTCCCACTAGGTGGACCGACGACATCGTAAGAGTCGCGGGCAACCGATGGATGCAAGTGGCGAATTGTCGTTCGGCGTGGCGGTCTAAGGGGGAGGCCTATGTTCAGCAGTGGACGTCTTCCGGCTGATGATGATGATGATGATGATGACTTACCGCAACGCCAATAATTAAGTATAATAGTTGCTAGTCTGTTCATGAATGTAGTGGGTGAACTGTGGAAAATAAAAACATCAAATGTTATGAAAAATAAGTATCTAGTTTTAATTCTGCGACAAAAATTCAGGCTTTGATCTGCATCCAAGCATGCATGAGGGCAGGAGAGTGTAACACTCTCCCGCCCTCATGCATATGCACATGCACATACAAGAGGACTCACCCTCCCGATGTCATGGATTTCCGCAAAATAACGCCTGATTCTATAATTTTAAAAAAGTTTTTTTTTTAAATGTAACCGACTTCTAAAAAAAACAACCACTAAAAAGGGTAAAATAACCTACTAAAAAAATTTTTTTTCGGAAGTCGGTGGCTTTGCTTTTTTATTTCATTGATTTTTGTCCACCGAATTCTGAAAAAATATTTTTTGGTACCTAGGTTATTTTACCCTTTTTTTAGTGGTTGTTTTTTTTTTAGAAGTCGGTTACATTTATAAAAAAAAACTTTTTTTATTTTACCCTTTTTAGTTTAAATATTCAACCGAAATTCTTGTCAAAAACATAATTAGCACCGGTTATAACATCGCCCATGTACACAATAAGCAAGAACACCAAAATAAATGATTTTTTTATGGGACCAAATGGCAGGTATACTGCATCGAACAATAACCCATATGGGTCATTAGTATAAATGAATTAAGTCCAAATACAAGATAGCTGCTATAAACCGTTGAGGAGTTCCCTGAACTGTTCTTCGTCTTCATCATCAGAACCCTAATGACAGTTACAACCCATCTAAGTGTAAAGTTCTCATCAATATAAATGAATTAAGTCCAAACACAAGGTAGCTACTATAAACCGTTGAGGAATTCCCTGAACTGTCCTTCGTCTTCGTCATCAGACCCCTAATAACAGTTACAACTCATCTAGGAGTAAAGTTCTTATCAATACAAATTAATCAAGCTCAAACATAAGATAGCTGCTGTGAATTGTTGAGGAGTTCCCTCGACTGTCTCTCGGCTCCATCATCAGATATACTCCAGAGTCCAGACCTTTATTAAATTGTAGTGCTTTGAAATACTTAATGAAAAAAAATTATTTACTAAATCAGTCGACGCCTACTCCTTACTGTTAAGAGCGCATATTCTGAAAGTTGGCAACGTCGCAAATAGTTGTCAAATATTAACAAGTTCTAATTAATTTAGCAATGTTACTGTATGGAAACAAGAAATAAGGCTCTGTAGTGCACTAAAAAAATGATAAGGGAATGCAATAATTAATATCGTAACACCGAATATATAGTTTTAGATGTAAAAAAAGTATTTGGAAACCTTCCAAATGCCTTTTTTATACCTGGAACGGTGACAACATCAAATTCAGTGTTTTAATTGCATTCCTATATCAACTTTGTAGTGCACTACAGAGTTTCTTATTTTCATACAGTAAATTTACTAAATTAATTAAAACTTGTAAATATTTGACAGCCATTTGCGACTTTGCCAACTTTCTGGATATGCGCCTTAAGGAGTTGTAGAACCTTCCATCATCAGCTCAGCTACATGAGATGATGATTACTGTACGCAAGTACTTAAATTACTTCATAATATTTGCGAAAAACGATGTGTGGGCTTATAAAATTCGAGGGTTGCCCTCGATTTCTCCAGGATCCAATCATCAGATATTGAAATGGTGACAATGGGACCACACGGGAAGCACCAGCTTTCAAATAAAAAAAGAATCATGAAAATCGGTTCACCCAGTCGCAAGTTATGAGGTAACAAACATTAATAAAAACAGTCGAATTGATAACCTCCTCCTTTTTTGAAGTCGGTTAATAAAACATCATTAAATCGACGGTACAAAGGCTCAGAAACCAAATAATATTCAAAAGTTATTATCGTCGGGACAGCTGACTATAGGTAATACTATGAATAACTTTCTGCCTGCGTCTGTGTTTCCGAAAACATACAGCCGTAATCTCTTCAAAGTTAGAGTGAACAGGTTTCTTTTGGGTAAGCTCGCTCCATCGTCGACCTTGTCTTAATCACTCCTGACCTAGACTAAGGTCAAGAGACTCAAGAACAAACCCATTGCACATTTAAAAAAACTTTTTTTTTTTAAAGTACCGACTTCAAAACAAATGCAAAAAAGTTAAAAATAACTTTTCTTTCGGAAGTCGGTGGCAATAGTCAATGACACAACAAAACAAAGCCACCGACTTCCGAAAGAAAAGTTATTTTTAACTTTTTTGTATTTGTTTTGAAGTCGGTACTTTTTTTAAAAAAAGTTTTTATTTTACCCTTTTTATTATAGTTTATTTATTACATAATTATTCAACCCAAATTCTTGTATTATTTAAAATAAACAACGTCGCACAATATCACATGAGTTTAATGCTACTTAATCCAAATACAAATAAACACACTTGGAATCGTTATCAAGGTTTATATAAATCAATATAATTAATTATCTAAAATAAACTTTTGGCAAGTTGACGGAACAATGTATTATAATAACTTTAAATCAATACTAAAATAGCTAGGATCACGGATCAGGATGGTAAACGACCGAACAGCTCCGTAGTCGAAAGCAAAAAGGGCCGAGCAAAGACTAGGGCCGAGTGCCGTCGCTGCAGCGTAGTCGTCACCTCGCAAGCGCCCTCTGTCGGCGCTTTGGTTAGTTTGCGACCGAAAAGAGTTGCCAGCGACAACATCCGGCCGTCCTGCATCACGCCTTCGTCCTCGATGGCGTCATAGTCTGGTGCAAGTGCTGAAAACAACATATTGTTCACATTAGTATTTTTATAAAAAAAATCCAACACAACCTAAATCATTTCGTATAGCCATTTTCATCCAGTACAGCTATACCAAATGATTTTTATAGCTTTCATCTAAAGCATTCAAAATTCTTGGTCACAGCATCTCTGGTTGATAAAAATCAATAACCAAAATAGCCGGTGGTTTATCCGTACACAGGATGTATATCGCCACTTTTGCTCATTGGTTCATTGATCTCAAAAGTCTTAACAGAATACTGCATACCCACATATCAATATGTATAATATTATTATATTCAAGATATACATACAAATTTGCAGGCATACTCAGTACTGATAACACTCCTTTACCAAATATTACAGTGACGATGTTCATCTCCGATATTCGTCACTGATTGGAATGACAAAGAATTTGAAAACCTTAAATGAAGCACTTGCACTAGACACAATAGCACTTAGATTGAAATAGTGAAATACATAGCTGAGAAACATTTATCAGATTGTTCTAAACTTCAGTAGCAAAAAGTGTCAATTTTATTCTTACTATGCAAAGAATCCAAAATCTAAGATAGTAATTAACGTTTAACATACCTGACAACATCCGGTATCTTAAGTTAGCGTGCCCAAGCATCTAGTTATCATCACCTTCAGAGAACCGTATCCATGGTTTCATGTTCTCGGCGCATGTTACACCTTCATAGCGCTTGGATGTACGCTCAGCACCTCGCATATCCGCCACTTTGTATCTGTCGTGGCCTAAGACCTCTTTAACCTGGAAAGGGCCTTTAAACAACGGTAACAACTTTTTGCTTTGCCCGTCATTGTAATGGCTAGGAATTTTTATTATAACGAGGTCTCCAACATTGTACTTTGGGGCATCCTTACGTTTCGAGTCAAAAGTTACTTTTGCGTTTTTAGCTACCCTTTTAATATTATCGTCTACTTTTTCTCTTAGTGAAGTTACATCGACTACTTGTTCTTCACTGTCACTGATTATTTTATCTGAATTCATTCGTAGCCTATACCCAAAAAATACTTCCCGCCGCGGTGGATTTATTTATTGTACTATAATTAATACCTTGCTGAATTTGGTCAATATGCATATCCCATTTATTATAGTCCGTGTTGGCTCCCATACTACGCAAAGATTCCAATATAGTTTGATTGAACCGTTCAACTTGCCCGTTAGACCTTGGCATAGCTGTGGCAATTACGTGATGTCTAATATTCCTATCTTTACAATATGTAACAAATAATTTAGAAGTAAATGCACTACCTGCATCACATATCAACCTCTTAGGGTTCCCGAATATTTTAAATATTTTGTTCAGCTCATTTATAACAATTCTACTTTTTGTATTCTTAACAGGTGCGATGAAAACAAATTTCGTAAAAGAATCTACTAAAACTAATAAATAAGTGTTTTGTGATGTTGTTTTAACAAAAGGCCCTAAGTGATCCATATGCAACGTATGGAAAGGCCTCGCATATTTAGGAATTGGATATAATTTCCCCGCCTTTTTACCATGTACATTTTTATAATATAAACAATTTAGACAATTTTGTATATACTTAGTAACTACTCTTTTGATATGCGGAAACCAATACTTATCTCTTAACCTATCAATTGTTTTATCAACAGCAAAATGACCTATATCATCATGATTGGCTTTAATAATTTGCCAAATACATTGTTTTGGTACTACCCATCGTCTACCATATTCTGTTCTTCGATATACCTTATTACCCAGTAGTTCATATTCATTAAACACTTTTTTATGCTCATCGGCCTGCCCTGACTCTAAAATTTCCCGTATTGCACAAATGTTGGGATCTTGCAATTGTACTGACAATAACCAGTCACATTCAGTAATGGTCATCACACTTTCGTTGATAGAAGAATCAATAATAGGGTTTCGTGATAAAGCATCTACATGCTGCATCTGAGATCCTGCCCGATGTACAACTTCTAAAGTAAATTCCTGTGTCTGTAGGACCCACCTACCTATACGCGGATTTATTTCTTGTTTATTAATAGAATACCTAACTGCACTGCAATCAGTGACTATTTTAAAATTAGAACCTATCAAATAATGTCTGAACTTTTGAAGACCCACAACTATAGCCAAAAATTCTAACTCAAATGAGTGATAACGCTTTTCCTCTGCAGTAGTTTGCCTACTGTAAAAATGTACAGGTCTTTCACCATCTGCCGTAACTTGCATTAATACACAACCTAAACCATCGCGACTAGCGTCTGTATAAAGAATAACTGGAAGTTTAGGATCGAATATTGATAAAAGAGCATTTTATTAATCAACTTATCTTTTAAAGTATTGACAGCACAAATTTGTTCCTCTCCCCATTGCCAAACAGAATCCTTTTTCAAGAGGTTAGTTAACGGTCTACAAATGATTGCACAATTCTGAATAAATTTCCTAAAATAATTGACTAAGCCAAGAAATTGTCTAACCTGATGCACGTATTGAGGAATAGGATATCTTTCAATTGCAGCTAGTTTTTTAGTACCTGGCCTAACACCTTCAGAAGAAACGTGATACCCTAGAAAAGCTACAATTGGTTGAAAAAAATAACATTTTTCTACATTAATTGTGAGACCGTTATCTTGTAATACCGATAAAACCTGCTCTAAACACTCGATATTCTTCTCAATTGTATCAGTGGCTATCATCAGATCGTCCATATAACATATTACACTCTTAAAACGTAGCTGACCAAGCACCGTATTCATTAAACGTTGAAAAACTGAAGGCCCATTGCACAGACCGAACGGCATCCTCAAAAATTCATAATGCCCATCACTAGTTATGAAAGCAGTTTTATTAATTGAGTTTTCTGCCACGCAAAGTTGGTAATACCCACATTTTAAATCTAAAACTGTAAAGTATTTACAGCCTTTTAATCGATCTATTAAATCTTCAACAAGAGGCATGGGGTATTTTTCCTTCACAGTAATTTTATTCAAGCTCCTATAATCTATACATAATCTCTTTTCCCCAGAAGGTTTGTCTACCAGAACAACTGGGCTTGCATAAGCAGAATTACTATTCCTAATTATACCGTTTTTTAAGAGTTCATCAACTAGTTCCCTAGTTATTACACGTTGCGCGTCAGACATCTTATAGGGACGCTGTGAAACTGGTTTATTCGTAGTCAATTCGATCTCTAATTCTATACAAGAAGCTTTTCCTAAATCGGTTAAATCTTTTGATATACACTTTGGATACCTCGAAAATATTTCATTTAACAACTCCTTACACTCAATTGATTCGACATTTAACATTAAACATGCAGAACTTATCATATTATCAGGAACTAATTGGAATTTCAAATGATTTCCTATGCGACTGTACATAATACGAGTATCTTCTGTGAAATTCCTCCCGATCAAAACATCACAATTAGTTAACGTGTCCGTGACATAGAAATCTACTGGAAGTTGCACACCGTCAACATTAAGCTCAACCGACACTACTTCGTTAACTTCTGTATGTGAATTATTATTGAAACCTATTAGTTTTAATGGTAAACTCAATTTACGTGGTTGAAGTTTAAATGTATCTACTAAAGAAGCTAAAATTAAAGAACAGTCACTTCCCATATCTACGAAAGCCTGATGTTCACAATCATTTAACTTAACATTTTTGTAAAATTTATCTTTGCTGTACGGATTCCTACTACTCACAATTTTAACCTCGGCATCTTTTTCGGCTTTTACTTTATTTTTAGCAAAACACACTTTTTCTACATGTCCTACCTTACTGCAAAAATTACACTTCGTATTGTTAGGCACTGTGCAATTGTTACGTTTGTGTCCGCTTTCTCCACAACGAAAACAAGTAAAATTTTGATTACCGACAGGATTAGATTGACCGTTTACGTTTGAATCAGCTTTTTTTTCTACTGAAGCAAAAGGTCGAGAAGGATGTCTAGGCGTTACATTTTTTGACCTATTTTCTGCTGACATAAATGTTTTACCGTGTAAGAATGAAGCTAATTCATCGCAATATTTAAAACTACCTGCCTCTGCTGCCATACAAGTACCTTTATCACCAATAGAACCGACAATTACAGAAATAATGTCTTTTTCAGAAAAAGAAAGCATTAATCTATCAATTTTACTTTTCTGAGTAAAATAAAATTCATACAATGATTGGCCTTCTGTAGGCTTTGATTCCATTAAATCTTTTAACAAAGTGTACATATTACGCCTAATCTCAAATGTTTCTAGCAATATGTTACGCCAGTCATGCCATTTCCAAGTGGTCCACTTAGTTTCTGTTTTTAGCATTGAATCGTACCACGTTTTAGCTGTATTACGCAACTTTTGTAATGCTTGGTACATAATAACATTATCTGACCAACAAAAAGCTCGAGCATTTGCATCCACTACATTTAGCCACATATACACATCATCAAGTAACGGATCAAACTCGGGAATAACAGATGATAAAATTGAATTTTGGCTCACCGGTGACCGCTTTGACCTCTTACGTTTTTGATTTCTTTGGACCCGTGTGTTCGAGCTTGAAGTACTGCTATTGTGCTTGAGCTTGAAGAAGAACTCGATGAAGGGGAGCGTCGCCGACGTCGTCGCCCTTGTTTCTTCTTCTCTAAGGAATTTGACTTTCGACTACGTGGCATCGCGGGTATTAGAAAAAAAATATATAATAAAACAAAAACGGCGAAACACGATTTCTCACTTCTGATATTATTTAAAATAAACAACGTCGCACAATATCACATGAGTTTAATGCTACTTAATCCAAATACAAATAAACACACTTGGAATCGTTATCAAGGTTTATATAAATCAATATAATTAATTATCTAAAATAAACTTTTGGCAAGTTGGCGGAACAATGTATTATAATAACTTTAAATCAATACTAAAATAGCTAGGATCACGGATCAGGATGGTAAACGACCGAACAGCTCCGTAGTCGAAAGCAAAAAGGGCCGAGTGCCGTCGCTGCAGCGTAGTCGTCACCTCGCAAGCGCCCTCTGTCGGCGCTTTGGTTAGTTTGCGACCGAAAAGAGTTGCCAGCGACAACACTTGTAAAATACAAAATGTTCTTACATATGCACTAATATTGTAATCCGTCACAACATAAAAAAATCCATATCTCTAAAACCACTGAACCGATTTTGATGAAACTTGCAGTGTAGGTACCCTAAGTTGAACAATACCTAGTACAACAAAAAAAGAATTACTTATGTCAGAATGTATAATTTAATATTAGGTTAGAACTGCCTAACCCTATACGATTGTAGATGTGTTTATACAATTAAACTTATATGTATTGTGTCTAGTTAAATATAAAATAATTAAATGTAAACACTAAGTAAATTTTGAGCTCATCATAAAATAAAACGTACGTTCGCAATTGCAAACGCACGCCTTGTGATTCACAACTACCGCCATTAGTAGGCGTATAAAAACGATTGTCGCACAAGCAAACGTTTCAGTTGAGCTCGAACTTTTGTACAGTGTACACCTCTGGACTGAGTCTAAATTGTAAGTACTTTGATTGGTTATTTATTTATACTGTTATAATAATAATGTAATAATAAAATATTGCTGTAATTCTAAATGTCCCTATTTCTTTTTTTAAATATAATTTTGTGAAACCGTGTTTGGATATTTATTTCATACCTGTAATTAAAATTCTAAAATGTAAAATTACCCCCACAAAACAAATTAAATTAAAGCGATAGTGTAGAAAGGGCAGGGTTGTCTTATTGAAGGATATGACAACCTGACATCTCAGAAGTGGGATTCGAGCGACACTCATGTCTAAAATTGACATAAAAATATATTGTAATTAACTTTTTTTCTTTTTTTGCTTTTGTTTTTTTTACTCATCCGTTTTTTTCTTGTTTTTGTGTGTTTTCTCTCCTTTCTCTCTCTCTTGATAAATGAATAGCTGATCGGCTTACCTACGTAGTTTGCTTTCGTTTTTTTTCTATTTTTCAGATAAAATGGAAGCATTGGCTAGTACTGCTACGGGGCAAACACCCTCGCGACATTCCGTGGCCCGATCTGATGCATATCGATCGCGCAGTCCTATAAATTGCACTCCAAGTCCCGTATTGACAACAGGGACTTTCAGGGAGCGCATTCAGCGGCTTAACAGTTGTGAACGCAATGAGCGAACGCCTAGTCGTTCACGTGATTTGCGGTCACCGCGTAGTAGACGCGATTGGCCGTCACCGCATAGTAGACGCGATGTAGTGTCGCCGGGTGACCAACGTGATGGACCGTCGTCGCGTAGCAGACGCGATGGACTGTTGTCGCGCAGCAGACGCGATGGCCTGTCGTCGCATAGCAGACGCGATGGACGGTCACCGCGTAGTCGACGCGATTGGCCGTCGCCGCACAGTGTACGCGATGTAGTGTCGCCGGGTGAGCAACGTGATGGACAGTCGTCGCGTAGCAGACGCGATGGATTGTCGTCGCGTAGCAGACGCGAGGGACTGTCACCGGGTAGCCGACGTGATGAACAGTCACCAAGGCGCAGTCTACGCGACGCAGAATCAGCAAAGCGCAGTAGATGTGATGACCAGTCACCACGGAACGAACACAAGCGTTCGATGCGTGGCCACGATGCCGAGGGGTCATGCAGTCTTCAACGCAGCAGGAAGTCCAGGTCACGCAGTCTTCAACGCAGCAGGAAGTCCTGCAGTCAACGCGACCAGCGTACTTCTGGTGCGCGTAATCAGCTTTCGGAGACTCGCCAGCAGCATCACCATTATGGAGAGGAGCGGTTCCGGAATTCGGGTGAGTCCTCACGATCTTATAAATTTGACGATATTGCCCAGATTTTTAATATGTTAAAATCGGTAAACCAGTCTGATTCATTGGATAGGTTGGGGTCTATGCAAAACACCATTCCCGAGTTCGACCCAGCTAGAAAGGAACAGACGATGACCATGTGGCTACATAAGGTAAACGAATGTGCGCTTATTTACGGTTTAAGTGAGAAACAGATTGTGCACTTTGCTTTGCCTAAGTTAAAAGGCGTTGCCAAAAGGTGGTACGAGGGTCTATCGTCTGTCCTTTTCTCCTGGAGCGAATGGCAACAAAAGCTTTTGTCCGCGTTTCCTCCAGAGGAGAATTATGGTCAGATGCTTAGCGACATGCTGGCCAAAAGAGCCCGATTTAACGATTCATTAGAGGAATATTTCTATGAGAAAATAGGGTTAATAAATCGATGCGGTATTGATGGTTCTCGCGCGGTAGAATGCATTTTACACGGAATAGACGATCGATCCGTAAGGTTAGGCGCAGAAGCTGTAAAATTTTCAGACCCAGACAAATTATTATCGTATTTGCGTAACGTACGAAATATAAGACCATTAAACGATCGGAAAACTATTAAAGGCCCCTTGAATAAAAACAATGACGCGCAAGCACGAAATTCAGGCAATGGCAAACCAATCCGTTGTTTAAACTGTAAACAGGAAGGTCATCTCGTTGCTCAGTGTCAGCGCCCAATTAAGAAATGCGGTAAATGCAATAAAGTTGGCCATGAAACCGAACAGTGCTACTCAAAAATGCCAGCCCCTGATAAAACAGTTTTAAGAGTTGCCAGTAACGAAGTAGGCACATCAACCGACTCCTCTGTATTGACAAAGCCTAATCAAAAATATTTTAAGCAGGCTGTTGTCAATGGGTTGATTATGCAGGCTTTCATTGATTTGGGTAGCGAGTGCACTATGATTAAAGAGTCAGAGTTTAGAAGGATCAATGATCAGTTCGACACTAGGAACTTGCCAATCTTGAGTGGTTTCGGTAATTCGGTAGTTAGTGCCATCGGTAAATTTAATGTTCACATTACTATAGACAGTGCTTCAGCCGACGTAGATCTGCTTATAGTCCCAGATAATGTAATGCCTTTTCCCCTTATGATTGGTCAAACGTTTACAGAGCAATCACACATAATAATAAAGAAAACAAGCGATTGTTTAGATATATCTAGTCTGGGAATACTCGATAACGCTAACCACAAGATTAAATTATTTTGTAAAAACAAAACTGAAGTGTCAGGACTTACTTTTGTAGAAGTATATAGTGATGAGCCCAGTTTTGATGGAGAAATATTCGTAGAAGGTAGCGTACGATATAAAGAACAAGCACGATACTCAGTTTTATCCGGTCTGTATTACGTTCAAAATGGCTTTGGACTTATAGTTGTTACTTGTGCCCCTTCTTCGAGATTATGCTTCGAAGCAAACTTTTTAATTGCGCGAGGCGTAGAACCTCATGAAGAAGAAACTAGTCAGGTGCTTAATGTCTCGAACTGTAAGACCAGTGTACCCTTAACGTTAACAGAAGCTCAATTTCATATTTCTGGCGATCTGTCTGCTGAAGATAAAAATAAACTATTGTTGTTATTAAATAATTACAGAGAATGTTTTGCTCTAGACCTTACGGAATTGGGTAGTACGTCTGTCGGTAGCATGAAAATAGACTTAAACGATGATCAACCGGTTGTTTATAGGCCGTATAGATTGGCAATCGCGGAAAAGGAAGTTGTTAGGGAGATGATAAAAGAGTTGTTAGATACTAGTATCATACGCCCATCTACTTCGTCTTATGCGAGTCCCATAGTTCTTGTTAAAAAGAAAACTGGCGAGTACCGACTTTGTATTGACTATCGAGCGCTCAATAAAAAAACCATTAAAGAGAACTATCCAATGCCTCTCATCGACGATCAATTAGATATTTTAGCGGGAAATCAATTCTTTACTACTTTGGATCTGGCATCTGGATACTACCAAGTGCCTATAGCTGAAAAAGATAAGCACAAAACTGCATTTGTCACACCCGATGGGCATTATGAGTTTAATCGCATGCCATTCGGGCTTGCTAATGCGCCAGCGACATTTCAGCGTTTAATGAACCAAATATTAGGGAACGCTCGACATGGGGAAGCTTTGGCATATTTAGATGACGTAATTATACCCAGCAAAACAATTTCAGAAGGTATGACAAGGTTGCAATCTGTACTAGACTTGTTCAAAAAAAGCTGGACTTTCTCTTAAACCATCCAAATGCTTTTTCTTTAAACGCGCAGTAGATTACTTGGGGTTCGAAGTGTCTGAAAACGGCATTCGACCAGGCTCGAGAAAAATCGAGGCTGTCGAGCGTTTTCCTGTACCACAAAACCAGCATAATGTCCGTCAGTTTCTGGGTCTGGCAAGTTTCTTTAGGAGATTTGTCCCCAAGTTCTCTATTTTGGCTAAACCACTCACTCATTTGTTAAAAAAGAATATTAAGTTTGAATGGGGACCCGATCAGGAGACAGCATTCAGAGCTTTGCAAAAAGAGCTATCTCAAAAACCTATTTTGGCATTATACAATCCTAAAGCGTTAACAGAATTACATACCGATGCTTGTAAGATAGGCATAGCGGGAATTCTTTTGCAGAGGGATGAAAATTTAGTTCTCAGACCAATTGCCTATTTTAGTAGACAAACTACCGCCGAAGAACAGAATTATTCGTCGTATGACCTCGAAACGCTAGCGGTTGTATCTGCTCTTCAAAAGTTCCGTGTTTACCTGGTTGGATTAACATTTAAGATAGTCACAGATTGCAACTCCTTAAAAGCAACTTTCCAAAAAAAGGACATGCTTCCCCGTGTCGCACGATGGTGGGAACAAATGCAAGAATTCAATTTTTCAATAGAATATAGACCAGGTCCATCCATGTCCCACGTTGATGCGCTCAGTAGGAACCCTGTTAAGAGTTCGGAAGGCAAAGTTTTCACGGTGTCCGAGTCCTCATGGTTGACTACTGTGCAAAATGCCGATGATGATATTCAAAGAATAATAGGCATACTTAAGGATCCAAAAT
Organism: Agrotis exclamationis; assembly: GCA_950005045.1. NCBI lineage: Eukaryota > Metazoa > Arthropoda > Insecta > Lepidoptera > Noctuidae > Agrotis > Agrotis exclamationis. The sequence continues at coordinate 11,291,159 of OX465419.1, forward strand.
TTGATGACATTGTCGACATAAAATCTAATTACAAACTGAAGAATGATAAATTGTTTCGGATAACTGCGGATGGCGACCGATGGGTAGTGCCAAAGGGAGTACGTTGGCAAGTGGTAAAACAAAACCATGATGATATAGGCCATTTTGGTTTTGACAAAACTTTGGACAAGATTAAATCTGTTTACTGGTTTAATAAAATGCGAAGATTCATAAAAAAATACGTAGATTCTTGCCTAGAATGCGCTTATGCAAAATCATCCGGTGGTAAAAAACCAGGCTACCTTAATCCCATACCAAAAATAGCTACTCCTTTCGACACAATCCACGTCGACCATACGGGTCCCTTTGTTAAGAGTAGTAAAGGCAATATGTATATTCTAGTTTTAATAGACGCGTTTACGAAATATATTTATTTAAAAGCAGTTAGGAATACTAAAACTAGTACATCCATTAAGGTATTTAAGGAGTATTTTGGCATCTTTGGGGTTCCTAGAAGAATAATTTCGGACAGGGGATCCTCATTTACTAGTGACAGTTTTAAAGCATTTGTCAATGAAAAGGGTATCAAGCATATACTAAATGCGGTTGCTACCCCCAGAGCGAATGGCCAGGTAGAAAGATACAATAAGACAATTGTGGATTCGTTAACGGCGAAAACTGTTGGTATGGCCGAAAACAAATGGGACGATTACTTACCAGAGGTACAATGGGGCATTAATAATACGTTAAACAAGGGGATCAATCGGACCCCTGCGGAGGCTTTGTTTGGCAAGCGGTTGACAGGCAGTACTGAAAGTAAGGTTATTTCTGAACTAGAGGGCGATATTACGGACATTAATGAACAAGATATAACGGAAATTCGCGATGAAATCAGTACGCAAATAGCCATTAGTCAGGAAAAAGATAAGTCTTACTTTGATAAAAAACGTTGTACCCCAGTGAAATACCAGGTAGGAGATTTAGTACGTATAGAGCGTCAGGTTCCTTCCACAGGGCATAGTAAAAAGTTGATACCAAAATTTCAAGGTCCATACAGAATTACGAAAGTGTTCGATCACGACCGATATCATGTCGAAGATACACCCCTCACAAAAAAGGGCGGTAGAGGTTATTCTGCGGTAGTCGCGGTTGACAAGCTAAAACCCTGGCTAAATTTTAATAGACCACACGCTAGTGACGATGGTTTGTCCAATGAGTCAGATTAATAAACATGTAAAAAAAAAAACTAGATTTAATTGTTTCATACATATAAGAAGAGCCTTTACTCCTGTGATTTTATTACGTTATGGTCAATAATACTTTCTACAGAATAATGTTTTCACAAAAATGTGGTTCTGCTACTAAGGACCAAAGGGTCTTAGCAAATATATTCTTGGGGATGTGTAATGTCTAATTGGACGGAAGGGTCCATTACATTCGTTTCAATGACAAAGGTGTCATACTCTATTGGTTGGATAGAAGGTTCCATTGACAAAAGTGTCATATCTAGTCGGACGGAAGGGTCCATTGACAAAAGTGTCATATCTAGTTGGACGGAAGGGTCCGTTGACAAATGTGTCATAAATATCGAATTGGACGGAAGGGTCCGTTGACAAATGTGTCATACATATCGAATTGGACGGAAGGGTCCTTAAAAATGTGTTGATGACAGAGTTGTCACTTTGTTGAAGACGGAAGTGTTCCATGATGATTATATTGTTGATTATACGTGATTGTGAGGAAAGGTCCCAGCATAATTATGTATAATACTATGTATTAAATATTGTATAATTATTATGATAATTAATTATGACGAATGTCTCCTTTTTTTTTTCGTTTTTATGTGGCATGTATTTATGAATGGTTCAATTATTTTTTGTTTTATATTCATCTATACGATATTCACATTTATGTTTTTTTTTAAAGCACGAGGTCGTGCTTAACATAGGATGGCCGACTGTCAGAATGTATAATTTAATATTAGGTTAGAACTGCCTAACCCTATACGATTGTAGATGTGTTTATACAATTAAACTTATATGTATTGTGTCTAGTTAAATATAAAATAATTAAATGTAAACACTAAGTAAATTTTGAGCTCATCATAAAATAAAACGTACGTTCGCAATTGCAAACGCACGCCTTGTGATTCACAACTACCGCCATTAGTAGGCGTATAAAAACGATTGTCGCACAAGCAAACGTTTCAGTTGAGCTCGAACTTTTGTACAGTGTACACCTCTGGACTGAGTCTAAATTGTAAGTACTTTGATTGGTTATTTATTTATACTGTTATAATAATAATGTAATAATAAAATATTGCTGTAATTCTAAATGTCCCTATTTCTTTTTTTAAATATAATTTTGTGAAACCGTGTTTGGATATTTATTTCATACCTGTAATTAAAATTCTAAAATGTAAAATTACCCCCACAAAACAAATTAAATTAAAGCGATAGTGTAGAAAGGGCAGGGTTGTCTTATTGAAGGATATGACAACCTGACACTTAAATCGAACTTATAGCTCCGGAGATATGCGTGCACAAACATAAAAACATACATACATACATACACTTATGAAATTTGGCACATTTGTTCAGACGCTGATATAGACTAACATATATGAAAACTGGGCAGTTCTGATATTACATACATACGGGTCGAATTGATAACCTCCTTTTTTTTGAAGTCGGTAAAAAGGGATTACTTAAATATAATGACCACCATAAAATGCTTTGATACCTTTAGTTCTTTAACCAAAAATTGTATTCCAAATCTTAGCGAGCAAATTAATGTGTTATTTCTGCCTAAATAAACTTGGTATAGATAATCAGTACTTATTATATATATGTTACGGCTAATACCCGAATCCACCCATTACACCTAGTTTTAACCGGCTAAAACTAGATGTAACCGACCACATGCGGTTAAACGTAGATGTATCCTACTTATCTTCGGTTAATAGAACTAGGTTTAGCCAGTTAGAAGTGTTAGAACTAGGTGCAGCCTCGGGACTTGCTGGCACCCCGACTCGGACAATTTAGGTGAGAGTCAAAATGGCGGGTGTACCTCAACGAATCAAATCCTCAAAGGTATAAAAAAACTGTACCAAAACTGTACTATACAGTACCTGGGTTTAAAAAAATAGTACCTTCATCAGAACAAAATTATGTCAAAATGTAAATACACCCGCCATCTTGACGTCAAGACGGCGGGTGTATGTTGATAAATCAAAATATACCCATTATTTATTAAATGTAATTGTATCAAAAAAAAGTACCTAGAATAAACCATTAAGTCCCTGGTTTAAAAAAAAGAGTACCTTTCCCAGAACTAAAATAAATTACAAAAAGTTTACAATCCCGCCTTATTGAAAGTGGCAGGCAGGTGTTCTATAGTTTTTATTATTGAATTAATCATTTCATTCAAAATATACGTACACCAAAATATTGTACCTTAAAAGAACTTCAAATAAAAAGAAACACTAACTTGATCAGTGGGATAGTTCCTGAAAAATAAAACAACCGTCTCGTTTACTTAAGTTGTTACTAACTGCTGCCAGCGGTTTCACCCGCCATAACTCGAAAATTAACAGGAAATCGGGATAAAAACTATCTATCCTATGTGTTAATCCAAGTTGTATACTGTCTGTGTACCAAATTTCATTCAAAACCGTAAATGTTAATAAGGAGTCAAAGGACATTGCCCATTTTTGTATGGGAGTTGGTCCAAATGCTGCCCAGGAATGGGAGTACGTGCGCTGGGCTCCTGGCACTCATCTATGTCTATATCCATGTTGCCAGTCTTTAGCAAGGTATTTGAAAAAGTAATGCTAAATCAGATGCTTAATCACTTTAACACCAACAGAATCTTACACGATCAGCAGTATGGTTTCACCAAGGGACGTTGTACAACTGACGCCGGTGTCACCTTATTAAAGCACATATTTACTGCTTGGGAAGAGGCTCAAGACGCGATAGGAATATTTTGTGACCTCTCGGAAGCATTTGATTGCGTAAACCATGATACATTACTTTTGAAACTAGAGCGTTACGGACTAGGTAAACTTGCACTTAGTTTGGTAAAGTCATATTTGTGCAATAGGCAACAGCAAGTTCAAATAAACGGCGTATATTCACAGAGCTCAATTGTCAACATTGGGGTTCCGCAACGCTCAATATTGGGTCCTTTCCTCTTTTTGGTATATATTAATGACCTACCCTATCTATTGGATAACCAACCTCACAAAATGGTGTTATTTGCGGATGATACCTCCTTAATTTTTAAGATTAATAGACGGGCTCAAAATCTAGATGACCTAAATAAACCTTATGTCAGATCCACAACTGGTTTACAGCAAACTAAATGTATACGATTCGCTCTTCCAAATGTCAAAAGTACTAATAATGTCATAGTATTGAATAATGAGACACTAGAATTCGTCGATAAAACGGTTTTCTTGGGGATTACGCTTGACTCAAGGTTACAATGGGGTCCTCATTTAACATCTCTAGCAGGGCGTTTAAGCTCAGCAGCATATGCCGTCAGAAAGATTCGTCAGTATACTGACGTAGATACTGCGAGACTTGTATATTTTAGTTACTTTCACAGTACAATGTCATATGAAATTTTATTGTGGGGACGGGCTGCAGACATCGAATCTATATTTATTCTGCAAAAGAGAGTCATCCGAGCTATATACAATCTCCGAAGACGCGACTCTCCAAGAGAACTGTTTAAGGATATTAACATCATGACGGTAGCTTGTCAATGTACCTATGAAAACATAATGTACGTTAGAAAGAATCTGCATCTTTTTGGTAAAAGAGGTGACAGACACAATTATAATACTAGAAGTAGGGACCAATTAGTTCAGCCGGGCTTCAGACTCGCTAAAGTAGACTCATCTTTTATGGGGTACGGTTTAAAATGCTATAATAAAATTCCACAAAGTATTCTTGAGCGGTCGCCTCCTTCTGCGAAGCAGTAATGCTCGCGAAGGAGAAGGCGCGCCACGAGAGAGAGAGGACAGAGTCCTCCCTCCGTCCCACCCGCGGTGGTTGGCGCCCACGGCGTCGGACGTCGCAAGACGATCTCCGGCCACCGTAGGCGCGGGCATGCGGGCGGCGAGTAAAGGGCAACTCGCCGCCCGACCATGGACCATGCCCGGGTCGACGGCGCGTTGTGTTCCACGCGCGCCTCAAAGAGCGTCAGCACGATGACGGGGCCCCGCCCAAGAGGGCCAAAGCCTGCCGGGGTCGCGGGACTTATCTCATTACCGTGACCCCGGAACACAAAGGGCTATTGAAGGACACCGTGGATTTTAGTCAGTACAAGTCTGACAGTCCCTCCCGCCCTGCCCGGGGTGGGAGGACTCATTTGATGATTTTACCACGAAAAAAAAAAAAAAAAAAAAAAAAAAAAAGTATTCTTGAACTAAATGAGACAAAATTTAAATCATGCATTAAACGCACACTGTGTAAGCAGGCATATTAAAAATTGGGCGACTATATCGCTGATAATAATGCTTGGCTCCATGCTGGTCCTGCTCCATAGGACAGGGATATATTCATTGATAGCATATTTAATAAGTACTATTTTCGGAGCTGCAGAAGATTGTAATCTATAATTGCATTGTATAAATTCATATTTCCTTGAATTATATAGCTGCATATATTGTGTGAGTTCTATGTGCACAAAGCTATTCACCAGATACCTACTTCTTAATTATTATTTTTTTGACATGAATGTGCTCTGGCAGTTGGGAGTATGTCATGCTCACTTAAATGTCTCGCTGATGGTGGCGCGTGTGTCGGATCATTTAGTTCCCTTCAAAATGGTTGAGCTGAATGGTGCTGATATCATGCGTCATGTTCGTGAACGGGCGCTGTCAGTTGAGACTGGTCATCTCTTAGCTGCCATGGTTTATTTTAATTATCAATAATTTTGTTTCTGAATTGTCTTTTTTATGTTTCCTATGGACACTTTTTACTTGCTACATTGTTCTCACATAATGTACCATCTCAAGTTGAATGATGTTACAAAGGTTCTGTAATCATTTTGGCGATTGAAAAAGAGTGTCCATGGAGTTTCTTGCTCTTTCTTTTCCATGAGATCTACGCTTTGGAATGGGCACCTACAGTACTTTCACAGTTTTTATGTCTTGTGACTGGGACTGTAGCACCGTAATTATTTTTTAAACTATTTTATTTTACTTTTGACAATTCAAAAGTGCCTGTAACTGGTATATTTGAAATAAATGATTTTGATTTTGAATATTTTAAGAATCTACCCTGGGGTTCCTGATTTATTTACATTTTTATGTTGACGACATTATTTTTTTGTGCATGTTTCTTTTTGACATACTTAACGTTTTTACATATTTTATGACGACAACAAAAGGCATTTCATGTAAACGGACAGTTTTAAAACTTAAATCTACTAGTTTTCTACGGTATAACATGTAGGTATAAAGCTAGGATAATATACATTATAATACATTTTGATTTTTATTTGACTTTTTTATGACAAGTGGTCATATGATAACTTATGAAGCCATTTTTTTAGCCTATTCTGTCCCACTGCTAGGCAAAGGCCTCCTATCCTTAACCAAGTTTGACTAACGATGCCTTTTCCCGCGAATGTTTTTTAGGCCTGCCTCGGCTGCAACGTCTTCAGGCACCCCAGGGTAGATTCTTAAAATATTTCGTATATACTCGTAGACAGACATTAGTGCCAGAAACCCAGCACATGTACTCCCATTCCTGGGCAGCATTTGGACAGGTGTAAAGTACGATAGTAGGATTAGTAGGGGGTAGGATTATGATGAATTTAAAACATTTATCATATTTTAGGAATTATTCATAAATAAACATAAATGTTAATAAGGAGTCAAATTTATTATACATGTGGACGTAGTTCCTGAAAAACGTTCCAACCCACAAACTTATCATTTTGAGATAATTGCGATTAAAGTTCTATTTCGTATTTCTTTATGATTTCATTATTTTTTTACTACATAAACTTTTGTGTGCTACAGATGACATAATCGAGTGACTTCCAATGTTTATACTTTTTTTGAATATTCATAAAAATATTGCTGTGGAACGTTTTTGATTTATTGCAATTTTCATGTTACATAAAAAAATAATTGTACAAAACGTTCCAAACGACATGTAGGACAAGAAAATATGAATAAAACCAGATAAAAATAGAAATAAAGTATTATTTATTGCGAAAAATTTCTTCTTCTTCTTCCTTTAAATTTTCGCCCTATGTAAAACTCTTGATATTCCTCAATATCATCTGACCTCGTGAGGACAGAGTGTACATTATCCTTTCTTAAATGGATATGTTTAATCCTTAGCCAATTAACTTTAACTTTATTAACGAACCTCTTTCGACTTGTCATATTTTTTTTAAATTTTGCAGTACTGACGAAGTCTTCTTTTTCCATCTACAGGCACTAGAGGGGTCTTTTTTGTGCAAGTCTTTATCTCATTTACGTAATCTTCTGCAGTGTATATCTTTGAATTTTTTAAAAATGCCTATCGATTTTACCAAAGTCCGTGTCATCTGACAAAAAAGTATGACCACTTTCTAGGAAATTTAAATCAATTACTTTTAAGGTAGGATGGCTGGCTAAAATAACTTTAAGTTGTTAGGTTACTTTAAACCTTGCACGCAAAAATAGGAGCCCCGCAAAGCGGGGCTCCGTCGACCCAGCATGACAGGTAGTAATCAGTTATTTGACCTTCCTGCAAGAGCGAGCGAAGCGAGCTCGGGACTTGGGGCACTTGGTGTTAGGTTACTTTTAACCCTGTACGCAGAAATAGGAGCCCGCGAAGCGGGGCTCCGTCAAGCATTCAAGGCAGGTGGTACTATTATTAGGTACTTACAGACAGCACTTCAATCTTCCTCAATCTGTCAAACTTCTTTAATAGATTTTCAACCTTATCACAATAATGGAAGGTTAATTTTCGATCGGTAAAATCTGACAGATTCGGGTAGGTTGACCTGCTGGCATCTGTAAGTACATCAGAGTTAGATTACTTACCAGGAAGAAAAAAAAATTTAACCAACAAGTTTTACTCGTATGTCTTTTGAGTGGTATACAAAACGATTTTATACTCATTGATGCTTATAAAAATTAGTCATTATAAAATTATGTCAATCGTTTATTATATTAACAGATCGTTATATCAAATAAAATTATATATTCTGTTGTTATCTCTTGTAAATTTTAGAGATTTTGTAGTTATATCATATATTACTTACCCGACCAATTGCTGCCCAGGAATGTGAGTACTTACGTGTACTGTGTTCCTGGCACTAATGTCTGTCTATGTACGAAATATTTTAAGAATCTACCCGGGGGTTACTGGTTTAGTTACATATTTATGTTAATGACTATATTTTTGTCTGTTTTTTATCGTACTTTACACCTGTCTAAATGCTGCCCAGGAATGGGAGTACGTACGGTGTGTTCCTGGCACTAATTTATGTCTATATACAAAATGTTTGAAGAATCTACCCTGGGGTTCCTGATTTATTTACACTTATGTTGATGACTTTAATTTGTCTCCATGTTTTTTATCGCACTTTATACCTTTCCAAATGCTGTCCAGGAATGGGAGTACATGTGCTGGGTTTCTGACACTAATGTCTGTCTACGAGTATATACGAAATATTTTAAGAATCTACCCTGGGGTGCCTGAAGACGTTGCAGCCGAGGCAGGCCTAAAAAACATTCGCGGGAAAAGGCAAAAATCATTAGTCAAACTTGGTTAAGGATAGGAGGCCTCTGCCTAGCAGTGGGACAGAATAGGCTAAAAAAATGGCTTCATAAGAACATTTTAATCGATACAAGTTTACCTACTCAAAAATTTGCTTTACTAGTTTTAGTACTTAAGCAAATTTTTGAGTAGGTAAACTTGTATCGATTAAAATGTTTTTTTTTTTACTAAACTGTGCAATGTGATTGCACAAAAAATAGTTGATTGCAATTTTTCAAAAATGGGATCAGTGATTTTATATCTTTCAAACGTGCGAGCGAGAGGTACATTAGCTCTTGTCATCGCCTTAAAGTATGTCAAAAAGAAACATGCACAAAAAAATAATGTCGTCAACATAAAAATGTAAATAAATCAGGAACCCCAGGGTAGATTCTTAAAATATTACGTATATAGACATAGATGAGTGCCAGGAACCCAGCGCACGTACTCCCATTCCTGGGCAGCATTTGGACCAACTCCCATACAAAAATGGGCAATGTCCTTTGACTCCTTATTAACATTTATGTTTATTTATTAATAATCCCTAAAATATAATAAATGTTCTTAATTCATCATAATCCTTCCCCCTACTAATCCTACTTCCTACTAATCCTATCCTACAATATTATAAACGTGATAGTTTGTTTGGGTGGATGTTTGTTACTCTTTCACACAAAAACTACTAAACGGATTTGGATGAAATTTGGTACGCAGATAGTTTATTACCTGAATTAACACATAGTTTTTATCTCGATTTTCCCGTGGGATATTTTTCGAGTTGTAGCGGGTGAAACCGCTGGCAACAGCTAGTATTATACACCGTGTTCCGGACGATATACATAAACTTCGACCAGATGTTCAAACCACGGAAGTAAGCATTTTTCATTATGGACACATTAATAAATTCTTATTTTTTATTTTTTGTTAATTTTCATACAAACTAAATACCTAGACGTAAATAACCCGATATGCATGCCTCTTTATCCGAATTGGCAACGTCATTCATAACATTTGGCGGGCTGAAACAAATGAAATGCAAATAGTATTTGATAGATTTCAAATTAAGATACTTTCTCACTGCATAGCTCAATTAAATTTCATTAAATGAAATTACAAATATCTTTGTAACGAAGCCTTTTTAAGTACTACTTCCTTTGTTGGATTTGATTTGTAAAAGCCATAGAAGTATTTGCTAAAGTTTATGGATAACGTGAAGAACACGGTGTATACGTAAGAGTTTGTTTGGATGGATGTTTGTTACTCTTTTGTACAAAACCACTAAATAGTTTTCGATCTAATTTGGTACACAGACAGTATACAACTTGGATTAACACATAGGATAGTTTTTATCCCGATTTCCTGTTAATTTTCGAGTTATGGCGGGTGAAACCGCTGGCAGCAGTTAGTAACAACTTAAGTAAACGAGACGGTTGTTTTATTTTTCAGGAACTATCCCACTGATCAAGTTAGTGTTTCTTTTTATTTGAAGTTCTTTTAAGGTACAATATTTTGGTGTACGTATATTTTGAATGAAATGATTAATTCAATAATAAAAACTATAGAACACCTGCCTGCCACTTTCAATAAGGCGGGATTGTAAACTTTTTGTAATTTATTTTAGTTCTGGGAAAGGTACTCTTTTTTTTAAACCAGGGACTTAATGGTTTATTCTAGGTACTTTTTTTTGATACAATTACATTTAATAAATAATGGGTATATTTTGATTTATCAACATACACCCGCCGTCTTGACGTCAAGATGGCGGGTGTATTTACATTTTGACATAATTTTGTTCTGATGAAGGTACTATTTTTTTAAACCCAGGTACTGAATAGTACAGTTTTGGTACAGTTTTTTTATACCTTTGAGGATTTGATTCGTTGAGGTACACCCGCCATTTTGACTCTCACCAATTTAGGTTAGAAGAGGTCTGAAAGACCCCGCCATCCTCTTCGTGGTTATTTTTTTTAAACCACCCAGAAGTAGAAGCCCATAGGCCCGTCCGGAGGCTCCGTCGACTTGCTCCTGTGAAGGAAGGATACATCTAGGTTTAACCGCATAAACAGGATGGCAAGATGTAAAAACTTTGGTCATAATTTTAAATTAAAATGCGGGTTTCATTTTGGTGATCATTTACTATTTTTGTCTGGTATATGTTACTACATATATCTGGTGGTAAGTTAAACATAACTAAGCCTTTAAAAAAAATCGTTATTGACAAAATCGGACTTGTTTCATAAACCTACCTAACACCCGTTTTTACTAGGGCCACATAATCTGTAGGTACCTATTAAGTTTGTTTGATTAAAAAAAACTCTAAAAAGTCTATTTATCCAGTTATGCTATACTTAGATAGGCTAATATAACATGACGCTACGACCAATAGGTAGGTGAAAGTACCTACGGAACACAGGTGACTAAAGGTGGTGGACGCACATTAAGTAATTATCCGAGCCAAACGCGTCGAAGGAGTCGAACGAAATGAATTTTAGAATTCTGTACATGAAATCTCATGAAACCTCGCATACTTATCCGCGCCGAATCGTCTGAATCGAACGAAAGGATTTTTAGATTTCTTTAGAATTCTTTTCGTTCGACGCGTTCGGCTCGGATAAGTGTGCGTTCACCTTTAAAAGTTCAGAGCGTTTCAATAAAGTTTCATTTTATGCTGGAATCAGCGCTACTAAACTATTACAGTGGCGCCAACTTACAAACTGATTACTATTACTACTTGCAGAGGCACTACTTGCTACATTTCCGAAAGTTAAATTTCCAATAGATTGTTAAGATATTTTAGACTTTTTGGTAAAACCAAGTCCTCCCCACAGTCCTCCCGCCCAAGGTGGAGTAGGAGGGACAGTTAGACTTGCACTGACTAAAATCCACCGATGTTCTACAATTGATCTTATTATAAAGGGCAGTTGAAGAACATCGGTGGTTTTCCAGGATCACGGTAACCTTCTTAAACAGGCGGACAGTCCCGTCTTCCAAGATTTAGGCATTAATTTAGTTGTTGCTTTGAGGTGGTAAAAATAAAGTTAAAAACTGAAAAAATGAGTGAACGAATGAAACTTTTACTCCAGTACATTTATTTTGTATACAGCTTTTACTGCACGATGATCTTTTACCGCCATCTATCACGCATTGATGGAACAAAACAGCAAGTTCTCAAAGAGAAATATCAAAATATCTGTGATTAAATACTTATAAATTGAACTTATATACAATAATTTTAGTAATGTAAACCATTACGTCAATCGATCCATTATTTGCATTTTATTTTTTTATTTTAAATTGGCAACACTATTGAAACAATATAACAAAGGCCCTGAACCTCAGAACAATAACTAAAGCATAGCAAGCGCTCTACGACATTTGAAGCGTACGCTGTCATAGACAAAAGAGTATTAGCTAGTGATGTGACTATGCATTAAATAAATACCGATATCGACTTCTTAGTTTATGGTATCGCTCCATTGGTCGCGGGACTTATCTCATTACCTTGACCCCGGAACACAAAGGGCTATTGAAGGACACCGTGGATTTTAGTCAGTACGAGTCTGACAGTCCCTCCCGCCCTGCCCGGGGTGGGAGGACTCATTTGGTGATTTTACCAGGCTAAAAAAAAGGTATCGCTCCATGGCAATAAATCTAAATATGCTAAGGTGAAATAAAGAACTCACTTCTGTCTGACCAACATATTTATTTATAAACAGCATAAATTATTAAAAAAATGAAATTACAAAGAAAACGCTTAAATAATATTAAAAGAGCGATTGGCCCTGAACGATTCCCAGTTGTTACGTGCAATAGCGTTGATCCATTTTTGCCTCATATCAACATCGGACGGAAATCTGAAAGTGACAAAAAAATATAGCCACACATGAATCTAAATTATTACACCATGAGCCACACGGATTTTTGACACTATCATTTCATTACTCATACGATTCGCTCACAAGACCGTAGGTTTTTTATTTAACTCTTAAACATTTAATCCTTCCCAAAACTACGTGTAAAGAAAAATAATGTAATAATTTAGATGACGCTAGTTTATCGATATTGTATCGATAGTTTGTTTTTGCAAGCACTATTGCAAAAAATTATATGCCGATTTAAAATTTATAATTTCATTAGAATCGAACTATTTAATTGCATAAAATATTGATTTCAAAACACTACCGTGTACACTTAGCTCAAATAATTTGAAATAATGCCAAAATAACATAAAATGAGAATGAAAAATTGACAAAATGACCATATTTGATTACTTACCGATGGGAGCTTATGATTTCCGCATCATTTTCTTTGCGGGATGAATGAGATTTACATCCCACTATAATGCAGGACATTATTTAATCTTTAAGCTTTGCGATTTACACTAAATCACTGTTATTTTTGTACTATTTTTACAAAAATACGTAAAACCAACGAATCACTTCAACTGGCATGCGCCCCTATGCATTATACGAAAAAATGCGATGAACAAAGTCATAGATAAAAACCTGAGACGTTAAGTAGCTTTTAAACTTAGTACTATAAAGGTAGCCAAGGTATCCAAATTGACGTTTACTTTGTGACGATTTGCATTTTGAGCAACCTACATCTGTCTCTCTCTAATGCTGTTATGAGTGTATAAGAAAACAAAGACGACTATATTAGTTAAATTTAGCTTCCTTCTATGCTTTAGTTATTGTTCTGAGCCCTGAACCCATGCCATAAAAATTAAATCTGTGAATTTTACTGTCAACTTGACGTCTTGCTTGACATGCATAGACTTATAATGTCTATGATAGACATATACTTTCATCTCAATGTTGACATGACACGACGTTCCTGAAAAACCGCGTTCCAACTACAAATTTAATTTTGAGCATTTTATAAGTCTAAGCAGAAAACCTTATATATGAATTTTTGTAGGTGTGAAAGAAGTGAATATAGGATTCATCATCATTCAAACAAGTTTGAGAACTGAAACGACAAACGCGCTCTCCAGTTCTCTCCAGTTCTCCACTCCAAAAATTGACATGATTCACGCAAGTTGTGTCAAAATAAAAACCAAGCGTCATTCAGGGTTTCTGTGTTTATTGTAAAAAAAAAGATTAATTATAACTACCTGTTTTCTAGCTCAGAAAACTGAATAAAACCTTAAGTGTGCTAATAATGCACGTATTCACTTTGTAATTTGAAGTATTCCTGTTACGCAAAATGTGTGATAGCGACGACGCCGGAGATGGCGAGTCTGGCATGGACTTGACTGGGTTTCTATTCGGTAATATTGATGAACGCGGTCAGCTAGAAGATGATGGGCTTCTTGATAAAGAGTCCAAGCGACAGCTAGCGTCGCTTACTCGCTTCGGCTTCGGTTCTATGCTGTCTGAGGTTCTAGATAAGGAGGAAGTTAGCCAGGAGGATCGGGAGAAGGGTAAGAATTTAAGAATTTGCATTTTCCTGACCATTTTTTCGTGACCAGTTAATACTGCTAAGATCAGTCTTTTTGTCATAACTGGGTTGGAGTACAGAGAAAAGGCATAAGTAATACTTAGTTGTTAATTTAGCTATATTGGAATTAGGGTGCATTGACCCACATTCTAACCAAGTTTATACTATTTTCAGATTATACTCAAAAAAGTCCATCTGCTGTAGACTTTTTTGATATTGAAGATGCTGTGGAAGATGTTAAGGTACTATTGCATGTTTTTATTCAGGCACAAGAAATTGTAGATTCGGAAAAGGTCTGAAGTAAATGTTAACACCAGCGGTTGGTGACCTTCTGGTAGACACAGTGACAAATTCAAGGGTAGGCCGTATTTCTTTGTATTAAAAATGTTTTTTTGTTTCGTTATACATTAATAAGGTTGTCTCCATATGTTATAAAAAAGAAATCTGTTTACAAAACAATCACAGGTCTCATGTTGCCGACTGCTGGTTTACAAATCCCAATAAAAGTCTTCCATTAAATAATTTCTGCTGCAACCATAGTGTTGTGTAATTTAAAATAGATTACTTCTAATTAAATTTGTTAGTGTCCCAACGCAACATCCAAGTTGTCAAATTATAACAATATTATGCTAAGCGTTACTGAAGAGTAATACTAAAATTTTAACTGTGTTTCAAACTTGTCTTCAAACAAAACTTTTTACTTTTACTGTGCAAGTATCACTCCATACAAAATGGTAAAATTATCCTCGTGTAGTATTTTTTTAAATAATAAAAATGATAGGGATAAGTAAAATGTCTATTGGTGCTGTGAAGAGGACATCGTAAGGAGGTTTATTGTTTAATTATGTACCATAAACCTTTAAAAAAATTTATTAAGCCATTCTGGGATTAATGTCATCTTTGTAGCAGGCACAAAAAGTATAATTGCACAGGAAGCACATATTTTCAAGTAATTTTTACACAATTTCTATGTGTAGTTTTGTTTACTAATTTTGTCATGTCACTAACTTTATCATGTTTATGGTGAATATTTTGTATTTTTGTGGGTTTAGACACTGGTTATTTGTTTATAATTAATACAATGTTTTGTTCTTTGTATGAAATGTGCCTTTCTAAACTTTATGGCAATAAATTGATCAGTGGCAGATTAAGATATTATAGTGGGTTTTCAGTGTCATTAAAGAATATTTTAATGTAATAGCTAATAACACTCCTTCTGAAGCAGTCAGGTAATTAAAGTAGGTAGAAAGTATTCAATTTTTTTTTTTTTTTTTATTAAATACCTATTGCTTAGTAAAGTTCAAAAAGTTTAGATTACTGTCCAATAAAATGTTGAAAACACATTATTTTTGTCTTAATTATAATATCTGGCACCTCCCCTGGGTATTGAATAGGTACCACAGATAAAGATGTAGGACAGTCTTTGCCATAGATATTGTAAATCAACTAACATAGTAAATATAAACCCCTATCTTATTTGAGAGCAAATGGTTCAGTATCAAACATGTTTTGTTAAATTACATAAAACTTGATATTAACTTTAAAATAATGAAAAAAAAAACTATATTTGATCTAAGTTAGAGATAGTAAATACTGTAAGCTTAAATACTGATTAAGTTTATAATTCTAAATAAAATCCTTCAAAAATATTCATTGCATTTTAATTTCAACATTGAAACTAAATCCTTAATTCATGATTCTACATTTAAAAATTCTGGAAATTTCTTTCAAATTGTATGGTATTTTTCCACACACTAATTTTACCCAGAATGGGATTTCTGCCCACTTTATTGGACCTAACTTAGATAAAACTAATTTACACTTCAGAACTGTCATCATCATCATCATCATTATATCAGCCCGGGATCACCCACTGCTGGGTATAGGCCTCCCCCTTTTTTCGCCATATCTCTCGGTTCTGTGCGTCTCTTATCCATCTATTCCCCGCGAACTGAACTGTCATAATATTATTAATCTATCACTGGTCATCAAAAATATGGTAAATGAATACAGAGAATTTATGTGTTTCTGTTAAAACATTCCCTCACTGGGTAACTTTCACCGCTAATGTATGTAGTACAACTAAGGGTTGAGCGTTGAGCAAGGGGAACAATCTGTTGCAACATTTGAAAACAATACTTAGCTGTTAGATTGTTACCTTGCAGTGAGGGTGGGCGTTTTTGTAACCTAATATCTTTGTTTGCACTGAAAATTAAGTGGCAGATGTGCTATCTAGATATCGAAAATGTAGGTTGCATTTATCATCTATGCTAATGCTTTTCACAGGGCAGGCAGAGGTATTGCTGCTTTGTGTTTAGATCATATTCACTAGTAAGGAAAATACCTACAAAAGTAGAAACATCTGCCAACTAATTACCAGTCTACAACAGTATGTATCCAGCACACTGACATATTTGTGTTAACATTAGGATGTAGAGAATACCACTAACCAGGGTGCACAGAAAGACTCCACGAGCACAGATGCACAGAGGACGAACAGCGATGATAAGTCCGAGGTCGATGATCCCAATTGTCCACAGAGTGAGAAGGAAGAGAGGAATAAATGGAAGGAGGATGATAACATCTATCGGTCTGGTGGACAAGGAACCAATGATGAGGGGTATGAAGGAGATATGGAGGGGGATGGTGAACTCATGCCGCCTCCTACTACAATACCGTAAGTTATCCTTTGTTATTTAGAGATTGTTGTAAAGAATTGCCTCTTGTCATTGTTTTTTGTAAGACATTGTTGTTTGTGTTTTGTCAAATAATACTCGACACGTTAATATTATTGGCTTAGAAATCGGAAAGGTACTTCAGTTATAAAAAGGATTTTTAGTCATATCATAACATGTTGGTGATTCATAGCTGTGATAAAACCCAAACATTTCGGCTATTATCTATTGCCATCAATGGGCATGAATCTGGTCTCCAGCACTACAGGATTCTATTTTGAAATTCTTGTTGAGAAAACCCAAAAGCACCAACAAAATCAAACCAGACCAATATTGTTTGTGGCATTAATATATATTTCTGATATTACAGATCCCATAAGTCCTCATCAGAGAGGCCGAGGAGACTGGAAACCCCTCTGGCTGCTATGTTGCCATCTAAATACGCGAATGTTGACGTGAGGGAATTGTTTCCAGACTTTAGGCCTGATAAAGTAAGTCTAGTCTTGCACACACGTTAATGTTACAATCGAATTAGATCATTAAACTAGTTAGCTGAAGAACTCCTTTTTCGTGACCCACCTGTCCAGACCCAGAGTTTTGAAGTTCGTTTCGTTTCGTCGTGAACGAATTGTTTTGTGCATATTAACATCGTGAGGAAACTAGCATATCCGGTGTAATGTTGAGGTGACCAATTGGTCGGTTTTCAATTGTCAAAACAATTGTTAAAAAAAATGGCCACAGTTTGAGATGTATCTAACGAATAATTCAAAAACTTGTGACATCTCCTAATTTCTACTGAGTCACAGGGCAGGGCACACACAGCGGGCTCTCTCGTAGAGGACGCTTGTGTCCCGATAGTGGAACCATCTTTAGGCTGATAATGTTTTATAATATCGTGGATTACTATCTAAACTTGGATTTAATTTTTAGCAACGTTTTTAGGGTTCCGTAGCCAAATGGCAAAAACGGAACCCTTATAGATTCGTCATGTCTGTCTGTCTGTCTGTCCGTGCGTATGTCACAGCCACTTTTCTTCGAAAGTATGAGAGCTATCCTGTTGAAACTTGGTAAGTAGATGTATTATGTGAACCGCATTAGGATTTTTACACAAAAATAAAACAAATTTTGGGGGTACCCCCCATACATAGAATTGAAACTCAAAATTTTTTTTTTTTCACCAATCCCATATGTGTGGGGTATCTATGAATAGGTCTTTAAAATAATATTGAGGTTACTGCTATCATTTTTTACTAAACTGAACAGTTTGCGCGAGAGACACTTCCAAAGTGGTAAAATATGTCCCCCCCCTGTAAATTCTAAAAAAAGAGAATGATAAAACTAAAAAAAATATATAATGTAGAACTCAACAAAAACTTCCAACGAAAATTGGTTTGGAAGAGATATAGTTAGCAGTTTTTGAGATATAGTACATTTTCAAAAACCGCATATACACCGTGTTCCGGACGATATACATAAACTTCGACCAGATGTTCAAACCACGGAAGTAAGCATTTTTCATTATGGACACATTAATAAATTCTTATTTTTTATTTTTTGTTAATTTTCATACAAACTAAATACCTAGACGTAAATAACCCGATATGCATGCCTCTTTATCCGAATTGGCAACGTCGTATTTTTATTCATAACATTTGGCGGGCTGAAACAAATGAAATGCAAATAGTATTTGATAGATTTCAAATTAAGATACTTTCTCACTGCATAGCTCAATTAAATTTCATTAAATGAAATTACAAATATCTTTGTAACGAAGCCTTTTTAAGTACTACTTCCTTTGTTGGATTTGATTTGTAAAAGCCATAGAAGTATTTGCTAAAGTTTATGGATAACGTGAAGAACACGGTGTATAACTGCCATTCATACAAACACTATGAAAAACAAAGTTATTTTTATTGTTTGTGTATATTACGTACTAATCTCAATATAATTATATCCCTAATCTATGCTTGCTACTACGGAACCCTTCATGGGCGAGTCCAACTCGCACTTGGCCGGTTTTTATTTAGCGATAGGCTCCCGTTTGGCCACTATCTCGACTGATGGTAAGCAACGATGTGATCGACGGTGAAGCATACTTGCCTAGAAGTAACATATTCACTCTTGACTTAAAGTTCCCAAGGTTGTCGATACTAAAACCAACTAATCATTTCAGGTGCTTCTCTTCTCCCGGCTATTCGGACCCGGTAAGTTATCGAGTCTGCCTCAAATTTGGCGTGGTGTAAAGAAGCGAAGGCGACGCAAGCGCAGTGGTAGCACTAGTAGTGATACTCCGCCCACACCGGCTGAGAATCAGGAGACGCAGTACGCTAGTGATGATGAAGACAAGTTGTTGAAGTGAGTGAACATTTTGGAAGTTGGTTGATTATGTTAAATTTAAAAAAAAGGTCGACCTCTTTAATCACTTAAAATGTCATTAGCTGCTAAGGAAAATACACACGTTCCTATTCTTACAAATAAATAGTAAGCCACAATATCGAAGCCTACTCAATCCAAATGTATGGCACAGCTGACTGTTTTTTCATTCACAATTATATAGTTGATCTCTTTGATAAAGTAGCATATCTAGAATGCAATTTGAATTTTCAAAGCTTTTAAGTGTCACACAAAAGTAGTACAAATAATCTTACTTCTCGTAATAAATCAAGAAATATTGTAACAATATAAAGTTGAACCCCCATTTTTCCCCATCCAAACCGATAGGCCAATGGAAGAGAACCAGCACTCAAACAACGATAATAACTCTGGCAATTCGGGTGATAAGTCTCAAAGACCGACTCCTGCGCATTGGCGGTTCGGGCCTGCGCAGATGTGGTATGACATGCTCAATGTTCCGGAGACAGGTGACGGATTTGATTACGGATTTAAAGTTAAGGTAAATTTTTCCTTTTATATGTTGACAACATGAATAAATTGAAATCTATTTAAATCAGTCAGTTTGTTTTGAAAAATAATACAAAAATAAAACGCTTAAGCTCGTCACGTCAGAACTCAGTGAAAATTAAACCAGTGTATGCCGTATTATTAATGTTAAAAGCGTTGTTACTTCCTCAATTTTGGTTTTCTTAACTAAAGAGAAAATACGGGTCAAAGATTTTTTGTTAACTAAGCACCTTTGTAGGTAGTTTGTACACAAAGCGACCCAAGTCTCCGATACCTTACGACTTTGGTATCCAGGCGAATATCACAAAACAAATTCAAAGAGATTCGTACACAACCACGCGTCAATGGATGCCATTACCCGTGTCCTACAAGAAGGTGGCGCAAACGCGACATGGCGCCCGATACAGAAAAAAGAAGAAGGAAGACATCTACAGCATCGTCTATTGGGACGTAGACGCTTGCCACATGAAGTCGTGAGCCGTAAGGTATTGGAGACTTGCGTCGCCTAGTGTACGAAGGGCTAACTGACAGGATAATTGAATGTAGGTTGTACTATAAGGTCATAAGGTACATCTCTGCTAAGCTACAGTGACTATACAGACGTGATCTTATGATAATTTATGTATTTTGTATCTTCAGGCACCTTCACCAGAAAGAGAAGAAAAACCAAAAGAGGTTGAGGAAGCTAATGCGGAAGAACCAGCAAAGGAGGAAGACCCCGATAGTGGCTTCCCAGATGACTCCTTCCTCATGGTTTCGCAGTTGCAATGGGAAGACGACGTCATATGGGACGGCAGTGAGATCAAACATAAGGTGAGATTACAATACATAATATATATATATTTTTTTTTAGGTGGTAAAATCATCAAATGAGGCCTCCCGCCCTGGGTGGGGCGGAAGGTACTGTCAGACTCTTACTGACTAAAATCCACCCGTGTTCCTTCGGATGCCCTTTACGTTCCGGGGCCACGGTATCCTGGGTTAAGAAAAACCCGCGACCCTAGCAGGCATTTGGCCCCATAAGGGGCCCCGTTAGTTTGCTGACTACTCCCCGAAGGCACGCGCGAAACACGACACGACGCGCCACCGACCCGGGCTTGGTCCTTGGTCGAACGGCGAGCTACCCATTGCTCACCGTCCGCAAGCCCGCTCCGCCGCTGTGCCCTCTGCTAATCAGAGGGACACGCGTTGGAGCGTCCACCCGACAGGCTATTCGCATACGGGCAAAGAGACCCCTTAGGCACTCAGTGCCTAAGGAAGAGTTTTTGCCCGCATCCCAGGGTGCACCGGCCCGAAAAATTGGTCTTCCCCACGGACGTTTCCGAGAGGGAACTCCAGTCCACGGGCGCACGTGGAGGTTACCTGTCTTAGCACCCCATACATAATATATTTAGGAAAATTTGAGAGAAAAGTATTTTGAGTATTGAAGTTTTGTCAAAACATAATACTACTGTGGATCTAAAAAGATCATTTTAGCAATATCTTAATAGTATCGTAATATGAATCTTATTAAAATTCGTAAAATGGTCACTAAATTGACAATTCTTTACACACAATAAATTCATTGTTTTATCGGACAATTTTGTATGGGTATCGTAAAATGGTCCATAGACTTATAGCATGGACTGAACATTATAAAGAGAAAAACAATTATGTGATATTTTGTAAAGATTTGGACGTTGACAGCTGCGCCGACGCAGTATTATACTTTTGTAACAATCGTCGTTTCTATTGTAAATATTGTTTGCATCTAAATTATTCCAAATAATCATTTTTATTTTGGTTCTTCATAGGTGTTAGCTCGACTGAATAGTAAAAGCAACGCAGCTGGCTGGGTGCCGACCTCAGTCAGTCGGACCGCTCAGCAGTTCTCTCACCCGCGCCCGCAACCGCCGGCCCCATTGCAACCTAAGCCGCCAACGTAAGTCTGCTTTAGAAATTAGATTCTTAACATTGGTAGTGAAGAGGTGAGAATCGTTTGACTTGCTTGAACTTATGTGATAGGTAGGGTATGGTTGTCGTGGTGCCTTCATCTAAAATGTTTTAAATGAATTAAGTATTGCGACTGCCCTTAATCTTTTAATACCGTTCCAGTGGGCATTCAATTTATCTAATTTCACATTCGGAAATTCACTTCCGAATTCACTTCTAATTTAGCCATTTAGGCGTGTTATACATGAGTTTCTTATTCGAATTGGTGTTATTTGGCTCGATTCGATTCAGCTGGTCTACAAAATAATTTGAATGGTGCTTTTACATTCAATTTGGCAATGTAAAATCGAATGCACAAGCTAAAAGCAACCTTAATTTCTAAGCTTATCCCGTTCAAAACTGTATGCACTAAGATTCCTTATTGATTACTGCCGTTTATTCTACAGAACAACAGCCTCAACAAACAAAGACCCGAATGCTAACCCCGCCGACGGCGAAGACAACACATGGTACAGTATCTTCCCTGTCGAAAATGAAGAGTTGGTGTACGGAACTTGGGAGGACGAGGTCATATGGGACGCGGAGAATATGAAAATGGTGCCCAAACCCAAAATCCTGACCCTGGATCCTAATGACGAGAATATTATTTTGGGAATACCTGATGATGTGGATCCTTCGAAGATTACTAGAGGTATTTAATGTTTTTTGTGCTGAGGTTAAAGAGAATGGCAAATTTATCTATACTTCTATCGATAAAGTTGAAGAGTTTTGTGGTTGAACGCTAATGTCAAAAAACCGGCCAAGTGCGAGTTGGACTCGCCCATGAAGTGTTCCGTAGTAGCAAGCATAGATTAGGGATATAATTATATTGAGATTAGTAAGTAATATACACAAACAATAAAAATAACTTTGTTTTTCATAGTGTTTGTATGAATGGCAAAGTTATATTTGCGGTTTTTGAAAATGTATTATATCTCAAAAACTGCTAACTATATCTCTTCCAAACCAATTTTCGTTGGAAGTTTTTGTTGAGGTCTACATTATATTTTTTTTTTAGTTTTATCATTCTCTTATTTTATAAGTTACAGGGGGGGGGACACACACACACACATTTTACCACTTTGGAAGTGTCTCTCGCGCAAACTGTTCAGTTTAGAAAAAAATGATATAAGTAACGTCAATATCATTTTTAAAGACCTATCCATAGATACCCCACACGGATGGGTTTGGTGAAAAAATTTTTTTTGAGTTACAATTTTAAGTATGGGGGGCAGCCCCAAAATTTGTTTTGTTTTTATTTTTGTGTGAAAATCCCAATGCGGTTCACATGATACATCTACGCACCAAGTTTCAACAGGATAGCTCTTATACTTTCGACAAAAAGTAGCTGTGACATACGGACGGACAGACAGACAGACAGACATGACGAATCTATAAGGGTTCCGTTTTTGCCATTTGGCTACGGAACCCTAAAAACTACTGGTTCAAATTGTATTGGATAGTCTATTATAGAGGAAGATTATAAGCTATATAACATCACGCTACGACCAATAGGAGCCGAGCAGCCGGCCTTAAATCACGGTACAGCTAGTTGAGGAATAATTCCTTTATTAAATTGTCACCCCAAATATTAAGTCTTTGCAATTATTTGAAACGTTACCATAGTCCTGTGCAGAAGACTTTTGAAATCATATTATTTTGTCACGATGATAGTATTAATAAGTGGCACAATGATTTGACTCAGGTTAAGAACAATAAGCATTGTATACGAATATAGACATTCAACTTTTGCGAATTAGGCTCAAATTCATTTGATACACCATCGCCATTTAGCAGTTTTCTTAATGATTCACTTTGTCAATGAACAATAGAAGAACAGCCAAGGATGTTGCGATGTGAATCATTAGGAATATTGCTTAAAGTGGCCGTTTTAGACCCTCTGTAATTGAGTGAAATTCCAGTATAGATCTCAACTCGAGTCTTTACTCTCATTGTTATAGAGAGAGGTCCTCAACCCAAGGTTAAGATACCCCATCCTCACGTGAAGAAGTCAAAGATTCTTCTCGGCAAGGCAGGTGTTATCAACGTATTGCAGGAAGACGCGCCGCCGCCGCCTCCTAAATCTCCAGATAGAGACCCATTCAATATCTCTAATGATGTGTAAGTACCTACTTTTCATATTTATGGAACATAGACTTGGTTGACGAAGTGGCTAAGTAATTATCTGCTCCGCTCCGTTGCGTGTAGATCGAGGGTTCGGTCCGGCCGATCCAGTAGATGTGGAAAATAGGATCTTCGCAGAATAACACCAATTGTCTCGCATCATTGGGACATCCCTAAATGAGGAATAGGAGAATCCCGAATGAGGTTCGCAAATACAAATAAAAAAAAAATTGAGATAAATAAATCCCTTACAACCTTATTAATAAACGTGAACTAAAGTTGCAACCAGGATTATCTTCAGACTAACCATACGTTTTTAAGGACTAACTTTGGCGTAACTTTACTTCTTGATTTATTAATAAGGAAGTTAAAGTTTCTAATTTGTGTGTAAGGCCAAACAATTGTAATGGTTTTAAATAGGTACCTGATTTTCACCAAGAAAAAGGTTCACCAACAGCTTCTGTGTACAATTACATTATGTTTAAGTATAGAATTATATTACGACTTGGACTTACACAGTCGCCAATAACTTAACCAGCCTTCCCAAATTAAACAACAATTTATCCACCAGCTTCTACATGGCCAAATCCCAAAACCCACGTCTCAAAGTGGGTGGAGGCCAACTGATCCAGCACAGTACTCCAGTGGTAGAACTGCGCTCTCCATTCATACAGACACACATGGGCCCGGCCAGGCTGAGGGCCTTCCACCGCCCGCCCATGAGGAAACTGTCGTACGGACCGTTGGCGGCACCCGGCCCACACCCTGTGCAGCCACTGCTTAAACATATCAAGAAGAAGGCTAAGGTATGTTATAGTTATTTTAAAACGGACTTAAAAACTTTTATATGCAATTTGAATGAAAAAACCCGTATTCTTTTATTCTGTTGTCGTAAATCAAAGTCGGTGAAAATATGACACTTTTAGGCCTCTATCTCGAATTTTACGTTGAGCGGGGCAGCGGCGCAGGTGCGGCAGGATTCGGTCTTGACCGCCGGGCCGCTTTCGCTCCGCCGTTTTTGAGGGCAGATCCATTTGCTTTTATGTATAAAATCCAGGCGTTACCGCGCCGTCGCTACTGCCGTCTCAGTCACCGTAAGGCTGTCTACACACCAAAGCCGACTAAAGCCGGCGGGCTTTGGTGTGTGGACACCTTAAAATACAAGGCCTTAAAGCTGGCAGCTTTTCGATGATACGTCAATCTAGTACAATTTTTACTGGGTTATGACGTCACGAATCGACTCTCAAGTTTTATTTTTGTAAATATTCATTGAGGTTCTGGACTTTTCTTCATTTGGTTGGTTTTATTGTAGAGCCTTTTCTTCAACCACGTTATAAGTAATCTCAGTGTTATTTGGCTTTATTCACTATATCCAGAGAAATTTTAATATGAAATGAATTTTCTACAAATATTACGCGAAAATGAACTCTAATGTCTGTTTGTCATGGTTATAGCAACGCGAAGCCGAACGTTTAGCTTCAGGAGGTGGAGATGTGTTCTTCATGAGAACGCCCGAAGACCTGAGCGGTCGGGATGGTGAGCTGGTACTAGTGGAGTTCTGCGAAGAACACCCTCCACTCATCAGCCAAGTCGGCATGTGTTCCAAGATTAAAAACTACTACAAACGTACTGCGGCAAAGGTATGTACATATTATATTGCTTAACTCTGAGTAGTGTTACGGATATCATATTTTTTATTGAAGAAGAGGCATGGTGCTATATTGCTTGTATCTCTATCTCTCTCTTGCACTGGAATCATTTTAATTTTTACTTGATTTATGGTCTGATAAATTAGGTGTCAATGAGGTCTATGGCAGAATAAACTTTAGATGGAATTGAAGAAAATTGTATTCATGCAACACTTTACATATTACTGTTGTATGGCAAAAGGATGTTGTATGATAGTTATAAAGTATTTGAGGCGCAATTTTAAGACAAGTTATGATGAAACCACCATCTAACCAACAAAAAGAAGCTCATGTGAAGCCTACTCCTGACGCCCCTACAGTCGAATGGGTCCAAATTGTCCCTTTCTTTGTGTTCCCTCTATTTTTATTTTCTATCCGAAACAGTTCCTAAATTGTCGAATATTTTGGATATTTATTTTTTAAACTTGTATTTTTATTTTCATTGCCAAAGGGATCCAAAAGGGCAGGTGCCAATTCAAAGGTAGGCCTCAATCATATTATAAAACCATTATATTATTTTATTAAACTCATACTTAATTGAAAAAAAAACAAGAATTACTGCTTAAGTTGAATTTGAAAAAAATCTGGCCTACAAAAAAAAACAAAAAGACAGGTAAAATAAAGTCAAAACTTTACTTCACTACAGAAGCTGCCTTAAAATCATTTAACTGAAATACCTATAAACCCAATTTTTACAGGACGAGGGCCCAAAGCCGCTCAAATATGGCGAGGTTGCGTACGCGCATACTTCACCTTTCCTCGGTATATTACCACCAGGAGCTACACAGCCGGTTGTTGAAAATAATATGTATAGAGCGCCGATATATGAACATACACTGCAGCCGTCAGATTTCTTGATTATAAGGACGAGGTAAGTGTATTCATTCTTGTAAGAATTTTGTACGTGATGACAGCGCCCTCTACTCAACACATTATTTAGGGACTTAAGGGTGCCCTAGTCGGCGGGACGAACTCGTTGGCGGGCGGGATTAAAATGCATGCTATTTCATCCAACATCACGTACCAATGAGATGGATGAGCAGTAAGAAGCTAGGGCGCCTACGCAGACATACTCCAACCTTCAACTGACTCAGTGCGTGATTTCATTGAAGAATGGACTACTGCAACTTTTCAAGAGACCTTTGGGAATTTAGATATTATAATAAAACCTTAATGAAATGAATGTATCTGTTCAAATAAAATAATTTATATTTTTGAACAAATTTTCTATCCCTGTATGGTAATTGTTTTACAATTTACCGTCTTCTTTTGTTATACACCGTGTTCTTCACGTTATCCATAAACTTTAGCAAATACTTCTATGGCTTTTACAAATCAAATCCAGCAAAGGAAGTAGTACTTAAAAAGGCTTCGTTACAAAGATATTTGTAATTTCATTGAATGAAATTTAATTGAGCTATGCAGTGAGAAAGTATCTTAATTTGAAATCTATCAAATACTATTTGCATTTCATTTGTTTCAGCCCGCCAAATGTTATGAATGACGTTGCCAATTCGGATAAAGAGGCATGCATATCGGGTTATTTACGTCTAGGTATTTAGTTTGTATGAAAATTAACAAAAAATAAAAAATAAGAATTTATTAATGTGTCCATAATGAAAAATGCTTACTTCCGTGGTTTGAACATCTGGTCGAAGTTTATGTATATCGTCCGGAACACGGTGTATATTTCCCCCCGAAGATGCGTTAAAATTAGTCTTAAAACACCCACGACTCATAATAGATGTTTTTTTTTACTTTTTTGTTTCCATATAGGGCTAGATATCGATGAGATGAATGTGAATCATTGTTTATTCTGAATGTATACCGTCAAATGTTGGAGTAATCGCCAAACTACGTTTGTATGGAAGAACGACCGACTAGCGTGCCCTTAAGATCTGTCAATTCTTGCCAACTAGATACTTTAATAGACATTTTCGGTTTGTTTTTCATGAAAAAATAAAAACAAAATTCTTCAAAAGGTTGTGGTGCATATTAAACTTGATACACGTCATTCTCGAGAGGTCAGAGTTATTTTTTTTTATTTACATCGCGCTCTGCGGTCTATTTGATAGTTCCCTCCACCGAGTTCGCACATAGCAAATACGTGAGTCGATAGATAAGTAAGATAAGCAAGTAAAGGTACACATATTAATGAAACTGGATTGTATTCTTTGGCAGAACGAACGCAATATTATGTTGGATACTGTTCAGACTACATCTGGAGTCATTTATTATACGGACTTTTTGGAAACTCGAACAAACTTCCGTGCGTTCAAGCGTTTTTGCCATACCTATTATTGGAATCAAATATAGCAGCTCACAATTTAGGACCCATTAATATTAGTAGTCATTTTTACCCGTGGTGCAAAGCAAATGTCCCTTTGTGCCTATTGGCGTTGCTTTGTTCTGTCTCCTGCTTGCATGGAGGGAAGTGGAAACATATGTTTCCTACTCCTCCACTATTCTTTTCTGATTAATTTCGTGCAGGATCCAAGACAGGTAAATTCATTCTCCGGGACACGTCGAGCTTCATTGTCTCGGCGCTTTTCTGGTGGTTGCCACTGTTGATTCTGGCTCTCAGGAGTTGCAGTGGTTTGGGAATAGTGTGGTGGGTTTGTCCCATAAAAAAAAATGAAACTGCAGAATCGCAGAATGTTGAATGACACATTTTTAAAGAGCCCTTCTGTCACTCAAATACTTGTATATCCGTCTTCTTTGACAAGTCCTATTTGGCGGATTCTCTAAATTTCAACGTGCTTTGTTTTCAGACAATCATATTACATTCGTGAAGTCGACGCATTATTCGTGGCGGGTCAAGAATGTCCTCTGTATGAGGTGCCTGGTCCAAACTCCAAGAGGGCTAACAATTTTGTACGAGACTTTTTGCAGGTACACTATTATTATATCTATAAGCTTTTGTTCTGCGACTGCAATTCAAGTGTCGACCTAGTGACTACTAGGACTATTTCTGTCTCTTCCCGATGTCTAGTGTTACAATAATTTTGCACTTAAGGCTTGTTTTCATTAGGCAAGTCTTGCATACAAGTATGACCTGACATTGGCATACAAATTACCTACTTGTAACTTATATGCAGGTTTGTACAAGTTGCATAAAATTTGCAACTTGTAAACAAGTAAATTGTATAATGGAAACGTGCCTTTACTTCAGAGACTTAGATGTCGGTGAAATAAATGATTTAAAAACAAAACACCGACTTCTGTACATTCTACTTTAACGATTTAATTTTTATTCCAGGTGTTCATATATAGATTGTTCTGGAAATCTCGAGACAAGCCACGTCGCATAAAGATGGATGACATTAAAAGAGCATTCCCTTCGCACTCTGAGAGTTCCATCCGAAAGCGACTCAAATTGTGTGCCGACTTCAAACGTACTGGATTGGATTCTAACTGGTAGGCATTACTTATTATGTTGATTATTTTCAGAAAGTTGAGGATAATATTATACTGTATAGGTAGAATTCTCCATACAATTCATGACTTAAAAAAAAAATATTTAGGTGAATCTAGCTCGACTGAGAGTCGACTCCAACATGGTTAGGAAATGGCTAGGTAGATGAATAATTGAATTCTTTGAGAACTGCAGCGATTATTTCATAGAAATGATTTAAAAAATTAATTGCCTGTCTTCGTCCTGCTCTTATCCCATTTTAGTTGTTTTCGGCGCTACATGTTTTCTTTTTCCATTCTCCCCTGTCAGACGTCAAAGCTGCATTTACTTCTTTTTCATTTATATCATTCCTCACACAGTCCATCCATCTTTTCTTTCGCCTCCCTCTTCCTCTCCATCCATCAACATTCATACTCAGCACTCTCTTAGTCACATGAGTGTCATCCCACCTCATCACATGTCCATACCAAGACATAAAATACCCTTTCATTTCCTGGTTGAGAATAAGGAAGTTTCCATTTTTTTTTATTTTTTTTTTTAAAAATAGTACTAAACTTGCAATGAAGCCCATTGAAATTTTTTTCAATTATCTTCATAAATGACGAAGTTATAATACTTTTCCCGTCCGCTTTAAAACTTCTCGGCGCGCGGCCGGTCAACAATCTCATGACGTCACAAGTCTCATCACTCGCTCGAGTCGAGTAGTCGTCAATGCGCGGTCACCTCAGACGGTTATTACTTTTGGTTCAAACAAGACTGAACAAATATTATCGTTGTGGAATCATTATGGAAACCGTGCAAACTGATGTGAAAGTACATTATAAATATTGTATCGTTCCCAAGTGTACAAATACAACCATAACTCTCTGTAACTCTGTAACCATAAATCTGTAAACTACATCAAATCAAATTCAACCTTACACGCATGTTTTAAGGTCAGAATTACAAAGTGTCGTTAAAAAGCAATATAACCGGCCAAGTGCGAGTTGGACTCGCCCATGAAGGGTTCCGTAGTAGCAGGCATAGATTAGGGATATAATTATATTGAGATTAGTAAGTAATATACACAAACAGTAAAAATATCTTTGTTTTTCATAGTGTTTGTATGAATGGCAAAGTTATATTTGCGGTTTTTAAAAATGTACTATATCTCAAAAACTGCTAACTGTATCTCATCCAAACCAATTTTCGTTGGAAGTTTTTGTTGAGGTCTACATTATATTTTTTTTTAGTTTTATCATTCTCTTATTTTAGAAGCTACAGGGGGGGGGACACATTTTACCACTTTGGAAGTGTCTCTCACGCAAACTGTTCAAAAAATTATATGTATATGAGTAATCTCAATATCATTTTTTTTAAAGACCTATCCATAGATACCCCACACGTATGGGTTTGGTGAAAAAAAAAATAGAGTTTCAATTCTAAGTATGGGGGGAACCCCCAAAATTTGTTTTGTTTTTATTTTTGTGTGAAAATCCTAATGCGGTTCACATAATAGGTATATCTACTTACAAAGTTTCAACAGGATAGCTCTTATATTTTCGAAGAAAAGTGGCTGTGACATACGGACGAACAGACAGACAGACATGATGAATCTATAAGGGTTCCGTTTTTGCCATTTGGCTACGGAACCCTAAAAATTAACGACCGAACCTCGTCGCTTCAAGGACAAGGAATGATAATATGTAATACCTACGACTTATAAAAAAAAAAAATGTTTTCCACTGTTAGACTGTCCACGCACAAATCCACTCTCCATCGTCTAAATTTTACTTTAATCTAGTTTTTACTTAGCTAAAAGATAGAGTATATTATACGAAATATATTAATAAGGTTACTTAATACTTCACACAGACACTCAAACACCGCATTCCATGTACTTACTGTGAGCAACATACCACGAAATACTCAAAACAGCCGCTAAGCGCTACCCGCCCCACCCGCGCGTAAAGACTTGTGACGTCACAGACCAAATGCTACGCGTGCATTTCAAAATTAATTCGGGATTCAGTAAAAGTGGATTAACTTTGTCATATTTCAAGTTATTAAAATAATTCTTTCACCATATATATTATAATTTCTTTGCCTTACAATTTTAATAAGTATTTTTAATTTTTGTTATAATGGAAAGTTCCTTATTCTGTCCTCCCTCTCCCCTGGCAGAGATTGCGGAATGTCAATGGCACGCGCATCATGGAGGCTGGGCGGAGGCGGGGCTCGCCTCTACCCCACATTTCTGTAACAGGCGCCACTTTCAAACGTCCTCATAAGTAATCATTCCATACTTTATCCCTTCTTATCAATCAACATCCTAATTTCATGTAGATTGAATTTTCACTATAACGCCACTTTTTAAACTAGTGTTTCTCTTTTATGTAATATAGGTGGGTAATAAAACCGGACTTCCGTCTCCCATCTGAAGAGGAGATCCGCGCCATGGTTTCCCCGGAGCAGTGTTGTGCGTACTTCAGTATGGCGGCCGCTGAGCAAAGACTCAAGGACGCCGGGTACGGAGAGAAGTTCATATTCACGCCCCAGGAAGATGATGACGAGGAAATGCAACTGAAGATGGATGATGAGGTATGAAATGATTTTATGAGTATTTTTTTTAGCGTGGTAAAATCATCAAATGAGTACTCCCACCCCGGGGAGGGCGGGAGGGACTGTCAGACTTGTACTGACTAAAATTCACGGTGCCCTTCAATAGCCCTTTATGTTCCAGGGTCACGGTAATGAGATAAGTCCCGCGACCCCGGCAGGCTTTGGCCCTCTCGAGGGGGGGGCCCCGTCATTATGCTGAAGCTCTTTGAGCCGCGTGGAACACAACGCTCCGTCGACCCGGGCATGGTCCATGGTCGGGCAGCGAGTTGCCCTTTACTCGCCGCCCGCATTACCGCGCCTACGGTGGCCGAAAATCATCTTGCGACGTCCGTCGCCGTGGGCGTCCACCACCGCGGGTGGGGCGGAGGGAGAACATTGTCCTCTCCCTCACGCGGCCCGCCTCCTCCTTCGCGAGCATGACTGCTTCTCAGAAGGAGGCGACCGCTTCCCACTCCGTCTCGCCCCGCAGCATGGCCTCGACCAATGCCGGGCGCGAGAGGTCTCCGCCTATCGCCGCCGTGAGGACACGTCGGTGCTCTGCCCAAGCGGGGCAGTCTTGCACCGTATGCTCTACGGTGTCCTCCGGGCGATCCTCGCAGTGGTGACACCCAGGCGTTTCTTCCTTTCTCATCAGACACAGGTACCTCCCGAAATTTCCGTGTCCGGTGAGGACCTGCGTCATGCGTCTGCGTCACTCCTCAAAGAGGGGTCTTACCGCCGCGATTGCGGCGTGTCCATTTTATGAGGATAATTATGTTATATTTAGTAATTAATATTGTAAAGGCCGCGCCGACCAACAGAAGTGAAAATCATCCTTACTACTACCATGTAGTGATGCATCTCGACTGATTTACGTCGTCGTAGCTAGCTAAGACTCCGCAGTCCGTCCGAGTCCGTTTGTCTGTTTTTTACCAGGTGTATCTCATGAACCATGATAGTCAGACAGTTGTTTCTGTTGCCGCAATAACAACAAATACTAAAAAAATAATATTTAAGGGGGCTCTCTCATACATGATTGCCTTTTTTATAGAGAATAGTATGGAATGCTTCATGCGCGAGTCCGACTCGTACTTGCCTGTTTTTTTTACTATATAACCCTTGAACTGATTATCTCAGAAGTATGTACAGACACCAGCACATTAACCTACCTCTGTCAAATTTCTTAAATAGAATTCCAAACTTATCACAATAGTGGATGGTTATTCGATTTATTATTGTTAATGTTCAGCAGTGGACGTCTTCCGGCTGATGATGATGAATATTCGATTGGTAAAATTTTACAGATTGGGGTAGGTTGACCTGCTGGCATCTGTTCATTGCTTAACTACTGTCCAGGTGAAAGTGGCCCCCTGGAACACGACCCGCGCCTACATCCAGGCCATGCGCGGCAAGTGCCTGCTGCAGCTGACAGGCCCGGCAGATCCCACGGGCTGCGGCGAGGGGTTCTCATACGTGCGGGTGCCCAACAAGCCCACCCAGCAGCCCAACGAGGAACAACAGCCCAAGAGAACTGTGACTGGCACTGATGCTGACTTGAGACGATTGAGCTTGAATAATGCTAAGGCTCTGTTGAGGAAGTTTGGGGTGCCTGAGGAAGAGGTATTTTTTTATATCTTTATTTGTTTTCCCCAAAAATAAAGTGATAATTGTGATTTGTGACAGAAAATTACTTGCAACGGGCGTACGTACTCAAAGTCGCGACGATATAAGCATATTATTGAAAATGCTCAAAAAACCAGTTTTTGATAGTAACGCGTTTTTCTTTTTTGTAGATCAAGAAACTATCTCGATGGGAAGTTATTGACGTAGTCAGAACATTGTCGACTGAAAAAGCAAAGGCTGGTGAAGAAGGCATGACGAAGTTCTCTAGAGGAAACAGATTCTCTATAGCTGAACATCAAGAAAGGTACTTAAGCGTCTCTATAATAAGGGATCTTTAGGTTTAATTTTGTTTAATTAGGAAACAAGGATGTGGAGATCTAAAAGGGAGGCCTATGTTCAGCAGTGGACGTCCTATAGCTGAGATGATGATGATGTGCTCAGTTTGTATCATAATCTATCAAAATTCATTTTTGAATAAGTGACTATAGATTTCCCATTTATGTCACACTTAGTTGCTGCTGATTTATCCCAAGCATTAAGGGCGCGTAACCAGAAAGTTGGCAACGTCGCAAATAGCTATCAAATATTTACAAGTTTTAATTTGGTAAATTCATTGTATGAAAATGAGAAATAATATGGCTCTGTAGTGCACTAAAAATTGCTATATAATGCAAGTAAAACACTGAATTTGATGTTATCTCCGTTTCAGGTGTAAAAAAGGCATTTAGAAGGTTTCGAAATACTTTTTCTGCATCTAAAACTATGTATTTGGTATTACGATATTAATTATTGCATTCCCTTATAAATTTTTTAGTGCATTACAGAGCCATATTTCTTATTTACATACAAACATTGCCAAATTAATTAAAACTTGTAAACATTTGATAGCTATTTGCGACGTTGCCAACTTTCTGGTTACGCGCTCTTAACTTTTAAATTTAGGCAGGAACATTGGAGTGGAAGGGCCGCTCCACTCTAGGCCTTATTTGATGTTTCTGTCAGACTCGTACTGACTAAAATCCACAGTGTTCCTTCAATCGCCTTTTACGTTCTAGAGTCACCGTTTGGACAGTTCCGCGATCCCGGCAGACAGAGGTTGATTGTGGGTGTATCCATCTGCCTCTGCTCTGATAGCATAAATCCACATTAATCAAGTCTTCCTTTCCGTACAGATACAAGGAAGAGTGCCAGCGTATATTTGAGCTACAGAACCGCGTACTGACGAGCACAGAAGTGCTAAGTACAGACGAAGCCGAAAGTTCCGTCAGTGAAGAATCAGATTTGGAAGAGATGGGCAAGAATTTGGAGAACATGCTTGCTAATAAGAAGACTACTGAACAGGTAAATATTTGGTAGGCAATGTGTTTTTTTAGATTGGAAAAGTCTTTATTCCGCCGTATAGGTGGACAACAACTTCTTCCTTTAGTTGCCCTGTCCGTTACAGGACCGCGGTGTTCTTTTAAGACAACCCTGCGATCCAAAAACAATGTCTATAATTGTGGCAAAATTATATTCACGCCATAGTTCCCACATGGGCAGGCACAAACTACACAAAGACAATTACAATATCCTTAGGTAATTCCTGTATTCTTTTTAAATTGGTATTGCGCCTATTTATTATTTCTTGATTTTGTAGCTGTCTTTGGAAAGGGAGGAAGCGGAAAGAGC
Organism: Agrotis exclamationis; assembly: GCA_950005045.1. Classification (NCBI taxonomy): domain Eukaryota; kingdom Metazoa; phylum Arthropoda; class Insecta; order Lepidoptera; family Noctuidae; genus Agrotis; species Agrotis exclamationis. The sequence goes on from OX465419.1 coordinate 11,325,999, forward strand.
GGAACTAAGGAAAATGATCTTAGGCCAGTCTGAAAAGAAGCCCCAAATAAATCAAAACGATCAGCAACAATCCTCGAGTCAAGGTAAACATTTACTTATAAATAATCTTCCATCCATCAATCCGTCATCAGCCGGAAGACGTCCACTGCTTAACAGAGACCTCCGAGAGAGTTTTCCGTATTCGTTTTCCTAATGTGGAATTCCGATTCTAAAACCTGACTGCACATATTTCATACAAAGTGTTCTACGTGGCGAACCCGTTCGTGTATTCAAATGGAAAAAAAAAATAACGTTCGTTTCGAAACTGAGCCGCGCTAATAAAAAATACAAAAAATCTAACGTCTGCCATAATCTTACGGAATTTCGAATCTAATTTCCACATTAGGAAAACGTGTGTATGCGGCCAGCCTTAGACCGCCACGTTGAATGACAATTCGCCACTTGCATACATCGGTTGCCCGCGACACTCACAATGTCGTCGGTCCACATAGTGGGAGGCTTTTCTACGCTGCGTCTTCTGCAAACTTTCGCATTTATAATATGAATTTACCTATTTAGGTAAGATAAGTAAATTTACCGTACTATTAAACTTACCCTCTTTACCATCCCCAATAGCAGGTCGCGTCCTCCGCATAGTCCGTACATTCCGCAACGCATCAGGACAACGCTACACCCGCGTAGAGTTAGTACGTAAAGCGGCCGTCATCGAAGCGTATATGAAGATACGCTCCACTAAGGACGATGCCTTCATACGACAGTTTGCCACCATGGATGAGTCGCAGAAAGAAGAAATGAAGAGAGAAAAGAGGAGAATTCAGGTTTGTTTGAATTTTTTTGAATTTAGGGTTTGAAAGCTTCTACACGACTTTTTAGGGTCCCGTGCCTTATTTCTAAGACTCCACTGTCCGTTTGTTTGTCTGTATTATTCCAGAGTATAACCAGCTATATGTGAGCCAATAGTTAGGTACAGATCTTGATTCCATACGTTGTTAAACCGTAAGTTGCGCCCGGGCTCAGCAAGAAGACATTTACAAACAAAATACCTTTGTAGCAGTTTTTTTTGGTATATTGTACTGAATTACTTTTACAGGAACAACTCAGGCGTATCAAGAGGAATCAAGAACGCGAAAGACTTGCTGGGAACGTCACTGTTCCTGGGCCGTTCCCAGACAGTAAGTGTTACTATAAATAATTATTTATTATTATTATTATTATTATATCATTTATTTCAACCAACTAGGATCATACTCACAATAAAATAGTATACACAATATAAATAACATCAAATCAATTAATTAAATGAAGGAATGTCAATTAAAATAATAATATAAATAACATAAAAGTCAATTAATTAAATAAAAGAATATCAATAAAAATTATAAATTAATTTACCAGGAGGAAAGCAGAATATATAACATCAAAATTATAAATGCATAAATATCACTAAAATAATATTCTGACAGAAGACAGTACATGGACCATATCACAATGGTTCAAGTACTGACAGTCAAACCGTTCTGCGAATGCTTTCAGGACACTGTTACGGCTGCCCCGCACTCTGCGCACCAGGGATGTGCACCGCTTACGCATGGTTGCATTAAAGCAATCCACTCTAGCCTCTGCGAACATCCCTGAAGCGCTACAGAAGCGAGGCAATCCCAAAAGCATCCTAAACGCATTGTTATATTGGACGCGTAGGGCGCTGTACTGTCTCTGCGTATAACTCACCCACAGACTGCTGGTGTAGAAGGACGTACAAAATGCCCTAAACAAGGTGATTTTGACGCCCCTCGAACAACGAGCAAATCTGCGGGCTATCATATTGGCACGAACAGACAACGCCCTACGCTCCCTCTCTATGTCTGCATCGTCCTTCAAGTCCGAGGTTACAATATGCCCAAGATATCTAAAGGTGCTGACTCTATTTAGAGGGCATCCATAAAGTTTTATAGCCGGTATATTATCTAGACATCTTCCCCGGGCTTGAAAGACCATGCATTCACTCTTCTTCACATTGTACAACAGACCGTGCTCGTCAGCGTACTTTTCGCATATACCAAGCAGCTTCGACAGACCGCTCACAGAGGCACTCAGCAGCACCATGTCATCAGCATAACTAATATTATTAATGCAAACTCCCCCGATATGGCAGCCGACATGTGTGCTGCTGAGCTCCTCAATCAGCGCGTTTACATAAAGGTTGAAGAGCTTTGGCGAGGACAGTCCCCCCTGCCTCACCCCACACTCCAACCTATATGGGGTCGAATAGGCCCCCGACCACCGAACAACGTTGACCTGGTTCTGGTACCAATATTTAAAAATGCGTATCAGTTCTTTTGGCATTGAAGTTTGATGAAGCTTCCTCCACAAGATATCATAAGAAACCAGGTCAAACGCCTTCGATAAGTCGAGGAAACAAGCAAAAATAGGCGTGCTTCTATCGGTGTAGTACTTGACAGTTTGCTTTAAACACAATACAGCTGCCTCTGTGGAGAGACCTGGCTTAAAGCCGAACTGGTTGTCGTGTACGTGCACGTATTTATCAAGCCGAGTGTTAAGCAAACTGTCAAGCACTTTCGAGATAATAGTGGCTAGGGAGATAGGCCGGTAATTATTCCTGTCACTAATATCACCAGTTTTGCTCTTCACGATCGGCACCACCACAGTCCTCATCATCGGCTCAGGTAAATACGAGTGCCCCACACACAAGGAGTAAAACATCGCCAGCACCCTAGGCAGATGAGTACCTGCATATTTAAGGTGCTCGATGCTGAGGTCGTCGTGCCCAGGAGACTTTCCCCGCGACATTGATTGTATTACTTTTCTCACTTCTTTCGCCGTAAATTGGGTACTAGCCTCCCGGCCACTAGACTCAGCACTGCACGCAGACTGTGATGGCAACAAAGGTGAGGTTACAGTAAAATGTTCCCTAAACAACTCGGCTATACCAGTCGGGTCATTGGTACCGTTAACACTCACAGGTAAGCCCGGCTTACTGTTAAGTTTACTGGTCGACTTCCAAAAACTGCGAAAATCCTGCTTGGAATGATGTGATGCTAAGATATTCATTTTAATTTGGTCACTATTATTTTGACACCATCGCAACCGAGATTTAAAAATCTTGCGACTCATCTGCATGCTACTCCAAACAGGACCCTCCCGCGGCTTGCCATACCACACCCACAACTTAAACTTTTCCCTAGCCTCCCTGTGAGCATCACTCACATACCTATTCCATCCTATAACCGGTTTTTTATCTCTGAAAGTATTCACAATTATAATCCTATTAAAAAAAAAAGCAATATTTCCGACTTGGGATTTGAACTCCCGACCTCATTCTCAATCACGCTTGTGACCACGTTGAGGCAAAATAAACTCTAAAGTTTTTTTGGAGATTGTAGACTTTGTGTCACTCTGATTCTGAGCTAGATTAGAGTCAAGAGCAAACAGCGTGTTGCAAAATTTTTGTATGTGTATTTTTATTTTTTTAATAATTTATATGGAAAAACCCGGGTTTCCGGAATTTTTCGATACTTTAGTTTATCCGAAACGCATAATGGTACGAGGTATTCGTACAAAAAACTCAATTTAGAACATGCAAATACCAGGGTTTACTATCATAGATGGCTTTACGTGTATCGAATTAACCAATTGTTCAGATCAGGATGTGTGAGAAACGCAATAAAATACATTCTAAGGCGACGATCAGAAATAAAAAATATTGGGGTTGAACTGTAAAACTAATGTTTATTTTAACTAGATTCTATGTCGATGTCTTCGCCAATGGATATGCTGAGTTCGCCGTCGCCGCTGATACCGCTGGGACAAATCAAACAAGAGCCAGATCTACATACTCCGTCCTCTTCATCGTCCTCAAGACGTCGGGCCAAGTTGAAGCCGGATCTCAAACTAAAGGTAGTACAAGTTTATTTATCATTTATCAATATATATTAAAAACCAATGTCACTTTTCGTTGTAATTTTATAACTCAAGAACGGGCTCACCTATCCAAACCAAATGTTTAGGCCGTTTTCGGACTATTTAGTAGATGGTTTGTGCAAAGTTTGCACAAAATCGGTCGAGCGGTTCTTCATTTCTACGTAGCGAAGCACGTACTGGGCCGATAATAAACATATATGGAATATTAAAAATCATGTTTATTGTTTTGAGGTACCGATTAGCTTTTTGCCTTTTTACGTTTTTTAGTGCGGTGCTTGTGGCCAAGTGGGCCATATGCGTACGAACAAGGCGTGTCCCTTATACACAGGGTCCATGGGCGGTGGACCCGCCTCGCCGCCCGAGACTGACGTGGAACCTCCGCCGATAGAACCGGAGGACGATGACATGGGATACGTTGACGGCACTAAGTTGACGCTGCCTACGAAGATTATAAAGGTAAGTTATGTTCGTAAAACTTAGAATAACCTCTTCACTAAAATTGGAATAGGTGTATAATTTTTTACTATCTATTAAAGTATTTTTTTTCTTCTTTAATTTTAAATTTGCTGCTTCACATATTTAATTTAGTATTTTTACCTGAGATTAAAAATGTCTTCCTGCTTCTACATGATATCTAAAACGAAATCAAAAGTGTAAGTACTGATAGCGAAAGTAAATATTTCAAATAATAAAACGACGTGATCGATTCACATAAACGACTTTAACAGCCTTACTACAAAAACTTAAACATCTGTTGAACACTTGTCTATAAAAAGTGTGACTGCAAAACAGACCTTATTTCAATGTCATAATCTGACATTTTTTTAGACAAGTGTTCAACAGACGTTTAAAAGTTTTTGTGGTACGACGGTAAAAATCTCTCTTTTAGTTCTGCCCGCATCGTGGATAAATTCGTCAAAAATTTTTTTTTACTGTTTTTTAAATGATAATCTAAGATTTCACTCTTTTACTTTACAGCGTCTTTTCAGTATTTACAGCGTTTTTTGTATGAAAAAATGGAACAGCGCCTCTGGTGTGCGAAGAAGGAACTAATTTTTTCCTTGAAAATTGTCAATTTGAAATTGTCAAAGTTCCAGTTTACGTCTCAAATACTGAAAACTCGTGCTAAGGGTACAGTTCACACTGAGACGCGACGTGACACGACGACATACACTAGAAATGTGTATTTTATCGTGTAGTAAAAATAATTAGATTTTGAGTTGCTCTATTAAAATGTGCGTGAAGCGTCGCGTCTCGGAGTGAATTGAGTCTAACTGCGCTATGTTGTCTAGCAATCAGCAGAAGAACTGAAGCGTCGTGGCGGCGGTCGTCGCTCGGGCGGCGCGGGCGAGGCGCGCGGCCTGGCGCGGCGCGTGCGGCGGGGCACGGCCGGGGACTCCTGCGACTACCTGGTGCGCCGCCCCGCTGAGAGGAGGAGGACCGACCCTCTCGTCACACTCTCCTCTCTGCTGGAAGACGTGCTGAACCACATGCGGCACCTGCCGGATGTTCAGCCGTTCTTGTTTCCTGTTAATCCTAAAGTAAGTCTTAAAGTTTGTATTTGTATGACTGCAGATAGGAGCGAACTGACCCTCAAGTGACACTCTGCCATTGTTGGAAGAATCAATCATATACTTTCAGTTGAACGTACTCAATCATTTCCGGCATCTGCCTATGTTTGGCCGAGCAACGTTTACCTTTTTTCTGCATTTAAACAGTGTGTCGTGGTTGCGGTAGATTCAGTAAAAACTCAAATAATTTTATTATGGAAGTTTACCTAAAAAACATGAATTAAGATGAGGCTATAAGTTTGCCATTACTTCCCTCAATTTGACACCACTATCGAATGGTGTAATAAATAATAATACAGCGTGTGGTTTTTTTACAAAGCAACATGTTCGATTCCTGGTTAGAAATACTGATTTTTCAAATTCAAATAATGCTTATTTAATTTTCACAAAAATCGGGCTCGAGACTCCTTTTAGCATTTTTCGCTAATCGTCATAGTTTCAGATTTAGCCATCCACGCCCAATTGGAAAATTATTTACCCCATATATTGACGGCATGATAAATCGTTGAACTTACAAACTTATTTTATTTTTAAAGCTGGTAGCAGACTACTACCGCATCGTGTCCCGGCCGATGGACCTGCAGACCATACGAGACAACCTCAGACAGAAACATTACCAGAGCAGAGAAGAGTTCTTGGCAGATGTCAATCAGATTGTCGAGAACTCGACTCTTTACAACGGTACTAACGGTATTCTAGAGTGATTTGATTTTTTATACTTAGTTTTTAATATAATTTTGAGGTAAATACGCGCGTCAGACGTAGCTTCAAGTATTTGAAGACTGTAAGTTGGTATAGTGAAGTAAAAAATTATGTTTTCAAAATTTCTTGTGAGTCGTGAGGTTAGAGAGGTTAAGGCTTTGCCTTGTGAATTCAAACCCGGCTCAGTATCAGTCTGTTTCTTTCAATGAATATGCTACTTTTAGAATCTAATCGTTTTTTTCTCGCCATAATAATTAGATAAACATTTAAGACAGCTAGATAAAACGTGTTTTCACTAAAATATAGTTATTTCATATGCCTCCGAACCCGCTACCGCTCACGAAAATCTCCAGCACCCACAAGGGGGAGATACCGCCTCCTCCGTTGGAAACCTATAGTCTAAAGTCATGTTAGAGAACTGTGAGGTCATTAACTTTTCACCAGAGGTTGACCACAACCTCACATGAGTACTCTGTGAAACGCCAACTTACTGTAACTAAAGACTTATTTGAGCTGTCAAATTTTAATAAATACACCTAGTATTTTTAACGACACGTGTTAACCCAAAATTAAAAAAATACCGATGAAAAGTAGAATAAATACCGAATCTACCTATTTTTTTTCTATTTTGTGAAGTAGTTCGCTTGAAAGCTAACCATTGCGACGGCGGTAATAATGAAACATTATTTACGGCATTTTTGTAAACCCGGGAGATCAAGACTGTAATAAATAGCGTATTTGAAGCTATGGCTGGCACGTATAAAGATATGTTCGCACTCGTGAAATAGTATCCTGTTGTTTGCACTGAGCATAATATAGATGCATGATGCATTATAATAGACGCATGATGAAGTTGAAAATGATCGGGTGTGCACATAGCTTACGCATGAAACGTTATTTTTATTTTACTACTAGTGCTTGTCGACTTTGTTTTATAGAAATTAGTTAGCATGCAGAGATATTTTTGAGTTAAATAAATAGTTAGTAAAATGATTCATTTAGAATGTATTTTAGCCTCTAGTAAGATGCAATTGGCATGTAGCACTTTGGAAAATTGTCCTAAACGGTAATGGAAAACTTCACTCCAGAGTAAAACAATGTCTTCGAAGGCATAGTGATTATGTGTCGAGTTCGTTCCGTACGTCGAAAAGCACTGTAAGCCGTTGGTCCCTATAATTCAAATGTTTGTAAACATGGGGATACAGGAAGCAGGGTTAGTCTATGGCAAGATTATAAAAAAAAACTGTGTGGTGGAACACTGCCCTTTGTTCCTGTCTCTGTCTGTTTCTGCCCCAGCAGTATTTAGGCTCCGGGGTCGCGAGACTAACAAGCTACCGTGACCCCGGAACATAAAGGGCTATTGAAAGACACCGTGGATTTTAGTCAGAATAAGTGACAGTTCCTCCTGCCCTGCCCTGGGTGGGAGGACTCTTTTGATGATTTTACCACGCAAAAAATAGTATGCAGTACTTAGGCTGATTCTAGTTCTATAACGTACCTTTATGCTTAACACACGCCTTAATATTTGTCAATGTTTCGAAGGGCCAACAAGCAGTTTGACTATCGCCGCACAGCGAATGTTACAGAGATGCGTTGAGAAACTGGCAGAGAAGGAAGAACAACTGATGAAACTGGAGAAACAAATTAACCCGTTGCTTGATGATAATGACCAGGTAATATAGAGATTTCGAACGTCTTTGAATTCAAATGTTTTATAGTAATTGATTGACCAACTGGCTGGATTTTTGTTTGTAAGCAAACAATCTTTTTTATTATTTTGACGCCCGCGTCCGGAGAACCTACCGTGAGATTCTACCGGCGTATGGCACTATGCGGCACAAATGTTCGCTCTGGTGGACTCACTCAAGGAAACACGAACAAATTGTACCTGGATACTTCCGTGCGCGCGCACGGAAGTATCCAGGTACAATTTGTTCGTGTGAGCATTGCACTCGATTTTGTGCGCGCTCATTACCTACTACACTTGTTCAGTGAAAATGTTCTTGCACTGATGTGCTGCACCGGTGGACACTGAGGCTAAATGCGATACTAGCTTAGTACGCGCACTGCTGAAGTGCGCGAACAAATGTGCCGCACACTATTTCGGTAGAATCGTAACATTACGATTGTCCTAAAATCAGCTACGTGAACCACGTTCGCGAACATACTCATAAAATTCTCAAGCGCAGCGGTGACGACGGGACACATTATGCACCAAATATCTACGTCATCGATCACTAAAATTGCTATTATTCTGGGGAATTTACATAGGTCAATTTTGCGGTCGCTTGATCTCACCGGCAAGTCCGGCTTGCTTGTAAAAATCGGCCTAGTTAAATTGTAATTTAGACTCGATTTTGGCAAGACGACTAAAGCGACCCGTGTGAATCGCCCATTGGTCAATTAAAAGTTATCAGTTTATTTATTTGCGATTGCTTCACAATTAATTCAAAAACTTTTTTCCCAGGTGGCATTATCATTCATCTTAGAGAACTTACTGACGACCAAGCTGAAGATTATGCCAGAAGCGTGGCCCTTCTTGAAGCCGGTCAATAAGAAACAAGTCAAGGACTACTACAACGTCATCAAGAAACCTATTGACATGGAAACTATGGGCAAGAAGATACAAGGTATGATGACTGAATATTTTTATTTATTTTGGTATTGAAAATAGTTTCGTTATAGCTGAACATACATGCAACTTCGATGAAATCCGTCAACTGCCGGCAAAGCCCGTGCATACAGAAATAGTAAATTTATTTTTTTGTTATGTTTTAAATTATTTTATCTACTCTCATATCGTTAAATTCAAAATACGAAACTCAAAACGAGTTTATATAGACGTACTTTACAAATAGTATATCGAAATGAAATAAAAAAAAAAATATGACACTATTTCTCTAACAAATAATGTTAGGTATATTTTTTTTTATTGCGATACAGGTTACAGATCATAGATACATCTATTTATTTTTTTATTTGTGGCTGCGCGCGCTTTGGCGCTTGCGCGGTGATAACGGGAATTTTGGCGCCATAATACGTTTGTGTACTTTGTCAATCTTTATCTTTTATTTGAAATGTTCGTGTTCAATGAGAGTAGATAAAATAGTTTATGAAACTGCACATAACTAGGTATTATACACTCGCTCGCTTAGCTCGTTTTTTAAACTCACACTAGTGTGTAATACCCCTCATTATGTACCAGTTTCACAAACTACTATTTCTGAATAATAAGTCAAAAATATGATATGTACCTATACCATAAATTACAATAAAGGTTATAACTCCATTAGTTGTTCTTAGTAGTTTCACCCTCGCTGCTCGGCTCTTATTGATCGTAGTATGATGTTTTATAGCCTTTCTCAAATAGACCTCCCAACGCAAGAACATTTTTTCAATTTTTACAAGTAGTTCCTGAGATAAGCGCGTTAACCAAACAAATTTCATCTTTATAATATTAATATAGAATTAGATATAAATCACCCCCACCGACAAGTCAACACATATTTACAAACAAATGTCCTTTAAAATTAGACCGAGTCATTAAGGGCGCCAGAAATCTGGCAACGTCGCAAATAGCTGTGAAATATTTACAATTACTGTATGAAAATAAGACATATGGCTCTGTAGTGCACTACAAAGTTGATATAGGAATGCAATTAAAACACTGCATTTGATGTTGTCACCGTTTCAGGAGTAAAAAAGGCATTTGGAAGGTTTCCAAATACTTTTTTTACATCTAAAACTATTGTTACGTCGATCGAATTGCGAGACCTATCTATAAGCTTCTCGAAAGTTCCACAAGGTTCTCGACAATTCTACCGAAGGTTTGTCTGAAAGTTTCTAGAAAATTCTACCCTGTTCTAGATGTTTCGAGATGGTTCTGGAATGTTCCAGAAGGTATGGGACTATGTCGAAGTCTATGGATGTTTCCAGAACATTCGACCACTTTCTAGAAAAATCTAGTGGGTCCGGCGGTAGTATAAAAAGGGGCGCCGATCGGCGACCTGAGTCAGTCTGGTTTTGACTACGATCGAGGCAACTCGAAGTGAACTGGAAGCGATCTCCAAGTGATTTTTACGTGTGATTAAGTGAGTTTATAAGTGTTTAATTGTTGAGTAGTGTTAAGTGTTTGTTTTACTTAGTGATTCGTGTGTGAATAAAGTTTATTTGGTTTTAATTGGTGTTAATTAATTTATCCCAATACCCAGCTCGTAACATTTGGTGTCAGAAGTGAGGGATAAAATGCCAATTTTACCAAAAGACGACACGGACGGTATTCGTACCAGAAGTCAACGTCAACAAGACATGGACCAGAGGCGGTTTGGAGGTTCCCCGATACAGACGCCGGGTGGTGCTCAGCCTACGATAGAACCAGTGGCTGGTCCGTCTGCAGTCTCTTCAGCATCAGCGGTTCCAGACCTGTCTGCGCTTATGGCGCTGCTGCAGGAGCAGGCCCGCCGGCAGGAGGAGCAGGCCCGTCGGCAGGAGGAGCAGGCCCGCCGCCAAGAAGAACAGGCCCGCTTGCTGCAAGAGCAGCTACAGAAGGATAAGGAGGAGCAGGTCCGCCTGCTGCAAGAGCAGCTACAGAAGGATAAGGAGGAGCAAGCCCGCCGCCAGGAGGAGCAGGCCCGCCGCCAGGAAGAACAGGCCCGTCTGTTGCAAAAGCAGCTTCAGCAAGATAAAGAGGAGCAGGCCCGCCGCCAAGAAGAGCAGATGTTCCTGATAAAGGACCTGCACTCGACGTTTGGCAAGGAGCTCAAAGTGGTGAAAGACCAAGTCAATCAGCACGAGAATCGCATCTCTGAAGCTGAGATCCAAATTGCCGGGGTGAAGAAAGCTTTGGGCGAACTTAAGACTTTAGATGGGGTTGTGTGTCCAGTGGTTACTGCACCCTCGGCACGAGGGTTTAAGGTGCCGCCATTTGACGGAACATCTTCATGGTCTGCTTACAGGATGCAGTTTGAGGCCGTTATGAAGGCGAATGGGTGGACGAAAGAGCAAGCGATGACAGCGCTTACCTTAGGCCTACGAGACCAGGCTCTGACCGTACTTGAGGCTCTTGGGAAGGATGTGACATATGAGCAGCTGCTGGAAGCGTTGGAGTCTAGGTACGGCGACGCGCACCTGGAGCACGTATTTCGCGCTAAGCTAAAGGATCGTGTTCAACGTAGTGCCGAGACTCTACAACAGTGGGCCCTGGAAATTGACAAGATGGTCCGAAAGGCATATCAGTCTGCTCCTGCTCTGATCAATGGCAACCTCGTACAAGCATTCGTCGACGGAATACGTGACTTGGAAGTCAGAGCCGCTGTAAGACTTGGTCATCACGAAACATTAAAGGACGCCTTGGCTCATGCGTTGGAAGTAGAAGCAGTGAGGCAAGATCATCGCACGCATCGCGTCAGAGAAGTAGTGGAATCACCTGTACGCGATCGGCCACAAGGGTACAGTCCCAGGTGCTATACTTGTGGGGAAAAAGGTCATCTTCGGTCCAGCTGTCCCAAGCGAAATACACCTAGAGAAGATCAATCCCAGCAGGTAAGAGGGACCGATAAGACTGCCCAGCAACAGCAGGGAAACGAGTAAACGCCAGGACTGAGGGGCGGGTGCTGGCTGGTATGGAAAGAGCCCCGAGGATCTCGATCTCACAGGCCCATGACGGAAACAGCCTGATCATCAAAGGCGAAGTCAACGGAAAACCATGCAAATTGACACTCGATACAGGAGCTTCTCACACGGTCGTCAATTCAAACCTAGCAAGTCGGTTCCTTAGGGACTTCTTCAATAACCACGACCGCATACAATTACTGACAGCTACCGGTCAGCACATAACCGTCCGAGGCAAGAAGGAGGTGAAGTTAAAACTAGGTCACAAAGTGTATTGGCATAATGTCATCCTGGCTGACATAGTAGACGATTGCATCTTGGGCTTAGACTTTATGCGGAAATATCGTTGTGAGATCGATGTTGATCGAGGAGTATTGAAATGTGGTACAGAAGAGATCTTAATGGAATGTGCACCGTCAGAAAAAGTGCTTCGTTTGAAATTTGACGTGTCAACACTTTTGAAAAACTGTGATCTTACTGGAGTAGAAATGGATAAGGCTAGGAAAATGTTACTCCAGTATGCTGACATGTTCTCTACAGATGATGCTGACATAGGGAGAACAGGGCTGGTTCAGCACAAAATTAATACTGGCAATGAGTTACCAATCCGACAACGACCAAGAAGGGTGCCGGTTGCACGCGAAAAGGAAGTGAAAGAAATGATTGAGCGCATGGTGAAGAACAGTTTTATAGAGCCTTCATCTAGCCCGTGGTGTTCTCCTGTGGTCCTGGTGAAGAAAAAGGACGGCAACACGCGGTTTTGTGTGGACTACCGACGGTTAAACGACGTCACGAAAAAAGACAGTTACCCACTGCCTAGGATCGATGACACATTGGATACACTGACAGGGATGAGGTGGTTCACAACGTTAGACCTGAAAAGCGGCTACTGGCAAGTGGAAATAGACCCTAAAGACAAGGAGAAAACTGCATTTTCAACAGGAAAGGGGCTATGGCAATTTAAAGTCATGCCATTCGGATTGTGCAATGCTCCTGCGACATTTGAAAGGTTGATGGAGCAAGTACTTGCCGGATTGATCGGAGACGCATGTCTTGTCTATTTGGACGACGTCATCGTCGTGGGCCGAACATTTGAAGATCACCTTCAAAACCTAATAAGAGTGCTGTCGAAAATCCGGACGGCAAATCTTAAGTTAAGTCCGGAAAAGTGTTCATTTTTCAGGAGACAAGTGAACTTTTTAGGACACATAGTTTCGGAGGAAGGTGTTCAGACAGACCCGGAGAAAATCGTCGCCGTCAAGGAATTGCCAGTTCCGAAAGACAAGACGGAGGTCAGAGCATTTTTAGGTCTATGCTCCTACTATCGACGGTTTGTCAAGAATTTTGCTGATATTGCAAAACCCCTGCACAAACTTACTGAGGAGAAGCGACAATTCTGTTGGGACGAGAACTGTGACATAGCATTCCAGGAATTAAAGAAACGTCTGTGCAATTCACCTATTCTTGACTATCCTGACACTGAAAATGACTTCATAGTTGACACAGACGCAAGTAATACTGGAATTGGTGGCGTGTTGTCTCAACGGAAAGGAAATCAGGAAGTTGTTATAGCTTACTACAGCAAATCTCTATCGAAACCGGAAAGAAATTACTGCGTTACGAGAAGGGAATTACTTGCCGTAGTAAAGACTTTGCAGCACTTCAGTAAGTATCTGCTGGGACGAAAATTCCTATTGCGAACGGACCATGCTGCATTAAAGTGGCTATTGCAATTCAAGAATCCAGAGGGACAGGTGGCGAGGTGGATTGAGCTACTACAAGAGTTCGACTTCGTAACTGAACATCGTAGTGGGAGGGCACATGGTAACGCAGATGCACTGTCTAGAAGACCTTGCCCTGAAGACTGTAAACACTGTAACAGGCAAGAGGCCAAGGAAGTTGTGCCTGTAAGAATGCTAAGAACGGATCTCAATAACGAATGGAAGGAAACCCTACAGCATGCTCAGCGAAATGACGCAGACATCAAACCAATTTTCGATTGGATTAAAGCTGGTGCTCCTAAACCCAAGTGGAGTGATGTAGCTGCAATGAGTTCCATCACTAAGAGTTATTGGGCACAATGGAACAGCTTGGTTATCCAGGAAGGAGTCTTGTGCCGTAAATGGGAAAACGCTCGAGGAGACAACTGTCATTTACAAATGGTTGTTCCTAGAGCCAAAGTCCCGGATGTATTACGGCTCTACCACGACGGATGTTCAGGTGGACATATGGGTGTAAAAAGGACTCTACTGAAAATACGTGAGCGATTTTACTGGATCCATTGTCGGGAGGATGTGGAGGACTGGTGTCGGAAATGTACCAGTTGTGCGGCTGTGAAAGGACCCCAGACACGCAGCAGAGGTGCTTTACAGATATACAACGTTGGAGCCCCGTGGGAACGGATAGCACTAGACGTTGCAGGACCATTTCCGGAAAGTGAAAATGGGAACAAATACTTCATGGTTGTCATGGATTACTTCACAAAGTGGCCAGAAGTCTTCGCCATTCCTAATCAGGAAGCTACAACAGTCGCAGAAAAATTGGTTCAGGAGGTCTTCTGTCGTTTTGGAGTACCCTTGGAAATACACAGCGACCAAGGAAGGAATTTTGAATCACAAGTATTCCAGGAGACTTGTCGGCTGATGGGTACTCACAAGACCAGAACGACTTCCTACCATCCACAATCTGATGGAATGGTGGAGCGTTTCAACCAAACGTTGGAGAGATATCTGGCAAAGGTTGTGGAAAGCAGGCAAAGAGATTGGGACAAGCACATACAGCCATTTCTTCTGTCCTATCGTAGCGCAGTTCACGAAAGTACAGCTGTGACACCAGCCTTCGCGAACTTTGGAAGGGAATTACGGTTGCCTGCTGATTTGATCACCGGATCCCCTCCTGATGCTCCACGCAGTGTAACCGACTATGCAAATGACTTGCGTAACAAATTGAATGATGTTTATGAGCATATCAGACAATCCGGCCAACAAATGTCTGAGAAGATGAAGACCCGATACGACCGGAAGACAAACAATAGAGGTTTCGACGAGGGGTCACTTGTGTGGTTGCATAACCCAGTGCGCAGCAAAGGGAAGTCCCCTAAATTACAAGCAAAATGGGATGGACCATACCGAGTCGTGACCAAGATTAACGACGTCACCTACCGGATTCAAAAGGGTCCACGTGGCGCGCCCAAGATTGTCCATGTTGACCGTTTAGCGCGATATAACGGGACTAACGATGCTCGGGACGAGCATGTCTAAGGAGGGGGCAGTGTTACGTCGATCGAATTGCGAGACCTATCTATAAGCTTCTCGAAAGTTCCACAAGGTTCTCGACAATTCTACCGAAGGTTTGTCTGAAAGTTTCTAGAAAATTCTACCCTGTTCTAGATGTTTCGAGATGGTTCTGGAATGTTCCAGAAGGTATGGGACTATGTCGAAGTCTATGGATGTTTCCAGAACATTCGACCACTTTCTAGAAACATCTAGTGGGTCCGGCGGTAGTATAAAAAGGGGCGCCGATCGGCGACCTGAGTCAGTCTGGTTTTGACTACGATCGAGGCAACTCGAAGTGAACTGGAAGCGATCTCCAAGTGATTTTTACGTGTGATTAAGTGAGTTTATAAGTGTTTAATTGTTGAGTAGTGTTAAGTGTTTGTTTTACTTAGTGATTCGTGTGTGAATAAAGTTTATTTGGTTTTAATTGGTGTTCATTAATTTATCCCAATACCCAGCTCGTAACACTATATATTCGGTGTTTTTTTTTTTTTAGCGTGGTAAAATCATCAAATGAGTCCTCCCACCCCGGGCAGGGCGGGAGGTACTGTCAGACTTGTACTGACTAAAATCCACGGTGTCCTTCAATAGCCCTTTGTGTTCCGGGGTCACGGTAATGAGATAAGTCCCGCGACCCCGGCAGGCTTTGGCCCTCTTGGGCGGGGCCCCGTCATCGTGCTGACGCTCTTTGAGGCGCGCGTGGAACACAACGCGCCGTCGACCCGGGCATGGTCCATGGTCGGGCGGCGAGTTGCCCTTTACTCGCCGCCCGCATGCCCGCGCCTACGGTGGCCGGAGATCGTCTTGCGACGTCCGACGCCGTGGGCGTCTACCATTGCGGGTGGGGCGGAGGGAGGACGCTGTCCTCTCTCTCTCACGGCCCGCCTCCTCCTTAACGAGCATTACTGCTTCGCAGAAGGAGGCGACCGCTTCCCACTCCGTCTCGCCCCGCAGCATGGCCTCGACCAATGCCGGGCGCGAGAGGTCTCCGCCTATCGCTGCCGTGAGGACACGGCGGTGCTCTGCCCAAGCGGGGCAGTCTTGCACCGTATGCTCTACTGTGTCCTCCGGGCGATCTTCGCAATGGTGACACCCCGGCGTTTCTTCCTTCCCCATCCGACACAGGTACCTCCCGAAACTTCCGTGTCCGGTGAGGACCTGCGTCATGCGATAGGTCAGGACGCCGTGACGCCTTTCCAGCCACTCCTCAAAGAGGGGTCTTACCGCCGCGATTGCGGCGTGCCCGAACCTCGGTTGCGACAGTCGTTCCCTCCATACTGCCCTGAGATCGCGCCGGACCTCTTCCCGCCGCGCCTCGACTTGTCGGGGCAGCGGGAATTCTCCCCGGCGCCGCGCCTCCACGCGCCACTCATAGACGCGCTGGAGGGCGGTCGCCTCCAGATCCCAGGGATATATTCGGTGTTACGATATTACTTATTGCATTCCCTTATCATTTTTTTAGTGCACTACATAGCAATATTTCTTGTTTCCATACAGTAACATTGCTAAATTAATTAGAACTTGTTAATATTTGACAACTATTTGCGACGTTGCCAACTTTCAGAATATGCGCTCTTAAAGGTATCTTGACCGAGTGTTTACTCTGTCAAATCATTTCAGTTTTTAAGTATCATAGATTTACTATAAGTATTTCCTAATAAAATCATTAAACATTGCAGCTCACAAATACCACAGTCGCGCGGACTTCTTACGTGACATTCAGCTGTTAGTTGACAACTGCCGCGCTTACAACGGACCCAACTCCCAGTTCACAAGACAGGCTGAAATAATACTGAAAGTTACGCAGGACTCACTTGAACAGGTAAACATCTTAGCTATGTTCCCACTGGTTGGACTCAGGTCTTATTTTTACGAGAAAGAGGGAGAGATACGGTATCTTGGTTTCTCGTCATCTTCCTGCCCATATCCCGTTTTACTTGTGGTCGGCTCGACACTTTTTCTTCTTTTTCCATTCCCCCTACCAGACATCAAAGCATCATTTACTTTTTTTTACATTTATATCATTCCTATACAATCCATCGATATTTTTTTCGCCTTCCTCTTTCATTCCGAAACATCAACATTCATACCGTCTCAGTGACATGAGTGTTATCCCTCCTTAAGTCCATATCAGGACAAACGATTCCCTTCCATTTTTTCTGTAACAGGCGCCACTTTCAAACTTCCCCTTAGATAAATGTTCCTTACTGTTTCTAAAGACCATATTTTCATGCGTTTGAAACTTATAGCAACGCTTGGAACTTCTTGGTATTGTTTTCGTCAATTAATAACAACAATTTCCTCTAGATTTTTTGAGCCGTTCAATGTTGAAACAAATTGTGTTAACTTGCAGTTCGGCGAGCACGTGAGTCAGTTAGAGGCGAACATATCCCGCGTGCAACAGAAGATGTTGGAGGAGGCCGAACACTCCGACCTGGATGTGGAGGAGACGCCGCCGCCGCCCGATGAGAAGAGAGGCAGAGGGAGACCCAGGAAACACAAGCCCTCCACTTCTACTGCGGCCGCTGATAGTGAGTCAGACAACGACGATTTATATCTAGACTCCTAATCACAGGCGACCGATGTCTGTCAACACATTAGGTAACAAAATCTTAAAACCGTCGTGACTCGACCACTCCTGTGAGTCCCCTCGTCGCACTGACCTTGAGTTAGCCAATCAGAACGCAGTACCCCGTCCCGTTAGCCAATCAGAACGCAGTACCCCGTCCCCCTCGCTTACGTCGTACCTCAGCGACTTGCCAGAATAATTTTCGTTAGTCAGATCCTGCATGAGGCGTCTAGATATAAATGGTCGTTGGAGTCAGAGTTTTATTTTTATTTTATAACACTATTTATGATCGATAGCCATAGGTCGGAATTAGATAGAGTTATTCATGTAATTACATAGTGAAAGAATAAAGTGGATATGCCCCAAACCCCGAAATTACTTTTAAAGAGCAGAAAGATCCCGTGATTTATTAAAGAAAAAAGTTATTTACTTTTACACAATTTATTTGTCTAATCTATCTCTGATGTTTTTGTTATTATTTTTAATTTGTAAAATTTTTAATAATGTTTTCCACACGAGATTCTCTACTAGAAATTCCGGGAAGATCCATATTAATATCAACATTTCGATGCAAGTACTAAAATAACTCTATCTAATTCCGACCTCTGTTGATAGCCTTTCTGCCGGAGCTGGTTTTTTTTTATGAAGCGTGAGCATTGTCCTTAGCCTGTTATTTGATCGTCGGGATGTAATATTTAATGTCTTTTACAGATGCTACTCCAAGAAAACGTGGAAGGCCAAGAAAAGATCAGAACTCCCTGGAAGAAGGTATTCCGTTTAATTTAAAATACTTATTTTAAAACACATTATTTTTATATTTTCACCATTGCATATCAGCATTCGTGTGGAAGTGCTCAGCAAAATTCTTATTGATTTTTTGTGTTTTATTACTTTGTATTACCAATAAATAACATTTTTAATATAGCAAATTGTATTCGGCGGTGTGACAAACAGATAGAGACAGGAACCTCCTCACAATGCGAGCAGTATCGAGGGCTACTGTTTTCTGAATCAGGCCCTTGATCCAATGAATGACCTAGGGAGAGCCTCGACAGATGTTCGTCGATTATTAAATAAATGTCATTCTATTCTACTCTACATGAACATCGACTTACTGTTGTTTTATTCCGATTAGATCTCCAATACTCGGACAGCGGTAGTTCAGAACTCGAGGAGGTTGAACAGAAGGTGGCCGCAGAAGCCATGGTGCAGCTGGCAGTACGTCCACCGTATCAAGGTGAGTTCTACAAACTACTTGCATAATAGTTGTGTAATTTCAACCTTAAATCTATGTGAACAAAGTAGATATCAGAATGATAAAGTATTTCTATGTCTAATGTTTTTCCAAAGGACTAAGGACCAATAGCTTAGTATTCAACTGATGGCATGGTTGGCGCAGTAGCAGACCGATTCGACTGCTGCACTGCGTGTCGCACGTTTGATTCTCGATCGGAGAAAATATTTGTATGATCAACAAGTAGTTGATTCGGGTCTAGGTGGTTGTGTATGTGACTTAAAATGTATGACAACGCACCCACGATACAGGAGAAATAACTAGTGAAGGGGCAACGATTCTCTAAAAAAAAACATCAATTTTATTCAATAGTTAAAACGAACTAGAATCAAATTGAATTCTGTCCATTCTAGTTAGTCCTAAACCTTTACATATTGTTGCAGATGACGATCCACCATTAGGCGAGCCAAGCTTCGATACATCAGAGTTCCTAATAAAGCGCGAGGTGCCGGACGAACCGCCGCAGCCTTCGGACGACTTCGTGGATCTCGATCAACACAGCACTGACTACTCGTTCCCGCCCGTTGTCAAGGTAATGTAGGAAATCAGTATACAGGGTGAATTTTTCAACTGGGCGTGGTTGGGTATATCTGAAGCTATGAAGAATATCGAAAAATGCTGAAAAGAGTCTCGAGGCCTATTTTGACGAAAACTAAAACTGCATCATTGGATTTTAGAAAAATCAATAATCCTGGCCAGGAATCGAACCCACTGATTTTGGAAAAAATCATACCCTATACTATAACGTCATTCGATAGTGTGGCTAATAAGGATCAAATTATATCATTTCATTAAAACTTTTCTAAAATCCAATTAATGATGCAGTTTTTTTAGTTGTACTGATCCCCTCGAAGTCAGGAATTGGACCCGACTTTTGTTCATTAGCAAATGCAGCGGCTTAAGTCTTAGACGGTGCATTTCTAAGCGAGGTTGCTGATGACACGATTGCGACGTCTGCGATATTGAATCGTGCACACACAAACTTATCTCGTTCTGACTTTCTTTAACACATTTTCAACCATGACGCAAAAGATAAAGGTTCTTTTTCTATTGAGACTTATGTTGGATAGGTTGACTTGCCACCAGTCCATATGATAACGACTGCATTGAATCTCTTCAAAGTTAGAATGAACAGGCTTCTTCTGGGGAAGCTCGCTCCATCGTAGGCTTTGTATCAGTCACCTTTGACCTGGGGGGTATTACAACGTCTTAAAAACAGGCTTATTCCGGCGAGTAAAAGTGACAGAGCTATACAAGTCTTCTAGCGCCATCTCGTTCACTCACTAGAACTACTCTGGGTTTAAGACGTCATGGTAAGCCACGTGAACTAGAGTCAAAAGCAAACCCGCTTCAAATAAAAAAAAACTATCATTAGTGTAATGTCTGTTGTAGGAGGAACCCATGGAACCTGGCATGGGTAACATGGGCAATATGGGCAGCATGAGCAATATGGCTAGCATGAGCAATATGGCTAGCATGAGCAACATGGGCATGGAACCCCAAATGCTGGGAGGCACTGGATTGGAGCCACCGCCGCAATTCAAGGAAGAGCCGCCGGAGAACTGGCAGGTAAGGAACTGATTTAGACGGATTTTATTTGCAACAAAACCATTATAATGAGCGATTTATAGTTTTTCCCCTTAGCCCATACTGTCCCACTGCAGGAACTTTGCCCATACCTCCCCTATTCCTTTCAGGAACTCTTTTCCTGGGCCGCTTCGAACCAGCCCTCGTGGTATGCGTATAGATCGGCACGCTACCTTTTTCCGGTAGAGCCTCAGCGGCGCCGTTGATCTCCCGACACCCGTATAGATTTATGTTTATTCAGAAAATATTCACTATTCACCATCCGTTGCGCGACTAGCACTTGGCCAGTTTAATTGTTGTTGGTTGATTAAAAGTAGTTGGTCCGGTTTCAAGCTGAGACGAATGGAAGTAGAAGAGTCGCTCCTGATCCAACTACTCTCCTGAGGACTTAGACAAGCACTCAAAGCGAGAGTACAGAGCCTCAGGATAATCATAATTTATCCGTTATAATGTTAACAGGGCCACGTAATGTAGACTTCCAACAATGTGATTAATCGAAAGAGGTTTGAATTTCTTGCCATAGAATAGATTTATTAATTTCAAAACTTTTTCTTTCTCAGACTGACCCGGCCATTCAAGATGATCTCCAGGTCACTGACAGCGAAGAGGAGCCCGAAGATGGATTGTGGTTCTAAAGAACACGTTATTTATTCTCTCTGTTCCTGTCGAAATTCCATCTAATTCTATCGAACTAACAGGCCATCTTTGTCGGGGTTACTAGAATTTAAGGAAAAATAAATGATTATGTTTCAGGATGACTATTTGTTATGAAGTAGCGCGTAAGAGGACGATTATTAAAATTAAGTTTTATCATTGTTGTTTCAAATATTTTGTATAGAAAATAAATAAATAGTTTTAATAAATAAAATAAGCCAACATTTTATTTATGTATCCGAACTCCCAATTTCTCAGTATTATGTTAATGTATCTATGACTCTCTCAATAATTGTGTCTGAGGTTAGCGTGTCACGCTGTGAACCTACGTTGAAACCTCAGAACAATAACTGTTGAAACACACCATACTCATACCATGAGTTGTCATATCGACCGCGTTTGGCGCTCTCATTGGTCCGCTCCAAGGTTGTATGAACTCTCAACCAATGAGAGCGCCAAACGCGGTCGATGTGTATGATCGAGTATTGCGAAGTTGATGTCACGAAATGAAACTTGGCTCACTGTTGTGAGACTAGAATGTTACACAAAATAATCCCCTTCGTACACAACGCGGCGCAAGTCTCCGATACTTTACGACTTTGGTGTCCAGGCGACTATCGCATTGTAATTCTATAGATGTTCGCACACAGGCACGCGGTAATGAAGACTTGCGTCGCGTTGGGTACGAAGGGCCCTTAATAGTCACGTTTTTGGGCTATTTCGACGGACTTTGTATTTCCCTTGTCACGCTCCGCTCTGACTTACCGACTTCCGACTTGGGTTATCTGCCAAAAGTTGACCCTGACTTTAACCTAAAATAGTGAGAATTTGCGTAGGTACTTACATAAGTTTGACGTGGTACAAGGCCATTATTTCAGCACGACTTTGTCAAAGTCAGGCCTAAGTGTCTAAACACACTATGCCGAAGTTACGCGACCGAAGTTCGGCGCAATTACGCCTGCAATGCTATTTGAATTACTGACGACACACTATGCCGAAATTACGTCGCGTCATAGCGTACAGCGTAACTTCGGTCGGGCGTAAGTTCGGCGGGAACTTATTCTGTGACCACACATTATACGCGACCGAAGTTCGGTTCGATTACCGACGAAGATCCGGGGGCGGGGAGCAGCAGGGAGCCGCCCGCACCACCCGCGCCGAATTTCCGCCGCGTAAGTTCGGCACTTATGGTGTGTCATATCAGCCGAATACGTCGGAACGTGAAATCAGCCGCCGAACTTCCGTCGCGTAACTTCGGCATAGTGTGTTTAGGCACTAAGCCAAGCAAAAGGCTACCTAGTACCTATGGATCGGGGCCATTATGGCTGATGTAATTTTTTTTACATAAGCAATTTGTAGGCAAATCAATAATGATGTTGTTAGGCGCTGTTAGGTTAGTTAGCCTGCCGGCCATTTGAAGCTGTATAGTCATGCTAGATACTGTAAAACTGGCTTGTCACTAAAAATTTCATTTTCCACCCCATTTCAATATGCGCTCTGACATTTTTCTCCATAACTGCATAATTACGTACCGGCTAGTATAGACTTGTGGAGTTATTCTCATTCTTTTATTTCTTTTATCATACGCCGTGCAAAACAAACCTGCAGAACAAAGTTTTTAAACGATGAAAAGCTCTTGGCTTATTCGTGGTCGTTCAAATTCCAATGGTCCGAGTCGAGCTGGCCTGCGATAGATTGCATTGCCGACCTAGGCATTTTAATACCCGCGCGACGAGGGTGCATTGAGTTCCAGGCATTCATTGTTGTTCAGCACGGACATTCGGGCTAACTCAGTTTTATCTCTAGTTTTACGAAAACTTTTTCGTGTTTAAAAAACTAGGAACTAAAAAACGGATTTGCTGATTGTGATTATGCAAAATAAACAGAAGAATAGCAAATATTAAAAGCAGTTGATTGATTTAATGGAATTCTGCGGCAGCCTTTCTCGGGATATCTTTGCGCTTCATTGCGCCTTACCTGCAATAGAGCAAAGAATAAAATTAGATTTATTTTTAATTTAGGTACAATTTCTATCCCTGAATAGAAAACACGATGGAATGCAGTCTTATTACAAAAAAAAAACATCTGCTGAACACTTGTCTAAAAAAATGGTCAGTGCGACTTACGAGCGGATTTTAAGGAGTTGGAGTATACGCTTAGGGGCTTTAAGTCTCCTGCAGACACACGCGATTAATCGCGTAGCGACAACGAGCCAAGCTAATTTCCACTCTAAAAATACTGCGAATGGACCGCGACATGTCGCCCCGCGCGATTAATTGCGTGTGTCTGCAGGAGGCTTTACAATTTTCCTGATTTTTTTTCCAGACATCAGATTTTTTTTTGCAGCATCCAACTAATGTTTAACTTTTTGTAGTAAGACGGATACTGTTTATATCGACATACAATTAATGTACCTACTAGATACCAACTTGTAGACTAAATTCTAGTGTATTTTTAGCAGTAAAGAAAAGCTAAAGCTAGTTTAAAACTATCCTGTATCCAAGTAATAATACTACAATCCACTACAACCTCTTACGCTGCTATCATCCAGTATGTTCCACATGAGACATATTAAATGGAACAGTTTTTCGGATGGGACATTCGCATTCAAATGTATGCTAAACGCCTAACCCTAGTTGCGAGACGTATGAATAAAACAGGATCGCAACCGTGCTGCTATCTGTGTGAGAACCTCATGCCAGTTCGGCTGAGTTTGCAGTTTGTGGGCACGAGGAACGTAAGGGTACGTAATCTGAAAGGAATTAGGAGTTCCACTCTACGATAGAGTACCTACTTGTATACCTGTCTACAGCAGCTGGGACACTACTAGAGTCCGCGCCACTACCTACTCATGACCTGCGAAAATTCGAGGTACTTACAACATTTTTCAAATGCAATTTGATGTAATGACAAAGACACTAGCGCTGCGTCAAAAGGCTTGAATTGTGGCGAGGACACTATGTAATATTTGGTAGCTAGTGGTGTGCACAGGCACACTTTCCTTTCGAGATACTAAACTAAACTTTCTTCTTTCTTTCTTTCTTTTCTTACGCGGTCTACCAGTTCTCGAATGGAAAGTTTAGTTTGTATCTACTTATCCAGTGTTCTTAAAAAACTTACCAGTTGAGCAAATTTGATCGATCACCCTAAATTGTTTACCTACCTGTTGTAAACTAGCTTACTCCCACGCCCATGAATTCGCCTGCGTGATAATTCGCCCGAAAAAAACTAAAATTATTCCACGGGAAGATAAAATTGGGACAATCACTATCCTATGAGTCAATCCAGGTTATAAACTGCTATGTGTATCCCAAATTCCATCCAAATTCGTTCAGTACTTTTTGCGTGGAGGAGTAACAAACATATCCATCCTTACAAACTTTTGCATATTTATTTTTAGTAAGATTACTAGAAGAATTCCAAGCAATTTAATGCCACTCGTACCATACTTGTTTACCAAACAAGGCATGTAAAGAAAAATACCTACACTGTTCAAATATTATTCTCGACAAAATCTACAAGGGAGACGCGGAGATAAGTCACCTCGCAAAGCTATTAGCTATCGATATTGAAGGTAGATAAATCCTCGCTGTATTTGAAATTTGCAATCATCGAAGTGTTCGCAGTGAGCCAATCAAATTGGCTCGATGCATAGAATATAAATGAGTTGGGTTTTAACACACTTACCCGTAGGTGCCAATTTTGCTAAATCATACTGCTTGAATATTCATAAAAGACTGAATTATATTAACATAATAGCATTATTGCACACGTTGGGGATGTAAGCCCTAGGTTTAAACTTACAATCTAGATTGAAGTGCATGGTTTCGATTTTTGCTTTGAGTTGCTTTAGCATTTTTACCGACTTAAAAAAAAAGGAGGTTATCAATTCGACCCGTATGTATGTAATATTATCAGAACTGCCCAGTTTTCATATATGTTAGTCTATATCAGCGTCTGAACAAATGTGCAAATTTCACAAGTGTATGTATGTATGTATGTTTTTATGTTTGTGCACGCATATCTCCGGAACTATAAGTTCGATTTAAGTAATTCTTTTTTTGTTGTACTAGGTATTGTTCAACTTAGGGTACACTGCAAGTTTTATCAAAATTGGTTCAGTAGTTTTAGAGATATGGATTTTTTTATGTTGTGACTGATTACAAGATTAGTGCGTATGTAAGAAAATTTTGTATTTTACAAGAATTTGGGTTGAATATGTAATAAATAAACTAAAAAGGGTAAAATAAAAACTTTTTTAAAAAAAAGTACCGACTTCAAAACAAATACAAAAAAGTATAAAATAACTTTTCTTTCGGAATTCGGTGGCTTTGTTTTGTTGTGTCATTGACTATTGCCACCGACTTCCGAAAGAAAAGTTATTTTAAACTTTTTTTGTATTTGTTTTGAAGTCGGTACTTTTTTTTTAAAAGTTTTGATTAATAATTATGCTTTCATCATGGAGATCAGCTGTTTTGACTTTTACAGTGTTAATAATAATTGGGATTATGGGTATTAACTAGAACGAAACAAAGAAAATAAGCTGTTTTATGGGTACATATTTGAATATCGAAGATTAAAATACCTAGGTACGTTTAAAATACCAATGTTCAAAACATCGAAAATTTTAATATCGATTAGGTATAACAAAATGTCGAAAATTGTTATACCTAGGTACGCAACGTCGAAGATTGAAATGCCGAGAGATTAAAATTTCGAATGATTCAAAATATCGAATGACATTACCTATGCCTAAGTTCAAAATATCAACATTTAATACATGTAAGTTCATAATATCTACGTTAAAAAAACCTACTTTTTTATCTTGGTAAAATCATCAAATGAGTCCTCCCACCCAGGGCAAGGCGGGAGGGACTGTCAGACTTGTACTGACTAAAATCCACGGTGTCCTTCAGTAGCCCTTCTACTAGTTGAAATACCGAAAAAAAAAATATATAGGCGGTATGACTGTATTCATAAATGTAGGTAGTGTCAAATCATAATTTGACATCTACCTACAGATTATTAAAGTACCGATTTTTTAGAATTCCGAAAATTTAATTAGGCTAGCCCTTGCATCCCTAGTCTTACTGCTGATTACCGCCTATAAAGGTTGGTCGACGGAGCCCCGCTTCGCGGGGCTCCTATTTCTGTTTGCAAGGTAACCTATGCTATATAACACGAAGGCGAATCCGCCATCCTCAACCTACCGTCAACATAGATTATTTACATATACCTACCTTGATACGAGTAGGTGGTAATAAGACTGAAGATGCAAAAGCGAGTCCGTCTTTTTAATTTTCGTTTTTTAATATTCGATGTTCAAATGACATAATTGTACCCATCGATATTTAGGACGTTCGATAGTTTGTACTTCGATATTTAGGACATTCGATAATCTGTATTTCGATATTTAGATCTTTCGATGTAACTTTTGTAGATATTTAGATTTTAGATATATTGGACGTAGGATATTTAACCATTCAATATTATAAACGTTCGTTATTTTAATTTTCGGTTTTAAGGTCGTTCGATATTTCCATTTTTGATGTTTTGACCATCGATATTTTAATAGTAGGTATTTTAATCTTCGATATTCAAATATATGTTCCCTATTTTATTGGCACATACTCGTATTTTAATTGTATAGTTTTTTTTTCATTTTGATTGTGGAATCATCAAACGCGAAGTTGTTTCATGATGACTGCTTCATAAGATTAAGATTATAATTTGCACCTACTAACCTTTGATTATTTAATAATCAAACGAACTTACCTGAAGTGAAGTTCGATTTAAATTATCCTGTCTTCGTCGAAGAGATTTAAATGTTTACCTGTAGTAGCCTCGCTACGCTTCGACTCACTCGCACATAGTTTAGCGCCATAGGAAAGAAAGAGATAGCACTATCTCCATAGGCGCTAGATCACCCTACTGCTTCGTTCCTCATTTAGTTAAGAGTACCGGTCTACTGGACGAACTATAACATTGTTTAGGGAAATGACAGGTGGATCTTCACCTGAATATCAGGGTCGGGCGGGACCTTAAATCTCTTCGACGAAGACAGGATAATTTAAATCGAACTTCACTTCAGGTAAGTTCGTTTGATTATTAAATGATCCTGTCTTCGTCTTTCGAGATTTAAATGTTTACCTGTAGATGTTTAGAGACGGACATTTGCAATGTTATAGGTAGGATGCATAATAAATAAAATAAATTCCTTATTTGTAAATCACACATATTTATAATCTTATTTCAATTAGAAAATACAACTAAAGATAACTTAAATGATCATTATCAAAGATATTCAAACAAAACTTTATCCTTATTGATTATTCAGAACAGCGTTAGCAAATTCACAGTTCGTTTGCGCGATTGGCCGATTATAATAATTAGCAAAGGTGGCAGATTGATCTGACCACCCAGCAGTTCTCCTAATGATATCGACACTGATTCCTGCTTGATGTGCAGCAGAAGATGATGCGTGCCGAGTGCTATGGGCACTGAATATTTCTGTGTCGATACCACTAGCAGCCAAACCCTGCTTTATCCATCGTCCTATAGTTTGCGAAGAGGCGGGATGATGAGGTTTTTTAAAAGTTAGAATCAATTTATTATCTACAGTACTTCTTAAGGAGGACGTAACATTCATGTAGGCTATTAAAGTCTCTGCAGGACAGATTGCAGGACGCTGTCGGAAAAATGGAAGGTCAAAAATTGGTTGTGATTTACCTATTCCAGATGTCTTAATTAAATCAGTAATAGTGATTAAAACCTTGTCTTGATTGATTATAATATTGGGCAACCTAATCAAAGAGAGCGTCTGACATCTTTGGCCTGTTGACAAAGCCAGCAACACAACCAATTTTTTGCTCAACTGCTCCAAACTTAAATTATCGCTGGGATATAAACCAGCAAAATAATTAAGGACAACATTGGGGTTCCATGTACAATTATACTTGGGGAAGGAAGGCTTCAACTTAAATACTCCCCTAAAGAATCTTTTGACAAGTTCGTCTTGTCCCACATTATTTCCGGAAATAAGTGATAAAGCCGAACGATGATTGTTTAACGATCCATACGTGGAACCATTTGTGAAGCATTGAGACAAAAAGTCTAGCAAATCATGTACTCCAATCTGGAACGGATCTAATCCCTTGTCGTGACAGTATAACCACCACTGTTTAAAGCTAGAAGTATATTGCGTTTTAGTGCTTACAGAGATAGATGACGTCATTACAGTTAGTGCCGATTGAGGGATCTTCAATCGTGCGAACGCTTCCCGGATAATATAGTCGCCGCCAGGGAAAGGTGGCGATGCAGTGGATGAATTTCCCTGAAATTAGATGATAACAGAAATTTATTCGGAGGAAATATCAATATTTCACCTATAGCAAGAGATTTGAATACTGGGAACCATGCCTGAGATGGCCAATGAGGCACTACAATTATACCAGTTGCCTCATCAGCTACAATTTTTTGCAGAACCTTTAAAATAAGTGAAAATAGACAATAGACAATAGACAAATCTTTATTACGAACTTTACAAGTGCATCTTACAGGTGAGACTCTGACCTCCAGACTAGTTAGATACTGTATCCTGAAAGGTCAGTTCCTTCCCTTCACAATTGGGTGTAAATTAACATGTCCATAATAATTTCAATAAGTTAAAACACGTCCTGATTTTAATATTAAACTAACAATAAAGATATTAGAAAACTTATATATATATATATATATAAAAAAAAAAATGTGTGTGTGTCAGGGGGTGTGTGTGTGTGTGTGAGGGTGTGTGTGTGTGTTTGTGTGTGAGTGTGTGTGTGTGTGTGTGCGTTATGTGTGTGTGCATGTGTGTGAATTATACCGTTATAACAAATAGTGACTCGATGCTCTCATAGTCCATGCCATTCAACCATGCAATAATTTTAATTTTTGCTTGGTTGTTTTTGAGCGATCTGATGTTTTTTATAGTGTCGGATATTTTATTGTATAGGCGTGGTGCTAGAGAGTTGTAATGTTTATTAGCAAATTTTGTATTTGATCTAGGTACTGGACATCGCACTTTTCTTTTGCTGGATTTGGGTAATGTAGGAATAACGAGTCTATGGTATCTGCGTAAAACCTCATAAACAAAGAGTTTACGAACACTCATGACATTTATCTCATCATAAAGGACTTTGGTGGGGTAGCGGTAGGGAAATTTAAATGCGACTTTTAACAGTGATCTCTGTGCACGCTCGAGAACAATCATACTTGTTTTACTGGCCCCACCCCAGGCGCAGATGCAATAGTTGAGTACACTTTGACAAAGAGCTAGGTATGTCTGTACCAGGAGATTTTTGCCGGCCACTTCACGCAGATTTTTAAACGCGAATATTAGCTTTCTAGTCCGAGCTGCTACAGAAAGTATGTGCGCATCCCAGTTTAGTTTATCGTCTATTATAATACCTAAGTACTTAATACTCGTAGCTTTAGATAAAATGGGGCACGCACAACTTGACCCAATATTGAGATTTGGATTTCTGTTACATGGGTATGTATGGCTCTTTATTGCAAATGTATTCTTTGGGGCCCCTGATTTCGTGATACTGAAACATAGATATTTTGTTTTCGCAGCATTAAGGTTTAACAGGCTGTTTTCTAACCACTGCGTTACAATAGACAGCCCTTTCTCAACAGTGGTTTTAATTGAGTCCCACGTTGCATCATGAAAGAGAATTACCGTGTCATCTGCGAACATTATTAATTCAGCTCTGTCAATTTTAATGTTGCAGAGTTCGTTAATGTAAAGCAAAAATAGGCTTGGTCCGAGCGTACTCCCTTGAGGTACGCCGTAAGTAATATTACTAGTATTACTAAGGTCCCCTCCTATCTTAATGCTTTGTTTTCTTGCGGAAAGGTAGTTCTGGAACCACAGAAGTGGAATACCTCTGATACCAGCATTCTGAAGGCGTGAAATTAAAATTGGTATGGAAACGGTATCGAATGCCTTCTGTAGGTCCAGGAACACCCCCACGCATTTTTCTCCTTTATCTAAATATGCCGTTATACTAGAAGTTAGTCTAATCACAGCGTCAGTAGTGGAATGTTTTGTCCTAAAGCCAAATTGGTTATCAGATATGATGTTATTTTTTTCTAGGTATTTTGTTAGTCTCTTATTGACTACTTTCTCCAATATTTTAGACAAAACCGAAAGAAGAGATATAGGTCTATAGTTATTAGGAATGTAACGATCACCAGTCTTGTAAATAGGTATCACTATAGCCTTTTTAAATGCAATGGGAAAGTCTCCGCTACTTAGGCTTAAATTACAGAGGTGACAAATAGGAGAGCTGACTCGTAGGCATAGTTGTTTTATTATTTTCGTGGAAATGTTGTCCGGTCCAGTGGCGTTACTCATTTTTAGGTTTCTTATTATGTCTATTATTTCTGTGGGGTCAGTTGGGGCAAATGCCATTGAATTAGGGGGCCCGTTACATTTTAAAGCTTCACTCGCAAGTGTGCAGTCACTGGTTTGCAGTTTATTCAGAGTAGCATTAGCAAGATCCCTACCGATTGAAGTAAAATAATTGTTAACGTGATCTAATGAATCAATGGTGTTGCTAGAAATTGTAAGTAGTTCTTTTGGACATTCTTTCTTTTTGTTAAGATAACATATTTCTTTAATTATATTCCATGTTTCTTTAATATTTCCTCTATGTTTTTGCAGTTGGTGCTGGTAATATTGTTTTTTTAATAGTTTTATTAATCCATTACATTTATTTCGGTACGCGATGTAGTATATCCGTAATTTTTCATCATGTAATTGTTTTTTCATTTTGTTATGTAATTTATCTCTTTTCCTTATAGAATTCAATACTCCTGTAGTTATCCATGGTTTTAGTGGTCTTATTTTTCGCGGTATATTTGTGATTTTTGTATTATTAGTGATAGCGCTTTGTAGGCATGATATTAGAATGTCTGCTGCATCATTGACGTCTTTGGTATTGTAATAATCATCCTTTATTGTTAATTTTAGTTCTTGGTCAATGTCATCTAAATTGGTTGTTGTTCTAGTTGTTGTAGTATTGAATATTTGCTTTTTGATGTGTGCCTTTTCTATGTAAAGAAGTATAGGGGCGTGGTCAGTGAGCTCCTCAAAGACAACTGTCTGTACGTCAAAAAAGGTTTTTACCATAAAATGATCAATACAAGACCGGACTCGTGTAGGAAGGTTAATAGCTTGTTTGAAGCCATGTGAAGCCATTAGATTTAGGTAATTATGTGTGTGATTAGTTAATCTATCGGCTAGGATGTCTAAATTGATATCACCCGTGAAAATGACGTTCGCAGTTTTACATTCCTGTAAAATTACGTTTAGGGAATCAATATATTTAGTTGGATTGTGGAAACACGGTGGCCTGTATGAACATATAAATGTATAGTTTTTGTTTATATCTACTACAAGGCAATTTCCTTCGTCCATATATGGCTCATAATATGTACACTTTAGTTGATCTCTAACGTAAACAATAATCCCATCATTTTTATTGAAACTGTTCTTGGTGCACATTGCGGTGTAATTCTCTACTGAGGGTATGAAGCTATTTTCGTCTATCCAACACTCAGTTAATACGAAAACGTCAATTGGGATATCTATTTTCGCAACAAAAATAAGAAATTTGTCCAAATTGCAATTTATGCTGCGTATATTAATTGTTATTGCTGTCAGCGAATTAATGTTCCTTACATTATATTTTAACTTAGTCGAACAGTTTGTGGGATCGTCCACTTTAAAGCACTTAATATCCATCGATGAGTCAAGTTCTGTCATAACATTATTTTGCAAACTATCGAATTTTTGGAGAATAGACTAAAAGGCACATAACAAAGGAATCTTCGTATTTGTATGACCATGACAGAAATACAGATATAAAATTGTAACTTCTCAGCTTATCTAGATAAAGTGAAGCTGATTTACAACATATTATTTGCAGTAATTTGTACATATTTATAATGATTAATTTAGTGATGTTAACTATGTGATTAGGAATTAAATAATCCACAATTAAAACGGTATTAAAACGGTATGTGTAGTTAGTAGCGTGTTCGTAAAATATCGGAATGAATGAATGTGTAGGAGTGTAAGTAGTGAATGTAAATATAAAGTAAGAAAACATTAAGGCTAAATACAAGTAAATTAAACTATTGAACAATATGAAAAGCTTATCATGCAGTGACTCTGAAGATAGTCATTTTGCTTTTTTCATGGAGTTTAAGTGCTCTTCACTTTTTACCAAAAGATGTGGCTTTTCTTCCGATTCTCGAAGAAAAACTCTCCCGTTTGCGGTCCAGCAGAATTTGAATTTTTCGTTGTTGGCAAAGTCTCTTGCCAAGAAGAAAAGTCTTCTTCCCCTAGCAGTGAGGCGTTCTGATAGGAATATCGGCGAGCTGCTATCTACAAGTCCCAAATGAGAAGAGTTGAGTTGTTGTAGGGAATTGTCTTTGTTATACTTCCGAGCCACTGTTAAAATATTTTGTTTAATTAAGGTGTTTGAAAATTCAACAAAGAGGGTTCCGTAGCTTTTTTCTTTCTTACTGGGCACCCGATATACATCTCTGATGTCTCCATTTACAAGATTTAACTTCAGGTTTTCCGAAAGTTTATTAACCATCTTGAAAAGGTTTTCTTTCTTGTCATCGCTAGACTTTGGAACGTTCCTTATTTCTATCATTGTTTTTATGGAATTACGTTCTATTTCTTCACATTTATCTTTCATATGTACCAATTCTGAAATTATGGATTTACGTCCCTCTTCCAATGACATAATTTTACTCTCCACGCTTTTAATTTGCTCCGAGACAAATTGTATGTTTTTATCAATTTCCATATTTTTCTCAGAAATATTTGTTGACGAAGTTTTAAGTTCATAGATGAGCTTTTCGATTGAGTCCAAACGAGTTTTATGTTCGGAGGAGAATTTTCCAAAAAGCTCCTTTATTTCCATTCTAAATGCAGTCAAGTCGTCGTGCGAGTCATTAGATAAACGACGACGTTTGTCACGTTGAGTGATGTTAGTTAAATCTTCATGTGTTGGTGTTGTCAACGTCGTTAGATCAGAGTCTGACGCTGCTCGGCCCTGCTGAGGGGGACTTCGTGCAACACGCAGCATTTGCGATAATAGTGTATGGCACAGTATTTAGAGAGAGGTGATAGAATACTCTGTATAACTTGATTTGTGTGTAACTCACGCGCAGCGGTGGCGATCAGCTGGCAGCGCGTCTAGTACACTCGGTGCACGGTGACCTGGGTCGTTGGTGACCGGTGAGTAGCGCACGTATAACAGTCTCTCACTCGCACGCAGGGGCGGGGCGAAGCGTCGCAGCAGCGGTCGGCCGTCAGGTACCAGGGCGACAGATATGGAAGGACACAGTTGCGCATGCGATGTGCGTATTTCGGCGCACGGCGGCGGCGTCTCGCTCACACGATAATAAAGGCACAATATTACGCGTAACCTCTTGCTGTTTATGCACTCCTATTTTTTTGTTTCAATTTACGATAGCAATTTGGAATAAAATTTGGATTTAAAACAACTACAAACACGTCCACTTGGTTAAAGATCCGAGGGGGGAAGGGAAAAAATGGTGGAAACGCATAAAAGAACATATCCCATTTAATAGTAAAAGCATCCACGTTGTATGCATAGGGATCACGTTTCCATGATATATATTTTTTACATTTAGCATTCGTTCTCGATGCAAAAATGTCCATCTCAGGTTCACCAAATTTTGAAACAATAGTACTGAATGCTGTAGAGTGCAATTCCCACTCAATATCAATATTTCTTGACTCTGTGTCTGCTTCAATGTTCTTGGATGACGCTATGTAAGATGCAAAAAGAAATATCTGCCTTTTTTCACACCAATTCCAAATTCTACGGGCAATTTCATTAAGATGTGGGTATTGCACTCCACCCATTCTATTTATGTAAGCGATCGCCGTAGTATTGTCAATGCGTAGGAGTATGTGACAATTAGTGACCTTGTTCGCGAAAGATTTAAGACCAAAATAAGCTGCAAGAAGTTCCAAATAGTTAATATGACAAGAACTCTCGTCTTCCCTCCACGAACCGCCTATACTTTCACCCCCAGAGGCTGCACCCCAGCCGATACTAGATGCGTCACTAAATATCTCTAACGTAAACGACATGGCTCTAATGGGGTTACACGTATTTAAAATTGAAGACTTCCACCAAGTCAGATCAACGTGTAAACTATTTGGAACAGTCATCATCTTGTCATAATCGTCATTATCTAGTAAAGCTAAATATTTGGCCCGCTCTAGAGATTTTGTATATAACCACCCGTACGCAACGGCCGGGCAAGCAGCTGTCAGGGTACCTAGGTAACGGGCAAAAGCACGAATAGTGATTCTCTTTGTATCTAGCATATTTTTGGTACGTGACAAGATGTCGCGTCTTTTCTTTAAAGGAAGTTCTAGGGTCATATTTTCAGAATTTAAGATAAAACCTAAAAACTGACAACGTTGGCTTGGTACCAGTGAACTCTTCTCATAGTTTATTACAAATCCTAAATCTACTAGGCACTTAGGTAATGCTTTCATTAATATTATATAGGCATTCTAAATAACTACCACCGAAATAACAGCTGTCATCTAAATAGTATACTGATTTAAAACCTCGAGATCGCAATAAAGTAGAAACTGGTTTCATAAGTTTTGTAAAAGTATGAGGAGCTGAGCTCAATCCAAAAGGTAAAACCAAAAATTCGTACAGATTATTATCAAAATAAAATCTCAAAAACTTAACATGATCATTGTGGATAGGTATTAAATAGTATGCTTCTTTTAAATCCAAGTTAACCATATAACAGTTAGGTGTCATTAATTTGACAGCTGTCCTAATATCTTCCATCTTAAAGTGACTAACTTCAACGAATTTATTTAATTTCTTTAAATTTAAAATTAATCGTTTTTCACCATTACTTTTAGGAATGATAAAAATACTAGATACAAACTGATCGCGGGTCGGATTACATTTACGTATGACATTTGCTTGCAACAATCGATTCAATTCTTTCTTAATATAAAACCTGTCGTCTTTTGAGAAAGAAGAAGATTTTGGAATCATACCCGCATTTTGTACAGGCTGCTTAATAAAGGGAATTTTATAACCAGAAATGGTCTCAATGATTGTTTTGTCATCAGTAACCCTTTTCCAAGCTTCTGTATAATACCTTAAGCGACCAGCATGAGAGCATACCTGGGAAGTTATTGCTTCGCGTTCGCTGTGGGGGTCGCTCCCGCTGCTTTGTGACGTGATGCAGGGTGCTGATGGGGGGACGACACTCGTGGAGCTCGGGACATTGTCCCGCGGCGGCGGTAGTTCGATCCTGGCTTGGCCCCGCCGCCGCGTCTCGACTGCCCGCGACTGTAGCGGTGATAGGGCTGGCGTGACGGCGGGCCTTTGTAGTTTAAAGAACTTGTTTGACCTGAAGACTGGATCAGCTTGCCTGTCTTCTGTATTCCACGTGAAGATTTAATGAATTCTCCTAATTTCTCACCAAAAAGGTGACTGTCCCTCTTTCTATCTTTAAAAGGCTCCAAAAAGGTCTTGTCAACCATGGGAGTGACAAGAGATCTTCTAGTTTCAGTCTCCAAGTAATGAGAATCCGACAACAGCTTTGTCGCGTCTGTTAAAAGACGAAGGATGTCGGCAGTGTCACTGGATTTGGTCAAGATACCTGACATCGTCCTACCTAGGACAGTCAGCACGCATCCTATTTGCGATTGCTTTCTCTGTATCCTAACGTCACGATTTTTCGTAGATTCGTTTAACATCGAAGTTATCTCAGGATTAAGTACTGGAGCTTTAATTAAAGGACAATTTTTTGGAAAAAGATATTTTTTCATTATTTCCTCTCGGGTTTCTTTTTTGAGGCCATCTTTAAGGATAGGATCCCATCGTTTAGATAAATCATCTACAATATCTGGACCCCAATCGGCGGTTTCAGATTCGAAATCCCCTAGAGCCTTTAAAAGCTCAGGATCTGCGGCAGGAGGAACATTATCGTCCTGCGTAATAGCGTCATCAGCCGGTGCTGTCACACCCTGGGGGTCAGCAGGCTGTGATGTAGTTTCCCCCATTGTACAAAGATCAGGTCGCACGGGTGACGCAGAGCGCGCAGAGGTACCTGGCATATCTTCTGCGGAGTAAGTGGGTATGCCATCCGCCGGAACAGCCGTCGGTGTAGGCGAGCGCTCGGGAGACGAAGGCCTTGACGCATCGCTGTCCGTATCCAGATATTCTGGAACGATATGTCTGGTTAATATCTCGTATTAACTCTTATAAAGCAATAGGTCAATATCTCGTATTGACTCTAATAAAAAGAAAACATTAGGTCAATATCTCGTATTGACTCGAAAGTTTGGTCTAGGCACCGTCTAACATCTCGTGTTAGATCTAAGGTACCATTATACAAAAAGTTATAAAATGCCTTGTATTGACATCATAGATTTATATTGTTCTGCACTATAACGATTTGAACACTAATATCTAATATTTTGTGGGTAGATGGTACATACCTTCACTTGACAAAAGTCTATGACGACGTTTTTTCTTGGACAATTTTTGTTCATATTTCTTTAATTTTCGTCGCCATTTATCTTCTTTGGTTTCTTCATGTTGTCTCTTTGGCATTTTTAAAGATTTTTAGATCTCTTTACCACTAATAAAACGAGAATTGAAAAAAACTTTATTCACTGTGTGCGGTAGCCGTGGGCGCACGGAAACGAATGAGGAACGAAGCAGTAGGGTGATCTAGCGCCTATGGAGATAGTGCTATCTCTTTCTT
The DNA here is from genome assembly GCA_950005045.1 of Agrotis exclamationis. Taxonomy (NCBI): domain Eukaryota; kingdom Metazoa; phylum Arthropoda; class Insecta; order Lepidoptera; family Noctuidae; genus Agrotis; species Agrotis exclamationis. Next base: position 11,363,049 of record OX465419.1, read on the forward strand.
TCCTATGGCGCTAAACTATGTGCGAGTGAGTCGAAGCGTAGCGAGGCTACTACAGGTAAACATTTAAATCTCGAAAGACGAAGACAGGATCATTATAATCAAAGCTACTAACATAGTTTAAGTTATTGTACACTAACATTTTATGGGACAAGAGCCTGAAATAAATGAATATTTAATTTAATTTAATAAACATAAGAATACATTTAAAGATTAGATGAAATAACACACTTTAGAAATCTATCTACAGCAAGCAAGATTGCTATTTTTCAAGTGATTGAGTCAACTTACGTTCCAGTTCATACCGAACGAGTTCAATTTTTATAGCTTGGCTTGAGTTAACTCATCGTAACACGCGCTTACGCTGAGTAAGCAGCCGCCATCACCATGCGTCGTTTTGCAACTATGCATTTACTGGAAATCAGATATATTATTTTCTTTTGCATTGTATTCAGTCTTGCATCAGCCACCAGTCTAATATCCTGTATTTTTATAATTAAATTAAATTGTAATAAATAAATATTTTTTTAACTAAAGTCCCGACCGCCGAAACATAACTGGCGCAGTCGGTAGGATCGCGACGTTCCAAGATCGAATCGAACTCTTCATCTTGTGAGCGACGGTTCTCAAATCGTTCCTTCGCGGTCTACAAGGAACCTATCGCGCGGTCGGACACCTCTACGGTCATCGGGATAATTCTCCGGAGAATTGGAGGAAGCTGCGTTGGACGAGGCTCGACTCGACAGGAGATGCAGTGGCTGCTTTGGTAAGTGCTCTTGTTTTACCAAGTGTCCTTGCTCTATTTCCTGCCTATTTTTTTATTTGTGTATTTTACTTTAATAGATGTGTGTCTGTCTATAAGCTAAAAACGCAGTAGGCAACCACAAAATTATAATAAGTAGCGTTAACTTTCTCACGAGTAAATTCAAAGTGTTACTTGACACCACTATTGTTTTGCGTTACGCGCCACTATACAGGCAAGCTACAGTAAAACAATGTCGCTCAGAGATTATGATGCTAACGACAAACCTTATAAACTAATTGCAGATTTAATGCCAAAATATGATGGTAATCCTAAATTACTTAATTATTATATTAGAGAAGTAGAAAACTTATTACAATTAACTTCCGAAGCAGATCGTTCGCACCCAGCATTGATCTGCTTAATCAAAAGTAGGCTCAGTGGTCCAGCAGTAGACGCAATAGCGTACGAGGGCTACTTAAATTCATGGCTATCAATTAAGAACGCGTTACTTAGACGACTTGGCGAACCACGTAACGAAATACAAGTTATGCAGGAGCTAACGCGAGTACGTAAGGCTAAGACAGAAGATGCTGAGACATTCGGCAAACGCCTCCGTGAGCTCTTAGATACTTTGTATTCCGTCGGGGAACATGGTAATAAATCTTATTATGAGAAGATGGTTATTGAACAGTATGTCAACCAATTAGACTTCCACGTCTCGTTGGGCGTTCGAATCGCCAAACCAGACACCTTCGAAGAAGCCATCATTGCAGCTAGGCAAGAGGAGGCTAGACTCTCGTATAATAGAGCTAATTACAATAATAATAATGCTTCAACGTCACAAGCAAAGCCAAAGGAGTTATCTAGACAACCAGGTAATAATAACTCTAATCGCAACACAGTAAACCCGTTTGTACCAGGCGTTATTATTCCCTCACAAAATTTTTTACCTCAACAAAATTATATGACTCCTGAACAGCGTCAACAGTGGATACAATCCGTATTGCCCTGGAAAGCCAAACCAGCACCAGGTAATTCTAGACCTAATAGCTCTAGTAACTTTAGGAATCAACCTAACATACCAAAAGCACCGGTTCCCACGCCAGTATCATCCGACGTCACAATGCGTACGGCAGGTAAGTCAGAAAAACCACAGTTCGCTCAGCAGTTATTCTACATACCTATTCAGATGGCTACTCAAGATCAACCAGGATTCAATGACATGGGACTCTATAACAATGTTATAGATGGCATAGCGCTCGAACCAAACGTCATCATGGGTGAGCAAGAGGTAAGTGGTGACCAGGATTTTCCCTTGGACACCAGCCCAGACAGCCAGACCTAGTATCAATTAATTTCCAAACTAAAAAATATTTACCATACATAATACTACCAGAGTTTGACGGTAAGTTTCTCATAGATACAGGGGCCAGCCATTCAACTATAGCAACTGACGTAATTGCAGGCACCATATTCGAGTTCTGTGTCGAAACAGAACCCTTTCAAATTAATACGGCACACAGTTCATCAGTTCACGACAAGGTAGTGTATCTTCCTTTACCTCCCGCGTTTAATAGCGACATAACTCATAAATTTCTAATATTTGACTTTGACCCTAAATATAAAGGTCTTATCGGAATTGACCTTCTGCAAAAATTAAAAAGTACCATTGATTTTAATAATAACGTGTTACGCACATCTACAGCGGAAATACCGATTCACTTTAGTTCTCCACCTCAAAAGATTAATATTGAACCTAGATGCGAAAAGATAGTTAAAGTTAAAACTAACTACTTAGACGGACAATACCTACATGACGACTTAATCTGGTCAGATGGTCTAATTTCCCCAGCAGCTATAGTAAACGTAACGAACGGTTCTTTTAAAACATCGGTAATTAATCACAGTGATCAAAAGAAATATATCCCTTTTAACCCGTCTGTTGAATTAGAAAAATTTTCCGTTATCAATAGTAATAATACTCACGATATTAATACTGTACAGGTTCAAAATAACATTGATCAAATTTTAAACAAAAATCTTCAAAAAATCCGTACAGATCATATGAACGAAGAAGAAAAACGCGAAATAACCCGTTTATGTTATCAGTATAGGGACTTGTTCTATTCTGAAAATATTCCACTCACTTTTACTCACGCGGTAAAACACGAGCTCAGATTAAATGATAATACACCAGTTTTCGTTCGCAGTTATAGACAAGCTCCTAAACAACGTGAAGAAATTCGTAAACAAGTAGATAAGCTCCTTCAGCAAGGTATCGTGCGAGAGAGTATATCTCCTTGGTCATGTCCAGTGCATATTGTACCTAAAAAACCCGATGCCTCAGGCAACGTTAAATATAGACTTGTAATCGATTACAGACGACTCAACGATCGGATAATCGAAGATAAATACCCGTTACCCAATATTCACGACATATTAGATAGATTAGGACGAGCACAATACTTCACAACCCTAGACCTTGCTAGCGGTTATCACCAAGTGGAAATGCACCCAAATGATATTGAAAAAACCGCATTTACCACTGAACGAGGACATTATGAGTTCCTTAGAATGCCCTTCGGACTCAAGAATGCACCAAGTACATTTCAAAGACTAATGGATCATATATTAAGAGGAATAGATAATGTTTACACATATTTGGATGACGTCATCATAATATCTACGTCATTACAACAACACATAGAAAAACTTAAACAAGTATTTGATCGGTTCAAGACTCATAATCTAAAAATTCAATTAGATAAATCACAGTTCCTACAAAAACAGGTTAACTTCTTAGGACATGAACTAACAGACGAAGGCTTAAAACCAAATAAAGACAAGATAAAAGCTGTGCTTAACTTTCCCCTTCCAAAGACTCAGAAAGAGATAAAAGCCTTCCTAGGTTTAGTCGGCTATTATCGAAAATTTATAAAAGATTTCGCCAAACTTACTAAACCAATGACACTTTGCCTTAAGAAAAATAGTAAAGTCATACATTCCCCGGATTTCTTAGAATCTTTCAATAAGTGTAAACAGATTTTAACTAACGCCCCAATTTTACAATATCCGAACTTCGACGAGCCCTTCATCCTCACCACCGATGCTTCAGATGTTGCATTAGGTGCGGTACTGTCACAAGGAACAGTAGGATCCGATAAACCCGTAGCATTTGCATCCCGGACACTATCAGATACCGAATCGCGTTACTCTACAATAGAAAAGGAATTACTTGCAATAATATGGTCAATTAAATATTTCAGACCTTATCTTTACGGTAGAAAGTTTATTATCTATACAGATCACAGGCCTCTCACCTGGCTTATGTCATTAAAAGACCCAAATTCTAAATTAACTAGATGGCGCTTAAAACTCTCGGAATATGACTATAAAGTTGTATACAAGAAAGGCCGTCAAAATACTAATGCTGACGCTCTATCACGTGTAAAAATTTTTCACGGTAGTGTTGACTCTCTAGCTGTCAATTTAGATGACAACGAAGACGATGAAATAATTAATAGAATTTTCGAAAATGTACGAAGGGAAGCTGAAAATCAGAACGACACAGCAGCACCCATTGAAAATATACAGTCACAAAACCCAAGCATCCCTGAATCTAATATGGGCACAGATAGCATGAGTGTAGTATCTGCCGAATCCGAATTAGTGTCCACAAGACACACACAACCTGATAACGAAAATAGAGGTATACCTATCATTACAGACGCTATCGATAGACAACTAAAACAGTTCCATATAAGATCAACGCCCGGATCTACGTATAGAGTAGATAACAGATCCACTAACTCAAAAGTAGTTATAAAAGATGTCTTTATCCCAATAAATAATACAGAATCCGAGATAATTAAATTCCTTAAAGAACACACCATCGCAGACCGTGTTTTCCATTGTTATTTTTATAACGAAGAATTATACCATGCCTTTTCTAGAGTGTACACAACAATATTTAACGATAGAGGCCCTAAGCTACTTAAATGCACAACACGCGTAACCCTAGTAGAAAACAAAACGGAACAACAAGAGTTGATTAAGAAATATCACGAAGGTAAAACTGTTCACCGTGGTATCCAGGAGACGTACAAGCAGTTGCACAGAAATTATCATTGGCCAAACATGCTCCTCACTATTCAAAGATTCGTTAATCAATGCGACACTTGTTTAAAATCTAAATACGAACGCAATCCCCTTAAACCACCTTTAGCTGTTACCGATACTCCTCGCAAACCGATGGAACACATATTTATGGATCTATACTCAACCGGAGGCGCAACGTTTCTTACAGTCATTGATAACTTCTCTAAATACGCCCAAGCAGTTCAATTAACAGCATGTAGTAGCGTTCATATAGCCGAAGCATTGCTTAACGTTTTCTCAGTGTTAGGTTTACCAAATAAAATAACCACAGATTCAGATACTAAATTCGACAATGATGTTATTAAAGAAATATGCGCACTTCATAATATTCACATTCATTTTACGACTCCCTATAATCCTAATTCTAACTCGCCTATCGAACGTTTGCACTCTACTTTAGCTGAAATAATTAGAATACAGAGAATGACTAATAAAGACGACCCCATACAACTCATTATGAAGTACTCTATAATAGCGTACAATAACGCTATCCATTCAGCAACAGATTATACACCTCACGAGTTACTATTCGGACACACAGCATCTCGAAACCCATTAGAGTTATACTACCCAAAAGAATTCTACCAGGACTATGTTATTAAACATCGCGCCAATGCGGAGGCAGTCCAAGAATGCATTGCTGCACACATGTCCAAAAATAAGGAACAGGTGATTGCTAAGCGTAATCAAGAAGCAAAAGAAATTCAATTCAAGGTAGGTGAAACTGTCTATAAACAGGTAGCAAAATCAGCACGCAGTGACAAAACGAAGCCAGTCTTCAAAGGACCATACAAGATCATACACCTTCACCCAAATAATGTGGCCGAAATAATAGGTAACCATCCCAATTCTAAGTCCATTCGGGTTCACTTCAAGTTACTACGGAGGCCTCATCTTGTTGCAGGACCTTCATCGCAGGAGCCGTCGTGCTCAACACAACAGCAACCGTAACCATCACCCAAGTAGGTAATGACAATGGTATCCTTCTCCTGAAACAAGGTCAACTCCTTAAACAAGACAACTACTTTAGCCTTGCTTGCGTTTATAATATCAGTAATCTGCACTTTACATCTATCCAATTGATGTCCCTTTATGCAAGCACGAAGAACGCCGAGAATACAGCATCCGGAGAGTTACATAAAACGTATAGAAATCAGATAGAATATAGCCTCGATATAATAGGTAAAAAGATAAAGTTTTTAACGCCGCAAGTCAGAAAGCGTCGCGGTCTCATAGATGGACTTGGTACTGTTGTTAAATCTATCACAGGAAATCTTGACCATGAAGATGCAGCTAAGTTCGAAGAAGAAATCTTAAACATTAAAAACAGAGTTAAAAACGTTCAAGACTCTCAACGGAAATCCCTAGTATTAGCTCATAATACAATTGATGAGTTCAGTAAACAGTTAACAAAATTAAATAATAATCAGAAACATTTGGCAAGTTTATTACAAAATATTACAATAAATTCCAATAATCTATCTAACCATTTACATTTCTTAGATATTTACGTACAGATAGATTTTAGTTTACAGATAATTATAGATAGGTTAATGTTATTAGAAGATGCTATGACTTTTGCTCAGATGGGCACCATGCATCCTAGTATTATAAGTCCTCAGAATCTAGTAGAAGAGTTAAGAAACTTAGAAAATATGTTTATGTTTAAACCAGTAGCTAGTATTAGCCTTAGTAATATATACAGGATAGAGAAGTCTATAAAAGTTAAAGCTTACAGCACAGAACACTCTGTTAATTTTATTCTCGAAATTCCCTCTATTACCCAAAAAACCTTTGACCTTATTCACCTTTACTCTATCCCAAATAAAAATAACCTTACTATCATTCCTAAGTCCAAATACCTAGCACTTGGTAACGATGAGTACGCTTACCTGGAAGAAGATTGTCAGCCACTCACAGACAACACCCAGCTCTGCAAGCTCCTCGACACTAGAAGAATCGAAGACACAGATGACTGCATACTATCACTCATCCAGCATCGTCCAGCAAACTGCACTTACGCCAAGATGAACCTAAGAAGAGGAAAAGTTCAGAAAATCGGAGACAACAACTGGTTACTTGTCCTCAAAGAAGATGAAGTCACCAAAACGCAATGCAACTCCAAGACAGACTACAAGAAGCTATCTGGAATACATCTCGTGACATTATCAGAAGATTGCCAGATGAACGTCATGAACAAGACACTGCGGTCACACACCGACACGATCGTCATCAACGAGGTCATACCGTTACCCGAGCAGCATCAAGTCTCGGAACAAACCATACAATACGAACTCCAATTAGAAGACATCTCACTAGACAGCATCCATGAACTTATCAACAGAGCAGGCGACATCTCCGTGCCAGAAGATGACAATTGGCCAATCATAACAGCCACACCCAGCTGGAACACAATCATCCTATATATCTTATTGGTCGCTGCTATATCCTGGAAGCTGTACCGATGGAAAACAAAGAAGACCCTGAAGGACACCAAGGGCACCGCGGACGCTGCCAGAAGCAAGAGTTGCTTCTATCCTATGGAGGGAGGAGTTAACTCATCGTAACACGCGCTTACGCTGAGTAAGCAGCCGCCATCACCATGCGTCGTTTTGCAACTATGCATTTACTGGAAATCAGATATATTATTTTCTTTTGCATTGTATTCAGTCTTGCATCAGCCACCAGTCTAATATCCTGTATTTTTATAATTAAATTAAATTGTAATAAATAAATATTTTTTTAACTAAAGTCCCGACCGCCGAAACATAACTCTTGGCACAACATTTTTATGTGAGCACACTAGTTTAGAAGCTAGACCATAACCACGGCACACATTACATTTTTCAAAGCTTTCCTAACATTCTATTCAAGTGAAAATTTTACACTCGCTGGAACGGAAACACTGCACAATTTACAAGGTTTACTTCTTGTATTAAATGCTCCAAGTAGGTACATAAGGAGTTTCACATTAGCCGCATTAGAAGGAGCATTAGCACGGAACATTACAGTGCATTAACAGTGACCATGTATCGCTCGTATGTAACAATAACCGTATAACACGTTCTAGGAAGCACACAGTCCGCCGCATCGTTGGTATGTTTCCTTTAAAACTATTAATAAAACTACGTTGCTAATGGAACGTGCTTCTTTTATGCTTTGGATTTTTCCTAGCTGTTGCGGAAATTATTTAGCTGTGGTGGCTCAGTAGTATCGGCGCCGACTTATGAGTTGTAGGTTGTGGGTTCGAACTCAGCTAGACGCATTGCTTTCTGTAATTTATTCCATCACCACCACTGCTCTCAAAACGGTGACGGAAAACATCTGAAGAAACCGGCATGTCCTAGAACCAAAAAATCGAAGACACGTGACATCTACCAACCTGCATTGAGCCCGCGTGATGGATTAAGGTTGTGGCCCAATCCCTCTCACAGAGAGGAGGCCTGTGTCCCAATAGAGGGAACATTTATTTATGCTGATGATAATGATTAGCATCTCCTAGAAATTCTTTTTGTTTAAAGAAAACTTAGTTAAGTACGGGTACACTACGATAATACGAAAAACTTTATTCCGAAATTCATAAATACGAATTTCAAAATACCGATTTTCATAATTCCGAATGGTTCAAAATACCTAATATAACAACTCCGATTGATCATTATTCCTATTTTCATAATTCCGGAATTTCAATATTCCTAACATTTATAATTACTATTTTCAAAATACCGAGTTTCAATAGACCGAATATCAAAAATTCCGAATTAATAATTTTCCGAAACATCAAAAACACGAATTCCGATGGTTAAAGTTCCGATGATTAAAATTCCGAATAAATAGAATTCCGAAAATTTAATCGCTTATCAGAGAAAAGTATGCTTTTAAAACGCCTTGTCAAAATGCCTCTTAACTTTTCAATAAAAGAATTTCTTTTGAATAAGAATATTTTCTTTTCAACGATAATAATTTCTTTTATAATTTTTTTTTGAGTAATTAAAATAATTTATTTTCGAGTTACGTATTTTCATTCATAATATTACAAAAAATCCCTGTGAGAAGAACGAAAGCTGTCAGAGTCGGGGTGCCCCAAGACACAATTTGCTCGCTATCGCATCCTGAATTCCTGAGTTATATTACCACTAAGGTGGTTCAACGGAGCCCCGCTTTGCGGGGCTCCTATTTCTGTTAGCTTAACCTAACTCGAACCTAACCTGTCCGAGTCGGGGTGTCCCCAATCCCGAACTCGCTTCGCTCGCTCTTACATCCTTGATCAATTTGTTGATTACCACCAAGGTAGATCGACGGAGCCCCGCTTTGCGGGGCTCCTATTTCTGTGAGCAAGGTTTAAAGTAACCTAACACGTTAGTAACCTAACACGTTAGCCGAACCTAACCTGTCCGAGTCGGGGTGCCCCCAGTCCCGAGCTCGCTTCGCTCGCTCTTGCATCCTTGGTCAATTTGTTGACTACCACCTACCAAGGTAGATCGACGGAGCCCCGCTTCGCAGGGCTCCTATTTCTGTGAGCAAGGTTCAAAGTAACCTAACACGAAGGGGATGGCGGGGTCTTTCAGACCCAGCCATCCCCTTCGAACCTAACCTGTCCGAGTCGGGGTGCCCCCAGTCCCGAGCTCGCTTCGCTCGCTCTTGCATCCTTGGTCAATTTGTTGATTACCACCTACCAAGATAGATCGACGGAGCCCCGCTTCGCGGGGCTCTTATTTCTGTGAGCAAGGTTCAAAGTAACCTAACACGAAGGGGATGGTGGGGTCTTTCAGACCCCGCCATCCCCTTCGAACCTAACCTGTCCGAGTCGGGGTGCCCCCAGTCCCGAGCTCGCTTCGCTCGCTCTTGCATCCTTGGTCAATTTGTTGACTACCACCTACCAAAGTAGATCGACGGAGCCCCGCTTCGCGGGGCTCCTATTTCTGTGAGCAAGGTTTAAAGTAACCTAACACGAAGGGGATGGCGGGGTCTTTCAGACCCCGCCATCCCCTTCGAACCTAACCTGTCCGAGTCGGGGTGCCCCCAGTCCCGAGCTCGCTTCGCTCGCTCTTGCATCCTAAGTTCTCCTAATAACAATAACAATCCTGAAGGCAAACAGTCAAAGTCCAGAGGATGCGCTTCACCAGCAGTTCGTTTCTGGCACTGACTTTGTAGAATGAGAAACGAAATTCCGATTTTCAATATTCCGAAAAAATCAGTTTATTCGGAATATTGAAAATCGGAATTTCGTTTTTCGGAAGGAGAACTCATCGAGCATTACATTTTTCGAATATGTGAAAATCGGAAAACTAAGAAATCGGATATACGACTTTCGGTTAAATAAATTTCGTGATTCTTAATAATAGATATTGTAATTTTTAGGTATTATGATATTCGGAGTTTTGAAAATCGGAATACCGAAATTCGGAATAAAATATTTCGGAGTATCTATTTGGGTGTTCCCGTTAAGTACTTATCTTCTCTCTACTTAATGCTCTTTCCTCACAGATTGCCACCTTCAGCGGTATCCTGTACCCATCGTTACGTAAACAATACGCTTAGAACTAAATAAGTCGGTTCTCATCCTGTTTTTCTTCCATCCCTCTTTTGCGGTTCTTTTATAAAAGCACCCGTGTTTGCGGAATGTATTACAACGGTGCGATCCTACCACAAAAGGTTTATATCCTGGGTTGTCGTACAATCGCTGCTTCACTTATTTTTCTTGTCGAGTGTCTTCCTTAATTCTATTTAGATTACGTTTTTTTTTTTATTATTATTTCTTAAAGTACTCCCACAAAACAGTCATACTCGTATAGCGTTACCAACTGTTTCCCGTGGTTTTACCCCCGCTGCTCGGCTCTTATTGGTCGTAGCGTGATGTTTTGTACCCTACAGTCTTCCCCGATAAATGGACTCTCCAACACAAAAAAAATTTTCATTGCGAATCAGTAGTTCCTGATATTACCGCTTTCAACCAAACAATGCATTTCAATTGTGTAAACAATGCATAGATACCTTACGATAGCAATAGTCACCTAGGGTACACTACGATAATACGAAAAACTTTATTCCGAAATTCATAAATACGAATTTCAAAATACCGATTTTCATAATTCCGAATGGTTCAAAATTCCTAATATAACAACTCCGATTGATCATTATTCCTATTTTCATAATTCCGAAATTCCAATATTCCTAACATTTATAATTACTATTTTCAAAATACCGAGTTTCAATAGACCGAATATCAAAAATTCCGAATTAATAATTTTCCGAAACATCAAAAACACGAATTCTGATAGTTAAAATTCCGATTATTAAAATTCCGAATAATTAGAATTCCGAAAATTTAATAGCTTATCAGAGAAAAGTATGCTTTTAAAACGCCTTGTCAAAATGCCTCTTAACTTTTCAATAAAAGAATTTCTTTTGAATAAGAATATTTTCTTTTCAATGATAATAATTTCTTTTATAATTTTTTTTTTGAGTAATTAAAATAATTTGTTTTTGAGTTACGTATTTTCATTCATAATATTACAAAAATCCCTGTGAGAAGAACGAAAGCTGTCAGAGTCGGGGTGCCCCAAGACACAATTTGCTCGCTATCGCATCCTGAATTCCTGAGTTATATTACCACTAAGGTGATTCAACGGAGCCCCGCTTTGCGGGGCTCCTATTTTTGTCAGCTTAACCTAACTCAAACCTAACCTGTCCGAGTCGGGGTGTCCCCAATCCCGAGCTCGCTTCGCTCGCTCTTACATCCTTGATCAATTTGTTGTTCACCACCAAGGTAGATCGACGGAGCCCCGCTTGGCGGGGCTCCTATTTCTGTGAGCAAGGTTTAAAGTAACCTAACACGAAGGGGATGGCGGGGTCTTTCAGACCCTGCCATACCCTTCGAACCTAACCTGTCCGAGTCGGGGTGCCCCCAGTCCCGAGCTCGCTTCGCTCGCTCGTGCATCCTTGGTCAATTTGTTGACTACCACCTACCAAGGTAGATCGACGGAGCCCCGCTTCGCGGGGCTCCTATTTCTGTGTTCAGACCCCGCCATCCCCTTCGAACCTAACCTGTCCGAGTCGGGGTGCCCCAAGTCCCGAGCTCGCTTCGCTCGCTCATGGATCCTAAGTTCTCTTAATAACAATAACAATCCTGAAGGCAAACAGTCAAAGTCCAGAGGATGCGCTTCACCACTCCGCGCCTACACATGCTTAAATAACTCTCTAAGAGTACGGTAGACGAAACTACGTGGAGCCGGTTTTGCATCAATTCGTTTCTGGCACTGACTTTGTAGAATGAGAAACGAAATTTCTATTTTCAATATTCCGAAAAAATTAGTTTATTCGGAATATTGAAAATCGGAATTTCGTTTTTCGGAATGAGAACTCATCGAGCATTACATTTTTCGAATATGTGAAAATCGGAAAACTAAGAAATCGGATATACGACTTTCGGTTAAATGATGATTCTTAATAATAGATATTGTAATTTTTAGTTATTATGATATTCGGAGTTTTGAAAATCGGAATACCGAAATTCGGAATAAAATATTTCGGAGTATTTGGGTGTTCCCAGTCACCTATGATTTTCTGTCATTTCTTGAAGAGTTCCCTAGATTTCTCCAAGATCCCGTCATCAGATCCTGAATTGGTTACCGTCCGTGGACCATCTTTGAAGTATTCCCTTATAAACAAAAGAAGAATTTTCCAAACCAGTCCTCGTTTCATCGTGAAATCGGGGAAAATACATAAAAAAATTGAGAACCTGCTCTTATTTTACGAAGTCGGTGCAAAACAGCAGTTTCTGCAGTACCTACCTACTATTACCTAACACTTACAAGGCTAACTACTACGAAAGACGGAGAAAATCATTCAATTCCAATTCATTCGACTTTCGGCCCTTCTATTAGTCCGACGTAGTGACTACCTCTTGTCCCAACTCTGTAATCGCTGATTTGACGGCTTAGGAACATTAAGTTAGGGTTCCCCAGTCTTGTAATCTCGTGTTAGACTGTTATATGGGTAGTGCGAATGTTTGGCATAAATGGGTGGGAAGTTGGTAGTGTATTATCCTATATTAGTAGTGTATTATCCAAGAAGGTTTTGAGTTGGTCATTGACGTGTACTCATGACCCTTGCTTATCAATATTATTAAACAAGGAAAGTCAAACCCAGTGGTATAGGCCCGACTTACGATTTGTAGGTTATGGGTTCGAACCCAGGTGCTGGGTAATTTATTTCGTCACTACTTCTCTGGAAATGGAGTTCACAAGGATTACATCACGAGGAAACCGATGTTCTAGAAAAAATCGAAAACACGACTAGCATCTACGAACATGCACTGTTTCCGCGTGGTGGATTACCTTGGCCCACTCCCTCTCACAAAGAGGAGGCCTGTGTCCCAGCAGTGGGAATATTTATAGGCTGATGATGAAGGGTAGCTGCCAGAAAATTTGAGACCTTGACTACAACAAGTTCAATGACGTGCGTCCGACGGCAAGGAGTGCATTTGAAGTTAGCAAATCAAAATTATCCGAAACATGTGTATCCGGCACAAGGCGCTGTTGTAATAGCAATCACCGATGATTTGCTAGAAGTTAATATATTGAAGAGTTCCCTCGATTACTCCAAGATCCGATCATCACATTCTGATTACCTACCATGGGATTATCTGTGAATAATATCCTTTCAAACAAAATTAGATATTTCTAGGCGTCATCGAGAAATCGAGGAATACTAATAATGACGAATTGAGAACCTTCCCCTTTTTTCAAAGTCGGTTAATAAATGCCACAGTGTCCCATGGTAGGTGGCAATCAAAAATACATTTTAGACGTCGTTGAGAGTTCCTCTATAAAGACGTTTCTCAAAGGTAAGTAGGCAGTTGGCACGTTACGCGGCACATTTGAAATTACTTTGTACATTTTGGAGGACGAATATTTAATATTTTGGCAGCATTTGGTTACTTTTTTTTCTTGATGAAAACTTTTGTCATTGTGACGACTTTCGACGTAGGTAGATGAAAATGATAGCTGTGCCATTGTTTTGCTCGACTCGGCGGGGACTTTACCGTGCTCCCAGATAAGGAAAAAGACTGAATAAGTTGTCAAAAGCAAGTGATGATGATGATGAAAAAATCGTCTCGGTTACCTTTTTAGACAGGCCCGCGACCCCGGCAGGCGATTGACCTCTACGGGGGCCCCGTCAGATCACTGACTCTGACACTGTTCTTTGAGGCCCGCGTCTTTGAGAACACGACGCGCCGTCGACCCAAGCATGGTCCATGAACAGACGGCGAGTGCTCCACCCAAAAGCTGTTTAAAAAACATGAGTTGCTCTGTTAAGTTGTTACAAAAACTAAATATGTGGTTTCACGTTACTAGACTGTGCAACAGTTGAGGTTCATGAAACCTTAAGACTTTTAACCTAAATCGCGTTTGAACAAATACCGCTTCAATACTTTATTTGTACCAAACCAGTCCTTTATTAAAGTTCCGAAGCTGTGAATGTGTTACTAGGAAGCAGTAATTAGCTGGTAGTTCCACATAGTCTAACTTCCATTTAGCCTGACTTGAGTGCAGTATAATGTATAAGCGGGTGTTCATACGATGCTGAATAGCACTTTTTTGTCGTGGTAAAATCATCAAATGAGTCCTCCCGCAGCCATGGTGAGATGAGAGGGACTGTCAGACTCGTCTAAAATCCACTGTGTTCCTTCAATAACCTTTTACGTTCAAGCGTCACGGCTTAGGCCCTATATAGGACCCCGTCAGATTGCCGACAACTCATTGAGGCGCGCGTAGAGCACGACGTGCTGTCGACCCTTGCATCGTCCATGATCGGACGGCGAGTAAACTATTACTGGCCGTCCGACCTACTTAGGCTGGAAATCACTTCGCGAAGTCCGATATAAACAGTAGGGACCACACCTCAATATGAGTTTTATTAATTAATGCCAATAAAAGCACAGATAAAAGCTCAATATATTACAAAGATAAAGCAAAGACTAAAATAGCTTTATATCAAGACATTTATATTTTTAAATATTAATTTATTTTCATTTTACATTCATTCATCTGCCATGAAAAGTAGTTAAAACGTACAATAACTTGTTTTAATCATGCCAACCCTAATAATAATGACAATGTCATGAAATCCCAAAATCCTGCAAAATAACATAATATAGACGATTGCTATGTGAACGGAGTGTTACAGCGTGGACACACTATGCGGTTGCACTTACACCGGTTTCGGAACGATAGCATTTATTTTGCGACCGGCTTGCGGTACACTAGCCACTTAAAAACGTTAGACCGTGAGTGTAAACAGTACCCTTAGCACGAGTTTTCAGTATTTGAGAAGTAAACTGGAACTTTGACAATTTCAAATTGACAATTTTCAAGGAAAAATGTAGTTCCTTCTTTGCACACCAGAGGCGCTGTTCCATTTTTTCATACAAGAAACGCGGTAAATACTGTAAAGAAAAAGAGTAAAAACTCGTGATAAGGGTACAGTTCTTTTTTTGTGCTATGTTTTTAGGGTTTCGTATCACGAGTAGTGATAGATAATTGAAATTTTCATAGGTGAAGTATTTCTGTTGCCGCTATAACAACAAATACTAAAAAAAAGAATAAAACTAATATTTAAGGTTAGGTAATCGTACGGAACCCTTTGTGCGCAAGTTCGACTCGCACTTAGCCGCCGGTTTTCTTAAATTGCTATTATCGTTTTTGAACTGTGTTTTAGTTTTTGGTTGTTTGTTGTAAAGAAAGGTGAATTGTCAATGAATCTCTATGTAAACTGCGTTGTACAAACGCCAGCACATCAACCTACTGCAATCTGACAATTTTTCACCCAATAGCGTAACTTCAATAAAGCATATTATCAGATTACTTTAAAACAACGGAATTTACGTGATAGCAGTAATCAAACCCAAAAACACAATGACCTCAAAGTAAATTACAATTATAAAGTTTATTGTCATAACACATTTGAACTACCAACATGACATTTAAACCAGCCTTGGGATCGCCTACGTCCAACGGCCTTTATTACGTATCTCGACGCTGGGAATACATAACATACTAATTGTTAGCAAACAGGCGTACAAATGAGTGTTTTGGGAATAGAAACAGCAATAATATGTAGGCCCAAGGGCGTACTTCACTTTTGTTCGTAATGGCCCAAATAGTCGGGGTATTCGATAATAGTAAAGGCGCTAATCTACAACAGCCCATGGCTAAGCTACGAATATGAATGCAGTTTTGCTCGAAGATGTACGAGGAATCGCCGTTTGTGACTTACGGTAGTAACTACCTAATCCTTATTGTAAAGAACACAAACACAGAATGATATCGACAGATGCACTTAGGGACAAAAACTCAACAACAGCCCAACCCATTGCAATATATTGCAACGGGAATGAAAAAAGAAAAAAATGTATGAGGTACGAGTATTTACAGGTAGTTATTAATCGCAAAAAAAAATGCTTATGTAGGTGCATTTCCGATTGCATTGATCTGATATTATGCACACATGCTAGAACCGCGCAGAGGCCAGAGGCCCTTGAATGACTTTTCAATTTAGTGACGTAAACGGGAAGTTTGGCGTTTATTTGATGGAAAGAAATAGTTCTTCAGTTATACAGGTGCTTTTTAGGGTTCCGTAGCCAAATGGCAAAAACGGAAAGCTAAGTATCCTGTTGAAACTTGGTAGGTAGATGTATTAGGTGAACCGCATCATGATTTTCACACAAAAATAAAAACAAAACAAATTTTGGGGGTGCCCCCATACTAGAATTGAAACTCATTTTTTTTTTCACCAAACACATTCGTGTGGGGTATCTATGGATAGGTCTTTAAAAATTATATTGAGGTTACTAATATCACTTTTTTCTAAACTGAACAGTTTGAACGAGAGACACTTCCAAAGTGGTAAAATGTGTGTCCCCCCCCCTCTAACTTCTAAAATAAGAGAATGATAAAACTAAAAAAAATATAAAATGTAGATCTCAACAAAAACTTCCAACGAAAATTGTTTTGGATGAGATACAGTTAGCAGTTTTTGAGATATCTAGTACATTTTCAAAAACGGCAAATATGTGTAAATTCTTTGCCATTCATACAAACACTATGAAAAACAAAGTTATTTTTATTGTTTGTGTATATTACTTACTAATCTCAATGTAATTATATCCTTAATCTATGCTTGCTACTACGGAACCCTTCATGGGCGAATCCAACTCGCACTTGGCCGGTTTTTTTATTTTTCCATATAATAAACGCCGTAAATAACTAAATACTTCAAGTACGCTGTAGGTAAAATACGGAAATCCTCTATACGCACGAATGAACACTGGCAAATAAACAAACCGCATAATATAACCGTTTGAGTATAGATCCTGCATAACAGTGGACGGCCGACTTTACCTAATGAACGGGATTTAATCAGAATAATTGTTTGGTAATCGAGCTTTGTGTAAGTGAAGTGTGTTTTGGTCTTTATCTGCAAAGGACTACCTTGTAATTTTAACTCGAAGGATTTTGTAATTTCTGTGATCTGTGTATTAAACACAGATGGGCTTCAAGTTGACTATTAGATTACAGTAGTGTCAGAATGGTCGACCATTGATTTCATAATATTTGATTTCGACAAGTTTGGTTCTAATACAATGGCGTCATTATGACTTGAATGGTCAACCACTGACACTTCGAAATGTCATAAAATGTCGTACAAGTTTTTTTGCTTTTTACGAACTTCTTACTACTTCAGATTGCTTATAGTCTAAGATCCCGATATACAACGACCTTCACCGAGATGCTTATTTAATGAAACGTATTTTATATTTAATTTAATATGTCAATAAATATAATCCATATGGGTTGCCTAGCAAATTTCAGTCCAGAGTATGTTTAATTAATAATTAAAAAATATATATTTTTTTAAACATTTCACCGGTATGATTATTAGATAAATTCTATACCAATCGAAAGTATGAAGCCCATAGAATATGCAAACGTTAGGTTGCCTATTCTTTTCCGGTCACAACTATCGGGTTGCCAGGTATAAACAGGTAAATCTGTACTAGCATTTTGCAATGGTCTGTTTATTGAATGAAATTTAAATGAAATTAAAGATTATTTTATTCTGAACACGGTGGTATAGGGTTGCCTGCGAAAAATCAGTCCACAATTGCGGTTGTCCATAGACATATAATCCCATGGATTGGAAATACCTACACCAAAAACGTGTATACCTACAAGTTCACCGGGCACATAAAATGGCGGCCAATGCTAGGGTTGTGCCAATCAAGAAACATAGTGTTACTGTAACGAGTATGGATACTAGTATCCCTAGTACTTTTAGGATTACATAATAGTATTACGACTAGATACCATGATTGAATTATAATCCATGTAGTTACGTAAAAATAATGTAAATTTTCACATTTGCGCTATTGCTTGTAATTAAATATTGTTTATTGCTTGTAATTAAATATGTGTTAGCGTTAATTTAAAATTTGACAATTAATTCGGATTGTACAGGTAAACCTTTGGACTTGTTAATTTGTCTTTTTAAAAAGTCTTTTGGTCCCGCCAAGTCTTATATCACAACAGCCTTCAAATTTGCAAGATTACCCTGATTAAAAAAAATCACTTTTATGGGTTTTGAATTTTTTCCAATAGCTTCAATTGATTTCGATTTCTCTGTTTACATAATATATATAATTTGCATGTAGTAATTTTTTTTAAAATTTTTTTCAATCAATATTTTTGGAGGGCTCGCGTGGGTGACATATGTCACCCAGGTTCGAATATTGTTTAATAACTTTTGAACGAAACGCGCTTCAGTGCTGTCCTCTCAGGTATTCCTCAAGTAATAGCGCGTCCACGCGCCAGTAGTTCGTCGTCACTCTAAGTGCGACGACGTGTGAACAATGAATTTATAAAGTGCATGGGTGACGTATGTCTCCTGAGCGAGCATTCGAGGAACTTTTAGGAAACGTAACATTGTGGTGGAAAATCAAATATACCCTCATGTAAGTTCATTATCGTTTTTATTTTACATTTATTTATGATCAACAAACTGCATTTTACAAATTGGTTATATTATATTTACATGAATATTATTATTTTACACCTACCAGGTGACACATTTATTGTTTTAGGCTATAATGGCCAACGAATTTACTATAAGTAGATGGTTGGAGGAAGCTGTCGCAGAGAGTTGTGCGTCAGAAGACCAGAAAGAAGAGCAAACTACTCCAGTTGGTTCACCTCACGTTTCTGACACGGAACAAGAGAGTGATGATGTATGTGACGACGATGACGAAAATGTGCCTTTGTCACAGTTAGCGCGGTCTATGAATCTCACAATGGGACGAAATGGAGTAAGATTCCACTAGTTCCGACTAGAACCAGGTCGGTTCCGACTAGAAAGTACAAATATTTACATCTACACAGTCAAACATAAATATCAACGAGACAGAGATGCCAAACTAACAGATTTAGTAGAAATGAAAGCGTTTGTCGGCCAAGAGCTATAAAATTGAAAGCAAGGCTTCTTCTGGGGTTGCCCAAAAACCTACAAGTACAAAACTTGCCGATACGTAGTGGAAATGGACGGTGTGACTTCTGTAGTAGAAGAAAATATCGAACCACACGTAAAACTTGTGCCAAATGTAATAGGCGTGTTTGTCCCGATCACCAAATCACAGTGTACCCTAATTAATCACAATAAGTAAAATGTGTAATTTTTTTTCAGATGTTTATTTTTTGTTTATATTTAATTCAACTTAAGGTAATTGTTAAGTTTTGTTAAAGTATTTAGTAAGAAATAAAGTTGATTAGTCTTATTACAACTTGTTTTCTTTCATCAAAATTAAAATAGTAAGAAAAAATCCCGTTACTGATGGGTGGCATAAGTCCGGACGCGAGCTTTCTAGGAAAAATTTGGGCGCGAGCCCCCTAGTGTTAATAAGCGTAGTATTATACACCGTGTTCCGGACGATATACATAAACTTCGACCAGATGTTCAAACCACGGAAGTAAGCATTTTTCATTATGGACACATTAATAAATTCTTATTTTTTATTTTTTGTTAATTTTCATACAAACTAAATACCTAGACGTAAATAACCCGATATGCATGCCTCTTTATCCGAATTGGCAACGTCATTCATAACATTTGGCGGGCTGAAACAAATGAAATGCAAATAGTATTTGATAGATTTCAAATTAAGATACTTTCTCACTGCATAGCTCAATTAAATTTCATTAAATGAAATTACAAATATCTTTGTAACGAAGCCTTTTTAAGTACTACTTCCTTTGTTGGATTTGATTTGTAAAAGCCATAGAAGTATTTGCTAAAGTTTATGGATAACGTGAAGAACACGGTGTATATGTATCACTATAACCTTCTTTTTTACTAAAGATGTATATTATACTTTAGTGTCACATAAAAAATATACACATAAATATGAATTGATTAAAAAAATATATAACTATTTCTCTTTTTAAATAATAAACTACTCCAAGATGATGCATAGTATATACGAGTCTATCGCTATCCTTTTCTTTTCCAAGCCCAAATAGCATGCGCACTCTCTTTCTTTAAGTGGGTGGACTTTAAACAGCTGCTATGCTGTGTCCTCTTCTATCGCATGGGATGGTCGGTTGGGACCTCTCAGTCGCACACATTCACTCGGAGCAATATTTTACTTTTTAAAATTCGACAAACGCAATTCTGGACTGATTTTTCGCAGGCAACCCTATACCACCGTGTTCAGAATAAAATAATCTTTAATTTCATTTAAATTTCATTCAATAAACAGACCGTTGCAAAATGCTAGTACAGATTTACCTGTTTATACCTGGCAACCCGATAGTTGTGACCGGAAAAGAATAGGCAACCTAACGTTTGCATATTCTATGGGCTTCATACTTTTGATTGGTATAGAATTTATCTAATAAGCATACCGGTGAAATGTTTAAAAAAATATTTTTTTTTAAATTATTAATTAAACATACTCTGGACTGAAATTTGCTAGGCAACCCATATGGATTATATTTATTGACATATTAAATTAAATATAAAATACGTTTCATTAAATAAGCATCTCGGTGAAGGTCGTTGTATATCGGGATCTTATACTATTATAATCTACTATTACGAGTACTATAAGCATTTATCTAACAGCACTCTCAACTGAATTCAAATAGAAACAGCATCTCAGCATACTAGATTTACTGTAAACCAAATTAGGTACATTCTTTAACACTGTTTATTCAAGTTCCGGTATACCAGGTGTTGTTACGTCACTGCTGTTACAGCACCAACACGTTTTATACATAGTAATCTCTAAGGTCCTAAGACAAACGTGCGACATAAACGTTGCGTAAATAGTTTTTTTTTAATCGTTGCTCCAATCTAGGATTTTCCCCTTTGTAGTGAGCTTATAAATATAATAATCACACATACACAAACGCTCAGACCCGGAATATTTACTTGTAGATCATACAAATATTGGCTCTGTGAGGGAATCGAACCCACGACACGCAGAGCAGCAGACAATCGCTTATCCACTGCACCAAAAGCCGTCAAAAAAATTTGTATACTTAGACATCGCAGTAAGCATAGATGAAGACCAAAGAAACGAAATGTGGACTGCGTAAAAGATGAGAAGCTGTGCTGCCCAGCAATGCTATATTCTATAAACACAGCCTTGTAACCGTTACCACCAAAGTTTGCTAGCTGGACTCTACTCTTGTAGGATAGTTCCTACACGAGTAGTGTCCAGCTATGAGATTTTTTATAGAGACTAGCATAGCTGGTTGGCCCAAATTGAGATGGTAAGGTCGATCGAGATCCAAAGTGGCGCTCGAACAGAGCACTTAGTAATACATGAGGAAGGCTTTTGCCTGGGAGTGGGACATTGATCGCGAAAGCGCGAAAAAAATTGTCGTATCCAGCAGGGTGGGGTGCTTTTGGTAAGCTGTCGGACGTACTGAAGTCGAAGCGGGTCCCCATTAACTTAAAGCGTCGCATGTTCGAGCAATGTGTCCTCCCAGTCATGACGTACGGAGCTGAAACTATGGACGCTCACCAAGCATATTATCCACCGCATGCAAGTTACTCAGAGAGCTATGGAACGAGCCATGTTGGGCATCTCTCTCTACGACCGGGTGAGAAACACCGAAATTCGTAGAAGAACGAGACTTTTAGACATAGCATGGGTGATTGCAAAAAAAAAATTGGAAGTGGGCGGGCCATATATGCCGTAGCTGTAGGCTGGATGGAAGATGGGGCTGGAAAGTGTTGGAGTGGAGACCACGAGTGGGAAAGAGGAATGTAGGGAGACAACCGACTAGATGGACAGACGATCTTGTTAAAGTGGCTGGAAGACACTGGATAGCCATAACTCAAAACCGCCAGAAGTGGAAAGATTTGGAAGAGACCTACACTCAGCATTGGGTGACTAAAGGTTGAAGAAGAAGAAGAAGGAACATTACCAATTCTTAAAAAAATAGGATGACTTTTCCCGTTTTTGTGACGTAAACTGGAACTTTGCGTTATTTTGATGGAAAAAATTAGTTCTTCGTTCGTAGCCCGTAGAGGCCCTTCTTTGTTGTTCCGAAGAATAAAGCTGTGAATACTTTAAATACGTTATAAATTAAATACAGAAAATCTATGGTAACGTCTCTGAAAACTGATGAAACCAACATTTTCTATTTTGAAAACGTTATTCCTTACGTAATGTTCACATCGTGTATTCGTGTTACGACCTCCAGTCCAGATACTTTACCGTCTGCTTCACGCACCAGTTACGGCCGTAATGTGGAGCCCTAAATCACCGCAGCAGTTTCTATAAATCATCAGCGGCCGGTAAATATTCGCTACTGAACGTCGGCCTTCCGCGTAAACTGGTATAACTGCGGTGATCATATTGTGGTCGTACATCATTGTATTTGGCAGTTGAATTGGCAATCGCAATATGATGTTTTTTGAGAGATATATTGTTTACGCATTCACAAAATATAATATCAGGCTTGTATTCACTAAAGGAGTAGATTCATCCCATGAAAGGTTGTTTAAATTTTGCAAAAACCCTGTAGAATGGGATGAGGACGAAATATGATTCATGGATGACAGCGGCACTACGTTTATTTTAAATCCCCCATTATAAGTATATTCCCTATACTTTTTCCTATCATCACTCATACATATTAGCAACCGGAATTAAATTTCTAGGGTCCGTGCCACAGCGCTACCGCGCTAGTTTCTATGTCATTGCATCAAATTGCATTAAAAAAAAATTGTCGTGGCGCGGATTCTGGACTCATCTACTTTAATAACGTAATGATCCTTGTTTTATAAAATCATGAATGAAAATCATACTCGTATATGTATGTGTGACAATGAGTATTCTTTACTTTATTGTGTGAGCAAAAGAGGAGTATTCTTTGTTTTTAGCTCGAACTGTTCCATCATTGTCACGCGCATGTGTTTAATACATTAACCAAGCTTTGCATGCATTTGATGTGGTTTAAAATAAAATTAAAAGTTGCAACTTTTGCTTTTTTCCACAAAATGTAATTGCTCAACTGTTTACAGAATTATATACCTACTTATTTCAGAAAATTCAGAGGTTTCGAATTACTTATTTGCGAAAAGTTTTACAAATACCGGCATGGATCTTGAGCGCTGACCTTCACCTGCGCAGAAGTGAGTTATTAGGTCCCTTTGGTAGATGAAGTGAGGAACGGGGGCGGGGAAAGTGTAGTGATTGGCCCGCGTAGCGTGCCGTAGCGCATCGCGTCATAGCCGCCACTCGGGATTCGTTGTTTTGTGCGTTTTCTTTGTTTTATTGTGCGTTTCATTTGTCGATAAGTGTACGATGCGCAAAGCGATCCCCACTCTTACGCCGAGCGCTCAAGAACCGTGCCGGTATCTGTAAAACAGTACTAAATCTGTTATTCTAGCCTTACATTTGTTTTTATGAAGATACGACCTACAATTCCCAGAGAGATAAACAAAAACTCGAGATTTCAACCAGATTTTCAGTTACGACAGTTACGTACAAATATCACGCAAAAAAATCTTCTTTTTCGCGCATTCGTATTACTCTTTAGGGAAATTGTACCTGATACATTATTACTATTGCAATCTTTTCTGCGGCTGTGTGGTCGCAGGTAGTCATAGATCACCCATCACCTCCCTCGGGCGTTGTAAAACTCGACTGTGGAATTAAATATTAGTAAGTTTCACTTTAAAATTTACCTGTGAAGGCACTCCTTGGAAGTATCATCCGCCTAGCCTTTTCTTAACTAAATTTAACGACGACTGTCAGAGATCTAAAATGACACCAGAAACCACTAGCCTTCCGTGACACAGAAGAATTATGCAAGGGATGGGCACTCGTCAGATAATTGACAAAGAAAGGGCCAAAAACCTGTCAGGGTCGCGGAACCGTCTAAGTAGAGACCCTGGAACGCAATGGTCAACTACTGTAAAGAATGGAATGAATACATTTAAAAAAAAAGATGGTCGCACGTCATGAGTCTGACCTTAGGAAGCGCTCGAGACATTCTCTTCTCGTAATCTGACTTCTCAAACTTCCTATTGTCTGAATGATGTAATCGTTGGAATTTTCTAGATAGTTCTCAATCTATGTAAGTACAGGTACACGCAGTAAGTAATTAACATTCCGAGCTAAGGCTGACAAGTTCAGGGCTCTTTGCGTCGACTAGATAGATGACACAAAGATACCTAGCTCGGCTAAGAAATAAGAGCAACTAGGAAGAAACTCGGATAAAAGATGTAATGTGAAAATTCTGCCGCGGCTGAAAGCAAAAAGATCTAGACTAGGTTATCTAATTATAAATTCTGCATTCGTTCATATGAAATTCGTTGGTTCCGACCGCGCGGACAAGCAACTTTGAGCTTTCAACGCCGCTCCGCGCGGTGGTTTACCCGCCTGACTGCGCGGACGAGCGGTCTTAGCTTGATAACCGAATTAAATGAAATAGCTTTCACACAATCACCTCTCCGCGCGGCGCACTGCCCACCTGCCCATACTTCCAATGCAAAATCAAAATCCGCACTACCGCGCGGACACGCGGTCTTGGGCGATATTGATCTAAAATGAAATAGCTTTCATAACAATACATTATGATGATACATCGTTTAAATTTTTGGACCACCAAAGAAGATTACCTCAATAGAATAGGTACTGTTGAATTTTCAAATTAAAATCTCGATTGCATATTTTGAGTTACATCACAGCCAAAGTACTAACTCTCTGCGATAAGTTATAAAGCAGATTAGTTTCGTACTACATAATATCATACCCACATACTCGTAGAATTCAAGATAATGGTGTAACTACGAGTTAGCAATTAGTATTCACTTCTAGAGCTACCAGTTTGACCTAGATTCAACTTACACATAGTAGTCTATGCGTGGAAGAAGAAAGTTTCACGTACTCAGCATTTTGTTGTCGATAGGAATGTTTAACTTTATATAAAGGAAAGCAGTGCCTGCCTTTACAGGCAGGCACTATTACTAGTGTTGTAAGCATAAATTGTATAGACTGTGTGCTGCCAATACCTTCTAAATGTTTTGTGAAAATTACAAGAGTACCGTACATAAAAACTGGATATTTATAAAAATTGAGATGTTAGACATAGGTAATTCATAAAAGGTATATCAGAAATTATCTTAATATTTAGATTTCGGGATTACTTATTGATATAAGTAATCCCGAAATCTAAATATTTTCATCCATTCTATTTTATTTTTTTCTCTTGGTCATCATCATCATTATCATATCATCTTTAAGAATATAAACTTTTTAAAAATGGCTAGGTATATTATTATTACAAACGTTGCACGATAAAAAAGAAAAATGATTGATCAGTTGTTATGTGATTACAATTAAGACATCTTGGTCCTACAAAAAGTGATATTTTACGAGAAAATGAAATGGAAATGCCAGAACACAAACTAAAGGCGAGAAGCTCGGTCAATCCGGCTGAAATTTGAAAACATACGAAACGCTCCGAAAGCAATTTAGTCATTTGCCTAGAGCCTCCTTACAAAGAGGACAAGGATAAATAGATTGATGGATAACATACTTTTTTTTTGCTTCGAAGCGCACTTTTGAAGAAAATTATTTAGGTACCTACTACATTATAATTTGTAAACAAAGGCGGTTTTGCTAGCCACATGAGAGCCCATGTTAGACGCCAGTAGGTTAGTAATGAAACGGTCGCCGCGCCGTAGCCGAAAACGGCAAGGAAGGATTATTATTATTACATTATAATATTCTTAGAACCATTCACTTATTAATGGGGATTCCGTTGTATATTGGGTTCTGTCCCTCGAGTGCACTAGAGTGTGTATGCTTTTATTAGAGTTCTACTCCAAAATGGATGCAAAAAAAACATAGGAAACTGTACAAAAATAGTCGACAGGAAAAACAAACGAAAAACGTTACGGGATAGGTACTATAGATATAAAATGGTACTTACATAAAAATGTTTCGAGCGTAATCGTTGCGGTCCGGACTGTCCTGGTTTCTTATCTTGATAAAGGATATGTCCCGTGCTGTCACTATGGATTAACCCATAGATTTCAACTTATTGGGGAACGGATATCCCACGTCTTCGCATTTTCGTGGAACAAACTTTTAATTCTTTGTCTTAGGAAACTTTGCACCATTTTCCACAAAGCTAGCTATTTATATTGATGTGTTTTAAGGTCCTGCACACAACTACTTGTGAATCGATTTATCTTAGTCAGCTTACTTTTATTTCTAGACTTCCACAGCCAGTAAATCCGACTTTAGGTCAGACAAGACAAACTTCTTGCGGACGGCTTTCAATGACTTTTTAATCTCTTGCACTTTGCTCTGAGTGAAAATTTTGAATCAGGTAACGAGTAAAACTATGCCAATATTTTCTCGAGCGAGCAGATTTGGATTTCGGAAAAATTGAGTTTCAAAAACGGTAAGTGCCGAGGTAACTCGGCTTTACGAGTCGCTATGTTTCCATGCTGTCTGGGTGTCCCCATATTGGGTAATATTTCATGTAATACTGTGTTTTGTTCGCAGCAAATAGTGAAATTTATTGCGATGGCGACAAGCGGGTTTATTATCATTTAGTTTATTGCTCAACGAGGAATGCGATGATATATTACGACCCGGTGATCGTTCGAATTGTACTGTGAATAACAATATGCCAATTGAGACTGTTTATCACAAAGGCATCGCCATCGTTACATATTTACTGTTCCAAGTTGTTTATACATAACGACAGTTCTCTCTATATGTTAATTAAATTGAAACGAGTTAGACAAACAACGTTATTTTTGGAGTAAAAAATATTTGTGTATTTATCTTTGAAATAAACAACAGCCAAATATAATTGTGTAGCCAGATGAAAAACAGACCATGCAGACTAAAGTAATAAAGTCTCTATGAATATTTGAGGAGCCTTGTCAATTACTTGTGTTAGGTTCTAAGCTTTTTATTCTGTAAATTTTTGTATTATGGTCGTGACAACCTTTGAACAAGCGTTTGTAAAAAAATAGGTACCTAAAATAATGAAAGTGTTTATTTATTTTTATTCAAACAAATAAAATTCATATTGGAGCGAAAAGCTAACAAAAAATAAACGCTATGTTAACTCGTCCACTAAATTGACGGTTTGGGTTAGTGTTATCTCGTGTTGGTTTGTTTTAGTTGAATTGTTACTGGGGAATTTATGACGTCAATTAGTGGAACAAATGAATAATATTTTATGCTATGCTATTTTATAAGTAGGTAGGGTTGGTTGTTGGGACTTGATAGGCTAGGGTTGCCACAAACCCAAATAGTTATTTGTGCAACAAGAGAGCAAAGTCGTTTTTTGCTGCGAGTGCTGATTTTGAATCCTGAGCAAGCGAAGGATTGAACGATTGAATCACAAGCGTAGCGAGTGATTCTAAAGTTGAAAAACGTTAAAAACTTTGCTCTTGTGTAACACATAACTTTTCACTTCAGCAGCGAGAACACTTTAGGAGATAAAATAATAAACAGGAATAGATTGAAATAATTATTAACTTATTCAACTCTTTACGCCGGCCACGAAATTTTATGCCCGCTCTTTTATTTAAATTAAGGCGTGTTCGGAAATTATAGCACCCATGATATTTTATTATTCAAAATATTTACGTAACATTATTGAAACTAGAAATAAATATTTACAGGTGAAATATCAGTTTTATTTGCAGTAAATACTTATTTTCGTTTAAATACTACGTATACTTACATATAAGTTAAAAATCAGTAAATTACACTAAGACATAGGTAATTATCTTTTTGCAAAATTTCTTTAGTTAGTACAAACCGAGCGTGTTTGTCTTTGAGGTCGAATTCAAAATCGGAATTTCGAAAGGGCTGGTCTTTGTCCCTCTCTCTTTCTAATAGCGGGAAAGAGATGGAGTGTTACAAATGTTTCGAATTGTATGATTAACCCAAGGCTGAATAAGATATTCGCGGCTTTCCGAAAACAAAAATTAAAAAGTTACTTTGTCTCACTCAGTGAGCAAAATCGCATTTTGCTCACTGATTTCAGGCAGCAAAACCTACATGTTTGAGCTACTGAAGTGAAAAAATAATTTCAGTCTTTCGGTCATAATATATAATTTAAATTCCTAATTATAAATCCTGCACTTGTCTTCATATAATTCAGTTTAAGTACAAAGGCACAAATTAAGTCATTGTGTAAGACGATACAATATTTTCTTTTATTTTAGGTTACCACACCTCATTATAGTTACTTACACCTCTTCATGTATGGTTTACGAATTATTTTTCTTTTGTTTTACTTACCTCTTATTTATTTATTGTCCTTTACGACTACCTTTTTTTTTTTTTTTTAGCGTGGTAAAATCATCAAATGAGTCCTCCCACCCCGGGCAGGGCGGGACTGTCAGACTTGTACTGACTAAAATCCACGGTGATAAGTCCCGCGACCCCGGCAGGCTTTGGCCCTCTTGGGCGGGGCCCCGTCATCGTGCTGACGCTCTTTGAGGCGCGCGTGGAACACAACGCGCCGTCGACCCGGGCATGGTCCTTTACGACTACCTAAAGAATTATCACGAAAACGTGGAATATTATTGAGGACTTGGAGTTTACACGTGTCCCTTGCCGAGGGCTGTAATACAATAATTTTACACAAAATGTCAATGGTTATACAGGTAAGAAACAATTAGAAACTGGTTATGAAATATAACTAAGAGCCTATGCACACCACGTTTATTAAGCGCGCCGTTGACGCGTGTTTAAAAAACGTGGTGTGTATAGGCCCTTAGAGTGTAATTTCAATTCCTGCCCAAGGTTACAGTGACCCTGGAACGCGAAAGGCAACTGAATGAACAGGGTGGATATTTAGTTAGTAGGAGTCCGACAGTCATTTGATGGTTTAACCATCCAAAAAAACAGGTAACTTTAATTTATTTAAAAACCCATTATAAACTAACCGATCACTTGAACGGATGGTTAAACATCTCTGAATAAAAGTGGCTTACGATTAAGTAGAGAACTTGTGGGTGGTGTCACTTGAGCGTGGGGACTTCTAGAGAGATAAATTGTAGCCGTTGACTGATGGCTCGGGGTTGCCACTTGCAAAAAAGAAGAGAAGTGATTGACTTGTGGCCTACGGGCCTTGAAGGCGTGAAATGGCTTTTTAATCATTGGCTTTTGTTCTTCTTTTTTCAATACCTGAATATGTTATCCTGAATTCTCAAAAAAGTTAATTATTTGGTTGTTGTTAATGATAGTGGTTCTCATAATTTAATAGATGATATTGTTGTCATCTACAAAAATTAAATTTCTACTATTTGCATATTTATTTTTTACTTAATTCTAACGGAACTATCTATAAATATGGTTCTTAAAATTAGAATATGAACCTCTTTGATCCATTCATGTGGCATAAGTGATTTAATACATAAAGAGCCGAGAAAATGATCGTTAAGGCACATCACCCACTTATTGCACCAGCGAAGCTACCATAGTCAGAAGGGGAAATGGGGTAATGGAGTGTTCCAAAGGCGACGGTGACGCGATTGGAGCTGTCTCCTCGTGAGTCAGTGTTCCATTCACTTAGTAATTACAGCAGCTCGGGTTTTATACGGGACTTATTTGGGTGTTTAGTTAGACGTTAATATAGCTTGGTGTATTTTCCATTTATATGAATATTCTCCGTCTTACTACGAAAAAGTTAAAATATATCGGTTGACCACTTGTAAAAAAATTTTCAGCATTTGACGTTAATTTACCTAAGGGTCGTTTTGCAGTTGGACTTTTTAGGATAAGGTGTTCAACTAATGTTTAACTTTTAGTAGTAAGCCGGTCTAAGTTTATCTTGGATATCACACCGGTGACGACAACATCATGAGGCAACTAGGACAAAAGCATAACGCATAAAACTTACTATTCCAGATTCCCAAAGACAAGAAGAGGAAAGAGAGGATTAAACAACCTTACTTTACAACCCAGCAGCTTATGTCAATCCAATATATTTTATATGTGTATTGCTTATTTACATTATAAAAAAAAAGAAAGTTGATCTAACAAATCCAACAAAATGAAAACAGAAAAATGGTTACCCGTTTCGAATTTCTGTCTTTCGTAAACAATTTACTAACTTAATGATACCAGGGCAACATAAAATCAAGAATCTTTGTCAGCTGACGCCTAGAGTTATTTTCAAATTCCCTTTACCAGCTTTTACCGGTATTAGAGCAAGCTTAAAGGGTCTCAACGTAATTGTATCAAGCAGAATGGGCGAGGTCAAGTAGATTTAATACGCTTTTGATGGCACGGAATCAAGCAAGCCTGCAGATTAACTAAATGTTAAATAGGCTCATGGGCCGTGTAATTAGTGTTTGTTACTGGCTCAGCGAAAATTATTTAATAACTATGATTTAATTTCGTTTAGTAAGTACTTTCGTCGTAGTTTATGGTTTGAAGTTTTGGCAGCATTTTGTGAAAATAATTAACTAATTATTACGAGTATGTAGCAATAGTACATTGTTATCCAAGGCGTGAAAGTTACTTATTTACGTCCCGAGACGGGGTTTGGCGCCCGTAACTTAGTGAGGGCGCTAATAGTTCGAGGGACTAAATAAGTAATTTACCCGAGGTAAACACTGTGCTTTTCATTACGAATACGAGGAAAGTAAAATTAACAACATAAATTTTAGCTAAAGAAAAAATGAGTTTAGATCGGATTGTCACTTAGCCGTTAGCCGCTTGTTTTTTTTTTAATTTTTTCATTACTCATACTCTGAAAGTAGGTCATTACATGTCTGATTAGCCGTTTGAAAGTTATCCATTGCCGCCCTAGGGAAAATCACTTTCAACTGACAGCTGCCAAATTAAAAAAAAAACTAGTTCTATTTTGACATTTCTATTGAACCATGTTCAAAATTTTTATACAGCCACGAAATTACAGAGCAATTTAAAATTAAAATAACATAAAGTTAAGTATTAAGAATATAAATAATGACTTTAAAATCATTTAGTTTCAACTATTTCTCTAAAATATCACAGATTTCGACAAAATCTTTGCCATTTTTTAAATAATGAACATGAAAAATCCTGGCTGTATAGCTGGACGACCACAGCACAAAATAAAAAAAAAAGCGGCAAAGTGACAATCCGATCTACTTACACTCATTTTTCTTTAGCTAAAATTTATGTTGTTAATTTTACTTTCTTTCCTCGTATTCGTAATGAAAAGCACAGTGTTTACCTCGGGTAAATTACTTATTTAGTCCCTCGAACTATTAGCGCCCTCACTACGTTCGGGCGCCAAACCCCGTCTCGGGACGTAAATAAGTAACTTTCACGCCTTGGATAACAATGTACTATTGTGCTGTGGTCGTCCAGCTATACAGCCAGGATTTTACATGTTCATTATTAAAAAAAATTGGCAAAGATTTTGTCGAAATCTGTATTATTTTAGAGAAATAATTGAAACTAAATTATTTTAAAGTCATTATTTATATTCTTAATACTTAACTTTATGTTATTTTAATTTTAAATCGCTCTGTAATTTCGTGGATGTATATAAGTTTGAACATGGTTCAATAGAAATGTCAAAATAGAACTAGTTTTTTTTTTCTTAAATTTGGCAGCTGTCAGTTGAAAGCGATTTTCCCTAGGGCGGCAATGGATAACTTTCAAACGGCTAATCAGACATGTAATGACCTACTTTCAGAGTATGAGTAATGAAAAAATATATTATTATGTGACTACACGGATGACGCAGTGACTGAGTGATTGACTGCTGCACAGCGTGTTGTGGGATCGAAGCCCGCACTGAACAAATATTTGTGTGATCTACAAGTATTTGGTCCGGATCTGGCTGTTTGTGTATATTTGTAAACGCACAAACAATACAGGAGAAAATATTCCTAGTGAGGGACAAAGTTTAAAAAAATATGTGTAAATTCTAGCTGATCCGTGTCTACCTGACCACGCTGGGCGTCAAACATTAATATTTTAAAATAAAACAATCGTTTGACCCACAGAAAATATTGGTTTGACCTGTTTCGGAAGAGGGCAACCACAAACATCCGCACTCCGCCTGCGACTTAGTCCGCGAAGATTTCATATTTTCCCTTATGATTTTGAAGACTGACTCTTTAAGGTTGTAATTTCCAAAAATTTTGAAACACGTGTTTTATCAATTTGGTTTACCGTACGAGGTTTCAAATAGGTAAATTGGAAGAAAATCCATTTTTGTTCAAACTTCCATTCCTTTTTTTAAGATATAGGTAAAGTGAAGAGAATTCCTCCCCCGTAGGGCAGGAATTTTCTAAAATCCGTTCTTAGTGCACTTTTAGGTATACATATAAGGAATGTCTGTGGCAAAAATCATTCTTCGAGACCCAGCGGTTTCAGCTGTGCCTTGATTGATCAGTATGTACTTTCGTATCAAACTTTCAACCTCCATTTTACCCCTCTTTGGTTAGAATTTATAATGATGATGATGAACAGGTATTAAAAATATTAAAATATCAGTCGATACATAAAGCCTCCTGCAGACACACGCGTTTAATCGCGCGGGGCGACATGTCGCGGTCCATTCGCAGTATTTTTAGAGTGGAAATTAGCTTGGCTCGTTGTCGCAGCGCGATTAATCGCGTGTGTCTGCAGGAGGCTTAAGCCTTTTATGCTTTAAATAATCATACATTTTATGTCACGCCCATTAGAACTTCATCGGTTGCCAAGCTCAGTTCATATTGAAACACAAAGGCGTCCCAACATTTGTTTGATAAAGCAATGAGTAAACAAAACTCTCGACCGTATTATTATACGAACCGCTTGTAATCCGCTGTCCATTTTTCATATTTCGCATTATACATAACTTCTCACACTGGCACTGGTGAAATTGGTCCGTTTCGTAGGTATCAGGGTTGGAAAAAAAACAGTTTTTTTTTTCAAATTTATAAAACAAACAGTTCAAATTGTTTTAAGCAAGTATTATTTTGTTTTTTTTTTAGTTTCTGGCTTTTTTTTTTCAAATTAATTGCACCTTATTTGTTGATGTCTAAACGTATAAATCATTTCTAGACTACATCTTTTCAAATTCGCCCTTTGTAAAGAAATTCTTACGAAAAATGATCAATGGAAAAAAACATGTCTGAATGTTTTTTTTTTTTTTAATATTTTTAAGTATTATTTCATTACAATGCCAATAAAAGTTAAAAATATGACATAGCAATGGCATTAGACTCAAATGGTTTTATTTCAAACTATTTAGACTCTTGAATATTAATATATTTTCATTTTATATGCATTCATCCGCCTTGAAAAGTAGTTGAAACGGGTAATAAAAAACACTGTTTAATTTCAAACTGTTTTAAATAGGTGTTTTAAAACAACTTGCTTTAATCATGCCAACCCTGGTAGGTATAGAGGGTAAAATGTGGAAAACCTAAACGAAATTTATGTTTTCCAGAATGTCACCCTTTATCGAACGTTTCCATACAAAATTTGGGATGGAGCATAAATTGTAGCGATCTTCCGAGGACGTTTTACGGTGCTTTGAAGATCCTGGTTCGGCTTTAATACCGAACTGGGTCACTGTGCTTGAACTTTAGATCGGACGTAGTCTATGAAAAGCTGATTTTGGAAAACTATTTTGGTGCGTTTGCAACAGACAGAACCGGAATATTAGAAACTCACGACATATTTAAAATAGCCGAGTGTGAGTCGGACACGAATTTGATTTTAGGGGCTATATGACAATAGGCACGCCCTAAATTGTGAATTATGCTAGTGTATAAAGCATAAGTATTCTTTACGAAAAACAAGCATGTCCTTTATGTTCGAAAAGTTATATTCTCGAGTCGCTGAAGTGGACCACTTCTTGCATGACTGAATTTTATGTTTGTGCATCGATTTTTGCATTTTATGAGCTGTTTACGTCTTTTAAGAAACCTATAAAACTTCTTTAAGTCCAGTAAAAACTTCAAACGTTTTTGGAACTTTTAAAATACAAGATTAACTTCCTCTGCGGTTCGAATTTTCACTTCTGGCTCTTTCGTAAACGCCAACTTTAAACTGAAAAGGAAAAGCAAATAGTCACCCGCAGCTGACGAAGATTAAATTAAATGAGGAAAGTTTGAAGAACTATCTCCTTTAAGATTGTTGGATTGACGACGATAACCGATTGTGAGACTGAATGCAATGGAGAACCGATACTGTCTTGAATCCAATTTTAAGTTTTAAGTAGGTATTTCAACTACATGAAATGTACTGAAGAATTTATAGAGGGGACTTGAATAGTTATTCCGTTTTATTTTTAACCTTTTGTACTGGCAACGTTTAAAGTTAGTTCTTATAATAGAAACATTTATAAAATAAAATCGTCGTACCACAAAAACTTTTAAACGTCTGTTGAACACTTGTCTAAAAAAATGTCAGATTATGTCGTTGAAATAAGGTCCGTTTTGCAGTCACACTTTTTTTAGACAAGTGTTCAACAGATGTTTAAGTTTTTGTAGTAAGGCTGTAAATATTTTAAGGTGCATTCGGAAACAAAAAGCTCCCACGAACGAGTCAACAAGGATTGAAAGTTAGTTTACGAACAAAGTCGCGGACCTCAGCAAAACTATCCATAAATATCGGAGCAAAAACATTTCATAACAGACCCAAAACAAAGATAACTCATTCAGAAAATAATATTCGTTTCGCCGAAGAAACGATAATTTCTTAGCATGACATAACAAATGATGGTTCGTGTATAAACACACAGGTACCATATATATTAGGAGAAAGATAATGCCAAGTCCCGAAACGGAAAAACATATAGATATATGGAAGAAAAGGGGCCCATTCCCCGTTATTGAAAACCTCCGTCTTTATCATCGCCCTTTGATTCGAGCGAGTCCGCCCGAACAGGTGTCATATTTCAATGGAACTTTTTCCTCCCTCCTAATTCGATCCAGCAAATGATTTGGAAAGGCCCGATTGGATGACGTCATTATTTATTATGTATAAATGCCAATGCACGGGTTAGTATAGCTTGTGAAAGGCGGAAGGAAAATGGCCGGGTCGGGGAAAATAAATTATTAACTTTTCACGGAAAAACTATTTTTGCGCTGTTAGGGAAATGAGAATTGTGGGCGATTGGCAATTTATTGTGCTTTGTGGAATACTGAGCCTTACTGTGATAGATTGAAAATATTATATAGGAACCAAAAACAAAAGATTTGTTTAGTATAAAATCAGAAAGTTCCTAATTATTAGGCCAAGGAGATACTAAAGATTCGTTGGTGGTAGTCGGTGACTTCGTTTCTTATATCCTTGACTTTTTTGCCACGGACTTCCGTAAAAAAAGTTGTTTTACACTTTTTATGTTCGTTTTAGAAGTTGGTTCAACTTTTTTCAAAAATATAATAAAATGAGTCCCACAAGTAATATGAAATGGGACGAAACGATATTAAAACAATTTAAAAAAAAATTAGGACGCAAAGAGCATATTGTTTGGGCCGAATCGAAGATATTTTGGAATGTAGGCCGAAAATTCTTTCTGAAAAGAGAACAAATTCACAGAAAACTGGCAGTTTTACCACTTTGGATAGCAATACCAATTCCTTACCCAGGCAATAGGAACCCCATTAACCAAAAATGGCTCAAACATATTTAATAGCAATATTTAGCATAATAAGCATATTTGGTTAAATCGTAAAGTGACTTACAAACGAACTCCCTTGACACCTTCCCAGCACTTTGATAATGTCTCAAAATTTATGAAGCGAAAGATGACGCCACAAAAAATGTTATAGCGCTAAGTAATGCATTGAATTTTTTCCCGCCGTCTTATTGTTCGCGGCATTTAAGGTAATGTGGTGTTAATAATGGACATGAATGCGTTTAAACACCTAATATGTGTTCGAGAATAATATTACACGAATATAGAACATTGCGAACAGTATTTCGCAGTGTTTAATGGTTCGGAATCGTGATAGTTGAACTTAGTGCCCGCATTCATAATACAAGGTTTGGGCTTGGAAGACAGCGTTTGAACAAAAGGAATGAAGGATTAATTTCGAAACATCTATTTCTAAATAAAATTCTTAATAAAATTGCAGTCCATTTTAATCTGGCATCGTGTTCCATTTTTTATAGAAGGATAGGATTATTGCGAGCAAGAAAAGGAAGTTAAGGAAATAGAGGTATTTGAATGTGAATTTTAAATAGGTCTTTGAATGTATGTCTTTGACATTTAGACAAAAATGTCTACGACATAGGTAAATAGCATTACGAATTAAATTAATTATGTTGGAGCAGTGGTGGCCCATTGGTATCGGCCTCGACTAACGAGTTGTAGGTTTTTAGCTGTCGGTATTACGTTTCTCAAAACAGTGAAGCAAAATATCGTGAGGAAACCGGCATGTCCTAGAGTCAATTATTCGAAGACATTTGACATCTACCACCTCTCACAGTGAGGAGGCCTGTTTCCCAGCAGTGAAAATATTATTGGCCGATGATGAATGATGATGATAAATGTTAAATTATTTCCACATAAAACCAACAATATCACCGTTTTAACATTTTCAACGCATTGAAATGAACTGAAATCAAAATTCCGAACATTCTATTATTATCTCAAATCTTTACAAACAACAGAACTTTCCCTTCGAGTTTTAGTTTAAATCTAATTTCGGAGAAACGTGCCGCTCATACACGTAGTACAAATCACGGTACTTTTCTCGGTAAATAAAATCAGCGCGCGGTGGCATTGATGGATCGTTTGCCCACCTACAATGAACGATCGGTGGCAGTGTGGCAGAATGGCGGACTGGCACTGCCACACTGGTATTCTGGCACCCTCTGGCAGGCCTTCGCGAGTATGTGTCCTTACCAGCTTTTAAGCGGAACGTTTCGCCCGTGGAAAATTTTATTCCCAAGGGAAATAGGACGTTTTTTTATTTATTTGGTTATAAAATATGCTTATTTTTAGATAATACCTTTTACTGAATTTACTATAACTAATTTATAATTTTATTTTTGCTATTTGTTAGCTTCATAATTTTCAGGATTTACGCTCCTACCAAGAAAATTGCCTGTGTGCCAATTCAATCTGCGGTACGATAATTCACCGTCTAAGGTGATTTTTGGACGACCTCCGCAAGTACGAAACGCATTATGTAGGTCTGTGCTATTCTATAACGTTCACTCGATTTCGAATCTTGAACGAACTCATTTGTTTTAAAGTCGTCGCAGGTTCTATTTTCTAAACTTTACGTTCGAAATCCGAACGGTGTTTCGTTGAGAATTCGAGATTCGAAATCGAGTTAACGTTACAGTATAAGCACGACAGCTAGTAATTTATAGTCGGATCAAATATAGCTAAATAGTTGATAGTTGGATCAAATGTTGTGTTATAACATGAAAAAAAAAAGAAACCAAAACGAAACTTAATCCGAATTATATTACGATAATACTTCTTAGTATATGCCCACGGCGTTGCTCGCGTGAAATTCGGTTACTAAGCCAAGAGAATGTTATATTAAATTAAAAGTATAAATAAAAGAGGTTAATCTAGATTACAAACTTTTTGTGCAACTTTAGTATTTTAACATTTTGTCACAAACATCCATCCATCCACACAAACATCGAGTCTAACAGCCTCTTGTCCTGCCCTGGGTGGGAGGACTCATTTGATGATTTTACCACGATAAAATAAAAACCACACAAACATGAGTTGTAAGATTATGAATCACGTTACGTTTTGCCAAAAATTGTTAATTCATAAAACGCAATTCATAATATATTTCATCCTGTTGCTGAAGTAGGTAACTCATTTGGGCCCCGAGTAAGACGACTATAAGTAAGTATTTCATGTTATACCCAATAACAAAATTTTAAGGCGATTTCACGCTCGTTTTACAGCCCCATACAAGTTATGTGACCCAAGATCTAGTAACCGTAATGCCGTTATACTATATTTGTGTTATAATACATGGAGAGGAAGTTACCGTGATCTTTAATGTTCTGTGTCAAGCCATGTGTACTAGTTCGCTCTTTGTTCGTAACATTCATATGAAACTTTGTTTTTGAATAAAAGTTATTATTTATCACAAATGTTCGCTCTGGTCGACTCACTCAAGCAAACGCGAACATTCTAAAATTCACTTTCGTGCACACCTGAATACTTTTGTGCGCGCACAAGTGAGCAATAGACTTTTTATTTGTACGCGCACATTGCTAAACTTAGTTCATTGAAAATGTTCGCACACAAATGTATTGTGCCATGCAAAAGTTACGCACAGCCTTGCCGTTGAACACGGAGGTTAAACGCGATACCAGCTTAGTATGGTAAGCTTCAGAGAAATCTCACCCCCTTTGTTAGTGAGATCACTATCAAAGGGGGTGAGTTTTTTGTGAAGTTGACTGTACAGTGCTGAAGTCCGCGAACAATTTTAAGCCTCCTGCAGACACACGCGATTAATCGCGCGGGGCGACATGTCGCGGTCCATTCGCAGTATTTTTAGAGTGGAAATTAGCTTGGCTCGTTGTCGCAGCGCGATTAATCGCGTGTGTCTGCAGGAGGCTTTAATGTACCGCAATTTTGGTGGAATCATACCATAAGGGTAATGGAGGGGAATTGTTGAGTTATGCCTACCTAAATATCGTGCCGGGGCGGTTGGATTGATTCTGGAACTGAAAGAGTATGTGAAGAAAAGGTTGAGTTTAAGTGTAACAGAAGGACTGTTACACTTAAACTCAACTCATCCGCTATACTCGGGAACTCATTTGATATAATTTTTTTTAAAACCTGTCTTTTTTACTTATTAAATACTAGCTGTTCCAAGTGGAACTTCAAATTCACTCCTGCTGCTGAGCTCCTATTGGTAATAATAATATAATAATAATATTCCACAACTATCACACAACGCCATCTAGTCCCAAGCTAAGCAGAGTTTGTGTTATGGGTAAAACGAGTCTTTCTCGGCTTTTTGTACAAATGACAGGCCATAGTTAAATGCTAATTGACTTTAACAATAGGATAAAATTAACATTATTCTACAACCTTTGGGTACCTCAATTTTATTTGGATCACTGCAGCATGTCGTCTTCTTCCATACTTAATTATTAGGGTTTCGTACCCAAAGGGTAAAAAATGGTTGGGGTGCTAAGACAGGAAACCTCCACGTGCGCCCGTGGACTGGAGTTCCCTCTCGGATACGTCCGGGGGGAAGACCAGTTTTTCGGGCCGGTGCGCCCTGGGATGCGGGCAAAAACTCTCCTTAGGCACTGTGTGCCTAAGGGGTTTCTTTGCCCGTATGCAAATAGCCTGTCGGGTGGACGCTCCAACGCGTGTCCCTCTGAACAGCAGAGGGCACAGCGGCGGAGCGGGCTTGCGGACGGTGAGTAATGGGTATGCTCGCCGTCCGCCCAAGGACCAAGCCCGGGTCGGTGGCGCGTCGTGTTTCACGCGTCACCGACGGGGCCCCTTATGGGGTTAAATGCCTGCCGGGGTCGCGGATTTTTCTTAATCCAGGATACCGTGGCCCCGGAACGTAAAGGGCATCCGACGGACATCGGACGGGCATCGGACTCATTTGATGATTTTGCCACCCTAAAAAAAAAAAAAAAAAAAAAAAGGGTAAAAAATGGTCTGTTCTTCTGCCACCACGCTATATTTCATGAACCGTTATTGTTAGACAGATGAAATTTTCACAGATAATGCATTTCTGTTGCCGCTATAACAACAAAAGTTAATAAAAGAACTAGAACAATATAAATATTTAAGGGGGCTCCCATAAACCAATCATGATTTTTTTACCGTTTTTACGTACAGAACACCTCGTACGCGTATCCGATTCGCATACTTCGTAGGTTTTTCTAATGATGATATCTTTCACACAGTCCATTAATGGTTTTCTGGTTCTGTTCAGTTGAGATAAATATGTTCTACTTTTTCGATAATAGGCAGGTACTTGTGGGCATCAAACCCTTTCTCTCGAAACCTGCCATTATTAATTTAAACTACGACATTCTATGCAGTCAACCATTTTGAACCCCTCATTGTGTATTCCACAGGCCCCTAATAAATTTCAAATTAACAAATTTCTAGCAAATTGAATTTATGGTCCTTTAAAAACACACTAAACCCCAATTTTGTTTGAAAATTCGGAATTAGACATGAAAAAAATAGTTTAATATGATTAATCCTGGCAACA
The DNA here is from genome assembly GCA_950005045.1 of Agrotis exclamationis. Lineage (NCBI taxonomy): Eukaryota > Metazoa > Arthropoda > Insecta > Lepidoptera > Noctuidae > Agrotis > Agrotis exclamationis. The sequence goes on from OX465419.1 coordinate 11,403,679, forward strand.
TTATTATTGCAAGTATTTAAGAAAATTTTGTGTTCCTAAATAATTAAATAGAAAATGGTTTTTTATTATTTCGGGACCAAATTAATGTTTAAAATATTTATACAGGACACCAATTAATTAGGCACTGTACCTTTATCACCCCTAAGCTATTTAATTAACGATACATACCCAGAACCCGCACAAAAGAAACACTCCTGTATACCTTCATTATTTTTGTCTGGAATGTTTTTATAAGAAGATGTTGAGTAATGAGTACCTACATGATATCTATGGTCAAGTCTATGGGTTTGGTGTGACCATTTTTATCGGACACAGCCCACCACACTGTTCAGCAACTACAAATACTCGATCTCAGAACTATTAACAGTGGCGACCACCAAAAAAACGCCGAGGCAGCAAAGCTCGATCAAGTTATGAAGTTCAACATCATTACGGATGTCAGTCACCACAATGACGTTATGATACTGGTCGTAAAAAATCTGTGTCCGACCGATCCGATATAAAAAAAAAAAAAAACAATTGGGATCTGGATTGGGACCTGGTATGAGCCCAAGCAAAAGACAATTTGAATTTTTTGAGTGTCGATGACGAGGTTTTTGGCTTCTCATTGTATCTCTAATTTTTTTATCGTGGTAAAATCTTCGAATGAGTCCTCCCACCCAGGGCGGGATGGGAGGGCCTGTCAGACTCATACAGACTAAAATCCACGGTGTCCTGCAATAGCCTTTCACGTTCCAGGATCACGGTTACCTGATAAGACAGTCCTGCGACCCCGGTAGGCTTTAGCCCTCTTCAGCTCTCGTCAGATTGCTTACAGCTCTTTGAGGCGCGCGTGGAAGACGACACGCCGTCGACCCGGGCATAGTCCATGATCGGACAGCAAGTCACCCATTAATCGCCGTCCGCACGCCTGCGATTGTATCCCTAATCTGCTCGTTATTAGTGCAGAGTAACCAGTTTTTCTTTATTTTCTTCTCTTACAAGAAGTTGCGGGCTAAAGTTATCACGTGCTACGAACTGGCGTGTTCCCAGCGAAAGTTGGGCTAAGACTGAGCTATAAATATCCTGGTCTGTGCGCCAATAAATTAATGTTGCCAGCATGAGGACGCGCGCCAGAGGTTGCGGTCTATTAACTTTCAGTATAAATTTTAACGTTTCATTCTGTTTTGTTGTAACGGGTGTGTTGCGGTTTTCGTAGTAATTTTTTTTTGTCGAATGTAGTAGGTCCTGTGAAACTTTGTAGGTTTGATGGTTTGAGCCGAAATTATTATGTATGCGTAGGAAACGTATAAAGCTAATATTATTAATCTTCGCTTACATGAACATGGACCATTATGGCATTTTACCATGATCTATCAAACGGGAAAAAAATCATATTTAAGTTTCTTTTTGTCCCTAGAATAACATCTGACAATCCAAGTGTCCTGGGCCCACATGGTTCGGGAAGCCGAAACGAGCGAGGTCAGCGTCTTTTAGAATTTGCTTTTGGACAGAGTTTAAGTGTTAGCAACAGTTTTTTCCATAAAAAACCCCACCGTCGTTGGACATGGCTTTCTCCCGATGGACGCACAAAAAACGAGATCGACTTCTGTTTATCTTCTAGCAAACAAATAGTAAAAAACGTAGAAGTCCTTAATACAATTAAATTTAGCTCCGATCACCGACCAGTTCGTGTTGATATTCGTTTTGAAATGAAAATTCACCGTAACAAAGTTATTAAAAATTCAATAAAACGCTTAGACAAGACCACATTAATAGCAAATAAAGAAAAATTCAATCTATCAATCAAAAACTCCTTTAGCTTTTTAGAAACAAAACTCTCAGAAGATGCACAAACTCAGTACGATAACATCAAACACGCAATAAAAACAGCTAGCCAAAACATCAAGAGCCTGAATAAAAAACAGCAGAAGCTTACCGATAACACAATTCGCCTTATCGAGGAACGACAAATAATGGATTTTCAGTCAGTAGGTTACAGAGAACTCGATCGAAAAGTAAAGAGAGCTATTCGGAAGGATATCAGGAACTATAACACCCAACTGGTTCACGCAGCTCTAACATGCAACCATTCTCTGAGATCAGCCATACGCGGTACGGATACGGGCAGGTCCACAATCACCCACATAAAGGACAATAATGGTGTGAGGCAGGGAGATAGGACCAAAGTAATAGAGTTTTGCACACAATTTTATAAGTCTCTTTACTCCGAAAGAAATGCTCCCCAACTCGTAGCTGAAACATATACATGTTCAGACGATATACCAATAATAACTGGCTCTGAAGTCCATCAAGCTCTTCGCGGCATGAAATACAACAGAAGTCCTGGTGAAGATGGTATCACCACTGAATCACTGCGAGTTGGAGAGCCAACCTTATTACCTCATATCTGCAACCTTTTCAATACCATTCTTAAAACAGGCATATTTCCTTGTAACTTTTGTCATTCAAATATAATTCTTTTACACAAAAAAGGCGATAAATCTGATATTGGAAATTACCGTCCTATCAGCTTGGTCTCACACCTTTACAAACTATTCATCAAAACCGTTCAAAACCGCATATCGAAAACACTGGACCTTCATCAACCACCTGAGCAAGCTGGATTCCGCCGTGGCTTTTCGACTACCGACCACCTACAGTCTTTAAACCAGGTTATAGAAAAACATCAAGAGTTTAATTTACCATTATACCTCGCGTTTGTAGATTACTCGAAGGCTTTCAACAGCCTATCGCATAATGCAATATTTTCTGCACTCGTCAATCATGAAATAGAACCCACTTATATAGAACTGTTACAAACAATATATCGCAATAGCACAGCAGCCATACGTCTGTCTACCACCGGATCAGCCTTTTCTATACAGAGAGGAGTCAAACAAGGTGACCCGCTGTCTCCCAAGCTTTTTACAGCTACGCTGGAAGAGGTGTTCCAAGGGATAAACCCTCTCTGGCGGGACAAGGGAGTTATCGTCGGCGAAAGGAGATTAACTAATCTACGTTTCGCCGACGACATTGTCCTTTTTTCTTCCTCTGCAGCTGAGTTAGGCACAATGCTCGAACAACTGAGCCACGCCAGTCTTCAAGTCGGACTATCCATGAATATGACCAAAACGAAGGTGATGACGAACAGCACCGAACGCAACATACAAATTGGCGGTGAGGCGATTGAATATGTCCATGAGTACATATATCTCGGCCAAGTAGTCTCTTTCCAGGCACGACAAGATAAAGAAGTTGCTCGACGCACCGAGAATGCCTGGAAGAGCTATTGGTCGATGAAGCACTTTATGAAGGGCACTCTCCCTCTTTCACTGAAACGAAAGCTCATGGACATGTGCATTCTCCCTACCCTCACTTATGGAGCACAAACATGGTCACTCACACAGTGTCAGAAGTCCGCACTTGGAGTCTGCCAACGAGCTATGGAGCGAAGTATATTGGGTGTCAAACTTTCGGACCGCATCAGAAATTCCATACTTCGCTCCAAAACCCAAATAGCTGATGTTGGCCTCACAGCTGCAAGATTGAAGTGGAACTGGGCTGGCCATATCTGCCGCATGCCGGAGGAGCACTGGGCCAAAATAACCACTCTATGGAGTCCAACGGGCAGAAAACGCCAACGCGGTAGGCCCAGAAGGAGATGGCGAGATGAGCTAGACTCATTTTTAAAGGGTTGGCCTACAATCGCTTTACATCGCGACAGATGGAAGGAGGGAAGGGAGGCCTTTGCCCTGCAGTGGGACAACGTAGGCTAATAATAATAATAATAAAGTTTCTTGTATGGGAGCCCCTTAAATTATTATTTATTCTATTTTTTTTTGTATTTATTGTTATAATGGCAATAGAAATACATCATCTGTGAAAATATCTGTCTAACTATCACGGTTCATAAGATACAACCTGGTGACAGACCCTTTGGGTACGGAACCCTAAAAATGAGAAAAAAATAGGATCAAAACCTTCCCATAAATTCAACAACTTTTTTTTTTTGAATGAACGAATTTTCGTCGGGTTTCTCCCATTTTAAGTTCTACACGTGAAGTTTTTTTTAATAAGGTTTATCTACTGAATAGTTAAATAGAATTTCATAAATTATTCAACTCATTTCTAATATTCTTTTACAACACAAAATTGGTCTTTCAATAAAAAAAAGATGAAATTATAAGGAAAAAAATTAAAGAAAAATGCCCTTCCTTTTGTAAAGGTCAGGAGACTCATTTAACGACTACCTATTCAAAAGGAAATTCTTGTAATTTATTTTGCTATAGGAATAAACATTCAAAGATTATAAAATCAGATTTAATTTCTGAGACCTTTTCACGAGATTCCTGTATTTTATTTACGGCGTAGGTACTTGAAGTATTTACTGCATTTATTGGTTTGAAAATGGGCAAGCACCTCTATTATACGAACATGGAACTATTTTTTTAATTAATATAACGTGTTAAGAGGGCATATTCTGAAAGTTGGCAACGTCGCAAATAGCTGTCAAATATTAACAAGTTCTAATTAATTTAGCAATGTTACTGTATGGAAACAAGAAATATTGCTCTGTAGTGCACTAAAAAAATGAAAAGGGAATGCAATAAGTAATATAGTAACACCGAATATATAGTTTTAGATGCAAAAAAAGTATTTGGAAACCTTCCAAATGCCTTTTTTACACCTGAAACAGTGACAACATCAAATGCAGTGTTTTAATTGCATTCCTATATCAACTTTGTAGTGCACTACAGAGCCATATTTCTTATTTTCATACAGTAAATTTACCAAATTAATTAAAATTTGTAAATATTTGACAGCTATTTGCGACGTTGCCAACTTTCTGGTTATGCGCCCTTAAGTCATAAGAGGGTCTCTAATACGGAACGAATCGAAAACGAAGTACGTCATCCTTATGTTAAGTCATAGTAAAATAATTACGAGAATATATTTGTTGTATACCCAAATACCGAATTAATAAATAAGTCATGTTTCTCTACATGCAACAGACATGAATCTTAAGAAATACCTACATGATCTATTTTTTTACATTACCTCGTAGAATTATCCATTTATGCTTTCTATATCAAAATAATGGAAAATACATCTGTGATATAATTACTATGGAAAACAAAGCCATTTCTACATTTTTTTACGAAATAACGCGCATGGAGGCTTATGCGATTTACAATAGTTAAATAAATTTTCCCGGTCCAGCTGTTTGTGTAGTATGTGAGTTTAAATGTTGTAAACTCACTCACGACACGACTCAGGACAAATTACTAATGAGGCAACGATAAAAAGAAAACAATACAAAAAAGCAGACAGCTATTATATTATAGGAATCGATACCTATAATTATTTTCAACACATTTGCTCGAAATAGTTATTTTCAACACATTTGCTCGAAAAATGCGTTTACGAAGCCTGTATACATTGTTCGAAAGTTAAAAATTACGCACCATACAACGGAACGTGCGGTAAAATAGGTACTCTCACCTAAGTACCTATTTTACGGCACGCCCCGTTGTATTGCACCGTGCGTTTTCTTTACGGTTTTTTTTTAATTTCCATTAAAAAAAATAAGAACTCCACCAAAGAGTTTCACATTATGAGAACAAACAACCTGACTGGTCGAACCTCCTTGGAAGCGCTTTTGCTCAATACGTTGTCTCATTTTAAAACTAAAGAGTAAATGAGACGAAAGATGTAGTTCTATTTTTCACCACGTGCATGTGGCGCCATTTGCAAATTCGCGCCATTTTCTTATTAGAAACTTCTAAATAAAGTTTGTTTAATTATATATTGTACTGTTTTCTCGCAAATGTGTTGAAAAACATTGTATGACACACGTGCGGAAATTGGTATTTACAAACTCGTAACTATGGTAAGCCCTCGATTTCATCTCGGGCTTACATTCGTCTACTCGTTTGTAAAAACCAACTTACCGCACTAGTATCATAAATAACTATTGTGATACTAGTGCGGTAAGTTGGTTTTTACAAACGAGTAGACGTGTCACACGTGAGTCACGAGTTTGTAAACACCAATTTCTGCACGTGTGTCATACAATGTTTTTCAACACATTTGCGAGAAAACAGTACATTAATTATATATATAATTAAACAAACTTTATTTAACAGTGGGAAAGTCGCAACAATTTTTGAATTTTCTAATATGAAAATGGCGCGAATTTGCAAATGGCGCCACATGCACGTGGTGAAAATTAGAACTAAGTACATCTTTCGTCTCATTTACTCTTTAGTATTAAAGTGAGACAACGTATTGAGCAAAAGTACCTATTTTACGGCATACCCCGTTGTATAGCACCGTGCGTTTTCTTTACGGTTTTTTTTTAATTTCCATAAAAAAATATAAGAATTCCACCAAAGAGTTTCACATTATGAGAATAAACAACCTGACTGATCGAACTTCCTAGGAAGCGCTTTTGCTCAATACGTTGTCTCACATTAATAATTTCATGTTACGACCATGAAACGAAAAAAAAAAAGTTTTTACAACTAACATAGATATTTGTAATACCATAAAATAGAATAATAATACAACGTTGCATTCTATAAACCGCAACAAATTCATACAAACGTTGCAAATTCAATAGCATTGTCTCCCGACGATTTTTGATGAAACAGCCCTGTTGTTCAGATCCGGAACGGAATTCACGAGTTTACTGTTTTATTTACAACCACATAACCATATCAACAGAGTTGCAAGTTTGCGATTTACGATCGGATCCGTAAATCCGTTTCGATCAACAAAGCAGTTTCCGACAGTTAAAACAATCGTGTATCGGATCAGGGAAGCCATTCAGTTAAGCCGAGTTAATTGTCAATCTTCCTCGATTTGCATAAAGTTTGATTTTGATTTTCGTTGTTTACACACTACCACTGTTTATGCTCTTACGTTAACTGGATCACAATTGCAACTAAATTAAGAGCTCGTGGCAAAATATTAACAGCCGCATATGTCTGCAAGGTTACGTAGCGGTTGGTCTGTGCATTGGTGGCCATTTTCATTTTTTTATCTTGATAAAATCGTCATCAAATTAGTCCTCCCGCCCAGGGTAGAGGCTGCCGAAAGGGACTGTCAGACTAGTACTAACGAAAATCACTGGTGTTCCTTCAATAGCTCTACGTTCCAGAGACAGTCCCGCGACCCCGGCAGGCATTGGCCCTCTTAGGGGGCTTCCCCGTCAGATTGCGGACATCTCTTTGAGGCGCGCGTGGAACACGACGCGCCGTCGACCCGGGCATGGTCCATGATCGCACGGCGAGTCACCCATTACTCGCCATCCGCATATCCTGTAGATGCAGTGAAGATTGACCTGTGCGACTGTAATATTCAATTCCTCGTTATACGGACGTGAAATACAATATAGCCTCATGCATTTTGGTTCGTTACCGCCAAGTGTCATGTTTCGTCGAAAACTATTCGAGCAGGGAGTAAAATATGAACAGAGGCGCAGGCACGAGTAAATTTTAGACGATAACACAATACTAAAATTACGAGCGCGCGTCTGTATTTCGATAGGTGCCGTTCGTGGAATAGCTTAGGAGCCATTCGCTCAGGTGCCATTTCAGCGGGTGCCCTTGATCACTCCCAGCGAAACAAATGGCAGCTCCATTCAAAATCGGTTCAGCCGAATTCGAGATAATCGCGGACAATCACGGTTAGAACTAAAAACCTGCTTTTTCTCTAAAGTCGGTTAAATTTTTTTAAATTCCGAAAACCGTGACTTTATTTCAGAATTTGCTGTATATCTCCAAATCCATGCATTTTTCAACGAATTTGTACTCGTTTTTACTATACCTAGCCCAGTCAACGAACAATTTATAGAGGGAAAGTCTTGGAACACAATTTTTGACTACGTTACTTTGTTTGGACTAGTTAGGAGGTGAACATATTAAAAGTCCCCACCCCTAGCCCTTGAGCTTTGGGGGAGGGGGCCCCCTGTGGAAAGTTTGTTTGAAGGAACCATTTTTTGGTTTTTCGCTTATATCTCGGAAACCATGCGTCCTAGCGACATAACACATATGAACGAAATAAAAGCTGAATAAATTCCCCATAAGTTTTATTCAGTTAGCATTTTGATATCTTGTATAGTTTTCGAGGTATCTGCTCTTGAATGTCTGTAATTTGGGAAAAATCATTTTCACCTTTTCACATTTAGAAAGTTCTATTTGATATCGCCAAAGATCCAGAAATTTGACTGGGCTAACTAAACTGACAAATTAAACGCAACCAGAGCTTTGTAGGTTTGTATGGTTTCCGAATTACGACACAATTTGAAAACAGGCTCCTGACGATATTTTAAACACTAAATTTGACGGCTCCTGTTTATCGCTAATAGCTACAAATTAAGCTGATTATTATCCAAGCAGCTTGCATTAATAATCAGCTTCCGCGCGGCTTCTCTCGCCAAATTAAAAATTAAATATTAAGAAGCCGTAACAGAATCGTATATTGTTTGTCCCTAAGGAGCCGTATTTTACGAATCATACATAATATACACCTACACTTTGGTATACTCGGATAAGAAGTAGAATAAAGTTTGTATTGCCTACAAGATTCTATCAGGTCCAGTTGAACACTAGGTCGGGCATTATTGCCCTGTATTTTGCTGTCACTTTATCATCAAATATGGATTGCGTTTATAAATATCGACAATTATTTATTGATTTATTTAGGTTTACCAATAGTTGTTACAGATAGGAACACAAAATCAACATCTGTTTAATAATTTAAAAACTTTAAAACAATTATACTAATTTATGAAAATTATACGAATTTTTTATCCCGTTATGATTTTCTGACCTTTTCAAGCCTCCTGGGTCAGTTTTGCAGCTGTGAGCGGACACACATTTATCTTATTTGTTTATATGTATGTTTTTCATCTGCTTATTATTTGTTTTGATTTCACATGCATTCAAATGTCTCTTTACAGCCGGGCATAATGCCATTTAATTTAATTTCCAGTTGTTTTTTGCTATAATTATCTTTAAATCTATACATAATTATAATAAAATTGTAGGAATGTCAAAACTGTACATTGAATATTATTTTAAAAGAATACTTGGGGTGTAAATTACAATCGATACCGAAGCCAAAAATATAGTTTTTAGAATTTTTGTGTGTTTTTTTTCTGTATGTATGTATGTCCGGGATAAACTCAAAAAGTACTGCATGGATTTACTTCTTTGGTACGAATATTATTAAGAAGTCGGTTCAACATACAGGCTACATGTTATCACGCTATCACCTACGGGGAACGCGCAGTGAACCTTTATTTTTTCAATGCATTCACGCAGATGACGACGTCGCGGGCAGCAGCTAGTGTCCGTATAAACATCCATTGACGCGATAATTAACATCATTTCTCTTTAGTGTGGCCCTAATTTTAGAAAATTATAGTAAATTAAATTAATACAGCAAAACTTGCTGTTAAAACAACCGACTATTGTAACAATACCAGGTAATAACTTCCTTCGTTATCAGTATTGAAGATAAACATAGTGCGGCGTTTTCAGCAGTTTAGATTCATTAAACTTAAAGTTACGTTCTGAAGTTTAATTAAAGTTTTGTAAATTCGCTAGAGCCGTCCCGTGGCGCTGCCCGCATCTACAAACTTGTCCAAAGGAATGTAGCCTAGATATGTATATTCCAGTGTACATTATGTTAATATGTACACTGGAATATACATATCTAGGCTTACAACATTTTAGCAAAGTTTTAAAACTTGTGCAATATTCTTAAAGTAAATTTCCTTGGAGACTCTGTTTCGGTGATGTAGGTACGTTGTTTTGTATGTCTTGTTTTATTAATTTTCTTCTGTTTATTTCTGGTTTGGAGATTAAGGGTAAGACTGGCTTTTAGTATTAAACGTTTGGAAACAGACAACAAGTGGCCTAATTTTATTAAAATTTAAATTTAAAATTTACGACTGATTAATTAGTTCATTTTGTTATATTTTTTCGCTTTACTCCTCACTTCGTTACTACGTTCCGGGGTCACACGGTTGCTGTTTAGTCCCGCGACCCCGGCAGGCTCCTCACTTAAAAAGTTAATACTATACTACACACGGCTACATAGGTATCAAGCTGGGCAAAACCAGTATTAGCTGACTGTTCATTGTATGAATCATACAAAGCGAGACATAGACAACCTGGTTTTGTAAAACTTGATGTGTATACATACATACACAAACATTCATAGAAACACCTTCATCATTAAAATTATAAATTATTTATTGTATATTATTACAAACATTTTGTCCTAAATGTGCATTTGTTGTATGCTCAGAATAACCGGAGTGTCCCAAATAATTATATTTTGTCCGGGAACTCTGGCTGTGCTCAGCAGAGCATGGAAATTTATATGCAACCATAGAAATTTATGAGTAGATTTATGGTATTTTCGCATTAGATGAGTTTCTTTATGACTTAACCCATAAAACCTAGATTTTTTATTCGATTTTAAATGGGAAATAAGGGACGAGACTATGATACGAACAACTCTAATTTGTAATGAGAAAGGGTTTTCTGTTTGTTTGTTATACTTTTACGCGTTTTTGAAACGATTTTGATGCATTTTGGTCCATATAGCAATAGAAAGATCCTTAGAAACGGTTAAAGTCCACTTTATTTTGCACTAGCTTCCGCCCGCGACTCCGTCCGCGCAGATGTCGGTCTTCGCGTGGATGGTTTATTTCTCCATTTTGAGTAACTCTGACAATGACATCTTATAAATATCTATTGGACCCAAATACGGCTAAGCCTATAATAATTAAGGAGATCTATTGAGCTACTGCTGTTGCTCGCGTTCTGTAGTAAGTATTTTTTTCATAGTAATTCCGACCTTGTATTTACAAATAACTGATCGGAACAGTAATCAAAAAGGTCGCGCTGAAAAGCACGGGTTTTTGGTCCTCTAAACCAAAAATAACAGAATTGAATTACTGTTTAACTTTATAATAAAACTTAGTAGCAGAGTCTTGTGTAGCTATTCCAATTAGGACGTAGCCCGCAAGTGCACTGCTAGTTATTAGCGATGGGTAGCTATAGCCATAACTAGCCAAATACCGGCTATGAGCAAAATAGCCACGGCTATGATATCCGTCAATACGATAGCTAGCTATCGGCTGCTGGTTGGCTAGATAACTGACTGGTTATGATATAGCCGCGTAGCCGCTCGTAACCGCGTAGCCGCTCGTAGCCGCGTAGCCGCCACGGAGTATAGCTAACTGCTACGTTTTATAGCCGTCCCGGTATTCGGTAGCCGGGTAGCTAGAGTAGCCAAAATAGCCGATAGCTGTGTGCGCGCTCACTGCGCTACGCGTGTACGATCTTCATTGGTATCGTCGATCTTTTTCTCACAATATTCACAAAATAGATTAGACAAAGAAAGAGCATTATACTTAATAATTTCGTTCGTTTAATGAACGAACTTATGAAATACGATGATTAGAAAGCTGGTTAGTTACCGTCAGGGTTAAAATAAAAAAAAAGATAGTTAGTATTTTGGTTATTGTGACCTCAGAGAGGAAATCATTTCTTTTTGATTTAGGATCGAATTCAGATCGGGCAGTTGATGTTGCGTTATTTAAGTCCTACCTAGCTACACCGGCGCCGCTTCGTTAGCCTTCGTTGCGCCGCTAGTTACTAAACGCTATTGTTCAATAGCCAAGTAGCCAAATAGCTGGCTAGCTAGCTGGCTATTACACCACAAATAGCCGGTTAGCTAAGCTATAGAAATTTCGGCTAGTTACCCATCTCTACTAGTTATGTCACACGGAAAAATAATAAAGTCGCGCGGTAGTCATTCACTGTCGGAGAATCTTAACACCGCGATTCAGAAATGCGCGTCATAGGCACAACGCCATCTAGTGGTGAGTGGTGGAACCTTTTTAGAAATCAATGGAGGCAGGCGTGGCGTAATGTTCTACTTGCTTGATAATAGGTGTCGCCAGTGGTTCCATAATAGGGTTTGTTATAGATTTTTTTTTCTACGTATTTTTCCAGGATAAAAAGTATCCTATTTTATACCAAGTTTCATCGAAATCGAACCGTTGGTTTTCACGTGATGCCTGCATATACAGACAGACAGACAGACAGACAAAATTTTTTTTAATCACATATTTGGGTTTGGTATCGATCCAGCAACACCCCCCGCTATTTATTTTTTCAATATTTTCAATGTACAGAATTGACCCTTCTACAGATTTATTATATGTTTAGATTTGAATTTCAAGTTGAGTTGGAGAGGGGGAGAGCGAATTTAAAACACATGTAGTTGTGTGTACTCCAAATATGAGCTAAAGTTGCTCGAAATAAATGTATTTTATTTTATTTATTTAAAAGCAACTATCTACTTGAAATTATAATAATAATACAGTTTTTCTCATTTCGTCATTTTTTGGCTTGTTTAAACAACAAGCCAAAAAATGACGAAAGCAAATTATGTTGTTTAGAAATACCTAGCTCTAGCAATGTCACACTTTTCATGAAATAAATACTAATTGAATAAAAGCATTGAACAATAACAACATTGGAAAATCAATCACCAGCAAAAGGCTTATTAATCAATGTGCGCGTATTGAAATTAATCCAATAATCTAGATTGATGACAACTATCAATTTATTATGGTATCTGATTAACAGATCCTGCTAAAGTTTTTGATGAATTCATATGTAAACGTTGTTAATTAATGTTGATGATATAATTCATTGGTAGGTAAGCGATGACGTGCAATCTATATTCATACCTATACGTAATTAACGGGAAATAATTAACTCAAATTGGATTACTCAACTATTTCAGGCTGATTTTCCATCAAGACTTTAGCATATTAATACAACGAATAAAAATGCTAACACGGATATTAAAAAGTGCATTAAATAAGTTCATTTTAAAAACTACTTAATAGAAAATGTGCAGCGCGTCCGAGCTTCCCATTTTAAAATCTATCGTTCACCCGGTTTATCCGCGTAAAATATTATTTCCTTAGCGATAGACCAGCCGATGATGGCCGACCGTTACCGAAGTTACACGAAACGTGACGAAGGAAGCCGAGCGGGTGGTGGAAAATTTATTTACCTGACGGGTTACATGTTATTTCTATGGTCTATATTAGGGAAGCCTTTTACCACGAGTGGGGTCAGGAAACTGCCTTTAATAGTCACTTTTGTTGTGAGCCCAGAAATGTTACTCTGGGTATTTCAGGAAATTTCTGGATTTTTTTTATAAATGAAGGTCAGTACCGCGTACCGTATGTACGTGCTCAGTTGTAATCAGGTTTTTTTGCTGATTGCTGTCGGAAACAACCCATGTATTCTTCTAAAAAAAAGCGTTTCCATTATGTGTGTGGATGATAGCTAGAAGCTTAAAACAAATTTAATACACTTAGCATTATAATCTGTTCCAAGTTTAATTTTCTGAGACTGTTTCCTAACTTGTCAGTATTTTATCTAACACAAAAGTTAACAAACTTTCATCTCTAATCCCTATTTTAAAGGCTCACAATTGTTTAACAATATCAGTGCCACTTCAAATTCTAAAGGAAATCTTCAACTCATTTTTGTATCGTGGCATGAATTTTTCCCACAAACTTTGCACGCTCGTATATATGTATATCTAGCTGTATCTCTTTTAGGCTAAGAGAATGGAGCCCTATTTTCCAAGCGCACGCCTCTTTTGTTTCGTCCACATTCATTAATCTATATGGGATGAGAGAGCTCTTAGCCTACGGCCTTCCACGGCACTCAACTGCTGCTATACTTGCCGTGGTACTTTTTTAACACTTTTAGTGCTTAATAGCTTATTAATGTAACACTTAGCAGTTGCAGGGTTATGAGTTGATGATTTTTTACTAGGGTTTTAATCAGATATTGGAAGGAAATTATACTTAGTATAAACCACGATAGAACTTTATTTTTATATAATAAACTAGCAAACCCGGCGAACTCCGTTTCGCCACCAGAAGGCTTCGTTTTATGTAACTTTTTTTTTTTGCTATAAACCTCACGGAGCCCGAGGAACCTTTCCAACGAATGCAAAACCGTGGAAATCGGTTCGTGCGTTCTGGAGTTATAGCGTCAGGGAGGAAAACCCGACTTATTTTTATAAAGTAGATAGCCAATGTTTTTCACAGAATTTATAAAAGGTTAGTATATAAGTATTAACTTTAAATTACATTGTAATTATTATTTGTAATAACTTTAATTGAAGAGTAAATTAGTGGCTAATAGGTTTACCAAGTAGATCACATTTAAAATTAAGCTTTTCTTATAATTTATGACATAGTCAATTTAAATATCATCCAATTATTTAAAACCGACTTCAAAGACAACCACATGGCTTTGTTTTTTATTTCATGTCACCGACTTCCGAAAGAAAATATATTTTACACTTTAAAGCCTCCTGCAGACACACGCGATTAATCGCGCGGGGCGATATGTCGCGGTCCATTCGCAGTACATTTAGAGTGGAAATTAGCTTGGCTCGTCGCAGCGCGATTAATCGCGTGTGTCTGCAGGAGGCTTTATGTGGTTGTTTTGGGAGTCGGTTAAAAACATGAAAAAGAATATCAATTATAATACATTCAATATAGTTGTAAGTTAGTGTGTAAGGTAGCAGTTCCGACTAAATTATTTACATCGGTAAAGTACAAACAATAAATATTAATTATTACGTTAGTTTGTGCTTTATTTATTTACGTCTAGTGTATTGAATGGGCATAAAAGTCACTTACGGATAAAATATAGTAAAGGCACATATGGCACCAAAAATAAATTGCCTGAAATGGGCTGTTCAGTTATATTTAACAGTACAATTTTTTTTTTTGGTGTAATCTTCTTATTTTTTTGGGTATGGATAATTTTCAAATGACTCTCCGTGCGTAACGCTGCCTTTTGCATCTAAATATATTTTTTTAATTTAACTTTGCTGTTCTCTAGGAATCTCTTCTGTATCGTGGATTCGTGGGTGAACTTCCAAACATACGAAAATACACAGACCCGGAACAACTACTTGTAGGTAATGCAAATATTTCTTCAATGCGGGGATCGAATCCGCGACACGCCGCGCATCAGTCGATTGCTCAGCCACTGCGCCAGCCCCGTATTGGAAATGTATGTTTGATTCTCGATTACTGCCTTTTTTTTGCGTGGTAAAATCATCATATGAGTCCTCCCACACAGGGCAGGGCGCGAGGGAATGTCAGACTCGTACTGACTAAAATCCACGGTGTCATTCAATAGCCCTTTACGTTCCAGGGTCACGGTAATGGAATAAGTCCCGCGACCCCGGCAGGCTTTGGCCCTCTAAAGGGGGGCCTTGTCATCGTGCTGACGCTCTTCGAGGCGCGCGTGGAACACAACGCGCCGTCGACCCGGGCATGGTCCATGGGCGGACGGCGAGTTGCCTATTACTCGCCGCCCGCATGCCCGTAGATTAATGCCTATGTATTTTTTAGGATAATAAATCGTTTTCACGCATATTTTTTTGTCCGACTGTTTAGTAATCTAAACAGTCGGACAAAAAAATCATCTCAAATTCCTAACTTTTTAATTAAGTGAAGAAATCCCCTTCAAGTAAAATATTTTGAAATATTAAAGATTAAGCCACATCTAATAAAAGCTGTTGTTTTATTTATTTCCGTCGACTAATCAAAATTTTGCGCATTTGTTGCTCATAAAAATTCGGTTTACGTAACGCAAAATATAAATGAAGTGATGAATTAGGTGTTTTCTTTTGCCTACATAAATATTTTATTCAAAGAATGGCTTTTCCTCGCAACTTTGCTTGTTTAGATCATTCTTGTCTCACAAGGTTCAATTGGAAACCAGTTTCAGACCATAAGGCTTGCCAAATTAACCTATTTTCTTTCTTTCAAGGTCAAAAACTTTAAAAAGGTTTTACCGGGATAAAAGTATTCTGTCTTACTTCGTCGTCACATTCTGACTGCGTGTCGTTTGACAATTTATTGACATCTGTATAGCCGTTTAGGCGTATAATTGTAACAGATAGGCATAAAGAGTCACATTCAAAAGAATATTAGTCTATATAACTTAGAGTTTTGGACATTTAGACAAATCATCAAATGATTTTTCAATATTGGCGTATTGAAAAATCATTTGATGATTTGTCTAAATATCCAAAACTCTACCCCCGTCTTTAAACAAGTCAAAGGTTCTACTTGAGTAAATGTCATTATTTAAGAGACGATTTTTAGGGTTCCGTAGTCAACAAGGAACCCTTATAGTTTCGCGATGTCCGTCCGTCCGTCCGTCCGTCTGTCCGCAGCTTAGCTCAGAGACGCCCAGCACTGGGTACACTACGATAATACGAAAAACTTTATTCCGAAATTCATAAATACGAATTTCAAAATACCGATTTTCATCATTCCGAATGGTTCAAAATTCCTAATATAACATCTCCGATTGATCATTATTCCTATTTTCATAATTCCGAAATTTCAATATTCCTAACGTTTATAATTACTATTTTGAAAATACCGAGTTTCAATAGACCGAAAATCAAAAATTCCGAATTAATAATTTTCCGAAACATCAAAAACACGAATTCCGATGGCTAAAATTCCGATTATTAAAGTTCCGAATAATTAGAATTCCGAAAATTTAATCGCTCATCAGAGAAAAGTATGCTTTTAAAACGCCTAGTCAAAATGACTCTTAACTTTTCTATAAAAGAATTTCTTTTGAATAAGAATATTTTCTTTTCAATTATAATAATTTGTTTTATAAAAAAAAAACATTTTTTTTTAATAATTAAAATAATTTAATTTTGCGTTATGTATTTTCATTCATAATATTACAAAAAATCCCTGTGAGAAGAACGAAAGCTGTCCGAGTCGGGGTGCCCCAAGGGGTTGCTCGCTATCGCATCCTGAATTCCTAAGTTATATTACCACTAAGGTGGTTCAACGAAGCCCCGCTTTGCGGGGCTCCTATTTCTGTTAGCAAGGTTTAAAGCCAAGGTTTAACCTGACTCAAACCTAACCTGTCCGAGTCGGGGTGTCCCCGATTCCGAGCTCGCTTCGCTCGCTCTTGCATCCTTGATCAATTTGTTGACTACCACCAACCAACGTAGAACGACGGAGCCCCGCTTCGCGGGGCTCCTATTTCTGTGAGCAAGGTTTAAAGTAACCTAACACGAAAGGGATAGACCCCGCCATCCCCTTCGAACCTAACCTGTCCGAGTCGGGGTGCCCCCAGTCCCGAGCTCGCTTCGCTCGCTCTTGCATTCTTGGTCAATTTGTTGACTACCACCTACCAAGGTAGATTGACGGAGCCCCGCTTCGCGGGGCTCCTATTTCTGTGAGCAAGGTTTAAAGTAACCTAACACGAAGGGGATGGCGGGGTCTTACAGACCCCGCCATCTCCTTCGAACCTAACCTGTCCGAGTCGGGGTGCCCCCAGTCCCGAGCTCGCTTTGCTCGCTCTTGCATCCTTGGTCAATTTGTTGACTACCACCTACCAACGTAGATTGACGGAGCCCCGCTTCGCGGGGCTCCTATTTCTGTGAGCAAGGTTTAAAGTAACCTAACACGAAGGGGATGGCGGGGTCTTTCAGACCCCGCCATCCCCTTCGAACCTAACCTGTCCGAGTCGGGGTGCCCCCAGTCCCGAGCTCGCTTCGCTCGCTCTTGCATCCATGGTCAATTTGTTGACTACCATCTACCAAGGTAGATTGACGGAGCCCCGCTTCGCGGGGCTCCTATTTCTGTGAGCAAGGTTTAAAGTAACCTAACACGAAGGGGATGGCGGGGTCTTTCAGACCTCGCCATCCCCTTCGAACCTAACCTGTCCGAGTCGGGGTGCCCCCAGTCCCGAGCTCGCTTCGCTCGCTCTTGCATCCTTGGTCAATTTGTTGACTACCACCTACCAAGGTAGATTGACGGAGCCCCTCTTCGCGGGGCTCCTATTTCTGTGAGCAAGGTTTAAAGTCCGAGTCGGGGTGCCCCAAGTACCGAGCTCGCTTTGCTCGCTCATGGATCCTAAGTTCTCCTAATAACAATAACAATCCTGAAGGCAAACAGTCAAAGTCCAGAGGATACGCTTTGCCACTCCGCGCCTACACAGGCTTAAATAACTCTCTAGGAGTACGGTAGACAAAACTACGTGGAGCCGGTTTTGCAGCAATTCGTTTCTGGAACTGACTTTGTAGAATGAGAAACGAAATTCCGATTTTCAATATTCCGAAAAAAACAGTTTATTCGGAATATTGAAAATCGGAATTTCGTTTTTCGGAATGAGAACTCATCGAGCATTACATTTTTCGAATATGTGAAAATCGGAAAACTAAGAAATCGGATATACGACTTTCGGTTAAATAAATTTCGTGATTCTTAATAATAGATATTGTAATTTTTAGGTATTATGATATTCGGAGTTTTGAAAATCGGAATATCGAAATTCGGAATAAAATATTTCGGAGTCTTTGGGTGTTCCCGCCCAGCACTAGAAAGCTGTAATTTGGTGTAAATATACGGATTTGTTGCGTCAAAAAAGTGGTAAAATAAAATCTCGTAAAATATTTTTTTTTAGGGTACCTCCTGTACACGTAAAGCGGGGATGTTTTTTTTTTTCTCGCGTACCCCTTAGTGTGGGGTATCATTAAATAGGCCTTTAAAAAATATTGGTAGTTTCCATCAACAATTTTTTGATAAAAAGATTCGTTTGTGAAATATTAAGCTTTAAAGTGCTAATTTTTGCCCTACTCGAGTGTCCCCCCCCTCTACCAGCTAAACGGTTATGTTTGGGGGTGTGAAAAAATTTACAATAGTAGTATATATAACGAAGTTTAAAAGAAAATTATCATGACTAAGTGGGCTTTACAAGTTTACGAGTAATAGTTGACCAACTTATAAAACGTACTGGGATAACATTTTCCTAAACAAAATGTATCGGAGAACAACTGCAAATGTAAGTTTGTCAACTTCATTTTTGCAGCTATAATAGGTAGTGGAGTGGAGTGGAGTGCAGTGGAGTGGAGTGGAGTGGAGTGGAGTGGAGTGGAGTGGAGTGGAGTGGAGTGGAGTGGAGTGGAGTGGAGTGGAGTGGAGTGGAGCGGAGTGGAGTGGAGTGGAGTGTAGCGGAGTGGAGTGGAGTGGAGCGGAGTGGAGTGGAGTGGAGCGGAGTGGAGTGGAGTGGAGCGGAGTGGAGTGGAGTGGAGCGGAGCGGAGTGGAGTGGAAGGGAGTGGAGCGGAGCGGAGCGGAGCGGAGCGGAGCGGAGCGGAGTGGAGTAGAGCGGAGTGGAGCGGAGTGGAGCGGAGTGGAGCGGAGTGGAGCGAAGTGGAGCGGAGTGGAGTGGGGTAGTGTGGGGTGGAGGGTCGAAAATCGCTTGAACCTTTTTAACAGGTTCATAGCGATTTTCGACGTGCCTTGACACCTCTCAAGTTTTTTTTTTTAATACGTCATAAATCGTAAACCTTTCAAAGTTGGAACCAACTACAAGAACTTTTATAGTATGTTATTACTTGCTGCTACGGAACCCTTTATGGGCGAGTCCGACTCGCTCTTGGCCGGTTTTTTTATTATGTAGTTTATTATTTGCTTGAAGTTTGAACTGTAAAAATATACAATTCTTACCTTTGCTTTGTTTAACGGTTTCCACTTCGTTTAAATTTATGTCTATTGCATAAAAAAAATTGCATAAGTAATTGCTTAAGTTAAAGTAATTACTTTCACTTGAGTTATATATATACGGCTGTAGGGACTCTAAGAAAGACAAAAAATATTTCAAGTTACTGTACTCCCGCACTTACATATTTAATTATTGAATATTGTACTAATTAGGTGTTATTTTGAATGTGCATTCATATTATTATACCATATAAACATGGGTCAAATGAAATTATATCAAAATTTCACTATACGTAATATAATTTGATTGTGATAGTTAAAAAAGTTATATCACCTATAATTGGATCAAACGATCATTAGAGCATTATTCATTAGCAAATAACAGATATCAATCATTATACACCCTGTTATTACTGGGTAAAGAGAGAGACTAACTTACTAGCAATCAGACTAATGTATAAGTACTAAGTAGGTCCTTGATTACCTCTCTACTTGACTGGCATACAGGCTCATTAGCTCACTGAGATTGCCTGTCAAATGAAATACGAGTTGATTCCCGCATCTCATTATGTGAGATAGTGTATCATTTGCATGTTTGAATTATGAGAGGGCACTATGCAAGGTTATTTGTAAAATAATAACAACCTTTCATTGTCTGAACCAACCCTGAATGATAAGAAAAAGTTGACAATGTATGAAACACCTGTTTCTTTACTAAGTTTCTTTTTAAACACTGTTTTAGACGGCCAAAGCCTGTCGGAGTCGCGGGACTTACCGAATTACCGTGACCCTGGAATGTAAATGGTTATTGAAGGACACTGTGGATTTTAGTCAGTACGAGTCTGACAGTCCCTCCCGCTCTGCCCTGGGTGGGAGGACTACTTTGATGATTTTACCACGATTGTAAAAAAAACACTGTGTTTTGGGCTTTTTACCGTGACAACTCAAAACTTAATACGCAGCTATTAGTTCAAAGTTTTAAGTTCTAAACTGTCATTTACGGGATATCTTCCGTGATTATTCAGTGTTTTGAGCTCCCTCAATTATTTGCTCCCTTATTAGTTCAAGTGACATTTTCAAGTTAGTATGTTAGGTTTTTTCCACAAATTGCACACAACACTGGCTGAATTAATTTAAGTGTGGGGATTTCTGGTAAAAAAGGAACAATCGCCACTGGTGGGGATTTGTCACTAGGGATTTATGGAATAAGCCGACGTCACGTGCACACTAATTGTGCATGACGCTAAAGGCTCTAGTTATCTAGATATGAGTAACTAGCCGAAATTTCAATAGCTAAGCTAACCGGCTATTTGTGGTGTAATAGCCAGCTAGCTAGCCAGCTATTTGGCTACTCGGCTATTGAACAATAGTGTTTAGTAACTAGCGGCGGTACGAAGCGGCGCCGGTGTAGTTAGGTACGACTTAAATAACGCAACATCAACTGCCCGATCTGAATTCGATCCTAAATCAAAAAGAAATGATTTCCTCTCTGAGATCACAATAACCAAAATACTAACTATCAAATTTTTATTTATTTTAAACCTGACGGTAACTACAGCTTTCTAATCATCGCATTTCATAAGTTCGTTCATTAAACGAACGAAATTACTAAGTACGAGTATAATGCTCTCTCTTTGTCTAATCTATTTTGTGAATATTGTGAGAAAAAAATCGACGATACCAATACACAGCTATCGGCTATTTTGGCTACTCTAGCTACCCGGCTACCGAATACCGGGACGGCTATAAAACGTAGCAGTTAGCTATACTCCGTGGCGGCTACGCGGCTACGAGCGGCTGCGCGGCTACGAGCGGCTACGCGGTTACGAGCGGCTACGCGGCTATATAACCTGTCAGTTATCTAGCCAACCAGTAGCCGATAGCTAGTTATCGTGTTGACGGATATCTTAGCCGTGGCTATTTTGCTCATAGCCGGTATTTGGCTAGTTATGGCTATAGCTACCCATCGCTAAGTTATACGTACTTAACAGTTGAGTGATAACTGATATCAATCTGGAGATAACACATTCATAATTAATTATCTATAACGGATTATAGTCACCTAATTAGTACGACATGTATACATGTAGGATAACCTGACCAACAATGACGATTATCCTCTAATTACCTAAATACACACATGTTATGGACATTAATAATAGATAACATGCTTAAGGAACGGTTCCACCAAAATAGTGTGCGGCACATTTGTTCGCGCACATAGCCAGTCAAAAGCCAGTCACATAGACTATCGGACCGCTTTCGTTTTTCAATGTCATCAAACAATTCCATACATTACAAACAAAAACGCTTCGGCACGCATTCATTTCGCCTGTCAGTTTGACAAAGGCTTATTCAGGAGTGCGCTTAGCGTGGAGGTTGCCACTGTTGATTCTAGCTTTCAGGAGTTGCAGTGGTTTGGGAATAGTGTGGTGGGTTTGTCCCATTAAAAAATAACATCTATTCATCACACTCTGCAGCTAATACGGCTGACTCATAACTACTCGTACTTCAGCTAGGAAAACTAAAAGCAGTCAAAGGCTAAAGTTCCTACAGCGAACAAAAGAGAGGAGAGTGGGGTTAACTTCATCAAGTTTTTTAACTCGGTTACGTGAGAGCTACGAGTATGTGACAGCCTTTGTCATAACTCGTCTGAGCGTGTCATGTTCAAACAAAAAAAGATTGCATACCCCGAGGATATTCAATTTGTTCAATGATTGGATTGTTCTTTGTAAAAAACGTGAAGGTTTTTTTTTTGTTCTAAAGTCAGGTAAATTTAGGAATGTACACTGTACAGTCACAAATCATAATATTATGTGTACATTAATTCTTGAACGAATGTCTAATTCTATAATAATATGCTTTTTTATTTTATTTTTTCGTTTTAACTCTGCGAGACATAAATCTAGGCTTGCATGCAGGATGCAGATCCTTTCCTGCATATGCATACTATTATGCATGAGGGCGAGAAAGGTGGGACTGCATCCTTCATCCCAAACTGGGTTTTTGTCTCGTGAAATTAAAACTAAATAATTTTCACAACATTTAATGTCATGGATTTCCGCAAAGTAACGCCAACGTGACTGTACTACAAATGCCATAATAATATGTTTATAATACTAAATAGATAAGAAACATAAGCAAGAGTATATTCAGGCATCAAGGTCCACATCGCATTTACCTGGAAAATGACGTTCAAAACGGCAAAAAAGATTTCTTTGACTAATTTAAGACCTACCTTTTTAGTCACGCTAAGTATCGCATTGATTAGTCTAGAGATCTATCGAAAAAGAAGTCATAAATTTGTGCCCCATGTCCCAAACTTGTGAAACCTAAAACTTAGATAATTACTTATTCGTCTGTACCATAAAACAGCTTTTATATTTGGATTCCAAAAATAATATCGCAAAACTTATTCTATTTATCTTAACATATAACCCGATGTTTTTGGAAGTAATTCCCTAACTATAAGTTTACATAACAAGGATAATTTCCCGGAAACCCAAGAGGGAAAACCGTACGGAAAAGGAATAAACCTTTATTAAATCATGCCGTATGTGAGAGTTAGAAATGAGTGTTTTATTACCGACCCAAGTTGATGGCCACGAAAATTGCGACTAGAATTTCTATTAAACCCTTTTTTATGTTGTTGTTTTTTCCCCTCACTAGCTATTGCACCTCTGACGTGTGGGTTTACAAACCTAGAAACTTACATACACAAATGGCCAGACCCGGAACAACTACTTGTATATTTATTTTGTGCGGGAATCGAACCCGCGACACGCTGTATAGCAGTCTAATGATGGAGTTGATGGAATCATAATGGATCCGAAACTTAATAATCTTTTAGATCGCAGTTGCATTATTCAAATTCAAATTATTTATTTGTGAAACATAGGTAAGTAAAAGATGAAATTACAATGTGATGATCACTATGTTTGACCGAATAGGCATACTTTGAGCACTTAATACTAATCCTATAATTATTATATAATATAATGTTTTATGCATTTTAATATTTGAATTATTATTATTTTTATACAGATTAAATTTTAAATGTCATAGGAAATTAAACAAATCGAACATTACCCCCACATTACGCCAAACTTAATATAATAAGAATTATTAATTTATTTGTCTGTTAACACGTTCGTTGCATTACGAGATCTATCAGATCTCTTGCAGGACTTTTGTATTGTGCGTTGAACAAAATCGTGTTGTTTCACTCCTTGCGGGAGGATCTAACGTGTAAAGTTCTTTAGGTATGAGTAGGACAAATATACATATTTGCTTCCTACATAAAGCTGAATTCAAGGACATTAAAAAAGAAATTAGAGATGGATTAGGTCCCTAACGCACAGTACTGTAATTATTTTCATTTCTTGTGGTAGGAGATGTGTCGGTACTCGTGGAATCGTACGCCTCGTAGACGCAAGAGAGGGAAGGTGGGCGGCGCGGGCGCCGCGTGACTCGTTTTAGTGTTGTCCTAGCATCGACGTGGGAGGTCGCGCGCACGTTTGCGAAATCACATCACTCTCTGGTAAGTTTCTGGTAGCCTAAATTTCGGTTATTAAAACAAAAACGTTGTTATAGTAAACTTACAAGAGACTTGTGACATCCAGCTTTTATTTAATACCTCCGTATATTTTTTTAAAGCAACAACAGCCTAAGAACAAAAATATACATAAGACACTCGAATAACGAAATAAAACTAATAAAATTAGATTCCATCGCATTTACTTCACTGACATAGTTGCATGCTGTTTATTTATACAATGCATTTTATTACAGAATTACCCGAAGGAAGATGTACTGATCATGTTTTCCAACGTGGCGACAAAAAAAGACGTTGTGTGGGTTGTTACGAAAAATTACGACGCACATTAAACAGCACTGACGCTTCTAAAAAAACTAAACGAATTGTAGTTGTGGAGTGAACGCAGGCTTTAGGTAAAAGTAATTCACAAGCTCACAAGCTATAAACCTAGTTACATTTTTGAATGCGGATAGAAAAAAAATCTCATTACCGCTTATTTAATGGCTCAACGTGGCATTATGAGCGACGGCTGTCGTAAAACGACAAAACAATATTAACACGGAAAGTGCTTACACGACGTCTTTTACGAGCGTCAAGCTTAGAGCGAGTATACATATACCAGCAGTACACGTCTTGATAATTAGCTCGGTATTAACATAAACACCTTATTTATTTTACCTTGCGTGATTTTGCGGCTAAACAGGTGTGGTTGTCGAAAAAACTACTCTATTTATATTGAACTAAGGTAACTCAGTTTTGTTCACGCCTGATTATAGTCGGTTCAATCGTAGAGGTATATACTGCTAGTTAGTTGTACGAAAAACCTTTCACGTAATACTACAAATGTCGAATTATTGCTAAGTATAAGGAATCCTCTTACTAATATTAAAAATCCTTATTTTCCCGTATTACAAAAGTTGCAAGTAAGCCGGAGTGCCGACATCGAAAAACTCGTTAAAAATCAATACGTAGCGGTAATGTTTACACGTAGTCATAGCGAACGAGCCGTATTGGATGTCGGCCAATAGCGAGAGATATTTGTCGAAAGCCATGACAACCGTGGATATGCACCTGTGCTTCGAATATTTGGTCAATAAGCACAACATTCAGAATAAACGTGAACCATGAATCAAGACGCTAAAAAAATCGCGAGCTGTCTCTACGGACGAGTCACCGCGCCGGCTGTCGAAAGATGCCGAGTTAACTTTTGCACGGACTTAGAAAAGTCAGTTTTGATGAGCAACTTCGAGAGGCGGGGATGGAGCCAAGTTGGGCCCGACGATGAATGGAACTTCTACTGGGCCTCCACGCAGACGTGCCGGAACTTATTCAGCGTCGAGAGCGGATACCGGATGAATGACAACCAAATAATAAATCACTTTCCGAACCACTACGAACTGTCGCGGAAGGACTTGCTCGTGAAAAATATAAAGCGCTATAGAAAGGAGCTTGAAAGGGTAGGCAACCCTTTGGCGGAGAAAGCCGAGGTCGCTTTACACGGAGGTCAAGTGGTAACTCGGTACGTTCATCTAGACTTTGTACCTGTTACGTTTGTGCTCCCTGCCGACTATAACATGTTTGTCGAGGAGTACCGTAAATCACCGCAAAGTACCTGGATCATGAAACCGTGCGGAAAATCTCAGGGAACGGGAATTTTTCTCATAAACAAGCTATCTAAACTAAAGAAATGGTCTCGTGAAGCAAAAACGCCTTTCCACCCGCAGTTGACAAAAGAAAGTTACGTTATTTCACGTTACATAGACAATCCCTTACTAATAGGGGGCAAAAAGTTTGACCTGCGACTTTACGTGTTGGTTACTTCTTTCCGACCTCTGAAGGCTTATCTGTTTCAACTCGGCTTTTGTAGGTTTTGCACGGTGAAGTACGACACAAGTGTTACGGAGTTGGATAATATGTACGTACATCTTACGAATGTTAGCGTGCAGAAACACGGCGGGGATTATAATAATATACATGGCGGGAAGATGACGGTGCAGAATCTACGCTTGTATTTAGAGGGAACGCAAGGCCGAGCGGTTACTGAGAAGCTATTTGCAGCGATGCAGTGGTTGATAGTACATTCTTTGAAGGCTGTGTCATCGGTAATGGCTAACGACAGACATTGTTTCGAGTGTTACGGTTATGACATAATAATTGACAATCAATTGAAGCCGTGGTTAGTGGAAGTGAATGCGTCTCCTTCATTAACATCTACGACTGTGAACGATAGGATATTGAAGTACAAATTGATAGATAATATGTTATCAGTGGTTCTTCCACCAGATGGTGTCCCGGACGTGCGTTGGAATAAAATACCAAGTGCTGATGCTTTGGGGAACTTTGATTTGCTCATCGACGAAGAGTTGTTGGAAAAGGACGAACCTTCGACACACACTCGAGCTGTGAAAACTAAATATAAGTGAAAACAACTTTATTGTGAGTGCCTACCTAGATAAAACTTAGTTCGCTTTATAGTTACTGATATCGTTTTAGTACCTAAGCGCTCCTGAAACATTTACAATAGCGATACAAACTTGTAACCTATAAAATTCAAATGTTCTAGAAAATTGAAGCGAGCGAGCGAAAATGCTATCAGTACTGCGGCGAATTGGTAGTAACAGTTGGCATAATCAAAGACAGTGAAAATGTTAGATCTTTTAGGAAATGTAAGAACTATCGAAGTAAGTATATTCGATTTTGATAAGTAATAAAAAAAAGTAAGTTTAATTGCTATTGTGTTTACGGTATAAGTTCCACGTTCATTATGAACTAGATTCAAAATTCGTATGACTATAATTTTAAGACCTAATACTGCTACTATGTAAGAACCGTGGCATGTGTTTCTGCCTACCCTAATTTAAAAACAGTGTAATACATGTAACTGTGCTACCATGTTCCTTATTAAAAACATTTAAGTCGCTATCACATGTTGCGATCTCGTAAAACTGCCACAAGGAGAGTGCAAAATTAGAGACTGGTAACGTCAAAAGAAGCCGCCGTGCATACGTTGCGATTTGCATTTTAAAGTTTGTGGTGGAAAAATAACACCGTCGGGCCATTCTATATGCAAAATAGTGAAGAACTTCCGGGTGGTTAATGTTGTACAAGTTTATATCTGCCGCGACCGCCACAACTTGGCTTTTGAAGCAAACTTTATAATTTGGCGCTCAACGTTCTCTTTGGGAATTTGCGAAGTTCTGTTTTTTAATTATAAGGCTTGTGTGGATGCTTTGTATGTGGTTTCGGGTACGAAGGTTTTAAAAAATGTTTTTGTTTTTCTTTTGTGGAATTTAGGGCAGTGTGCACATATTTAACTCGAACAGTTTTGTTTTCTGTGAAGCGATAAGTCTCTCTAATGGGACATTTACACGGGACGATATTTCGGGAGATTTTCCTGGTGACCCGTGCCCATTTTTTTTGTTACATTTTAAAATCAACAAATGAGTCCTTCCACCCAGGGCGGGAAAGGAGGGACTGTCAAACTTGTACTGACTAAAATCCACGGTGTCCTTCAATAGCCCTTTACATTCCGGAGCCACCGTTAACTGATAAGACAGTCTCGCGACGCAGGTAGGCTTTGGCAAGGTCCATGATCGGTCATTACGATTTATTTTTAACATAGAGGAACAGTGTATAAGACGGGGACACGAGGTATGATGGGAAATCACACACCTAAGGCAAACTTAACACAAAACTAACGTAGCACAAGCGCCAACAGGACGCCATTTCCGTCTGGCCGCTTGCAAATGACGTCCTGATGGCGCTTGCTCTACGTTAGTGTTGTGTTAAGTATGCCTAAAGAGTGTATGTCCCCATTACACCTTGCGATTATTAACGTCCCCGTCTTATACACTGTTCCCCTAATAGGGGTTAAATGATAATCCCTAACAACGTTACCCGTAAACAAATGTAATAAATGTTTCACTAATTATAAGGTAACTATTGTAACAATTTTTTAATAATTTTTTGGTACATACCTATGCCCTATGCCAGTATTAAAATTATTTTAGGTACCTACCTACTGCACATTGTTATAATTTAACAAGCATTTTTTAAAAACATGACTGTTACTATTCTAACCACAAGAGACGTGTAATTTATATTTTTGTGACAACGTATCATAAACAAAAATCAGTAAGCAAAAAAAAACCAAAAATAATAGAAAACAATCACAAGAGTAAAACAAGTTTTTATTTACCTTTCCCGCAACGGAAAATGCCTTTGCAAAAACGTTCGTAAGTAGCGTAAATATAATCAGAAATGAAAACGAAAGCACATCAAAAGGAGGTAAACACCGTAAAATGATGGATTGGTACAAAAACAAGATAAGTACGTGACGTTGAAAACATTAAAATTTGCACTCAAAGGAGATAATGTAGGATCAAAATAATACGAGAAATGTAAAAGCAAATTCAATATTACAACGAGGGGTAGGTATAAAAAGTCCGCTTTCACATAAACGTAAAATGAATTGGGTTTATTCCACTTCGGTCG
Source organism: Agrotis exclamationis (assembly GCA_950005045.1). Classification (NCBI taxonomy): domain Eukaryota; kingdom Metazoa; phylum Arthropoda; class Insecta; order Lepidoptera; family Noctuidae; genus Agrotis; species Agrotis exclamationis. The sequence goes on from OX465419.1 coordinate 11,432,314, forward strand.
CAGGACTGTCTGCCTAAACAGGTTACCGTGACCGTGGAACGTAAAGGGCTATCACCGTGGATTTTAGTTATTTTACGCGCTAAAAATAATAAAAACAGTCTTCTCGCAATTCACATTGTGATTCTACTAATGTAACCTGTTTTGATCTCGAGGACAAGTATTTTTCTATCAGAATATGAAATAGCCACGGAATAGAGAAATAGCTAGCGATGCATCCGATACCGATACCGATATATCGGCGATACTTCGGGTTAGCCGATATATCGGTATCGACGATATTTTTATGACCGATTCAACGATACTTTTAATTTAAAAATGTAGTATAAACGAGCGTGTTGTCTCGTCTATTTCCTTGCAAACGAGGCACGAAGTAGGTATGCCCGGGGAAACCTTTGCCAAACAGACTTGCGAAATCGACTTTCTCCGAAAAAAATTAAGATTATTTTTTAAACAAAGACTTTATTAGGAAATGTTAATTTTAATTACTAAAATGTATAATTATCTAATATCAACCTATGTCATTACTTTTTAAATTAATAAAAAATAAACGACTTGTGATTTATTTATTTTATCTTATTTTATTAATTCATAATTAGCGTATCGGTATCGGTATCGACGATATTTTTATAAGAGTATCGGTATCGGTATTGTATTGGCAAAAAGGCGTATCGTTGCATCCCTATGAAATACGTATTTTAATAAATATTTATTTCATTTATTCATGTCGTATTCACTAATAAAAAGAGATAACAGAACAGTGGAATGAAACATGGTATATGTTTGCTGTTTTTGTATGTGATTTTATTCTTTTTACCCGACTACGGCAAAGCCAAAAGGAGCGTTATGATTTTATGACTGGTATGTATGTTTGTATGTATGTATGTTTGTCTGTTCCCTCATAATATCGACATGGATATCAAATAAAAAGGCTTAATCAGTACATTTGAAATTCACTCGCTACTTTGCTTTTATTATTAAATGAAATAATTAATAATATAACCCCAAACTAGTGTAAATAAAAAATAAGTAAAACCCTTGTTTTATACTTTTCAGTGCGCGTTTTTTTCGTAGTCGGGTTTTTTTGATTTTGTTTTTGTAGCTGTTGCCCGCGATGTCGTCCGCTTGGCGTTTCATATATAAAACAACCAACCCCAAAAACAACCCCTTGGGGTTCGAATTTCGCAAAATTCCGTCTTACTGTGCACCTACGTCCTAAATAGAAACCCTATGCAATATTTTAAACTCCTAGCACTTTAATGTCTGAGATTTCGTGATCAGTGAGTGAGTGACCTTTCTCTTATAAATTTATGTATTACTAGCTGACCCGGCAAACGTTGTTTTGCCATAAAAATAGAAATTAAAAATTTTGTCTAAAAAAAAATTTTGGGGTGGACTACCCCTAACAGTCAGGGGGATGAAAAATAGATGTTGGCCGATTCTCATAGATACCGGATAAGCACAAAAAATTTCATCAAAATCGGTCAAGCCGTTTCGGAGGAGTATGGCAACGAAAACTGTGACACGAGAATTTTATATATTAGATTATTATATATGTATAAACGTATCCGCAATACAGAAAAAATATCCGTGTGAAACAAAGTTTTTTACGTAAAGAAAAGAAATAGACGACAGAAAATCAGATTATGACAGTCTATGGAACAAAAAATGTTGGAAACTGTGCAAGAAAGTATCACACCGGTCGTAAGTTTGTGTACTCTCTGACCTGAAGGCTTAGTTCACAACAAAGGCGGTGGACTACAATAGCGTGGCAAGAAAACTATTTGAAACGACGTTTTATAAAATAAAATGAATAGTTTGTTAAACACGTTGTTAAACAAAAGTTTATCTGATAATTATTTTATAAAGTGAACTATTTGGTGGGCGGCGTGAGAGAGAGGACAGTGTCCTCCCTCCGCCCCACCCACAGTGGTGGACGCCCACGGCGACGGACGTCGCCAGACGATCTCCGGCCACCGTAGGCGCGGGCATGCGGGCGGCGAGTAAAGGGCAACTCGCTGCCCGACCATGGACCATGCCCGGGTCGACGGCGCGTTGTGTTCCACGCGCGCCTCAAAGAGCGTCAGCATAATGACGGGGCCCCCTCTCTAGAGGGCCAAAGCCTGCCGGGGTCGCAGGACTTATCTCATTACCGTGACCCCGGAACATAAAGGGCTATTGAAGGACACCGTGGATTTTAGTCAGTACAAGTCTGACAGTCCCTCCCGCCCTGCTCGGGGTGGGAGGACTCATTTGATGATTTTACAACGATAAAAAAAAAAAAGTTGCTTGTCAAAGTAATGTCCATTTTTATTTTTTTTGTTTATTTACCGGAAACCATTTTGCTACTAACGAGCATGGTGAGGTTTACATTCTGTCTAGGAGGGCAACCTGTATCTAATACGAGTATACATTTATAATAGGTTGATTTTTATTATGTTTTAGTGAAGACGAACGATGAATATTATGTAACATGCATAAGATAGTACTTGGAATATTAATTAAATCTACAAGAGACTATAATTATCATCACTTTAAACAGCCCGACGTTCAAAGCAACGCATATTTTATTGAAATGATACCGTCACATCGCCGTCGTCTTTGCAGCGCTTGAAGCGCTCGTCATCTAAACTTAGCCTTACCGTCTAATATATACGAGAGCGCTTTACACCACGACGCGCCTCCTAATGCATACTTTTCCCTGTCGCATATCGCAAGGTACTGTCACATAATAACTGGAAACAGAAGGTTCCTGACATGCACCTAGTGCAACGCACATAGGTAAACACACACTCGAACATAATTGTGTGTATGCGTGTTGACCATGTGTGCATGCGTTAATTCATTGATATAGTGAAACAAAATAAAAAACCGGCCAAGTGCGAGTTGGACTCGCCCATGAAGGGTTCCGTAGCAGCAAGCATAGATTAGAGATATAATTATATTGAGATTAGTAAGTAATATACACAAACAATAAAAATAACTTTGTTTTTCATAGTATTTGTATGAATGGCAAAGTTATATTTGCGGTTTTTGAAAATGTACTATATCTCAAAAACTGCTAACTGTATCTCATCCAAACCAATTTTCGTTGGTAGTATTGGTTGAGGTCTACATTATATATTTTTTTTAGTTTTATCATTCTCTTATTTTAGAAGTTACGGGGGGGGGACACACTTTTTACCACTTTGGAAGTGTCTCTCGCGCAAACTGTTCAGTTTAGAAAAAAATGATGTTAGTAACCTCAATATCATTTTTAAAGACCTATTCATAGATACCCCACACGTATGGGTTTGGTGAAAATATTTTTTTTGAGTTTCAATTCTAAGTATGGGGGGCACCCCCAAAATCTGTTTTGTTTTGATTTTTGTGTGAAAATACTAATGCGGTTCACATAATACATCTTTGTACCAAGTTTCAACAGGATAGCTCTTATACTTTCGACAAAAAGTGGCTGTGACATACACGGACAGACAGACAGACAGACAGACATGACGAATCTATAAGGGTTCCGTTTTTTCCATTTGGCTACGGAACCCTAAAAAGTAACAACTGACCGTCGTATTACAAAAGTTAAACATCTTTTGAACACTTTTCCTAAAAAAAGTGACGGCAAAACGACTCTTACATCAACGCCATTGATATTGACCTTTCTTTTAGTTTAGATCAGTGTTCAACAGTTTAACTTTTTTGTAGTAAGACGGTAATTATATATACTTAGAGAACCGATACAATTTGATTTTGCCACTATACATTTAACTCTCTCTTAATAAAAAAAAGGAATATTTAAAAATGAAGATTAATGAAGTCATAGTTTTTGAATATGTACTTTTTATTATCTAATTAAAATTAAAGAAGCTTATTCTGGAATCTGAAATTAAAAATCTTAATCCCGATCTTTGTCTGTAACCAATTAACGACAAAAACCTATCCAAGTTTTGTAAAATTTCAAATCAGATGCAGCCGTTAAAGGAAATGGCTCGGGATTTGTATTGAATTTTATTAATTTCAGTCGATATGGAACAATTTACTCGAATGAAGCGTTCGAAATTGACGTCAGCGCAGTCACTACTGATATTAGTTCGAAATCTCTGTAGGTATCAGTGCCATAACTAACCTTTTGTGCCCAGTGCCATGTGCCCAGTGCTAGCTTCTTGAACTGGGCCCTGGTCTGACCAATAGGTAGGCTATTTTAATAAAAAAAAAATAGTCCGAAAGTTAGATTATCAAAAACTATTTGACCCGTGTTTTTTATTTTGTTACGTAAACCAAAAACAACGAAGATACAACGCTCCTAAAAATCACAAAACGTCACCCGGTCGGTATAATTTTACAGGCGTTATGACGTCACTAGCTCCCACTCCCTAATTTCTAATCGTTTTATCTTTATCAGTACCTATTCATAGAAATAAAAAAATACGTGTCCATTATTTTTATTATTACTATAACAGGGGGGTAATACGTCTTAAAACCAGGCTTATTCCGGCGAGTAAAAGTGACAGAGCTATACAAGTCGTCTAACGCCATCTCGTTCACTCACTGAAACAAGCCTGGTTTTAAGACGTTGTAATACCCCCCCTGATGGACTAAACAGTTTTTCAATTCATTTATGCAGTAAACTACCCTATTGTGGTCCTTGTTTGGCCATTTCTGCGTCCCTCGAAGGTCTGCGCTCTGTGCCTGTAGTGAGTGTACCAACCTACCAAAGGTGCCCCTTTGGTAGGTTGGTACACCCCTATTTACGGTACTGGTATGTATTGGTGTGGGAGGGGCCTGCATTCACACGATGTATGGAGTTAGCCTTCTGTACAATACCTTTGCAGTTTGTGGTACCGCTATGTCCGCATTACTTATGTAGTACACTCTACGACTTAAAGGAACGCTTAGTTTGAAATCCTGGGTAAATTGTAACAAGTGTTGCCAAGCTTTGAGATTTGTACCGTATTCTTTAATATTTAATAGGTTTTGGCTGTCGTTTGACATTGTTTACGTCTCTTTGTAAGGGCTTTGTAAATACTGTGAAAGAATCCACAGGTAAATGTTGCTTTTGAATTTTGTTGACCAAAAACGGTAGGTTCAAAAGAATGAAAATGTATGCCCATTTAAAAAAACATCTTCGTTCTTTATTACAAAAAAAAGCTAATTAAGTTAGACCCAGGTGAACTTGGCTTAAAAATAAATTAAGTCAGCCTAACCGAGCGTCTAGAGCACATTAGTAAAACATACCGCCACAAAACAGGCCAAACTTTTCAGCCACCAGAGAGGTCGAAAAAAAAACGGATAAAAAAGTTAGGGATGCCAGAGAGCGCCGGGGTATTTTTTCGATCGATAGCATGCCAGTAGAACGGCCTCCTGCATATTTTAATGTCACGTTTTTGCCCTGAGCTTAGAGTGCGAGCTAACTTCGATTGAAAAATCTGTGAAGTGCCTCGTCACTACCAAAGTTATTAATCACATTGCGGCGAAATCGCTGAACAAAAATGTACTATCAAAATGTAGAATTGGCGTTTTCCATCTGGTAATAGTCACTGTGATTTATGATTTTGGTAAGAGTTAACTTAGGTGACTTTCACGCGGTACCACTTGTCCGCACGGTCGGGCGGTGTACGCGAGCTAGGCGTCAACTAAATTGCGTAAAATACGTAAAATATTAGCGGACAAACACAGGTAATGAGTTGGAGTGAATAAGCTTCTTCTGGGTAAGCTTGCTCCATCGTAGGCTTTATCTCAGTCTCCTTTGACCTGGACTAGAGCAAACCTAAGTCAAAAAAAATTCAATCTACAACAATCTTAATAATTTTATATCAATTTATATAATTATCCTGCTAAAGAGCCTCTGCTCTCTTCTTATGCCCCTTGATTTCATAAAACCTAATGTGAGATTCGCTTCACCACTCGACCGAGCGGGCGACTAGAACGTGTGTACATCACCTTAGTATTAGTTCACCTGAATTGGTAGTTATTAGGTTTCTAGAATGTTGCTCTGTCACTGTTGAATCTCAATTTAACCTGGATATCAGTTGAGTACTGAAAGTTATCTTTAATCGATCGCCATCTACGTACAAAAATAGTGAAAGTTGCGTATTCGATTGTGAAAATACTTCATCATCATCATCATCAGCCTTTAAATGTTCCCACTGCTGGGACACAGGCCTCCTCTCTGTGAGAGGGAGTGGGCCGTAATCTACCACGCGGGCCCAGTGCGGATTGGTAGATGTCACAATATAGATGTGAAAATACTTAACAAGTTTTAAAATTAAAAACACCTAGAGTGAAATTAAATTAATATAATATGTTATAATCCTACTAGTGGCCCGTCCCAGCTTCGCACGGGTATATTAAGAAACGCTCGTCCGATTTTGTGCAAACTTCACATAAAGCATCTACTAAATAGTTCGGACAAAGCCTAAACATTTGGTTTGGAAAGGTGAGCCCGTTCTTGAGTTATAACATTACAACGAAAAGTGGCATTGATTTTTATATATTAGATTAGATAAAAGTATACTCCAGAAGGGGTACCATGGGTCCGGAATGCCAAATTCCATTAAAAAATTGACGTAGTTTCATTACGTTTACACCGAGCGCCCTTACTTGTTTAATATTAGTAATAGTGATTATAGCTATCAGTTTGCTTTCCTATCTTCATTCTATTAACTACAATACAAGGAACAGTATTAATAAACTCAATATAACACACGTGCAAGAATATCTTTCAGGCGAAAACACCGAGCTGTTTCGATACAAATAGGATTATGTGTTTGAGAAAGAAAATGTTGTATGACCGGAAAGGATTGGCGTAGCAAGAAAGTCTTATAAAATTGAAGAGTAACAATAAATTCTTATTTTTAAAATAAGAATGTTTTTTGCTTCAATAGTGTTATATGATAATCTTTTTACATCAATCTGATATACTATACACATATGATACACACAAAAACATAATTGTTTATATTCGCATTAATTGTTACAAAGCTAATTTAATTTATTATTTAACTTACCTTTCACTTTCACTAAACAATCATGAATACTTACTTTGGCACGTCTTCTGTGTCTGGGTGTAATTTATCTATAATATTTATGTATGTATTTAGAAATATATAAGTATGTTTATCAGTTGTCTAATACCCATAACACAAGCTCTGATTAGCTTGGGACTAGATGGCGTTGTGTGATAGTTGTGGAATATTATTATTATTTTTTAATTTTATATTATAGAGGCATTAACTGGTCACGATTTTTTCTTTTTTTATTCTTTTAACTTTACTATCCGCAATTTTAAAAGACAGTGTGGTCGCGCTTGCTTGGCGTCCGTATATCACTCCAGGAATGCAAAAGAGTATCAGCGCAAGGTATCAACCTGACACATTCTGAGGTGGTTATCATTAAGTAGGATTCTGAGATACACCGCATACTTTTTACGTCACGTTATAATTACTCGTAAGTTAATATTAGTGTCACTTCTTTTGTATCTGTACTTTGCAGTTTATTTTTTTGTTTTTATTTTTTACTTTATGTAGGTACCTATTTATTATTGTATCTCCATTGTCTATACATATAATAAATCTGTAGAAGGGTCAATTCTGTACATTGAAAATATTGAAAAAATAAATACTCAATACTCAATACTCAATACTCAATTTCTTTATTGCGTTCCAAAATGTACATTTGTAAGTTTACATTAGCTGGTGGGTTGCAATAACGACACAATTTTGGACCCTGTCGGGCACAGCATAGAATAATCTTGGGAGAGAGGAGGAAGAGCACTTCTAATAGGTACTCATATAGGTTAATCTTCTGGGTATTTATATATTATAATATAAGTTGGTATATACATTATTCTACCGCACGCAAAATACGCGCATATGACGTGGAGTTGCGGATACCAGCCCGTTATACAATACAATACAATACAATACATTATTCTAAACTATTGCGGGGTTTAATTCTAAATATTTTATTATAATATCAATATTTTATTAATTAGGTTATATTATATTATATTTTGTTTTATTTTATAATTATTTTGTGTTCATAATATTTATAATTTGTCATTTAGATATTCGTGTACACTATAATAGGTTTTATTTATTAGGAATGTTTTCAATTTATTTATGAAAGTATTATATTTATCTATATTTTTAATGGATTCTGGCAGCTTATTGTATAATTTTATAGACATAACGTAGGCACTGTCAGAGTGCATTTTTAGTCGTGATGTTGGTAGATTGAGCCTATTTTTGTGCCTAAGTGTTATTTTTGTTTGGATATCTTCCCTTTTTGTGTAGAACTCTGGGTATTTGCGTACAAATTTGCAAATTTCGAAAATATAGAGGGACGGTAGGGTAAGGATTTTCATTTCTTGGAAGTGGGGCTTACAACTGTCTGTTTCTTCAATATTAACTATGATTCTAAGTAGTTTTTTCTGTAAAGTGGATAGGGTGGGTGCGTCGGTACTGTTGCCCCATAAAACGACACCGTATTTGAGCCATGCGTAGGCGTATGCGTAGTACATTACCAGTGCAGTTTTAAGGTCTGTAGTTTTTTTGATCTCACGGAGGGCGTATGAAAATTTTGATAACTTAGCTTTTATTTTTTGGATATGTGACTTCCAATTTATATTTGTGTCAATATCTAGGCCTAATAGGGAGAATTTATTAACTACTTCTAATTTAATGTTGTTAAAGTTAAAATTGATATCAATTGGTATTTTTTGTCGGGGGTGGAAGGTTATTAATTTAGTCTTGTTAAAATTGATTTCTAAATTATGTTCAGACATCCAATTTATTGTTGAGTTAAGTATGGAATTTAATTTCTCATTAATATTAGTGTTGTCTTCACATGAGGTCAAAATCGATACGTCGTCCGCGAATAGTACACAGGGCTCATTTATATAACTAGGGAGATCGTTTATATAAACAAGGAACATGAAACAACCTATTACGCAGCCTTGCGGGATTGAAGCGGTGATTAATTTACTGTCTGATCTAACTAATTCAATTTCATTGTTGTGATGGTTGTAATGTTCTATTTCTACTATTTGCTCTCTATTTTTTAAATAAGATACGAACCAGTCATAACATTTACCGCGTAGTCCTATATTGTATAATTTATTTAATAATATGTCAAATTGTACTTTATCATATGCCTTTGTCATGTCCAAAAGTAATCCTATAGCGTATTGTTTATTATTAATAATGTCAAGAGCTTTTTGAATAAATTTATATACAGCTAAGGTTGTGGATCGATTTTTGCGGAAACCATTCTGGCAGTCGTTAAATATTTGATATTTTTCGCAAAACTCATAAACTCGGTTGCACATCGCTTTTTCAAATATTTTTGAGGCTGTCGGTAGAAGAGCAATGGGTCGATAATTATGCGGATCTGTTTTTGAACTTTTCTTATGAATGGGTTTTATGAGGGCCTTTTTCAAGAGATTGGGAAAAGTTCCTTCTTCAAAAGATTGGTTTAATAATTTGTAGAATGGTAAGGTTAATTCGTCTGCGCACTGTTTCAGTAGAATAGGTGGGAGTTCATCAACACCATGACTCATTTTACTTTTTAAGTTTTTCAACAATGACTTCACCTCATACGGGTCTATTGGGCTGAGAAAAATCGTGTTTTGTGTAGCGGACATGACAGGAGATCCTTTAGGTTTGTTGTTCTGTATGTTTCTGTTAGCTTCTCCCATAGAAGCGAAGAAATTATTAAAAATGTTGGCCACCTCCTTGGGCTCAGAAGTTACACCATTTTTCGTTTGTACAGATAAATTGCTTTTTTCCCTTGCTATTTTCTTGTTTGTTCGCTCATTGATAATATTCCACATAGTTTTTATTTTATTATTAGATTTTATCATTTTATTTTTAAAGTGTAATTTTTTTGCTGTAATAACTGTTTTCTTTAATATTTTTTCATATTTTTTATAAAATTCCGTTAATATTGTGTTGTTAGTTTTAGTAATGAATATCTTTAATAATCTTTTGTTTTTACAGGAGTTTTTTATGCCTCTAGTTAGCCAGAATTTTTTATATTTTACTTTTAATTTTATTTTCCTTAGTGGTATGCATTGGTTTAAGATACTAATTAGTGTTTTGTTAAATGCTTCGTAATTTCCGTTAATATCATTTTCAGTTGTTATTATATCGTTCCAATTTATTTCCTGTAGTTTAGACTTGAATTTTAATATATTTGTGTGGTTGTAGAATCTTTTCTTTGTAGTCCAGGTAGTTTGTCTTATTTGTTGAGGGATATTAAAGTGCAATATTGTACCGTTATGGTCTGAAAACCCTAACTCTTCTACAGTTGCATAAATGTCCTTATGTATAAAATTTGTAAATATTAGATCCAAACATGTGGCAGTTTTTGGTGTTATACGTGTTGCATTTTTCACGTGTTGGGTTAATTTATATTCTTGCATTAAATTTAAGAATTGGTTTGATTTTTGGCTATCCGATAATATATTTATATTGAAATCACCTCCTATAATGATATTTAGTTTCGAGTATTTATTCGTTATATATTTTAAAATTTGTTTTAGTTTCTGATAAAAAACTTCTTCCTCTATAAATAGCGGGGGGTGTTGCTGGATCGATACCAAACCCAAATATGTGATTAAAAAAAATTTTGTCTGTCTGTCTGTCTGTATGTGCAGGCATCACTCGAAAACTAACGGTTCGATTTCGATGAAACTTGGTATAATTATCCCTTATTATCCTGGGCATAAAATAGGATACTTTTTATCCTGGAAAAATACGTAGAAAAAAAAAATCTGTAACAAACCTTATTATGGAACCACTGGCGACACCTATTATCAAAGTAGAACATTACGCCACGCCTGCCTCCATTGATTTCTAAAAAGGTTCCACCACTCACCACTAGATGGCGTTGTGCCTATGACGCGCATTTCTGAATCGCGGTGTTAAGATTCTCCGAGAGTTAATGACCTACCGCGACTTTATTATTTTTCTGTGTGACTTAACTAGCAGTGCACTTGCGGGGTTGTGAGCTACACAAGACTCGGCTACTAAGTTTTATCATAAAGTTAAACAGTAATTCAATTCTGTTATTTTTGGTATAGAGGACCAAAAACCCCTGCCTTCGTCCTCCCTGGGAAAAGGTGGTCGGGACTTGTCCTATTTTATATAAATAATTTGTACGTTGTGGACCATAAATCTTTGTCAAGAAACCGAACTTCTCTTCGTGCCGGCAACGGTGACTAACATCCCTTAAAAATCTTATTTTTCTTATTATTAATCTTATTAATTATTATTATTATATTATTATTATTAGAACGCGAGCTCAACAGCAGTAGCTCAATAGATCTCCTTAATTATTATAGGCTTAGCCGTATTTGGGTCCAATGGATATTTATAAGATGTCATTGTCAGAGTTACTCAAAATGGAGAAATGAACCATCCACGCGAAGACCAACATCCGCGCGGACGGAGTCGCGGGCGGAAGCTAGTACTAAATAAATCTTTTATCCATCTATCTTTGCGAAGTAGAACAAAGCATTCTATAATAACGTCAGGTTCTGTTGTGCCAATTAATTAGTACATAAATTAGCTAATAGACTACGAAATTCAAGTTAACAGCTGCTGTTTAGAATCACAGCTGTAGGCTATGACCTAGATTGTCTAGTTAGGTGATTATCATGTTAATTAATTGGTATTTCAAGTATTGGGTCTAAGATTAGTAGCTACTTCATTTAAAAAAATGTGTCAGTGAAATTATGATACCTAAATTGATTCTGCAACCATTCAGCGACGACCGGTTCATTACTGTAGGAATTTTATATATTTTCTAAACTCGTGGAGATTTTTTTAAATTTTTTTTTAGTCATGTTGTTGTTCCATAGATTTCACTTATTGCTACTACACCGCTACATTATATTCCTAGGCCTTTTTCAACTATGTTAGGTCGGTTTCCAGTCAAATAGATGCAGTTGGGAATACTAACTTTCCATCTGGTTTCCACAATTCAGTCACTGGGTAAAGCGATAGCATGGACATACAGGGTGTGCCGGGAAGTGTGGATCAAATTTTATAGAAGATGCCCTTAGCGTTCCAGGGAACCCGGCAGGCATTTGCTACGATTCTTATATCTTTTCGCGTATCGCTCAGTCCCGTCAACATCTTAATATTCTGCTTTTTTGCAACCAACCAAGGAAATATACGTAAAACTAAATACTCACATGCGGTTTTACTCGATAAAGCAAATATGTAGAGTAAAAACCACGGCACGGACCACACATTTCGTCCTACATTCAGCATTCATCTATCGAGTTCCGCGCGGCATTCAGTATTCACCTACTCGAACCAGCTCGCTTCGAGTAGGTGCGAAGGAAATTACTTTTATTTATTTCCATTGAGCTGGTTTAATGCAAGCCGTCGAGTTGTGAGTTTTGCGGTCAACATGTTGATTTTTACTCATAAAACTATCGAGTAATATCGAATGTGAGCATACGGACCATTAACCTGATATTCACCTTGTCATCAATATTTCTGTGACAACCCTAAACTACGTGTTCCGTCATTCCGACGGTGAACGGTGGAGGGGAATTGGCGGAAATTGCACTCAATTGAAGGCATCGTCCCAAGCCTACAAATTACGAATGTGCTGCAAGTTGGGAGCTATGACTAGGGTTGTGCCCCGTCTATTCCTCGTACGTGATCACGGGAATCAAATCCGCTATTCATGGCTTGTCTTGTTGTTGACTGCGGGCTTTTTCAGTGATTGGCAGGGGAGATTTTACTGTAACTTTGTGATTCTTTTCTGTTACAATTTATCAAGTTTCTGATTTATTGATGAGTTCCGGTTTCTAGGGTTCCGTACCTCAAAGGAAAAAACGGAATAATCATAGGACTTTGTTGTACGTCTGTCCGTTTGTCCATCTGTCAAGACCTTTTTTCTCGGGGACGCGTGGAGGTACGAGTATCAATCTGAAATTAATATCAAATTACTGAGTCTATAATCTCTTGGAGCAGAGAAAAAATCAAATTTCTCCTACAGTGAGGTTTATTCTTCTTTTTATTTGCTGAAGCTCTTCCATTTTGTCAAAGATAAGTTAAGCAGTAAGTTGTGTGAATTGTCATCCAGTTAACAGGAACTGCATTCACACTTATGACGCAGTGTATTATAACGGACTCATAAACTATGTTTCTGCCTAATAGCGGCCATACACCATACTGCCTATCGTACAATCGGCATGACGCTGCCGATTTGATCAGTTAGATTTGACCGTGTGTGGGCGTGGATTCCATCAAATTGGCATAACAATAGGCTTGATCATGCCGATTTGATCATGCCGATTTGATCATGCCGATTTGATCATGCCGATTTGATCATGCCGATTTGATCATGCCAATTTGATCAAATCGGAATGATCAAACTTCAAATCGGCAGCAGTGATACCAACTTAGCAACTTTATAGCTAGATCTAGCTTATATTCGGTAGCTACTTTTTAACCGACGTAAAAAAGGAGGAGGTTCTCAATTCGAAACGTATATTTTTTTGGAACGAAGTTCCTTATGTCGCGTTGCGAAAGCTAGGCGGAAAAAATTGTAACGACACTTTTTACAGACTGCGATGGAGTGGAGTGGAGTGGAGTGGAGTGGAATGGAATGGAGGGTCGAAAATCGCCTGAACCTTTTTTAACTTGCTATCGTTAAGCAAGTTAAAAAACAGGTTCAAGCGATTTTCGACCTTATTGACATTCAAAATTTAGTTTGTTTTTTCTCACATTCTCGTTAGCTAACATTGCTCCTTCATTAAAATCCGGTGTTTGCATAAGTGTCAATAAAGTCGAAAATCGATTGAAGGTCGGAAAAAATTTGCTTTACGATAAGCAAAATGTTTTCCGACCTTCACTTGTATTACCAACTGATTCCCACTAGTGGGATAAATCGGTAAAAAAATAAGTCGGTAAAAAAGTAGCTAAAAAGTTAAGCCACAAGTTTTATAAAATTGTAGCTGTCGGTCACCGAATAATAGCTAGATCTAGCTATAAAGTTGCTAAGTTGGCATCACTGCTGCCGAATTGAAGTTTGATCAAATCGATCGTCATGCCGATTGTACGATAGGCAGTATGGTGTATGGCCGCTATAATAGCGGCCATACACCATACTGCCTATCGTACAATCGGAATGACGATCGATTTGATCAAATTGGCAGTTCGTCCATATACACCATACACCATACTGCCTATCGTCCAATCGGCATGACGATCGATTTGATCAAACTTCAAATCGGCAGCAGTGATGCCAACTAAGCAACTTTATAAGTAGCTAGATCTAGCTATTATTCGGTGACCGACAGCTACAATTTTATAAAACTTGTGGCTTAACTTTTTAGCTACTTTTTTACCGACTTGTTTTTTTACCGATTTATTCCACTAGTGGGAATCAGTTGGTAATACAAGTGAAGGTCGGAAAACATTTGCTTATCGTTAAGCAAATGTTTTCCGACCTTCAAGCGATTTTCGACTTTATTGACATTTATGCAAACACCGGATTTTAATGAAGGAGCAATGTTGGCTATAGAGAATGTAAGAAAAAACAAACTAAATTTTGAATGTCAATAAGGTCGAAAATCGCTTGAACCTGTTTTTTAAACTTGCTTAACGATAGCAAGTTAAAAAAGGGTCAGGCGATTTTCGACCCTCCATTCCACTCCACTCCATTACAGTCCATTCCATTCCATGGTAATACACACATTACCCTCCTTTGCGTCGCGCAGTCTGTAAAAAGTGTCGTTACAATTTTTTCCGCCTAGCCCCCTTTCGCAACGCGCCATAAGGAACTTCGTTCAAAAAATATACATTTCGAATTGAGAACCTCCTCCTTTTTTTTTACGTCGGTTAAAAAGTAGCTACCGAATATTAGCTAGATCTAGCTATAAAGTTGCTAAGTTGGTATCACTGCTGCCAATTTGAAGTTTGATCATTCCGATTTGATCAAATCGATTTGATCAAATTGGCATGATCAAATCGGCATGATCAAATCGGCATGATCAAGCCTATTGTCATGCCAATTTGATGGATTCCACGCCCACACACGGTCAAATCTAACTGATCAAATCGGCAGCGTCATGCCGATTGTACGATAGGCAGTATGGTGTATGGCCGCTATAAGAGCAAGCTTGTTGAAGCCTGTCAGGACGTATCCCGATTTGTTCAACTTATCCGAAGTTCACTTAGAATTTAACGTGAAAGAGCCTATCGGGACTTTCGCGGTTCCTTTACGTATAAGTCTGGATGTACAACTACCAATTAAACAAAACAATTCCCATCTCAGCCCATTACTACTCAAACCCTTCCCACGTAGTTATTAAAATCTATTAATAGTTTTACAGAACATTCTTAAGCTTAATCTTAGAGCCAGTCGTTGAAGCTAACTTATAGCATTTCCGAACTTTCAAACAGTTATCAAAGTTCATGTTTAATATGCCCTAGGAACTACTTAGTATCACGAGCCGGGAGAGGGTTTAATGAGCTCTTTAGAACAGAAAGCGGTTAAATTTATGAGTGTACTGCAACTATAAATTGCGGCTGTGCCTGTTTACTGGTTATCAGTACCCTGAGCACGAGTTTTCAGTATTTGAGACGTAAAGTAAACTGGAACTTTGACAACTTCAAATTGACAATTTTCAAGGAAAAAATTAGTTCCTACTTCGCACACCAGAGGCGCTGTTCCATTTTTTCATACAAGAAACGCTGTAAATACTGGAAAAACGCTGTAAAGTAAAAGAGTGAAAACTCGTGCTCAGGGTACTGGTCTGGTAGAGTATCAGTATATTTTTAAGGCTACGTTTTATAAGGCGTATGCTCGAGATAGGCTGTCAACACACTGGGTGTAAACGTATCGCTAAGTGACCCGAATGGTCCGCATCAGTTAGCGGTACTGGAGGTCTACTAAGCTCTCTTAAGCCGTCAACGAAAATACGGATATTAACTCGAAACTTTTGAATGTGGCCACTGGGAAAACTGTCCAATCATGTTACCAATTTTTAGTTGGTATCACTAAAATAATCTTACGTTAGTAAGTGATAAACGAGTAATAATAAACGACCACTGATAGTAGTACCCTGGTACGTTTAGCGGAATCTGACCGAACTATGGTCAAATATATTTACTGCTAAAAAAATTCATGAATCACCTTGAGCCTTGAGGGAAAAAAAATCGCAACACATCGTATCCAAATATATTTAATTGCTCATCAACGCAAAATTAAGAGTGTTGTTATTTTCGCATTTCATAAAATATGGAATGCGAAAATAAACCTTAAAAACAAATAAATGGGCTTACATTAATTCAAATTTAATCAACAAGCAAAAATATTTCAGTTCAAGCCAGACGGTCACATGAGCGAAACCGAGGTTAATGGCTAGTGCAATAAATTTCCCACCCAATTTAATTACAGCCATTTAAAATACTACGAAATACGTTTACGAGCTACGAGCGACGATATTACGAGCCGCACACAACGTTTACATAAAAAAATGAATGAATCAAGTTAAAACGAAATGTTCATAATGAATGTTGTACACTACACAACGCATGGCAATTACGTCGCGTGTACTACATTTGCCGCGTAGCCACCGCTACGCCGTAGGCATTCGTAGCAGAAGTAGTGTAGCCATAACTACGCGGGTACATTACGCTACGCAGTCGAATCGTTTCAGTGAAATATTTGTATTACTCTGGGCACCTTTCACTCTGCCTTTATTAGTATTTTGGGTTAACATAACATCACGCTAATGATGCGTAAAGGGGTAAGCAGAATAAGTACCCACCTAATCTCCTTTGACATAAAATAAAGCGGTTGGATATAATTACCATGTAGCTATCTACAGGAGCTGTGCCATTGTTCCCTTTAGTTAATAATTCAACAATGGCCGTTTCCTATTGTCATCATTTATGACTCGCGGGACGATAGGCTGGTTTACGTATTTTGTTGATGTTTTCCTGAAACTTGAGGACAACTTGAGAATTTCAAAATTAAACGACCTTTTAGTATTGAGCTGGTTGATAAACGACGACAACCGGTTTAGTTGAGGTAACTCAATAGAACTTCCGATAAAATGGCAACTCTTTGAATTATTTAAGTAAGGAAGTTAGACAAAGTAATCATTGACTTTGGCGAGGGGTATCTACGCATAATAAAATGCAATTTGAATATTTCATCCTTTTGTTTTAGATTTTATGTAATA
The DNA here is from genome assembly GCA_950005045.1 of Agrotis exclamationis. NCBI lineage: Eukaryota > Metazoa > Arthropoda > Insecta > Lepidoptera > Noctuidae > Agrotis > Agrotis exclamationis. The sequence continues at coordinate 11,449,517 of OX465419.1, forward strand.
GTATCAGTCCTTTAATGGGGGTGTATATAAATTACTCGGGTGTTAACACAAATGATTGAAGTGATCTGTTTGTGACTTACTTTTTAAAAATAAGGATTTATTTTACCAAGACCTATAGAAAACATTATTTTTTTAATGATTTTACATTGAGTTCTAGATTGTAGGTACACGTATTGTTACCGCAAAAAAATCCATCCGTTAGAAGAAAAACTTGCTAGTTTCGAACCTTAAGTGTAATCACCACATACGGGGCCCCCTTGAAAGGCCAAAGCCTTCCGGGATCGCGGGACTGCGTCATCAGGTAACCGTGATCCTGGGATGTAAAGGGCTATTGAAGGATGGCCGTGGATTTTAGTCAGTACAAGTCTGACAGTCCCTCCTGCTCCGACCTGAATAGGAGCATTCATTTGATGATTTTACCACGATAAAAAAAAAAAATAACCGCCACCACCAATGCTTTAATAACAATAGCCCCAAAATACACAACTGGCAATACATAGCAGTATCTGCAACCGATATAACCGTTTCTACAGTCATAAACCGGTTTGCAGTCAGTCTGTCCGTAATTCATGTCGCACGTGCCGCCGTGGCAAATGCAATTTGGTGGCAGATATACAAGTCTACACGATTAGTGGCCGCAATTTGTGGAATGTACGCTTCCTATGCTCGAAGTGGGTATGTATGAAAAGTGTTTTTGTTTTTTCTTCTTTCCAGTTATTTTTTGGAAATAAAACGTAGATAATAGGGAGCAGTGGCAGTTGGCTTCATCCGGCCCGCAGGCCCTGTCCCGTCAATGGGCTAATAGGGAAAAATTGTATCATCGAGCCCCACCACACTATTCCCAAACCACTGCAACTCCTGAGAGCCAGAATCAAAAGTGGCAACCACCAGAAAAGCGCCGAGACAATGAAGCTCGACGTGTCTCGGAGAATGAATTTACCTGTCTTGGATCCTGCACGAAATTAATCAGAAAAGAATAGTGGAGGAGTAGGAAAAATATGTTCATCATCATCGAGCCCGCTAGTATTGGCATATAACGGGGTGGATGGCACGGGATTTTGATCTGGTTCTATCTAGCCCACTTTCAGAGGCATGACATTTCCCGTTTATTGTAACATAAATTGGAACTTTGACGTTAATTTGAAGGAAAATCTTATAGTTCCTCGTTCGTACACTTGAGGCGATTTTTCATTTTACCATACAATAAACGCAGTAAATACTTCAAATACGACGTAAATAAAATACAGAAATGTTATGAGATAAATATCAGTGTCAATTTCTCACAAAAAACTCGGTTAATACAGTCAGCGCTCGTGTACTGTACAATAAGCTGAAACATTTTCGGTAAACACAATACTTGACTTTACACCGTAAACACACCACCCCAATAACTGTAACACGGCTTGAGTAAATTCACGAAACAATTTGAAACACAGCACGAGTTTATCAGCAAAAATTGCTTTTATCGCTCACCCGAGCGAACTCAGGAGTCTGTTCGTTGGTGTTCGGTAATAACTTCACAAACAGAGTTACCCGTCACGATCCAGCCCTTATTCACTCACTATACACAGTATTATGAAATTCTCCATTTACAGACATAAAACTCGTCGGGTGCGACATAAAGTTTTATTTTTACTACACTTCCGTGCGTTTTCATAAATGTTGAGTGCGGGTGCGAGAGGTCGCGTTTACGTTTGCCTTGATGAATTTTCTTAATGAAAATCTTTTTGTGGGTGCGTCCTTATTACAGTTACGCATGGACTCTAGGCTTTGGGCGATAAAGATAAAAGGTAGCAAATTGTGAAGATCGTAAACATTTCTGGCTGAAAATTCTGACTTGAAAAGGGAATACAAAACGTTGAGTATCTCTGCGCGTCTGGCAGAGATATTCAATTGAGCGTCAATCATTCTGAAGTGAAGCCCGACACTTGATGGTTTCACGTTACGCTTGAATAGTTCATGCCTCGTGTGATAGATGGCGCTGTCATCGTTCTTGGCCATCATATGTTAGGCTTCACAGGACACACGAGAGTGGTTCGGTTTTTACTTTTATTTTCTTTCGTACGCCACATCAATCAAATTGGAATTCGTTTGTGTTTTGGTATTCGAAATGGGTAACGTAAAATGATTGGATTCTTATCCATTTCTAAAATAAGAACATTATATTTTATTACGTACATCGTTGAAAGCTCATCACAAAATGGCTTTATAGCAAAAAAAAAATACAAAATAGTAATTCAACTACAAAATAAATAAAACAAATATATCATCCTCCTAAAATTGCTGATCAAAATGACTTTCTATAAAAAGATAAGTTAACAATATAAATCGAACACCAACCATCACATAGATAGCTTCGTCCAAAAACGAATTTATCTGCTGATAGTTAACGATTTAATCTAACCGATCCCACCGTACGAGCCACTTACCAGTGTTAGACCACGTCAAGTAGTAAAAAAGTCGTTTCTGAACAGCCATATAGTAAAATAATGAACCTTTATGCGGGGTGCCTTTGTTTTACGGCAGTGAGGGAAGAGGTGGTAAAATGAGGCATACCAACCAGTACTTTACTTACCGACATGTAAAGTGAATGCGGAAATGTAAAAGTAATGACAGATTTCTGTTCTTTTACAGCCTCTTAAAAGCTTTCAACTTTAACGTGCTACTAAGTAACTTTATTCCTTGTTCTTTACGTTTTGCGGCAAGTAAGTCAGCAATGGTATTTTTTGCAATTATACGAGTTTTTTTAATGTATCTACAATCAGTCGCATAGCGTGTTGTATTGTGTGAATGGAATCTCTCCAATGAGTACAGGTCAATCCCCTTGCTTTCAACTCAGAGCATGTGGTTTCTAAAATATATAAAAGTCTCCTCACCATAATTAGCATCGTCGAGTAATCCAGAAGCCCTTATTTTCCGTAGGTTGTCAGGATGCGATCTCCGGCTACCGTAGGCGCAGGCATGCGGGTGGCGAGTAATGAGCGACTCGCTGTCCGACCATGGACCATGCCCGGGTCGACGGCGCGTTGTGTTCCACGCGCGCCTCAAAGAGCGTCCACATAATGACGGGGCCCCCCTCTAGAGGGCCAAAGCCTGCCGGGGTCGTGGGACACACGTATACCGCGACCCCGGTATAGAAAGGGCTACTGAAGGACACCGTGGATTTTAGTCAGTACAAGTCTGAGAGTCCCTCCCGCCTTGCCCTGGGTGGGAGGACTCATTTAAAAGGTTGTCAGGATCGGCTTACAGTGTAACCTTTCCGAATGCAGCTGAACATACGCTAAGCTATTCGATATCTAATTGGTGAGACAGAATTCAATACGCGTAATCCAATTAGGCGACATAAAAATAAAACCGTTACATAGGAACGAGTGTCAATTATACAGAAGTATCTATTTCCGAGGGAACTCGATTGGTAAATGAAAGATATTTTAATCGAATCTGTATCGAGTCGCGTTCGTAATTGGGATCGCTCAAAGTTTTCGATGTTTGCCCTACAGTTATAGCTTTGGGTATGTAATATAATATTTGCGTGACTCTATTAATTGGTATCTTAATTTGTATTGTGTTTGTTTACGTAGTTTTGGGATTTCCGATATAAGGGTTCGATTAAATTGTTAATTAATACAGATGACATAATAAAGTTTTTCTGTATTTACAGAGTTTAATGTCATTTTTAACACGTTCAGACCAGCGTGTAATACCGGTGGTGCACGAAGTATTTGCTGACATGGCAAGGTGTAAGTACCACCGGTGGGCCACGTCACCGCTTAGAGAGAAAGTGTTGTAAAATTGACAAATTTTCGGCAGCTCAGGTTGTGCTCAGGTGGCCCACCCACCCCGCCAAGACTTTAAGTTCATGGGGCTGTGATCTACCCATATGAAGATTTGCGCGAGTTGATGGAGGATACCAAGAACCTACCCATGAGGCCCTTTACAAACAACGTGTTTACTTAAATTTAACTAGGTATAAAATTCGTACTACGGTCAATAAACTTCACGGAATTCTAACAAACAAACTGAAATCATAATTATATTCCATCGACGTAAACGTTCAAATAGTAAATTTCATAACAACACAATCTGAAATCATAAAAATAAAGACATCGAACTCTTCAGTGTCGCATACAAATCTATAATTTACACTGCAATCAACACAACAGGCGAGTGGGGAAATATTCCTGGATACAAAGTGAGACAAAAATAGTTCCTTTTGAACCGTATTGCTTTAAATTGCCTTAATGTATAAAGGATTCCCCGTATATCGAGCCTTTACTTGGCATAAGTGTCACGTTTCTGTCCACCCTTTAATCAAGGGGTTTCCTTTGATTTAATATACCAGCAGACTGTTACTTAGTTATACTTATACGGGTTTATCGACATAAAAGATACGATATTTTCTATGGAAGAATACACCTGTCACGGCAAGCTTATCCGTATTAGGTATATTGTGTGATAGTGAGACGAACTTATCGCCATTATTGGGCAAAGTTCCAATATCGGATACTACAATTCTTTGCGACGCGACTGTATTTTTCGGTATCTATTTTTTATACCAGTTCTGATATCAATTGTTGACGACAGACGCCAGATGTTTGTGATGTTGTAAGCAGTTGTAATAAAAGTAATTATAATTATTTTGACGACACGGTTGGCTGTGGCTGAGCCATCGACTGCTGCGAAGCGTGTGGCGCAAACGATTCCCGCACAAAAAAAAAAATTGTGTCACCTTCAAATAATTTGTTCAGAGTGTTTCTGTATGTGTGTTTCTATGTTTGTAAACGCACCCACGACACAGAAGAAATGCTAAGTGTGGGGCAACGATTACAAAGAAAAAAAAAAGGTGCATGAAAGTTAAACATTTTTTAAATAAAAGAGTTTGTTAACAATTGTATGAAACCGTGCATGAATCAGAAAGATGCAAATAAAATGTCAGAACGTTACGTTTACAAAATAGAAGAAGTGTGGTGACGTAATAAAAAATTAAACCTTTTTTTACTACGTCACGCATGACATGAAAAAAAAAACACGTCTCGCACCTTTTATTTGCATGCGTGAAAGTGCAGACAAGCGGATGAAACAACACTCCATTTGCTGTCTCGCAATCACGAGGGCCCTCCACAACTCCCACGTTCCATTAGACATTGCCCCAATTTGTAAAGACTTCCATCTCACTCCACCTTTAGAAAAAAGTAGAGAAAAAGATGGAAATGTATTTATTATTTTGCCGGGGTCAAGGATTTGGGATTTATCCCGGACTTTTTGTAGACTCCGTAATGAATGAGATGTGAAAGCTTACCTGGGAGAAAAAACTGAATAGAAAGAAACTCCTTTTATGTAAGTTTTGGTTCGTTAACGTAGGTATTTCATGAGTTTTAGATTTTTTGCGTCGTAATTATGAGGTTTGTTATTTTATTTCATTTATGTGACTAACGAAGTGTTTCACAGAAATTTTCTGAGGCATTTCACTGAAAATTTAAACTTTTAATTTGGGTTTTCATTAGTGTCTCCTGAAGAGAATTAATTATGATGTCAGATTCCATCGACTTTCTAACGAATAATGGAAAATATACATCATGAAATCTCAAAATAACCTGTACCCTTAGCACGAGTTTTCACTCTTTTACTTTACAGCGTCTTTCCAGTATTTATAGCGTTTCTTGTATGGAAAAATGGAACAGCGCCTCTGGTATGCGAAGAAGGAACTAATTTTTTCCTTGAAAATTGTCATTTTGAAATTGTCAAAGTTCCAGTTTACTTTACGTCTGAAATACTGAAAACTCGTGCTAAGGGTACTGGTGTACGTTACATTAATAAAAACGTTAGTAAATCATACTTTCACGTTAGAAACATTTTCTTTGGAAAGAAAAATTCGTACCGCGTGCAGGATTCGAACCCGCGACCTTCGGATTCAGTACATACGACGCTCATTTCCGACCGAGCCAACGGGGAGTTTAAAAAAATAAAGTAGTAGCCAGAATTTGCTTAAATTCACAACGCTTAATTAATACCATAACTGGAACGGTAGACTGCCAAGTTGTTTTTTTTCACCACAGCTACAACCAGACGCCATATTGACAAAATGAAAAAAAAAGGTCGATGAACTATGTCAAGTGGGGTGTCGTTTAATAGGTATTTTAAATCATCTTTAGGTTTTTTTTTATATTTTTTTCATTTAAAATAATAGTTTTTTTTTCATCAAATTGACGTCAAAGTTGCCGTCTTTACGCCACAAAAACGTGACAAGTCATGCTAAGGCTTTTGTACACTGCATGCAAAAAAAAAACACGCGTGTGGAATACTGCATGTTGAACCTAATCGTAGTGCAATAAAGGATAGTTTTCGATAAAGTGTGTTGAAAAGTAAATTGAAAACTTCCACACAATACGCAAAACAAATTCACACGTTGTTATGTCTTTCGGTGTTCTCAATAGTTTCACAAAAACTGAATGCGAATACGAATGTATACAAAATTGGCCGAACATTTACATAAGGAAGATTTACAAGGAGGTTCTCCTTCATTACAGAACTGTCAGACCTTCTGATGCCGATCTTTTGATTGCGTTCGTGTGACATGGGAGGACAGTGTGGCAAGTGGGAAAAATAATAGGTTTTGCTGACAATTCTGAAATGGAAAGGAGGATTTTTTTTTTTCATGTGTTTTTTTTATTTTGCTGTTATCACCTTCACTTTTCACCCTGTCTGCTTGTATTTATATTATTATTTGGTTTTAATTTAAAATAAATATAGTAGGTACATATTTTTCATTTTATTAAAATAACATCTAATAACAGACCGGAAGAAAAAAACTAAAATCACGAAGTAAATCGCACTTAAGTGTTAACACTGATCTCATATGTTTATGGGCGATTTTGTTGCAAGGTAGGTAATATGTATTTAGTAGTAGGTAGTAGTTTCAGAGATCCATAGAAACAACCAGCTCCGGCTTCGTTCGGGAGCAATTTAGAACTCGATATGTTTTGACGAATATACCGTTAAACAATAACTCAATTTTAGAATACCTACTGTACATAAAAACTTTTTGCACAAAATTTTCTAAACGATATGTAGTGAATACTGCACCAAATCTGTTGCAACAGGCTGAAGAAGCCATTGTTTTTTACTAAGCAAAGGCAAAAATTTCTTTTGTGTACATACCTACCTTTATTAAAATGTATTGTGATAAAATCTTCAAATAAGTCCTCCCTGCACAGGGTGAATCGGAAGGGACTGTCAGACTCGTACAGACTAAAATCCGCGGTCTTCCTTTAACAGCCATTTACGTTCCAGGGTCACGGTCATCTGATGAGACAGTCCCGCGACCCCGGCTTTTTGCACCAACATTTACGCTTTTTAAAAGGTGTTACTATTTTTGCATAAAAACTTGCACGTAAAATACACAAGGGCTATTCGCTGGGTGCGAAGTACTAGGTAGGGGTAGTACTATTCGATTGCAGCGCTCATGGTGGCGAATAGTAGAAGTGCCGACGGCTTTGTCTCAGAGTACATTCAGCTTTGCTAATTGACATAAACGCGCTAATCTGAGGAACTACTGGTTCGAATTGAAAAAATATTTTAGTGTTGGATAGTCCATTTATCGAGGAAGGCTAAAGGCTATATAACATCACGCTATGACTAATATGAGCAGAGCAGCAATGAAAGATGTTGCAAAATCGGGAAAATCTTATTGAGAGCTTCCATTGCGTGCGCTGCGTAAACGGTTTACATTACGCAAAAAATATGTAAAACGGAATTGTTCCTCATGAAACGTTCTAAAATAAAGTCCGCGACAGCATATATCTATCTTTCAAGGTTAACTCACCATAACCTTTTTTATGGAAATCAAATTGGTTTTAAAATAATACAATTCTTGCGACGATATTTTTATATACATAATATTAATCCTTACCTAAATAAATAAGTTTATCATAACAAGCATTTAATTTTGTACAAAATTGCCCTTGACATCATTTGATTTCAATAAATATCTGACGAGATATCGTAGTTTCTTCAACGTCAGGTGATGGGGAGCAGTCGGAATACGACGGCTCTGTCTCAAAGTACATTTAGCCCTGTCATCTGTACGTAATTGTTTTTAAATCGCATTATTCCGCCAGAAAAACATAGGTCACATCAGTTGTTGTGTTGTAAACTGCAAGAATACTAGCAGAATTAGTAAATTTAAATATTATTGATTCCCAAGCGGTTCTTGGAAAGATGAGCAATGCAGGAGATGGTTAGCTGCCGTGAAGAGAAAAAGTAAATAAATCATAATCCTCATTTTAATCCTGTATTTGACATTTTTCTTATAGAATACATTTTGCCTATGTTTATTTAATTTTATTCAGAGCTGATGGATCGCCATGGAATCCAGAACCATGTGTTTTGTAAAGAAATCTGATTTCAATTAGAACGGTCAGAGCCGTCAACAGTGCAAACGCTAGGTGGCGCTAAAGTCGTGCACGGTGCCAATAGTGGCACGATCTTGACACATTTCTTTTGTTTCCCTTTTAATATTTTGGTGGGAAATATAACAAAGAAATAAAAAAACATCATCAAGTTTACTCCCTTGCGGCGTAAGCAGAGATTGAGTGTCGGACGTGATGGATGATAGGTACTTGAATACAGTGCCTTTGTGGACCCAACGGTAGTCTTACCTTTTTTAATATTTTGTTTTCCGCATTTTGGTACAATTTAATAATAAAAAGCTTGGATTTTTTAAAATCTGAACTGTCTGACTTCCGCCATTTATTATAAGATCGTATTCGATCTAGAGTTTTTTTTTTTAGCGTTGTAAAATAATCAAATGAATCCTCCCGCCCAGGGCAGGGAGGGACTGTCAGACTTGTACTGACTAAAATCCACGGTGTCCTTCATTAACCCTTTACGTTCCAGGGTCACGGTAATGGAATAAGTCCCGCGACCCCGGCAGGCTTTGGCCCTCTAGAGGAGGGCCCCGTCATAGATATCAAATAGCTTAGCTGATGTTCAGCTGCATTCGGGAAGATTACACTGTAAGCCGATCCCGACAACCGATGTCGGGGCCCCCCACCCCGACATTTTGCTGACGGTCTTTGAGGCGCGCGTGGAACACAACGTGCCGTCTACCCGGGCATGGTCCATGGTCGATCGACGAGTTGCCCATTAAGCCTCCTGCAGACACACGCGATTAATCGCGCGGGGCGACAGGTCGCGGTCCATTCGCAGTACATTTAGAGTGGAAATTAGCTTGGCTCGTTGTCGCAGCGCGATTAATCGCGTGTGTCTGCAGGAGGCTTTACTCGCCGCCCGCATGCCCGCGGTTCGATCTAGAGCTTAGAACATATTTGCCTAAACTTATACGTAATAGGTTTCGATTACACCGCGAGCGTCAAAATATGCGGCTAAAAACAATAAAACCGGCCGTATCTTTTGATTGCGTTGTTTAAACGCTTGGTTTTCTCCCTGCTACAAGGAATTGTAGACTTGAGTATCGAATATTAATTTCAGCTTGATACCTGTACGCGTTCCTTAGAAAAAGGATCTTGACAGATGGGTATGAAAGTCCGACAACAAAGTCCGGTTTTTCCATACCAGGGTTCCATTTTTTATCGTGTGGTACGGAACATACTTAAAAATAGAATAGAATCAAATTAAATACGACAAATACATCTATTTATTTAACGCCTAGTCGAAAGACCTTATCAGAAAGAGCAAATACAAAAATAAAAACCAGTCAGATATTTTTTTCGCTTTTCCCCGTACGTATTCGGCTAAAAACATTGGTTCACGCTCAGACCAAACTTTTTTATATTGCGTAGCGCTATCGAATACCCGTCCAATATCCCGACTAGGGGCCTATCACGGCAAAATATTTCAGAACAAGATAAACAAATAGGACGTAAACAATAGCTTATAGACCATATCACTATTTCCCTTTGTTTATCCAAGCTTACTCTGCGAAAGGAGAAAAAAAACAGGTATTTTTGTACCGTCAAATTCGGGTTCAGATAGGATCTAAATAATAAATAATGTATACCAAATATGTCTCAGTTTTAGTTCCTCCAAACATAAATAATTCTATGAACTTCCGCTATCCTTGTGACGTAACAAAAGTTCACATATCTACCATATGAAAAGGCAGATTATCGCGGTGTAGTTTAGAAAATGATACAAACAAACGAAAGAAGGGGAAAATATTGAGCGAGATTTCCTCGGGGAATTGGAGTCGCCTCTACTAAAATTGGATGGTAAACTGAAGATACAATGGCTTTTATTCTTTTTACCTTGCCGCTAGGGGAGCGCGCCAAACGAGGCCTGGCCCACTGCAAAAATATTTGATCGCCTGTCATCAATCAATGTTGATATTTTTAATTTGGCGTTAAAAGCATGGCCCACTTCACTTCAGATTATTAACACGACACTGAAAATTAATTACTCTACCACAACCACAAAGCAGCCCACATACTCTTTTAATATATCAACGTGATCGTAAAAGCTTTGTTAAAAAATTAAAAGTAAAATTGACAGTGACAAATCAAATCCATTGCCGAGCATTTTATTTTATTTTTGTTGAGACTATATTTTTATTTTTGTAACAATGCCTACTATTTAGAATTTTTAGTACGTAATGACACTAGAACCGAGAAAAGTATCCCCCGCAGTATACGGAAAAGTCCCACCGCCAGTAATGGAGAAAGGTAGAGTGACGTATTGTACCGACTTGGAGAAATCCGTGATAATGAGCAACTTCGAGCGTCGCGGTTGGACCCAAGTGGGGCCCGACGATGAATGGAATTTTTACTGGTCCTTCACGCAAAATTGCCGAACAATTTTCAGCATCGAGAGCGGCTACCGAATGAACGATAACCAAATGATAAATCACTTCCCTAACCATTACGAACTGTCGCGTAAAGATTTATTGGTAAAAAACATCAAGAGATATAGAAAAGAGCTCGAGAGGGAAGGTAATCCCCTGGCTGAAAAAACAGAAATTCAATTACCTAACGGCCAATTGATTAGTCGCTATTTACACCTAGATTTTATACCAGTGACATACGTACTACCTGCTGACTACAATATGTTTGTAGAAGAATATAGGAAGTCCCCACAAAGCACATGGATTATGAAGCCGTGTGGAAAGTCACAGGGGGCCGGGATATTCCTTATAAATAGACTATCAAAACTGAAAAAGTGGTCTCGTGAAGCGAAAACTCCATTTCATCCCCAATTGACCAGTAAGGAATGTTACGTAATATCGCGTTACATCGATAACCCGCTCCTAATTGGCGGGAAGAAATTCGACCTCCGTCTGTACGTGTTGGTGACGTCATTCCGCCCTCTAAAAGCGTATCTATTCCAACATGGCTTCTGTAGATTCTGTACGGTGAAATATGACACGAGTGTCACTGAGCTCGATAACATGTACGTGCACCTGACTAATGTAAGCGTTCAGAAGCATGGCGGTGATTACAATAGTTTGCACGGCGGGAAAATGAGTATCCAGAATTTCCGTTTGTATTTGGAAGGCACAAGGGGGCGTTCTGTCACCGATAGATTGTTTGCAGAAATGCAGTGGCTTATTGTTCACTCATTGAAAGCTGTTGCTCCTGTTATGGCTAACGATCGTCACTCCTTTGAGTGTTACGGATATGATATTATAATAGACAACACTCTCAAGCCTTGGCTTGTGGAGGTGAACGCCTCACCGTCTTTACAGTCCACCACTCATAATGATAGAATTTTAAAGTACAAATTAATTGATAACATTGTGTCTGTGGTTGTACCCCCTGATGGTATTCCTGATGCGAGATGGAACAAAATCCCCTCCACCGAGGCGCTCGGTGATTTCGAACTGTTGATAGATGAGGAACTCATAGAAAAAGAAGACGCTAATTCGCGTTACTACAAGATGTTCCATCGTATGAGGCCATAACTTAGTAGCAGTTTCTTAATGTTTATTTTTAGTAATTTAATAAAAAATCAAACTCAGTTTAACTGTTTTATTCAAAAAACAATCCAGCTAAAATACATAATAACACATTTCAGTTTTTGCGAGCTCTCTCACGTTGATCCACCTCCCCCTTGTACATAGAATCTTCGTCGATGAGTATTTGAAAATCCCCTAAAGCCTCGGCGGTAGGCGTTTTGTTCCAGCGTGAGTCGGGGACCCCACCCGGAGGCAGAACTACCGATAAAAGATTATCCAGGAGCTTGTACTTGAGTATCCTGTCGTTAACCGTCGTGGCCGTCATCGATGGGGAGGCGTTCACCTCTATAAGCCACGGCTTTAAGTTATCGTCTATGATTATGTCGTAACCGTAACACTCGAAGCAATGGCGGTCATTCGACATAACGTGCGCCACGGCCTTTAACGAGTGTACTATCAACCACTGTATACTCTCGAACAGACGGTCGGTCACTTCACGACCCCGGGTTCCTTCCAGATAGAGCTTTAAATTATGTATGCCCAGCTTCCCCCCGTGCTCACTATTGTAGTCGCCGCCGTGTTTTTGTACGCTGACGTTCGTTAGGTGTACATACATGTTGTCGAGCTCAGCAACGCTTGTGTCGTATTTCATTGTGCAAAATCTACAAAATCCATTTCGAAACATGTAAGCTTTTAAAGGGCGGAACGAAGTAACGAGGACGTAAATCCTCAAATCGAATTTCTTCCCTCCGATAAGAAGCGGATTATCTATATAGCGAGATATGACATAAGTATCTTTACTCGTGAGATGATGCTGTAAGTATTTCTTAGATTCCCGAGACCACTTTTTCAGTTTCGACAGTTTGTTTATAAGGAAAATGCCGGCGCCTTGTGATTTGCCACAAGGCTTTAAAATCCAGGTTTGTTGTGGAAATTTTCGGTACTCTTCAACAAACATGCTGTAGTCGGAAGGCAGCACGAATGTTACCGGGATGAAATCTAAATATAAATAGCGAGTGATGACTTGCCCGCTCGGGAGTTTCACTTCAGTTTTTTCCGCAAGGGAATTACTGTCTTTTTCCAAATCTTTTCTGTATCTCTTTATATTTTTTACGAGTAAATCTTTACGTACTAGTTCGTAGTGGTTGGGGAAATGGTTGATCAATTGATTGTCTCCGAGACGTAGGCCGCTCTCTAAACTGAATATAGTTCGACAGTTTACTGTATTTGCCCAGTAAATGTTCCAGTTTTCTTCTGGCATCACTTGTTTCCATCCTCGTCTCTTGAAGGTGTTAATCACAATGGATTTTTCAAAATCTGTGCAGAAATGCATGTGTTTACCTTCGTGCGGCGTACTTGTAAGCCGGTAAATGTTAGCTACCGATTTCTTGCTGTGCGTCGGCACTTGCCGCGCGGGCCGCATGTCCGAGATTGAAGATAACACAAAACAATTTGTGCAGCGATGAAATTAATGATATTCTATTCTGTCTTACACTAAAATAAATTAAAACAAACCATGACCACACTGTTTTGACACAAGCAAAGTCGTAGTAAACACCGTTGTCATAGAAACGTCAACTTGTTTTTTATGACAGAGAGGGAAGGAAACAATATTACTAATCTTTTACCATGGAGATTGCAAGTCTCGAAAAAGTCGTTAAATTATGTTGACAAACGCTTTTGTGACGCATCTAATGCCTGATCCGTATTATCGGGAAATGCCATCAATTATCGCGATGATGGACGTTTAAACGAACGTCCAACATTGCGAACGTTTAAAAGTACAATTTTGTTGGCGACTGTAACCGTGAGTTAAGAAATTGCACATTATACAGGGTGATTTGTTATTCAATGCGGTCCTTGAAATGGGTGATACTAGACCTTATTTGCAACAATTTTAACCCCGACAACATGGGGTCTAAACTGACTGGTTTTTGAGATATCGAGTTTTAAAGGTATTTCGAAAAATTTCTACCTCTCCATCATTAAGTGCTTATTGTTAGAAAGTAATGATGGTCACCACTTAGAATTTATACTTTTCTAATAGAATATGAACGACTGAATCTAGTGAATACAAGTTTGTTATAAAACTAATCATATCTTGGGAAATAAAGTGTCATAAAGTTTCTGTTTTGAAGTTTTCTGAAAACTTCCCTTGTCTTTCAAAGCATATTTAAAAAAATAAATGTGTGACACTTGGTTTACAAATTACAGAAAAAACTTTCTTGTCTCATTACCTTTCTAAAATGGTGCCAGAGTATCCACTTTTAGTTAGTGTCTGACCAGAAAATTAGGGTTGTTACTGACAAGGTAGTAAATCAACGAAAATCGGTTGCAATGTTTTTTTGACCCAACATTTTTTTTCTGTGACTTTTATCCAAACTGCTATCTGATATTAGCTTTTTGAGTCAATGCGCTTAATCCTGGCCGTAATCACATAATCATATCAGGCAAAGTCGGTTTTTATTTGGAGTATTTTACCTATGGACCAGATAGCCAAACCATCAATTTTCTTCCATTTAAAACTACTTGAAACATAAGTACAATGACGGAATGTTTGTAAAATCTGGTTTCATTAAAAAAAAAACTGAACTGGCGTGCATAAAAGTTAGGTCACCCTACTGGTAGGACAGGTAAAAATACTCCAGATAAAGCGCGATTTTGCCTGATGTCATCGACCAGGATTTAGCGCATTGACTCAAAAAGCTAATATCAGATAACAGTTTGGACAAAAACTACAGAAAAAAAATGTTGGGTCGAAAAAACTTTACAACCAATTTTCGTTTATTTACTACCTTGTCAGTAACAACCCTAATTTTCTGGTCAGACACTAACTAAAAGTGGGTACTGTGGCACCATTTTAGAAAGGTAATGAGACAAGAAAGTTTTTCCAGTAATTTGTAAACCAAGTGTCATACATTTATTTTTTTAAATATGTTGTAATGCTTTGAAAGACAAGGGAAGTTTTCAGAAAACTTCAAATCAGAAACTTTATGACACTTTATTTCCCAAGATATGATTAGTTTTGTAACAAACTTGTATTCACTAGATTCAGTCGTTCATATTCTATCAGAAAAGTATAAATTCTAAGTGGTGACCATCGTTACTTTCTAATAATAAGCACTTAATGATGGAGAGATAGAATTTTTTTGAAAAACCTTTAAAGTTCGATATCTCCAAAACCAGTCAATTTAGACCCCATGTTGTCGGGGTTAAAATTGTTGCAAATAAGGTCTAGTATCATCCATTTCAAGGACCGCATCGAATTACAAATCATCCTGTATAAACCGCTTCTATGTGACTCTTTAATTTTAAAAGTGTTATTTACGAACATTGTTTTTTAAGAAATAATGTCAAAGTATCGCATCGTAAATATAAGGTTTATTTTATCCAAAAGCTTTCTGTTACCCACTTGCTCAAGCTTCTACAGGTAGTATCAGAAAGCTTTTCCTTCGTTATTTCAATTTTCAGGCATGAAAAGCAGTCATTTCTCTTGAATCTAAGAGGCTATACTTTTACAAAAAACACTTTGAACAACGGCTTATCCGAAGTAAAGAGAAACTTTATATCATCCTGGCGTAAACATCTTATATCTTCAAGCTGAAGTTTCAGGTTAAGAATTTCCCGATACCACAGACGGACGCTTCGATACTTTCCTCGTCCGTCAAACGCACGGACGAAAGTATTGGAGATTGTTTACTTATGACATTAATGGTGTTAGTGAGCTTTGGATAAGTAGATAATATCCGATAATATTCGGTTCTCTCATTAAAGCGTATAAATATTTTAAAAACTTTATATGGCTGACGCTATATTATTTGGCTGTAATATCAACGTGTTGGTAGGAATTAGTTTGAGTCTATTCCAATAGATGGTGCTATGTTACCACGACAGGTTCAAACAAGGGAATTAAATATTCGGCCTCTACTCACAAAGAAGAGGCCTGTGTCCCAGCTTTGGGAAAATTATAGCTTGATAATGTTATGTTATTTCTAACATATCCATTCCCAGCCTCAATCAAAATACTCTCACTTTAACAAACAATAACGTAAGCTAATCGAAATTGCATTCGTAATCAGCATCATAAATTAATGGCCTTTCCAAATGGCCGACAACTGGCGAAACGTGGCATATGCAAATTCCACTTGAGCTTAATGCCCATAAATTCGTTTATAATTCAAACGTTTCGCCCACTTATCTTGCTTTTCGGCTAATTCCGGATAGGCTGTGTGTTGAATACGTCATTGTTGATCAGGAAAAGTAGGATTACAGCTAAGAATTTTCAATAAGGCTAAATTAAATTGATCCAGTACTGAAATGGCACTGGAATAATGTAATATTTATGTTACCGGAAATGTATGCTATCTAGGGATTGTATACAATTTATAGGAAATGTATACCTTTCCGAATCTATTTAGGAAATGTATAAAAAGTGTTTTACGAGTTCAGGTAACAATTGCAGCGGGGCTCCTATTTCCGCGTGCAAGGTTTAAAGAAACCTAAGCAAACCGAATCACGGGGTGCCCAAGAGTTCAATACTCAATACTCAATACATTTATTGCATGCCACAATGTGAACTTAGGTGGTAGGGTACATCCTTATATACATACATTAGTTTAGGAGCATTGTGGGCCCTGTCGATGTTGTTGCCTTTAAAAGTAGACGTCACGTTTCCTGGCGATTTTAGGAATTACATACATTTCCTAGAAATTGTATACAAATGACGGATAACAAACATATACATCATATCCCGTCCGATTTCGCCGGCCACAGCGATTTGGATCTGCCTCTTGAGAACATCGCCGGAGTGGGCTCAGGTGATTGATTTATCCAATGTTTGCCGCGAAAGAGCGTTCATTCACTACAAGTCAGCACCACACGATGTAATTTTATTGGATGGTCACGGATTGTCGGGCCATAAGCTGGAATAATGTAAACATGTTTTAATACATAACATTGTGAAATATCCAGCACAGGATCGAAGTAAAGCACGTTTCTATTTTACAATCCAGGGACGTTGGTTCCAGCTACTGGATCAATGTAAGTGAGCCATAGAATCAGACGTTACTTTAAAGTAACCTGTCAAACGACTCGATATTAATTGTTCTGTTGGTTTAGTGGTTAGTGACCCTGACTGCTATGCCGGAGGTCGTGGGTTCGATTCCCATCCAGGACAAATGTTTGTGTGATGAGCACGATCATTTGTTCTGTGTCTGGGTGTAATTTATTTATAATAAAATATGTATGTATTTAGAAATATATAAGTATGTTTATCAGTTGTCTAGTACCCATAACACAAGCTCTGCTTAGCTTGGGACTAGATGGCGTTGTGTGATAGTTGTGGAATATTATTATTATTTCTTTATCATTTTTTTTACAAAAAATTACATTTTTAAATATTTTTACAAAAAAGAAATAAAAAACATTTAAAAAAATAGCAGTTCACCAGCACCGGGAACAGGGTCCGGCCTACCGGTGGTCAGGGCTCCTGAGAGAGGAACCTCCTGACAATACGCGCCGTGTCCAGGAGTACTGCCTTCTGAATCAAGCGCTTGATCCAGCTATCCAGCGAGTGCCTCCTCCTTATTATTATTATAATAAAAGAAAAAAAGCAAAAAATCGATAGCAATCAACAGCAACCATCCTCACCGTTAACGTTAAATATCAGCAACAGCATGGTATAAACGCCACTTGCGCTTAGCGCCCATAAATTCATTTATTATTAAACATCATTCAGTAAATATTTCCTACATACGGCCATTTATTGCCACTTATATCTCTCTCCACTAATTCACGCCGATAGGCTGTGCGTTCGGCCGTTATTTGTAACTCAATGTGCGTCTTCGTATGAATAATTCAATCAACTGGAGAGAGGGAATGAGCTCAGGATATTAATGTTGGTGCTTTTGTCTTAGGTATATAAGGTAGTGTGAAGCTTACCACAGCGTAATTTGCGTCGGAAAAAATGAGTCACCGATATTACGTTGCGATATTACAACATTATCGCCGCATTTGTCTTCGCGCTTAAAACTAGGTACCTTAACTCATTATGAATGACGTGTAAATTTTGCTACAATTAATAGGAGCTACACCCGATAAATCGAAATTTGACAAATTCACAATTCAGTAAAGAATAGATAGATATGCAAAATAAGTTTAAAAAATTTTGCAATAGGAGGTAATAATAGGCACTTGTTTCGGATTGCGACAATATAAAAGTCATCGTAACAGAAATCGGTAGTCAAACGCGCAAATCTTAACGCAAAGCATTGTAAATTATTTCATCTGAGTGGCCTACCATCAACCTCAGTCTAATTGATGTCGTGAACGGAACGTTAAGGTGACCCTTAGGGTCCCCCCACATTTATCGACGCGGAATCGGACTCTCGGCTCGGCTCGGACGACGCGATCCGATGCGAATGGCATTAGTAACACCCTTATTACGTTGACATAAAGGTTTTCTTGACCGGTTTAAGCCGATTCCGCGTCGATAAATGTGGGGGGACCCTTACTGTCCATATACAACTTTGATCTAAGCAGTAAACGGTGCGGCGGGTGGCGCGAATAACACATTAATTATTTTGTAAGTACGCGAATTCGCTACTGGCAGCGCCTCGTGGTATGTTTCAAACATTTGATCTTACCGTTCGTTACCCCGCGCTAAGTCATCGCTCACAGCGGTAAGGTCTTGAACGGGCCGTTAAAAGTGTGTATTTTTCACTGTCGCAGAGTTTTATTTGCCGTAACTATATTGGATCGTTTTCATAAATTATTTTCACAGGAACGTGAGAGCGTTGACACGATACAGATACAGCGCAGTGATAGGGAAATACAATTTTCATTCTAGCGAAATACTGACGACACATGAGTACATATTGAAAGTGGTGCGATATCGTTTATGTGTATCAGTATGTAAAAGTAATGCAGCGAAAATTATTTTCACATGATATTCAAGAGCATTTCAAACCGTAAAAAATATTTTGTTTAAAGAATATTACAACTGCCCAATTTTTTGGTTTGCAGCATACAAACCAAAAAAAAACTATTAGTAGATCTCTTGGTAGTACAACGGGTAGTACCACGGGTAAATTTTAATTTCCCGTGGTACCTACTACTAGATCTCTTGGTAGTACCACGGGTAATTTTTTTTCCCGTGATACTACTGGTAGTACAACGGGTAGTACCACGGGCAATAAACGGTATTTCAGGCTAAGGAATTTTTCTCAGTTAGTTATAAGCAATTTTCATGTTTTGGTAAAAAATACCTAACTTCTCGAAAAAAATAAATATTGGATTATTGTACATCTATGTATAATCTGTATCACCTACTTTCATCATTATGTGCCAAACATCAGTGCCGGAGGAATTTTTCGGAAGTCTCCATACAACAAACATCCTCGTTGATCGGACTATTCATACTTAAAACTTTCTTCGATAATATTAAACTAAAAACCTGTTATTAATATTTTTTGTTCCAGAAGGTTCTAGACTATCTTTTTAAAATTGGAACACATGTTAAAAATAAATCGTTGGAAAACGTGTGAGGAAGCAAATAGAATCACTTAAACTGCTGTGCGGAAGTTGGTCAGGATTTATTGCTTTCAAGGAACAGTTAGCACTTGTACTATTCTTTGGAACACGTGTTTTAAAAGCTGCTATGTAATAAAAACAATAGACTAGGAGTATAATATTTTGTGTGAATCCAACATATTTCCATGGTTTATTTACAGCTGTAATTTAGAAAATTGGTCACAAGTCAAGGTTAAGAGGGCTACCACAATTTTTTTCTTGCATTTGAGTGTTTGGCTCGAGTTTTGATGTGTGACTATGGTTTAGATATGGCCGCAAAAAAACATTTTCTTGAGTGATTATTTCTCTTGGGAATTTTTTAAATAAATATTTCAATTAATCTATACATATAATAAATCTGTAGAAGGGTCAATTCTGTACATTGAAAATATTGAAAAAATAAATAGCGGGGGGTGTTGCTGGATCGATACCAAACCCAAATATGTGATTAAAAAAAATTTTGGTTGTCTGTCTGTCTGTATATTATTATGCAGGCATCACGTGAAAACTAACAGTTCGATTTCGATGAAACTTGGTATAATTATACCTTATTATCCTGGGCATAAAATGGGATACTTTTTATCCTGGAAAAATACGTAGGAAAAAAATCTTATTTTTCAGTTTTATTCATAGACGTT
Organism: Agrotis exclamationis; assembly: GCA_950005045.1. Taxonomy (NCBI): domain Eukaryota; kingdom Metazoa; phylum Arthropoda; class Insecta; order Lepidoptera; family Noctuidae; genus Agrotis; species Agrotis exclamationis. Next base: position 11,469,632 of record OX465419.1, read on the forward strand.
GTTCTGTAGAACCGCGAACACACGTTGCATTACCCGCAGTGTATTCAGCGCCCTAACCAGTAGCGCCGAAAGTCGGATTTGGCTTGAACCGTTTGCGGCACACGCGGGCCACACCTCCCCGACTCCTATATAAGGAGCCGCGTTCCGCGCCGCGCGATGCATATAAATTCTGAATTTTGATGCGAGCGGACGTGTCCAGTGTGGCGAGCGGTCGTCCGTGGAATGAATATTGTATGCGTGTAATTTTAAACCGTGCTTTTCAGCGCGACCTTTTTGATTACTGTTCCGATCAGTTATTTGTAAATACAAGGTCGGAATTACTATGAAAAAATACTTACTACAGAACGCGAGCTCAACAGCAGTAGCTCAATAGAGGGATCTCCTTAATTATTATAGGCTTAGCCGTATTTGGGTCCAATATATAATATATTTATAAGATGTCATTGTCAGAGTTACTCAAAATGGAGAAATAAACCATCCACGCGAAGACCGACATCCACGAGGACGGAGTCGCGGGCGGAAGCTAGTATAAACATATAAATATGCCGCGTTCACGGACAGGCGGGCGTCGGGCGGAGCGTCGGGCGGAGCGTCGGTCGTGCGTGCCGTTAATTATATTTTCTCTATTTATAACACCCGCCGCAACCTCCAACTTGGCATCCATCGCAGCGTCGCAGCGTCCATCAGCGTGGTCGGACGCGGCGTCGTCGTCTGCCAGAAATCGGTTTCTCCTTGAAAGCTCCTGTGCATCAACGTAAGTTTGTGTTGCAGGCAGCCCGCTCCGTATGACGCTCCGAGTTTCGTTTCCTCGGAAAGCAAGTTCAGATGTAAGTCCCGGCTTAGCTTCGTATTTATTCCTTGTAAGGGCTGAATAACACACAATGCAGACGCCAGTAGTCGAACCTTTATGCTGTCAGTCACCATACCGTCAAATCACTGTCCCGGTGCTTCCGATTGCGATTGTGTTACATCAATGGGGAGCAGGTGAGATGACACGCTTAATGGAGCATGGCCATTGATACGGTCGGTGCATCAGCGGTTGCGCCCCTAAAATTATAAACTGGAATATTAATATTATAAACTAGATGTTGCTCGGCTCCTATTGGTATCGTAGTGTGATTTTATGTAAGCTTATAACCTTCCTCAATATGGCCTATTAAACACAAAAAGATTTTTTTCTATTCGAACCAGCAGTTCCTGAAATTAGCGCGTTCCACTATACTAACTCTTCAGCTTTATTATTAGTTTAGATGTGAAAGTTCGTGAGAATGGTAGTATCGATGTTTGTTTTTTTAAGCTATTGCATAGCTTTATCGCAGGCTCTGAGCTCGGCGCGCGCGAAAAACGTAACGAAAAATCCTAAGGAAATTTCCTGACCACATCTGACAGCACGCATTGTCTAACGTCGTTTCAGTTCGGGAGACTTCGGTAATCATAAAGGTACGGACAGACGTGCTCATAAAGGTACGGACAGACGTGATCATAAAGGTACGGACAGACGTGCTCATTACTAGCACGAAAGCATGGTTTTATTCAGCAAGGGGCAATTTTATTGAGGGAGAGGGAGAGGGAGAGGGAGAGGGAGGAGGAGTAGGAGGAGAACGTTATTCTTGACGTTTCACTTGATTGACGTGGCTGTCCATAGTCTATACATATAGTACAGTAATAAATAGATATAATAAATAATTATAATTGCATAAGTTGATAAAAAAATGCTATGCTTTACCGCGGCAGTCACCGAGTGCCACACTTTTTTTTTTGGCAAAGGTGTAATAAAAATTGCACCTGAAATTACTCTAAAATACAAAGCGTCGCAAGCTCTAGTTCTATTATTTATACAAATACAAAACCATTAAAACTTTTCCTTTTGACTTTCAGGTTTCAAATCGACGCCACTGTTTTTAGTTTTATGCTAACTTTGAGCTCTAAAACATAGTGGATACACTTTTCCCACCACACAACCCGCATAGCCACAGTTAAAGTAGTGGGCTGAAAGCTTTTGGTTCGCCCCAATTGGTGGTTTGTTTTATTTGTAAGACTATTTTAATACTTTTTTCTTACCTAAGTATTTGACATCAAAAAATTTTAAATTTATTTATTTATTTATTTATTTATTTATTTAAATGGGGTATTTTTTTCGGAAAAAACAAAACATGATGACGTCATTACTTTATATTGATATCTACTTTTTATACGCGCATAAAATAAATTTAAAGATACCTATATCCATGCTGGAAGAGACCCATGATAGGAAACCATTTATTGGAAAAGTAAGTAATTAAGTGACAGTTTAGTGGGTAGCAAAAGTGACGTCACAAACGTGATAAATAGAAATAATATAAAATACTAGCTGTTCCCCGCGGTTTCGCTCCCGCTGCTAGGCTCCTATTGGTCATAATTTCATCACCCTATTGCCGTCCACTGCTGAACGTAAGCCTCCCCCAAAGAGCGCCGACCATCCCGGTTCTGGGCAGCCCGCATCCATTCACTGCCAGCCACCTACCTTAAATCATCGACCCATCTTGCAGCAGGGCGTCCTACACTACGTTTGCCCATTTGCGGTCTCCACTCTAGCACATCTTTGCTCCATCTGCCGTCTGTCCGTCTACAAACGGAAGTGGGCCACTTCCATTTCAGCATGCTGATTCTACGCGCAATGTCGGTTACTTTGATTTTCTGGCGAATGACTTCGTTACGAATTCTATCCACCAGAGAAACCCGGGTCCGAGCATTGCTCTCTCCATTGCACGCTGAGCAACCTTAAATTTGTGGACCAGGCCGATGGTTAGTGTCCTTTTCGGCTCCGTAAGTCATTACGGGTAGGACACACTGGTTGTAAACCCTGGTTTTAAGGGAATGTGGGATCGATGATTCAAAGATATGACGCAGCCTCCCAGCCCAAGCGTATTCTTCTAGCTGCCTCCTTCTCAAAGTTGTGCCGACCCAGCACAACCTCGAGGGCAGCACCATTCACGATTACAGGTCTCGGGGTGACATGACCATTAAACATGAGTTTAATGGTCATGTTTTATGGTCATGTGTTTATTGGTCATAGCGTGATGTGATATAGCTGAATTTTTCAATTCAAATCAGCCACCCTAGCCAAGTCACAACTAGTCGCAAACGATAATCGTAAACGCTCGGTACTCTCCAATAGATTTTCAAATTTATAGCCTAGAGCTTAAAGTTGAAAATTTATTTAAGATTTCTGAGCGTTAGCGACAGGAAAGATCGAAAAAGATAAGCAATCTTCACTAGATCTTCAACGTTATACCCAAGTAATTAAAGTTGAAAATCTATTATAGCCTACTCAGCGCTTGCGTTTATCGTTTGTAACATGGCTACAGGGCCAGTAGCTCTTGAGATTTGCACGTTCAACCGAACTCTTCATCTTTATAATATTAATCTAGATGCAAAATGGTTTCTCTTTTCTTAATTTTTTCAGGATTTAGTTTTATCATTTGCCTATTTATAATTATTATAAAACAACAAAATCAAATAAAGTTTTTTACAAACAAATTTTCTTCTATTATGAAATAGAAGAAAATTAGTTTGCATCGAAATAAGTTAATTTGGTGCTTTTCAGTAAATTCCAAAAATTAATGTTTCAATAAAAGTTGCGAACAATTATCATAATAGTTAGTTACAAAAGTTTCTTCTACAAAAACTTTCAGTTTCTAATTACGAATAGAATTGGTGGCGTCTTTCAAATATTATTTCAATTTCTTAAATTGAAGAAAATTTTGTAATGAAAAACTCAGTAATTTGAATATAAATAGTCGTCTTAACTATGTAACTTAATAATGAAAAGCGAAAGTCTTGGATCTAGGGGTATGTCCCAAAGCTGGCGATTAGCGAGTAAAGCTAACAATAGCTGAAAGAGTTGGCGAGTAATAAACAACGAGTGTGTGGCGACAACCCAGGGGATCGACTCGTAATAGAATTTTGTTGTAACGACATGTAAACAATTATTATTCATTCCAGATTTCATTTATATAATATATTCCACATATTATTTATTAGTCTTATAAAAAATCTGAAGTAGTAAGTGTAAATTCAAAAACATTTGTACAAGTACGAGATTACGAGTCTATGTTTTGATTGATGATTGATAAATGATGATTTCTTCTATTAAAAAGTCATAATGGTGCCATTATACTAGTAGATTACTAAACTTGTCAAAATCAACAAGTATGAAATCACTGGTAGACCGTTCTGACACTGTTGCTGGGCTTAAGCCCAGTACTGTAATTTTCATCCCTATAAAATATGGCACTTATTTGAACGAAAACAACACATAACTTCACTGACTGGCAAGTGCAATTAATTGGCTTGTTAATAAAGAGTTGATATTCAGTAATTACATTTCCATAATTGCTTTTCAGGCTCCATTTGCGAGGTAAGGATCGTTGGCGGTCATGAGCCTGATTGCGTGCATTCTTCCGATAGCACCGATTCTCAGCTCTGTTCACTTTGTGAATGCAGATATGATATTTTTGCAGGACTGTCTTATCGGGTAACCGTGACCCCGGAACTATTGAAGGAACACTTGGATTTTAGTCAGTATAGGTTTGACAGAAATGTAAATTTATTACGGTGCAGGTGTGATGGCGCCATATAATAATAATATTCCACGACTATCACTCGACGCCACCTAGTCCCAAGCTAAGCAGAGCTTCTGTTATAGATACTAGAGAACTGATAAACATACTTATATATTTCTAAATACATACATATTATAATTATATAAATTACACTCAGACACAGAACAAATGATTGTGCTCATCACACAAACATTTGTCCTGGGTGGGAATCGAACCCACAACCTCCGGCATAGCAGTCAGGGTCATTAACCACTAGACCAACAGGCCTGTCTAATTATTGTACGCTCTTAAATCTTACTTCCTACTATCTTATCTTACTAATCTTACTTCTTACTAATATTATAAACGTGAAAGTTTGTTTGGATGGATGCATGGATTGATGGATGTTTGTTACTCTTTCACGCAAAAGTTACTAAACGGATTGGGATAAAATTTATAACTTGTATTAACACAGGATAGTTTTTATCCCGATTTTATCCTCGTTCGTAGCGGGCAAAGCCGCGCTGGCACATGATTGTTTATTAGCTGTTGCTAATATATACATATAATAAATCTGTAGAAGGGTCAATTCTGTACATTGAAAATATTGAAAAAATAAATAGCGGGGGGTGTTGCTGGATCGATACCAAACTCAAATATGTGATTAAAAAAATTTTTGTCTGTCTGTCTGTATATGCAGGCATCACGTGAAAACTAACGGTTCGATTTCGATGAAACTTGGTATAATTATACCTTATTATCTTGGGCATAAAATGGGATACTTTTTATCCTGGAAAAATACGTAAAAAATCTAATTTTTCAGTTTTATTCATAGACGTTGTTCTGTAGAACCGCGAACACACGTTGCATTACCCGCAGTGGATTCAGCGCCGTAACCTGTAGCGCTGAAAGTCGGATTTGGCTTGAACCGTTTGCGGCACACGCGGGCCACGCCTCCCCGACTCCTATATAAGGAGCCGCGTTCCGCGCCGCGCGATGCATGTAAATTCTGAATTTTGATGCGAGCGGACGTGTCCAGTGTGGCGAGCGGTCGTCCGTGGAATTAATATTGTATGCGTGTAATTTTAAACCGTGCTTTTCAGCGCGACCTTTTTGATTACTGTTCCGATCAGTTATTTGTAAGGTCGGAATTACGATGAAAAAAATACTTACTACAGAACGCGAGCTCAACAGCAGTAGCTCAATAGAGGGATCTCCTTAATTATTATAGGCTTAGCCGTATTTGGGTCCAATAGATATTTATAAGATGTCATTGTCAGAGTTACTCAAAATGGAGAAATAAACCATCCACGCGAAGACCGACATCCGCGCGGACGGAGTCGCGGGCGGAAGCTAGTAAACAATATGTTCATGTGTGAAACTATAATTATGCAACATTATTTTTTGTTTATGCGAAACCCGATACACCAGAATCTATGTACAAAATTTTAAAACCGTATCATAAAAAAAAACATAACCCTTCTTTTGGCTTTGCCGTAGTCGGGTAAAAATCACAAAGTTATAAGCTTGTATATTACCTGGTTGGTTGTCCGTTAAAAAACATGCTTATTTCGCGGTACACCCACGTAAACCGCGTCGCCTGTTTTATATACACTCTTGATAATAGTTTGGCAATAGGTAACTACCGTAGGGTGATTGTAATTAACTGGTAATGAAATGAAATTAAAATATTAAAAAAAAAAATATAACATGGTGTAGAAATTATTGGAATCGAATCAGTTACTAATTCTGAACAAACTATAGTATATTCAGGTTTCGCATATAATAAAAATAATGTTGTAAATTACAAATGACCGATTTTATCATAATGATATACCTAGATAACATAAGTGTATCGATTTTCATTAGAATTACCTTTATCCAGTAAAATGTGTAATTGTCATGAAATTCAAACAATGCAGACAAAGTTTTAATCTTGAAAGAACAGTACCCTGAGCACGAGTTTTCACTCTTTTACTTTACAGCGTTTTTCCAGTATTTACAGCGTTTCTTGTATGAAAAAATGGAACAGCGCCTCTGGTGTGCGAAGTAGGAACTAATTTTTTCCTTGAAAATTGTCAATTTGAAGTTGTCAAAGTTCCAGTTTACTTTACGTCTCAAATACTGAAAACTCGTGCTCAGGGTACTGTATTCTTGTTAATGTTGAATTTCGAATAATAATTAAACCTTCATAAACAGAAAACTTTCGTGGAACTATTATAGTTAACGGAATTATTAAATGCTTTGTTTTCTCTTTTCCATACTATTTTATACCGTGAACCGTTTTGTAGAAATATGAGACGATAAGTGCACTATCAAAGCATAGTTTTCAGGCACTAAATATTTTATAACTAAATCCCTCGGCTAAAAATGAAAACATCAAAATGTTTGCCAATAACTGGTCACCTTACAATAGTTGACAATGTTGTTGACTTGTTGAAAAGATTCTTTTAAAAAGTACCTAGGGAGTATTACAATACCAATCCTTGTCATTACCAACCTACATAGGTTGGTAGCTACGAGTATCTATTGCAGCACAAATGTACAGTAAGCTGCAAAGGAAAGGAACCCGCTTTGGTATGTCATAACTACTAAAGGGGGTTTTCCCTATATCTACACCAATAGATTTCAAACAGGACGTAAACCTTTCATTCGAAAAGTATTTTCAATTCATACTTTTCATATTCGTATACAAAACGTGAGTATTTTCATTTGTATCCGTTATTTCCTGCACAATGCGACATGAACTTACACGGCTTATGGCTACGAGATGTACAATTTAGAGATTTGTTCAAGATAATTGCGTCACCACGGACAATGGACTCTCTATTTACAATTGGTCATAATAGGGAAATTTACTGCATAAATAAATTGAAAATCTATGTAATCTGTCAGTTTCATTATTGAAAAAATATTAACACGTATTTTTTTTAAAATCTATGATTATTTCCAAGTTGTAGGTCGTGGGTTCGAACCCAGCCTGGCGCATTACTTTGTGTAATTTATTTATCACAACTGCTCTCAAAACGGTGAAGGAAAACATCGTGAGGAAACCGGCATGTCCTAGAACCATCAGACATGTGACATCTACCAACCCGCACTGGGCCCGCGTGGTGGATTATGGCCATGGCCCACTCACTCTTACAGAGAGGCGGCCTGTGTCCCAGCAGTGGAAACATTATAGGCTGATGATGATGATGATTGTGACGTCATAACTCCTCTAAAATGTTATCGACCGAGTGACGTTTTGTGATTATTAGAAGCGTTATATCTTGATAACTATCTTCTGCCTGCGACCGCCACGACTTAGTTTCCGTGAAGCTGGCCCTCGACCCACCGTGTCGAATCCCATCGCCCGCTCTCACTTCTAGTTTTTCCGATTTGCTAGAAAAACATTTTAATAGCTATTCTAGTATTTGTTTGTTTCATATTTATAGTGTTATGGACAATTCTGATCTCATGAACGCTTTTATTTAGATGAGGATGAACAAAAGAATACAGCCTCGGAAATAACGCAATATTTTTATTGAAATTTTTAATGTAAAAGTAGGTTTTATGAGTTAACTTTAGTATATCTCTGCTGGTTTAAGCGGCGTAAAGCTTAAGCTTATCAGGCGAGATTATTTCAACACAAAAATATAAAACAAGTTGATGCAGTCGTTTGGTAGTTTATCCAGTACCTACAGACAGACTTAAGCGAATTATTTTGTAATTAGTAAAATATTATGGCCATTTCTAAACCCGGTCAAAACATGACCGCATGCGGGCGGCGAGTACTGTACACGCACGCCTCAAAGAATGTCAGCAATCAGCGTGATGACGGGGCCCTCTAGAGGGCCAAAGCCTGCCGGGGTCGCGGGACTTATCTCATTACCGTGACCCCGGAACATAAAGGGGTATTGAAGGACACCATGGATTTTAGTCCCTGGGTGGGAGGACTCATTTTTTGCCACGATAAAAAAAAAACAGATCGAAACATGAAAGAAACTTTACAGTCACTAAGTTTCAATTGCTGAAATATTACTCCTATTTTCAAGTTCGTTAGATGAAAAAACGGAACCATTTATTTTTCAAGTGTCGAACCTTTAAATAGCGTACAGCATTGCTTGTTCATATCGATTGTCAGGAAACTCGTTTATCGCAAGAAAAATGGAGTCGCCTTCGCGTATTCTTATTTCAATTGAAGTTATTCACAAGCAGCATTTCAAGCTGCACAATTCAGCTTGAATTTATAGCGGGAAGTTATTTCGGCCGCAACGCTTTTGTAGAGTTAGCTATTGGAGCTGTACCGAATGGCCCTGGGAAAAATATTAACGAGTTTAAAAATAGTTTTCCCGTTTTTTTGTTGGTTTATTTATTATTTGTACCTCTTGCTCTGTGGTTTATGTTGTTCATAAAACAGTTTTTTTTTTAATATTAACGAGTTTAAAAATAGTTTTCCCGCTTTTTTTGGTGTATTTATTTTTTGTACCTCTTGCTCTGTGGTTTATGTTGTTAATAAAACAGTTTTTTTTAAATATTAACGAGTTTAAAAATAGTTTTCCCGTTTTTTTGTTGGTTTATTTATTTTTTTGTACCTCTTGATCTGCGGTTTATGATGTTAATAAAATTTTTTTTTAACCATTTTATGTTTGATAAATGATAAATGATATTTATTTTGTAAGTTGGTCATAAAAAAACACTTTTACACGTCATAACCAATATTTTTAAAGCTAGATGAGGCCGGTGTTTCGTACCTGACTACTCTGAGAAGAAACAGCCGAAACAAACTCAGAGGTCACAGTCTATTTTAAAGTCCAGACATTGTTTTGCTCAGGTCATACGAGGACCATGCGGGTGTCTGAGATGGTCTTTTAAGGAAAGAACCACACAGATTTGAGTGGACCTGTCCAGTCAGTGCAAGCATTTGTCGGTTATCGTGTAGCTCGACTCAGAACACAAGGAGCTCAACGACACGACGAACAATACCAAAGAAAGGACATTTGGGTAGGCCGCTTAAAGTACTCAAATTGTCAGACAGTAAAATTATTATAAGTCAAAAACAAAACTTCCCCACATTCGTCCTCGCATTCACAATGCTAAAGTACACAAATTATAAAATTAAAAATAAATTGAATAGAAAATAACAAATATGTCAAATTGTAAAAATAAAAAATAACAAAAAATCGAAGTCACAAAGTAACCCACGTCAGTTTATATAAAAATAAAAAATGTCAGTTTGTAAACATAAAATAATTAAAAAAATGTCAAATTGTATAAAAAGAAAGGAATAAATAACAAAAACAGACAAAGTGGTAAAAATATGAAATATAAACAAAAAAATAAAAAAAAAATAAAATAAAAATAAATAAATAAAAAAAAACTATATATAAAAAAACAAAATTAAAAAAAAATATATATATATACATTCTACATTACTATAACAACTACATTCAGTGAGTAAATTCAATTGGAGCAGCTTAATCCCAAGCCTTTTTGTCTTCAAGATAGTGGTTAACATGATAATAGGCTTTCTGAAGCAGTTTCCGTTTTATAAACAATTTGAACTTATTTATACTTAGTGCTTTAATAGGACTCGGAAGCTTATTATAAAAACGTATACATTGACATCGAAATGTGCCCCCTATTTTTTTGAGCCGGGTAGCTGGAACCATGAATTTGTCCTTATTCCTCGTATTTATATTGTGGAAATCACTGTATTTTTTAAAAAGATTAATATGTTTATGTGCGTACAAGAGGTTTTCATAGATATACTGAGCCGGCACAGTCATTATATTAATCTCTTTAAACTTTTCTCTGAGGGAGTATCTGGGACTTAATTTATAGATGGACCGAATTGCCCTTTTTTGCAAAATGAAAATTGTTTGAATTTCCGCGGCACTGCCCCATAACAGAATACCGTACGACATTACACTGTGGAAATAACTAAAGTAAACTAAACGGGCTGTCTCTAAGTCAGTTAATTCACGAATTTTTCTAACGGCGAATGCTGCAGAGCTGAGCTTTTTTGACAATTTGTCTATATGGGGGCCCCACTGAAGTTTAGCATCCAAAGTTATGCCTAAGAATACCGTGGTATCTTCCGGTTTCAATTCCTGATCCTTGATTTGTACACGGGTTTCCACTTGTCTAACATGCGGTAAAGTAAATTTAATGCATTTCGTTTTTTTTTCATTTAGGAGAAGATTATTACAGTTAAACCAATTTACTACTTTTGCAATGGAACTATTAACTTCGTCAGTAACTAGCTGCTGGCGTTTAAGTTTAAATAAAAGAGAAGTGTCGTCTGCAAACAGCACTATATCATGATTATCCTTTATGAGGTGAGGTAAGTCATTTATATAAATAAGAAACAAAAAAGGGCCAAGAATTGAACCCTGGGGTAACCCCATTTTTATTACAGATCCGAGAGATCTTTTACCGTTGACATCCACTCTCTGGATCCTCTCACTCAAATATGAAGTAAGAAGATCCAGAGAGGCGTTCCGGATTCCGTAGTGGTGGAGTTTCCTGATTAATGTTTCATGAAGAACGCAATCGAATGCCTTGGACAAATCACAAAAAATGCCCAAAGCATCACATTTGTCCTCCCATGAATTATAAATATGTCCTAACAGTTCAACACCAGCATCGGTAGTTGAACGACCCCTTGTAAATCCGAACTGTTTATTATGCAGTAACTTATGTTTATTGAAAAATGTTTGCAATTGATTTAATATAAGTTTTTCAAAGATTTTACTAAAGGTTGGTAGTACAGAAATAGGTCTATAGTTAGTGGGGTCTGATGTACTACCCGATTTAAACAATGGTATTACTTTACTATATTTCATTAGATCAGGGAACTCTCCACGGTCAATACAATCATTAAAAATTACGGCTAAAGATGGTGCTACAATGTTTATAATGGACTTAGTTACGTCCACTGAATGACCCCACAGATCGGTGGTCTTCTTAACATTTAACGTATGAAAAGTTTTAACTATATCTTGACTAGTTACATATTGAAAATTGAATTCGGAATCACAAACAGGAAGGAAGTTATTTCGGCCGCAACGCTTTTGTAGAGTTAGCTATTGGAGCTGTACCGAATGGCCCTGGGAAAAATATTAACGAGTTTAAAAATAGTTTTCCCGTTTTTTTGTTGGTTTATTTATTATAGAACGTTTTCTTTTAGCAAAGCCTCAGCAGCAGCAGGTGACGAGTTTAGTGACTTAGTTGTAGATACAGGAATGTCAGCAAAGAAACTCTCAAAGGCGGTGGCAACTTTATCATCTGAATTTAAAATAGTATCTCCAATAGCAAGACTGTAGTCACTATCTCTGTTGCAAGTCTTTCCCGTTTCACTATTAATAATGTTCCATGTCGTTTTAATCACATTGGTACTATTTTTAATTTTTAAACTCAAGTAATGTGACTTTGCCATACTACAAACCTTTTTAAATAATTTGGAATAATTTTTAACATAGAGATTAAATTCTTCAGTGTTAATATAAGTCCGCTCTTCATATAGCTCATACAGTCTCTTTCTACTCTTATGAATTCCAAGTGTAGCCCAGTCGTTGAAAGAAGCATTACTTTTAACCGAGATTGTCTTGGGCACAAATGTTGTATCAAAATGTTTACAGTATATATTAAAAAAATCATTATATTGTTGGTTTGGGTCATTATTGCTTGACAAAATTGGTAATTTACACAAAAGTTTATTTTTAAAGGTTTCCAAGCGACCTTTGGTTTTAGGGTTAACAATTATATCCTTTTTAATAACTTTTTTGTTTACATTTGAAATAGTGACAAGTTGCCCGCAGTGATCTGAATCTAACAGGTTTATAATTGCCTTGTGAGTTGGTACAACATCGGTATATATGTTATCTAGGCAAGTGGCACTGGTGGGGGTTATCCTAGTGGGCTCCAAAAACATATTTTCAAGATTGTATGACCGGAACAGGCTAATAATTTTAGTAGTTGATCCAGAAGTTTCTAGTAAATTAATGTTAAAGTCCCCACATATAATAACTGACTTTTTTGAATTACAAAGTTTGTGCAACACTTCATCCATAACCTTCTCAAAACAGTCATACAACCCTGAAGGGGGTCTATACACACTTAATATGACAAACTGCTCCAATTCTATACAGGCTATTTCAATCGTCCGCTCAACAGACAGGCTTACAATATCTTTGCGATCTTTAAATTTGAGATTATTGTTTACTAAGATTAATGCGCCGCCATGTATAGCATTCACTCTGCTGAACGTACTACCAACCTGGTGATTGCTAAAGTTAAAAATGTACTGATGACTTTTGAGCCAATGCTCCGTTATGCAAAGAATATCTATACTATTATAATTCAGGAAAAGCTCTACTTCTAATTCTTTGTTTAAAAGTCCTTGAATATTTTGATGCACCAGGTTGATACTGTTATGATTTTTACAACTTTGATCTGATTTATTATCCGGCTTCCTTAAATAATTGCAAGAGGTTGCCTCTATTGTCTCAATCTCTAATTTAAATGACAATCAGATCCAGCAACTTCAGATCCAGCAAAATTACATTTTGTTGTGAAACTTTATACCTATTATAAAGCTGAAGAGTTTTTTTGGGTTGAACGCGCTAATCTTAGAAAGTTTTGGTTCGAATTGTAAGATTCTTTTTGTGTTGGATAGTCCATTTATCGAGGAAGCATATACCTAGCTAAGCTACCTAGGTTAGAACATTACGCTTGGACTGAAAAGAGCTGAGCATGCAGGGAGTAAAATCGCGGGCAACAGCAATAACTTATACAGGGTGTAAGGGAAATCGACGCACAAACGGATACCATGGGTCCAGGACATGACTCTAGAATTCCCCGCCGTGTTGGAATTTTTCGTCGGTTTTTTCCTATTTTTTTTTATGTTTGTTTTTTTTTTAATAGTGAGCCGCGCTTAAATTACTACAGGTACTGTACCTACACAGTATTAAGGTATACGATGACCTTTCATTATAAACATCTAAGAAGACACCATTTCTAGTTTTATTTACATTGCTAGTGAAAAAAGTGAATTAATTACTTTTTTATTAAAAATCTCATTGGGTTAGGTAAAAGTAACGATTATGAACAAGCTAAAGCAAAAAAAACTCCAATTTTTTTTTTTATTTAGAAAATTACGAAAAATCCGACGAAAAATTCCAACACAAGGTGTCTAGAATCATGTCCTGGACCCATGGTAAGTATCCGTTTGTGCGTCGATGTCTCTTACACCCTGTATTTTCATTGTTATAATTATTTTCCATTATGTTCTCAAATATTTACACAACAAAGAGATTATCTGGACTGGACAGGAATAACTTGATCAAGGGATGAAAGAAATACAACACTGGCCTCCGGGATAATGAGCTATTAATTAACGTTAATGACGCACATGAGTGGGCACAAATTGATACATCGTAAAACTACATTCTGGCAGGCAGAAATAAAGCCCCTTTGCACTAAGGACGAATTGTTTGATCACTAGTTAAACTGAATTATTTTTCTTTCTTTCTTTTCCTTTTTTAGGGTTCCGTAGCTAAATGGCAAAAACGGAACCCTTATAGATTCGTAATGTCTGTCTGTCCGTCCGTATGTCACAGCCACTTTTTGTCGAAAGTATAAGAGCTATCCTGTTGAAACTTAGGTAGGTAGATGTATTATGTGAACCGCATTAGGATTTTCACACAAAAATGAAAACAAAACAAATTTTGGGGGTGCCCCCCATACTTAGAATTGAAACTCAAAAATTTTTTTTTCACTAAACCCATACGTATGGTATATCTATGGATAGGTCTTTAAAAATTATGTTGAGGTTACTAATATCATTTTTTTCTAAACTGAACAGTTTGCCCGAGAGACACTTCCAAAGTGGTAAAATGTGTCCCCCCCCTGTAACTTCTAAAATAAGACAATGATAAAACTAAAAAAAATATGTAATGTAGACCTTAACAAAAACTTCTAACGAAAATTGGTTTGGATGAGATACAGTTAGCAGGTTTTGAGATATAGTACATTTTCAAAAACCGCAAATATAACTTTGCCATTCATACAAACACTATGAAAAACAAAGTTATTTTTTTTGTTTGTGTATATTACTTACTAATCTCAACATAATTATATCCCTAATCTATGCTTGCTACTACGGAACCATTAATGGGCGAGTCCAACTCGCACTTGGCCGGTTTTTTACGTTGCCCCCTCACTAGGAATTTTATCTTGTTTCGTGGGTGCGTTTATAACATTAGAAATTCACATGCGCAATCACCCAGACCCTTTTTTTTTTTTTTTTTTTTTTTTTTTTTTTTTTTTTTTTTTTTTTAGGGTGGCAAAATCATCAAATGAGTCCTCCCGCCCTGGGTGGGGCGGGAGGGACTGTCAGACTCTTACTGAATAAAATCCACCCGTGTTCCGTCGGATGCCCTTTACGTTCCGGGGCCACGGTATCCTGGATTAAGAAAAATCCGCGACCCCGGCAGGCATTTGGCCCCATAAGGGGCCCCGTCGGTGACGCGTGAAACACGACGCGCCACCGACCCGGGCTTGGTCCTTGGTCGGACGGCGAGCATACCCATTACCCACCGTCCACAAGCCCGCTCCGCCGCTGTGCCCTCTGCTGTTCAGAGGGACACGCGTTGGAGCGTCCACCCGACAGGCTATTTGCATACGGGCAAAGAAACCCCTTAGGCACACAGTGCCTAAGGAGAGTTTTTGCCCGCATCCCAGGGTGCACCGGCCCGAAAAACTGGTCTTCCCCCCGGACGTATCCGAGAGGGAACTCCAGTCCACGGGCGCACGTGGAGGTTTCCTGTCTTAGCACCCCAATCACCCAGACCCTGAACAATTACTTGCAGATGATACAGATCAATTACAAATATTTATTCCGTGCGGGGATCGAATCCTGTAACGTTTTTAACATTTGTTAAAAAAGTGAATGCGATTTTAATAATATTTAATTTAGCTATTGACTAAACAACTGGCCGTAAAACTTCAACGCTTATACACGAGTTTGAGAATTCAAACCCAGATAAGTGCCAATGGGTTTTTTCGATGCATATAAATGTATTTTCTTAATTCATTTTGGGCATCACCGATATCGGTGAAGGAAAACATCGTAAGAACCTGGACTTGTAAAATCAATCAATGTATGTCTAAAGTCATGGGCTCATGGCAGAGTCCCATGGGGCTCCCAGATGTTGATTATTTAACTCTGATACCGGAGAATGGCGACATCCTCACACGAAAAAGAGAGACTAAAGTGGAGATGAGCTGAGTGAAGTGGAGACGTGAAACAGACGAGAGATAGTATATGGACTTGAATCTTGAATCACTGTTCATTGGTCGATTTCTGCTGTCATCTCCAGTCCACTTGGCTTCACGTTGGTTGAAACAAGGCCTAATAAACAAAGAGTCATGACTTACCTACCTAAAGGATAAAATTGAGAATTCCCTAGTAATGAGCATTGTTGCGAATGTTACATTACAGAATAACCAACGAGAGAGTTTTGGAGAGAATTCTTACGAGCTTTCTGGCGGGTTTTTTGCAAGCCGACTCTCAAGTCTGACATCTTTATAAAGAAAAACCTTTGACGACCTTCAACTAGAGCATTCGCTCAAGTTGAAAAAGATCGTGAAAATGTTTGTAGCGATATTTCGCTGTTCAGTTTGACAAAATTGAAAACGGCGAATTGTCGATGTTCTATTATGTACAAGTGAATGCTGAAGTCAATATTTAAATCATGGTTTTGTTTACCAGAAACTATTTTACAAACATCCCTATACATAAATCACCAAAAAAAGTTTTATGTAAATCGTGAAAATGTAGGGAACAGCTGATTTATTATTGTAATTTCAGGGTTGATCCCGTATTAAACGTTGTCCATAATAATGAGCTCAGCGGTGCCCCATAAACATCTACCGCACGACCCCTGCGTAAAAGCAACGATTTTCTACCCGGTATCCCCTCAGATTAGTCAGTGTTAAGCACCAGGTGCTTGAAGTACTCTTCGAAACTCCACTGACCTTCCAGGATAAGACCAATTTACTACGCAGTTCAACTAGGAACGATGGTGTCAATGACTTTCATCTGTCAAATTACTGTCACTTTAACGTTTGGTAATAGAATACATACCTAGTGAAAACTCAATTTTAACAATGTTTCTCTATCTTATTATCTTATAAAAGCTATTTTCTATGATAATTGTTTAGTTGAAAGTGTACAAGTGTAAAAAAGCGTACATAACATCACAATAATTATGGCGTCAGCGAACTTTCCTTCATAATTGAACCGCATCATACTTTATGTATCGGTTCACCTGACTTGCGCATCTCTTAAGCATGTGCTCTCTGTTCTTCGGCAGTTTATGGAACCATAGCACCTCGGTGCTATATCTATATCCAGTTTGTGAAGTTCAGTGAGCCAGCTAGTCTCATCGAAATGCGACGTCACCCTACTAATTTACATTAAATCCATGTTTATTTTAATAATAATTGGATATAATCATAAACTAATAGAGTTTATGCAAATACCTGCATATGGTTTATGTACATAGGTGACATTATTGCTTGCTTCAATAATTTACACAAGGTGTATCGAGGTAGACAGTAATTGATCAATAGCAGTTGATTTAAGTGGGTGGTCTATTGGCTATTGTTATACCTACATAACATAGATCATAACAAAATTATTAGCTTTTTAATGTTTCACTGCAAGACGAGGATTTTCTCGGTATAAGAGGGTTAAGTGTAGGATTCGAAAATAACAAGATAATTTTCCTTGGAACATAATATATCGTCGGAAAATTTCCAGAGGTTGATCTCTGTACATAATTTTGTTTTTCGTTACCAAAATCAATTATTATTATTTATTATGGTTAACCTAAATTAGACCAATATCACTTCGAATCTAGGTTAAGCCATACTCAAGCACACAAAGTCACACCCTTTTCTAACATGACTAAGTAAGTAGAAACTACATTCTCCAATATGCAATGGATGCTACAATTCAGAAAAGCGCTGTTTTCTAAATAGTGCCCGAAATTAAATAAAAATCCCCATTGGTTTTTCATCGCTCAGCATCACGAAAAGAACCGAAGTAAGTATTATAATTATAAAAGTTTTAAATTCATATTAAAACTGCTTCAAAAATACTTTTGTATCCAAAATATTATTAGTAATGAAACAACAGAATCTATATATAACCTACTTATTGTATTATTCCTTTCACCCACTATATGCCAAAGTCTGCCCATTAAAAGTAGGCGCTATTTAGAAATGTGACCTTTCTCTTAGGCGCCATCTCCACGAGCGAGAGAATCGCGGCGATATTATCGACGTGCCAAGTATTTTTATACACTCTCTATGATCCCGCCTCCACACGGCGATGTTATCGCGGCGATGCGACATGTGGCAATGTGTGACATGTCGGGCGTATCGCCGCGCGCTCGTGGCGCTCTCACAGCGAGCGCGCGGCGGGCGCGCGACTGCTCGCAACGGAATCGCCGCGCGCCCGCGACGAGCGCGTAACCAGTAGGGAAACAAAACAAAACTATAGCACAACGAAACGTCGCGGGCGCGCGGCGATTCCGTTGCGAGACGTCGCTCGCGCGCGGCGTTTCCGTGACGATACGCTGGCGGAATAAACGATCGTCGTGGAGATTCTCCGACGATAGAAGGACGGACTCGCAGCGTTTTCCTCGCTCGTGGAGATAGCGCCTAAGACACTCCCACAAGGTCAGCATGTGTCCTTTAATGAGGGTATCCCCTCCAGAGTTTCCATTAGCTATTGTATTTCGACATAATAAATAGAAGATATGAAAATAAGTGGTCCAAAAGCGGGCATAATTTTGAATAGGTATTTTTAATCGAACCATAAAAAAAATTCATCGAAAGAAATGTACCTATTCGTGAATTGTTTTATGCAAATTGGTTTTGTTCAATTATACTTCTACACGTGGCAGTACTGACTATGAATTCTGTTGATTTTATTCTTTATCAGAACTCCTATAAAAAACAATTGAAAAATGGTGTAATACATTTTAGCCCTTTTTTGTCTATCTACGCTTTTTGGTTAGGAAATATAAGTTTTTAACTTTTTGATTTTACAAAAAGCGCTAGTCCGATTTCGATAAAATTTTAATAGGACTATTCGGGAAGAATACCCTTTCCTTTCCTTGGACGGTGATCAAAAATTTAACTAAACACACTATTAAACTACACTGCACTGCGCTGGCGCAGCGATTGTACCATTGGCTATTGCGCTGCGGGGTCACAGATTCAGAACAAATGTAATAATATGTATAAGTATCGCCTTTATGTAGTTAAATGTTTGTAAACACATCCATAATACATGAGAAATTCATAGTGTAGTACAACAAAGTTTCCAGACAGATAAAGATTACTTTGGCATGCTGTAACAATATTTAGTATGAATTTCGTTGGTTCACAAATGAAGCCCCACAAGCAATTCTTAAGTAAAATGAGGTGAATTTCAAAGGATTTCGCTTAATTGGAAAATGAGATCTCGTGATAGTCAATTTGGTAAGTAAAGTCGGTTGGAATTGAATCAATATTTTAGATATGATCTTCAGAGTGCGGGGAAACACGATGTATTTTGAAATACAATAATTAAATTTGTTCATAATTTTAGCAACAGTACCTATACAGGGTGATTTGTTATTCGATGCGGTCCTTGAAATGGGTGATACTAGACCTTATTTGCAACAATTTTAACCCCGACAACATGGGGTCTAAACTGACTGGTTTTGGAGATATCGAACTTTAAAGGTTTTTCGAAAAATTTCTACCTCTCCATCATTACGTGCTTATTGTTAGAAAGTAATGATAGTCACCACTTAGAATTTATGCTTTTCTGATAGAATATGAACGACTGAATCTAGTGAATACAAGTTTGTTATAAAATTAATCATATCTTGGGAAATTAAGTGTCATAAAGTTTCTGTTTTGAAGTTTTCTGAAAACTTCCCTTGTCTTTCAGAGCATATTTAAAAAAATAAATGTATGACACTTGGTTTACAAATTACAGGAAAAACTTTCTTGTCTCATTACGTTTCTAAAATGGTGCCACAGTACTAACTTTTAGTTAGTGTCTGACCAGAAAATTAGGGTTGTTACTGACAAGGTAGTAAATCAACGAAAATCGGTTGCAATGTTTTTTCGACCCAACACTTTTTTTCTGTGGTTTTTGTCCAAACTGTTATCTGATATTAGCTTTTTGAGTCAATGCGCTAAATCCTGGTCGATGACATCAGGTAAAATCGCGCTTTATCTGGAGTATTTTTACCTGTCCTACCAGTAGGGTGACCTAACTTTAATGAACGCCAGTTTAGTTTTTTTTTATGAAACCAGAGTTTAAAAACATTCCGTCATTGTACTTATGTTTCAAGTAGCTGTTTTAAATGGAAGAGAATTGATGGTTTGACTAACTGGTCCATAGGTAAAATACTCCAAATAAAAACCGACTTTGCCTGATATGATTATGTAATTACGGCCAGGATTAAGCGCATTGACTCAAAAAGCTAATATCAGATAACAGTTTGGACAAAAACCACAGAAAAAAAATGTTGGGTCGAAAAAACATTGCAACCGATTTTCGTTGATTTACTACCTTGTCAGTAAGGGGTGCTAAGACAGGAAACCTCCACGTGCGCCCGTGGACTGGAGTTCCCTCTCGGATACGTCCGGGGGGAAGACCAGTTTTTCGGGCCGGTGCGCCCTGGGATGCGGGCAAAGACTCTCCTTAGGCACTTGTGCCTAAGGGGTTTCTTTGCCCGTATGCAAATAGCCTGTCGGGTGGACGCTCCAACGCGTGTCCCTCTGAACAGCAGAGGGCACAGCGGCGGAGCGGGCTTGCGGACGGTGAGTAAAGGGTATGCTCGCCGTCCGACCAAGGACCAAGCCCGGGTCGGTGGCGCGTCGTGTTTCACGCGTCACCGACGGGGCCCCTTATGGGGCCAAATGCCTGCCGGGGTCGCGGATTTTTCTTAATCTAGGATACCGTGGCCCCGGAACGTATTAAAGGGCATCCGACGGAACACGGGTGGATTTTAGTCAGTAAGAGTCTGACAGTCCCTCCCGCCCCACCCAGGGCGGGAGGACTCATTTGATGATTTTGCCACCCTAAAAAAAAAAAAAAAAAAACCTTGTCAGTAACAACCCTAATTTTCTGGTCAAACACTAACTAAAAGTGGGTACTGTGGCACCATTTCAGAAAGGTAATGAGACAAGAAAGTTTTTCCTGTAATTTGTAAACCAAGTGTCATACATTTTTTTTTTTAATATTCTTTGAAAGACAAGGGAAGTTTTCAGAAAACTTCAAAACAAATACTTTATGACACTTAATTTCTCAAGATATGATTAGTTTTATAACAAACTTGTATTCACTAGATTCAGTCGTTCATATTCTATCAGAAAAGTAAAAATTCTAAGTGGTGACCATCATTACTTTCTAACAATAAGCACTTAATGATGGAGAGGTAGAAATTTTTCGAAAAACCTTTAAAGTTCGATATCTTCAAAACCAGTCAGTTTAGACCCCATGTTGTCGGGGTTAAAATTGTTGCAAATAAGGTCTAGTATCACCCATTTCAAGGACCGCATCGAATTACAAATCACCCTGTATATTAGTGGTGGATTATGGCCCACTCCCTCTCTCAGAGAGGAGGCCTGTGTCCCAGCAGTGGGAACATTTATAGGCTGATGATGATGATATATTAGAAATGAATAAAAAACTAAAAAAAAAAATTGTTTTGTATCAGTTAGTCTTGATGGCTCTGAGGTTAAGACTGCCTCTCATACCTACAAAATATTCCAATACGAGCGAGTATCAATAATGCGTTTTTTACATCCTGTGTCTGTGTTTCCGAACGCATACAAACTTAATCTCTTCAAAGTTAGAGTGAACAGGCTTCTTCTGGGTAAGCTCGCTCCATCGTCGACGTTGTCTTTGTCACCCCTGACTTAGACTAAGGTCAAGAGCAAACACATCGTATATAAAAAAAAAAACCTCACACACATCGATTGCCCTGGCTGGAGGCCTTAAAATCTTAAGGCATCCACAGAAAAGCCCGGTTGAGCAGACACAACTAAATAGAGGTTGACCTGCGAGATGCCATATACAAAAAAAAACATCGATGAACACGATGACATCGATGAAGGAAAACATCGTGAAGAAACCTAGACTTACATAAACAATAGAGGCAGAGGCCTGTGTGGCGTTTCCAGAGGTAACAACCTCACACCAAATAGAAAGAAGTTACTTAGTGTAAGTTTTATATAGTTTGGAAATTCCGTTCTAAATTAATGTGAACTGCTTTTAACATGAAATTATTTCTGTAGTATATACATCGGCATTATGCATAATAAACATCAGCCTATACATTACAGTTTTTATTTCGTTATAATTTATGGCGGAAATCTGCTCAGTATGTTCTAATTTCACTAAGAAGGAAAATACAGCATTAGATTTTTGTAAACATTGAAATTCGTAAGTATTTTTTTCATTCAATCAATAATAATACAGGAACAAAAATAAAGTTGTCTCGTTGTTATCTCTTTGTCGTCTCGTCTCATCGGCATCTCGTGTCGTCGTCATCTCGAGTCTTTTCGTTTGTCAAAATAAATGTAACGTACGCGTACAGCTATTTATTTCAGGATTTCGCGATTCGACTCAATATTATGATTATGATAAATAGACACTGAAACGAAAGTCTTAAAGAAAAAAAAAAATTGTAAAGGCTCTACATTTATATACTCGTATTTGGCTTCTTGAATATGGACGAATTTCCATAATGTTGATTCGTCTATATCAGAATCAAATATACCTAAGAGCTAATAATCCTGATTTTATAAATGTTTTCTTTGATACTTTGTAAGGTTCTCATAATTCATTTTATCAATACGTCTTTGACAGGTATGGTTTCCTTGAAACGAGCTCAAAATGAGTCCATTTATGTATATTTTGTATTGCATACCCATTTACCATGTTACATTTACCTAAACACGTAATGATATGGATTCCGTGAAAGCTTTTGTAAGCTTTTACGTGTGTTATGTGTTTCCTTCATTTAATTTTACAAAAGTTTTTTCGGTATATATTATATCAAACCAAGTTGTTGGTTATCTAGAAGTTATATGGTTAATATCGAGCAGTGGTGGCCCAGTGTTATCGGCCCCGACTTACGAGTTGAAGGTAGTGGGTTCAAACCCAGCCACGCGCATTACTTTGTGTAATTTACTTAATCACCACTGCTCTCAAAACGGCGAAGGAAAACATCGTGAGAAAACCGGCATGTCCTAGTACCAAAAAGTTCGAAGACATGTGACATCCACCAACCGGCACTGGGCCCGAGTGGTGGATTATGGCCCACTCCCTCTCTCAGAGAGGAGGCCTGTGTCCCAGCAGTGGGAACATTTATAGGCTGATGATGATGATATATTAGAAATGAATAAAAAACTAAAAAAAAAAATTGTTTTGTATCAGTTAGTCTTGATGGCTCTGAGGTTAAGACTGCCTCTCATACCTACAAAATATTCCAATACGAGCGAGTATCAATAATGCGTTTTTTACATCCTGTGTCTGTGTTTCCGAACGCATACAAACTTAATCTCTTCAAAGTTAGAGTGAACAGGCTTCTTCTGGGTAAGCTCGCTCCATCGTCGACGTTGTCTTTGTCACCCCTGACTTAGACTAAGGTCAAGAGCAAACACATCGTATATAAAAAAAAAAACCTCACACACATCGATTGCCCTGGCTGGAGGCCTTAAAATCTTAAGGCATCCACAGAAAAGCCCGGTTGAGCAGACACAACTAAATAGAGGTTGACCTGCGAGATGCCATATACAAAAAAAAACATCGATGAACACGATGACATCGATGAAGGAAAACATCGTGAAGAAACCTAGACTTACATAAACAATAGAGGCAGAGGCCTGTGTGGCGTTTCCAGAGGTAACAACCTCACACCAAATAGAAAGAAGTTACTTAGTGTAAGTTTTATATAGTTTGGAAATTCCGTTCTAAATTAATGTGAACTGCTTTTAACATGAAATTATTTCTGTAGTATATACATCGGCATTATGCATAATAAACATCAGCCTATACATTACAGTTTTTATTTCGTTATAATTTATGGCGGAAATCTGCTCAGTGTGTTCTAATTTCACTAAGAAGGAAAATACAGCATTAGATTTTTGTAAACATTGAAATTCGTAAGTATTTTTTTCATTCAATCAATAATAATACAGGAACAAAAATAAAGTTGTCTCGTTGTTATCTCTTTGTCGTCTCGTCTCATCGGCATCTCGTGTCGTCGTCATCTCGAGTCTTTTCGTTTGTCAAAATAAATGTAACGTACGCGTACAGCTATTTATTTCAGGATTTCGCGATTCGACTCAATATTATGATTATGATAAATAGACACTGAAACGAAAGTCTTAAAGAAAAAAAAAATTGTAAAGGCTCTACATTTATATACTCGTATTTGGCTTCTTGAATATGGACGAATTTCCATAATGTTGATTCGTCTATATCAGAATCAAATATACCTAAGAGCTAATAATCCTGATTTTATAAATGTTTTCTTTGATACTTTGTAAGGTTCTCATAATTCATTTTATCAATACGTCTTTGACAGGTATGGTTTCCTTGAAACGAGCTCAAAATGAGTCCATTTATGTATATTTTGTATTGCATACCCATTTACCATGTTACATTTACCTAAACACGTAATGATATGGATTCCGTGAAAGCTTTTGTAAGCTTTTACGTGTGTTATGTGTTTCCTTCATTTAATTTTACAAAAGTTTTTTCGGTATATATTATATCAAACCAAGTTGTTGGTTATCTAGAAGTTATATGGTTAATATCGAGCAGTGGTGGCCCAGTGTTATCGGCCCCGACTTACGAGTTGAAGGTAGTGGGTTCAAACCCAGCCACGCGCATTACTTTGTGTAATTTACTTAATCACCACTGCTCTCAAAACGGCGAAGGAAAACATCGTGAGAAAACCGGCATGTCCTAGTACCAAAAAGTTCGAAGACATGTGACATCCACCAACCGGCACTGGGCCAGAGTGGTGGATTATGGCCCACTCCCTCTCTCAGAGAGGAGGCCTGTGTCCCAGCAGTGGGAACATTTATAGGCTGATGATGATGATATATTAGAAATGAATAAAAAACTAAAAAAAAAAATTGTTTTGTATCAGTTAGTCTTGATGGCTCTGAGGTTAAGACTGCCTCTCATACCTACAAAATATTCCAATACGAGCGAGTATCAATAATGCGTTTTTTACATCCTGTGTCTGTGTTTCCGAACGCATACAAACTTAATCTCTTCAAAGTTAGAGTGAACAGGCTTCTTCTGGGTAAGCTCGCTCCATCGTCGACGTTGTCTTTGTCACCCCTGACTTAGACTAAGGTCAAGAGCAAACACATCGTATATAAAAAAAAAAACCTCACACACATCGATTGCCCTGGCTGGAGGCCTTAAAATCTTAAGGCATCCACAGAAAAGCCCGGTTGAGCAGACACAACTAAATAGAGGTTGACCTGCGAGATGCCATATACAAAAAAAAACATCGATGAACACGATGACATCGATGAAGGAAAACATCGTGAAGAAACCTAGACTTACATAAACAATAGAGGCAGAGGCCTGTGTGGCGTTTCCAGAGGTAACAACCTCACACCAAATAGAAAGAAGTTACTTAGTGTAAGTTTTATATAGTTTGGAAATTCCGTTCTAAATTAATGTGAACTGCTTTTAACATGAAATTATTTCTGTAGTATACATCGGCATTATGCTTAAACATCAGCCTATACATTACAGTTTTTATTTTGTTATAATTTATGGCGGAAATTTTCTGCACAGTGTGTTCTCATTTCACTAAGAAGGAAAATACAGCATTGGATTTTTGTAAACTTTGAAATTCGTAATTTTTTTTTATTCAATCAATAAGGTAAAAGCACCTATTACGGAGGTATCTCGCATCATTTGAAAGTAAGAAACAAAAATAAGCATTTGTAGGTATTTCTAAAGGTGGAAAAAAATTATATCGTTAAAAGTGGAATTTATATTTTGTATTGCTGTTGAGACAATGTTTCTGTTGATGATATTTCTTATTTTAAAGAAATATTTAAATAGTCTGGTCGATTTTTCCTAATACGGAGGTACAATTTTGGTCTGATCCTATTACTGCGGTAGACGGCTCCTAATACGGAGGGTCAGAAATTATATTCATTAAAGTTCCGTACAAATAATATTTATTAAATAATATTATTATGTGTTAGTAACGTAATTCGTAAGTTTTTCATTTATTGACCATTGATTTTATTACATTGCGTAATCAAATTAAATACATAAATTTAAAATAATGTAGATTGCATAAATTTAAATAAAACAATTACATAAATTTAAAAGTTTTCATCGCTTTTGATTTTATCAAAAAAATATGCATGTCAAATAAGAATCCACAAAAAAAGATACAAAACTTTTACGGAATCCTAAAAACTTGTAATTTTATGTTGTACTAGCTTTTGCCCGCGGCTTCGCTCACGTAATCAGTCGAAAATTCAAGAAGATTTATACATACTTTCATCCCCTATTTTATCCCCTTTGGGGTAGAATTGATCAAAATCCTTTCTTAGCGGATGCCTACGTAATAACATCTACCTGCATGCCAAATTTCAGCCTGATCCGTCCAGTGGTTTGGGCTGTGCGTTGATAGATCACTATATCAGTCACCTTTGAGTTTTATATATTTAGATGAATAGAGCCGTAATAGGAGATCTTAGAACCCTACACGGAGTTACCTGGAAATAATTACCGTCGTAATAGGAAAACTACTCATGTTTTTGATAATCCTAATTCTGACCCATAAATATTTCGATAAACAAAAGAGTAAAAATGCCTAATCAAACATTAACAGTTTTTTGGCTCAGATTTGTAAAACTCAAGTCAAAATTTATACAAAATAAATGTTTTGTGATAAATTAAAATACACCTTCCCATTTTTGCCTCTTCATAGAAACTAACATTTTGTACTCGACAGTTTTCATATTTAACTAGATTTCTAATTAAGAACACATACCACAGAATATGGTTTCTAAGTTATGTGATTAATAATTATTTTAACTAAACTTGAAACTAATTCAATAAGTTAATCAATTGAAAGTTATAAACAATTAAACATGTCCAGTACTTTTCCTATTTCGGAGTCATACCACCGTATTAGGATTAATCTACAAAATTTGTATCGTATTACGGCGGTATTTTATTTTTTATTTTTTTGGTAAAAAATGACTTACAAATATAAAATAAGCTATTTAAATAGTGAGTGTAATAATAAGAAAATGCTATAAATAACAAATGTACAAACTCGAACGGCATCTTAATACGAAAAACTTAGTTTCTAAATATTTGTGTTCTTACTTTTGTTGTTCCGCGTTTTTATGGAAACACCTCTCACGTCGATGTCGTTACACAGACTGATTGATCTTGTTGTGTTGTCTATGTGCTATACTTGCAAACGTCAGTTAAGTCATAAAGTAATAGATTTAGAATAAATAGTTTCGGTTTTGGTGTACCTACACTGAATAAAACGGGAATAAACCGCGAAAATAGAAATACCACCGTAATAGGAAGCGATTTTGACTACCGCCGTATTAGGAGCGTTTACCTTAATAATGCAGAAACAAAAATAAAGTTGTCTCGTTGTTATCTCGTTATCGTCTTGTCTCATCGGCATCTCGTGTCGTCGTCATCTCGAGTCTTTTCGTTTGTGAAAAAAAACTTTTTCAAAAAAGTAACCGACTTCAAAAACAACACCAAGACAAAAAAGGGTGAAATAACCTAATTAATAACTTCTTTCGGATGTCGGTGGCTTTATTTCTTATTTCATTGATTTTTAGCCACCGACTTCCGAAAGAAGTTATTAATTAGGTTATTTCACCCTTTCTTGTTTTGTTGTTTTTTTTGAAGTCGGTTACTTTTTTGAAAAAGTTTTTATTTTACCCTTTTTAGTTTATTTATTAAATATTCAACCCAAATTCTTGCAAAATACAATTTTTTTTACCTAATCTTGTAATCCGTCACAAAATAAAAAATCTATATCTCTAAAACTACTGAACCGATTTTGATGAAACTTGCAGTGTACCCTTAGTTGAACAATACCTAGTACAACAAAAAAAGAATTACTTAAATCGAACTTGTAGTTCCGGAGATATGCGTGCACAAACATAAAAACACACATACATACATACATACATACACTTGTGAAATTTGGCACATTTGTTCAGACGCTGACATAGACTAACATATATGAAAACTGGGCAGTTCTGATAATATTACATACATACGGGTCGAATTGATAACCTCCTTTTTTTTTTTGAAGTCGGTAATAAATATAACGTACGCGTACAGCTATTTATTTCAGAATTTCGCGATTCGACTCAATATTATGATTATATAAATAGACACTGAAACGAAAGTCTTAAAGAAAAAAATAATTATAAAGGCTCTACATTTATATACTCGTATTTGGCTTCTTGAATATGGACGAATTTCCATAATGTTGATTCGTCTATATCAGAATCAAATATACCTAAGAGCTAATAATCCTGATTTTATAAATGTTTTCTTTGATACTTTGTAAGGTTCTCATAATTCATTTTATCAATACGTCTTTGACAGGTATGGTTTCCTTGAAACGAGCTCAAAATGAGTCCATTTATGTATATTTTGTATTGCATACCCATTTACCATGTTACATTTACCTAAACACGTAATGATATGGATTCCGTGAAAGCTTTTGTGAGCTTTTACGTGTGTTATGAGTTTCCTTTATTCAATTTTAGAAAAGTACTTCGGTATATATTATATCAAACCAAGTTGGTGGTTAACTAGAAATTAGACTGCCTTAACATAGTTTTTTCGTCATTAGTAATTCTGTGAGATGAAATATTAACTTAAAGCAAAAGTATTTTGCATTTCTACTAGGATATCATAATTAGAAAATCAAAATTATAGATAACTTATAAACATTCATAAACTCACGCCTTTTTCTTGAGGGTTTCCAAACAACATAACGTCACCTAAACAAATCTGGTCAGTTGTCACCCACAAAAAAAAATAGATAAGTAAGTAGATTTCTACATCTTGACAAAAATATTGCAAATGTATCGCAAAAAACTTAGAATCTCTCATAGTCATGATAAATGTCTCAGTTAAATTTCAAGCGAGATCTAAGTAGTTAGCACCTAACCAGGTCAGGAAAAGCGTTATTTGCTTTTACTTTTTAAGAGTTCTCATTTTGAAATTGCTTCTTGTGTTGAAATGTAGGTAGTACTAGTTTAGTTGTAGGTCTCGTGGTCGCAAGCACGACTTTTGAGCGTCGGGACGTGGGTTGGATTCCTGGGTCCAATGTAGTGGTAACTCTTCTATACTTTCCAGCAGCTCTCATAATATTAGACACACATAAAAAATCTGGAAAAACAAAACTGACTATTATGTGTAACAAACAGTCACTAAAAGACATTAGAGTTTTTGCTCACACTCATATTTGTCTCAGAATAACAGAGAAAAGACGTACTTTTATTACGATAAATATTAATTTCACCCTTGAGGAATGCTTCTCGCGAAAGTACGTTCGTACTTGGTTACTGAGAAAAATTGGACTACATTACGAACAATAAGGCGCTGACAAGTATTTTAGATGATAGTGTTACTCTCTAGTGAGTAATAAACATGTTCTAGAAAGTTCTAAGGAAGATGAATCGTTCTGCTGGGAGTTTAAGGTAACATACACTGTTTATTATCCAGAGTAAATTGAAATTGTCTGGCGAGGTTATGAGGTTAGCGAAAAAACTGGTATAAACTGGGATCCACTCACTAAAGGTTCTGTATCACCGTAGGTCTCAAAGGGCCACTTAGCAATACTCGTAATGATTCACTTCGTGAATCTCCAACAAAAATCTTAGGCTATTCTTCTATTAGTAATACGAAGTGAATCTTAAGGCTAAGTTTTAGACCCACTGCTGTAGTAAACCATAAGCTCAATGAGTTGAGTGTGTCACATTGAGCGCGACCGTTAACCAATAGTTTTTCTCAGATTTAAGTATTCTCAGCGTTTTGGTCAGATTCAGATTGCTTGGTTGACGGCTTAGCGATGGGTCCTTTTGTACACACAATAACACCACCAAAATCCAAGAAAAGTTAAAAAGGAATTGCGGAGGCCATTTGTTCCGTAGTGGGCGCAGTTTAACAATGATTAATCCTCCTTCTGAAAGTATTGAAACAAAAATCCAACATTTTATTTATTACTTCAACAAATATAAAACTAGTTCCACATGAATATTCTAGAACGTACAAACTCAACTAGGCTCACATTTACAATGACATGTACACATATTATTTCCTTTGCCTGCTCACAGTCGGGTATCGCAATATCTCGTGAGGCATACCCGTGCACTCAAATATAATATTTGTCTTTGGCATATTTATTTTCCAAGTTTATATTGAGGGCGAGCTCGTTTTCTTATAAAAGTCGTGTGTTCTGAGAGAAAATAAATGTCTTGAGGTAGGAAGTTTAAAGTGATTTTGATAGCAAAATAATGTGTATATACGTAGAGTTTAATATTTTTTGTCGATACAGCACGGTTTTATTATCTTTTTCTTCAGTGTAAGGTAGTTTAAGGTTAATTAATTTAAGAGCTTTTGATCTTAATTTTGTTTAAAACGAAATTCTCTGTCTGCCATCTTCAAAAAATAGGTTAGTAAACACTTTTAATCAACAATTCCTAGAAACAACTTCTATTAATATATAGGTCTGAAAAGCTAATTAGTTTTGAGCTTTTTTGAAATTAATAAATAGTTCTCAGCAATAAATCTGTGGAAGTATCGCTTAATTAGTTTCGTCGAAAAGACGTTTTAAATTATCTTTTTGTGTTAAACGCGTTTAGTGAGTTGTGGGCAAGCGGGCATGAGATTGAATTTGATGTATTAATTGTGAGTTGTTCAGATTTCAATCTCAAATAAACATGGTAGGTACAGTCAGCATCAAAAGTTGCTGACCACTTTCAGGTTTTCAAAATCGTTGTACACCGTAATAATACATAATAATACGGTGTACAACGATTTTGAAAATCTAAATGTGGTCAGCAACTTTTGATGCTGACTGTACCTATGAGACTTGAAAAGAAATAGGTATTTGTGTGTTTTTAGCTTTAATTAATATTTTTTTATGTGCTTAAAGTATATAAGCTGTCTAAAAGTAGGTATAATTATATGCTTTTTGAAGTTTTCAATATTATATTCAGTACTTTCTCACGCTTTCCTTATTTTAACCTAAGCTTATTAATTAATTTATGATGAAATTATTTACTTTCACTCGTGAATAAGCTTATTCAAACTTCTCTTTTATCAAGCGTGTCAGACCAAGCACAATGAAGAGTTCCGTAGTTACGAATAATTTAGTTACATGGCGAGCGTGTGCCCTTTAATGTATGAAATGAATTAAAAATATAAGTTTGAAATGGTTTTTTTCTGTGTATGACCAAATTTTTGACTTAGGTATCTTGACTTCATTTGTACTTATGTTCAGACTTCTTGTCTTTTTTGGTTTTGATTACCTACTTCGCGAACGTCAAAATATGTGGCAAAACAGAGCATATACAGCCCTATGATACAGCCAAATCTATTGGTTACTTTGACGCATTCCTGACAAAAAGGCTCTTGACAGATGGACAACAAAGTGGCCCGACAAGGGATCCACTTTTTCTTTCGAGTTACTGAACCCTAAAAAAGCTTATCTTATTATCTACTTTGTCTAATTTTTTAAAATATAAAATCCAAAACAAATACGTGTTCGTGTACAAATTCGTGTCAAACTCTCAAAAAAGAAATAATCGAAGTGACATTCAGTATCGTGTAAAAAGAAACAAAGATGGAAATTACCAAACCTTCTTCGTAACGATAGTTCTTATGTTTGGAACTTGGGACAGGGACCGGAAAGCGATATTAATACGTTTTTTTATCTGCCATAAGCCTACGGTAATGTTGGTGTAAGGATCTCGAATGTTCGTCAGATCGTCGTGTCGTAAGGGAATCTTGCCCAATCAGAAAACAATTTCCTTGGTATGTTGGATCCTGCGGAGCAGGTATAAAAAGCGTGAGATTGGTATGTGAATTCGTGCGAGAATATGTTTTTTTTTGAACATACATGTAGGTAAGTTAGGTATCATACAATACTTATTACTTACCTATTGACTGGGTTGCCAAAGTTAGGTTGTTTTTCTTCTTAGCCAAACAACATGTTTACCTAATTGACTGTTGAAAACAAAACAGGTCTTTTTTTTAATGGTATTTGTAAAAACAGCCTTCGGGGGGGTCTTGATGATCTGTTATTTTATCTAATTATTGGCAATAAGCTCTTCTTTAAATAAAAAAGGTATAATTAACCTGCGCTATGTGATTGAATGGTATTGATATTCCTCTGACTATTCCCCATTTTCAAGTTGAGAACAAATGGGGCCTCCTGCCCAGCATGCAGCGGAAGCTAGTGTGAATTGACTGATTAAAAACTTATTTGTTCTTTCAGTTGCTCCTTGCGTTCACTTTATACCACTGTCCTTCGGTTCTGACTACCTGCTATAGTATTCGTTATAAGAACTCTCATCACTGGACCCTACGATGTGCTCTTCGGCGGCTTTGACATCGTCCGATCGTGTAGCGCGATCAGTGAGCGCTAATGTCGCTGTCAGTAGTTTAATGATTAGGTGCGTCCACATAGAACGAGCAGCCTTGCTCTGTTTGGACGTACAATTCTTTCTCGACCGAGGCACAAAACAATATACGCGAGCAAAACAAAAGCCGACACTGGATGGCAGGGGCGCTCGGTCGATCGCCCGCGGCCGGCAGCGTGCGCGCTTTCCTCGGCCGAGACACGTCCACACTAAACGAGCTGCTTCGCGCGGAAAATGCCTCGCGAGGCTGCTTGTTCTGTGTGGACGCACCTATTGAATAGCGAACTAGGAAAATTAGGTTTATAGAGAATAGCATTGCTGTTTGAGCAACATAGGATAACAGCTGTAATTCTTTATTGCTCGAAGAGATACAGACATGCATGTTTATCATAATTATGTTCTAAAACCCATGTTTAAGACGCGGACTGACTACGATTTTAATCGCTTATGACCGCGTAAACTATTGTCACCACTATGGAGCGTCAATAAGATTGAAAATTGAAAAAATGACATTTGTGTTGAAATGTGACGTAAGCTGCGAATGGGCATTTATTTTACTGCTTTTCTTTAGATTATTTAAAATATAGACATAAAATTAAATAATGGTTCGGTCAAAGTTTTAAAAAAATGGAAAACCTACTAAATTCTTAAAAAAAAACTGTTGTTATCGCTGGAAATACAGAGATCTTCGACGTCAAAGTTTATTTTTGTGCTACAACTTCCCAATTTTTATTGGGAATATCAAACTCTTATTTATTATTCTGTTCGGTTTAAATTCTTCTTTATACCCTTCTCTGTTCACTGTATTTTTCGCGTTGCTTATTTTTATTACATTACGTCATACTCGACGTTCTAAGAAACCAATTTTTGGGAATATGAGATAAGACCGCGCCTTAAACATTATAGCGTTATGCATAACATTATTATAATAAAGAGCGATGTTACAACTCGTTAAAAGCAAAGGTTAAAGGGGAATATATAATCTATCTGCTACCGCGTTAAATAGTTTCCTTGGGATGGCACATTCGATTTCCGGCTTTCACTCAAGCTTTCACTTAAGTTCCGCTGTAGTTATTATCTTCGCTGTGTTTTGAAACGGTAGAGGTAGATTATAGCGGAAGAGCTTCTAATTATTATACGTAGTTATGAATATAGAATGGCGTCAAGTTTTATACTTAAAATTAATTAATATTATACATATAAGCGAGTATAAGCAAACTGCAGTGGCAATATGCCGGCCATATTAGTCATATGAACGATGACCGTTGCGATGGGATCCCTACGTGCCCCCCACACGAATGTATCAGGAAAGCAAAGCTGACATGACGACCACAATAACTCTGCCAAGAGTATAGCCACGAATAGCGACTAAGAAAACACAAACACCCAGACCCGAAACAAGTACTTGTAGATAACATAATGTGGGGAAAAGAGTCAACGCCAACAAACCGTGCCGTCAACTTGAATAGTTAAATCATGTCGTGCCGTCAACATAATAGTCAGCTGTTAATAAATTGTGAAAGGACAACACTTGTATGAGCTGTCAGTACACAAATTATGATTAATTAAAAATTACATTAATTATTTTGATTTTAAGTAGGTACAAGTACATTTTTAAGACATCCATTGTTATAACTATCAAATACCTATACGCGATTCAATTGTACTATGATTTTATTACACAGGCCTCCAGGCCTACAGGCCTCAATAGATACTTATGAAACGTCGAAAAACGGCAAAGTTGAGATTAATATATTTATATTGATCGTTTCCATAGAAAAGAACATGAAACACACAAGTACAAACAAAACTGCTTATAAGAAAACAAAAAATTAGCGTACCAATAAAAAATAAACATTGAATCTCCGTTTATTTGAATAACAATCATAAAAAAAACTGACTACTAACTAAATACTTTATACAAATTGATTCCGCGAACATTGACTTTTAAGATTCCCGAGCCAATTTTCTTTTTTCAGTGATCATTGACGTTAGGAAAACGTTGAAAGAATAGCTATGACAAATAAAACCAATCGTTTGAAGTCAATTTTCAATCTGTGTCGAGATAAAAGGCTTTAGGCGTGTTGTGTCATGTTCCGTTTGACTAAGCTTTTAACTGAACATGGATCCGTCACGTGTGTCGACTATTTGTGTTAGTTTGAATGTTCAATGTTGCCAGTTACCTTTATATTTTAGTTATTTATTGAAAATGAATTGGTATTTTGTTGCAATTTTAATGTTAAATGTTATGAAAAATATCTAGTTTTAATGAATTAGAAAGCAATTTTAATGAAGCAATTTTAATGAATTAGAAAGCAATTTTAATGAAGCAATTTTAATGAATTAGAAAGGTTGATGAATGTTTTCTCTTCTTCAATGGAATCTTCATCACCAAAATTATTGCCACTATTTTTTTAAATATTTATTAAAAAAAGGCAAAAAGGAGGAAATGAGGAAATATTGGGAGAAAAATAGAAAATGTCAAAGAAACAATATAATTATTTCTTATACATACATTAAATACCTACTTTTGATAGTTCGTCATATTTACATTGACTGGCTGCCAATTGCCATTGCCTTTTGTGACCGAATTTTTAAAATATCTTTTCAGATCCTGAAAAGGAGGGCTATTTTACATAAAAGGAAGTTCGACCTAAAAAGCCTGAATTGATCTTTGTCGGTTTCCGTACCTGGTTTCAAAGAATTCCTGGCTTTTTGTTGGTTCCATTCGACGCTCCCGAAACGCTGAAACAATTTTGTTCAGGTCCTCTTTCACTATTTCGAGTGGCCTGTAATTGCCTTTACCTCGTTCTGTGTAAAATGAAATACTTAAGGATGATTCACGCTACATCGGGCCGGGGCCGGGCCGTGCCCCGTCCGTGTGTCGTCGGGGCGTCGGACGGGGCACTGTCGATCATTGTGGTGTACTTACTTTTTGTTTGAAGTGATTCATGCTTGCGGCCCGGATAGGACACGTCCGGGGCACGAAAGGGGCACGGCCGGTGTAGCGTGAATCATATTATCTTGTTAGAGTTATTTTCATAAAATAACTGTTTATTTGAAAGCATACAAGTGTATGACGTCACAATCTGGCGTCAGGAAACTCTCCTTCATAGTTGAACTGCTATTATGATTACTTTATAACTCAACCAGAAGTATAGAGAGCAAAGCTTTTAATTTCAAACAATGTTTACTTACGGGCTATAATTCAGAAACAACACAAACAGATCCAGTGATAAAAGCCGGTTAACCAATAAAGTTGCTTGCTAACTATTACTGTATATTTGCGAGGAAGTTTGAAACTTGCACTGGATCCATTTAATGGGCTCAGGCGTCTAATTGGATGTAGTTCTGACGTTAACCGCTGTGTGTTCGTTATACTAAAGTTTTTCTACTATTTTTTATACCCACCTCAATTTCAGCCCGAAAAGTATTCTAATTGCTTCGGCCAAATTATCCGTTGTAATTAGTTTGGTAATGGCGGACGAGTATTCTCAATTTGAAATTTGTTTTTATTTTTTTCGTGGAATTCGTGGTTTGGCTCGAGTTAATTTTTGAAAACAAAAAGTTCTTGCCAGCCAATGTTTTTTTTTTTCGTGCTCGCTGATATTCGTTCTCTTTGGTTGATATTGTGCAGAACCAATCATGTTCTTTAGTTTACGAATTGTGCAGGAGCTGTGTTTCATTCATTACCGCCTGAGTCGCGAATCGTAAAATATACGAGTACCTATATTGCGGAAAGAAAAGTATTCCAATTATACGTCACCAAAAGACGTTTAAACATGGAATTAAAGAATAGACCTTGCCGGGCAAGACTGCGATAGCCTAGTTGTTAAAGTGTTTGGATTTTTGTTTATTTATTGGTGTATCCAGAAAGAAGCAGGTTCAAGTCTTGCTCGCAGTTGAATTTTTCTTTCTATTTAAATGCTGTATTTTATACCAGTATGTAATTTACAAAAAAAATATGGTAGATGTATTTTGCACTCGTATTTCTATAAGAAGCCTCCTGCGCACCGATAGAACACAATAAAACTGTTAAACGCTAATTGCGCTAATAACTAGACCTCACAACCACTTCATACAATAATAGACCAATGATAGTTCTCCCACTACCCAATACAGTTATTACGACCCAATAGTCCAGTTCAAGCACTAACTGCGACAAATGAAACCAAATACGTGTAATGAAACCTCTTAATTGGATTGTTTGGTCGTTTATGTACGTAGAATATTCAGTTGAACACAATATTTGTTATTTAACTATTAGTGCAGTGTTTCCCAAACATTGTTCTGCTATGGTCCGGTTACTTTCACACTCCCTCTTCGTGGTCCACTTAATATTTTTAAACCCAAGTTGGGCTTAAAAGCTGGTTAGATATATAGCAATTAGATAAAATAATACACATTAGCAAAAAGACCCGTGACCCGGTATTCTATTTTGAGGACTGGTACCGGGTCGCGACCCAGCAAATGGGACTTGCTGTATTAGTGAGCTCACAGTGTGGAATCGGGTAGTGTAGTAATAAGCCATCAAAAACATAAATCGACGGCAGCAAACAAAGGACAAGCGGCTATCTACAAAATCACTAATTTTAAGGGATAAACAAGTGTAGGTGATTTTAGTTACGTGGCTCTATTATGCCGCGTACATAAATATAACTACTGTACGCCTCAATAATTAGACATTTTAATAACAGAGGTGGCCTACCATAAAATCTTAGGCCGAAATAAATAGTCGTACCTAAGTGATAGCCAAAGCAAACTCAGTGCTTGAGAGTTCCTTTAGTCAAGACGTCGTGGTAAAATAAACAAAAAACATCAGTAGATAAAATAAATAGAATTCTGTGCCCCTATATTTTTTCGGTTTCAAATTTTTTGTAACAATCCTAAAATACATGTTTTTCTTATATATGATAAGCACCACCAATACTAATTAATTCATGTTTATGCTAACCAAAAGCGCCATTAATTAATTTGTTCAATGATTTTAAGCTAAAAATGGCTATCACAGTGCCGGTACATGTAATTAACATATGGCATGATAATTTTACACTAGATAGGTATAATTAAATGCAACAACTGTGCATGTAAATGGGAAAGTATTATTGTATTCTCACCATGTATTAGCTGGACCATATCATAATAGGAACAGTCGTTGATTTATTCATTTGTTTTATTCTCTTGAGTACCTACTTATCCAGGAGTCCTGATCGAAGCATCTCGTTTTAAATTATAATGCCGTCACTTCCTTTGTAAGCATAACTTTGCAGATGGAGGATTGCTTCTCGTTTCGTCTCGCTCCGCAGCATGGCCTCAACCGATACCGGCCCGAGAGGTCGCCGCTGCATATCGGCTACGAACAGATCTCCACCGTACTTTTCTCAATTATAATATGAATTGCAATAAAAATCATAAATTGAAAGTTCATAATACTAGCTGTATGTCCGCATACCTATCTTTAGACTTCTGGTTAAGTACTCAAAGAGTTTTCAAAAACAAAACAAAGACACAAACCACATCCAAGATTCTCGTATCCTGAAACACAAAACAGTTCGAAAACTCATGTCAGAAACACAAGAATCATAATCTAATCCCCCGCGGCACAATTTGGATAAGTGCAACGATGTCACAGGTTTCACACGACAAAGAGGGAAACTAATGCAATTTTCTTCATAGCAAGGTTATGAGATTGTTTTACCATTACTGTTATTGTTTTAGTGGAATTTTGTATGAAATTGATGGGGAAGGATTCTTGGAAAGTGAAGAGTGGGATGTTTTGTTGGTTTTATGGGAATGGGGTTTATACTATGATGAATGAATGAATGTCCAGATTCCTAGTAGGCTACTACAGGCCTAGGCCCTGGGCTCCCAATGTGGAAACACACTGAGAACTAAAGCCAAAAAAGTAAGAAAAATTACCCCCGTAGTTCGACCCCAAACTAGCACATTTGTAGAAAAATGGCTTCACGTAAACCGTTACGTTTTGTATTGAACACGGAATCTGTACATATTATAATTTAAGACAACATGCTAGAAAAGTATGCGACGAAAAAAATAATGGCAAATGGCATGTATTATAATGCAACTCTAATCGATGTCACTGTAATCTGTATCCAGTAGAGTAAGATACAGGGTCGGGGAAACTTCTTAAGCATGTTAAGCCCTTGATCCCATTCTGTTGTCATTTAAAAGATACATAATCAAAACTCTGAAAGTCCGACACCTGTCTTATCAAAGACTATCGTGTTACACAGCCACAGCAGCAGGATGTGCAGTTCAAATAGCTCGGAGCTGATCGCAATATATCTGAGAAAGAACATAATCACAAGTTGACTATAAATAAAACGAGGAATTTGAATTAAAGTACGATTGAAGTAACTCAACACATTGAAGTTCAGAACAAGCGAACAATACCAATTACAAAATAATTGATTCACGGCACTGAAAAATTAGTCAGGAATATCCTGGCTTCCACACTGACTGATTTTGATGTGCCGTGCTTCTCTGAGGCTTTGGACGCTTGGAAAATCGCTTGCCCGAATACCGATCTACCCGGCAATCCATCTTCCCAAAGACAGTGGGATGAGCCGCTCTGCAGTGTAGTTCAGAATAACCTACTAAACACATCTGCTACTACTGCTGAGCGTGCGCGCCTGCTGGCTGTGGGTAAGTGGGAGTCGGGTCTTTGGCTTCACGCACTGCCGTCGTCGAGCATCGGCACCTTACTCGACGACACCACCTTCCGGCTCGCTGTTTCCCTCCGGTTAGGTTCCCCACTCTGTTCTCCTCATCGCTGTCACTGTGGGGAAGCTGTCAACAGCCTCGGACACCATGGCCTGTCCTGCAGCCGTAGTGCGGGCCGTTTTGCGCGGCACGCGAACATAAACGACATTATTCGACGAGCTCTTGTTACCGTCGGCGTTCCAGCTGTTTTAGAACCCAACGGCTTGGCACGCGACGATGGCAAAAGACCGGACGGTATGTCTTTGTTTCCTTGGAAGATGGGTAGGCCTCTAGTGTGGGACGCAACCTGTGTCGATACTCTTGCGCCATCCCATCTTCCAAGTTCATCGTGCTCTGCTGGCGCTGCTGCTGCGGTTGCTGAAAACCTCAAGCGGCGTAAATATAGTAACCTGAGTAGTAACTATATTTTTGAGCCGTTTGGGGTTGAAACTATAGGGCCATGGGGTCCGAGTGCTCACAGACTCTTCAGAGACATTTCGAAAAGACTTGTTGACGCTTCCCGTGACCCAAGAGCTGGCTTTTACCTTGGTCAGAGGCTAAGTATAGCCATACAAAGAGGCAACGCCGCCAGTCTCTTGGGCACATTACCAGCTGACAGCGTTGAGGATGAGTTTTTCGATGCTCTATAGTGTAATTTATTTAATTGGTTTTATGTCATAGTTTTTTATTTTGTAAATATTTAGGTTTAATTAATGTATTTTAGTTTTAATTTTAATTTTACTTTCAATGTAATTTATACCTCCAAAATAATTTGAATTAATTATAATTTATTCT
This sequence comes from Agrotis exclamationis, assembly GCA_950005045.1. Lineage (NCBI taxonomy): Eukaryota > Metazoa > Arthropoda > Insecta > Lepidoptera > Noctuidae > Agrotis > Agrotis exclamationis. The sequence continues at coordinate 11,509,492 of OX465419.1, forward strand.
AACAAGTTACGCAAACAAATGAAAAGTTCACAAACTCGAGTAAAACTAACATCAATACTGGTAACGTTGTATTTACTTTTATTATTATTGAAAAGTTTATTTTTAGTACTTATTAACGTAGGAATAAAGTTCATTTTGGGGTCGGAATAGGAAGTTTTTGTTAGCAATACTGGCCTGGATTCTGATGTGAATACACAAACTATAGGTACCAAATAGTACCCCTGGGTGCCGTAAGTGGCGAGTGCTCCGCGGTCAATGGATAAGCCGATACGTTACGTTATACGTCGGGCACTTTACACAAGTTTGTTGAAAATGTTTATTCGAAAATACGAGTAACTGCAGCGGCCATGGCAAAATAGATGCAGTTTCGATTTAGATAATTATTATTATTATTTCGTTTATACAGGGTGTTAGGGACATCGACGCACAAACGGATACCATGGGTCCAAGACATGATTCTGGACACCCCGTGTTGGAATTTTTCGTCGGTTTTTTCCTATATTTTTATTTTTATAAGTTTGTTTTTTTTAATAGTGAGCCGCGCTTAAAGTACTACAGGTACTGTGGTACTGGGCACAGTATTTAGGTATACGATGACCTTTCATTATAAACATCTAAGAAAGTAAGAAGACACTAGGTATTTCTAGTTTTATTTACATCGCTATCTTTTAGTGAAAGTAGTGAATTAATTACTTTTTTATTAAAAATCTCATTGGGTTAGGTAAGAATAACGATTATGAACAGGCTAAAGTAAAAAAAACCGGCGAAAAATTCCAACACCCCCGTGTTGGAATTTTTCGTCGGTCCAGAATCATGTCCTGGACCCATGGTATCCGTTTGTGCGTCGATGTCCCTAACACCCTGTATAATTCAGACTTGATCATTTTGTCCATTTATTGTTAGTTACAAAGGTCTTTTTTTTTTATCGTGGTAAAATCATCAAATGAGTCCTCCCACCCCGGGCAGGGCGGGAGGGACTGTCAGACTTGTACTGACTAAAATCCACGGTGTCCTTCAATAGCCCTTTTATTCCGGGGTCACGGTAATGAGATAAGTCCCGCGACCCCGGCAGGCTTCGGCCCTCTAGAGGGGGGCCCCGTCATCTTGCTGACGCTCTTTGAGGCGCGCGTGGAACGCAACGCGCCGTCGACCCGGGCATGGTCCATGGTCGGGCAGCGAGTTGCCCTTTACTCGCCGCCCGCATGCCCGCGCCTACGGTGGCCGGAGATCGTCTTGCGACGTCCGTCGCCGTGGGTGTAAATCACTGCGGGTGGGGCGGAGGGAGGACATTGTCCTCTCCCTCACGCGGCCCGCCTCCTCCTTCGCGAGCATGACTGCTTCGCAGAAGGAGGCGACCGCTTCCCACTCCGTCTCGCCCCGCAGCATGGCCGCAACCAATGCCGGGCGCGAGAGGTCTCCGCCTATCGCCGCCGTGAGGACACGTCGGTGCTCTGCCCAAGCTGGGCAGTCTTGCACCGTATGCTCTACTGTGTCCTCCGGGCGATCTTCGCAGTGGTGACACCCAGGCGTTTCCTCCTTTCTCCTTAGACACAGGTACCTCCCGAAACTTCCGTGTCCGGTGAGGACCTGCGTCATGCGGTAGGTCAGGACGCCGTGACTCCTATCCAGCCACTCCTCAAAGAGGGGTCTTACCGCCGCGATTGCGGCGTGCCCGAGTTACAAAGGTCTTAGAAAACTATGTTAGTCATCAATCACAAAAAGTTAATACAAAAAATAAAAATGATACAATAGCCATAATGTCAAAAAATACAGATCAATATTATCATTCATTCAATTTAGGTATGTCAAGAAATGTCAGTGTTTTCTAGTCACATGTAGCCGAATAAGCCTACCCAGCACTGCAGACTCAGTTCTCTCAGAGATCGTTCTTAGGATTCAGTTGGCGCTCCCACGTATCCTCCGCATCAGGGAAGCTGTTTTCTTACTAATGGCATAAAAGTCAATGTCAGAATATCAGATAAGGCTCCGTGGGACTGACTTGAAAGGAAACCGTGACCCTCTAACACAAAGGGCAACCGAAGGTGTAGGGTGGAAGTCTAGTCTAGTCTCGTTTAGTCTGTAAGTGTCTGACAGTCCCATTTGTTGTACTCTGCAAACAAGGAATTTTGGGTAATTCATTTCTTTAGCACGGTTTTCAGAACGGTGCAGGAAAAAAATAGTGTCTTTGCTCCAAAACTTTGAAGCCATATTAATATGACGTGGTGATAATCATCACGTGTTTGTTATAAAAAAGGTCTTGGAAAGCACATCACAAATATTATGTAAATATCATGTTGTTTATGTCAACGGAGGAGTAATAAAAAAAAGTTTTAAAAAACCACGGCTCTTCCTTGATCATTTTTGTACCTTTGTATCTCTGGACTTACATTTGAGTTATTTTCTTGTTTCGACCCTTTTAGAATTTAACAAACCTTTTTAAACATTATTTTTTAAACAGAAAATGAACCGAAAGAAAATCAGAAAGTACAAAATGTAATTCAGGAGCTAGTCTAAATTGCTTACAAAAACTTCTCCTCTTTATTATATAACCTAACTTTATTTTCGCAACTTGTTTGCTCTGCAACGTAATAACCTAAAAGATAAATACTAAAGGCGTGAGCCTAATCTTCTGAACAAAAAAGTTTTTTATTTACTTATTCTGTTTTTCTAGTGCTCTCAGAGATTACCCTGGGAAGACTACATATCATTTATTATACCTAATAACGGAGATAAAGGTACCTACTTACAACAAAGGTAAGACTAATAGTAGATTATTAACCAAGGGGATAAAGCAGTGTCTTCTGTCGCGGGTGACGATTTAAATCGCAAGAGTAACGAAGGACTCGAGGTTTACTCCCGAGCGTAGCGAGGGTGTTAAAAACTTAAATCACAAGCGAAGCGAGGGATTTAAGACGAGTCCTGAGTGTAGCGAGGGATTTAAGTTCACCCAAGACTAAGACAGCTTTATCACCGAGGAAAATACTCTACTTTTCGTACCATTTGCGAAAAAAAATAACACAATAATAATTTGAGATAAGCATTTGTTAAAAATAATTACAATTAAAATAAACTTAATGTTTATATATTTGAAGAAAAGAAAAACGCGGCAAGACTAATATTTTTTTGTCGGAAAAGCAAAGGCATCAAGCTCATACGGCCTCGTCGGTTTTCGTAATTTTATTTATTAATCATAACTGCATAATAAATGCGCATTCCTTTTTCAAAAAATAAGTATAATGCTTTATATGTAGGTATACAAACTCAATGGTGTAAACACAGATGTAGTTCAGTATAAATTTCGGTAAGTATTCCAAATTTAAATTACATTCTCCCCCTAGAGGATGAATGAAATTCAGTACAAATTTCTTTCCCTGTTTTTAACAGATTAAAAATGACTATTGTTATGTTCGCTTTTTGTGGCATAGAATGTAACTTTTTTGAGCAAGTGGTACGAAATAGTAGATTATTAACCAAGGGGATAAAGCAGTGTCTTCTGTCGCGGTTGACGATTTAAATCGCGAGCATAACGAAGGACTCGAGGTTTACTCCCGAGCGTAGCGAGGGTGTTAAAAACTTAAATCACGAGCGAAGCGAGGGATTTAAGATGAGTCCTGAGTGTAGCGAGGGATTTAAGTTCACCCAAGACTAAGACAGCTTTATCACCGAGGAAAATACTCTACTTTTCGTACCATTTGCGAAAAAATTAACACAATAATAATATGAGATAAGCATTTATTAAAAATAATGACAATTAAAATAAATTAAAACAAACTTATCGTAGTATTTGAAGAAAACAAAAACGCGGCAAATTCCTAGTTCATAATACATTTTTTTCGGAAAAGCAAAGGCATCAAGCTCATACGGCCTCGTCGGTTTTCGTAATTTTATTTTAAAATCATAACTGCATAATAAATGCGTATTCCTTTTTCAAAAAAGATGTATAATGCTTAAACAAACTCAATGGTGTAAACACACATGTAGTTCGGTAAGTATTCCAAATTTAAATCACATTCTCCCCCTAGAGGATGAATGAAATTCAGTACAATTTTCTTTCCCTGTTTTTAACAGAATAAAAATGACTATTGTTATGTCCTCAGAACAATAACTAAAGCATAGAAGGAAGCTAAATTTGACTAATATAGTCGTCTTTGTTTTCTTATACACTCATAACAGCATTAAAGAGAGACAGATGTAGGTTGCTCAAAATGCAAATCGTCACAAAGTAAACGTCAATTTGGATACCTTGGCTACCTTTATAGTACTAAGTTTAAAAGCTACTTAACGTCTCAGGTTTTTATCAATGACTTTGTTCATCGCATTTTTTCGTATAATGCTTATGGGCGCATGCCAGTTGAAGTGATTCGTTGGTTTTACGTATTTTTGTAAAAATAGTACAAAAATAACAGTGATTTAGTGTAAATCACAAAGCTTAAAGATTAAATAATGTCCTGCATTATAGTGGGATGTAAATCTCATTCATCCCGCAAAGAAAATGATGCGGAAATCATAAGCTCCCATCGGTAAGTAATCAAATATGGTCATTTTGTCAGTTTTTCATTCTCATTTTATGTTATTTTGGCATTATTTCAAATTATTTGAGCTAAGTGTACACGGTAGTGTTTTGAAATCAATATTTTATGCAATTAAATAGTTCGATTATATGGAAATTATAAATTTTAAATCGGCATATAAATTTTTGCAATAGTGCTTGCAAAAACAAAATATCGATATAATATCGATAAACTAGCGTCATCTAAATTATTACATTATTTTTCTTTACACGTAGTTAGGGGGGGGTTTGTGTTTGCAAATTTATGTTTTGGTTTCCGACGACACGCTTCGCTTGCTTACTTGCTTGGCTTGGTTTTGTAGATGCAAACCTACCTTGCCTTCTCCTTCAGAGATGGCAGGGTGCGTGGTCTTGAGGGAGAGCGCAACGGTCGTGTGGATCCTCAAGGCAAGTCTGGTGATGTTCCTTCTCGAGGTTGCCCCCTGTTTTTGGTCTAATTCCATATGAATTAGACGTAACAGAAATCACCGGGCGATTTACCTCAGGGGTGGCGAGGTCATGCCCCTGGGGGTCCACCATCAAACAAGAGCAGATGATGGATAGCAATGACCTCCCGCGTGTTTGTGCCGTGCGCGGGGACCCGTACGGAGGGATGAAGGGATCCTGGTGGTTGAGTGGAGCAGGCTGCACACAACACACCACTTTGGCCTGGATTTCCTCTTACACGGGAGGTAGTGGGGTAGCTACCCACTATCAACCGGCTGAGGCATCCCATAAGCGGGATGTCATGCGAGGGTCGGCTTAGTGGGGGGGGGCAGCCGGCGTGGCGTGGGGTCTCGGGGCGAGTTGCGGCATAGTCTCGTGTCGTATACAGTCCCCTGATCTTCCGTCGCGTGCGGGCTCGTCAATTTCCCACTAGGTTGATCCTATACCGAAGGAGTAGCTCTGGCGATCGCTCGTTGAACGAGTGACGTCCCCGACTGAGGGCTCCGTGGCGGGTGGAGAGCTCCAACGGTGAATTATAAACAACCAAACCTATGGATAAAGAGACAGAATCCAAACCAACCAAACCACAAGCTGCGTCCCGCTCGTCGGATGCGCTTGCAATAACCAACACACCAAGGGCTGCGTCTTTAGATGCGCCATCCACATCTAACACAAGGGTTGCGTCCCAGGATGCGCCTAAGCGGCAACTGCCCAAGACCGCACAGCAAAAACAGAAGCGCTCGGCTGCGTCTAAGGATGCGATGAGGAAGGCAACCGTAAGGGATGCGCCACAACAGGCTGCGTTCCGAGCGATCCCAACCTCATCTGCGTCCACGGATGCGCCTTCCAACACAACCCTGACCGAAAGGCCAAGGACAGCACTCGTTCATGGCGACTCGAGGAGTACTGCAAATGTAGATTCGCCCAAAACACGGGCTGCGTCAACGGCTGCGGTATCTGAGAAGGACCTGACGACTCTGGCCAAAGCCCCACTGGCAGGGGTATCAAGCGACTGGCAAATAGCCACAAAAAAGAAGACGTCCCTCAAGGCAGTGTCGGCTACGGCTGAGATGCCAAAAGACGAGGCTGCCACCGGCGCTAAGCGCAAGCGTAGCGCGAGGCCAAGAGGGCGAAAAACCAAGACCAACATCAAACAACCGGACAGGCCGCAGAAGCGTTCGCGTCCCGAAGATTCCGTCACGCCAACTGGGGTTAGCAAGAAGAGCAAGCCTGCTCGCTCCCGGATGGCTGACGGAACTTTGGTGAGCTATGCTGAAGCGGCTGCGTCCTTCAGGAGCAACGAGTTATGCGTTGCCGTCATGACCGAGCCCTTCTCGGAAATGACGCAGGAGCAAGCGGAGGGGATCCGCCAGGTAATAGAAAACCAGCTCCGGGCTCTGCTAAAGGCTCCTGAACCAACCGACACAACGCAAAGCACCGCGATCCATTTTAGAGGCCGGGCCCATTTCGCTGAAGGCGTCCTTAAGACATGGTGTGAGGATGATTTCACGATGGCCTGGCTCAGAGAGGTCGTAAACAGCATACCGTCCCCGTTACCGGGGACCAAGCTAACCGTTCGGCCTCAAGCCGACATACCCAAGAAAGTAATGTGCATGTTGTTCGTCCCCGAGAATAGCGAGGACACAACAGAACTAATAAGGATGCTGGCGAGGCAGAACCCAAATCTGAAAATGAACACCTGGACCCTGACACACGAAAGAGCTAGGCAGGAGCCCCCGGGTACCTGTCTCTTCTTTCGTGTGCCGGAGACCATGGTAAAAACCATAAAGGACCAGCAACGGCGAGTATACTACCTCATGGGTAGTATATATATCCGCTTCCTGGAGGAGGGTGGTACCAGGGAGAAGGACGCCGTTCCAATATCAGGAGCAGCCTCGAGTGCGCCTGAAGAGGGGCCTGCTCTGCCGCTTCCGGGACGTTCCCAGTCGCCTATCGCGACGGAGACTGTTGGGGAGGCGGTGGAATTGGCGACCTCCATGGCAGCGCTGGAGGTTCTTTCAACAGCGGGTTCAACGAGGGATCCACCCTCGTCCGGTTTGATTTCGGACGAGGACTGCTTTCCGTCAGAGGAGAGAAGTGAGGGCGAGGACAGCAGCCTCTGCTCCTCTCCTTTGCGGGACTAAGATCCTTCAAACCAACCTCCAGCACAGCCAATCTGCGTCGGCCACCTTGCGCAGAGTGCTGGAGAACCAACAAGGGAAGACCATCGCCCTCATCCAAGAGCCGTGGATCAGGGGTGGCAGAATATGCGGTCTGAGCAGCATCGGGGGTAAGTTACTGCTGGACACCTCCGCTAATAACCCGCGCACCTGCATATTTATTCCAAAACATGTACCTAACCTCTTAATTAATGAATTCTGTTCAAGGGACCTGACAGCAGTCAGACTTTTTAGAACCGAACAGGAACTCCCGGACATTGTACTAGCCTCGGCATACCTGCCAGGCGATGAGGACGTGCCTCTGCCAGAGCTCGTCTCACTGGTTGAGTACTGTGAAAAGGAGAAACTGGAACTAATCATCGCGACAGACTCCAACGCGCATCACACGCTCTGGGGTAATGTCAAAACCAACATCCGAGGTGAGGAAATGCTTGATTTCATTCTTAGTAATAATCTTGTTTTACTCAACAAGGGTTCCGAACCTACCTTCGTAAACGCAAGATCGCAAACAATTATAGACTTAACTGTAGCAACCATAGGCATTTCAAACTCCATACAGGACTGGCATGTGTCCACGGAGTTATCATGCTCTGACCATAGATGGATTCGCTATACCATTAACTTCAACCTAACCAAACCACAACCAAGAAGGGTTCCTCGTAACACAGACAAAGCCAGGTTTGCTGAGCTCGTCGAGGCTGAACTAGGCAGATTACCCGCCCTTCCGGCTAAAATACCAGTAACCAATTTAGACGAACATGTAAACAAAATCACATCCATCCTTCTATCTAGCTATGAACAGTCTTGTCTCACGGTACCTAGGCAGGGAGCTCGCCATTCTTGGTGGAGTCCTGAACTGGAAAGACACCGACACAAGCTGAGAAGACTGTTCAACAGAGCTAGGAACACACGATCGCCAGTAGACTGGGACCGCTACACAACAGCTCGTAAAATATATAAAAAACTGATACGCCTCAGAGGGAAGAATAGTTGGAGGCGGTTCTGTACTAACATTGAAAGTAACAACCAGGCAATGAGGGTCAAAGCCTGTCTTGCTCAAGAGACAGACCACTCAATAGGATGCCTGAAAAAACCAGATAACACATACACAACAAATGATGCTGAGACAAGCGAACTACTCCTAACCACCCACTTCCCAGGATGCCAGATTGCCACCCAGCAAAGCTGGGAACCACATAGGGAGAGGGCTGCGAGCGAACTGGATTGGGAGGTGGCGTTAGAAGTAATCGACAAAGACAAAGTAACGTGGGCAATCAACACCTTCCTACCTTTCAAGGCAGCAGGACTAGACGGCATTTTCCCGGCTCTGCTCAGGTGGAGCCAAGGTTTACTGGCTGACTACCTTGTGAAGGTGTTCAGAGCCTGCCTGGCCCACCGCTACATTCCCTTGAAATGGCGGGAAGTAAAAATAATCTTTATACCGAAACCAGGTAGGGGCGACTACACCCAGCCCAAATCTTTTAGACCTATAAGCCTCTCCTCGTTCTTCTTGAAGACTCTGGAGAGGCTGGGAGATAGGAAGATTAGATCCCAAATTTCGGTACAAAGACCCTTACATCCTAATCAACACGCCTACTGTGCAGGCAAATCAACAGAATCAGCACTCCATAGCGTGGTCTCACGTATAGGAAATGCTCTTAAAGACAAAAACTCAACTCTAGGCGCCTTCATTGATATAGAAGGTGCTTTCGACAAAACCAACTTCGTCAGCATCGAACAGGCACTTGCCACACACGGTGTTGCGCGAACACTCATAGAATGGATAAACAACATGTTAAAACACCGTGCTATTCAATTTACCGTGAACACCACCACACGAGGTATCGTGAGTAGGGGCTGCCCACAGGGTGGGGTGCTGTCACCACTGCTGTGGAATTTAGTGGTAAATGAGCTCATTGCAGAGCTCAACGCCAGCGGTCTGTACTCGGTGGGATACGCGGACGATATAGCAATTCTAATCTCGGGGAAATTTGATGGCGTCTTATGCGATCTCATGAGAAAGGCCTTCAAAATAATCGAGGGTTGGTGCACGAAGCACGAACTATCGGTTAACCCCTTGAAAACGGAACTAATAATGTTCACTAACAAGAGAATTCTTGGACCTCATAGGCTTCCAAAACTCTTAAACACAGAACTAACACTCAAGGACGAAGTCAAGTACTTGGGGGTGATCCTGGATAGCAAACTGCTCTGGAACAAGCATCTTGACTACAAACTTAATAAAAGCACAATTACACTCTACCAGTGTAAAAAAATGTTAGGAAAAACATGGGGGCTCTCTCCGAAGATTACTCTGTGGATTTATAAAACGCTGATCAGGCCAATGTTGGCTTATGGTGCACTGGTCTGGTGGACGAGGACAGAACTCTCGACCACCATTACCAGACTACAACGCTTTCAGCGACTGGCCTGTTCGGCTACCACTGGCTGCATGAGAACCACCCCAACAGCAGCCATGGAGATAGCCCTTCAATTAACTCCCCTTGACCTGTACATACAGCAGGAGGCGGCGCTGGCTGCCATCAGGCTAATGCATTTGGGCATATGGGGCAAAAACCATACCAGTTCACACGCTAAAATCCTGGACCGGGCGATTGAGTACCAACCTCTCATCGCTGCCCCGTGTGATAGAATACCAAACCAACCGATGTTCAACAAAAACTATATCATACAAACGGTTCAGGAAGAGAGGGATCAGTCAGGAGCCAATGAAGTGCGAATCTACACAGACGGCTCAAAAACACAAAACGGGTCAGGTGCTGGCATACACTCTCTTGACCTCAATATTAACATACACATACCACTAGGCACACACAGTTCGATCTTTCAATGCGAATGTGTTGCTTTAACACAAGCCGCAACAGCAGTAAAGCGCTTAGGCATCCGGGACTACGGTATTAAATTCCTATCCGACAGCCTATCTGTGCTCAAAGCTTTAGAAAATAAACAAACTAACAATAAATTAATTCTTGAGTGCCACCTAGCTCTGGAGAGCTTGTCGATGTGCAATCGAATTACTCTCCAATGGATCAAAGGACACAGCGAATCTTTGGGTAATGATGCAGCAGATGAACTTGCTAAGAGAGGCTCTGACATGAAGGTGCTAGGCCCGTACCCTCTTCTCCCACTGCCTTTCTCACAATTTCGTGCGTGGATTCGCCAAAGATCGACCGAACTCCATAACAACAGATGGTCACGGGCAACAGACTGTAGACAGTCGAAATTGGCTTTACCAATGGTACACCCGCGATTAACCAAAAAACTCCTCAGCATGAGCAGGAATAACCTTAGAATAATTATAGGAACAATTACGGGCCATAACACACTTAATAAACATCTTTTTAACATAGGTGCCACAGACAGTCCCCTTTGCAGGGGATGCCTTGACGCCGAGGAATCAGCCGCCCACGTCATCCTGGAATGCGTGGCCGTGGCCTCACAACGTGAAGAAATCCTCGGAACAATGAGGTCGCTCCGCGAAGCCTGTGAAGCTCCCAGGAAGCTTCTGTGCTTTTGGGCGGAGCTAGGCTGGCTCTGTTAGCCAGAATCCCCACGCACAACGGACCAAATGAGAGTCTAAGTGCGGAAAAGGGAGTCCCATCATCATCATCATCATCATTTACACGTAGTTTTGTGAAGGATTAAATAATTTTAAGAGTTAAATAAAAACCTACGGTCTTGTGAGCGAATCGTACGTATGAGTAATGAAATGATAGTGTCAAAAATCCGTGTGGCTCATGGTGTAATAATTTAAATTCATGTGTGGCTATATTTTTTTTTGTCACTTTCAGATTTCCGTCCGATGTTGATATGAGGCAAAAATGGATCAACGCTATTGCACGTAACAACTGGGAATCGTTCAGGGCCAATCGCTCTTTTAATATTATTTAAGCGTTTTCTTTGTAATTTCAATTTTTTAATAATTTATGCTGTTTATAAATAAATATGTTGGTCAGACAGAAGTGAGTTCTTTATTTCACCTTAGCATATTTAGATTTATTGCCATGGAGCGATACCTTTTTTTTTTTAGCCTGGTAAAATCATCAAATGAGTCCTCCCACCCCGGGCAGGGCGGAAGGGACTGTCAGACTCGTACTGACTAAAATCCACGGTGTCCTTCAATAGCCCTTTGTGTTCCGGGGTCAAGGTAATGAGATAAGTCCCGCGACCAATGGAGCGATACCATAAACTAAGAAGTCGATATCGGTATTTATTTAATGCATAGTCACATCACTAGCTAATACTCTTTTGTCTATGACAGCGTACGCTTCAAATGTCGTAGAGCGCCTTCTATGCTTTAGTTATTGTTCTGAGGTTATGTCCGCTTTTTGTGGCATAGAATGTCACTTTTTTGAGCAAGTGGTACGAAAAATATATTATTTTAACCCAGTCATATTGTGTTATTTATTAGGGAGCCGTCTAGCTCTTTCTTTGAAGCTTCTATAAGAATTTTCGCTTTATAATCTGCACTATGTAACTAATTCACAAATAAAATTCATTAATCTTCCTATCTCAACTACATTTCTCACATTATTTATATTTACGTACAAATGTGATACAGTGAAGCTAATGCACGTCCACTCTGCCATGAATTTTAACGTACAAACATACATATAAGGTCTACACTGGATAAAATATCAAGTCACTTAATTTTCATTAGCTGTTCCTGAATCTACACGATTTTGTAACAGTGTTAAAGTAACTAAATTATTTAAAAAGTAATTCTTGTGTGGTTTTATTTTCTATACAGCGTAATAAACCCCCTGGTAAGCCACTGGGAAGTTTTCTTCCCGCAACCTGTCATTAGTGTCAAATTTCGGAAAAGCCAACGGGAAGTTTTCTTCCCAGTGGTGGTTAAGAACATTCACTTTGACAAGAGAGACATTTGACAGGTCTGATATTATTGGATGTTTAGGCTTACCAGTGGATGTAATTAGCGTTTGGGGTTGCGATGGTTTAGCTGGTTTAGCATCTGGAGTGCTTTCCAGAAAGACGTCGGTTCGAATACCGCTCGCAGTCAAATTTTTCTTTTCGAAAGATCTTTTTACGAACCACGACGCAGGCGTTATTGCGAACAAATATATATAATAATGTAAGTGACTATATCTAAATTCGAAGGTAGTGACGCCAGCAGGGTCAACCTATCCGAATCCCACCCAAAAACCCGAATTGAAAATTTATTAAAGTTTGATAGATTGAGGTAGTTTGATGAGCTGGCGTCTATACATGTGACATGTATCAACCCACACTGGGCCCGCGTGGTGGGTTATGGCCCATTACTTCTCACAGAGAGGTCTGAGCCCCAGCAGCGGGAATATTATAGCCTGGTGATGAAGTGGTTTCGGTTTAAAGTTGCGGACCAGCACGATATACAATTGTGCGCTGTAGTATTAGGAACAGATTAGGAGAAATCTGAGTTAATAAATCTGCGCTGACCTTAATTTCAATCGCACAAACGGGCACACAGTTTCAAAGGGCTAAGTTAACGGATCAACGCTTGTGTTTCGAATAAACGTGGACTTTAATAACAGACCCGTCTACTGACCAGATTGTATTTCATTCCACAAAACAATACCTGGAAATCTACTGAGTAAATTACTTCAAAGCAAATCAGTATTATTTCAAAGAATAATACAATGACCGGCTGTGTTGTAAGGGCTTTATCATACTGGCAAGGCGATTGTTTCAAAAAAAGTTCTAACTACCTACCTACCAACTATAAATCTAACTACCTACCGGGGTTGCGGGACTAACAGCCACCGTGACTCCGGAATGTAAAGGGCTATTGTAGGACACTGTGGATTTTAGTCAGTACAAGTCTTGATTGTGGATTGTAATAAAGAATTGAGCATTGAGTATCTTGCTTCTCGCCGGAGGGCTCCCGTTAACAAATCACTAACATTATTTTTCAAAGTTGGCCCTTTCTAAGAATTTCTGGTGTATGGCGGGTACATTTATAAACAAAGAAACATACAAACCCCAAACAGTTACCTTTAGTCTGTACAAATAATTATTTAGTGCAGGAATCGAACCCTCTAAACTCTGCAAATCATCCAATTGCTCAGTGACTAAAGTAATTTTACATTGGATGAGATTTTTGATGAATAATATATTTTGGGAATAGGGAGCGACCAGTGAATATATTTTCATGTCTAAGGTACAAATCTAGACTCTTAGTTCATCATCACCATAATTTCTCCTGTGTCGTGGGTTCGTTTATAAACATGGAAACTGACATACACAAACACAAAGAACCGGAACAATCATCTGCAGGTCATACAATTATTTAATCGACGCGGGGATCGAACCCGCGACACGCTACGCATCAGTCGACCACTCAAACACTGCCTCAACTGTGCCGACAAACCGACAACCCGACATATATGGTTGCATAATGATCTTTAAACGACTAAGGACTGATTTTTCAATAGTCAGATAACTTTTATCTGAGGAATAAAAATGGCGGTTTGACAGCTTATCTATTGAAAATATGTCAAACCGCTATTTTTATTCTTCAGATAAAAGTTATCTGACTATTGAAAAATCAGCCCTAAGTATAATTTTATAAGCCATATGTATAGACCTATTGGAAGGAGGACGCACAGTGCCGTGAAAGGTGAAAAGAGGGCCAGGCGGCCTTTGCCCAGGAATGGGACAGAGCAGACCAGAAAAAAAAGATCTGTTGAATAACTGTAAGCAACCGCTTAACGGATTAACTAAACTATATAAAAGAAAAAAAAACAAATATTTTTCTTCTGAAAATTTCGTTTCAAATAACATTGCAGTACTCAATAATTCAACATCAATAAATCCACAACGACCATTGAAACTCACCAATACTGACAACTTGACATAATAACAGGCATGTTTATGAATATTTCTATTTCCAATCATAGCTTTATTAATTTGGGGTAGTGAAACATTGTGGATTTGCATCAATAATGAATTTGTCCAATGAACACGACAGATATCGAGTTTTCATTAAACATTTAAATTTCATTACTTGTACCAATATTACTGTTATTATTTTTATGAACTAACATGAATATTGATTGACTGATTGACGGCACGGTTGACGTAGTGGCTTAGCGATTGACAGCTAAGTGCGCTGCGTGCCGCGGTGGGTTCGATCCCTCCCCCACACGGATATATATATAATTGTTTCAGGTGTCAGTGAGTTTGAATGTTTGTAAACGCATCCACGATACAGGAGTAACATTTTTGGTGTGGAACATCTTTCCTTTTACTTTTTTGCAATCTATGGGAATAGGTGCATCCACACAGAACGAGCAGCCTCGCGAGGCATTTGCTGCGCGAAGCAGCTCGGTTAATGTGGACGTGTCTCGGCCGAAGAAAGTGCGCGCGCTGCCGCTGCCGCGGGCGATCGACGGAGCGCCCGAGCCATCCAGTGTCGGGTTTTGTATATATTCTCGCGTATATTGTTTCGTGCCTCGGTCGAGAAACAATTGCGCGTCCAAACAGAGCAAGCAGCTTCGCGAGGCATTTGTCGTGCGAAGCAAATGCCTCGCGAGGCTGCTCGCTCTGTATGGACGCACCTAATGATTTCGTACAATAGGACTTGCGTGTGTAACAGAAAGCCAGCGAGCTCTACTTGATTTAACCAACGATAGCGAGGTGGTAGAGTTGGCTGTCACAGAACACACAGGACACAGGTTTTTGAATTTTCAAAAGACAAAAAAATTTAATCTAAGTATTACAAAATAGGCTATTTGACAGTATCAATAAATCATAAATCTAATTAGTCCGTTATTTAGAGTTTTTAAAAATAACGGACACATATTTTTTTTAATGTAAAATCAATGAATATTTACCAAGATATAACACATCAAGACTCGAGAGTGGGGGCTCGTGACGTCAGAATTCAGTAAAAAATGTACTGAATCGTGACGTATTGGCAATTTTAAAAGCTTCATATCTCCGTCAATTTTGGTTTGCGTAAAAAAAGAAAAAATACGGGTCAAATATTATTTGATAATCTAATTGACGGATTAATTAGATTTTTTTAGTCAAATAGCCTATTAGGATCATTTAACTGTGAAAGTACCTACCTCAGGTGCCCATTCTAAGGCGTTGATCTCTATGGAGAGTAATGGGCAAGAAACTCCATGGACACTCCTTTTTTTGGACATGGAATTATAGACTATAATCGTTACACTGACCTCAAAATTCGCGTCAAATATTATATCATATCTTTGAGTTTTTAATGTCTTTAATAGTAACAGGCTTTGCAAATAGCTGATCCAATCCAATGTTGCGGTTTGTAGCGACATGGCAACAACGGTTCTTATTCAGGCATTGCAACTCGGTATAAATAGTGAGAGAGGGATCGATAGACTGCTCTCGGAATACCTCGGTCACGTTGTCTTGATTGACTTTGTAATTAGCGCCGGATTGAATGGCTTCTATCCGGTATTGTTCCGAGGGAAATATTGGACTGTCAATAGAACATCGTGTTGGATATCGTATGAGTTATTCTGTTATTACAGTTTATGCAGCCATCGGAGAATTGACATCTCCACCACTAATACACAAAAGTCCTCGTTCATCAGTGCCCCGTTTTACAGGTCCGCTTATCGTATACGTTTTTATTCGGTACTAGAGTTTGCAATTATATGACAGAGTTCACATACATAACAGCACTAACACTGATCCATTTTAAAATACTTTTCCGACGGGCGCCATAAAAATGATTTTGTTAATGCGGTGTTAACATCACGATCCGTTAAAAATGAATACGGATAGTCTATGTAGACGAACCTAACAATGGCGTTACTGAATGACATTATTATTGAATAAGTAGCTGTTCCCCGGGCCTTTATCCCTGCTGCTCGGCTCCTAATGTTCGTAGCGTGATGCTATATAACCTAGCCTTCCTCGATAAATGTACTATCCAACACTTCAAGATTTTCAATTAGGTATTTCAATTTAGAAAAAATACTTTTTTTAATATAATTAGTAAGTCCACCACAAATAAGAACATTTATTGAAGAGAAAAAATCTTAATTCTTTTTGAATAATTAATTATGGCCAATTCAAAAGTGATAAAATTTGAATAAAATTGACGTGAACAAAAACGCGCCCCAATTGCTCGCCTTGGTTGCGACGTCACTTTGACAAAGAATTTGCTTAGCACTGTGTCAACTGGCTTATACGATAACAATTTCAAAGTTAGAACACGTATTATCGATGTATAGAAATTGTCTAAGTGACGTCACACCGCCCCGTCGGGCACTGTCTTCTTAATTAGAGCAAACAAAAAATAATAAAAACAGTTTGTTAAGAAATAAGTATAATTATGATCTTTCCATTAAAGACAAAAACAAATTCATTGAATGTACCAATTGGAACCAGTAGTTCTTGAGATTAGCGTGTTCAACCAACCAAACTCTTCAGATCTTCTTGTTCTTATTCTAGATTGAGCTAAACTCAATTCTTCCCTTATAATGAAACAAAATACATTCAAAATCATAGTATACTATTTTAAAGTCACATTACACGATACGTACTCAAATTTATTAACATCCACAAAGCATTCACAAACTTTATTATCCAACAAAATACTCCACAATACGTGTCTTTACATCGCCACAGATATTTTTAACTCACTTCCATGAATGTTAAACTCTTAACATCCGTATCGCATCGTGTACGTTTAAAATTTACATCAGTTACGAATGGGGAAACTCTTGTAATAAAATCCGTGGGTTCCGTGAGCCGCTCCTTCGCGACATATTTACATAAGTATGTTAAACTTCATTCGTTTCGATAGGTCGCAGGATAAATGAAAAAACAGTTGTTTTTAGAAAAATCCTAGGAGTTTTGCAAAAAAGCAAATCATTAAATGTTATGAAAAATATTTAGTTTTAATTCCGCGAGACAAAACCAGGTTTGGTTGCATGGCATGTTAACTTTTTCTCGCTTTTCCTGCATGAGGGTGGGAAAGTGCGACCTTTTCTGCATGTGCATATGCATGATGGCGTGAGATTGGGACTGCATCCTGCATCCAAGCCTAGATTTTTGCCTCCCGGAATTAAAACTAAAAAAAGATATAACATGTAGGTAATGTCATAGATTTCCGCAAAAAAAACGCCCTGATTCTACGTGTTTAATTTAAAATTTAAGTCTGATAAGAATGATTAGAAATCCAATTACTGATTGGCTAATTTGCAAAACAATGACAATCATAACATTTTTATTCTGGTTGATCAACCGTGTTTACTGCCGTAAGCTTAAATATAAACAAGTTTTCAGTTGGGAGGAAATTAGTGAATGATTTTAAGCTATTGCATAGCTTTTATCACAGGCTCTGAGCGCGGCGGGCGCGAAAAACCTAACAAAAAAACCTGACCACATTTGACAGCACGTCGTTTCAGTTCGGGAGACTTCGGCAATCATAAAGGTACGGACAGACGTGCTCATAAAGGTACGAAGAGGGATTTACTTTTTCTTACTGATTCTAAACGGCCAGCTACAAAAAGAGTTTTCACAATGTAACCTACTTATAAAATTCTCCTACAACAAAGAAGTTCTTTATTACAGTAGTGCACCACAAACATTTTAAATAAATTATATTCTCGTTAAATATACGCGGTAAGCGATTTTTTTCTTTAAAAAAAAAATGTTATGCAATAGCTTCACCGTCGCAGTCTCCGAGTGCCACATGTATTTTTTTTATTTTCTTCTTGTTTGGAGCGGCCGTCTACCCCACTGTTTATCTCAGCAACAGAGCCGCACCTGACTTCCACGAAGCTTTATGATACAACTCTCTGATGTGGTCTACTAATTATCGCTTGACAGGAAATCACCGACAAAATTTTGACGTGGCCCCCGTACTGTTTTTTTTGCAAACATCCTATGACTTTGACATAAAAACGATTTTTTCAATCATCCCACGACAAATACACGAGTTGTAATGTGTAATTCTTATTCCAATCTCGTGTGCGCCGTACGTCTGTACTTATCATACAGTTTGCTTCCTGTCAGATTTTATTGGACGCATTTTGGGGCCAACGTTGGAACTTCTACGTCACTTATGTTGTATGACAGAAATCTGTCCACGAAGATTTCAGTTATGATTTTTGTTATGAAAATTTTCTTTTTTTTTTTCAATTCCGTCTTGCCTTTGATCTATTATTCTGGGTATATTGAAATGGGACTAAGAAAAAGTCTCATAACATTAGTTATACAGAATATACCAAATATGGTATCGTTTCTAGATTTAAAGGGGATATTTTAGGTAATTATGATACATTGAAACATTGAATATACTTTATTGTACACCAAAATTGTTGATAGCTGACTACTGAATATTTCGCTAAATGCAGCAACTTAATTCTTTCTTTTTTTTTCAGCACGCTGGCTCCTGCTCTACAATGGAACTTCTCCTGTGGTGTGTCCTATGGTGGGTGCATAACAAGCATCTATGTAAATTTACATAAACAGATGCAATAAACTGAGCTCGTGAACCTTCTGGCTTTTTCGTAACTTTATGGACGATAATTAACATCGTAGAAAATCTCAAGGGCAAACAGGGCAAAGTTTTTATTTCTTGGCGCTTTTATAAATGTATGGGTGCTGAAGTGCAGGGCTGAAGAGGATGACCTGCCAGGTCATGGGTACCATGCTATAACTTATCACTTAACTTTATAGCCCTACAGGAAAACCGTTATCCGAAGGCTTGAGCTATGCATTCATACTTACGACACGAACGCAGAATATTTCTATACAATATTCCAAGTCTGATGACATTTGGCACACCACTCAAACTACACAACACAAATTCAATATCAACTCTGTGCCGGTATTCGCAGCTACCGCTACTAATTCGGCCTCTACCAATATTTATCGAAAATGTTTACGTGTAATTTGCATATTTGGACGAACCAAAACTCGGTTAAAACGCAACGTATATACGGACAGGTCCCGTCCATGATGACGGATTGCGTACACATATCGCGATCATTCCGTGGTTGGGATTGAAAGGCAATTTTCAACGTGTCCCAAACCCATATCCAACTGCGGGCATGTATTGGTGACAGATGGTTAATATACGATTTATTTTGTACCTGTATCGGTTTTGTCGATGTAAGACATTTTCCACACTTTTAAACAATTTTCGTTAGTACCTATGTTAGAGGCTTTTTATCGTGGAAAATCATCAAAACGGATTTTCTTTTGAACTATTTAAATAGTAGCAACAATTATTTTTTTCAAAACCTTCCACTCATTTACAAAGTTTTTTTTTTCACGATAATCCAGTTCAGTTTATCTACCATTTTAGATGAAAAAGACATTACGTACAACCTACTAAAACAATACTGGCACAAACGTTCGCAGATAACTTTGATTGATACGACAGTGCGTGAATGCGGGCGCGATTTGTCACTAGGGGAACACGAACAGTTTTAGTACTGTTCCATGTAGCTCCTGAGAGCTCCAGCCTTTGTTGGTACTGAAGCTTAGTTTGGAAGAAGATTTGAGACGATAAAAAGCTTAGTGCTTGTAGTATTTGTCAACTTGTTACTGTTATGATACGATTCTACCGAAATAATGTACGGTATATTGTTCGCGCACTTCAGCAGTGTGCGTTCTAAGCTGGTATCGCGTTTAGCCTTTGTGTCCTCCGGCAAGGCTGCGTGCGAACTTTTGTACGCGCAGAGTGCAGCACATTTGTGCGTACAAATTTTTACTAAACTAAGTCTAGTAATGTGCTTCTAATAAAGAGTCCACTGTTTACAGTTTATAGGTGTGCTAACATTTTTAGAATGTTAGCGCAGAATGTGTTAGCCTGAGTGAGTTCACCAGAGCGAACATTTGTGCCACACACTGTGCCACGAAGTGCCTGTGTTACGTATAAAAGAAGAAATTGACTGGCTTTCTGACTGATCGTTCAACGCACAGCTGAACCTTCTGGGTCTAAAAGTATAAAATTTTGCACGAACGTTCTTTAAATGACGTAAGTATGTACCAAGAACGAATTTCATCTCCTAAGGAGGTTTAAAATCAAATTTTTTTAAACACACATCTTTCAAGAAAAATCTTGAAAAATTTTGAAAAATCCTAACCCCAAAGGGGTAATTGAAAATCATAGGGCAAAATTATGAAATTCTCGCGGACGAAGTCACAAACGTATGATTTTGCTTTTAATAAACAAACACGCAATCCAAAAACATACAGATTCGTTAAAATTAAATGCAAACACGAAAATGAAGCGAAACTTTCCAACAGCAATCTGTAAAAAATTAAAAGACAAGTTCAGTCAGTCGTTCCGTCGCCTTCGTGCAAAAGTGTGACGTCATATTATGCAGAAACGAATTTATTTATGAACCCAATGTAGGGATGAAGCAGGGAAATCTGCCCAGAGATTCGTGCACCGAATACTAAGAGGAGTAAATAAAATTGAAATGTATGTTTGTTAGTCGAAAATGAACAGCTTTTATGCGGTTTTTCTGTTTTCTTGTTAATGCTTGCTAAACGAAGTATTTTATTGGCCTTTTTTAGACTCTTTGTAAGGCTGTAAGGTTGATCGAGATACTTCTTTTGCGGTGCATGAATTTCCTGTATTTGGATCTTTTTTTTTCCACCAGAATATTGTCGCGTTGGTGCTGTGTCGGAGTAGTCTTTATCAGAATTATAGAGCAGAACAGGAAGTGAGCCATAATTTGCATGCAATTTGTAAAATTTAGTTTCACCCTATTTATAGACACTGAACACTTGCGGTCAATTCACAAAGAGACGCGACGCTGAGCGCACATTTCAATAGAGTGACTCAAAATCTTACTTTATTGTCTTCACGAAAAGTTACTCACTTCGCCCCTTCGTACACAAGGCGACGCAAGTTTCCGATACCTTATGACTTTGACATATATTGACGCGTGCCTATACAGGCATTTCGTATACACGAAACTCTGAATTACGATAGTCACCTGGATACTAAAGTCTTATATATGGTATCGGAGACTTGCGTCGTCTTGTGTACGAAGGGGCTTACAGTATCATCGCGTCACTTGACCCTTGACGCGTCTCTTGACCCTTACTACTTATAATAATTCAAATTAATACACTCCTTTAATACAAAGTAAATCCTTGGTAAATGCTAACTTTGTACATTATTTTTGTTTAGTTTAACATTTCGTTCATGAAAAAAAAAGATTATTGCATATCGGTATAACTCACCACTACTCACCAGTCAACAAAAGTGTGGTGACCAGTTCAAACATTGAAAGCGGACAGTGTTTGTAACTTTAACATATGGGTCATTGAATTATGTTGGAATAAAAAATGGACAAGTTTCGCAGTACGTTTCAGTTATTAAAAAGTTTTTGTAGTCACTGAACGTCATACCAAAAAGTGCCGACTGTTACACAATGTTTTGTTTTTTTTTTCAAATTCTGTGGTCGCATTTCTATCGGTAAGTTTATAACAAACTAAAACTCAGAGATAAACTAACTTGTTTCGTACTACCGCGTGATTCATCGACACAGAGTTGGCATCATTTTATAAATTACGGACCTCCCGCCCACATGCACACGTGCAAGAAAAGCGGAGACAACATCTCCTGGAGGATGCCCCGTGGACGGGCGAAACACGTGTCGAGTGTAGGTTTTTTTGCATGGCATGTTTTTTCTGGTTTTCTTGTACGTGTGCATATTATGCATGTTTCCTTTCCTGCATGTGCATAAGCATGAGGGCGGGAGGGTATGTAGAATAGATTTCTTTTATGAAATTTATCGCAATTCATCTTACGAATACGCTAAAGTGCCTTAAATAAATAAATAAATAAAGTGTTATAATTATCTAAATCCCCAGTTCAGAAAAACACGAAAGAAAAACGTGCTATAAGCCGGAGCAATGAAGAAAGGATTCTAAAATGGCGGCTTGTACCTACTTGCGTTGACAGATAGTACAGTCAGCATAAAAGATTTCAAGTTAAAGTTTTTTTCAAATTAAAAATAATAAAAACAAGACTGGGTCACAATCATTTCTCAAATTTAACCTAACAATAAAACAAAATTCAACAACAATAACAAACAGGTAACAACGAAAAAAATAACAGAAAACTATAGCAAATATTGGTAAAAAGGATCACTGAGCGCGTCAAGACATCAAGACAATTTTTTTTCTGCTTACGCTACGCTCGTGAGTGAGTATATAGACGGCACTAGTGCGCGAGCGAGAGAACACGATAAGCGCCGCCATTTTAGAATCCTTTCTTCAATGCTCCAGGTTATACTATATCTTTGATAGTACCTAATCTGAAAAAATAAATAAAAGGTTCTAAGTACCCTCATTCTACGAGTTCTTCTCTGAATATCCTAATAAAACATCAAACAAGCAGCAATAATGGAAGAGAAATCTTATACAATATACATAAGTACAACATTTACATACTCACGCCTACCTCGTATAAAAATAATGAAAGTTCCTGAGTAACGGTTACACGTAAAAGAGAATTTTCATCACAAACGCACGGTGGATATTAGGCACACTTGAGGCGCACACTTAGCGCCATTTATCACACCTTATCGTACGTTACGTAAAAATTCTAACACACAGACGTCTCAGACTCCCCTCTCATTTTCTTAGCCTACTTGTCTTTATTTTCCTTCAGGTAATATAAAGAAAGTTGTTTATCTAACTAATCCTTACAAATCTTCATCGCTTTACTTCTAAAACGGACCGAAGCCCTGAAAGGGCTCTCCGCTTTTTTCATTGAAGCTTTTTCACTATTTTAAATCGTTACGAAGTTTTCACATTTTTCTTTTTGCTTCAGCTGTAGCAATTTATTAGATTTTCTAGTGAGTTGAACTGGTAAATGTTTGAAGGAGTTTTAGTGTATTAAAATTGTTGATAAATCAATTTCAGTCGAAACAGATTGCTTCTACTAAGAATTAGCATATCGCGCCTCTGCCATCTACATAATGCCTACATACATAGTTAGTACTCAATCTGTGATTCCGCAACGTTTAAATTGTTGTAATTTATTGTTACTATTATATCGCTTTTTTAGGGTTCCGTAGCCAAATGGCTAAAACGGAACCCTTATAGATTCGTCATGTCTGTATGTCTGTCCGTCCGTATGTCACAGCCACTTTTTGTCGAAAGTATAAGAGCTATCCTGTTGAAACTTGGTAGGTAGATGTATAATGTGAACTGCATTAGGATTTTTATACAAAAATGAAAACAAAACAAATTTTGGGGGTGCCCCCCATACTTAGAATTGAAACTCAAAAATTTTTGTTTCAAAAACCGCTATTATAACTTTGCCATTCATACAAGCACTATGAAAAACAAAGTTATTTTTATTGTTTGTGTTTATTACTTACTAATCTCAATATAATTATATCCCTAATCTTTGCTACTACGGAACCCTTCATGGGCGAGTCCAACTCGCACTTGGCCAGTTTTTTCATTACCTAATTTTCTACTCACGTGCACGAATAAATAAGTAATTGAAATTCTTCATTTTTTATGAGTTCAAATAAGGCTGTCTAAGTATCTGGTCGTCCGGGCACGCCGCAATCGCGGCGGTAAGACCCCTCTTTGAGGAGTGGCTGGATAGGCGTCACGGCGTCCTGACCTACCGCATGACGCAGGTCCTCACCGGACACGGAAGTTTCGGGAGGCACTTGTGTCGGATAAGAAAGGCCTGGGTGTCACCACTGCGAGGATCGCCCGGAGGACGGATGGAGCATACGGTGCAGGACTGCCCCGCTTGGGCAGAGCACTGCCGTGTCCTCACGACGGCGATAGGCGGAGACCTCTCGCGCCCGGCATTGGTCGAGGCCATGCTGCGGGGCGAGACGGACTGGGAAGCGGTCGCTGCCTTCTGCGAAGCAGTCATGCTCGCGAAGGAGGAGGCGGGCCGCGTGAGGGAGAGGACAGCGTCCTCCCTCCGCCCCAGCCGTAGTGGTAGACGACCACGGCAACGGACGTCGCCAGACGATCTCCGGCCACCGTAGGCGCGGGCATGCGGGCGGCGAGTAATGGGCGACTTGCTGCCTGACCACGCGCGCCTCAAAGAGTGTCAGCATGATGACGGGGTCCCCCTCTAGAGAGCTAAAGCCTGCCGGGGTCGCGGGACTTATCTCATTACCGTGACCCCGGAACATTGAAGGCTATTGAAGGACACCGTGGATTTTAGTCAGTACAAGTCTGACAGTCCCTCCCGCCCTGCCCTGGGAGGGAGGACTCATTTGATGATTTTACCACGTAAAAAAAAAATTGTATCTGGTCGTTTCGCCCCGTGGTTCGAATCAACCCATTCCAATGAGGTGCAAATGGTCCCATTCAGAAACAGTCGGTATTTGGGCGATACGTGCTGCGGCCCCCCGAATTATTGAAACCCCGGATTATCATCATCAGAACAATATCCTCGATGTCTAGAGGTGATGTGCGGCGCGCCACAGGGTGTGTTCTATTGAGATTGCACCCACTGAATATTAATACGTATCGTCATAACAAACTATTTGCAATGCAATGGAATTACGAAATACCCTCTAGAATCAACATTGACGACAAATTAATTCGACGGCTCCACAGCGTGTATTTGATTTCACTTTTAAAATTGTGTAAAGGGAATATTTTATGTAACCGTTACTCGTTTTATTTATCTATTTGGGCGTTTAAAAAATTGCACGATGTATAAATTTACAACTAACCAATTTAGTACACGACACTTATACAAACTATCGTGTAATATTTCAGGCAATACGCCAGAGTAAATATTCGCTTTTTATCTGATATATTACGCTTGGCGCATTGGCTTCTGCGCTGCGTGTGACGTGTTCGATTCCTGCACAGAACAAATATTTGTATGACTTACAAGTAGTTGTTCCATGCTCAGCTGTTTCCGTGTCATTTTTAAGAGAAATTCCAAGTGTGGGGGGCAATGTCTTTTTTTGAGGAAGCTATTTAATAAAGATACTGGAAAACGTTGGACACATTCATTTTGATTGTTGTTTTCCTCAACGTATCTATTAATAATGCGACAACTTTATCAGGATCATCAGGATAATCCAGAATTCTACTTATTATAGCCCTGGCAGAAATTGATCCAGTACATTTCCATGAAATTCAATTCCATTTTCTTTCAATCTGGTCACAGTAATAAGAAAAGATAAGGTATAAGAAGATAGGCAGAGGATTATAATAAATTGGTCCGCGAACTTTGCATCTGAAATAGCAATAATAAAAGAGATTAGTTCAAAAGCCTTGCTGAGTTGGAATAAGACCTAAAATGGCGTAACTACACGCTGAATAACACTGGGTCTGGAACGCACAGCCTTGAATCTGCATGTCCGCAACGCGATGTATTATACGTGTCCCTAACACAACGTTTCCGTTTACAAAACCTCTTTGGGTAATTTTCCACGTAATTCTACGTAGGTATGTATTTCACCATTCTTTGGACTTAGATTACCTTACCAAATTTAACAATAATCTTGGTGCTATCTTCGGATCGTGACGGTGATCTAATTACTAAAATTTTACAATTAAAAACTTTCCTTCTTCAAAAAATTCTCGTTGGATCATTTCTGAACATAAAGGTGCATTCACTTGTAATGAGCATTCTTGAAAATGTTACATTACGAGAGCGTTTTAGCGACTATTCTAACAAGCGTTCTGGCGAGCTTTTTGCCGAGCCGATTGTCAAGTTTGACATCTTTATGAAGAAAGAGTATTTGACGATTATCAACTATACCTTTTTTTTTTCCGTGGTAAAATCATCAAATGAGTCCTCCCAGCCCCGGGCAGGGCGGGAGGGACTGTCAGACTTGTACTGACTAAAATCCACGGTGTCCTTCGGTAGAAAGAGCGTCACGACAAAGATCGTGAAAATATTCGCAGCGATGTTTGGCTCCATGCTTGAGTCTGTTCATTGTTCAGTTCGACAAAATAAAAAACGGCGAACGCTCGATTTCCTGTTAAGCTGCGTCTACGCTAGGCGAGCCGAGCATGAGCGGAGCACGAGCAAGGACCGTATTATGACGTCTTAAACCCAGAGTAGTTCCCGCGTGAGTGATCGAGGCGGCGCTAGACGACTTGTATAACTCTGTCTCTTTCACTCACGAGATCTACTCTGGCTTCTCAATCTGGTCACAGTAATAAGAAAAGATAAGGTATAAGAAGATAGGCAGAGGATTATAATAAATTGGTCCGCGAACTTTGCATCTGAAATAGCAATAATAAAAGAGATTAGTTCAAAAGCCTTGCTGAGTTGGAATAAGACCTAAAATGGCGTAACTACACGCTGAATAACACTGGGTCTGGAACGCACAGCCTTGAATCTGCATGTCCGCAACGCGATGTATTATACGTGTCCCTAACACAACGTTTCCGTTTACAAAACCTCTTTGGGTAATTTTCCACGTAATTCTACGTAGGTATGTATTTCACCATTCTTTGGACTTAGATTACCTTACCAAATTTAACAATAATCTTGGTGCTATCTTCGGATCGTGACGGTGATCTAATTACTAAAATTTTACAATTAAAAACTTTCCTTCTTCAAAAAATTCTCGTTGGATCATTTCTGAACATAAAGGTGCATTCACTTGTAATGAGCATTCTTGAAAATGTTACATTACGAGAGCGTTTTAGCGACTATTCTAACAAGCGTTCTGGCGAGCTTTTTGCCGAGCCGATTGTCAAGTTTGACATCTTTATGAAGAAAGAGTATTTGACGATTATCAACTATACCTTTTTTTTTTCCGTGGTAAAATCATCAAATGAGTCCTCCCAGCCCCGGGCAGGGCGGGAGGGACTGTCAGACTTGTACTGACTAAAATCCACGGTGTCCTTCGGTAGAAAGAGCGTCACGACAAAGATCGTGAAAATATTCGCAGCGATGTTTGGCTCCATGCTTGAGTCTGTTCATTGTTCAGTTCGACAAAATAAAAAACGGCGAACGCTCGATTTCCTGTTAAGCTGCGTCTACGCTAGGCGAGCCGAGCATGAGCGGAGCACGAGCAAGGACCGTATTATGACGTCTTAAACCCAGAGTAGTTCCCGCGTGAGTGATCGAGGCGGCGCTAGACGACTTGTATAACTCTGTCTCTTTCACTCACGAGATCTACTCTGGCTTTAAATGTCATAATACGGCCCCTGCTCGTGCTCCGCTCGTGCTCGGCTCGCCTAGCGTAGACGCAGCTTTACAAGTGAATGCTCAAGTCTATCAGCACTAAAGTGCTAAGCTAGCTTAAAAGCTAGCTTTATTTTCAGCTAGCTGTTGTCAGTGGCTCCGCCCGATATAAGTCTAAAATCATCCCACGGGAACATAAAATCGGAATAAAAACTATACTATGTGTTAATCCAGGTTATAAACTACCTGTGTACCAAATTTCATCCAAATCCGTGCAGTGGTTTTTGCGTGGAAGAGTAACAAATATCAATCCATCCATTCTTACATCCAAACAAACATTAACGTTTATGATATTAGTAGGATAGGAAGTAGGATAGTAGGATTCATAAATAACGCCAACATAAAATAACGACATGAAAAACACGATACCACAACATTTCATTACTTAAAACATTATCAAACAAACACATGTTTGAAATGCAACGTTGGTAGTGTTGGTACAATATTAATTAATTAAAGTCGGAAGAACGTGAAGCATACGCAACAATATTTCACTAAAATAAGAGACGTCGCTTCATGTAAAATATTCACTATTTTATTTAAACTGTATTTTGTACATTTTCTGTAGAACCACAAGTTGGTTAGTCGTGTATTTCCAAAAGGCTTTTTCCCGTATCCAATCCTCATAACGGGTTTGCCAGTCAAAAATAAATGTTTTCTTTTTTTTTAAACACTCAGACTGAATACCGCAGATATTTTGATGCTGTATTTTTATGAAACAAATAATTCTCTTCGTTTAAAAATTTGCAAACCGATTCGAAAAATGTTAGAGTATGATGTGTGTTTGTGCAGTGTAACGGAAAATGGGGAATTTTGACGAATGGTTTTTTTTGGTTATTTTTGAGTGGTTTTGTTATTGGAGTGGACATTCAATTACTGTAGCCGAGTACCCATATAGGCAGGAAAAAATATGTGACGATTTATGAGAAAAACATTTTTCAAATCTAGTTTGGTTTTTAGGGTTCCAACCACACTTGTTTAAAACCGTGTACCGTGAACCAAAATGTTTCAAAACCAACCAATTGACTGACTAGTGAATTGTTCGTAAATTAGTGGATTTGACACCCTTGTTTATTGTTAACATATCGTCTGTCCTAAAACGGCGATGCTCGATGTTCTGTTGTGACAAGTGCATCTCTATTCTATCAAACACCTAAAAGAACTTATACAACATTATTTTTAGTATATGCGAAACCTGAATATAGTTTGTTCAGAATCAGTAACTGATTCGACTCCAATTATTTTTTACAACATGTTATATATTTTTTCAAAAATATTTAAATTTTATTTACAATTAATTACAATACAATCACCGTACGATCAGGTACTTTTTCAAACTATTTTCATGAGTGTATAACACAGGAGACGCGGTTTACGTGGGTGTACCGCGAAATGAGCATGTTTTTCAAGGTCTTTATTAATTATAATTGTTTGTATATTAATACAAGCTTATAACTTTGTGATTTTTTATGATACGGTTTAAAATTTTGTACATAGTGTTAGCTTGCAGTTCGTAGTCATGGACTTACTAAGTCCATGCTTGGTTGTCACTCATGCGATCATTCGATCATTCGTTCATCTTGTCATTGTCGGGCATTTTAAAATACGGGTCGGCCTTCTTGTTCGAGACGCCAAGCAGTAAACACGTCTACAGTGACTACATAGAAAAGTGGTGTGATTTATATTATAAGATTAGCAAGTAAGTACAGGAGTTAGTTTTGGTGATATTGAAGTGTTTGTGAAGTGTTATGGAAGAGAGAATAAATATGTTCGAATTATTGTAGTATGTTTGGTTTTCTTTTTACAAAGTCCTTCATTTCTGAGCTGTGTTAGCCACAATAGATTCTTTACACAAAAATACTAGACAGGTATATCGGGTTTCGAATTTATTTTAAACAAAAAATAATGATGTATAACCAACAACAATAGGATCAATAATGAAGAATGAATTCATTCATGTCATACGTGATAGGTATAAAACGTTTAAAGAGCTTCAAATATATTTTGCTCGGTTAAATCAAGCAATACATGAAAAAATATGATTTCAATACGAGATAGTGGAAACACTTGAAAAAATGCCTAAATAACGTTAGAAAATTGCTCCTAACATAAATAACGCTGGATTTAATGGTAAAATAAAATTGGCACAGTTTTCATAACTTATCTCATTTGTCTCATGTATTTAATAAGCTTCTTAGAAAATAAATTAATTTAGTAGACATGATTAATTGTCTTGTACAAATTGAATAATTGGAAGGTTCAAATAAACCCATTTTTAAATAAGAACAACTCACAGAAATATTGAGTACATATTTCAGAAATAAAACTGAAAAAAAAAAAAAAAACGTGTGGCACTCGGTGACTGCCGCGTTAAAGCTATTGCATAGCATTTTTTATCATCTTATATCACCATCAGCCTATAAATGTTCCCACTGCTGGGACACAAGCCTCCTCTCTGTGAGAGGGAGTGGGCCGTAATCTACGCACGCGCGCCCAGTGCGGATTGGTAGATGTCACATGTCTTCGAATTTTTGGTTCTAGGACATGCCGGTTTCCTCACAATGTTTTCCTACACCGTTTTGAGAGCAGTGGTGTAGAAATATATTACACAAAGTAATGCGCCTGACGGGGTTCGAACCCACGACCTACAACTCGTAAGTCGAGGCCGATACCCTGGGCCACCACTGCTCTCATCAATCAACTTATATATGCAATTATAATTGTTTATTTATTTATTATACCTATTTATTACTGTACTAATTAGGCTATGGTTAGCCACGTCAATCAAGTGAAACGTCAAGAAACGTTCTCCCTCTCCCCTCTCCCTCTCCCTCTCCCTCTCCCTCTCCCTCTCCCTCTCCCTCTCCCTCTCCCTCTCCCTCTCCCTCTCCCTCTCCCTCTCCCTCTCCCTCTCCTCTCCCTCTCCCTCTCCCTCTCCCTCTCCCTCTCACTCTCCCTCTCCCTCTCCCTCTCCCTCTCCCTCTCCCTCTCCCTCTCCCTCTCCCTCCTCTCCCTCTCCCTCTCACCTCTCCCTCTCCCTCTCCCTCTCCCTCTCCCTCTCCCTCTCCCTCTCCCTCTCCCTCTCCCTCTCCCTCTCCCTCTCCCTCTCCCTCTCCCTCTCCCTCTCCCTCTCCCTCTCCCTCTCCCTCTCCCTCTCCCTCTCCCTCTCCCTCTCCCTCTCCTCCCTCTCCCTCTCCCTCTCCCTCTCCCTTATACTGATCGTGTTATCGACCAATGAAATTCATCGGTTGTTATACAGCATGCAGGTCCGCCACTCTTATCAATAAATGGCGACGAACATGAAGGTTTTCCTACACCCCGCATGCGGGCTATCGACTAATGAAAACGGTGCCCCCACAGCCCCGAATGCGGGCCCTCTGGCATGCG
This sequence comes from Agrotis exclamationis, assembly GCA_950005045.1. NCBI lineage: Eukaryota > Metazoa > Arthropoda > Insecta > Lepidoptera > Noctuidae > Agrotis > Agrotis exclamationis. The sequence goes on from OX465419.1 coordinate 11,540,240, forward strand.
TTACAGAAATCTCCCGCACCCCGCAATCGGGCCCTAACAACTAATGAAAATGCGCCATAAGTCTTGAATCCGTTTTCATCAGCAGCGATAGCGGCGGCGAAATTATGAAACTTTTTTGGAGACTAGCGATGATGTTCTCCGGCCAAAAAACATAACACTCCAAAAAAACTATTAGAAAACATAGAGTATCATTACAGAACGGGTTAATGCAGACTGACAGTTAATTCTACCACACGCACATTTCAATCAATCATATAGGAAGGACCTTATCTGATCAATGACAAAACACAAAACAACAAAAACATAAAATAGACTCAAACAAAACATGAAACGAAAACCAAACAACATAATGCGGGACTCGTTAATACACAAACGGTCGATGTAAATTCAACTTCAACACATACATAACATAGGTATCTAGATCATTCAACGATTTCAATTAATAAACATAATTATTAAACCAATTAATTAAGTTCACCAAGTACAGAATCACCTTTTTTTAAAAGAAAACTTTTGCCCACACTAGGAATATCTCCTGTATCGTGGGGTTTACAAACATATTAATTCACATACACAAATACCCAGACCCGGAACAACTACTTGTAGATCATACAAATAATATTTGCTGCGTTGGTCGATCTTTCAACCGCTGAGCAAACCTTGTGTATTGCTAGCAAAGCGATTCAAGCCAAGCAGCCAAGTAACAGCATTGGTGGCTCAATAGTACCGGTTCTGACTTATGAGTTTTAGCTCGAAGGCTCGAACTCAGCCAGGCGCATAGTTAATGTAATTTTTTTTCATCATTACTGGTCCCGAGATGGTGAAGGTCAAGTCATCAACCAAAAATTCAAACTATCAACCAAACTAGCACGTCAATTTATCTCAAGCTTTAAAATTTTCTTTTAAATTTTGAGGTCCATCAATAAATAATATCAGTAACTGTGGTACAGCCGGCATCACGATGTGCACAGCTACGTTTCCTAGTACCATAATGACGCATACCGTGGCGCTGTGTGTACCAAAAAACAAATTTAATACAACACAAAACATTTGAAAACCAATTCAACGTCATGTAGATCGCGTTAATACACACAGTTGATGCAAATTCAACACACGTACATAGATCGTTATCTACGACGATTTCAATCTGGGATACCGCAGATGGTGTTTACGGCCGCATGCAGTTTACGTGGAAATTGCATGCGCGCGACGCATTAGCGACTACCCGCAAATTACGAGCGCAATCTCCGACGAATCTGTGACCACTTTCATAATATTTGTCGACTTTATAGCCCCGTACGGAGTTTTATGCGAAAACTTTTAATAGCGAATTGGTTTGTTGTGTGTTCTAGTTGTGTAATGTGGTTGGAATTTTAATGAGTTAGTTGTAAAGAATTTGTTAAAGTTTCGAGTTCGGGAATTTTATTCCTTTGTTTTAGGGTACTATTATAGAGAAACAGGTTGTCGGGACGGACAGGTAAGTGCAGGTAGGTATGATTAGATATATTACTTCTCAAGAAAGATGATAAATTTTTCTTGAATGTGTATGACGTTACTAATGCCGCATGAACCGGTAAGAGTAATCGGTACCGAACTGTGTCTATATGTGCGACCACATAAGATAATATTGGTTTATTTTACCTGCACATATCCGTACTGTCCTGTCTGCACCGACAACGTTCTTCTTTATAAAAGTGTCTTTAGCAACTACGTCAGGCACATCCATGTGTGCCTCAACATCAACATTTTTGGAATGGATAGTTCCTACATCCATCCAAAAAAAGTTACCAAATAAAAATCCGTAGCGAATAAATAGTTTTCAATTTTGTTGATTTTTATTTACAGTTGAAAGCATTGTTAATCACCAGTTTAAAGCTGCTTGTCCACAGGAGTGTAGCGGAGAAGAAATATTAACCAATAGATTTGCTGCACCATTGAAGTGAAGCGAAGATTTAGTGCGATCCTATTGTGTATGTTTCTGAAATAAAATTATATTCTAAGTTAAACGTACACTAGAACATAAACATAACCCTTCTTAGTAGACAGATAACAGGCACAAAATCCGACAAAGGGACAAACCGAATAGAAAATTTAGCTTTAAAAAAAAACACGCATGAAAAAGGCCCAAAAATACTACGCATAAACCACCTTACACATCATCGCAAACCATTATTCAGAAGGTAAATCCCGAACGGGTATCGCAACTAGATGTCTGTTGGCCTTATTAATGGCCTCACCTACCTGACTGAGACGGATGGCAGGTACTGACCTGACGTTGACCTTGCGCACCCTATTTATTCCAGGCCAATTTACCTTTGTTTTTATTGTGTTATCTTTGACGGTAGCATGTTCCTCCCTTTGTTGGAGAGGATAACAAATAGGCCAGTGATTAGCGTCGAGTGGCCGCTTTCTTTGATTCTCGTTTTTTGCTTTCTTTATAAAAGTGTTACAGATAATGTTGCGGGTCGGCCCGACTTGTTCTTGCCAATTTCTTTTGTTATTCCGCAATTGAGGAGTCTGATTTTGTATAAACGAAACTCACTTTATATTGTGATTGTTGAATGTTTAGACTAGGCATTGGATTTGAATAATTATAACGAACTTTATAAAATCAAACCTGGTTTCAATTTTATAAATGAAAAAACAATAACTGCTGAAAACAATAATATCTAGCGATAAAAGCACTGTTTTCCTACCGACGAATACCGGGATCAGGTCAGGTTTAAATATTTAATTTCCAATCACGTGCTACAGTATTATCTTATAACCGGAGGGTTACTAAAACCGAATATGTTTATTAAATGAACATAACCATTACCGTATTCCGGGAACGTAGACCCTTAAAAACTAACACATACATTACTAGAATAATAAAAATAAACAACAAAACTACGTTGCTTTATGCCTGAGGATACGAAATAATGATTGACAGAAGATACACTCGAACGCGTTGTGCAAATCGATAATTATTTATATCGTAAGAAATCCTGAAAAGGCGAAATGATGAGATGAGAAATATTATGATTAAATGGGAAGATAATAGGAATTGGGAAGTCAAACCTGCTTGTTTATTTATTTTATAAAAACTACACTAATTTAGCCAAAGTAATAAATATTTTCGAGCTGGTATTACGACTGCAGAAAATAATTTATCAATTCCATTTTGCCTACAGGATTCATTACACTTTTCAAATCTAAGGACAACAAGCTGTGCATGGTCATTTAATAAAAAGAATAGATGTCGAATTGAGAACCTGATCGTCATCGGCCTGCATTCGTCCACTTCTAAACATAGACCCCTCCTAATGTACGCTGCTGAGCCCGATCTTATTTTCCTCATCCAGTCTCTGCCGACCGCCTTTCGCATCGTCATTGCCATCTACCAAAACATGTTTACTCCGACTGGTGCTTCTGTAGCATCTTTTTGCTAGGATTCTGGGTTTAGTTCCGTTATTTAATTATTCCGCTTCTAATCCAATCCCTGAAGCGATCTAATTCAGAAATCCCTACGAGTGCGTATTAATTTACTGAATGTTCGGGATAGCTAATTAGTTTAATGTCAGTATGTAATTGCCTTCTATTTGTTTATAGTTTTGCTTCTCTTTTTCGTATAGGTTTGTTTTGTTGTATTGCTATTTTCTTTGGGCACATTATGTATTAGCTTAAGGCGCGGTCTTATCTCATATTCCCAAAAAATGGTATCTTAGAACGTCGAGTATGACGTAATGTAATAAAAATAAGCAACGCGAAAAATACAGTGAACAGAGAAGGGTATAAAGAAGAATTTAAACCGAACAGAATAATAAATAAGAGTTTGATATTCCCAATAAAAATTGGGAAGTTGTAGCACAAAAATAAACTTTGACGTCGAAGATCTCTGTATTTCCAGCGATAACAACAGTTTTTTTTAAGAATTTAGTAGGTTTTCTATTTTTTTAAAACTTTAACCGAACCGAACCAGTAGTATATTATTGGGCATTCTACCCCACCTGCCGTTCCTACGGCTCACTCCGTTCGCCTTCGTCACTGGTGGGGTAGAATTCCCAATAATATTTCTGATATCGATGGTTGTGGAATAGAATTTACCTGTCGTTCCTTCGTTCACCTCTGTCAATTTCAGCTGAAAATTGGAGGGTACGTTTTGACGTTTCGTTTTAAGAAACACGAATTACCGCTCAATATCATAGCAGGATTCTTGGTAAACAACACATTTTTTATAACGGTACCAGACGGTTCTTATAGCCTTAAGACGAGGAAAACTTTGCTTGCGCGATGTAGGATTTGTTAGTTCATCCGATGTGTCATAGATGGAGCTGTAGTACTTTTTGTAGTGGAGGCATATTTTTTGTGTAAATCGTTTCATAGAATCAACTACCTTGCTACCTCAGTTTACCTTGCTACCTTGATACCGTGTTACCTTGAGTAAATATTATCTCATCACGCCGTATAAATGTTTATGTAATTGTTTAATTGACCCATTATTGATAAACCGTTTCAATGAGTCACCATGAAATTTGTAAAACAACCACAATCGTTACATGTAAACAAACTCTGCGTTCAGACTCGGGAGGAATCTGGCTTTCGGCATGGAGAATTATTACCTAAATCCATACGATGCATTATTTGCGGGCCGTCAAATTGTGGAAAAACCAATTTATTAATTGGCCTTCTTTTGCATGAGAATGGTGTAAGATTTCAAAATGTTTATGTATATTCGAAAACCGTGCAACAACCTAAATACATTTTTTTAGAAAAAGTTTTGCAACGTGTACCGGGCATTACATTTCATAAGTATCATGAAAATGAGCAAGTACTTAGTGTTGACAACGCAAAATCGAATTCTGTAATTATATTTGACGATGTGGCTTGTGAAAATCAAAGCAACATGCGTGATTATTTTGCAATGGGAAGACATAAGTTTATAGATTGTTTTTATCTAAATCAATCATATAGTAAAATTCCTAAACAGTTGATAAGAGACAACGCGAACCTAATCGTACTTTTTAAACAAGATGAAATTAATATGAGACATGTTTATGAAGAACACGTCAATACTGACATGAGCTGGAGTGAATTTCGTGAAATGTGTTCAAAAATATGGAGTGAACCATTCAATTATGTCGTAATTAATAAAGATTGCTTCAAAAATAAAGGTTGTTATAGAAATAAGTTTGACACTTTCGTAGTCTTTGATTAAGGATACAAATATAAAAGACTGCATCTACACGACTTCACTATTCTTCACACGACGCTACACCGAATAGGGTCAATTTTACTAATATGGATAAATCATTGAAAAGACAAATTGTAAATGCTGCAGAAGCTGTAAAGAAGAAAGTACGCAAAATGCGAAATTTTGAGATTGATACTAAGCAAGCGCTGGATACAGTTTTTAAGCCTGTAACAGAACCTCTGAACTTAATTGCTAAAGCTAGCAAGCAAACCCCTTGTCCACGTGCTATTGAAAATGAAGATTCTGAAGTCCCTTTTATAGATGAAACTTTGCAGAAAGAAGGATCAGAAAGGGATGAAGATGAATCTGAATTTTACAGTGACTCTTCGTATGAATCAATAGTTGATCAAAATCAAAATACATCATCCTGGTCAGTATCTTCAGAAGCGTTGTCAGACATTCCATTTGGGGTCAGAGTAGAACGCGATAAACTGATGTTAGGTTCTGCTCCCATAATAATTAACGATCAATTTATAATCGTGGCTGGTAATAAATATAAAAATACATCCGGTTTAAAACAACTGCTGCTGAAAAAAGATCCCGATTTAAGTTTGGTTACTGAAGACGATAAACAAAATTATAAGTTGATGTTACTACATACAAATGCTCATAGACGTGACTATGATCCGAAAAAAGCTATTAAGAGTAACAAGGGAAAAAAGTATATGGATGTAATAAAACCTTTATTTACATTGCAAAACGATTTAACAGAAAAAATTAATATACCTAAAGGGAAAGGCTTGCTAATGTTGAAAAAAGTTAATAAAGATACTGATTACATATATTGGGATGATCCTAACGAGTTAGTTGAAAGATTAAAGCTACTTATAGCGTCTCGTGAAGCTGGAAATACAGGAGTAGATAACGAAATATTATCCATCATAGAGGAACTACGTGAAGGTCATTTAATAAGTAAATAAATATCTTGAAAAATAAATATTGTTTTCATTTTACTTGAAGCTTTCATTCTGTAAATACAGTCATAATGAATATAGATAAATTTGGTCATCATGTTCACAAAAGAATGCGTTTATCAGAACTGTTCGAGTTTAATGAAAATGCATTGATTAAATCAGAAAGTGGAGAATTTGATTTAAAATCGACTAGATTGAGAGGAATTAGATCACCCATAGAAGCTGATGACGCTGCGAATAAGAGTTATGTAGATCTGATAAATGCGAATACGTTGAAAGAAGTAAATAAGCTAATCGGATCATTGCGTTCTCAAATCATAAGAGACGCACAGAATACAGTTCAAGCTACTTTAAAAGCAAGGATACCAGAGGTTTTAACTCAATTGCAAGATAAGTTTGACCCCAAAGCAGGTGTAGACAAAATACTTCAGAAAACTCTGTAATGGCAAAAGAGCAAATTGTAAATGAAATACACAAAGCGGCACGACGAAATTTTCTCCGGCGTTCTGTTATTTTGAAAGGAATTCACGATTTATGGCAAGCGGATTTAATGGACATGCAAAACCTGAAGAAGTCTAACAAAGGTTACAATTACATTTTAGTGGTCATTGACTGCTTCTCGAAGTATGCGTGGGCTAAACCGATAAAATCAAAAAATAAATTTGATGTTACTCGTGCTTTTGAAGACATATTGCTTAATACTCGTAAAAAACCTGTTAACTTACAAACCGATAAGGGAACTGAATTTTACAACAGCACTTTTCAAATGCTTATGAAGAAGCACAACATAAACCATTACTCATCGTTCTCCACTAAAAAGGCATCAATTGTAGAGAGACTTATTAGAACCTTGAAAAATCAATTATATAAATATTTTAGCCTTAACGGGAATTACAAGTGGTTTGGTCTACCATTGGAAGATATATTGAATAAATATAATAACACAAAACATCGCACTATTCAATTTAAACCAGTTGATGTGAATAAATCCAATGAATCAGTAATTAAAAAAATAATAACAAAAACAAATAAACATGATTCAGTTCAATGGAAGCCTAAATTCAAAGTTGGTGATTGTGTTCGCATAAGTAAATATAAACATAATTTTGAGAAAGGTTACACTCCTAATTGGTCCACTGAATTATTTGTTATAAAAAAGGTTAATAAAACCTTACCAGTAACATATCACTTAGAAGATCAGCGAAAACAAAACATATTAGGAAGTTTTTACGAGCAAGAACTTCAAAAATCGAATTATCCTGATGTTTATTTGATAGAAAAGGTTTTGAAAAAGAAAGGTAATAAATTGTATGTCAAATGGTTAGGTCTTAATAGCGCAGAAAACAGTTGGATTGAAAAAGCTGCAATAACGAGCTAAGATATTATAATATAATCATTTCCTTTTTTTATTTCTGTCATTATACTTTGAGTAATGCAGGGTGGTGGACTAGTCAACGACATAATTAATAATTTACCATTTGAAGTTCATTTGCCTGGCTACAATTACTGCGGACCAGGTACTAAACTACAGAAACGCTTAGCACGAGGTGACCGAGGTGTAAATAAGCTAGACGAAGCTTGTATGCACCACGACATTGCATATGCAAACCATCCAGATTTAACAAATCGTCACAAAGCTGATTTACAACTACTTAATATGGCTAAACAAAGATTGAAATCAAAAGATGCGGGGAAAGGTGAAAAACTAAGCTCTTGGCTAGTGAGCAAAGTCATGAAAGCCAAACTGAAGTCTGGATCTGGGGTCAAAACATTTAAAAGCTTAGTTTCAAAAATAAAATCAAAAATTAAGAAACTCAAATGCAGCGATAATAAGACTTTGATAAAAGCAGCATACTTAGCAGCAAAAAAAATATTTCCAAACGCCTGTCATCGAATTCGGGTACCACGAGTAATACCTCTACCAAAGACTGGAGGAGTTCTGCCTTTGATCCCAATTTTCGCTGGTTTATCGGCTTTAGGAACTTTAGCTGGTGGTGCAGCGGGTATTGCAAAAACCGTTAATGATTACAAAGCCAGCAAACAACATTTACAAGAATCGGAACGTCACAATAAAGCTATGGAGGCTTTAATGGTGGGCAAGGGATTATACATAAAGCCGTATAAAAGTGGTAAAGGCCTGTTTATAACATCTTCAAAAAACTGAAAAATATGCTGCCCGATCGCCCTCTAACTAATGTGGACATTCAAAAGTACTCAAGAGACATACCATATTTCCGTGGGGTATATATGAAGGATCGGTTACCTAAGAAGCCGAAACAGATTGAATGTGGTATCGTTAACTTAGATGATTCTAAGAACAATGGAACGCATTGGGTAGCTTATGTCAAAGTTTACAATTATTGTGAATATTTTGATAGTTATGGAAATTTAAAACCACCTATGGAGTTGATACGATATTTCAAAAATTGTAATGTGTTTTATAACTATACAAGATATCAAACATTTAATTCGGTAAATTGTGGTCATTTATGTTTAGAATACTTGTCGACTTTTTGGAATAAAATTATGTTATAAATTATATGCTTTTCTTTAATTTCAATCATTTACAAGATGTCACTCACTTTGTCTATAGCTGGAAACTCGTCAGTGTTATCTACGTACTATCCCAATACGTTACAACTAGATGGAGAGTATGAGTGTGCATTATTGCACTTTTCAACATTTAATGCTATTCCAAACATTGATAAAAGTAATAATAGATTCTATTATGGTTCTAACGAAGTTATTGAAATACCAGAGGGTACTTATGAGTTGCAAGATATCAATGATTATTTAAAATCCAAAATAAAAGATGCATCGATTAAGTTACAGTGCAATAATAATACTTTGAAAACTACTATCTTCTGTACAAAAGACGTTAACTTTATAAAAGAAGACTCTTTTGGAAGACTTTTAGGATTCAACAAACAAATCTTGAAAGCAAATAAATTGCATGTGTCACAGTCTCCAGTCAACATTCTACCTACGACCGTAGTCAGGATTGAATGTGATATTGTAAGCGGTTCATACATAAACGGTGAACCAAGCCACATTATTCACGAATTTGCACTCAATGTGCCACCTGGTTACAGGATCATAGAAATCCCGAAGAACGCAATTTACTTTCCAATCAATCAAAACAACATAAGCTGCATACATATCAGGCTATTGGATATAAACAAACGATTAATCAATTTACGTGGTGAAGAAGTGCAGGTATATTTACATCTTAGAAGAAAAAAATGATTGATTACAATAAAAATGTGTCTCAACAAGTAAAGAATATCAGTTCTGCTCAAGCTACCTATCAAATAAGACCTCTATCTAAGAAGATAGGAAATAAGAAGAAAATAAAATTAACAAAAGACAATAAAGCATTTCTTAGAGCGATCGGATTGCTAAAATGAATATCTTAGACGTTTTATCAGCTCCGACCTTTGATAATACTATAGAAGGAATCGAATTTCATTCCTACAAACCATATGTAACGAGTTTCAACAGGAACGATGAAATCCGCATACCCATCAATCAACAGGACTTATACATATTACCATCAGCTAGCACCCTATATTTGGAAGGAACTGTAATCGTAAGCAAAAAAGATTCGAAGGACAAAGCCGCTAGTGTTAATTTCACGAACAATGCTCTACTCTACTTGTTTCAAGACATTAGGTATGAGCTAAATGGAGTGGAGATTGATAAAATAAAAAATGCTGGTATAACAACAACCATGAAATCACTAATTTCAATGAACGAAAGTGAATCAAAAACGTCTAATGCTTGGGGGTGGAATATTGATGGCATAAAAAATGTTGATGGAGGAAGATTTTCAGCTTCTATACCACTTCGTAACCTCCTTGGGTTTGCTGAAGATTTTAAAAAAGTTGTAATAAATAGTAGACATGAACTGATATTGTTACGAAGTAATACTAATTTGAACGCTGTAAAACTTAATACTGGCGAAGTAGTAGATGATGTTCAGATCAACAAAATCATATGGCGCGTACCGCATGTTAAAGTATCAGACAAAGAAAAAATTGGTTTGTTAAAAGTATTAGAAAAAGATCGTCCACTTCAAATGATATACAGAAATTGGGATCTGTACGAATATCCAGCTTTACCTAAAACTACAAAACATACCTGGTCTATCAAAACTTCATCTCAAATAGAAAAACCAAGATACATTATTATCGGACTACAGACAAATAGGAAAAGCAATGCAAGTTCGGACATGTCTCAATTCGATCACTGTCATGTTCGAAACGTTAGAGTATATCTCAATTCAACTTATTTTCCGTATGAAAACTTAAATGTGAGTTTTGCTAATAACAGAATCGCTTTATTATACGAGCAATACACCAGATTTCAACAGTCGTATTACGGACGTCGTCCGGAGCCCATATTAAGCGAAAAACAGTTTAGAGATTTAGCACCGCTGTTTGTCATTGATTGCTCTAGACAAGCGGATAATCTAAAGACAGGTCCGGTTGTAGATGTGAGAGTAGAAATTGAGAGTGATTCAGAGATACCAGATCAAACTTCAGCATACTGTCTCATTCTGAACGATTGCATTGTTGAATACAAACCATTAAGTAACATTGTTAAGAAGATATCATGAAGGCGGATACTATTATAGTGGAACTCCAAGGATTTAAAGATTCTATAAATAATTTTATTGTCAAAGAATTGACCATTGCGAGTCAGGATCATACACAGACGTTCTTGGTAAAACCACCATATTCATTCCATTACCTAACACAAGAAGAAAAAAAACAGGTGAGGTGGCTAGAAAGAAATCGAGGAATTTACTGGAGCGAGGGCTACATAGACTACAAAGAGTTTCAACGCGTTATTTTACCATACTTAGAAAACAAAAAAATTATCACGAAGGGTTTGGAAAAGATTAAGTGGATTAAAGAGTTATGTACAAACTGTAAAGTGATCGACATAGGTGAGAAGGGATGTCCTAATTTTTCAGAATTAAAAAGAAAGTTTTGTAAAAATAAAACTGATTTTAATTGTGTGAATCATAAAATGAATTGTACATTGAATAATGCTGTCTGTATAAGGAAGTGGTATTTTTATAATAATATGTCTGTATTTAATTTGTTTTAATTATTATTGTGTTCAACATTTAATAAAAATGTCTATCTAATAAGAGTGTTTTATTTATTATAATCAGGGTAACCTACATAACAGACTTTAAATTAGCTGCAGCAAAATGATATTTCTTATGAATTTATGATAAAAATGCAAATATAACATGATTTTAAACGAATTATTCTAATAAAAATACTGAAAGCAAATAACCTACAATTATTATCATTACACTAGAGCTAATTTAGAGTTCGAGTATAAATAAATTAATGATAATACAAAAAAAAAACAATTTAAATAATGAAACAATTTATTTTTATGTAGTTTATTACAATATATAGAATTTAAAACTTATATTGAATAATTATATTATACTTACTAAACTTATATTAATTATAGTGAATATTTATATATTCAAAACTTATACAATATAAAAACTTAAAACGTTTACACATACCTATACGTCATACATTCCTAACAATAATATAAGTACCCATTAATAATTATGATATAACTTACATAATTTATTACTGCTTATTACTACAAATTAAATACAACAACTTATAAAGTAGACACTTACAAAATAATGATACCAGTTAATAATAACATCTATCCCCACAAAGATTTTTTGATATTTTATTAATTAACGCATGCGTCTCGTCCATAACATGGTCCTCCGATTCAGTCACTACATATTGAGCACTTAACATTACCACGTCATGATTGTCACTTGTAGGTTCTTGTTGTTCGCTGATATCCAACACTTGTACCTGGATCAGTCGTAAACCTTTTTTCTTCTCATTGTTTATGACGAATGATTGACTTGTAGGTAGAGATGACTTCTGTTTTAGACACTCCCGCCTTGTTCGAGGCTTCTTGTTGACAGGTCTGCAGTCTTGTCTTGCCCTAGAATCCATGTTGAGAGGATTTTGTTGTTCTGAGAAATCTGGGATATGCCAGCTTAAACTCGGGGTCGGAAAACGTTGAGCGTATTGTGAGTAGTCGATAATATCTGGAGAATCACACATTTTTGATGATCTGAAATAAACAAAATAGTCATTAATATTATTTAATTTTATAACAAAAGAGGAAATTTATAAAGATACACAAAACAGAATATACTTACGAATTATTTGCTTTGAACCGATGTGTCCACTCCAACAAGTGACTGCGTAATGAAATGACAGACTATCAATATTGCTTATGATGTATGAATATTCTGGTGTAACCATAGTCTGTACAGTACAATTGAATTCGACAAGTTTGAACCTGTATCCTTGTAGACAGCGCGAACACCTGATAAGTGTTGTATTTCTCAATGCAGCGCGCCTGTGCCGGCGCGTGCTTAGTCATCAGGAATTGTATAGATTTTATACATACGTATATAATTTTGCTTAGTACTTGCTTTATTACTGCTAACCAATTTCAAGTTTCAACATGTTTGAACTCGTGCCCGAGCACCTGTTCGGTGTCAAATTCTACACCGCGCATGCATCTTCAAAGCGATCCAGTATTTTGTCACAATTTCGACGACACATTTGGCGCATTGGTTATGAGCTCGTCATCGCGTCACAATGGTAAGTATTAGTATATGAATGTGCCAAATTCAGTGTCGCGGGTTCGATTCCCGCACGGAACATTAAGTATTTGTTCCGGTCTGGATTTTGTTTTTATGTTTTTTTTCGTCATTATTTTATTAAATATAAAAATAATACTCTGAAAAAATTAGCAAATATGAGCCTGGATCAAAACATCTGTTGATGTACCTTAGGTGCATTGTTATCAATCAGGAATAGAAATGAAACAGATTTATGAACATAAAATATTATTTATTTAAGTATAATTATATTTAGTAGGTGTACATAAGTATCAATAAAAGTAAACTTATATAAGACCTATATAGGTACCTAAGGTTGTATAGAGTATTCCTAAACACTGTAGTATTCTTAAACACTGTTTAGCTCTAACTAGTACAAGGGACACCAAGAATACACACATTTTAGAATTGCATACATAATAAAGTCAGGTTCAAAGTAACTTCTGTCGATACTATTTGAATTACATTACACAAAAATATTACATTATTCACATTAAAAGAATAACAATCATTTTATAATAGTAGGTAACACAGTAGGTAGGTTGAAAGATTATCTAACTATCCATTCAGGACGTCATAAGTTTTATCATTTACAATCAATAAAATACATATTAAAAATGTAACTACTGTAATTACATTTAAATTGTGGTAATGCATTACATAAATATAGTTGCGTTACCCCAGGCTAAAGTAGAAACTTTATCAAACGATAGCATTCGTTTATCATCATTGCTCGAAAGTGCTATTTTATTTACGTCCTGAGTGAATATTTCATGTTTTATTGATCTAAACAATACATTTTTTTTGCGAATAACATTGCAATTGTACAAAACATTTTTATAGTCTAACATATTTAATTTTTTGGTAATACATTTTTTTGTACCTTTTGCCTTTTGAATTGTTTTGTTTAACGTTTTAATACAATAAAGCTTTGAGCGCAGTCCTACGAATTCTTTGATAATGTTGCCCCCCATTTCATCCTTAAATAGTCCTGGAACCTTCTTATTAATAATTGGTAAGTTATACTCATTGCTACAGTCATAATTGCTGGTATCTAAATATTTTAGAAAATGGAGCTTGAAGTCTTTATAAACATCATTACTCTGTACATCATATACTAGACTATCTGTGTCAGTATAGCACAATTCAATTCGGTTACCATAAAAAGGTTTTATGATAGAGTAGTGAAAGTCGTACATGTGAGTCTTAGACAATTCTAATACTGCAAACCCTATGTAAATTGGTTTATTAAGTATAATACGCACAGGCTTCATTTGGATTGCCACTAGATCATCAGAAAATACAGAGGCGCTATGAAAATATGGGCTGGCTATCAATTTTTCAGCACAAGTAGTCTTTTTTGTTTTATTGTTTGAGTCACACCACTTGTTTACTAACTTTACGTCTATTCGATGTTCATTATTTTCCAAAGTCTTTCCGAAAATACTATTGTTTAATAATTTGAAAAAGTCTTGTTCAAACGTTGACTCTGCTTTTTGACGTAACTGGGTGTTAATATCAATATACTGCTTTAAAAAACAACTTTGCTTAAATATAATAGCGCGATGGATTCTTCTTAATACTAAACCGTGCTGTAAACATTTTTTTAAATGTACGTAATGAATAACATAGTGATATTTATCGTACAAATTAGGTATTAGCTTTTTATTCTTACCACCAGGTGGCAAGCATTTTTCTGGACAAAAGGGAAAGTCATTGTGTTGCATGTGCAAATTCTCCGGATATATTAAATCAACCTCAAGAATGTAACCGTTTTCCGCAGTATCACTGATGTTTGCTAAGTTCAATTGTAAAAAATCAATTTCTTGTCTATTCATAAATTTAAAATCGGAATAGGGTAGGGATTGACACATGCTATAACCATATAAGTTGTTACAATCTAAATATATGATAAATGAATTTGGACGTGTTGGATCGTAAGTATCTAAATATTTATGATTGGCTTTGACATGTCTTTTAGAACACATACAAACACCTCCTCGAATACCTTTTTGTATCATTCTAAAAATTTCAATATCACTAATCAATTCTAATTTAACTCCTGTTTTTAAAAGCATTGCATCAAAAGATAGACTTGGTGCTGTAAGATAGAACGCGGGATCGAGATTGTAATGTAGTTTACAAGTTTTTCGAAAATTTTCAAATACATCTGTTAGCAATAGAACATCTGTTTTGAGATACAAATCTGTGTACATACCCATGTTTTGAATATTAAATACTGACCAAACAGACCGAGCGTGTTCATAGTCTTCGTCGGTCACTGTCTCATTAGTTATGGAGTTAAAAAAATATTTTTTAGATGGTAAACATATATCTTCATAACGTTCCCATTGAGACATATAGTCATATGGATACACTCCTTTACGAGTCAGTAGGTTAAATTGTTTTTTATTAGGAAAATAAGATTTTAATTGTTTAAATTCTTGTTTTTTCATGGTATTAACCAACTTTTCTAAGCTAGTTCCTAAAAACTTGAAAGAATCTACAAACCGGACCTGGATGCTTTCCCCGGTAGAAATCGGAATAAACTTAGTGAATGAAATATAGTTTTCTTTTGTTTTAGGTATCACTTTAATAGATCCAGGAGCTTCACCTAATTCTTTTATGAAAAGGTGGCAATCGTATCCGGACAAATTATGAAAAAATACTGGCAAAAATGTAGGTAGTTTGTATTGTAAGTTACAATAACTATGAGCTGCGCCACGATATTTACCAGTCAAGTGACAATGATCGCGAACCCTATCGCCAAACAAGAACTGCTCACAAATATAACATGTTATCGCGTTTTCAAAGTCGTGAGCATTATCATTTGAGTAAATCATAGGAGCATTATTTTTTAAAATATCGTAAATTTTTTGTGCATCTGTATAGATAGACTTCACAAAATTTGATACACAATCCGAACCGCGATAAGAAACGTAACGATTGTGGCTTTCGTCTAGCGTACACGTAATATGATAAGCGAAAGCTACAGGCACATGTCGCTGTCGCGTTATAGTACTCGCCTTAGTAGGGTCAGGGTCACAAGATTCATACCGTTCTAGCATTGTCTCAAAATCTGCGTATATAACAAATGGTACAATTTGCTTTCTATTATAATTTTTAAACTGTATAAAAGAACCCATTGGAGGTAGTTCAGTGGCGACACCTCCACAACTATGCGAACTAAGATCATCGCATGAATTAAAAAACATTAAACAAATGTCACAAAAGTACAGTTTACTGTGGTGCTTTGTTATTTGATTTTTAACAAGTCGCGGCAAGTCTTTAATGAGACAGTAATGTGATAAATCATCTCTTTCTAAATAAAGTAAATGAATCACCTTTCCGTTCAAGGTTTTTGGTTTGTAAAGCGGTCCTATAACGGTATTATTTTTTAAACCATAAATGTAAATGCAAATTTCGGGGTTATTCACTTCGAATCGCGCAATATCTGAGAAATTCACTGGAAATGATATATCCTCTACATTTAACACATTACGAAAATCAGGGTAAGAAGATACTCTTTCAGGATGACTCTTAGCTGGATATAAAGCAGCAACAACAGACCATAAAAAACAATATTCGTCATTATTGTGGATATTAACACATGCTTTTTTCGATTTTATTGCAGACGGCAATTCGATAAAGCCTGAACCGCGCAAAGGCTGATATTTGTTAACATTTATTTCCAAATGAGAACTGCTCAAGAATGTCCATCCACTGTCTCGGTCCTGAAATTCTTCTATCTTTTTTGTTAAAGTGTTTTTTACTTGAGACAATAATGAATCAAATTCATAATTCTGATGTATAGTAACGTTTTTTGTGGCAAATGATTTCATCTCTTGAGAATCATTTTTAAACATTAAAAACAAAGCAAAATATTCGAAATTAACTTTTAGAGAAGTATGTTCTTTAAGAGACATGTCAATTAACGTTTTAATTTTGCTCCAAATATTGTTAAGAAATGGATCTAGAGAATAATTCTCAGACGGATCGACAATTCTATAAGAAGCTATACGATTACGAAATGCAGAATGTATTATTTCAACACCTTCGCAAAAATACGAAATATTTTTGTTTTTATGATTAGTACTGCGTAGGTGACCTGTCCACTGACTGCGCTCAACGGATGTATTGCAAACAGTACAGAAAGGCATTTTTGTATATTATTAGACCTAATGTCCACGTAAAATAGAGTAAGTTTTAGATTAACAGCACAAACAAAAGATACTAATGATCAAAGACTTATAATTTTAACCTAACCTTAGAATAAACTGTTAACAAAAATATAAAGTATATATAATTATTATATTATTTTATATTTATGTTGTCACTGTAAAACACGGGCTCCGAGTCTTGAAAAACTACATAGACCCGTCTCATAAATGTCTGCAGCGCGTCCCACTGCGGAGTGTCTTTATTAATTTGCACTTTAAGTGCAACTAAGGCTTTCTTCCACCGTTCAAGTGGAGTCGTGGACGCTGCATCGGACTTATTGTATACTTTTACCTCCACGTAAAAGTCACCCTCAATGTACGGCGCCGTCCGCCGCAACTTCCCGTTAGCAACTCTGCTCACGAGAGACGACGTGAGCTCCTCGCCGCCGGTTGCTGGTGCGCGTTGCTCGCTATCCTCCAAGCCGAAGAGGTCCGAGCGATGTTGTTGTGGTTGTTTTTTACTGTAAAAATAAAATAATATAAGTACCTTATCATTACAATAACAGCACCTTGTAAACGTTCTATCAAAAAAGAACCAATGGAATTATGAATCATTGGATTGTGGTGTGGTTTTAAGTATAGAAATAAATCCACTACTAACGTATAACACTCCTATTGGAATAAAATACATAAATACCTAAAGACAAGAAATAATAGAAATTACCTTGATTTAGATTCCGATTGCGAGGTGGAGGTGCTCTCAGAAGCTTTACGCTTAGGAGATTTCTTTTTGGACTGCACCTTTGCAGCCTCAGGTGCGCGACGTGGGTATTCAGATTCGGAGTCAGACCTGTAATCGAGTAGACAACAATTAATTTCAAATAAAAAAAGTCTGTAAAGAAGATTAGAACAATTGAACGCCCGACTTGGATTGTGGTGTGGTTTTAAGTATAGAAATAAATCCACTACTAACGTATAACACTCCTATTGGAATAAAATACATAAATACCTAAAGACAAGAAATAATAGAAATTACCTTGATTTAGATTCCGATTGCGAGGTGGAGGTGCTCTCAGAAGCTTTACGCTTAGGAGATTTCTTTTTGGACTGCACCTTTGCAGCCTCAGGTGCGCGACGTGGGTATTCAGATTCGGAGTCAGACCTGTAATCGAGTAGACAACAATTAATTTCAAATAAAAAAAGTCTGTAAAGAAGATTAGAACAATTGAACGCTCGACTTATGAAACACAAGGACACTGAAATAACATAATTATTTTAAAAAAATACTTACGTACATTTTATAGAAGTATTCGGTATTCGTAATTAACAATAAACTTAAGTGGAGCTTGTCACTAGAAGACGTTGGAGCGAATGTGAATTTTCATATAAATTAATCGAATTTAAGTAAAGAAAAATACCATCTCAGCAAATTTAACCTCATTACAAATTAAACCTTAAATCTTAGTATTACAATTGTATTACTAACTTATGTCAGTTACGTCCATTTAAATCATAATATTGATTCCGTCAAAATGCAATTTTATCGTGAGAAATGAAATATAAAACCAGCATTTGTCCGGTACCTTGCTTAGGTATCTATGATTACTACTATTTATGTAATTTCTGTATGTTTGTTTATTTAAAAAATAATAACAAGACATCATTATGCACGGTTGTAAAATAATAGATTTTTTAAGACGCATGTGAAAAATCTGGAACAAATATTTGGTGATTATACTTTATTATATAATTATAATATTTAAGGTAGTACTAACGCTTGCTGCACGAATTTATTAACTTAATTATTAACTTATAGGAAAAGGGATTGCGATAGGGATTCGAACCTGAAACCTGGAAATATACATAAGCCTATTTATACCAGGGGTATTCACAATCCTGTTTGCAGAGTAGAATTTAACCTGTACTTTGATCATATAGGGATGACGCCAGCGTCATCAATCAATAAGTTACATTCGAGATAATTTATGTGTAGAAAAGTTTTGAACGGATACGCGTAACAAAACTAGTTTATTACGTAATACGAGTATGTTGCAGTCAAACTGCAAATATTAAACCATCATCTGTAATAGAAATATAAGTATAGTATATTAATAAAATCGTATATAGTAGAAGTTATATTGATATCTTACAATTTTTACAATATAAATAGTATTTTTAAACAATCCCTAGACAAAAAAGTTAGTCATTAAAAATATTTTTATACACATTTATTTATTGTAACTACAAAGTCATAAAGGTTATAATTATTACAATAAAGTAATTTCCAAGATAAGTGTGCCGTACCGAAACTGAAGTACCTATTTTATGAACATAGGAAGTCCTGTATAAGACAAATTTAAACTATGTGCGCAACAAGCGTAGTGCTTATCATGCATATTATTATTATGGTTCCCATGGACACCTTACATACAACAACATATGGTCAGCAAATTATTGCTACTTGCAATTTTGCAGTTTCACAGACTGTAAAGACTCATTTACACTCACTCGTAACAATCATCTGATACGGTCGATTCCAACGTCGCACTAAGGAGCATTTTGACTTCAAAACCGAACAAAAATGACGCTTACAAATTTCTGTAAATAATAATAATAATTAATAATTAATTATAATAATAATTAATTTATTAAATGTCACTCAAATTAGGATTTTATTACACCTAAGTAATGGTACTATCATAAAACGGTCCTAACTCGGAACCCGCATCATACAGGATTAAAAAATGAAAATCGTGTATGTTTTTTTTACTAATTAGTACTTTTGTAATAGTACCGAGTTATATCGGGTTTTAAATTTACTTTTGTGGTAAAACAGTAAAAACCTTTTCCACATAATTCCACCACTTTGAAATATAGGACTTTTAAAGTGATATAAGAATACTAGCTGATCCCCGTGGTTTCACCCCGCTGCTCGGCTCCTATTGGTTGTGGCACGATGTTATACAGCCTTCCTCGATAAATGGACTATGCTACACAAAAAGAAATTTTTCAACTTAAACCAGTATTTCCTGAGATTAGCGCGTTCAACCAAACAACAAACTCTTCAGCTTTATAATATTAGTATAGATTTCAATTATTCAGCAATTTTATGAACTTTATATAAATATATGATTTTCTTTATTCACTTACGTATTTTTATTCATTTCCAAGCAAATAAAACTGCTAATGAATTTTGTCCGGAAGAATACAATATAGCGAAACTGATCGGACGTACACACACCGAACGGTAAATAATGGTGTAAATGCACCTTAACTCAGCGCGACGTGCGGTTGGATAGCAATCAGTACCAGACGTAACGTGTTCATTATCAAGTAAGTAGTGTCGTCTGGGTGAATTTAATTAAATTAAAATTTCGGATGTCCTCGACACATAATCTGAGTGTGCGTTGAACCTCTGGGGTAAAAGCGCTATCTCTAACTTTGTGGAGAGACATAGTGACAATCTGTCCCAAATTTTAGTTTAATGTATACGGTAGCCTAAAATTCAGATGTCCTTGGTGCCACTCTGGCTGCAAAAACTGAGTGTGTGTTGAACCTTTGCGGTAATGCACTATCTCAAACTTTGTGGAGAGACATGAGACAATCTGTCCTGAAGTTTAGGTCATCGGTTCAGACAGCCGACGCATTTACTTGTTTAATAAACGTGTAAATTTTCATCTATATGAAACGAAATTAAATTAAAATTTCGGATGTTCTCGACACATAATCTGAGTGTGCGTTAACCTCTGCGGTAAAGCGCTATCTCTAACTTTGTGGAGAGACATAGTGACAATCTGTCCCAAGTTTTAGTTTAATGTATACGGTAGCCTAAAATTCAGATGTCCTTGGTGCCACTCTGGCTGCAAAAACTGAGTGTGTGTTTAACCTTTGCGGTAATGCGCTATCTCAAACTTTGTGGAGAGACATGAGACAATCTGTCCTGAAGTTTAGCTTACCACGTTTCATGTAGATTTAAATTAGGAATAAATTCAGTAGTGGTGAAATGTGTAGTGAAAGAATGACAGTAAAGTAGTGTAGTGAAACAGAGTTGTGATCACAAAAGGTTCTTCTCAGGACCGCAAATTCGTGTTTCTTAAAACGAAACGTCAAAACGTACCCTCCAATTTTCAGCTGAAATTGACAGAGGTGAACGAAGGAACGACAGGTAAGACTAGTTTTAAAACGCGAATTTGGAATAGGAACTATTGGGCATTGAATTTTAGAACTGAAAGGTGGAATAGGCGCCGAACCAGTATTTTTGTACATTCTATTCTATTCCACAACCATCGATATCAGAAATATTATTGGGAATTCTACCCCACCAGTGACGAAGGCGAACGGAGTGAGCCGTAGGAACGGCAGGTGGGGTAGAATGCCCAATAATATACTACTCGAACCGAACGAATTTTATGTCTATATTTTAAATAATCTAAAGAAAAGCAGTAAAATAAATGCCCATTTGCAGCTTACGTCACATTTCAACACAAATGTCATTTTTTCAATTTTCAATCTTATTGACGCTCCATAGTGGTGACAATAGTTTACGCGGTCATAAGCGATTAAAATCGTAGTCAGCCCGCGTCTTAAGTGGGTATTAGATGATGATGTTACAATTTAATTTTTATAAAAAAACTAGGTTTAATAATACGAAAATAAACTTTCAGACATCTTCTTCCTTCTTCTTCTATACATATAAATAAAAATCAATTGCTGTTCGTTAGTCTCGCTCAAACTCGAGAATGAATGGACTGATTTGGTTTAAAAGGTGAGGCGGTACGAAGTTTGCCGGATCAGCTATTTACAAAATAAATTGAACTAATAAAAAATAACTAGTTTGTTAATTGCCATTTCTTAGCATCTTTTATAATATTGATTTAACACTAATTATAAAGTACGTACAGTAGCAGGAAACATAGAAAAGAAATTAAAATAATTATGTAATTAAAGATAACGGTTGTATGAGATTATAGAAACAACGGGAAAGGTCAAGAGCATCAAAAAAAATCCACTGACAATGGTAAAATATTGTTTGACCTGAATAATATAGACCAACCCTCTGAACACACGAAGAGTCGACCGACCGCTTGGACACTGACCCCAAAAAGCTTGAACAGCACTTGACTCAAGTGTTTCAAATAAATTTCAATTCAATATGAAATGAGAGTTTGATTTTAACATCAAATAAAAAGTCTTCCTTTTAAATTTTGAAGTTTTTAGGTGAACGATTAAGAGACTTAAAAAATATTGTCCCGAGTTAGAAACTTCTTTATAGTGGGTTCGTTTACAAAAAAAAAATGTATATAAGCTCACCAACAACCAGATCGGGAACATCTATCAGGACGCCATACAAATATTTGCTCCGCTCAGGAATGGAACCCACGATACGCAGCTCAGGAGTCAATCATTCCAGTGCCAACTGTGCCGTCAACACAATAAAACTGCTCGGTCATGCGGACAGCGAGTGACGGGTGATTCGCCGTCTGTTCATGGACCATGCCCGGGTCGACGGCGCGTCGTGTTCTACACGCGCCTCAAAGAGCTGTCCCTGTCAGCAATCTGTCAAATGCCTGCTGTAATCAAATCAAATCAAATCGTTTATTTCAACTAGGCCAATTTACAGGCACTTTTGAATTGTCAAAAGACATAAAATAAAACTAGTACAAAAATAGTTATGGTGCTACAGTACCAGTCACAAGACATAAAAACTGTGAAAGTACCGTAGGTGCTCATTCCAAAGCGTAGATCTCTATAGAGAAGAATGAGCAAGAAACTCCATGGACACTCTTTTTCAATCGCCAAATTATTACAGAACTTTTGTTACATCATTCATCATCAGATGGTACATTATGTGAGAACGATGTGGCAAGTTAATAGTGTCCATAGTAAACATAAAAAAGATGTAGATGAAAAAGATGTAGTCGCAGGACAGTCTTAACACGAAACCGTGACCCTGGAACGTAAAAGACTATTGAAGAAACATCGTGGATATAAGTAAGTACGAGTCTGACAGTCCCTTCCGCACCATTCATGGACTCATTTGATGATTTTATCACGATAAAAAAAAAACTTTGAAGAAACCCGTCAACACAACAAAACTCTTTTTTCTCTCGCATTTCGTCCCCAAGGTCCCTTGGTGGAACAAACATTTGTATGGCCTACAGATATTTGTGCGGCTGTTTGAACGCGAGATGTGTTCGTAACTGCTCCCATAGTGTACATAAAATAAATTGTCCTCTTCACTCAAGGAAATGACGTTCACAACGAAGCCATTATGATGAAATTTGTGATAGTAGGTATATAAATTGTAGTGGTTACTCAATTACTTAGAGAGATAGATCCAGAGAGCGTTATTATGGAAAATGTGTATAGACACAATAGAAAAAGAAAAGAAGATGTAAAAATTAATTACAATATAGAAAAATTAAAAGCAACTCGTAGCAAGATTAAAGAAGCTTTTTATGACGACTTGTTAGGTTAGTTCAATATAAAATCCAAAAAAAAAAACTAGTAATTGAAGAACAATTGAACATTGTTTCTAGTGTTAAAGCTCTGTCCACAATCTACCCGTACCTTACGTATAAATAGGTTCACACTACACAGACTCTATTCGCTTCAAAGCACCCGACAGTATTGGAAACAAGCCGTATACGGAACCAACTATCTAGTGCCACAGAGTAGATAGGAACAGAAGGCCGGTTTCATACAATGAACACTCACACTAGATAAGCAGGGAGGAATTCATGTTCAATCCCCACAATTTCTACCCATGTTCAACCCCAATGTCGTCCACCTTCAACTCTGGGTAAGCTTGAGTGCAAGTACACCACGATCAACATTTCTTTAAGATGACATGAATACCATAACTATTTTCGTTTAGTCTGCATAATACATCCATCAAATCGGGGAGGAGAGGAGAAGAAAACAAACAGTCCCAATTAAGTTCTGCAGCATTTTGTGCCACATCAATAATTGCGTTTTAATTTTTACCGACTTCAAAAAAAAGGAGGTTATCAATTCGACCCGTATGTATGTAATATTATCAGAACTGCCCAGTTTTCATATTTATGTTAGTCTATATCAGCGTCTGAACAAATGTGCCAAATTTCATAAGTGTATGTATGTTTTTATGTTTGTGCACGCATATCTCCGGAACTATAAGTTCGATTTACAAAATTCTTTTTTGTTGTACTAGGTATTGTTCAACTTAGGGTACACTGCAAGTTTTATCAAAATCGGTTCAGTAGTTTTAGAGATATGGATTTTTTTATATTGTGACGGATTACAAGATTAGTGCATATGTAAGAAAATTTTGTATTTTATGTGTTTTACAAGAATTTGGGTCGAATATGTAATAAATAAACTAAAAAGGGTAAAATAAAAACTTTTTTTTTTAAAAAGTACCGACTTCAAAACAAATACAAAAAAAAAAGTTTAAAATAACTTTTCTTTCGGAAGTCGGTGGCTTTGTTTTGTTGTGTCATTGACTATTGCCACCGACTTCCGAAAGAAAAGTTATTTACACTTTTTTGTATTTGTTTTGAAGTCGGTACTTTTTAAAAAAAAAGTTTTTGTAATTTATTTCAACACGATTGTTCTCAAGGCAGGAAAAAATCATGCGTTTGTTGACATATCCTTGAGCCAAGAATTACAAAACTTCATGGAATTTAATCACAGCACTCCATCTCGCCAAGAAATTTACTACCCAGTGGCAACATTAAAGTTTGATAAATTGTTATAAGTTGGGTCTAAGCGTTATTACGTATCGCCTCGTTCTATGAAACAAGCATTCTGTATTTTCCTACTTTGTTGCTACTACTCTCGTCACCACCCAATTGTGACAATATTCAGTCCGCAATATGCCTTCCAAATACAATTGCATACGTAATACAGCTCCTGTTTTAGAGAATAATAGTCTCGCAGGTATATTTTGAGTAGAATATACGGTAGTTCGGGATGCGAAGTATTGTTTTGCCTGGTTTTAGACTAATTAGTTCAAAGTTAATGGAAATAATTACTGGGATAGATTCCTTGTTGTTTCAGTTTATATTCGTTATGTATTTTTGTAACTATGACTAATCAACACATTGATGTTTCATACTTTATGCGATTTTTCATTTGTTTTATTATTCTTTGAAATAAACAATGTTTGTACTTGTTTGTTTTATTTATTTTGTAACTGTTCTAACTTCACTACATTTTTGTAGGTAAATTATATTGTAATCTAACTTCAGTAACACGTTTGAACGTCAAAAAATGTAATAAAGTTGATTTTAGTTACCAGAAATTGTGGTACGTGAAAAAGTAGTCTATTATAACGCTATGTTACTGGCTACCAATTCTAGTGTTCAAACCATCTGTTCCTATTGCCAAAAATGGCTGAAACCGAAAAATGGAACAAACGTATTCAAAATGGCTACCTTATTTCCCTTTGTGTGACTCTAACCACGTAATAGAATGACTGCAACCAGAAAAAACTATCCCAACTATGTTCACAAACTGCAACGGCACAATTTCTTGCTTGTTTTGTTTCAATTGAATACAACTGCCAACATTAAGTTCATTTGTTTGCAGTTACCGCACGGATAGTTCAGGAGTTGCGATTAACAATACAACTAGCGAGATAACGCGCGCATATTCGTGCCAAAACTTAGTTTTCATACAAAGTTAGTCCTGCAACGCTAATCCGATGAAAGAATAACACTGAATTTATCATGCAGCGCGAGTTCTGAAAGTAGAATGAGTTCCAGAGTTAGCAACTAATAAATTGGATGGTTGAGTGGTAGTAATTAATTTTAGTGCTTAGATATTTTATGTTTCTACTTATCGTAAAAGTTATGTTTTAACAGTCATGACTGACAAGAGCTACGAAGCTACGGCGTAGAAGGTGCTACGCTACGCATGCTACGCCACTGCTACATCGCCGTAGATGCATATCTGGGGGCACGGTAGTGCCCTCGCCAAGACGAGCCAAGCGAAGCGCAAGGGCACTACCTACCGTTTCTCGATCGACTAATCGCGAAACTTTCGTCTAAAGCTGAGTGTCTTAATTAGTAACTTTACCTAATCCATGTAATGTATCAACATGGTTCTTATTGTAGTTTTGATCATGTTTAATTAAACACAATGACAACACGATCTATAAACCATTACAGTGAACGAGGCTTAGAAATTAAAATATTCGTATTTTATTTTCGAACTGTAACTGTACAACCGTAAAATCCATAAAACGTTTCTAGTTTGACACAAACGCAGCTAGTTTAATTGAATATTCCGCAGATTAACTTTTACATTGGCAGATGCGAAAATAGTGCAAAAAATTTCGTTGACGCGGAACTAATGGAAATCAATGTTTGAAAAAAATCGTGTCTGCCTGGTTGTGGAATCATTAAAAATATCCTTAATTTGCAACTGGATATTGATAACTTAATTAAGTACAGCATGGCCCATTTTGACAAAAACAGTTTGAATCCGTCCGGATAACAAAGACCAAGTTCGACAACCTTGGATATGCATGTTTACGCGAATGTGGACCTAATTGTATTTGAATGTCTGCAAGAAAATTAGCTTATGGTGGATCGAGATCGTGATTCAAAATAAGTCGATTGTACATATATAGAAGCCACTACATCCTCCTATCTCAATCTCTCAAACTTCAATCGATTTTCAACCTTATCACAATAGTGAAAGGTTAATGTTAGATTGGTAAAACTTGACAGATTTGGGTAGGTTGAGATGATGGCGTCTTTACATAAGGTACCTAATTTTGAATGAAGCGGGAATCAATTTTGAACGAAAAAAAAAACAAAACCGTGGCTTAATCAATATTGATTTCACGAGATAACTTCTTGACTCACTGGACCGTCTTAAAAAGAACACCCTGAGCCTGGTACGTAAAGGGTAATTGAAGCAAGAGGGTGGATTTTTAACCAATAAAAGCTGTCTGACAATCTCTTCCACTCTATCCAGGACAAGAGGACTCATTTGAGGATTTTACCACAAAGAAAAGAGTAGGGCTAACTTCTTTTTTAAACAGTTCTACGCAGGATTTTATTTGAAATTAAAAATAGATATCATAACAGCCGAATCCGGACTGTCTTATCAGGTAACCGTGGCCCCGGAACGTAAATGGCTATTGAAGGACACCGTGGATTTAAGTCAGTACATACAAGTCTGACAGTCCGTCCCGTCCTGCCCTAGGTGGGAGGAGGACTCATTTGATAAATTTGGCACGCAAAAAAAATGCAAGTTATTGCCTTTCTATTGCTATTCAATACTGGCTAGTATGTTGTTAAGCAGAACAAAGTTCGCAAACACGGAGTTCTATTGCGACGAATACAGAAAACTCGATATTTTAAGCAAGTTTGATACATGCTGCATGACATTTTTTTAGCGTGATGAAATCTTCAAATGAGTTCTCCCACCCAGGGCAGGGCGGGAGGGATTGTCAGACATGTACTGACTAAAATCCACGGTGTCATTAGCCCTTTACGTTCCAAGGTCACGGTAATGATATAAGTCCCTGGCAGGCTTTGGCCCTCTAGAGGGGGGGCCCCGTCAACTTGCTAACGCTCTTTGAGGCGCGCGTGGAACACAACGCACCGTCGACCCGGGATGCTGCATGACATTAATATTTATTTTACAGAATATGCACGGGTGTACGTGCATATTCTGTGAAAATAAATATCAATTCCACTGCAATAACTGCTTTAAAATTCGCAATAAAATATGGATGATTTATTATTCCGAATCCGGGTTATAAAAAGAATTATATCAACAGCAACATGTGGAAAAACATAGAAATTTCTTTGTTGCTGACGTCATTGTTGTGTTTTTAGTTTTTTTTTTTGGGACAAACCCGCCACACTATTCCCAAACCACTGCAACTCCTGAAAGCCAGAATCAACAGTGGCAACCACCAGAAAAGCGCCGAGACAGTGAAGCTCGACGTGTCCCGGAGAATGAATTTACTTTTACCGGAGAGTGAATGAAAAGAATCGTGGAGGAGTAGGAAAAATATGTTTCCACTTCCCTCCATGCAAGCAGGAGACAGAACAAAACAATGCCAATAGGCACAAAAGGGACATTACAACTGGGAGAAATCCAGTTGCTTGGCACCACGGGTAAAAATGATTACTAATATTAATGGTGTGTTTTAGTTTATAAAGATTATAAGTTACTAGCTGTTTCCTGCTATTTCACTCGTCCCCTATTGTCTAGCATGATGTTATATAGCGTAGCCTTCGCCACATTTTTTTTAATCTGAACTAGTCGTTCCTGCGATAAGGCGATTTAGCGCGTTCAATCAAACAAGTAATTCAACTTGGTAAACATAACAATAATGAAGGTTATAGTTAAGTTTAGTTTTCCTCATCATCAGCCTATAAATGCTCCCACTGCTGGGACACAGGCCTCCTCTCTGTGAGCAGGCCGTAATCTACCACGCGGGCCCAGTGCGGATTGGTAGATGTCACATGTCTTCGAATTTTTGGTTCTAGTTCTAGGATATGCCGGTTTCCTCAAGATGTTTTCCTTCACCGTTTTGAGAGTTGTGTTGAAATAAATTACACAAGATTCAAACCCACCATGGTTCGAACCCACGACCTACAACTCGTTAGTCGAAGCCGATACCACTTGGCCACCACTGCTCTCAAGTGGCTCTTAGTTTTATTACCTACATTTTAGTAATTCATATTCTTGTTGCTAATTATGTTTTAATTTACAACATTAATAATTAAGTGTAATTTAGTAACGGTATTTATTTACAGACTTATAATTTAGAACTAAGACTTCTTACTTTCGTTTTAGAAATAATTATTTTAATTTCTCCTTCTTGTGTTATCTTATTTTAAGTTATTTTTATTTAGATTAGGGTTGCAAATCCAGTTTACAAATGAGTCCCGACCATTTTTAATAGATACCAAAAATTATGTGAAAATCCATCATTACATCATTTAATCGCCGGTTATGTTTGAGTCCTATTTCATAGGGGGCAAGTCATCAACCGGGCACAGCCAGACTTCGTGGCTGCTATTGAGAAATTCTTAGTGGAAAAACCTAATAATACTTCGCCCGAACTGGGTATCGAACCGTCTCATACTCAGCAGTCACGCTTATGACCACTAGACCATCGAAAAAGTCCCCTACGTCCTCATTATTAGAAAACAGTTCTGAAATGTTATTTGACTGAAAATATCTAATCAGTCTGTCAAACAGATTATGAAAAAATATTTTGATACGGATTTTTTTCTTTTGCTACGTAGGTAAACTAAAATTGACGAATAACGACACTTTAAAGATTGTCAATACGTCACGAGCAAGTACAGTTTTTAATTGCTTCTAAGGTCACGAGCCGGACTCTCCAATTTGGATACATTATTTCTTTGAACATTCGACGAAGCGGTTAGCGGAGTGGCTGAGCGTTGCGTGTCGCGGGTTCGATTCCCGCACGGAGCAAATATTTGTATGATCTACAAGTAGTTGTTCCGGGTCTGGGTGTTTGTAGGTATATGTGAGTTTTATATGTTTGTAAACACACCCACGATACAGGAGAAATTCCTAGTGAGGGGCAAAACAAAATGCATTAATTCAATAAAAGAAAAAATACGTAGATATACATTATTTTTCAAAACTTTAATGACGAACAATTTTTTTTTAATTTATTGATGCTGTAAACATGCCTGTTAGACTTCGAATATAAAAGTAGATCTACTGACTCAAAATATTAAATTGGAAAGTGAAAAATAACTACTAACTTATTCTGAACCTAATAAAAGTTTCCAATAACGCGATTCAGTGCACAATAAACTCGACTGAGTGATGGCGCTCCTGCATTACAGATCGCAGGTTCAATCCCCGCACAGAACAAATTGGTCGTCCCGATCACGATCCTATTTATTTTACTTGAGAGATTTGTGTCTGTAAACTCAGCCACGAATTTTTCTCTTCAAAACTGAACTATTTGGGACTTTTGGATAGTATTAAGCACTTTACAAATCCTACTTTGATATTAACTTTTTGGAGGACACATTATTTTAATAATCCCCCCCCCCCCAAGGTGTGCAGTACTAACTGGCAAAAGGCGTGCGTGTATGATCGGATATATAAACGTATATAAAGTAAATGGTATGCGAAATGATCATAATAAAGACCTTAGCACAAGATTTCTGTATGTTACTTACAGCGTACTTGAAGTTTTTATGGTGTTAGTGTCAGTTCACACCGAGACGCGACGCAAAGCGACGTGACGCAACGATACTTCAAATGTGTATCTTTTCTTCTCGTAAATAAGGTTAAATTTTGAGTCGCGATTAAAATCGCGTTGCGCCGCGCCGGGTTGTGACAGGTGTATCTTTTCCTAAAGTAAATAGAGTTCGATTTTGAATAGCTCTATCGAAATGTGCGCGCAGCGTCACGTTTCGGTCGACCCTTATTGTATGGAAAATTAAAGAGCGCCTGTAGTGTACGATAAATTATTTTTGCTATCAAATTAACCCCCGATAACTTTAAGTAGCACAAACGTGAAAACTCATGAATGTGTAGTTTCCCTCCACGTCCGAGTAAAAAAACGTTAGACGAATAGTCATCAGTTTACAAACGTCTGTTTCGGTTACAACAAAGCCTTACAGAAATAGACCGCCATAATCGAACCTACCCTCGTTCACAGCCTACAAGAATGTACGGAACAACTTTACTAATTAACACTAGAGTAGTAAGAGTACCAACTGTTCACGACGTGCAAGATAATGGAAAACGCTGAGACGATCGCACCGCAATTCCAGAACTAATGATTTGGATCCATTGACTTAATGCGGTTCCTAACTTGCTTGAACATTGCCGGATTTGGTTAAATTACTTCTTACACTAACATTTGTTTAATCATTGTGAAGTTAGAAGGAAAGTTTTCTATTGTTTTGTGAGAAATGTTCTTGTGGAATTGTGGTAGAAGTTTTCATTTTTAGAGTTTGGTGATTTATCAGTGACTTTTGCTCGCGGTTTTGCTTGTGAAAAAGTAGAATACTATAATATAAAAATGTGATTCCAAGCCATTGCACCGATGCGTATATCCATTCTCACAAACTTTCGCATATAAGCATTTCAATACAGCGACTGAAAATCCTGCAACTTTATTTACTACACGAAGATTTCACCGATGAGGCGACGCAGCGCGGCACC
Source organism: Agrotis exclamationis (assembly GCA_950005045.1). Lineage (NCBI taxonomy): Eukaryota > Metazoa > Arthropoda > Insecta > Lepidoptera > Noctuidae > Agrotis > Agrotis exclamationis. The sequence goes on from OX465419.1 coordinate 11,571,413, forward strand.
GCACGTACGTACCTATCAATAGCGACTCCAAATCTAGATTTATTTACTATACGAATAAATACAGGCTAAATGAAAAAAAAACAAGATTCAAAGATATTTTTAACGATATTTATTAAATTTTTAATAATATTTATAGATATTTTTAAGATATTTTTGTAAATATCTTTGAGAAGACGTGACGCAGGCGTTATTGCGTATATAAAAAAAAAATTTAAAAATAAAATTCGTCACAAATTCTTACGAGACATTAGATACTCGTAGCTACAAAACCAATTATAGTGATACTGTACTTACGTTTACTCGTCTCAAAAACATAAAGTCGCAAATTGAATCAAATAAAACTATTCAGTACCAACTAAGTTACACGCTCATTAAGCGAAGTAATGGGATTACCGTCTGTAATAGAATCGGCACTGTCATTTACTCGTGGTCATTAGGAGACCCACGACGTAATAAGAGGACCGCTATTATGACACGGCCATTCAAAGAAAATAACGATGCTAAGGGCTCGTACACATAAACACGATACGACGTCGCATCGTGCCACAATGACTTACTTTACTATTCAATGTTATTCTTCAAACTTCAAATGGGTCGATGGATCAAAGTTTTAACGCAGTGGGTGCCAGCAGTCAATGCTGAAGGAGGCACAGAAAACGTTGGCGTGACGATTCTGACGCGTTTATTCGAGATAAGAAGACCTTTGACCAGTAGTAGGATAATAGAAGTTAAAAAAAATCCTAACGATACCGCGTCGTAAAACGATACGATGTCGGATCGTGTTAATGTATACGAGCCTTAAGGCGATTCACTCGGAATCCGTCATTGAAAAACCGTGTGTATTCACGGATCTGTCACAGAAATTCGTCGACACAATTCGTGTTTTTGATAAGCGTAATTTTTAAATACTGTGTGCTTTTATCTGTACATTTTTCATGTTCAGCTTTTTTTGTCTCTGTTATCCTGTTGGGCCATTATGTTGATAGTATAATTAATTTGATTAAAAATATGATAATACATATACACCGTGACTTTTTAGTCGTCTTACAACGGCAGCCCAGTTCATGTATCCAATGACTAGAACACGTTTATAATAAAAAAAATAGGTATTTAAGAGATTTGAAAAAAAATTAAATAAAATTTTAATTCATTATTATGACGCAAGGAGTAGTTAAAAACACCCTTGTCTCATAGAAAATGGAGATGGAATGATCTGCCCGACTATTGCGCTGGGTAGGTATACTCTACAGCTTGATACGTAAACATTTTCATATTTCTAATGTACCTATTAATTAATAATAAAAAATATTTTTAACGAGTAAAAAAAAAAACTAAACTCGTCTAGAATTATTTTAGGTCGGGGACATTACGTGGACCACTTTTGTAAGACGATTAAAAAGTCACGGTGTATAATATGTACACACAAAACATTAGGATGCATAAATTATAAAGAATATATTAATACACATTCATTGATAACTTGCATAAACACAAACGCTAAAATGTATAAAATAAATTAATAGTATAATGATACGTATTTTTAGAATACAAAGGTCTCTAAATTAGACTAAATTAACATTCAAACATTATTTGAAAGCTCCAAAAGGTTCCTATAGGTATTAATTAAGAGCATTTCATGGAAAACACGCTACGTATAATAGACTGAAAATATTCATTAAATTATTCTAGGAAGTTTTAAATTAGGTAACAGATAATACAATTACCAGAACTTCAATGTGCTCTATGATTATAATAGGAAAACCGTACCTTCTAGAAATAATCGAACTTCATGAAAATTGTCATTTAGGGGATGGGATCTACCTCCTCGTGGTCGATGGGCAACGGCACGACAGGGTACTGTAACCTGTGGTACCACCTGAAGGCCTTTACCGACAGATTTCGCGCACGCGCGATCCGTTCCGGCGATACGATCTAAACCCGTGCGATCTCTGTAACCTATGGATGTCCATTACGTGCTTTCTCACTGCCGGCGTCAGATTGCATCACGTTCAACCTTTACAGAGATCGCACCGTCAGATCGTGGACGGATCGCGCTCTGTGTCCTACAGTTCCAGTTCATTCTGGATGATGTTAGGGTAGGTCTCATCTTTACTTCTGGACTAGAATGAGCGCAAAAGAAAAGTCATTTGGATTTCAGAAAAAAAATAATGTATCATGAAATCTACCCATACGCACTAGACCGACTTGCTAGATCAGGGGTCACCGATTAGTTTCGCTCGGGGTCCGTTTTAAGACATGAAATGACGATCGCGGTCCGCAAATATTTTTATAGAAAAAAAAAAATGCTATTTTTGTAATTCTGGATATTTATTACCACACACAAATTTTATCCAGTTCTCTTCACTGGAAACTTACGCATGATTGTTTTAAAATTGTGTTTTCTTGGAAATCGATGATAAGATTCGTAGTGCAAGTTGCTGTGTTCCCGCGGTCTGCACAAAATGGGTCGGCGGTCCGCCATTTGGCGACCCCTGTGCTAGATTGTGGCCCACTCACTCTCACAGAGAGGTGTCCTGTGTTCTGGCTTTGAAAACATTACATTATAAATGATAATACTATGCTGCTCACATTGCCCATTCAAGTCTAAAAGAACAAGCAAACGTAATATTCAAAACTCTTAATTCAAAAGTCCCCAAGAAACACAATGGGTTATTTTGTGCGATAAATTGAATAAAACTTTCCATGATTGCTTTTCAGAAACTTCAAAATTAAAATGGAATTGTCAAATTTAGATTGACGTCATGTCGTGGTGATATTCTCAAGGGCTTACCAAAGACTAAGCAAAGAAACTACTGCCTAACTGATGTGTTCCCCATAGGAGATCTTGGAAAATTCGCCTAAATAATTTGGTTAGTGGCAACACTGGCAGCCGTGGTTGTTGTTGTCATTTTCTCCTGGGTATCCGAAAGTTTCAAGCGGTTCAAGCGATTTTCTGAAGGAAATGTTACACAAGCGAAAGTAGGTAAGTATTAGAGAAACTTCCTCAAAGCATAGAGAGTTTTTAGAGGTATTAATTTAAAGTTAGATTATTTAATTGAACTGCAATCTCATAAGCATTTGTTGCCTGCTGCACACGAAAAGTGTTTATAACTTTAGAACCGTAAAAAAAAACCGTTTGTCTCAAAGGTAAAGAGATTGTAATGACCCCCCTCCCATGCCCCTTTTCAATTTGTTCGACACTTCCCGGGACACTCTATGTATTATAAACACACTCAGTTGTACAAGTTTCATCATCATCATTATCATCATCAGCCGAAAGACGTCCACTGCTGAACATAGGCCTCCCCCTTGGACCGCCACGCCGAATGACAATTCGCCACTTGCATCCATCGGTTGCCCGCGACCCTATATAACGATTTCGTCGTCGAAAAAATGGTCTCAGTCTCCTGTTTTAAATACACTGTTTTTAGTTCAAAGTTGGTGTAATGGTTAAGCGACTGGCTGCTGAGCTGTGTATTGCGGGTTGTTCCCTCACGGAACAAATACTTGTATGGCCTACCAGTTGTTCCGAGTCTGGTTGTTCCTGTGTCAGTTTTAATATTTTTAAACGCACTCTCTACACAGGAGGAATTTCTAGTGAGGGGCAACGTTTTATTTCTAAAGTAGAAAAAAAGGTACGTACGGTAATAGCCTTGGACCGTTGGAATGGCTTTAATGTACGTTCATTTCACGCATCAGGATTTTTTAATCTTTTAATGGCTCTTGACAGCATTTTTCATCATGATAGGCTTTGTAGGCAGATGAAATACTTACTCGAATTTTACTTTAATTAAATTTTATTTTGAAATGACACTCTCTATCTCAGTAAGAACGTCATTCGCTCGAGCTTTATGTGGCCATAAATTATTGCATTTGATGAGATTTTTTATTAAAATCCTTTTAGTCACTTTTATTAAAATGCAATTCAGTTTTATTGCCGAAAAGATAATGTGGATTTGTGTCGCTGAAAAAGGTTTTTTAAATCATTCTACTTGAATGAAATCTCATTCAATACGCAAAATTTTATTTTAGTCTAGTTCATACAAAATTTGCAAGAATTTGGTAATGATTGATCACAATATTGTAGACTTTCTTCCACAGCAAAGTATGTATTAAATAGAAATTAATTGTCCTCCTGACCGATTTCGGCCACGGCGACCAAACTCAACGGAGATAAGCCAACTGCGCGGGATATAGGTACGAGTATAATTAGGTATAGTGCACAAGTGTATGCGCAGGCACAGATGCAGTCTCTGTTCCTTAACTCTCATAGTTCCGATGCTTAGTTTGAAAGATATGAACGTGCAGTTACGTAACGTGAAATTTATACTTTGTAAAGATGTCCACTAGACTAAATAAAAATATTTAAAATAATAAAAGTTTACAATTTACAACAGATTAGCAAATTTTATTCCCAACCCTACAGTTTTAACGGCTCCCCACAATCTCGAATACAAGGCTACCAACATTGTAACAACAATCACGTCCAGTTTTATTACCAACCGAATAACGCAACATAATGAAGATATATCAACATTCATAAACGACCTCCTTTTCGTACATTTCAGTGCTCAACGGATTAAAATTACTTTGTAACGTGGTTCTGCTATCTCGAAATGAGATTACAGTGTTACGATACGTTAAAACAAACATTTTGAAGCCTTTCAAAAGCCTCTTTCGGTTTATCTTTTGAATTATTTGAAGGTTAGTTTTAGTTGTGTGGTTAATTATGTACCCTTTTATGTTATTTTGGGGTTGCGTTGTGGTTTACGGTAAAAGTTTTATTCGGTTATGAATAGATAAACGGAATAATTATGTCTTTTTGATACTATCAATGCAAATTGAGTTGTTTTAGTTTACATTGGCGCAGTAGCTGACCGTTCGACAGCAGCGCTATGTGTCGCGGGTTCAATTACCGCATGAAACAAATATTTGACAGGCCTGTTGGCCTAGTGGTTAGTGACCCTGACTGCTATGCCGGAGGTCGTGGGTTCGATTCCCACCCAGGACAAATGTTTGTGTAATGAGCACGATCATTTTATTGTGTCTGGGTGTAATTTATCTATAACATTTATGTATTTAGAAATATATAAGTATGTTTATCGGTTGTCCAGTACCTACCCATAACACAAGCTCTGCTTAGCTTGGGACTAGATGGCGTTGTGTGATAGTTGTGGAATATTATTATTATTTCTATGAACTTTTTTAGCGTGATAAAATAATCAAATGACGTCCAGATTGGAACGGTAGGGACTGTCAGACACGTACCGACAAATTTTTAGAGCCTTGCCAGTTGTTCCGGGTCTTGCTGTTAGTGCGTGAGTATGTAAAATTAATGCTTGTAAACTCACCCACGCAACCAGCACAAACTATTGTTTAAAATGCTTAAAAATAATAATCGTTCGTTAAAAAATTATAGCAATTAAACAATAGGTTTTCTTAACTACCGATCAAATAACTATCTCTACATCAAACTCAGGTATTTATCCTAGTGTATTATAGGACTAACTAAAAGAAAAAAAACTGCGTACTATCCACAAGCTCTAGAACGGACACGAAAAGAATATTTGCCTTCATGTACAGAAAAACACAATCTACAAATCCCTTAAAGTATTTACACAAGAAAAACAAAAGTATCGGAACAAACAAGTAGTGTATTTCGCTTTTCCTGTTCACGTAATTGCTACTTCGTCGAAGGTAGTTTTACTTTTTGCGAAATGTTTTTGTGACCACACGCGTGCCGTGTTGACGGAAGGTACCCTTAAGTGGATTAGTTTCGAAGCCTAGGGGGAACCAGCAGAATGAACGAGCTAATCAATATTGCAATCCTCAGGGCTTGCAATAAGGTAAACGGCCCAGTAACCGTGAAGTTTTGAACTTCACTGACTTTGCAGGTACGCTATGGTAAAACTAGAAGACTTACAAAAAAAAAATTACATGACTAGAGAGATAATTTAAACAAGTTTTATTGTAATATTCTTTTTTTTAATTAGTATAAATTTTATTTAACAATGAAAGAAAAATATAAAATAAAGGGCTAATTGTACCAGTACCCGGTAGATTTGAACTAGTAAACGTTAAATTGTCCCTGAATCCGGTAATATTCAATGCGAATTTGAACTCTATTGGTTTACGTTAAAGTTCACAGAAATACTATTTTTCATATCTGTGTAAAATAAATAAAGAATGGCTTATCCAAAGAAAAGACATTTGTATTAATGAAAAATTTTCAAATGTATTTATGAAAATTATTATAGGTAATAATAGTTAACATCACGAAGTTTAAACTAAATATTCATAATGAATTCATTTTTTTTTTCATTTAATATCATTATGAATACGCGTAATTTGTCATCCAACGTCGACCGTGAGATACCGAACTGCCTGGCAGCAGCTGAAATTGAGGCTCCTTTTATGACATCAACTGCTGAACGTAAGCCTCCCCCAAAGAGCTCCAGCTCTCCCGGTCCTGGGCAGTCCGCATCCATCCGCTGCCAGCCACATTCCTCAATGACGACCCATCTTTTCGCAGGGCGTCCTACACTACGTTTGCCCATTCGCGGTCTCTACTCCAGCACTTGTCTACTCCATCTAGCATCAGTCCATCTACAGACGTGGCCGGTCCACTTCCACTTCAACGTGCTTATTTTACGCGCAATGTCGATTACTTTGGTTGTCTGGCGAATGACTTCGTTCCGAATTCTATCCGCCAGAGAGACTCCGAGCATTGCTCTCTCCATTGCACGCTGAGTAACCATGAATTTGTGGACCAGGCCTATGGTAAGTGTCCACGTTTCGGCTCCGTAAGTCATTACGGGTAGGACACACTGGTTGTAAACCCTGGTTTTGAGGGATTGTGGGATCGATGATTCGAAGATATTATGACGCAGCTTCCCGAATGCTGCCCAGCCCAAGCGTATCTTTCTGGTTGCTTCCTTCTCGAAGTTGTGCCGGCCCAGATGTATCGTTTGGCCTAGATATATGTTTTATTGCACAACCTTGAGGGCAGCACCATTTACGATTACAGGTCTCGGATTGACATGACCATTGAACATGATTTTGGTTTTGTCAAATTCATTCCGAGACCCACATGTCTTGAAGAATCGCTTAGGCTGTCCAGCATTACTTCCAGCTCCTGCAAAGATTCTGCCATGATGACAATCCGCAAATCGAAGGTCTGAGATGTACTGACCATTGATATTTATACCACGTCCTTTCCAATCAAGCGTCTTGAAAACGCCCTCCAACGCGTTTGTAAACAGTTTCGGAGAGATGACGTCTGCCTGTCTTACACCTCGACGTAGTTGGATTGGTTTTGTGCTGTGTTCTTGTACTTGGACGGTCATAGTTGCGGCCTTATACAGACATCTCATCACCTCAACGTAGCGGTAGTCGATGAGGCATCTCTGCATGGACTCCAGCACAGCCCAGGTCTCGACAGTATCAAAGGCTTTCTCGTAGTCCACATACGCTAGGCACAGAGGCTTATTTATATTCCTCGGTTTTTTGGATTATTTGCTTGAGGGAATGTATGTGGTCCATGTTGCTGTAGCCTTTTCGGAACCCGGCCTGCTCCGGCGGCTGGAAGTCATCGAAATTTTTGGAAAGACGATTCGAGATAACTCTCGAAAACAACTGTAGACATGGCTCAGGAGTGAAATGGGGCGGTAGTTTTTAAGAAGCGTGTTATCGCCTTTTTGAAAAATAATACCACCACGCTCCTGTGCCATGCGTCCGGTGATGTGCCAGCTTGACTGCTTCCATGGCCTTTAATATGGCCTTCTGCATATCAGACATGGCTATCTGAAAAATAATAACACTGTTCTTGAAAATTTCTGAATTCGTATCAATAGGAAAATATAAATACCTACGTTTAAAATATTTTAACGACGGTACATTAAAACATAGTAGTAATTGTGGAATGGATATCTGTCCCCCAGGGCATGCATTATAATTAAAAATCTCGCCTCAATTTTTTAAACACCTTAAATTAACTCAAGCTCAAGCTAACATGATAGAAATATGGATAGAGCAGCGTTATTAAAAAGAACAAGTTACACAAAATTAAAATTAAATTAGTCGAGTAATCCCAGATCGAGTCATGTAAGTTTTCCAGGTCCATGTCTTTGTCCAAAACCTATTCAATTTGACCAATCACTCACCACTCACCAATCAATCAGTCACTCCCAGAAGCGATAGTAAAGATGTCACACATCAACGTGATTACAACACAAACAAGGAACATAGAAACTGCATTCTGTTGATTCGAAGGAAAAGAGAACTTAACACAAGGCAATAAGGACGATATCGGCAAGTCCCGATATCCGGCAATGTATTCCACAGTTTTAAAGGAAAATGAGACCTATTTCAAGGTAATAAGTACACAATAACGGGTTTCGGTACAACGTGTGTTACCGGGTTCATCATGTACCAATATCCGGTAAAAAAATTACGATTTTAACGGGTACTACGTCAAGAAGAGTTTGTTAGTACCAATAGATGTTAAAGGCAAAATAATTTATTTCTCAATTAGATTCACCTCAATTTATAGGTTTTATCGCAACATAATATACTCATATATTTTAGAAAATTATCACTTTTACCTTAACGTTATCCGTCGCAGTATGACTAGCTCATCAATGCGACGTGGTGGATTCGTAGTTCACTGACAGAACTTTGAACTTACATAGTATTTTCACACTGCAAACTTTTGTCATCGCATGGTTTTAACGCCATTAAACTTATTGGACAATGTTGCCATTAGAATTGTACAAAATATTACAAAGAAGGTATTGTCATTTGCAAACTTAACCTTATAATTGGTAGAAAAATGCAATAATAAAAAAACTGACTTGTTAACGGGTACTGGTACACTAACGGGAATACGTACTTTTACCTTATTGATTAAATGGTAAATTTTACGTGTTCCTGGTGTATCCGGATTACCTAGTAATTCGAAATTTCGGGATATCCATTTCCATCAGCACTTTGTTTTCTCGTTAAAATAAGCTCTTGTATTTGATTTCTAGTAGTGACTGGTGTATTGGCTTACTAGCTTTTGCTTGCGGCTTCAACCGCGTCTTTTTATTTTTAGGTTGTCATCAAATGGAGTCCTCAAAACCCAGGTGGAACGAAAAGGACTGTCTAGCAGACTTGTACTTACTATATCGTGTCCCTTCAATTGCGCTATACAATCCACAGCCACTTTTTCTCCACGAACCTCCACCTTAGGGCTCCCACACATAAACACGATACGACTTCGCGTCGTACAACGATGAGGCGTCGTTTCACGATACGACACCGCGTCGTAGAAATCTACGATGAGCATCGTTACAGTGGGGTGGTGTTTTAGTTCATTCCGAAAAATGGACCGCTCTAGACGCATTCTGTTCCATTAGTACGGGACGCTGCTCGACTATGGTAATTAAATGATCGACTAATCGATCGACAATACCATCCGTCATCTTTAAATTTCGAATAACAACTGCGCAGGATTACATCGTGAGTCACAACGTCGGCGTCGTAGATTTCCACGACGCGACATCGTATCGTGTTTATGTGTCCCGCCCTTAGTCTTAGCCGAAATTAGAAAGAGAGAAAATGTATTTATTGGCATTAAAACTTAAAAGTAATTTAAAGCCAAAAGAGCATCCGCTCAGCATAATACTAGATGGCAGGACAATGTTTGCCACCATTATCACTCGGAGCACATACAATTTTCAAGGTTAAAAATATTTGTGTACTGTTTCAGACTATAATCTATACAGTAAACACGTCCCAAACATTTAGGTGTCTTCAACAGTTGTAGCGTTATTTGAGTAACAAAAAATCTGTTGGTACAAATTGACCCAGCTCTTAGGTGCATAAGCACTTAATGATGGAGAGGTAGAAATTTTTCAAAAAACCTTTGAAGTTCGATATCTCCAAAACCAGTCAGTTTAGACCCCATGTTGTTGGGGTTAAAATTGTTGCAAATAAAGTCTAGTATCACCCGTTTCAAGGACCGCATCGAATTACAAATCACCCTGTAGGTATATTTCCTACATAATATTGATTTTACGAACCATTATACTTTTATTTCAGAAGCAAAAAAGCAGGAGATGGCATTAACATAATACCTTTAAAAGCTATTGACTGCAAAATCCGAAACATTCAAAATGGCGTCCCGGACAAAATGAAGAGGGACTTTTAAAATCCCGTCATTTCCCTTAAAATAGGATTACAGGGAATACAAAGGACATTATGTACGTAGGTATACGGTGTGACGTTGCGATGATACAAAATGAGGTTCGGTGATGCGTGTGACGGATTTCGGTAGACCCGAATATCCGGGCTTAGGTGCCACCCCAACGACGCAGGACAATGGCATTAGACTAATAAACTCGCCAGTTTAATTAGGGGCTCACATAATTAATGAGTAAACTGATTTTGAATGATAAATTCTGGTTAGCCGATAAGTGGGTATCAGAAATTTGATTGCAATTGCAATTTATAGGTTTGGATAGATTTAGAAGCTGTTTAAACGTAGTTAGAACGAAGTTCTGCTGAAGACCTAATTGTATTAAACTGGTAACGGTCTGTGCCCTCCATAAGACGCGTTTACACTGCGTAAATTGAGCTAAAGATGATTTGATGATTTGTGAGAGGTATTGTGTGTCTTCCCTTTCAGTACCTGTTCTATTTTCCTCTTTTATCTATGATTGGATATGTCTTAAAGTCCGTTTTGCATTTCAGCATAAATTGAATCTGTCATTCGTTTGTAACACCTGTAGGTATTTATTTTATTTTTCTATTAAAAGATAACTTTTGCCTTTGAGATGTAACATATTTAAATACATTACCAGTTACAAAAACAAGAATTTCAAAATGCAAGCAACATCGTATTCAATTCGGTACAAAATCATTTTATTATCTCAATGTAATTAGGTAATTAAATTTTTTTATACACTTAATAATGTGTGTTGTACGTTATTTTTATTTCATTGTCTTTTTTGCCACCGACTTCTGAAATAAAAGTTATTTTGTAGGTTATTTTATCCTTTTTTGTGGTTGTTTTTAAAGGCGGTTAAAATTTTTTTGAATAAAGTTTTTTTTATTTTACTCTTTTTAGTTTATATTCAACCCAAATTCTTGTTAAATACATTATTTTCTTACATGTGCACTAGAATTTTGTAAGCCGGAGCACAGCGGTATTAACATCGCTCATGTACACAATAAGCTAATAAAATTCCCTATCACAAAAACCTACTTATCCGATTTTGATGAAACTGATTGATGGAACAGTATTCCCCAAGTTGAACGACCCTTAATACAACAAAAAAAAGAATTACTTAAATCGGACTTGTAGTTCCGGAGATAATTATGTGAAATCAATCGATGCCTACTCTACACTGTTAAGGAGTTATACCTTCCATCATCAGTTAAGCTACATGAGATGACGATTATCATACGTAAGTACTTAAATTACTTTATGAAATTTCAGAATAACGATGTGTGGGCCCATAAAATTTGAGGGTTGCCCTCGATTTCTCCAGGATCCAATCATCAGATCCTGACTTGGTGACTATGGGACCACTACAGAAGTATCTTCTTTGGAATAAAAAAAGGAATTTTCAAAATCGGGGCGGAGTAATCGCGTAACAAATACACAAAAAATAAAGAAAAATTACATCATCAAGATAGCGGTAATCAAAAAAATGCTCACAAAATAAAAAGTACTGAACCAAATTAGATGAAATTTTTATGGGACCAAATGACAAGTATACTGCATCGAACAAAAAAGAATCACACTAATGAGACTAAAAACCTCGGAGTAATCGGTGTAGGTACATACATAAAAAATAAAATAAAAATACCGGCCGAATTGAGAACCTCCGCCGTTTTTTGAATTCGGTTAAAAATACGCGAAATAAACTGGAAAAAATGGAATTTATAAACATACCTGAAAACCATTGCTGTAAAGGTATTTTCATATACATAACGTAGGGAAATATTTTATTCCAGAATTGAAAACGTTTTCTGCTTCGGTTAGTTGTCATGGAAACAGATTTCTTAGATATATCATCACACACACAAACACAAGTAATTATAACAAAAACGCTATTTCTAGGACAACAGATCAGATATTTTTTTCTATATTTTGTGTATTGGCTTGTCCGATCAGTTCCCACTAGTACTAGAATAATTAACTACCCAAACTAGGTTTCTCCGAGCGCTGATACCTTCCCAAGACGGCAAAATTCACCAAACTGTAAGAGGTGCTGTATTGTTAGTAATCCTAAGGAAACTACCTGAGCAAGTACTCGGCCAGTCGTTACCAACTTCGACCAGCACCTATAGACTGTTCCGAACTAAGTTTAGCTTATTCAGAAAGCAGTAGCTACCTCGATGCCCAGTTCGGGATAAAAGAAAAATAGAAAGTGTTCCAGTGTTTTTCCTTTAGGTAAAGTTTTGGATTTCACAGAAAACAGACAAGTTTCTTCTCAACGTGAATTGTAGAAGTTGTTACCTAATGCAGTGATTCAAATATTAGACGAATTAACTATATGACCCGGAGGAAATTCCTAGGGAAAAGATTAAAAAGAAAAGTAAATACATATAATAATTATATACTTTTTTGCATCACTTCTTTACATCATAAGTCCTTTCTTATGATTCTTCTATGTTCTGCTTACGATTTGACAACTACTTTTACGACTGTCAGTTACGGTAACTACTTACCTACTTTTGGTCAGTCTACTTTCTGTTGCTTGCAAAACGTCGTCACAAGTTTCACCCAACCATATAGTCCCTTCGTACACAACGCGACGCAAGTCTCCGACACCTTACGACTTTGGTATCCGTTGACGCGTGTCTGTGTACGAACCTCTATGGATTTGTATTGCGATAGTCACCTGGATACCAAAGTCGTAAGGTATGGGATACTTACTTGCGTCGCGTTGTTTAAGAAGGGGTAACGGTACAACGGAGATGGCTCGATGTTCAGTCGATCCGATTACAATTTATTACGTTGATTTAAAGTCTAATTGTGCCGTCGATCGAGCCGGCGTGCTAAGAATCAGATCAAACTGAAGTCAAGTCATATTACTCAGTCTGGCTTCACCCCTAAGGAGCAAAAAGGTGACATCAGTATCGAAAATGGTTGAAAAAGCGTAAGCTGTTTGACGTTGTCTGCTTTATTTTATAATTTCATCATTTTTGCAGTTATTATTTCTGTTTATAGTGTGATAGTAATACTCATGTGCCTAAGAGAGTGGTGGGTACGAATTTTGATGGAGGAAGAGGAAGGCCAAAAAAGATGGATGGATTATTATCTAAGGACTGATAAGAAAGTAAAAAGAGTGAATCATACTGTGACGTCTGATAGGGGAGAATGGAAGATGAAAACGTGTCTCACCGACTGCAAATAGAATGGGATAAGGGAAGGAAAATGATGATGAGCTGTTATGAAAATAATAATAAAATACTTACCATTTATTTTCTGGTTACAAAGACTCATACCATTCAATATATTAATACATAAATAAATACTCATACTTTGACCTCAGTATAAATATGTTTTATAAGAGTTATGTAAGTAGATAACGCTTAAAACCCATCATTGTTAGTTTCACAAGTTGCTAAAAGTCTTTGTGCGTTCCGATGGCACATGTCCGCGAAAGCGGCAAATTACCACATCCTATGGTCAATGCCGATACAATAGTTAAACACACAAAATCGCTATTATTACTACTGTCTCAAGGGTGAAAATGGCTCAAAATGTTTACCTATATACACCTTGGCCCCCACCAAAACTCCCTCCTGATTTACACTAACAAATAGTCTTGAGGGTCACTTAAATTCAAGACGAGTGCAATTGAAGATCGAGTCAACGAGTTTTCATACCCCTATCACCCTTTTCGAAGGGATGACATGCGCCCTTGAGACGCTTACTTCACACCTTAAGGATCAAAGTGGCATGACACGAAATCTTGGAATTTTATAACGAATTTATTCTGGTTTTCAGTTTTCTTCGTAACATTTTCTTCTAAACTACCATGTGTCGTTTATTTTTAGCTTCAGTAGCTTATTTATCATCTGTCTAGCTTTGTCCCAACTATGTTGGGATCGGCTTAATGTCTAACTGTACGTAGCTGAATACCGGTATTTTATATGGAGCGACTGTCTATCCAACCTCTGCAATTCAGTTAAGTATTTAAATAAAAGCGTGACCTTTGCAGCAATTTAGAAATCGCCCACGATTTATTTTAGAATGTATTTATTCCATTCGTCTAGACCTTTATGCTTCTGAAAATAAATAAACATATTAACTGTTTGTTATTTTATTGAATCAAAGAAATTTACGTCACTCAAGAGTCATGCTTTCATTTTGGACAAAGCATGATAGGAATAGATATTGAAGGAATTTAAAGTGAGGGCTGTGACCGCTGCCGAGGACTTTTTATTTAAAATATTTTTAATCTTTTCACCCTGATATCTCCCAGAGACATCGACATACAAAAGTTTTCAACGTGTATTTTATCACTCCCTATACTAATAAGCAAAATCTTCGCTGTAAAAGGCTTCAGAGGAATCCGGTACATATTCAGCTAAGCAATAGTGTGATGCGGATAGCTTCATCAAAGTTCAGAAGGAGAAGAAGAAGCCTTCTTGTCGCAATCAACGTAACACTGGTCTGACAGGGCCAAATATGCTGCTGCTGTATGTGTCCCGACTGCATCATTCCACGAAGGTTGAGGATATCGTGGAATACGTGAATATAAAGACCAACTGGACCTTGGGGGTCGTCAAGTTGGAGCCGCATTACAGCACCAACTTCAAGACACGTGTCTCAACGTGTAGTCTACACTGAAAAAAAAATCAGTAATACCAACCGATTTTTCGGTAATATTCACCGGTTTGGACAGTAAAAATAGAGCCTATTGTCCAAAGCAGTAAAACTACCTGAAAAAAAAAACAGTTGAGTTATAACAGTAGATTTTACTGTCGGTTACTTACAAGGAACTGTTTGTTTCAGTAGACTTTAATGTTCATACAGTTGAAATAACTTACGTTTCAGTAGACTTTAATGTTCATACAGTTGAAATAACTGTTTAGCTCTTTACTGTTTTTGCCCATTTCAATGCACTGTCCGTAATCAATTATTTTAACATATAAATAAGTTCCCGGAACCGTTTTTTTTTACTGTTCAAGAACAGTTGAAAGTCTCGTTTTATTTTTTACAGTGTAACGGCGTTTACGCGGCAGACTATGCAACATCGGGCAATCGCTTTAGTCGAGTCACGGACATAAATACTTATAGTATACTATATAATATTTAAAAATAGCAACAATTATTTAATTTGAAATAATTTCTAAAATTACATAAAATATATCTTCAAGAGAAAATCGCTTTGGGAATTGTACTTAGTTTAATAGAATCCTTAAATAAAAAAAACTGTCCGTATCCTCAAAAAAGTCGCGCAGTATATTAGCACATCCAACGTATCCGCAGGTGAAAGCTTGTCACTGGGCGAGTGTTGATTTTTCTCTGTCGGCGACGCTAGGTGACAAAAATCCGACGTATGTACAATATATAATATAAATTATTCATATGGTAGATATCGAATATAAATAATTATATATCTACCAATTCCTACCTACCTATTATTATAATAAAGTTGAAGAGATCATTAATTTGTTTAAACGTGCTGTACAATAAATAAGTAAAATCACTTTATTTCAGGTATTGTACTAAATTATGCAAATTTTCCCCTCATATAGACAACATTTTATAAATAATTATAAATATATAAATTAAGTTCTAACTCCCTGTTTAATTTGAAAAATTCTTTATTCAATTTATAGCTCAATTTTTGAGAAAGCTTATTGGCCTATTTGATGTCGCGTTACGAACTGAGAAAATAACGAAGCATACATATAGCTAGTTAAATAGAAGGGACCACCAAGTGTAATGTACCGAAGACTCTGCCACCATTTAAATTGGGAGCACGAAAAATACTTTCAGTTACATTCGAGAAATTCAAACATTTAGAGCTCGCGTGGTCCCAAGTAGATATTTATCGTTTAGGTAAATATTACTAGGCTTCGGGACCAATTTTCCGTTCGCTCGAAATATTTACACATTACAAACTAACACCAGACGGTCGAAATTCAATAACTAGCACAACTTTCAGTAAAATATATTAGTAACTTTACGTACAAACTGAAATTTATCGCAGCAACTTTTTTTTTGTCGCTACAGGCATACGGTAACCATTTTACATGGGCTCCTGTATCCACCGCTCCATTTCCAATATAACATTTTATTGGAAAATTCTATTGGAAATTCGTTTAAAGATGATGATACTTGTGTGAATTTGAGCCGTATTATTATCATATTCAAATATTCAGATGTACTATGGAAATTGACTAAACGTATGAACACACGGAGGCTTGCTTGCAGGTTTTCTCTGTGAATTGTTTGCACAGAATCAAAATTCAATAAGGAATTCATGGAACCCAAATTTTCATATTCGAGTTTGAATCTTTGATTATTATAATTGAAGAATAAGTCAGTCTCAGTTTCCTTGATAACAAAACAGGCATAATTTTATGAGCATCAGATCATTTGCATGATTATCTAATTATGTTTATGTTTATCTAATTTTATCTATGTATTAACGAGAAGAATATGAAAGCGGCAACGTGTAATCGTCTCAAAAAAAAATTTCATTGCATACATTTAACGCTGTATCAGATTATAGACAACACTAAATTTAAAAGAATTCTAAAATTCGAACCAGTTGTTTAACACTGCGATTTCTGAGGTAATGAAAGCGTCGATGTACTGAATCGGAAGATGGCACGGTCCTTCGAATTTTTCATTGTTGAAAGCCTAATGCCCGATTTTCAATGATCAATGGCAACGTCAGGAAATCGGACACGTACGGTCGGCGATGTACGATCAGTCGCGTATGTCAACTGGAATACACAAATACATCAACGTACGTGTTAAGAAAGACTGTCGAAGCAGATCGTTGGAAGTTACCATAAAAGGTATAATAAACGATGGCACGTTTGGCGCATTGGCTGACCAATTGGACTGCTGCGCTGTGTGTCGCGGGTTCGATCCCCGCACGGAACAAATATTTGTATGATCTGTAAGTAGTTGTTCCGAATCTGGGTGTTTGTGTATGAGAGTTTCTATGTTTGTAAACGCATCCACGACACAGGAGAAATTCCAAGTGTGGGGAAATGTTTTTTTTTTTAAACAAAAATAATATTGAACATTGTAGGTTGTCATCGGTTCGGTAACGGCCATAAGTAGAAAACAGGGACACGTTATGTAAAACAAACTATCTGTTTCAAAAGACAACGGCTTTTCTACACGTATCTCCGTCGAGTCTTCAGGTGTGGAAACTTTTATCCGTATGTTTCTAAAGTAGGAATATCCGCGGCGAAAAGAGTTTAGTAAAGTATTTCTATGTAAAACTCCAAACTCCGCTATCTATACAGACCACACTAATGGCTATGGTAATGGGTAATTCTGTCCATAAACTTTTTGGTGCTTAAATACTGGATTGATTTCTATGAACACACAGTCAAACACTATCATTTAGTATATCAGCGTATCGTATTACCCAACCGTATTCTGATTTGTGGAGGTCAGATAGGCAGTCGCTCCATGTCATCATCATCAGCCGGAAGACGTCCACTGCTGAACATAGGCCTCCCCCATAGACCGCCACGCCGAACGACATTTCGCCACTTGCATCCATCGGTTGGCCGCGACCCTCACGATGTCGTCGGTCCACCTAGTGGGAGGCCTGCCTACGCTGCGTCTTCCGGTCCGTGGTCGCCATTCGAGAACTTTTCTTCCCCATCGGTTGTTAGTTCTACGAGCAATGTGGCCTGCCCATTGCCACTTCAACTTGCAAATTTTATGAGCTATGTCGGTGACTCTGGTTCTTCGCCGAATATCCATATTCCGGATTTTATACCGCAAAGAAACTCCGAGCATAGCTCTTTCCATCGCTCGTTGAGTGACTCTTAGCCTCTCTAAAAGGCCAGCAGTCAGAGACCACGTTTCAGAGCCATATGTCATGCTCCATGTAAAACACCGATATTCAGCAGCATCAGGTTTAACTGAAAGCCGACCCCATCATAATTGGGAAGTGGCTATTCTGATGATGATGTGAATAAAGAAATGATATGGAAATCATACCCTGAAGTGAGTGGCTACTTATTTGTATGCATAACCTGATTAAAATAACGGCCATTGCATGTCATGTCAATAATTGGGCAATTTATTTCATGCATGTTTTGCTTCTGGGCAATTTTAAATATAATTTATTAAATCATATTGTTTTATTTTTGGAAAAGTAATTTGCTTGCGGGAGTTTCATAGTGAAGTTTGTTTAACTTTAAGTTTTTAATAAATACATATATGGCCTTCTTCTTCTCTAAATAAATAGGGGAACAGTGTATAAGACGGGGACGTTAATAATCGCAAGGTATAATGGGGACATACACTCTTTAGGTATACTTAACACAACACTAACGTAGAGCAAGCGCCATCAGGACGTCATTTGCAAGTGGCCAGACGCAAATGGCGTTAGTTTTGTGTTAAGTTTACCTTATGTGTGTGATTTCCCATCATACATCGTCCCCGTCTTATTCACTGTTCCCCTATATATTTTTTATTATCTCATGTGGCCTGTGTGGCCTTCCTTTTTAAACAATTCACGTCTTTTTATGCATTTAAACCAAGAAGGTTTCATTATAGGTAGCCATAGAATTAACAAAATTTGTTTTAATTTTTGAGCAAAACCTTACAAATTGTTCCCTAAAGGTGTTGATAAAGTTGAGCATTCACTTATAATGAGCATTCTTGCGAATATTATATAACAGACAAAACAATCGAGAGCGTTTTAGCGAGCATTCTAATGCGCGTTCTGGCGAATACTTTCCAAGGCGGCTGTTAAGTGTGACAGATTAGAGTAGAATTTTTTTGACTACCAACGACTAAAGTGTTCGCTAGATCTTGAATTCTTGAATATGTTCGTAGCAATGTTTGGCTCTAAGCTTAAATGGCGAATGCTCAATGTTCTGTTAAAAATGAATGCTCAAGACCACCTTATAGAATTGAAAAAACCTTTTAAGTAGCTTAAAGTCAGTTCTATACGTTATTTTCTGATGAAACAACTTTACCTCTATAAACTGATAAAACAGCCTTTGAACGTAAATGCTGCATGTCTCATGTAACATCACTTGAACACGTAAGAGTAAAAATAAGGGTCTCAGTGCCCCGACACCGTAAAACGACCATTAAAGGGCGTGTTTTACAAAATACCGAGCGAAGGAAGCAAGTCCGACTTTTCTTTGAAAATAAAAATCGTTCGTAAGAGGCTATAAAACTATCGCCCGATCTAAAAAGGTGTTTCGCAATTTGTGAAAGACGTTTCAAAATACAAACGTGGTAACCCAGCGGTATCAAATTCAACCCCGACTTAGGATGTAGTTCGTGGGTGCGAACCTAGCCAGGC
Source organism: Agrotis exclamationis (assembly GCA_950005045.1). Lineage (NCBI taxonomy): Eukaryota > Metazoa > Arthropoda > Insecta > Lepidoptera > Noctuidae > Agrotis > Agrotis exclamationis. The sequence goes on from OX465419.1 coordinate 11,590,939, forward strand.
ACATTGCTTTACGTGATTTATTTCATCACCACGGTAAGGAAATCATCGTGAGAAAACCATAATTATATAGGGTGTTAAAAAATCAACTGCAGGAATTTCGTGTGTGTACTCGGTATCAAAAACCAAGTACATTCCAAAAAAAATTTAGTTTTTCGAGCATTTTTTTTTCAAAAAAAAAATTTTTTTTTTCAAAATCATTAATTTTTTTTTCAAGCATTTTTCTTTTCGCCGATTAATATGGCCAATAAAATAAGTTATTTGTAAGTATTTCGATAAATTGCCAGTCTAAAGTCTGCAAAATGTGATGGGAAAGTTGGAATCAGCTGTGAACGCTACACACGGGTAAACGACCTTAAAGAGCAATCAAATTAATTAACAAGGTCAAAAAAAAATGCTTGAAAAAAATTTTTTTTTAAAAAAAATGCTCGAAAAGAAATTTTTTTTTTGGAATGTACCTACTTAGTTTTTGATACCAAGTACGCACACGAAATTCCTGCAGTTGATTTTTTAACACCTTGTATAATCAAAAAGAAATAAGAATGAAAAGTCGAAGACGTGACATCTCACTCTCTCACAGAGGAGGATGGCTCGAAATTTAGTAAAATTTTATAAAGTAAGCTTTTTTACAAATTACCTACCTGAATTTTTTTGTCTATTATTCCAAGTCGGTTTCTACGATGTTTTTCTTACCGTTGTCTATGTCTTTTCACAATCAACAAACATTACCAATACAGTCCACTAGGGTGTGACGTCACGCCTGAAAGGTGTCTCAGTAATTCACTGGAAGATGGACGGCCGCTAAATATGTATAGCATGGCCGGCCGCTAAATTTAGTCACAGTAAAAACTGTTCGCTAGTCAATATTGCTTTTGACCGGTTAAGATAATTTAACATTTTTGCAACACGGTTGGATTATTCTAGGTAATAGCGCTGTCCTGAAATAATATATGAGCAGTGGTGGCCCAGTGGTATCGGCCTCGACTTACGAGTTGTAGGTCGTGGGTTCGAACCCCGTCAGGCGCATTACTTTGTGTAATTTATTTCAACACCACTGCTCTCAAAACGGTGAAGGAAAACATCGTGAGGAAACCGGCATGTCCTAGAACCAAAAATTCGAAGACATGTGACATCTACCAATCCGCACTGGGCCCGCGTGGTAGATTACGGCCCACTCCCTCTCACAGAGAGGAGGCCTGTGTCCCAGCAGTGGGAACATTCATAGGCTGATGATGATGATGATGATGATGAAATAATATAAATATCTTTAAAGCTATTGTCAAACAGACAGGCGAAGTGAATGCGATCCGAATCCTGTCCTATAGAAAAACGAAAGCGGTCCGATAGTCTATGTAACTGGCTGCAAACAATTCCATACATTACAAATAAAAACGCTTCGGATCGCATTCGCTTCGAATGTCTGTTTGACAATAGCTTAATAGAGAAAACGCATATTTTATTACTATTATTACATCAGCCTATAATTTTCCCCCTGCTGGGACACAAGCCTCCTCTCTGTGAGAGGGAGGGGGCCATAATCCACCACGCGGGCCCAGTGCGGGTTTGGTAGAATGTCACACGTTTTCGAATTTTTGGTTTTGAGGCATGCCGGTTTCCTCACGATTTTTCCTTCACCGTTTTGAGAGCAGTGGTGATGAAATGAAATAACAAAGTAATGCGCCTGGCTGGGTTTGAGCCCACGACCTACAACTCGTAAGTAGGGACCGCTACCACTAGGCCACCACTGGACACTCGTTAGAAGGCTAGTATTTCAACGTAGCAGGAAGCTTTTTAAAATGAAAGTATGTATTTAAGGTCAGTATGCAGTCAAAGTCACCACCACAAAAGCAGTGGTGGCCCAGTGGTATCGGCCTCGACTTACGAGTTGTAGGTCGTGGGTTCGAACCCCGTCAGGCACATTACTTTGTGTAATTTATTTCTACACCACTGCTCTCAAAACGGTGAAGGAAAACATCGTGAGGAAACCGGCATGTCCTAGAACCAAAAATTCGAAGACATGTGACATCTAAGTACCAATCCGCACTGGGCCCGTGGTAGATTACGGCCCACTCCCTCTCACAGAGAGGAGGCCTGTGTCCCAGCAGTGGGAAATTTATAGGCTGATGATGATGCAGTCAAAGTGTGTTTTTACAGGTTAACCAGTTTCGACTGTAACATAATACAATGTATTGCTTACCTAATCCCTAAACACAAGGATTAGTACCAAAGCCAATACTCAGGTGATTAAGGCTTACTAAGTAATTGAGACGGCCGAGGACCCGTGGTTCGAGTTATGTATTGAATTAATGTTTTAGTAGATAAGTATCAACACAGAATGTGTCAAAGGGAGTTTCAGAGTTGGGATTACAAGGATAATAGCTGACGGATGGTTAATCAGTTTATGAGATAATTAAATAACATTTATTGGTACAGACTAAGGCATACACAATAATTTAAAAAAAACGATAAAAAAATACAGACACGACCTTATAAAGGTCGCCGGAAAACGCTGGATGCAGGTCGCTTCCAACCGGTATATGTGGAGATCTAAAGGGGAGGCCTATGTTCAGCAGTGGACGTCCTATGGCTGAGATGATGATGATGATAAAAAAACGATAAAAATAACGTTTCATTCTAGACATTATCATTATTTTTTGCCTTTCGGCTTCACCAAAGAGGCCCCGTTCAGTAAAAATGCCTGACAACTAGTAACTACCTCAAAAATAATCTTCAACTATCTATTTCGTAAAGCTTTTTGCATAAAGCATATTTTTGTACAAAAGAAGAATTCGATTGCGAGCAGGATTTGGACCTGCGTCTTATCTCAGTTCTTCAAACCAGGAACCAATCTCCACTCTTAACTTTTATGGTGACGTTGTTCATCTGTATATTTCTCTATTTCATCCTCTCAGGGAAAGCTTTTGAGCTTTTGTTTGGCCGGACTGTCTTAACAGGTAACCGTGGCCCTGGAACGTAAAGGGCTATTGAAAAAATACCGTCGATTTTAGTCAGTCGACCTCATTAGAAGATTCTACCAAGTTAAAAAAGGGCGCCTTCAATTTAACGCTAAGTCCAGCGCAGTGGTCGCGGGTCTTATCGAATTACCGTGACCCTGGAATGTAAAGGGCTATTGAAGGCCACCGTGGATTTTATTCAGTACGAGTCTAACAATAAGGGGTGGGAGGACTCATTTGATTATTTTACCACGATAAAAAAAAAGTCCAGCGCAGTGGCCGAGTTGTTATGCTTTTCGGTCAAAGTTCGTGAGACGATCTTGTAAAATGTAGGTAGTAAAACAAAATCTTAGTTCAGAAACTTCTAGTAGACATAAATAACCAATTAGACAGACTTCATATAGACAGTTTCCAGATTGATTATTATCAGCAAAAGGCTCAAACAAATTCTAAGATACAATAAAATACAAGATTCTTGTAAAGGCCATCCTTTATTCTATCTAACGAGAACATTGCTAAACATGAAAGCCGACATTTATTCTAGACAAACTGGCTGAGTGAATTCAGTAGTTTTCTAGTCTTTCTAGAAATTTCCTCTGAACCGTGAGACGGTAAACTTTTGCCGTTTTCGTCCGAACGATTCTTTTGTAATTGAGTCACGGTTTGGTCCGCGCCGGGTCAAACCGGGGACGGTTTGTTATGACGTGGACAACGCTAATAGGAACAAATGCGTCTTTTCATTTATTTAAGTAAAAGGGGACCTTGGAAACGGACTGAGAAAAAACCTTTCACATTTTTTTGTAGACTTTTGTGAACAGCTACTTATCTAAATGGTACTTAGTTGTTGTACGGATCTTCAACGGCTTGAAGGAAATACGCTCGCTCAATATCCAAATTAACGTTAAAAATCCTTAACAAAAAATCTTTTAGAGCTTCGTAAATTCAACCTTAACTCTAGTATCAATAGAGCTTATAAGCACCTTTGGGAATTTAGCTACATTCAACAGATTTCTCAGCCATACACAGAATATAACCAAGTGCTCAGCAGTAATACCTCACAAAGCAAATACAGACTATTCAGTATACCATATTATTAGCTTAAACTTAGTGCTTACCTACAGCCAAGCAGATACTTCAATCCTAATACTGCTCGTATGACTAGACTAAGTTCGGGACGAGGCTAACTTTGACATTTGATGCTAATGAATCGAGCTTTGCTTGTAGAGGTGGCGATTTTTAGGTATATTATTACTTTCGGAAATGATAAATCTGGCAACTGTACCGATTATCAGTTGGAGCACGGGCCATACCTACTTACGGGTAGGTCCTGTGCTCCACCCAGTTGGAGAAAATAGTTGGAGCACGGATCCGTATCCAATAAATCTTTCTTTATTTTAGGCACCTAAAAGATTATTGTAAAGTCTATTGATATATACATATTGATCAACTCTAATAACACGCGACAAAAATAATGTTCCAAAAATAACATGAAACGTTATTATTATGCGGTAATCTTAGAACATAGAGCACTCCGGTCCGCCGGTGGCCTGTGTTGCTCTATGTCTTATAATAATAATTGGAGGTCTAAAAATATGTGTTCAGCAAAATCTAATTTGAATTGCGATGGTTAATTTGGATATTTTTATAGCAAACCATTGTATTGTTTTGCTACATTGCCTTTTTGGCATTACCGGCAGGAAATTAAGGGCAATTTGACAAAAACAAAATAAGAGCAGCCAGATAAGCCGCTGGTGACAGATGGTCGTCCAAGATGGACAGAAGATCGGGGACTGAGGGAATTTGATTGCTGAAAATGTAATTGTGACGATGATTTGTAAAAGCCCATGTGCCTGTCTGAGGAATCCACGGATCGAGAGGACGCAGTGGATCGCCAAAAGTGAACTTTATTCTGCTTTTATGATAACTGATGCCAGCTGACGTGGTTTTTCAACCGACTTAAAAAGAAGGAGGTTCCCAGTTCGACCCGAATTTTTGTATGTACCTACGTATGTTTGTATGCGATTATGTCACGTTTGACTGAACCGATTCTTATGTGGTTTTCAGAAAAGTGTTTGTTACATTTTGGAGGTGTTGGTATACAACATTAATAAATCCCGTGACGTCCTCTGCATTTTATATGTCATCTTTTTACGGGTAAAAAAACTTTTAAAAACATAAAAGGAACCGACTTCAATAACTTTGCCCCATACTAGGAATTACTCTTTTATTGTGGGTGTGGTTAAAAATTTCGAAGCTCACATAAACATACTTACCTACAGCGAGACCCGAGACAAATAAAGGCACGTTCTACAAATGTACATTCTCATCTCATCAAATGTAATTCTACATCTCATCTACAAAAGTGTCGAGTGAGAATCGAACCCGCGACATGCAGCACACCTGTCAATCACTCAGCCACCAACCAGTACCAACTGTGTTTCTAATGAAAATTTTAAACAAAAATTGCACTATAAAGTTTCTGAATAAATGTTATCGTGCAATTTTTCAACAGATTCTGAAGTGAATAACCATAAATTAATTATGAATTTCCAATTCAGTGCATTTACTTATTGGACAATACATTAATTTCTGTTTACAATTTGTACACTGAATAACAGATTAAAAATGTTAATTTCCTTATTTTATACCCGACAGTATTGTTCTTTGTAAAAACAGTTGTATGAATAATTCGTGGTCCATTCATTATTTTACAGTCTTTTTCAATACAAAATCTGAAACAATGCTCCTGAAAATAATCTCGTCATGAAAGAAACCTTAAAATGGCATGTGAAAATGCGATCGGCTTTTCAACAATGTACAAAAAGTGATCTGTAATATAATTTTTTTTTTTTTAGCGTGGTAAAATCATCAAATGAGTCCTCCCATACAGGGCAGGGCGGGAGGGACTGTCAGACTTGTACTGACTAAAATCCACGGTGTCCTTCATTAGCCCTTTACGTTCCAGGGTCACGGTAATGGAATAAGTCCCGCGACCCCAGCAGGCTTTGGCCCTCTAGAGGGGGGCCCCGTCATCTTGCTGACGCTCTTTGAGGCGCGCGTGGAACACAACGCGCCGTCGATTCGGGCATAGTCCATGATCGGGCGGCGAGTTGCCCATTACTCGCCGCCCGCATGCCCGCGCCTACGGTGGCCGGAGATCGTCTTGCGACGCCCGATGCCGTGGGCGTCTACCACGCGCGGCTGGGGCGGAGGGAGGACGCTGTCCTCTCTCTCTCACGGCCCTCCTCCTCCTTCGCGAGCAAAACTGCTTCGCAGAAGGAGGCGACCGCTTCCCACCCCATCTCGCCCCGCAGCATGGCCTCGACCAATGCCGGGCGCGAGAGGTCTCCGCCCATCGCCGCCGTGAGGACACGTCGGTGCTCTGCCCAAGCGGGGCAGTCTTGCACCGTATGCTCTACTGTGTCCTCCGGGCGATCTTCGCAGTGGTGACACCCAGGCGTTTCCTCCTTTCTCCTCAGACACAGGTGCCTCCCGAAACTTCCGTGTCCGGTGAGGACCTGCGTCATGCGGTAGGTCAGAACGCCGTGACGCCTATACAGCCACTCCTCAAAGAGGGGTCTTACCGCCGCGATTGCGGCGTGCCCGGACCTCGGTTGCGACAGTCGTCCCCTCCATACTGAACGCGAACGGCTTTTCAACAATGTACAAAAAGTGATCTGTAAAATAATATTTAGACTATATAAATATTATTCTACAAAAATCAAATGAAAAACGTGGTCTCTCCAATTACCTAAGTCAATTTTTCACGTTATATACTCGTAAATATAGGTACTATGCCTGAGCTAAAAAAAGTAATATTTTCCTCAAACGGCTTGAAGAAGACGTAGTTTTTCCCCATATCACCTGCCTTCCCATCACCTGTGTTACTTTAATTGCTTTTTACGTTCCAAGGTCACTGTTAGCCGTTTGGACTGTTTCGACCCCGGCGGGTGTTTGGCCCTCTAACCCCGTCAGGTTGTATCCTTGAGGTGCACCGTCGACCCGGGCATGGTCCATGATCGGACAGCGAGTCGCCCATTACTCGCTCCGCATGCCCATCATCATCTACCTTGACTTTTTCAACTATATTGGAGTTGGTTTCCTCCAGTCCGGTACTGTTTGGAGAAAATGTTTGCGTAGTGGCATGGGCGCTCTACTTCTGCGCGGGTTTAATTCCCGAACAGTCCAAATATTTGTGTGACCTTATTACTAGTTGTTTCGGATCAGACAGCTTGTGCATATGCATTTATTTTTTCCCACGTTTTTATACACTCACTTTTCTTGTTTGTTTGTTTGTTTGTATGTTTGTTTGTTTGTCGTTCCGGTTGGACTTTTGCAACTCAATTTTGAGGCACTTCCCGATAAGCTAGCAGGCTGAAATTTTGTACACGCTTTGAGTTCTGATGACAATACATGACTAGCTAAGAAACGTCATAACAAATCCAATGTGGCGGCCTCCCCAAGATGGCGGACTGGCTGTTTGAAACCCACCCCCATGATATGGGTATTAAATGAAAGGGTTTGCTGTCAGGAATACGAAAAAAATAGTCACGGGACTTAAATCCAATATGGCGGACGTCCAAGATGGCAGACAGGCTATTTGAATTGCACCCCTGTGATATGGATATCAAATGAAAGGGTTTGCTATCAGGAGTACGAAAAAAATAGTCACGTGACTTAAATCCAATATGGCGGACGTCCAAGATGGTAGACTGGCTGTTTGAAATCCACCCCCGTGATATGGGTATCAAATGAAAGGGTTTGCTGTCAGGAATACGAAAAAAATAGTCATGTGGCTTATGCTAGGCTAGGCTATTAATCCAATATGGCGGACGTCCAAGATGGCGGACAGGCTTTGAGGCACTTCCCGATAAGCTAGCAGGCTGAATTTTTCAGGGTAGCTTCAAACCCGATGAACAATGATAAAAATAATAAAATAATTAATAGATTTAAAAAATCTAAAAACCCACGTTTTTAAATGTCCTAAAAAGAAGAAAATAATCCTACGGGGCTGAGAGAGGGGCCACTCAAAACGTGGGGGCGTATCTTTGCAAGTTACACCTACGATCTCACGTCATGTAAATATATCCCATAAATAATCCCTTATATAATATACGCCCCCACGTTTTGAGTGGCCCCTCTCTCAGCCCCGTAGGATTATTTTCTTCTTTTTAGGACATTTAAAAACGTGGGTTTTTAGATTTTTTTGTAGACGCACCTGTATTGTAGAGCCGTTTGTTTTCACATATTAAAATAAATAATGTTTTACATGGAGTAGCTGCATATCTGACCTCCACAACCCAGTAAAATACTTAAAATATCGCCGCGTGGTAACAAAATGTACAACAAACTTTGCCTTGTCGTGAAAATAAACAATGAATGAACAAACACTCTGTCCTGCATGAATAATAAATAAGTAAATACGGCAATGTCAACGTTAATTACTTAAAACTAATCAGCACTTAGCGTAATACGCGATCAATATTAATGCTCGAACATACACGTGTTTGAGCTAGACCTACGCATTTGTGACATGCCATAGAGCTACGAATCGTAAAGAGTGGGTATAGAGATTTGAACACTTATAAAACTGTTTGAATCATTACTCTGAGCCTTGGTCAATCAGATCAGTCATAAACTACTCGTATCTCCATTCGGATTATTTTGTTTTTGCTGATATTAAATAATAGCAGTGTTTCAACAAAATAAAAGCCTGCAGTCTATCTTTTCGCCTTAAAGTCTACAAAAAAACTAAGGCAACACTAACGGGAAATGCCGTTGATTATGGCATTAATGGGCGGTTAAACCAACATTTAAAAAACCGCGGAAATCAACGGAAAATGCCGTTAGTGTTGCTCCGCTATTAATAATGTACTGAAACGTACGTGTCATGTATTTTTGAGTGTTCGCGCTCCATGTGGAGTGAGAAGGACTTGACAGTCCTTCTCACTTAACTTAACTGACTAAAAACAAATTTGTTCTTTCAGATGCTCTTTTCGTCCTAGGAGCTTGGGCGCGTAAATAAAAGTGATGATGTAAAAAGTGTCGACAATACCGCTTCTAGTAGTGTCTCTGCTCTGTGACATAATTATACACATCACACGAAGATACATCTCTCTATTGAAATTACCTGTACCTATTCATACGGATGTTTTGAGCTCCAGTAAACCAAAAGTTTGTATTGCTTGTAATTGAATTGAATTTGAATGACAAATCTTCATTACATTTCTGTGAAATGCTGATTCTTTCCATGTAGGTACAAATATTTATATTAAAGAGTGATTTCAAATTTTGCAGAGTAGTCACCGAAATCACGACAAAACGGCCGAAATTTAAACATTATTTCACTGGTGCCTCCTACATAATTTCACTTGTATATTAAACTAAAGTTTTGATTGCACCTGTATGAAAAAGAGCAAAGCATTTAATTACCTACCTACTTATACTCACTAAAAATATAAATGCGAATGTGACAATGTTTACCAGTCTGTCAGTCAAATCATGCCAAGGCATTCGATACATTTCGAAGAAAACTCAAATCATTTATTTCAATCAGGCACTATTTATTTCAATTACAACCTTCACAGGTTCTTTTAAGCTATTGCATAGCTTTTATCGCGGGCTCTGAGCGTGGCGCGGCGCGGCGACCGAATCAAAAAATTTCCAAAAACCTAACGAAAAAACATCACAACACGCATAGTCCAACATCGTTTCAGTTCGGGAGACTTTGGCAATCATAAAAATATCCGTCATAAAAACAATTTACTTTTTCTTACTGATTCTAAACGGCCTTTCCACAATGAAACCTACTTATAAATACACACATCAAAAGTGTCTAGGGATCAACATATATTTTTGCAATAACTTTTCTCCTGATTGATATTAATTAAAATTTTCTTTAAGGATTCATCAAATAAAGTGTTTTCGTTTGTCACAGTAACGATAAACCAAGTCACCTTTGCATTAATAAAGAAATTTGCCATTTTCCTAATAAAGGGATTTTTGACATTTGAACCACTAACACAAAAGTTCGAAAAAAAGACTGAAATAACAGTTTTCTTTAAAATTTTATTGGGTAACTTAAACAATTAATAATCCGTGTTTCTACCGCGAACACTAACAACACAAGAACATCGGTTTGGCATACTCAAAATGAGTTCATCCAAATCACGCTGTGGAATGGCCGCCCATGTTCGTTGCAACAACAAAAAAAGGTCTTCTTGCGACTGGATACCCTCCATATTCGGCAGAGCTCTTCTCTGTAGCATATCCCATGCATGCTCAATCGGATTCAAGTCTGGCGACTGAGCAGGCCAGGGCAGGACATTGATGTTAGCTGCGGCGAGAGTCTGTCTTACAACTCTTGCGGTGTGCGGTCGTGCATTATCATGCATTAACTGAAATAAGGGACCGATTTGCACTTGTAGAGGAACGATGACGTCTGATACAATCGTCTCAGCATAAATTTGAGCGTTGAGGTTGCCTCTGATCCAAATCAACTCAGTTCTTCCGCCGATCCAAATACCCGCCCATACCATGATGGTTCCACCACTATAAGGATGGACTTCCTGGCAGGATTTTAATCGCTGTTGGCGTCCAGGGGTTCTCCAGTGTCGTATACGTCTTGTATCCGGTCTCATACCGAAACGAGACTCATCAGAAAAGCACACGAAACGCCATTGTTCTTCTGCCCAATTTCTGTGTTCAAGAGCCCATTGATATCGAATCCTACGATTGTGCATTGCTATAGGTGGTACCCGTAGCGGTCTTCGGGAATGAAGGTTCACTTCATGCAAGCGGTTTCTGACTGTTTGGTCGCTAATTAAGTTCCCTGAAGAGTGATGAAGCCTCACGGCTAACATCATGGCGGTTATTGTTGGAGCTCTTCGAGTTAAGATTTGAATGTATCGGTCTTGTCTCCGTGTGGTGCAGCGATACCGTCCTCCATGGCGCTCAGCCACGGTACCAGTGCTTCGGTAACGTGTCCAAAGTCGACTGATAACACTCTGACTTGTATTCAGAGCTAAAGCCACAGTACGTTGCCGGGAACCAGCTTCTATCATTCCCACGGCTCTGAGCATTTCTTCCCTGCTTAAATGACGTCGCCGCTCCATAATAACGTTGGTTTTAATCAGTAGTAGGGAAACAGTAGCACTAATAATGTCTTCAATGCGTTGTATGTTTTTATAGGGAAAATATTGACAGCTGATTTTCATCTTTTACTCGAATTTGATTCACAGTTCCTGATTCAAATTATGAAATGCACCAAAAAGGATCCATATAAATTTATAAAATCATAAATTTATTACAAAGCCACATCTCAATCTCAAGAAATCCGCATAAAAATGCTTGATCCCTAGACACTTTTGATGTGTGTATATATGCTCGTTAAATATACGCGGTAGGCGATTTTATTCTTTTAAAATAAAATAAAATGTTATGCAATAGCTTCATAGCGGCAATCTCCGAGTGCCACATGTATTTTTTTTTTAATTGTAAATAGTTCTATGCTGCAGTCCCAGCCACAAGACATAATAACTTGTGAAAATACTGTAGTTGCACATTCCAAAGCGTAGATCTCTTTGGCAGAAGAATGAGCAAGAAACTCCATGGACACTTATAAACGTCAATTGTAAAATGTTGTGATAAAAATTTTGGTTCCAGACGAAAAGCATACGGATAGCCATACAACCTGGACAGATGATTTTACCGAAAATAAAAGGAGCGTTCGTTCCTGTAACCTAATTTTTTCAGGCAGGAGAAGCCGCAGGCAAAAATATTGTATCATAAGAGGCTTATTGGTTGTGGTTGTTTGTTAGGAGTTACTTCGCTTTGATAGTAGTTTGCATTTGTCGATGAAAGGTGTGCTGTATGAAATTAATTTTCATCGCATTTTCAGTGGTATTTTGAGAGCTGTGTAGTGGACGGTATCACAATATATTATTATGATGATGATGGTTTATTACTGAAATTCAGAGGTATATTATTTAAAAGGTTTAGGGGACATGGATATTAAACGGTAACCACGTATCCTACATTAAAAAGGGAAATAAATGAAATCCTACATTCCACTAGGTATTTATCTCCTGTGTCGCGGGTGCGTTTACATAGAAACTCACATACACAAACACCCACACCGGGAACAACCACAAGCAGATCATGCAAATATTTCCCCCACTCTTAACGTCCCCACTACGCACGTGTGCGAGCACAGAAGTATCCAGATGTGCACGAACATTAAATTTTGGCGCACTATTTGTTCGCGTAAGTGAGGCCACCAGAGTGAAATCAAAATCAAAATCAAAGCATTTATTTCAAGTAGGCCAGTTACAGGCACTTTTGAACTGTCATAGACAAATAAAAGAATATAATTAAACATTAAAAAGTTATGGTGCTACAGTCCCAATCACAAGACATAAAAACTGTGAAAGTACCGTAGATGCCCGTTCCAAGAAGTAGATCTCTATAGAGAAGAACGGGCAAGAAACTCCATGGACACTCTTTTTAGATCGCCAGAATTATTACAGAACCTTTGTTACATCATTCATTTTGAGGTGGTACATTATGTGAGAACGATGTAGCAAGTTTTTTAATTAAAAGTGTCCATAGTAACTATTAAAACAAAGACAATTCAAAAACAAAATGATCAATAATTATTAAAATAAACCGGGGCAGCTAAGAGATGACCAGTCCCAACTGACAGCGCCCGTTCACGAACATGACACATGCATCAACATTAACGAACATTTGTCGCGCACACTGTGCCGCTCACCGGTGGAAATCAGAGAACACAACACACAAAATCATACAAGCAGTAAAAGACAATCGTACTCACATAATCCTCCACTCCCAAAATACTTTTCGATTCAAAAATCCTATAAACTCCATAGGCTTGATTCCAAATTGATTTTGCGTGGAACAAAGGGGGTCTACAGCCGCAGAAATGAAAATACGATTTGGGTACAGTCACGACCACCAACATGTACCTATTCACTTTTTTTTTTCGTGGTATAATCCTTAAATGAGTCCTTCCACCCAGGGCAGGGCGGGAGGGACTGTTAGACTTGCACTGACTAAAATCCACGGTGTCCTTCATTAGCCCTTTACGTTCCAGGGTCACGGTAATGGAATAAGTCCCGCAACCCCGGCAGGCTTTGGCCCTCTAGAGGTCATCTTGCTGACGCTCTTTAAGGCGCGCGTAGAACACAACGCGCCGTCGACCCAGGCATGGTCCATGGTCGAGGGGCGAGTTGCTCATTACTCGTCGCCAACATGCCCGTCCCTACGGTGGCCGGAGATCGTCTTGCGCCGTCCGTCGCAAACCATGCGTCCTAGCAGCATAAAATAGCGGCCATACACCATACTGCCTATCGTACAATCGGCATGACGCTGCCGATTTGATCAGTTAGATTTGACCGTGTGTGGGCGTGGAATCCATCAAATTGGCATAACAATAGGCTTGATCATGCCGATTTGATCAAATCGATTTGATCATGCCAATTTGATCAAATCGATTTGATCAAATCGGAATGATCAAACTTCAAATCGGCAGCAGTGATACCAACTTAGCAACTTTATAGCTAGATCTAGCTAATATTCGGTAGCTACTTTTTAACCGACGTAAAAAAAGGAGGAGGTTCTCAATTCGAAACGTATATTTTTTTGGAACGAAGTTCCTTATGGCGCGTTGCGAAAGGGGGCTAGGCGGAAAAAATTGTAACGACACTTTTTACAGACTGCGATGGAGTGGAGTGGAGTGGAGTGGAATGGAGGGTCGAAAATCGCCTGAACCTTTTTTTAACTTGCTATCGTTAAGCAAGTTAAAAAACAGGTTCAAGCGATTTTCGACCTTATTGACATTCAAAATTTAGTTTGTTTTTTCTCACATTCTCGTTAGCTAACATTGCTCCTTCATTAAAATCCGGTGTTTGCATAAATGTCAATAAAGTCGAAAATCGATTGAACTCACTTTCACTTGTATTACCAACTGATTCCCACTAGTGGGATAAAACGAGTCGGTAAAAAAGTAGCTAAAAAGTTAAGCCACAAGTTTTATAAAATTGTAGCTGTCTGTCACCGAATAATAGCTAGATCTAGCTATAAAGTTGCTAAGTTGGCATCACTGCTGCCGAATTGAAGTTTGATCAAATCGATCGTCATGCCGATTGTACGATAGGCAGTATGGTGTATGGTGTATATGGACGAACTGCCAATTTGATCAAATCGATCGTCATGCCGATTGTACGATAGGCAGTATGGTGTATGGCCGCTATAAGATGACAAGTATGAACGAAATAAAAGCTGAATAAATTTCCCGTAAAATTTATTCGATGAGCATTTCGATATCTTGTATAGTTTTCGAGGTACCTCGTATCTGCTCTTGAATGTCTGTAATTTGGGAAAAAACATTTTTACCTTTTCACATTTGGAAGGTTGTATTTGATATCGCCAAATATCCAGAAAGTAGCAGCAGTCTTTTCAGACCCTCCCTTCACCACCTACAATGAACATAGCCGAGTGAAACCTCGAAAACTATACAAGATATCGAAATACTCTTTGAATAAAACTTATGGGGAATTTATACAGTTTTTATTTCGTTCGTACATGTTATGCCGCTAGGACGCGTGGTTTCCGAGATATAAGCGAAAAACAAAAAAATGGTACCTTCAAACCCCCCCTCCTCCCCTACAGCTCAAGGGCTAGGGGCGGGGACTTTTAAAATGTTCACCTCCTAACTAGTCCAAATAAAGTTGCATACTCAAAAATTGTGTTCCAAGACTTCCCTCTATAATTGTTCGTTGACTGGGCTATAGGCAGTTTACTATGAAATTGGTCGTATCAAAGTTGCAATGGTTATTTGACGAGGAAATCATCATTTGAATATAAGCATTGAAACAAAATTAACTTTAGAAATCTCAGCTGGTAATGTGCCCAAGAGACTGGCGGCGTTGCCTCTGTTTATGGCTATGCTTTGCCTCAGACCAAGGTAAAAGCCAGCTCTTGGGTCACGGGAAGCGTCAACAAGTCTTTAGATATTTCTCTATAGAGGCTGTGAGCACTCGAACCCCAAGGCCCTATAGAACCATAAACGGCTCAAAAATATAGAAGTAAGTAAGTATACAGAGGGTTCCTGTAAGTCGACCTATATCCTTTAGTGGGTTAACATGGTTAAATACTTACAATATACATTTTTTTTATCATGCTGAGGCGGAATAATTTTTGAAAAAAAAATCAAAGTCTAATTACTCAAAACCGGTAAGGATTGGGATAGGAGTTCCCATAGTAAAATCAGTCAATAATGATGTCTACTATAACCTCCCAAAATAATTATATGGGCCGACTTAACCAGTAACCCTGTATGTAGGTAAGTATTCGTAAACACATTGGTGACCGCGACTGTACGTACAACCAGAGAGCAATTTGTTGCGGCGCCATCTGATCTATTGGAAATTTGAATGGGTTCCGTCGGTAATACACTCAACTCAATTGTTCCGTCAATACAACAAAGGAATTATTATGGGTTCACTGAAGAGATTTGCTTGTTACCACAATATACTTACCCGATTACGAATCTATACGCGTGTTTTGTCATGTGTATTTGATGGTAGTAAGAATGTTTGTTAAATGTAGGAAAACAAAACAATTTTGTAAAACAACAAAATCAGAATTTCTAGGAAATCATGTAAAATTTAAATTAGATTTTTTATATTTATTTGAGCTGTTTTTATTCAATTTGAAAGACAACTCTTTTATCACAATACTAATACCTATACAGTTTGTTTGGTTTCTGATTGATAATATTCATTTTATCGGCAAATCTGCTTATAATAAAATTCTGAACTCACCACCTCGTGAATGGCGGCCATAAAACATAATAGTAAAGTATAGTAAAACACAAGAAACTTTTCGACTTTTTCGAAGTAAACATGCATCCAGAACGCAGCTGAATATCAAAATATTACATGGAGTAACTATCTGACGTCTACAGTGCAGTAAATACTAATTAATACAATACAAATTAGTTGCCTTGGCTGTGCCTCTGATTTCATATTAAAGACCTATTTTAGTTAGAATTCTACATAATGTAGTTCACAGCAGTCGCGTAGTCTGCGAATATGTATTAATGCAAATGAGAACAATTGAACATGTTTCCACTAATTATTTATATGCATCCCGATTCGACTGAATGCGTTAATTAATTAGATTTAGGCATTAGGCTTGTTATACATTTTAATATAGGTAGTACGAAATACAGCTTTTAAATTGAAACTTAATGAATATTCACCGTATTTTATTTATGCCATTAAAAATGGATGTTTGTTACTCAATCACGCCAGAACGGCTGAACCGTTGAGTGAAATTCGCTACTGAGATACACATGGGCATTTCTACGGACACGGTGATTTTTTCCTCAATTCCGTGGGTATTTTTTTTTCAAATTATGACAGAATATAAATAACCAAAATAAAAAGATTTTTTTTAAACAAAATGGTGCTAATTTGCCAGTAATTGCTCCAGTAGTTTATGAAATAAATCGATTTACAGTTTGAGTGCCATGGAATTGAGAAATGTGACCACAGAATTTAGAATTACACATATTCTACGTAACCGTAAAGAAAAATTCAATTAAAAAAACACGCTGTCAACATGTCATGCACCAAATGTCATGCACCCAAGCATGCAAGTTTTTTAAAGGACAAAAAAATGCCCTCTCCGTAGAAATGCCCACATAGGTCATTTTTTATCCCGGTATTACATTCTAAGGCCGTGCGCTGCGTTAAGCGGGCATCCGTCGCGGGCGCCTGCGTGGCGTGCTGTTTCATAGAGATGGGTAACTAGCCGAAATTTCAATAGCTAAGCTAACCGGCTATTTGTGGTGTAATAGTCAGCTAGCTAGCCAGCTATTTGGCTACTTGGCTATTGAACAATAGCGTTTAGTAACTAGCGGCGCGGCGACGCGGCGCCGGTGTAGCTAGATAGGACTTAAATAACGAACAACGACAACAAAGCCTAGATGGTGAAAGATTTCGTTTATTAATTTTATTTTATAATCATAACAAGAAATGATTTCCTCTCGGAGGTCATAATAACCAAAATAGTAACTATCAAATGTTTATTATTTTAAACCTGAAGGTAACTAACCACCTGTCTAATTATCGGATTTCATAAGTTCTTTTATTAAACGGACGAAATTACTAAGTATAATGCTCTCTCTCTCTCTTTGTCCAATCTATTTTGTGAATATTGTGAGATAAAGATGGACAATACGAATGAAGATCACACACGCGTAGCGCAGTGAGCGCGCACTCAGCTATCGGCTATTTTGGCTACTCTCGCAACCCGGCTACCGAATACCGGGACGGCTACAAAACGTAGCAGTTACCTATACCTGTGGCGGCTACGCAGCTACGAGCGGCTACGCGGCTACGAGCGGCTTCGCGGTTACCAGCGGCTACTGGCTATGTCATAACCTGCAGTTCTCTAGCCAACCAGTAGCCGATAGCTAGCTATCGTATTGACGGATATCATAGCCGTGGCTATTTTGCTCATAGCCGGTATTTGGCTAGTTATGGCTATAGCTACCCATCGCTACTTTCATGTAATCTCATAGATCAGCGCTGCGTGCTGCGGGTCGCCCGTCGCACGCGGCGCGTGCGGCGGACCCGCCCCGCGGGCGACGGGTGTCCGTGTGACGGAGCACGCGAGCGGAGATGTTTCTAGGAAATCAGTGAGCGCGCCGTTGCGTTAAATTCTCCTCACAACAATCTAGACGTGACATATACATGATATCGACTGTACACCCGCGCGATCATATTGGACTGGCGGCGCTGCGAGAGGCGGGAGACCGTCGCGGGCGTCCGCGACGGGTAAATTTGTCCGCGACGGAGCACGGCGCGGGTCCCCGCGACGGACACCAGCGTTGGACGCCCGCTTAACGCAGCGCACGGCCTCATAGGATTACTTTCGATTACCGCGCGGGTAAAAGCAGGTAAAATCTAGTTTCTTATAAAGGTAAAATGATATCGTCAATTAGCAACGGTAAAACGTTCTCATTAAACATTGTAAGATATCCTAGAAATATCTTTTCCAATTCAAAATATCGTTGATATAATCAACAAAGAATTAAATTGTAGGTATCCTTTCGAGCGCTGATAGTTTTGTTCGGATTTTACATTTTAATTGGAAACAACACAAAGAAAGTATTTTAATTAAAATTGAACCTCTTTATACAAGAGCCCTTTTGCAAAATGGTCAATGTTCAACAGAATTTCATATTATTTTCGTCCTGTGATCAGTTATTTAGAGAGTACCAGTTACAGGTTATTTCGGGAAGACAAATTCAAGTGTTTCGGCCTTTTGCTCCGCGTTACAAGGGAGTTCTTGAAGAAATTATGTTGTATATTCATACTTATTAGTTGACTATATACAAAAAGTTATGGTTTTGTACTCTTTACTCTATTCTTGTCAATCTTATAAAAATGTTGTTCGTTCCTAACAAATAAAATTCTTCCAACACGTTATCAGCACGAAGCTGCTTATTTTAAAAGTAAATAATGTCAGGGAATAGTAGTATGAATTTTCAAGGAATTCAGATGTTAAAAAACCGAGACGGGTACCCAACCTGGAAGTTCAAAATGAGAATGCTTCTCATTCATGAGGAGCTGTGGACGTCCATCACAGGGTACGATGATTCTGATAAAACGGCGGAAAATGTGCGCTCTCGCAATGACCAGAAGGCATTGTCAAAAATATGCCTTACTGTAGACGAAGGTGCAATTTCGCACGTACGAAATGCGAAAAACGCTAAGGAGGCTTGGAGTGCTTTACAAAAAGCGTACGAGGATAAAGGTATGGGTCGAAGGCTCTCTCTAGAGCGTAGACTGTACAAATATACCTTGATCGATTTCCAAGACATAGAATCTTATATCAACGCCATAATGAGTACTGCTCAAGATCTTGAAGATATTGGTAAGAAGATCGACGATGGATCTCTGGCTGCGATTATTCTCGGAGGTTTGACATCACGATACGAACCGCTGATCATGGCTTTAGAGAACTCGAATGTTGAAGTAACCAGTGAGCTGGTTAAGGCAAAGCTATTAAACGAACTTTCTAAGGACCCTCACCCGGACGAGGTGGCTGCGCTACGTTCAACAGGTTCTACGAGCAAGAAGAAGAAGCCTATAATCTGCTTTAAGTGTAGACAACCAGGACACAAAAGTCCCGAATGTCCCAATAAGAAGGGTAAGAAGGCTTTGAGTGTGTCGGGAAAGGTTTTTAAAGATACAGATTGCCATTATAATGAAAAGGTGGAACAGGCTATTGTAAAGGAAATGGCTCTCTCTGCGCCAGCTGCTATTGATGGGAAATGGATTATTGATTCAGGTGCAACCATCCACATGACTCCGCATCGCGAGTGGTTCAGCAGTTATCGGTCTGTACAAGGTGGAACGATTACTGTGGCTAATGGACAACAAGTGGCAGCTGTGGGTATTGGTGATGTATCCATTAATACCGATACTTTGGCGAACAGAATAGAGAATGTAGTTCATGTTCCTGATTTGAACTGTAATTTACTTTCAGTGAAGAAAGTAGTAGAGAAAGGTTCCTCTGTAGTTTTCAATAAAGAAGGCTGCATTATTTATGACTCAAAGTGTGATGTAGTAAACAATAAAAATGTTTTAGCGTATGGTTCTGTATGTAATGGGCTGTATACTCTCGATTGTTCAATTAATATGTTCAATAATGTTTCAGCTAAACTTGTGCACTCTGATTGTTCCAACTTTCAGCTTTGGCATAAAAGGTTAGGACATCTGTGTCGAATTGGCATGGATCTGCTCAGAAAAGGTCAAGCTATCGGCGTGGAGTACACACAGGTTGACAAGGAACCATGCATACCCTGCATAGAGGGTAAGCAGTCTAGAAAGCCCTTTAAAAGCTTAAAATATAGGAAGGCTACATCACCGCTTCAATTGGTTCATACCGATGTCTGTGGACCTTTTTCTACAAATTCGTTTACAGGTAATAGGTATTTTATTATTTTTATAGATGACTATACACGTTTTATTTTTGTGTATTTTATGTCTTCTAAAACTGAAGTCAAAAATAAGTTTTGTTCTTTTCATTCTCATGTCGAGAGACAGTTTGATGGAAAAATAAAGACTTTGCGGTCAGATAATGGAACTGAGTTCATTAATAAGGAGTTGATGGATTATGTTCACTCCCTGGGTATCGATTGGCAAACGACAACACCTTACAGCCCTCAGCAAAACGGGGTAAGTGAACGGTGTAATCGGAGCATAGTAGAGAAGGCTCGATCATTATTATCACATGGTTCTCTCTCAAAAGCCTTTTGGCAAGACGCAGTGGAGACAAGCGTCTATTTGAAAAATCGATCACCACACCGCGCGCTTAGTGGTAAAACACCATTTGAAATGTGGTTTAATAAAAAACCCGATCTGTCTCATCTGAAGGTTTTTGGATGCAGAGCACTTGCTCATGTTCCATCAAGTCAGAGGTGTAAATTGGACATGAAAGCTGAGGAACAGATTTTTGTAGGATATTCAGATGATCCTCGTAGTTATTATTTCCGGAATGCGGCAAGTCCTAGACGGTTATTAAAGTCAAGAGATGTTACATTTTTTGAAAATAACTTTACTGGACTGAAGGAAAATATTGAGCCTATATGTACTGTTAACTCTGATATTGTCAATTTGCTCTCACAGTCACCATCGCCAGCAGTTTTAAGACAAGAAGTACTACCGACTTCTTCACCTGGAAGATGTGAGGTAAATGCTCCTACCATGGATACTTCTTCCATGGATACTTCTTTCATGGATGCTGAAGATGACAATGAAGCAGTCAATGTAGAGGTCAACAATGTTGATGATCAGCAGTCAAGTGAGGCTACAGATTCCTCAATTGAATCTAGTCGATATCCCTCAAGAGTTCGCAAACCACCGGATTATTTCTCATATAATACTCTGCTAGAAGATGGGTGCGATGATCCAAATAGTTATCAGGCTGCGACTAACAGCGATGAAAAGGATAACTGGATTTTAGCAATGAAAGATGAGTACGATGCCTTAGTCAGAAAGGGCACATGGGTTTTGGTAGACAAGCCAAATCATAGAACGTGTATTCCTAGCAAGTGGGTCTTCAAACTGAAGCGAGATGCGAAAGGTGTCGTTGTTAGATATAAAGCGCGACTAGTAGCAAAAGGTTTTCGACAAAGAGAAGGTATCGACTACCACGAAACCTTTTCTCCGGTTGTACGCAACTCATCGTTGCGAACCCTGTTTGCACTTGCAGTGCAGGAAGATTATAAGGTCCGGCATATGGATGTGGACACAGCTTTTCTGAATGGCGATTTAGAGGAAGAAATCTTCATGACACAGCCAGAAGGTTTTGTAAAGGAAGGCGAAGAGTCGAAAGTGTGTTTATTAAAACGATCACTTTATGGGTTGAAGCAGGCACCAAGAGCTTGGAATACAAAATTAAAACAGATTTTGTCAGTTCTTGGTTTTATGCAGACATCTGAGCCATGTATTTTTAAAAAAGATACAAACTTAGACTCCTTGGTTCTGGCTGTATACGTCGACGATCTAGTAATTTTGTATAAAAATGAAATTACGCTTGACAATTTCAAATGTCAATTTGTTAAATATTTTTCATCAAAAGATCTTGGACAAATTAATTTCTTTACGGGAATAAATATTCACCATGATAATTATGGAATAAAGCTATCTCAAAGTACATATATTGAAAAGATGCTGAAAAAATTTAACATGCAAGATTGTAAGGGTGTTTCTACACCACTGGTCAAGAAGATACTTGAGCCTGGTATTGGTGAGTGTGAGTACCCTTACAGAGAGTTAATTGGCTGTCTAATGTTTTTGGCTGTAAATACCAGACCAGATATAGCCTACACCGTGAGCTACTTGAGTCAATTTAACTCTAAATTTGATCAGTCACATTGGAATATTGCTAAACGATGTCTACGTTATCTGAACGCGACAAAAGATACTGGTATTACATACAGGAAAGAAAAAGGTAATACTACAACTTTGACGGGTTTTTCAGATGCAGACTGGGCAAATTGTCCAACTGATAGACGGTCCTACACTGGGTTCTATTATGAACTTGCAGGCGGCCCTATTTCCTGGGAAGCTAAAAAACAGCCCACCGTGGCTTTGTCGTCCGCTGAAGCTGAATATATGGCGTTGGCTACAGCAGTAAAGGATGCGTGCTTTTTAAAAAGACTGATATCCGATATAACAGGTAAGTCGCTTAACATAGTTCTGTATACGGATAGTCAGAGTGCACAAAAATTAGCCATTAATCCGGTTCACCACAATAGGACAAAACATATTGATGTAAAGTTCCATTTTGTTCGAGAAAAAGTGAACGATAAAACCGTTGAACTTAGGTATATGCCTACCGACAGGTTACCTGCAGATGTTTTGACGAAACCTTTGGGTCCAACAAAACATCGCAGTTGTTTGCAAATGATGGGTATATCGTAATGGTTCTATTTACTGTTTTTTTTTTATGCCTTTGTGTTATGCTTATGACATTAAGAGTGCAATACAATTAACTTTTTGAGGGAGCATGTTGTATATTCATACTTATTAGTTGACTATATACAAAAAGTTATGGTTTTGTACTCTTTACTCTATTCTTGTCAATCTTATAAAAATGTTGTTCGTTCCTAACAAATAAAATTCTTCCAACAAATTACAATGGAACGACGTGATAAACCTACTCGTAATGTTATTGTATTTTATTAGTGACGTTCTTCAAAAAGGTCAAGTATTTATACTAGCTGTGTATTATCCGTGCCTATTTTCCTCTATGTCAAACTTATTTTTCAATGAGGGATGCGTGTAGTAATCTAATTCTGATACCAACACAAATTGATGCACTCGTGAAGCGAACTAGAAAACTCTTATATTTAAAAAATTTAAGTCCATCGCAAGGCCCGAACTGATTCGCACTGTGTACTTTACCTTGTGCCAATCAATATTGATGTATTGTGTTTCTGTCTGGGGATCAGCTAACAAAACTTTCTTGTTAAGGCTGGAACGAGCTCAACGAGCTATTTTAAAAATATCTTACAAAAAGCCTGGCGTTACTATAATGATGCTTTGTACTCAGAGTGCTGCGTGCTTCGTGTGAGACAATTATTTATCATTTCCACATTACTACGCTTCCATAAGCATGCTAGAGAATTGGCCCGTCAGTCATCCAGAACATTAAAATGGGATCGACCAAGGGTAAACTCATCTTTTGCGCGAAGATCTTTTGCATTTCTTGGGCCTTACCTCTACTCAAAATTATACTCACATAATAAATCTATACTCAACTTAACTTACAGCTCATGTCGAAATATTATCTTTAAATGGCTGCATCCCAAAAATTATGATCAAACCGAACACCTCTTGCATATTCAGTCGTAATATTTGTTACAAAATACACAATCATGCACGTGCTTACTCGTTCCACCCAAATACAACCAACACCTCACCCATGCAAACACTCACACACACACTAACACACTCACACACACACTAACACACTCACACACACACTAACACACTCACACACACACTAACACACTCACACACACACTAACACACTCACACACACACTAACACACTCACTCTCTCACACACACGCACACTTCAAAATTATTGTTACATTTATTCTCTTGTTTTTCTCAATTTAATTTTTGTTTTTTTTTTGTTTTGTTTCCTTTATAATACAAATTAGTTCAGTCAATTAAAGCTAACATGTTAAACATCGCTCGGGAAGAGACTGGACTCCACGACACAGGGTACCCTAGTGTGGAGTCCAGGGAATATGTAAATATCTAGTTATTAAGGATTACTGGTCTTTGGCTACTAGCTTTTTAATATTGTACCATGTGCGAACTGAATAAATCTTTAAATCTTTAAAAATCTAAACCAACGAACGAATCGTTTGCATACAGTTATACAAAAAAGAAAAAATATTAAAAGTGGAGCCGTTTCAGAGACACAAACACTGTGTTAAGAGATTTTTATATAATTACTAGTTATTGATCAGATGTAATTATGAACGCAGATGAAACAAAAAGTACTTGTAGGTTTTGCTCACCTCCATAGGAAAAGGTATCAAACTATTTACTAATAATAAATTGAATGTATCTTTAACGAGTACATACTTAGGTATCTATTTTTATGGCTAAATTACTATTTACTTTCAAAAAACTCCAGCTGTATTTAAAAAGTAAGAATGATACATATTTGTGCATATTCTTCACCGAAATACTAAGTTAAGGTTCCGTTCGATACCCAAAACGACAATTAATCAATCAACGTCAAAAATACGCCAACGTGAACCCAACCACAATATCCTCGTTCCATTAAAGGAAAAATAACCTAAGAACAAGACCTCAAAAGGCACTAAAAACTTTCCATAACAACATTATTGAAAGGCCAATATTCTGACAAGAAAATTAATCTGAGTTGGTCAGCGTTGAACTTCGTCCAATATCATTTGCTTTCCCTATTGTTGGTTGAGGGTAGTGACTAGAGATGGGTAGTGCATTCAATGGCTTTGCAAATTTGCCCCCGTCGGACTGTAAGCATGATAAAATGCACACTCAAGGAGAATGGAGTCGGTACACTATTATGCTGCCTTGCTTTATTAGGAAGCTAGATAAATAGGCAACTACTGTGATATATCTTTACTATTTGATGTTACAGACACTGAATGGAGCTTTGTTTACGAGAATAGTTGTTTGTTTACATTGTCTTTCATTATTTTGTTGGAAGAATATGTAGCGTGTTTCTTGTTAGAAAGTGGTTTTGAGAATTTTTTTAAGTCAATTACGGAGGGCATGCGGGCGGCAAGTAAAGGGCAACTCGCTGCCCGACCATGGACCATGCCCGGGTCGCCGGCGCGTTGTGTTCCACGCGCGCCTAAAAGAGCGTCAGCATAATGACGGGGCCCCCCTCACTAGAGGGCCAAAGCCTGCCGGGGTCGCGGGACTTATCTCATTACCGTGACCCCGGAACGTAAAGGGCTATTGAAGGACACCGTGGATTTTAGTCAGTACAAGTCTGACAGTCCCTCCCGCCCTTACCGGGGTGGGAGGACTCATTTGAAGATTTTACCACGCAAAAAAAAAAGTCAATTACGGAGGAAAGTTTCAGTTGGGACTTAAAAATATGAGGTCATCTCTGAAATTGTATTAAGTTTAGGTATATCTGTGCTGTCTCTCCTTTGTTTTCAAATTAAACTTCGTAGTTAAATTCTTCCATCATTATTCGAAAGAAAAGTATGGGAATAATCTATGTCTGATTCTAAAAAAATATCTCCAATTCCGTATTGAAATATTTTCGATAAGGAAATCCTTTTTGTTTCAAAGATATTGAAAACAAGCCATCAAAGATCACAAGCGCCCTTGTTACAATATTCTGAACAAATAAAGCCAATGAAGCGACAATAAAAAATCACAAAGGACCGCGCCTAATTGAGCGTCGTCGAACAAATTGAAACAATGTTAATCGAAATACAGAAAGAGTGACAAGAAATATTTTACAAACTGGAACATTTTTTATTCATATTTACGCTTCTTCCTTATAATTTCCTGGAACCTCTTTCTACTTTACATTGGAATATTTTGTCAAAAGTCATTTAGAGAGGATCAAAGTTTTCCAATAAGCTTAAGAGCCTACTGTAAACGGTGTTATGGCGCGGCATTATTACAGAGTAGCTCATTAATAGCAAACGTTATATGCATGAGTTACGCAATTCTTCTGATCATTTTCTTTTAAATGGCTTTTTAAGTGTCTACGATACAACGTATAGATATTTTTGCAGTTCGTTGTCAGAACGACATTTTGGTTTTTTTTTAAATATCTGTTTCAAATTACTTATCTTCTATTGCTTTGTAACATTATTCTTGAAATAATCTTTACCCTACTCTTATTACGAGAGCACTTTCAATCGACATTGTTAGCGAAACTTCACAACAATATTTCCGACCTTTTCCGAGTCAAGGTGATTTATAACAAAACGCCGCAATAAACCAAAACCTTGACAAAAAAAAAAATGAAAAACGCTTCACAGCCAACTAGGCTATATCACGTCTAAAAATATCAAAAAAAACCGACCCTATTTCTTAACATAGGAAAAGGGCTTAGACACTTTTTGCACGGTCCATTTGATTCATTTTCTCGTCGTAAAACATCTCGGAACATGCTGACTATAATAGCGTCTTCCATCTTAGTTCGCCGCCGACTAGCTATAAGACAAAGAGTGTTTTTAAAAACTTCAGGCTGTATTCACAAGAGTTTCTGGGCTAAAGATAAAACGCAACTTCTGTTGTGGTGTGACCGAGTTACGCGGTGGAGGCAAAAGTATGCTTCATGGGTCTTTATCTCTCTACATCTGCGAGCATAGTAAGAAAGCTTTGCATTTTAAATTTTTGTTTGACAAGGAATGTTTTTCTTGTAATAGTGGTAGATTAATATGAAGATTTTCTTAGTCTATTAGAACAAGTAAAAATGTCTTAGACTTTTTCGCAAAAAAATTTCGATAGGTATATTATTTACGGCCACGGATCAAGCGTTAAAAGTTGTTAATTTAGGTAATTTGGTCGCAGGGCCAGGGTCCAGTCTTATTTTAAATTAGAATATTATTTAAATAAAAATATAATATTCTTCATATAATATAAACTTCTTTTTCTTCTTACAATATAGACTGTGCCTTTCGCATCCACTGTCCTCGTAATTTTCAAAAAAAAAGGGGTTCAATTTGATTCACGTACACTAATTTGATATTCCCTCGCCTTTAACAATTACAATTACGTTTGTTCATTAACAATCAAGCAGATATTTTAATTAATTTGAAACACGTTATTGTATTAACATCAGAAGATAAGTTCCCTTTGATACAAAACACAACTCTAAAGTGGATAGGTTTAACTACCCCATAGTTAGCTTGTCAATAACATGCAAGTATAACTAACTGTACTCTAAACTATACGAACTTGAAGTACAGTTATCTATTCCATATTTGTAAGTTAGTAAGGCGAATCAATAACGTCTGTTCATAGTAACAACAATGTATGGTGTATTAAACGTCCCGGGGCTGTATTCACATACAGTCAATTTTGTGGTTATACAAAGTAAGTACCTATAAATTGAGCTAAATGAAATTTTCAAGTCTGACTTCGTGTTATAATAATAATAATGGTCATTTATTTCAGATTCATCTTATGAAACACATAATTTATTCCGAGAAAAAAAATTGGTCCTTTTAAATGATTTCGATTTCTTGAATTAAAAAAAAACAAATGAGGAGCTTTGTCTATGCTGAAAACGAAAACGATATTGTGTAAAAAATATCTACATTATGTTCATTCGTGGTAATTAGGAAGTAACATCGAGTTTTCAGTTTCTATGGAAAATATACTAATAACGAGCAATAAAATACAGAACGTTTTCGCACTAATTTATAGCTTAGTACAAGTAAGCGAATATAAAAGTATCTTTTATTATTTCAGATGAAATATGTAGGCATTTATTTTCGCTTAGTAAAAACATTCAAATATCATTTTGGACAGGATGCCGGAAAAAATATTAGGAAGAGCAAAAATATATTTCATTCTTTATTATTCCGCTGTTTTGGGCTAAAACAAGGGGTTTTAAAATTACGGAATACGACGGTAAGGCAGTTTTTCTTTCTATAATAAAATTGGAGGATTCGCCGGATGTCTCATTTGTAATATTTGCAATGGCGCATAGCTTTTGTTTTTATTCATATTTGTGTCTCCATTTTGGGAAATTGCTAAACATTTTTATATAGATTACGACTTTTTAAATTAAATTCCAGTCGGAAAATGGAAACTAATTTTATTCTTATTTACAGATTTCGTAGATAATCAAATCATTTATTTCTAGTACTCTAGTTACAGGCACTTTTGAATTGACCAAAGGCAAAAAGTTAAATAGTTAAAATATATACTACTCAAAACAAAATAAGGGCCACCTGGTTTTTATCGATTTATTAAATAATGTTTAAATATTACTACTTACGATGACTGAATCTGATTAATATTAATGGTTTTAGATGGAAATACACAAAAATTAAAAATGTATTCCAATAAATCGTTAAAACAAACCAAATTGAATGAAAAGTGAAGAATTGCAGGAATTTATCAAGTTACATAAAACATAAAAAAATCGAAAAAATAACGTCTTTAATGTTCCGAAGTGTTCTTTTAAGCTTCTCTTTTAACTCTGTTCTCTCTGTTCTGCTCATTTTATGGGAGGTGGAATGGCCTGGATTAAATACCGAACATTTTCTTTTGGGATACTCTACCAGCAAGTTTTCAGACAATTTATGAGATCCAGCTGCGAGTTGATGGGAATTTTACTTTCTTTTTCACTCTTCTTTAACTTATCTATTAAATGCTCCATAGAACTGAGGTAAAAATCCTGAGTGTCCACTGTAACATCGTAATTCGAGCGAAAGGGAATGTGTGCACTGTTAGTTGCGTCGTGTTCGCTCGAGCATTATCCTGCTTCAAGAAGAACTCAGGTATTCCTTGCTGTGTGAATGGGATAATGTGGAGTTGCACCACTTTCTCTATGCAATTTTGAGGAGTTATAGCACCCTCGTTAAGAAGTGCGAGCTCAGTTTTGCGTGATAGAGATAACCGCCCCAGAGCATAACTCAGAACTCGCCAGAACAGTGTGTTTTATGAGTGCAAGGATCTGAAACCTATTGTTTAGATCTTCTCTACACTCTTATGAACCAGTTTCTATTGAAAAAAAATAACCCACCAGTCATCAATAAAAAGCAATGAACCCCAGTCAAAACAGTTCAATAAATTTTCTCCTTCGCAAATGTTTCACGGTTTGCACCATACGCTGCAGTTAACTGGAGGCGAACCAAGCATCTTTTTGAGTATTGTTAGTCTTTATGGAGTCGATTCGGAATAGTGTAGTCAATTATAGGGGTGCCTGTAGCTCGACGCAATGGAGTTTGTACGGTCCGCGCAGTAAATTTTCGCTCTATTTGCGCGGTTAAACAAACTTCATGGTCTTCTTGGGCTTTACTTACTTACTTTCTTCCTTGATTACGGCATCTGGGGATATTACCCGTCTTTTAAGACCAGTTTTCAAGCATTTTGAACCACTCGTTGGGAATATTCCACCATTAAACCTACCTCTTCTGGCTACAGGCCCCCTGGATTAAGGTGACACCCCAAGTGGCTGTTTTTGCATCCATATATCTCCGAATACATGACATTATGAGATTGAAAGATCATTATAGCCTGCTTGCTGTATTAGTCGAAGAAAACTCTGTTAGAAGTTTGAAAATTAAAAAACACCATACCGTAAATTCTAAGTAATCTCAAATATCTAATTTAAAAAAGTTATGAATTTCCAATTATGCAGTAGAAACAATATTAATACTTGAAAGAAACCATAACAAGATATTTAGTATTTAATATGTACCCAGAATAAGAGCAAAACTTGTTTAAAGTGCAATTTAAAAAGTGGCCCTTATTTTGTTTTGACGAGTATAGTTGTCGTGCTACAGTCCCAGTCACAAGACAAAATTACTGTGAATTTACTGTAGGTGCCCATTCCAAAGGGTTCTCTCTAAAGAAGAACGGGCAAGAAACTCCATGGCAGGGCTCGGAAACGTTTTTCAAAATAATGTTATTCAAACGCTTAGAACAGTTCTTTGCACCTCATTTTGTTCTGAACGAAAAGCGTCCGCTTCCGCGCCCGCCTCCGCGCCCGCCTCAGCGCCCGCCTCCGCATCCGCCTCCGCGCCCGCCTCCGCGCCCGCCTCAGCGCCCGCCTCCGCGCCCGCCTCAGCGCCCGCCTCCGCGCCCGCCTCAGCGCCCGCCTCCTTTTTTTACGCCTGAGTCCTATTTTTACACGATTGCCTAAAAGGAGTGTTATAAATTTTATTTTCATTTATTATTGGACATAGGTTTGCTCTTGCCTCTTTTCTATAACTATAATAATTTAATTGAAGTGGATGAAAACTCGCAGTTCATCTTGATGTCCGATACTGGTTATTTTTAGATGCAATGCAAGTAGGCCGGTGGAAAGAGGTTGTGGAATTCGTGAGCTCGACCTGTTTTAGGTCTCATCTTAGCCACGCGCCCGCCTCCGCATCCGCCTGCGCGGGCGTTCACGTGATACACACATAGACAGACGAGATTCATTATTTGTACAGAAGAACGAAACGCCTCAGCGCCCGCCTCCGCGCCCGCTTCCGCGCCCACTCCTGCGCCCCCTTCCGCACCCACTTCCGCGCCCGCCTCCGCATCTTCTCCGCGCCCGCCTCCGCGTCCTTCTCCGCGCCCGCTTCCGCACCCGCTCCTGCGTCCTCTTCCGCATCCGCCTCCACGCCCGCCTCCGCGCCCACTCCTGCGCCCGCTTCCGCACCCGCTTCCGCGCCCGCCTCCGCATCCTTCTCCGCGCCCGCTTCCGCGCCCGTCAAATTCGGAGCACTGCACTGCATGCATAGCAGTTTACGTTACCGAAAATCTTGGACCATAGAGAAAACATTATCAATCTCTAAATAAAAACTGGTTGAATTTTGACAAACTTGCCAACTTTGTCAATCGAAATGAAATTGCTGATAATATAACCTCGACCTCGAAGGCTAGTAAAGTAAAATTTTACTAGTTTTAATAAATGGTAATTTCATTATATCCTTTTCCTAATTTCATATGGGATTGAATTGAAGCACTGGGAGCAACAAGGGCGTTCGGCACCCAAAGCCCATTTTAATATTATTGCACCAAATTAAGCATTGCGCCATCTAGTATCATATGGCAAAAACTCATTTTGATTCATCGTTTCTAGATGGCGTGATAGATAATAATTGAGAGGATTTCGCTACGCCGTTGTTGCATGGATCGCGTTTGAACTTGAAACACATTACTCGGTCTGCGAAAGTTTATTTTAATGTAAAAACATGTCCGAAATAAGTAAAACCAGTGATTTTAGTGCAGATGACGACCAGACTGATTATGTTCCCCCAAAAAAAAAGGAAAAAAGAAGTTGAAGAATATAAAGTTATGGAAGAAAACACATATATATTTAAACTTTTAAATAATGAAAGCAAATGAGTGTTGCGATTTACTTTTAAATAAAGATGATTGTTTAAAGCACCTAAATAATTTATGCCTTCAAAACCTTTTAAAATATGAACGCCCAATTAATTTACGGGTTGGATGCAACAAGGGCGGATAACATGTATTAAAAAAATATGTTATTTTGGAGTTTCTAACTATGTGAAAATAATGATAATACTAAAATCTTACAACTTACTCATTGTTCATTTTGATTTTGAAAGATCTAGAGATTTATCTTAATTAGTTTAGAATTTATAACACATCTAAAACTTTAACTTCAATTATCTCAAAACTCACTTTTTGGTGTAACGCCCTTGTTGCACCCAATGCTTCAATTGCAGTTAGGGGGTGCCGTAGAAATCTCACCCAGGGCGCTGGTATTGCTAAAACCGGCACTGAGTAGGTACCTACAGAAAAATGACCTTTGACTAAGCTCCCTACAAATTCGAAATACAACATCCCAAGTGGTATTTATACAACATAACATCACATAGTATGTACATAGTAACCCTTCGGCAAATAAGCCAATACGAGTGATACGGGTTCGACAGGGTCGGATGAAATGTCCGTTTGATTATTGAGATTGCAATCTTTTTTTGATTTGCGAGGGATTAATGAATGACAGGGTTATTTAGTTATTACTTTTACAAAGGTCGGTAACCGTAGGTGCAATAGTAGATATTAATTGGTTACGTTGATTATTATTATTTAATAGCTTCTGCCCGCGACTTCGTATTACGCGGATCCTGTTGCTTATGCCAGCGGCAGCGACAATGGGGTCGTCAAAATCGAAGATCTAAAACGTTTGATGCCTAATTCCTAGAGCCCGGGTAAAAAAAAATAGGATTTTTATTCTTATATTAGTCGTCATCGAAAATCAGTCCTTAACTGTAACCACTTTCACTGGTACTCCCAACTCATGTTATTTTATAATTACACAGTGAAATTAGTGATAGCTTTGTTGCCACAGGTGTTCCAGATCTTCAATTTTTATACGTCAACAGATTATTAGATGCTCATCAGGTTGAACAACTCTTGCTAAGACGTCATTCCTATATACTTAGGTAATTATGTTATAGTGTAGCTGGGCTCTTGGAGTTTCACATCAGGTATTCTACATCTTCAATTTTTACACATCAATAGAGAGTGCTCATTAGGCTGAACAAATCTAGCTAAGAAGTCATTCCTATATAATGTTATAGTATAGCTGGGCTCTTGGAGTTCCACATCAAGTTTTCCAGATCTTCAAATTTATTCTGTCAGCAGAAAATGGTCGTCACGTGGAACAATTTTTGCTATGTCACCATTTTTGCATTTCTTATAGTTTAGCTGGTCTGTTGCGGTTTTGCACCAGTTGTTCAAGTTTCCAAGATAAATTATAGCCTATACAGCGAAAAAAAAACATTCATATCCGTCCAGCACTTTTTGAGTTTATAAAAATCACGCGTTCCATTCCCCTCGCCTGCCAGCGCATACCTGAGGTACCTCCCGCAACAACCGTGCCCGGGAGGACTTGCGTCAGGTTGAAGGTGAGGCTGAGGACGCCGCAGCGCATCTCCAACCACTTCTCAAAGAGGGATCTTACCGCCGCAATTATGACATGACCATGGAGTCATTAAGTATTAAGTTTAACCGACTTCAAAAAAAAGGAGGAGGTTATCAATTCGACTGGATTTTTTTTTTATGTTTGTTACCTCATAACATGCAACTGGGTGAACCGATTTTCATGATTCTTTTTTTATTTGAAAGATGATGCTTCCCGTGTGGTACCATTGTCACCATTTCAATATCTGATGATTGGATCCTGGAGAAATCGAGGGCAACCCTCAAATTTTATAGGCCCACACCTTTGATTATATAATGTCTAGATGGAGCGTCAAGTGCGCGCAAACGTGTCAAAAAGTCTCAGCCAACTATTGGCTCACAATGGCTTACCCGCCGATCAGTGCAGATTGTGTCGCTTTTCTGTCACTACGTAAAACGCGCGCCAAGTAAAAAACAAATATCAGCGATAAAATGACGGTATGTGCTATTAAATTGTGCCGGAATTATATAGGAAGGATAAAAAATACCAAACACATCACCTACCATCGGTAAGTAACCAAGAAACTACATATTTAGTTTTTGTTTTTATGATTATCAAAACACGCCATATTTTATAAGTGTTGCCACTTTCTACAAGTTCGTTCGTGTACTTTAAACAAAAACTGGCCAAGTGCGAATCGAACTCGCGTGCAAAGGGTGCCGAATTAAAACATTTTTTTTTACAATGTTAATTTTTAAATCGTAGATAATAGCTTTTCCTGGTCAAGACATTTTTTTAATGTCTTTGATTTTTTAATGTCTTGAGATGGTCATTGACTTTGTTTAATTTTTTAACACGAACGATCGCTTTGTTGAATGTGTTTATTTGTAATTAAAATTCATCCCTAATACAATATAGGGTGTTAAAAAATCAACTGCAGGAATTTCGTGTGTGTACTCGGTATCAAAAACCAAGTACATTACAAAAAAAAAATTTTTTTTGAGCATTTTTTTTTTTTCAATTTTTTTTTTCAAAATTATTATTTTTTTTTCAAGCATTTATCTTTTGCCCGATTATTATGGCCAATAAAATAAGTTATTTGTAAGTATTTCGATAAATTGCCAGTCTAAAGTCTGCAAAATGTGATGGGAAAGTTGGAATCAGCTGTGAACGCTACACACGGGTGAACGACCTCAAAGAGCAATCAAATTCATTAACATGGTCAAAAAAAATGGTTGAAAAAAAAAATATTTTTTTTGAAAAAAATGTTCAAAATCAAAAATTTTTTTTTGGAATGTACTTAGTTTTTGATACCGAGTACGCACACGAAATTCCTGCAGTTGATTTTTTAACACCTTGTATATTAGGTATGTGATCTTTCATTTAAAATTTCCAAATACTGCTTAAAATATTATTTTAAATATTGTAATACTTATTTAATTAACTTAGTTGATTTAACTACAACATTCAACCACCCAACTCTAATTAAATTAATGTTTTTGATTTATTTAAAAAATTAACAACTGAATAAAAAGACACTAAAACTGAATAACACTACATAAGTACATATACACCTAAAACTTATCTTATTTAATACCTAAGTCTATTTTTAATGTGATTTGTGGGAGAATTGTAGTAGCTGGTATCATTATTTACGCACACAGAGCCATAGACGCATAGTGTAAAACGACGCCTGCACGCACACATACATGAAAATGTTGACTCGTTTTCTTCGATACGATTGTAGGGCGATGCTCCATCTAGACATTATATAATCAAAGGCCCACACATAGTTTTTCGTAAATATTATGAAGTAATTTAAGTATTTGCGTATAGTAATCATCATCTCATGTAGCTGAGCTGATGATGGAAGGTACAACTCCTTAACAGTAAGGAGTAGGCGTCGACTGATTTAGTAATTATTTTTTTTCATTAAGTATTATGGAGGGTAATTTTCGTCTATTTTCTTGAAGAATAATTTGGAAACTATTTATTTTAAAATTACAAAAAAATACATTTAAGATCTTCTCCACAAGACCTTTCATTTGATATGTCGCACGATGCAGTTTTCAGAATTATTTTTTTTTTAATTTTCCCCTTCCCCCTAAAAATTACCTCCCATATACAGATTTCATCTATTCACGTCACACCTCTGTGCTTGGGTCACAGGAATTGATATGTGTACCAAATTTCAACTTAATCGGTCTAGTAGATTCGGAGATAATTGACTGTAAGCGACAGACAGACGGACACACGAGTGATCCTATAAGGGTTCCGTTTTTGTATTCGGACGTACGGAACCCTAAAAAGGGTATGTATAAACAGTAGTTAACTAATACCCGTTATACGTAACACCTGTGACTATACTCGTAAATAATCCGCATTTTTTTAATAACAACTATTTAACAAGAACGCTATTTAAATTAAAATAAATAATTTACATCCTGTCTTACTTACTCAAATGTAATTCTATCTATACCCAATACTTATGCTTAGGCTGTATAAATCCAGATAATTAACGAGGCCTATTATAAGCAGCTCAACGGAGCGTAACTAAATAATATGATTAAATTAATAAATACACTTTCCTTCTCGTCTTATATTAAACTTGCTGCTAAGCGACCGGGATTCATGAATTTTACATTTTAAACCTAACACAATTGCGTACCTACGAGTTAAGTTAATCTCGTAAATCCAGCCTTCTAAATAAAGTGAATTAATAAAGTTATGGTTAGCATTATTAAAGGCCGGGGTCGGAATATTTGGGGAGATCAAAGTAAAGATAGATGGATTGTGTGTGGAGCGATATCTCCACATAGTATAAAACGAAAACGACAGCGCCGTCTGTATGCTAAGATCTTTTAAAATACGCAATGGATTTAGATGCGGTTTATAAAAATACTAAGCGATCACGATACAGGTGAACACGTCAACGATCTACGTCTGTTAATTCTCACTTGATAATTACGTTTGGAAAAATAAAATTTTGTGTAAATTAGTTCAGTAATAGTTTAGTTACTTTTAGGCAACGTAGCATTACCTACTACAAAACTTTTTTTTTATGGATGTAGGAAAAAGTGCTAATAAATTAATGCAATTTATTAGCACTTTTTTCAATAACTTTTAACTTCAGTTTAATTTGAACCTTACTACAAAAAAAAATACTACCAAAAATGCCAAGGTACAAACTAGGCAAGCAACACATAGCTGTTTTTTGTTAAAAACATCACCTTCCGCTTGACACAGGTCTTCACCGGACACGGAAGTTTCGGAAGGTTCCTGTGTCTGATTGGGAAGGAAGAAACGCCTGGGTGTCACCCACTGTGAGAATCGCCCGGAGGACACGGTGGAACATATGGATGTTGCAGGACTGCCCCGCTCGGACAGTCTCTCCCGCCCCACCCTGGGTAGGAAGACACATTTGATTTTTAAAAAAATGGCAAAAAGGTGGCATGCAGGTCACAAGATTTGCATGGTCCATAACGTAACATGTTTTTTTTTTCAGTTTTGCATAGAGACTATTATGGAGCAGTGGTGGCCCAGTGGTATCGTCCTCGACTTACGAGTTGTAGGTCGTGGGTTCGAACCCCGTCAGGCGCATTACTCTGTGTAATTTATTTCAACACCACTGCTCTCAAAACGGTGACGGAAAACATCGTGAGGAAACCGGCATGTCCTAGAACCAACAATTCGAAGACATGTGACATCTACTAATCCGCACTGGGCCCGCGTGGTGGATTACAGCCCACTCCCTCTCACAGAGAGGAGGCCTGTGTCCCAGCAGTGGGAACATTTATAGACTGATGATGATGATGATAGAGACTATTTAGTGCCTAATGTGTGTAATATGTTATGTTCCTTTATAATGATAGTTGCTCGTTAGAGTCAGGTTTCTTTTCTACGAAGCTTATATTAATTATTTATTATATTTAAACAGTATCTATTTAAACAGGATCCCCAAAGTTTGCACACTTATTGTATGTTTTGCTCTTCCTTCATACATATTTTAAGTTGAAACAGTCTTGGCTCAGTAGGTGCTAAGGCCCGTATTACAGAACGCACATCAAAACTCAAGTGTTACTATAAACTAGTTTCAACCAATCAAATGCCTTGAATCTACTTTTAAGTAATACTTGAGTATTGAGTGACGTTCTGTAATACGGGCTTTAAGCCTCCTGCAGACACACGCGATTAATCGCGCGGGGCGACATGTCGCGGTCCATTCGCAGTATTTTTAGAGTGGAAATTAGCTTGGCTCGTTGTCATAGCGCGATTAATCGCGTGTGTCTGCAGGAGGCTTTAGTCTTATTAAAAGTAAATTAATGGAGTTATGGTAAATTAAAGGCTCAGGCTGAGTTATCCGTCTTTAACAATAATCTCAACGCAATTTGGCATCATTCCATTTCAAACTGTTGTTTGTAATTTAGACATCCCATTTATCTTGTTCTGAATTATTCTGTGACAAAGAGAAGTATTTCATATTATTATAATTCCTAAGCATTTTATGAGTGGAGAAACGTTTCGTATTTTGAATAACGAAATAAAACGACCTTTTGTTTTAGGACTTTAAATCTTTCCCGTAGCTCTTATTGTTTTTCGGTAAATTATATCATTTAATATTTTAATAATTCATTGTAATGTTTCGTAGATCTTACTTTTGTTTGTGGTATTTCAATAGACGTTTTGAACTCCTCATCAATCTGTTTCATAGACAAGATAGATAAATATCTCTTTTTCTCTCTTTTCTATAACACAATTCAAACCGTAGGAATTTGGGTACCGTTTCCACTAAGGCAGAAAAAAAGTGAAACGATTCGTAGATGGGCAACTTCGACCAATACAAGACGATACGATAGATGCGATGAGGATTTCAGAAAATATGATTGGTCGTTTCCCGTAGATTTTCTCCCAGCTCGTCTGGCTTTGGTGGTAACCAGACCTTAAGCTATCGTCATAATGCCGTCTGACGAGTGAGCTCTGTTGCTTTATATTTTTTCTAAATCTCATATATTTTCATCGTTCTTACAAAGGTGCCCAGTATTCTATCTATTAGATTTACGTGCTAATAATATCGCATTGAAGATTTGAAAACCTCCATTGTAGTCCATTGGCGCGATTCGCACAAATCTTCGAGTTCACAACACTACAATGGGCATTCCAATATAAATTTATATCAGCTATCCGAGTGCATTCCATAAAGATACATATCGGACCGGGACACCGTGGAAAATATTTCGAATGGCAACGCAAAGCTGCTGTGCACGACTGTACTGAAAAGGATTATGTCCGCATAGATTTTTAAAATGTTTGCAGTTTAGAATGCGGTACGTTCTCGTTCGATTTGCTTTTATTGGTTAAAGCTAGTTAGTACAGTTATGAACAGTAGCTCAGGCCACTGTTCATAACTGTACTAACTAGCGTCTAAACTCAAAGTTGATGTAAACGACCACGAGCTAATATACGTAAACTTGTTTTCTTTATTTCTTTCACTTCATAACTCTTGATAATCACGCATAGTTTCTAGTTAGAAAATAATAATTATTATAACTGATAACTATCAGTTCTTACTATTTTCCAAAACTATTAAAAACAAAGGGTTTACTAGCAGTATAAAAATCCCACTTTTGGAGAAATGCCAAAAGCAAAGCAATTAAGTATTGCCACTTTAATTACGGGAAGGTTTTTAATGTCCTACTAACGATGAACCTAAGGGATTAGGGATGCGAGGAGACGTTTTAATTAGGGCAGGTATTAGGAAAACTCGTTTAGAGAAGATGAATACGATACTGCTTGTGGACGGAACCCAAGCTTCAGCTTGTTTCTTTTGTACCCCACAGATTGTTCGTTTATATTCCTATGTTTTTTTTTATGATCGTTGGAATAACGAAAATACGAGTGTTATTTCAGAACTTCAGTTTCAACTTTTATTACATTATTATTATATTAACAGCTTCACCCGATCCAACTCTAAAATTTTATCCAACGGCAACGCTAAATCGGAATAAAAAGAATCCTATCACACCAAAAACCTTCTGTAAAAAAATTAGCCAAAACTCGATGGAGCTGCTTGTTTATCTCAAGTAATGAAATCTAGACAAAGTCGTGCTAAGTCTAAGGTTCCTTGGGGTGCTAAGACAGGAAACCTCCACGTGCGCCCGTGGACTGGAGTTCCCTCTCGGATACGTCCGTGGAGAAGACCAGTTTTTCGGGCCGGTGCACCCTGGAATGCGGGCAAAAACTCTTCCTTAGGCACTGCGTGCCTAAGCGGTCTCTTTGCCCGTATGCGAATAGCCTGTCGGGTGGACGCTCCAACGCGTGTCCCTCTGAATAGCAGAGGGCACAGCGGCGGAGCGGGCTTGCGGACGGTGAGTAATGGGTAGCTCGCCGTCCGACCAAGGACCAAGCCCGGGTCGGTGGCGCGTCGTGTCGTGTTTCGCGCGTGCCTTCGGGGAGTAGTCAGCAAACTGACGGGAAATGCCTGCTGGGGTCGCGGGTTTTTTTTAACCCAGGATACCGTGGCCCCGGAACGTAAAGGGCATCCGAACGAACACAGGTGGATTGTAGTCAGTAAGAGTCTGACAGTCCCTTCCGCCCCTCCCAGGGCGGGAGGCCTCATTTGATGATTTTACCACTTAAAAAAAAAAAAGTCTAAGGTTCCTTACTGCGATTTCTATTTAATATAGTTAATGTTGTTTGAATTAGCTTTAGTAAGGAACCTTAGACTTGGCACGACTTTTTCTAGATTTCATTACTTTTTGGAGATAAACAAGCAGCTCCATCGAGTTCATCGAGTTTTGGCTAGTTTTTACAGAATGTTTTTGGTGGGATTTCATTTCTTTTTGTAGAAATGTGCATATTTTTTTTTGTTTTTTTTTTTTTTTGATCTTTGGTTTTTGACATCAAATGAAGCGGCCCACCAAGTTGAATATTTTTTGTAAATAATAATAATAATGTGGTTAGGCTCTTGTGTTTTCTAATCAGGGTCACCGGGTACTCCAGATCTTCGATTATCCTAGTTCTTATAGTTTTCCCTTTATGTGGCCATAAAACTCTAACTCTGTACCAAATTTCAGCTCTCTGAGTTTATGGCAAGTACTAGTTCTATTTTGATGATCATGAGTGAGTGAGTGTCGTAAATGCGAAACTGTGCTTGTTGCTGTGCTTTCACTTAACTTCGGAGCTAAAATGACCTAAAGACTTGAAATTTTGGTTTTTAAGTATGTGATTGACTGATTGTAGCTTATTGGATGATGAAAATTTCTGCGTTCTAGTCTTATCCAGAAGTTCTCAAATAGGAGCCTGAAAATGCGACGAAATGGTTCCAGTAAAGGATGGTACGGCAGTTTTTGCTTCGCGCTCGTCTTGGCGGGGGCACTGCCGTGCCCCCCGATGTGTTAATTCAGGTTATAAACTATCTGCGTGCGAAATTTCATTCAAATACGTTTAGTAGTTTTGCGTGAAAGAGTAACAAACATCCATACATCCATCCTCACAAACTTTCACGTTTATAATATTAGTAAGAAGTATGACTTTGCGGTTTTGTAAAATCCACGGTGTCACTTAAATAGCCCTTTACGTTCCAAGGTCACGGTTACCTGTTTAGACAGTCCCGCGACCAAGGCAGGCAACTATTACCTTCGCAACTATTACCTTCCTGGAAGATAGAGAGATATTCAACATGAAAGCTGGTGAAGTATTTCATAAAACATTCTTCATTATTTATCTTTACGTAAATACTAAAATAGTGAAGCTCTTGCTACATAGTTCTACAGGATGAAATTAAATATTGCATGCACAAGCTGGATTATACTGCAGCGAAACACAATCCCGACCGGAGCCTCTTCACTATGTGCTCATATGCCTATGTGTGACTATAAGTACCTAGGTACTTGTGTAGGGTACATATACGGATATTCCAGTCATTCAGTATCATTCTTGTTTACCTCTTCTGTTTCAAAAGCTCATCTTCTCACATATGAAATGAAAAAACCCGGTCAAGTGAGAATCGGGCTCGTGAACGAAGGGTTCCGTCCTATTATCTGCAAAAACGGCAGAAAAAAAAACACGTGTTTTGTATGGGAGCCATTAAATACACTAGCGATCAAAAGTGTGGAATTACTTACTTGAAATTAATCCGTGATACGTCCTAAAATATTGGTGTGATTTTAATGAATATCGATTTAAAGTTAAACCCTTAAACTAATAGATTTTTATTATTTTTAATTAACTAGATATTTAGTACTTGCGCAGAATCGGAGTAAGTGATTCCATACTTTTGATCGCGAGTGTATTTGTTTTATTTTAATATAATTATTTATTTTTAAAGTGAATATGAACTTTAAATATAAGTAATTGTTAGCGACGAATAATAATCGCATCAAGCAGTTATGTAAATATGTAGTAATTAGAAAGATTAGGCTAGTTTGAGCAATAAAACTATTGTTATTATATTTAATAAGGATTGGGTAAATGTAGAAATGTGCATTTTATAAGTACCTTCAAATATATTGATAATTTGTTTTGTTTTTTATTTTTCCCACCTGGTGTCTCTGCTGATGCCACAAAGTAAACCCATAGTAGGGTAAACATAAAAATGCACATTTTACATACACCGTCAAGTAAGTTGAGAAATTGTGTTGTCCCGAAAAAGTAAGCAAAGTGATAGGTAGACGTAAAAAGTGTAAATTTTACAAATACCCTCAAAAACAGTGATAAATAATTGTAATTCCAATTTTTGTCACTTGGTGTCTCTGCCTGTAGGTTGATGCAAAATTGGTTTTTT
Source organism: Agrotis exclamationis (assembly GCA_950005045.1). Lineage (NCBI taxonomy): Eukaryota > Metazoa > Arthropoda > Insecta > Lepidoptera > Noctuidae > Agrotis > Agrotis exclamationis. The sequence goes on from OX465419.1 coordinate 11,632,356, forward strand.
GTCATTTTTTGGTCTAAAAAATTAAGGTTTTTATAAGGTTTTTATGTAATTAGATAGACTAAGTTAACCCCTAGGCTATAAGATGAATTGTAAAGCAAAAGGGGAAGGTTTACCATAGAAAACTGCCAAATTAAGGTTCCCCATACAAAGTCGCATTAGTGCCGTGTGCAAAAATGGATTGCTCTGATTGGCTGAAAGAAAAAATATTAAGGTCGTGTGCAAATTTTAAAGGATCTGATTGGTCAGAGCTCTGTATAAAAAAGGGGTAGTTTTCTATGGCATTCATTCCGAAAACCAGCAGTATTATAATAAACAAGAAGTAAGAAAGTACTCCGGAGTCTTATTAGCGCCGAACCTACTTTGAAGCCTTCAGTATCTACCGCCAGCGATCCTACAAGTGCAATAGTCTATAGTGGTCCTTCGAGAAGCCGGATCGGGTTCAAGAAAACTGAAGATGCCTTCTACAAGATCAGGATCAGTGCAGTCCAAGGCTACGGGAGAAAGTACTTCGTCGGTCGACGGGAGTGCAAGCACGCCAAGTGAAACTACAAGCGAGGCGACTACGAGCGCGTCAATTACAAGTCGGTCAACGCTCACTAGAAGATCGCCGCCGCCTAGCGTACGAGCCCACCAGTCGTCCATTCGTCAGCAGAATACTGCCGGGAGGGAATCAGCATCGGGGGGAGCGACTCGCACCGCGCCCCTAGCCAGCACCGTGGAAGAGGAAGTTGAAGCGTCTGATCCCGCACGCCGAGAAGAAAGCCACAACACTACGCGGCAGAACCCAGATAGAAGTGTTGCTGTGAAGTTACGTCGAGATGAAGGAAGTGTACCGACGTCAATAGATGGGAGTCTGCAGCAGCCTCGCCCTAAGAAGCCGACCCGCGAAATAGACACGCAGTCCGTCCGCTCGTCGCATAGGAAGAGAGCAGAAGCGCAAGCAAAGTTAACAGTGGCACTAAGGGAATTGGAATTGGCAGAAGCGCGATCAAGAGTGGCTCAGGCTGAACTAGAACTAGCAACAGCAGAGTCAGAAGAAGAAGATGGTGCCGGAGAAGAGATGTACGAGCAAACTCAAGAAGTCGAGAGGTGGTTCATCCAATCTGGGGTCAAGCCTAGCAATGATAGTAGGCCAACTGAAGAAAAGAAGAGTGACATCCACGAGTTAGCCCAAGTCATCGTCAAGCTGTCAGAGAAGTCACGTGACGTCGCAACGCCGAAGCACTTCGAGCTCCCTCACTTCAGCGGGTCCTGTGAAGAATGGTTGCCGTTCAAGAGATCATATGAAGACGGGGCTGCCTCCTTCAGCGACGCACAGAACTTAGCACGCCTCAGAAGAGCAATTCAAGGTGCAGCCAGAGAAGCCGTCCAGAGCCTGCTGTTTACAGCTGAAGATCCACGCGAAGTACTCAGGGGATTAGAAGCCAGATTCGGAAGACCTGGGGCATTGGCACTGGCAGAACTAGAGAAGATGAAGAACCTGCCAAAGGTGGGCGAGAACCCAAGCGACATATGTGTGTTCGCAAGCAGAGTGAAGAACGCCGTCCAAACCATCAAGGCATTGAAGAAGTCGCAGTACCTCAGTTCTCCTGAAACATTGAAGGCCATAGTAGACAAGATGCCACCGTCAATGAAATTCCGATGGTTCGCCTACCATAGAACCAGAAGGGAGGAAGAGATTCAAGAGTTGCTACTCATCGAAGCGTTTCTAGAAATAGAAAGCGACATGTGCGGGGACTTTGCTCCACCTGAAGTGTTTTCGGAGCAAAAGAAAGGGTCAAGAAAACCTGTACATACAGTGCAAGAAGTGTCTCAAGAAAAATATAAGAAGTCATGTCCGATCTGTGAAGAAGAGCATTTTGTGATAGAATGCAAGAAGTTTAAAGAAGCTAACATAGATGAAAAATGGGGCATTATCAAGAAGGCTAGACTATGCTTCAAGTGTCTTCGGTTCAAGCACTCAAGAATCAACTGCAAAGCTCCAGTCTGCAAGAAGTGTGGAAGATGGCATCATACTATCCTGCACTCTGAAAAACCACCAGAGTCAGCAGAAAAGAAAGAAGACAAGGAAAGCGCATCAGAAGAGACAGTCGCCTCGATCCACAACAGCAAAGGGGAAGAGAAAATTTATTTGAAGATGATTCCAGTGGATCTCTACGGACCGAAAGGCCACGCTCGCGTGCTGGCACTGCTAGATGAAGGCTCAACAGTCACACTCTTGGACGCATCAATAGCCAAGAAGATCGGAGCCGAGGGAAATAAAGAAACTCTCGCAATCGAAACAGTCGGCGGAAAAGTTATAAAGAAAGATAGTTCACAGAAGATCCAGTTGAAGATAAAAGGGGCTCATAGAAGAGACAAGAGGCCAATCATAGCAAGAACCATCGACGACCTGAAGCTTTCAGAGCAAAGTATAAGCAAGAACACGGTGAAGAATTGTCAGCATCTGAAGGCAATTGAAGAGCAACTTCTCTACGTCACAGAAAGACCCAAGCTGTTGATTGGTCAAGACAACTGGGGACTCATAGTTACAAGAAGACTGAAGAAAGGCAAGCCAGCCGATCCCGTGGCTTCTCTCACTAGCCTCGGGTGGGTGCTGCATGGATGTGAATCAGGGACGAATGCCATTGTAAACTTCATTCACCATGGCAAGTCTACAGTCGAAGAGCAGAATTTAGAAGAGTTAATAAGAGAGCACTTCCAGTTAGAATCGCTTGGGGTCCAGAATCGCTTGCCAACTACTGACAGCGATAGAAGAGCACTAGAAACCCTCGAGAAGACTACGAAGAGACTAGCCAGCGGTCGATTCGAGACAGGGCTCTTGTGGAAGAAAGAAGACGAGACCCTACCCAACAACTACAGACAAGCACTCCGTCGCCTAGTCAATATTGAAAAGAAGTTGGATCAAGATGAAGAAATCAAAGAGTCCTATGAGAAGCAGATCCAAAGCTTGATTGAAAAGGGATACGCAGAGAAGGTTACAGAAACTGCGAATAAAAGAAGATTATTTTACTTACCACACTTTGCCGTCGTGCACCCAGTCAAGAAGAAGCCAAGAATAGTCTTCGACGCAGCTGCCAAGTATGAAGGAAAGAGCCTCAATGACGCCTTGTTATCGGGGCCAGACTTGTTGCAATCATTGTTCGGCGTGTTGCTGCGCTTCAGGGAAGGGCCAGTGGCTGTCATGGCTGATATCCAAGATATGTTTCTTCGAATCAAAGTAAGAGAAAGTGACCGAGATAGCCTCCGATTCCTGTGGCGTGGAAGTCAAAGAACGGGCAAGCCTGAAGAGTTTCGAATGTCTTCAATCATCTTTGGAGCAGCATCATCACCGGCAACAGCAATATATGTGATGAATAAGAACGCAGAAGACTTTAAGAAGACTCATCCTGAAGCGGTGAAAGCAATAGAAAGAAATCATTACATGGATGACTATCTTCAGAGTTTTACAACTACAGCTGAAGCAAAGAAGATATCAAAAGAAGTAAAGGAAATTCACGCAGTGGCAAGCTTCCATTTGAAAGGCTGGGCCAGCAACGACGCGAAGGTTCTGTCAGAAGTAGAAGATACTAATAAAGAAGACTCCCTACAACTGACGAAAGAAGAGAAGACACTGGGGCTAAGATGGCTGGTGAAGGAAGACGCGCTAGCGTTCAATGTTGGTCTGCGCAATACATCGCAAGACCTACTAGAAGGAAGAAGAACTCCGACGAAGAGAGAAGTTACAAGCGCCGTAATGTCAACCTTTGATCCTATGGGCTTCGCGACGCCAGTCTTAATACAAGGAAAGAAATTAATTCAAGACATTTGGCGTACAAAAATTGGCTGGGATGAAATAATCAATGAAAACCAGAAAGAGACCTGGTTGAAGTACCTAGAAGAGGTGTCGGCGCTGATGAGACTTCGGATACCAAGATGCTTTTCACCCCGCAGTAGAAAAGGGCAACTGCACACATTCACCGACGCAAGTGAAGAAGCATACGCAGCGGTAGTCTACTGGAGGACGGTTGAACCTGGTGATAAGATTCACATCTCCATGATCGCCGGCAAAGCAAGAGTGACACCAACAAAACCAGTGTCAATTCCAAGGCTAGAACTACAAGCAGCCTTGCTTGGCACCAGGCTGGCAACCACAATAGAAAAAGAGATGGAACTTGAGGCAACAGCCCGCACCTACTGGACGGACTCCAGCACAGTACTTCAGTGGATCAAGGCAGAACCAAGAAGGTTTAAAACCTTTGTGGCCAACCGATTGGCAGAGATCGAGGAGCAGACCAAGCCCGAAGACTGGAGATGGGTACCTACTAAAGAAAACCCAGCAGACGACGCCACGAGGGGAACCCCGACTGAATTCGATTACAACGCAAGGTGGTTTCAAGGGCCGTCATTTCTCCGTCAACCAGAAGAAGAGTGGCCATACAAAGACTTTAAACCAGAGGGTATTATGTTGGAAGAAAAGAACAAGCAAAGAGTGACGGCGATAAAGGCTGAGGAGGTCTTACTCAACCTGGAGAGGTTCTCGAGCTGGGAGCGACTGCTGCGCGTGACGGCCAGAGTGGTTGCTTTCGCATGCCTCTTATTGAAGAAGACCCGTAAAGCAACCAACGCCGCCGTCCGTCAGAAGGAAGAGCCCTGGAGACCCCATAGAAGATCCCAGAAGAAGAAGACACAAATCGCCAAACTACCAGTCAGCAAAGAGAAGAAGAGGTTGTACCTGCCGCTAGAAGACGGACACTTAAGAAAAGCAGAAGAAATATTAATGAAAATAAGTCAGAATGACAGTTTCAAGTCAGATATAAGGAATTTAAAGGAAAAGAAGCCCTTGGAAAACGCAAGTCGGCTTAAGAAAGTCGACGTCTACCTAAATGACGCCGATATCATTAAATTAAGAAGCAGAACAATGAAGTTTCAAGGCGAAGAAAGAAGAAAAATGAATCCTATCATACTAGATGGGAAACAGAAAATCACGCGTCTCATCATACAACACTATCACGAGAAGTTTCTTCACGGGAACACTGCCACAGTAATGAACGAGCTACGTCAGAAATATTGGATTCTAAGTTTAAGAGCGACCTTAAAGGCGGTTGCCCACAGCTGTCAGCGATGCAAGACAAAGAAGAGTTTGCCAGAAGTGCCCCCGACAGGAGACCTACCAAGCGAGAGACTGCAACATCATCAGTTCCCGTTCGCTTGCACTGCCGTTGATTACTTTGGGCCGATGCAGCTCACTATAGGGAGAAGAGTCGAGAAGCGCTGGGGGGCGCTATTCACTTGTCTTACAACCAGAGCCATTCACTTGGAGTTGGTACCCTCTCTCAGCACCAGCTCAATGATAATGGCACTTCGACGAATGGCAGCAAGAAGAGGAACCCCAAAAACCATATTCAGCGACAACGGAACCAATTTCGTTGGGGCAAGCAAGGAGCTAGAAGAGGCTGCGCAAGAAAGGGGCATCAAGTGGAAATTTATTCCCCCGGGGAGCCCAAACATGGGGGGCGCCTGGGAAAGACTCGTGCGAACAGTCAAGACTGCGCTGGCGGCAGTGCTCAACGAGAGAAACCCACCTGAAGAAGTACTTCATACTCTTATGACTGAGGTCGAACACATAGTAAACTCCAGACCTCTAACCCCAATCAGTATGGAGCCAGAAGATGAAGAAAGTCTGACACCAAACCACTTTCTACTGGGAAGATCGTGTGGAGCAATGGCGCCGGGAGAATTCGACGACACAGAGTTGATTGGGAAGCCAAGCTGGAAAACTACCCAAAGGCTTGCTGACCACTTCTGGAAGAGATGGATCAACGAGTACCTACCGCTCTTGATGCCAAGGGCAATCAAAGGGAGGCAGACAACCGACCCGAGGGAAGGAGACATCGTGTTAATAGTCGACGCATCGCTACCCAGAAACTCATGGCCTCGAGGGGAAGTTATCAAGGCGTACCCTGGGCCAGATGGGAGAACCAGAGTGCTGGACGTGAGGACATCAGGCGGAGTGCTTCGGCGACCTACACGACGGGTCATCGTGCTAGTCCCCGCGGCTTCGTCGCTTCAAGAAGATGATGTGCTGCGCACCGTGGGGGAGAATGTTAGCGACGAATAATAATCGCATCAAGCAGTTATGTAAATATGTAGTAATTAGAAAGATTAGGCTAGTTTGAGCAATAAAACTATTGTTATTATATTTAATAAGGATTGGGTAAATGTAGAAATGTGCATTTTATAAGTACCTTCAAATATATTGATAATTTGTTTTGTTTTTTATTTTTCCCACCTGGTGTCTCTGCTGATGCCACAAAGTAAACCCATAGTAGGGTAAACATAAAAATGCACATTTTACATACACCGTCAAGTAAGTTGAGAAATTGTGTTGTCCCGAAAAAGTAAGCAAAGTGATAGGTAGACGTAAAAAGTGTAAATTTTACAAATACCCTCAAAAACAGTGATAAATAATTGTAATTCCAATTTTTGGCACTTGGTGTCTCTGCCTGTAGGTTGATGCAAAATTGGTTTTTTGTCATTTTTTGGTCTAAAAAATTAAGGTTTTTATAAGGTTTTTATGTAATTAGATAGACTAAGTTAACCCCTAGGCTATAAGATGAATTGTAAAGCAAAAGGGGAAGGTTTACCATAGAAAACTGCCAAATTAAGGTTCCCCATACAAAGTCGCATTAGTGCCGTGTGCAAAAATGGATTGCTCTGATTGGCTGAAAGAAAAAATATTAGGGTCGTGTGCAAATTTTAAAGGATCTGATTGGTCAGAGCTCTGTATAAAAAAGGGGTAGTTTTCTATGGCATTCATTCCGAAAACCAGCAGTATTATAATAAACAAGAAGTAAGAAAGTACTCCGGAGTCTTATTAGCGCCGAACCTACTTTGAAGCCTTCAGTATCTACCGCCAGCGATCCTACAAGTGCAATAGTCTATAGTAATGGTTTTTACGGATTGAATCCTCGAGTTGTACTTTAAGTTCTTGGTTTCTATAGGGTTTTGCTGACACAAATATGCGGCAAAACAGATACCTAATCGTCCGTATCTTTTGATTGCGATGACTAAGACATTTGATTTTAACTCTGCTTCAAGGGATTCTAGACTTTAATCTGTAGTATTAACAGCTTAATACATCTATGCGCTTCTGAGAAAAGGTGTCTCGACAGAAGGAGAGGACGAACAACAAAGTGCTCCAATAAGGTTTCCATTTTCTATTGAGGAACGGAACCCTATAAAGACCAAAACCCCTAAGGAGCAAAGTTTTAGTGAAACATTTTATGCTTAACTACATGAGCGGAGATTTTTAAAAGCTTAGTTTGCCCAGTTACCTTTACATTATTTCTTTATAGGCTACTCTGAAGTTTCTCTGCTGAACAGAAAGATTCTTACATTACGGTAACGTCGTGAAAGTTGAACTATTTTTTTTATTTCTATCAACACGTAAGTGTAGTTTTTATAATTTCAATATTAAAATGCCCTGTTTAAACACGTGAGTATTTTTGTGACACTCTGCTTATCTCAACAACGTTAGGTGAGAATTTTTAAACAAAAACCACACTCATTTTCTAAAGTATATTCTAAAGAACCTTTACTTTCATAATAAAAAACAATAACAATTACTTACATAAAAAAAAAAAAACAAAACACTATGTGTTTTTTTCATAATTATTGAATTCGGTTTGTGTTTAGAAATATTAATTTAAAAAATCTTTCAACAAAATTGATTTCGAGATTTTGAGTATTGTTCGCTAATTCTCGTAGTTTCAGATTTAGCCATAGGTACGAGTATTATGCCCATTTGAAAAATTCAACCATACTAATATTGTAAAGCTGAAGAGTTTGTTTGAATGAACGCGCTAATCTCAGGAAGTACTGGGCCCTTAGCCAAACAGCAGACGACAATCGTTATTGCTCAGCAGTCACTAATACATTTTCAAACTTTATACCCGAGCGCGTTAAGTTGAAAATCTAGAGTTTACAGATCGTTTTCGTTTGTTTCGTTCGTTATCGCTCAGCAGTCTTAATAGATTTTCAACTTTATACGCTAGTACATAAAGTTGAAAATTATTAGTGACTGCTGAGCGTCAACGATTGTCGTCTGCTGACGTCTGCTGTATGGCTATAGGGCCTGGTGCGAATTGAAAAAATACTTTATTTGTTGGATAGTCCATTTATTGAGGAAGGCGGGTGAAACCGCGGGGTACGCGGATTCCGTGCGATCTTGAAATGGTACCATTTTAAAGGTTTAACTATTATCTTAAATTTGATAATAAATTCATTCAAATTACGACTTTATTTATGAAGCTATTCCGGATCATTTCCAAATAAGTGATTTCATATACTTACTCACGAGTATAGTTCTGTATAATTAAGATCGAAACGACTTATCTAATCTTACAACCCTGTAAACGTATGTGAAAGTAACAATCGTGTTATAGTCAATTAATGAACTCAATTACTAACAACAATTAACTTGAACTACTTTACTACTACAACTGCTGTTAGGAACGTGTTCGCACGTGTGTTGAAGGCTTAATTATATGCTAGTCTACCATTTGCTCTATCTTGTTGTGTCATTATTGTCATTTACGACTAGTTTATAGTATGATTTAGAATTGTTAGAGCTTCTATGGCATGCGTTCTCGTAATAATGTTCAATGGTGACAGTTAATTAAATGAGAACCACGATTCAATGAGAACACGGTTTACATTCAATTGCTTAAGCTTGTGTTCGTATACATTCTTTTTTTAAATGCGAGCAACGGTCTTCCACATAGAAGTTCTGTGCAGTTCCCTCCGTCCAATCTTTAACGCGTCTAAAGTCGTCACGCCATCATTTCCTAGGACTCCCTCAGCTGTGAGGCCCAGTTCATATAAAATTAAAATCAATAAAAAGAAAATTTCCAGTTTATGACTGAGCATCTTTCTTAAATACGGACCTTAAATTCAAACGAAACAACTGTTTTTTATAAATTATTTTACCTCAGTGATTTTGTTTTTAATAAAGCCCTATGATTATGTTATTTCTTTTAAAATCCAGAAGTTTTTGATAGACGGAAAGAGGCCAGACATTTTCCAATACAATAGTGTTCAATAGCCCATTTGAAACCCAAACAACAGCTCTTCAATTGCGGAACCCTACAAAAAACTCCCTGTTTTATATTTTTTTAGGGTACTGTAACCTTGGCAAGTTTAATCACTTACGCAGTATTTTTTGGTAGGAAATTATTACCACGCGTGGTCGTTTGGGCAATTAAGAGTGCGGAGTCAGCCTCTCGACCCCTCGGAGTGGTCGCCTTGACACCCGCAAAAAACACTTTGTGGACTCAGCGAATATGGAGGCTTGGCATGGGTATTTTTGGTACTTTGAGCTTGGTACATATTTTAAAATACACTGACTTGGGTGCGGATAAAAAAAACTGAATAAGGTTTCTACTTCGCGGCGTGCCGTGTTTAATAAATGAGTTTCGGTGTTTAAGGGGTAAAAAGGAGTAAAATGGCCATTTGTAATAGAAAAATAAAAAAGGATTTCAATAAATGAAAAGATATCGTGGGTATATGTTTCATGTTATGTCGTGGCAGTTATTGAAATCGACTAATAAAAATAAATGGGATTTATGTTTATATGAAAAAAAAGAGGTTCTCAATACAACACTGTTATTATTACAATGTTATATGCAAATTACAATTTAAATCTAACAAAGATACACAACAACATAAAATGAAAATGCGGATAAGACGTTTTTAGAATCACGTTTTTTGCTTTGTCAATTTTCTTTGTCCGAAAGCTTTTATTACCGTCCCACTCAAGGGCTAAGAACCTTAGGCCTTTCTATGAGCATTTATTAGGCACTTGAGGGAAATTCTACATTATTCGTATCCATTAGAGGGTAGATCGTAGTAAAAATTTAAACAACAGAAAGTATTTTCGTCTTCCGAACCTTTTTACGCACTTATGCTATCTAGATCGAGCCTTTCTCACATGAAACAGTTTTTTAGGACATAAAAATAGGAATACGTAATGGTCTGTTAGCCGGTTTCTTTTAGCTGGAATAAAACGAGTTTTTTTACGTTTTCTTCAGCTATACAAAATTTTTTTTAGCATAATATGCGAAACCTGAACATAGTTTGTTCAGAATCAGTAACTGATTCGATTCCAATAATTTTTACACCATGTTATATTTTATTTCAAAAATATTTTAATTGAATTTTATTACCAGTTAATTACAATACAATCACCATACGGTAAGGTACCTATTGCTAAATTATTATCACGAGTGTATAACACAGGAAACGCGGTTTTCGCGTGTGTACCGCGAAATGAGCATGTTTTTGAACAAACAACCAGGTAATATACAAGCTTATATCTTAATGATTTTCTATGATAGGGTAAACTACCAGTTATTGGACGCTATCAGTTATTGGACAGAACTCCCTTTAATCGTTTTTATTAAGGTTATGATTCAAGAATCTAACAATGCAACTGACTCTTTCTGCACTCTGTTTATTGGTAATACTTAAAAGTTCAAAACATTTCCAATAGACGGCAGTAATTGGTCAAAATTATTTACTTTTCTCGGCGTCCGGACGGTTAGCGGTCATTCTAGTGAGAAATAAAGAATTTGGTAAGTTTGTCTATACATTATTTAACGATTTAAATTCTACCTGATCATCCTATGTTCTTAGTAGTTTGCACAGTAATGTATTATGATATTCTGTACTGATTTTAATATGATAACATACAGTCAAATAGGTTTTTTAAGTTATTAGGTAATGTCCAATAACTGAAAACTTTTTTGTTTAAAATCTAATTATTGGACAAGTGTCCAATAACTGCATTTTTTAAAATAAAAATAATTGCAAATATTTTGGACTCTGCTGCCTATAAATTTAGGCCAAAGGAACCTTTGTTAATCGTGTTGCTCTTAAGCAACTTCTACTAGTCTTTGGACAGGGTGTCCAATGACTAATTTTGAGATTCAAATTAGTCATTGGACACCCTGTCCAAAGACCAATGACAAAATTTAAGATTAAAATTAGTCATTGGACACCCTGTCCGAACTAAAACCTACCTAACTAATGGTACTGTCTGATAACGGTGTTTAGAAGTAAACCAAAGATGCCCAAGGGGAAAGAGAAAGACTACGAAAGTTTTTTTTGTATTACATAAGAGTTGCTAAGACGGAGTAGTTTTGAAAGCAATTAATGTTTCTTCTGAGAGATATGTAGGTAAAAGCAATTTTAATAGTATCATAATAAATATGACTATAATGTTGTTTTCCCCTTTATTACCTATTTGCTATTTTAACGATTTATAAAAGAACATTAATGAGCTAAATTGTGCTGTCCATTAACTAGTATAAACTGTCCAACAATAGAAATTCTGTCCAATGACTATATATTTGGGTACTTTTTTTTAACAGGATCTTTTTTAATGTTAATGCTGTAAAGTATAATTTTTAAAATGAAATTATGTTCACATACATATTGAATAAGCAAAATAATAACAATTCTAGCACGTAGATTCATAAATGTGTCCAAGAATTATTTTTCGCCAATGTATGGCCCTTAAGTGTCCAATGACTGGTAGTTTACCCTACGGTTTCAAAATTTTGTACATAGATTCTTTACACAAAAACACTAGACAGGTGTATCGGGTTTCGCATAAAACAATCTAATGTTGTATACGCTAACACGTCAACTTACCGATACTTAAGATATTGTCAAATTTTCCTAAAAAATCTACAATATTTGAGCCACTCAATCAAATGACAAAAAAAAATAGTTAAAAATAACTAAAACCCGACTAAGAAAAAATCGCGCACTGAAAAGTATAAAACAATAACAATCCGTGTTACAGAAATTTTTAAGTAGTAGTGGTCGTGAGTTAAATTTCTGTAACACGGATTGTTCTTGATTAAAAAATAAGTTAGAATAACTAAAACACTACGTTTTAGTTATTCTAACTTATTTTTTATTTACACTTTTTGGGGGTTATTTGATATAATAATAAAAGCAAAGTAGCGAGTGAATTTCAAATATTTGATACCCACGTTGACACTGTTAGAAACAGGCAAAGTAGCCAGTAAAAGCTATTGTCTATATTTTTCAAATGTGCTCATCAAGCCCTTTAATTTGAAACCCATGTCGATACTGTACGAAAATATATTTTTTCGGTTACGACTTTTCATCCCCTAGAGGGCGCCATATTGGATTTGGTGACACGTCACCTACCCTATAACCAGCGGACAACTGAGACGCTTCAAACGACACCTCATTTCAAGTAGTGATATTTTAAGTAGGTAGTTTAGAAGTTACGAGGGAACAGACATAAACATACATACCGTTCAAAATCATAACCCTCCTTTTGGCTTTGCCGTAGTCGGGTAAAAAAAAGACTCTTCTAAAAAAATTTAGAACACGTTGTTCTTTAATTTAATTATATGATTGTCAAAAATTGCCAGTAGGTACCACAATTTTAACCTGCCGGTCATCTTGTAGGGATTAGCGTAAAGAGTAAAATATCCATACACTTACCTACATTTATGCTCCTTGTAAAAGGGGTTGAACCTATTGCCATCAATCCAACGTGAAGCTGGACTCAGGGCTGTTTCTGATAAATTTTTGATAGACAGAACTTGTAACAATAATTCAAAATCATAACCCTCCTTTTGGCTTTGCCGTAGTCGGGTAAAAACGAAGTTTTGCTGGTAAACTACTTACCCCTACTCTAATATTTGAGACCGTTTAACGAGAAATGGACTACATACTCGTAAATTGCAAAATAAAACTGAGTATGGAGAAAAAAATATGTTTTCCCAACGCAAACATTTGTGTTATGTTTTGTTTACAAAGACACAATTTAATTTGGAATTTCGTTTCGCCACGTGACAACACGTAAGCGGTACACCGTACATGTGTTTTCCGTATAACATTGCGTTTCCGAATCAGGGACGGTGGGTAAAACGGCAAATTCCGCGTCACGAGTTTGTCGGCAGGAAATTAAAGTTCAGGATTTCAGCCGCACGTGGTGCCGAAAACCAACTTTTTCTGTAAAATATTCAAAAAGTCGACTCAACTGCGGCTTAAAAAACGTTACGCTTGAATTTTTTTGGGTGTGTAAAGGTTTATCTAGAATATTTTGGGTGGCTCATGGGTGAGTGATAAGCTTTAAACGCGTTTTAAATATTATGTAAAGAAGTGTTTATCCGGCGTAATGTTGAACCGACCAATTGGTCGGTTTTCAATTGTCAAAACAATTGTTAAAAAAATGGCCACAGTTTGAGATTTATTAACGGTTATTAACGGTTTTTTTTTTTGAAAAGTTTCATTGCTTAACTAAACCTTTTTTAAACATTTATTCTGTTCAACACTAGTTTAATTAGTTCCCTGACCATTAGAGGTAATCTACAAAGTAAAATACACACAAGAGTATATTGAACACAGGGTAACCCTAGCGAAGAATAGGTGGCCCCTTTTCAAGGGTGTCGTAAGAAGCAACTAAGGGATTTATATAAGTAGTCGGTTGGACGGCACCGACAAGTTAATGTAATCTCGTAATCCCCTTTGGTCCTACGCTTTCTAATGAGGAAACGTCCACTTCCCCAGAGAAGCAATAAGAGAAGAATTTGTCATGTTACTTAATCCACCGCATTAATTTGAAGAATGATTAATACTCACTTCATAAATACACATCTCTTTATTCCAAATAAACAGTGGACAGATTAATTCGTCCCCGGAAGGGCCCAATGTTATATGACAATAATAAAGGAAATTTCAAATTGTACATTAATCATACGGTATAACGTTACAAATTTGTCATGCCACGGTTGGCGGTGCGACGCCGGCAATAATTAATGGACCCATCCTGAAACAAGTAATTTCGGAGAGGGTCATTTTTTTATAGTCATGTACCCGTTTGTATACCCCTGCAATATGGCTGCCAATGCCACATCTTGTCTACGAAGCATTCATTTACATAAACATACAATCAGAATAACAAAAGACGCTCTGATGAAAACTCATTGTCATAATTTTTCGCTGTCTGCGCGCCAGAATATTCTTGATATTAGCTGAAACGTTGCGAATAATACACCCGATATGAATACCCTACATAATATGAAATATTGAGCAATAAAATTGCTTCTACAGCATTTAATGAATTTCATTGTTTTATTATTTACCTATCACATTATTTAAGGATTAGAATTTAGCATCTTACATAAATACTTTTCTGAAATAAATTTTCATTAAACACAAATCAGAATCGATGTAATTTACTGATAAATTAAAATAGCAAATGAAATGACTGTTTAAATTATATAATTCCCATTCGCATTCCCGTCAGTGAATTGAATGATAGCTGACACGCTATTGCGATAAGTTAATGGAGTTTGTTCATTTTCCGACAAATATCTCTGTGTGTGTATTAATTATTTATTGAGTGACTCAGGTTCGGGATCATGCGTCAAGCCGATAGCCAATTACCGTCGAGAACATTAACCCCTACATGTTGCGAATAAAGCCCACTTTTTGTTATTACTTCATTTAAATTTTAATGAATATCGTAAATTCATGAACGAGGAAAAATGAAATGCTTTTTGTTTCGTCTTACTCGCTATATCACAGTACCTATAAATATCATTACCGTGTCTATGTTTCTCCTGATTGATCAAGGAAATTCGTTCATGTTAATTAGAGGTGAGGATGGAAATTATTTTGTCGTATTGAAATTGATGCTTCTTTTATATTTAATGTGAACTAAAAAATATTACATATTATAAAATAAATTTCCGCACGGAATATACTTGTACTTGACGTGGAGTTGCCAATGAACAAAGTGCCAAAAAAGTATAAGCATCCATAGAATAATTAGCGCGCACTACTTTTGGAATTTTTAATGGATTTATCCATTAGAAATTTCATAGAAACACTGCATGCGATTGGGCTATGTTTGCTATACCCGGTTCATGCCATAGGTTCATGCAAAAGATGATATTACTTTACAGCCATGAAGGCTCGAACAGACACACGCGATTAATCGCGATGCGACAACGAGCCAAGCTAATTTCCGCTCTAAATGTACTGCGAATGGACCGCGACAAGTCGCCCCGCGCGATTAATCGTGTGTGTCTGCTCGAGGTTTGATGCTAATTATCAAGTATAGCTTTATAGAATGTACAGATTCCTAACAGGCCACAGAGAATTCAAGCAAAAAAAAAGGGATGAAAAATCATCCCCTTCGTTGGATTCCTACCTTAAAAAACTGAACATGTCCAAGGAAAAAACATTAAAATCGATTCACACATCGAAACACATTGCAAAAACCTAAGATTGGTTGTTGTTCTTAATATTTACTTTTCTTATTTTCATAAAAAAAAAAACATTTAAAACTCCCATAAATGAAGGATTATTTCCTCATTAATTAAGCAACAATTACTCATATTCTCATACAAGACAAGGTATACAAATAACGTTGGCGCTAAAGCCGGTTTTACTCGAAGAACGCCATGTCTGATGAAGGCATACCCGCCCGGCATCCCTGCGCTTAGTGTATAAGCTGACAGAAGGATTAAAGACGCGCGGCAGACTTACGAGTACCTACCAACATTCACATTGAAGCGTTGTGCTGCAAACACATTTAGATTTAACTTAGGAAATGTTTTTAATAACTTTTTTTGTAAATACAGCCTGTATTATTCCTTAGACAGCATAATGAAACGGAAGTTTTATCAATTTCATTTGGTAAACGAGGTGTTTTAAGGTTTGTGCTATTCGTGGTGCTGATGAACTTGAGTATTCAATTGTATGCTATGCTTTAAGGTGTTGATAGACTTGAGCATTGACTTGAACACCCAGCATTCGCCTTTTTTAATTTTGACGAACTGAACAACGAACATAACCAAAAATCGCTACGAACATTTTCCCGATCTTTCTGGCGAACGCTCTAGTCGATAATCGTCATAAAATGTTTCTTCATGAAGGTGTCAGACTTGACAGTCGGCTGTACAAAATTCGCGCCAGAAAGCTCGTTAGAATTTTCGCTGAGACGGTCTCGTTTGTTTTTCTGTAGTGTAATAATCGCAAGAATGTTTATCAGCACCTTCAGAGATGTGGCTCTTATCATATTCATGCAAATCAGCAATAAATTTTCGCCATTTGCTGATGCCCTATGATTTTTTTTACGTGGTAAATTCATCAAATGGGTCCTCCAACGTAGGGCAGGACGGGACTGTCAGACTCGTACCGACTAAAATCCACGGTGACCTTCAATAGTCCTTTATTCTCGTTCATCGTCAACCCGGTCATGGTCCATGATTGGACAGCGAGTTGCCCAATTGTTTGTATTTCAACAGCTTAGTTATACATATACGAGTATCTAGGTATCGTAGGTCCAACTTCGAGAAAGAGGTCAACCGCCGAATCCAATTCGGTTGGGCAGCGTTTGGGAAACTACGCAATGTCTTTTCGTCCGACATACCTCAGTGCCTCAAGACGAAAGTCTTCAACCAATGTGTGTTACCAGTGATGACATACGGCATCGAAACGTAGTCTTTCACTATCGGCCTCATCTCAAAGCTTAAAGTCGCTCAACGAGCTATGAAGAGGGCTATGCTCGGTGTTTCTCTACGTGATCGAATCCGAAATGAGGAGATCCGTAGACGAACTAAAGTCACCGATATAGCCCACCGGGTTAGCAAGCTGAAGTGGCAATGGGCAGGCCATATTGCTCGCAGAGCAGATGGCCGATGGGGTCGAAAAGTACTAGAGTGGAGACCACGGACTAGCAAGCGCAGTAATAAAGACCCGTCTATACGATTCATAACATAACAAACTCCGGAATCCGGAATATAATACCCAAACAATTCCACAACGAAATATCATCTCACACGCCTGTATGTGAAACGTCACATTATTGTAAAACATAAATCCGCTAAACACGAATTACGCATTACGTCATCAGATAAGACGTATACTAACGGTTGAATATTAAAACCCTTCACAATGTTCCCAGCCTCAAAACAGCTAATTATATCAAGCATTGTTGGATTTTGATCTTTATTACAAGGTTATTAAAGGGTCATAGGGGTTGTATATGTAAGTTCTTCATGCGAAACGAAAGCTCGCGACATAATTGCGACTGTACCCGGAAGTTAATTGCGTGTTCGTTGTCAAGCCACGGGTCGGGGGTGATTCAAGCCTTGGATCATAGAAATAAGGGAGATAAGACGAGGAAGCTTTACATACATACGTAATTATGTATCCTGAATGGTTGGGGGATGAGATAAAAGTATTGTCGGTGTACAATCAAGATCGCGTCGCTGAAACATGCTGAAGTCGCTGAATTGACAAAGTTGGGGTACGCTGAGTGGAAATCTTTGTACTTACATAGGGATTTATATATGTTAAACGAGAAGAAAATTGATATACCTACTATTGCATAATTTATATTATTATATGCTTAATATGTAATATTTTCCTGTTAAATTATGTATACGATAACGTATATAATATCAGATACGTTACACATATATGTTACAGCATATAACAGAAACGTTTTAACCAAGAACATATCACGCAATTTACATTATATAAAAACTAACTAAAGCCAATTTCATACAATCTACTTTTAACTAACTGCTAGTATCCAATCCTACATACTAATCCATGTACTCGGAATCCAGGTGTAACCGCATTTCAGAGTTAACCCGTTGCATATCGGCTGATGTAAATGAAACATTCGATGCAACCCTATTCCCGACGCCGTCTGGTACTATCGACGTGGCGCTACGCTTAATCGAATAAGAATCAATTAAAGTGCTGCCTAATCTAGTTTATTAACTTAAGGCGTCTGCTAGTAAAAGAGCGCTTGCGAACGCTGATGCACTATCGGAATTTCTGTTTTGAAAAATAGTACCTACCAATGAGCGACACTTAGCTCCTTCGTACAACGCGACGCAAGTCTCTGATACCTTACGACTTGGTATCCATTGACGCGTGCCTGAGTACGAACCTCTATGGATTTGTATTGCGATAGTGGCCTGGATACCAAAGTCATAAAAGTATCGGAGCCATGCGTCACGTAGTGTGCGAAGGGACTTATAGCAGCAGGCGCGTTTGGCTAGTATTTCAAGAACATTTTATTAACGAGCTCATGCTCCGTGTTCCTGCAGACATCTTTAACTGAGTAATCAAAGAACATAATTTTCTAATAGATTATATACATCCATTGAAAATCATTCTGATGACGTAGTATACAGGGTGTCTTCAGCGTCGGATCTAGAGTAAGGCAGGCGGGCCACGTGCCCTGGGTGCTAGCTTCCGGGGGCACCAAAATCATAAACATGATTGCTTGCTTGCCAAACCAGAATCTGAGCTTGTTTCGCTCGCTGTGCCATTGCTCTTAGCCCTAGATATCTGTAGTGACAAAAGCGGCATTTATTCAACCCTTCCCGATGTTTAACTTCTGTCTCGTTCACAAGTCAAATATAACCAAAATTTATTGATCTGGTAGCCTACCATGAACTCTTAAAGCGTGAGTGTTTAGGCTGTGGGAAAGAGATGGCGCTAGACGACTTGTATAGCTCTGTCTCTTGCCCACAGCCTAAACTGGATCGCGTTATGAGCTCGTGGTAAGGCTCCAGGCCATGTAACAAAAATGTTTTGAGGTTTTCACAATTAATTTGAAAAACTGAAGAGGGGAACCTCCAAGTTCGAAATTATCATAGATAAATAGGGGCATGGCAGAAGCCATTCTCAATCAAAATGAACTAATTTTAAAAATATATATTTCTAGGCGTACACTGTCCTATAAGACCTGTAAAAATTCCTTCTATTAACTCTTTTCCCTCGCTATTATTGGTTGAATAAAATAATAATAAAAATATCCAGTCTAGCTAGTTGAAATACAATTTGATAAAAGACATTATTCAAAACATACTTTCAGAAACCTGGAATCAGTGAGGTGTATTTCAGATAGCTGAAGTGTTTTCTAAAAGCAATGAAGCTTGCCGAACTTGTTTCGGTCCAGCACAGAGGTTAAGTCCTGAAAAATATCTGAAATAGCTTGGCATTATGTGATATATGTTTCTATATAATAATATGCATTATAAGAAAGATCAGAGAAACTCAAAAATGTACAGAAACTTTTCTTACAAAAAGAAACATTTATAATAGCACAATTAATAGTAAGCAAAATAATTAATTCTTGAATGGAGAATAATGAAAATGAAACTAATTATTTAAACATAGGGAGAGTTTAGTTCAATTTATTATCAAAAAAATACAGAATTAAAATTTATAAAAGTATAGCAAATATAGCCATCATCAATTTAGATTTCATTGCAAGCGAAAAAGTGTTTCATAAAAATTCTTAAATACAAAATTAAGGCCTTATTATGCAAGACAGGTTCATTAATATTGAAATGGATGTAAAAGTTTTCGAGTGGAAACCTCGTGCCCTTTTCTTTTCAAATGTTTAATGGATCCCACTCTCTTCATACTCGCATAATTTCGAGGATTTTGTGATACCACTTTTAATACACTTTTACTTGAAATCTTGAATCGTAGCAAGATTTGAGGGTATATTGTAAATTAATAATAATTAACTGAAAAACATTTCCGATAGCCACGTGTATCAAATTAAAACTTTTATCAAGCAACGGGTTTCAAAAAGTAGTTATCAAAAATAGTGTAAGATTGTAAAAAACTATGAAAAATGACATATTTTACCTTCACTGATAATTTAGTGCCCCATCGATACCAAAAACCTTATCTTATCAGCGTCCCATATGATTCTAGAATTAAAATAAGTCAAAAATCAAAATCTTGGAAGCCCAAAGGATGGTTAGACCGTCGAGTCATCAAAGTCGGTAGTGCAGCTCTCGGCATGATAGATAATCTTCTGTTGGCACCTCTGGCAGAGCTTCGTGCAGTGTCTTCAAACCGAGCACCAGGCATTATCGAGAAACGTCTGTAATCAACACCCGATAAGATTAATTGGAGGAAAGCATCGAGTAGAGCAGTACAGAAGATCGTCTTCAATCGACACCTATGTGAATAAATTGCGGTTTCTTCAAATTGCAACTTCTAAGTATTAAATTCAAAGATACTATGTGATGTGACAAGCCAACACCGCGGACCCATTGTAAATAGAATATTCCACTCACTTTCATAGAGTGGAAGTCTGTACCTATAATTTAATTATTGATAAATCGTCAAATGAGTCCTCTCGCCCTAGGTGGAACAGAATAGTAAGTCAGATTTGTACGAAGTACGAACTAAAATCCATCGTGTTCCTTCTGTTGCCCTTTACATTCCAGGGTCACGGTTACCTACCCATTAAGACAGACCCCCGCAGATGTCTGTCTATCTATGGAAACTCCGTCAGATTGCTGACTACTCTTTGAGAAGCGTGTGGAACACGATGCGCCGACGATCCGAAAATGGTCCCTGATCAGACGGCAAGCTACCTGTTACTCGCCGTTCGCGTGCGCGCTTACGGCACTGCTGCTTCTGTGGCTGACGCTGATGTCTCGTGAGGTAGTAGAGGCTGTTTTGCTCGTCACACATCCCACCAAGTCGTTCAGTAGCATTATTGCTTCGCAGAAGGAGACTGCTTCTTATTCCTCCTTGCCCCGGCCCTACAGCATGGCCTCGACTAATGCCGGGCGAAAAAGGTCGCCACCTATCGCCTCCGTGAGGACACGGCGCGGCGTTTTATGTAGCAAACCTTCTTTACTAGTCTGTTTTGTGTAAAGCAGCTGTCATGTGCGACTTATGAGGCCGTATCATGGTTGAGGAGAACAGTTCGCGTGTATATGTAAGCTTATAATTGTCAATTAGTGGTAACAGCTGGATCGGTGATTTAGTGGATAGATTTGGAGATTTAATTCGTGTGTCTTCAGATTTAGGTAATGATGGATAACGGCACGTTTTAATGTAGGTATGTAATAATTGAAGGATCTAAACAGTTTCTACGTCTGATTGAAAATTCTTGAACAGTCATTAAGCCTGCTACTCAAAAGAAAATACACAACACAAAATAATAATGATAGTTAGTTCTCCAGACCCGGCCACGGCGGCTGTAAATACACAAGTAATTCTATTGACACAGCATTTGAAATAGTTATGAAAGAACTAACCTTGAAGCAGGTATGAGAGACATCCGTTTGAATAGGTGTTGGGCAGCAGATTTTAAGTCATCATCTTGCATCAGGCTGACGAGGTCCTTCTCACGTTTTTCTAGTGGAGCAGTTGCAGCGACCACTTCGCCTTCCAATGATACGTTCACGCACTGGTAAGTTGAATACGATTGAAAGATTTTGTGTTTTATTGTTCGTGATGCAAGATTAATTTTGGGTTGTAACTTGGTGAAGTGATCTGATGGAAACTTAATACGCTACACGTTGCACTAATCCCCTTTGTACACAACGCGATGCAAGTCTCTGATACCTTACGACTTTAGTATCCAGGCGCCTATCACAACACAAATCCATAGAGGTTCGTAGACAGACACGTGTCAATGGATATCAAAGTCATAAGGTATCGCAACAAGTGTTACAACAACGACCATTTATATCTAGAATCCTAATCACAGGCGACCGATGTCTGTCAACACATTAGGTAAAAAAGTCTTATAACCGTCGTGACTCGACCACTCCTGTGAGTCCCCTCGTCGCACTGACCTTGAGTTAGCCAATCAGAACGCAGTATTAGCCAATCAGAACGCAGTACCCCGTCCCCCTCGCTTACGTCGTACCTCAGCGACTTGGCAGAATAATTTTCGTTAGTCAGATCGTGCATGAGGCGTCGAGATATAAATGGTCGTTGTGTTACAATGTCCAAACGCCATTATAGTACATGATTCATGAAAAATGCTGTATATTGTGATAAAACGAGGCCTGGATTCGGTAAACAATTTTATTTGTAGATATTAAATCATTTGCACTTTATTTCATAATGGAAATTTTGTCACCTGATCTTTATAACAAAAATTTTGACTTATTTACACAATGACATGTGGACAATTTAACACTTGGACGAATGTTACCATAATTCTCGGAGACTTCCGTCGCGTTGTGCACGTAGGGGCTTGCTGTGACTTGAAAATCCATAGTACGCCAAAAGTCCGCCTATGTATTGTTTTGTTACATGTGCATAATGACATGTGGACAATTTAACACTTGGACGAATGTTACCATAATTCTCGGAGACTTCCGTCGCGTTGTGCACGTAGGGGCTTGCTGTGACTTGAAAATCCATAGTGCGCCAAAAGTCCGCCTATGTATTGTTTTGTTGGGGTGCTAAGCCAGGAAACCTCCACGTGCGCCCGTGGACTGGAGTTCCCTCTCGGATACATCCGGGGGGAAGACCAGTTTTTCGGGCCGTTGCACCCTGGGATGCGGGCAAAAACTCTCCTTAGGCACTGTGTGCCTAATAGCGGCCATACACCATACTGCCTATCGTACAATCGGCATGACGATCGATTTGATCAAATTGGCAGTTCGTCCATATACACCATACACCATACTGCCTATCGTCCAATCGGCATGACGATCGATTTGATCAAACTTCAAATCGGCAGCAGTGATGCCAGCTTAGCAACTTTATAGCTAGATCTAGCTATTATTCGGTGACCGACAGCTACAATTTTATAAAAGTTGTGGCTTAACTTTTTAGCTACTGTTTTACCGACTTGTTTTTTTACCGGTCTATCCCACTGGTGGGAATCAGTTGGTAATACAAGTGAAGGTCGGAAAACATTTGCTTATCGTTAAGCAAATGTTTTCCGACCTTCAAGCGATTTTCGACCTTATTGACATTTATGCAAACACCGGATTTTAATGAAGGAGCAATGTTAGCTAACGAGAATGTGAGAAAAAACAAACTAAATTTTAAATGTCAATAAGGTCGAAAATCGCTTGAACCAGTTTTTTCCACTCCACTCCACTGTAAAAAGTGTCGTGACAATTTTTTCCGCCTAGCCCCCTTTCGCAACGCGCCATAAGGAACTTCGTTCCAAAAAAATAAACGTTTCGAATTGAGAACCTCCTCCTTTTTTTACGTCGGTTAAAAAGTAGCTACCGAATATTAGCTAGATCTAGCTATAAAGTTGCTAAGTTGGTATCACTGCTGCCGATTTGAAGTTTGATCATTCCGATTTGATCAAATCGATTTGATCAAATCGATTTGATCAAATCGGCATGATCATGCCAATTTGATGGATTCCACGCCCACACACGGTCAAATCTAACTGATCAAATCGGCAGCGTCATGCCGATTGTACGATAGGCAGTATGGTGTATGGCCGCTATAAGGGGTTTCTTTGCCCGTATGCAAATAGCCTGTCGGGTGGACGCTCCAACGCGTGTCCCTCTGGACAGCAGAGGGCACAGTGGCGGAGCGGGCTTGCGGACGGTGAGTAATGGGTATGCTCGCCGTCCGACCAAGGACCAAGCCCGGGTCGGTGGCGCGTCGTGTTTCACGCGTCACCGACGGGGCCCCTTATGGGGCCAAATGCCTGCCGGGGTCGCGGAACGTAAAGGGCATCCGACGGAACACGGGTGGATTTTAGTCAGTAAGAGTCTGACAGTCCCTCCCGCCCCACCCAGGGCGGGAGGACTCATTTGATGATTTTGCCACGCTAAAAAAAAAAAAAATGTATTGTTTTGTTACATGTGCATGAATTAAATAAATAAAAGACGCAGCTAAAATTGTTTATTCCGCAATTATGGAATCAAACGGAGTAAACTACATAATAAAACATCACAGCACGCCTGTAATCCGTGAAGTTTTATAATAGTACACCCACATTTTGTCAGATCTGTTTTAGTTCGACTGGGGTCGAAAACTCATTAACACTGATCTCGACCTGGAAAACGAACCCAGGACCTCTTGATCAGCAGTATCACTTGCATTTACTACACCAACGACTACCAATGTCTTATAATAATGGAAATTCAGAAATGCTCTTTTTGCGTTAAATATATTTTCATGTTAGTATTTCAGTCGCATAAAAACCCGAAAATAAAAGATTAATGCCCGGTTTCTGGTGTCCTTTTGTCGACAGTTTATCAATTCAATAGCGCTATTGGTTAGATAAACTACAAAAATGGGTTTCTGAACACCGCAAAGTAAGATAAACTTCACATAAACTAAGTTCAAGTTGACTGACCAATCTTCGCCGTTTGTCGGTTCCATAACTATATTACGAGGTTGAATTTTTTTGTTCTGACCTTTTTTTACAAAGGGTGGTCAAACATCTGGGATCAATACCCAGTACTTATGATTTTCATTTTAAACAAAATTGAATCATAGTGTTATATAAATAAAGCTCACTTCTTTCTCTTTATTATTTTTTACTGTTATTGGAAGTTATTTGTCCACACAAAAAAGATGCAGATGATGATTAAAATAAAATGTTCTTCTTTGAACAATCACCTGTGTTAGAAACAAAAAAAAAAAACACTAGGTATACCCACAGTTTAGTAGTATACCTAAGTTTTTAAACTGGCATGATCACTACACTATAATCGGAACTATTATAACCATGTTTATTACTTATTTTTATTAAGTATATCATATTTCAGCATTGTTGATGATGGGTTTCAAATGTTTCAAATCAACTTGGCAAGTAACCAGTTTTAATTCCTAATAAAAAATACATTACTTTCCGTTTTCAGTTGTAAAGTAACTACCCATGACACCGGTACTTTCCTTTTTTTATTGAATATAATGTGTCCAAATGCTGGGTAAAGGGCTTTCATTACTCTTGTAAAAGTATTTTATACATAAAACTAGTTTTAACGACGAATTGTAGTAATAAAATCCATTTTAAACTTTATTTATTAAACAGACCCATCTAGTGGCAAATTTTGGAACTGGCTATTGGTCTCATAGTTATGTTATCGGTCCGTGTGACATCAGAAACCCAGCTACAGTTAAGCTAAGTTTAACTGACCAATAACTTTGTTGAAGCAATAGTTATTGAGAGGATAACTGGTGACACCAGAAACCGGGCATTAAACAAATTTTCCCTAAGCAGAAATAAGTCCCAAAATACATTTATGTGTTTCCGTTGGCAAAATTGTCAGTCAGTCGGGTTGGTTTTGTAAACAAAAATAAGGCCATAAAATTCGCTGCACCGAAATTAGCTTAGAGTTTTAAAAATGCTAAGCGCTTTCTTTTATTTCCTGATACTTTCGGACTAGCCCGGCTTAGGTCCGCCATATAGCACTTAATTTATCAAAAGGGTATTACGAGAGGATTTTACGATTTTAGGCACCGACTTTGTTTGTCCTTTTAATCGTCTTTCAGACTTCTATGCATTGATTATCTTTTATACTCTAATTGGATGAGTTCGATAGGCTTTTACTCCATTAAGTCCAAAACATTACGATAATGAATTAAGCATCTTTTTCTCAAAAAAAAAAAATGTTCTTTGTTACGTTCTACGACCTTCGCTTCAAGATTACAAATAAATATTAGTATATTGTAGGTTTGAATCCTCGGGGAACCCATGGCTTATAACAGACACACAGGTTTAGGGTGAACATCTATCAAAGAGAGTTTCTTCCATACATCGGAAAACACGTAAAGCTGGTCACGGCTGTTATTTGTAAATTTTTGACAGTCTTTCTTTTTTTTTTCCACTGTTGATTCTGGCTTTCAGGAGTTGCAAAGGCTTGGGAATAGTGCGGTGGGATAGTACCTAACAAAAAAGTCAGAAGCAACAAATACAAAAGTCCTTTCCGTAAGTCAGAAGCTCGAAAGTCTGACAACCAGTTTTTTCCAAGAGGTATTGTATTACCCACTGACTAGGTTGTGGAGGTCAGATAGGCATTTGCTCCATGTAAAACACTGCATCCAGTACGACTGGATGCCAACCTGAACATAGTTGGTGAAAAGCTATGCACATAATGAATCCAGAAACCATTAAACTGCCTTTGAAGCGTCCTACAATATTCTCTGCACGATGCATTTACTACACAGAGTTCGAGTACTTAAAGTTTAAAGGCGCTTACAGTGTCATAGAAGTCGCCAACTTCATTGTAGCCGTAGGTGCGAGCTAGCCCGGCTGCCTCTAAGAGAACTGCTCGAGCTTCAGGTCGGTTGTTCTGCAGGAGGTGGCAACGAGCCAATAGGAAGAGAGCATTTAGAAGCCATGGACGCTGGTTGCTTGCTCGAGCCTCTGTTGAATTTAGAAGTTGTTAAAATTAAATAATTGTAACCTAGCGTTTGCCAGCTCGCTCGCTTCAGCAACATTTTTATAAATGACAGACGTGACTCGCCCGGCATCGCGCAGGTACAATTGCCTAAAGATACCCGCTGAAAATGTAACTTTCATCAATAAAAGCTTTTCTCTTGTTCATGTTGGTGGAGACTAAGGGTTTCAAAATATGGCAGCGCAGGCTTATATTATTATCATTTATCTATTGATGTTCAAACATGATTTTTCCATAAAACAGGAATTAGGTATATGAGATATACCTTTACGACGTTCTTTTTTTGGAACCATCCTTTCATCATAAGTAGGTACTGGAAACAGATGTACAGAAGCAAAATAATTATACAAACTATGCTGTATTCAAACCAAACACTATCTAAAGGTGAATATTTCGAAATCAAAGCTTACAGATCAATTGAAAATCACGACGCGTCCTCTAAATTTGTACGGACCCACGGCAGGGCGAATCGAATCAAAGAGACAAAGTTGTGACGGGCCACTCGTAGTTTGAATAAGCAATGCTTTTCAGGATGTGACTGGCTGAGAGCACCGAATGCAGCATTTATCAGAAATGTTTTGTTATATTTGTCACTATGGTACAGACCATCAAATTGAGGAAAAAGAAGTAACGGCCCGTTCACAACCTAGCCGCTGTGAGCGGTGGCTTATGGAGGGGCGGGTAGCCGTAAGATAATGTATAAATAAAAATGTTTGAAGCACGCTACAAGGAGCCGCCAGGGCCGAAAAGGCGCGTGGTTTTCTTCGAAGATTCCTTCGAAGAAAACCACGCTACAGCGAGCGGCGGAAACTAAAGTAGAAACGTATGAGTGTGACTTGCTACGAAATAGAGCGGTTTGGCAGTCGGGAGTTCGGCACCTGCAGCCAACGTTACTGTGAGTACGTGGCGTCGATCACGCTCTGCCGCCCCACCTGCCGCGCCCCGCACCGCTTAGTCCAAAGTCGTGAAATGGAGTCATGACTATAACGTTTTCAATTTATATAAACGTTGATCTGCTGATCGACCGAGTTCTGCTCAGGTGAAAATAGAGAAAACCCTTATAAAATAGAAGAAACCTGAAATAAAAACAAGACCAAAACGCTTAGAAGGCCAACGTTTTATACCATACCACTAAGCTATTCAGATAGCGAAGACCACTTGCAGCCTGGTAACGAGACAGAAAAACTTCAGGGGCCTTACCACGAGCTCTTAACGCGATCCAGTTGAGGCTGTGGGAAAGAGACAGAGCTATACAAGTCGTCTAGCGCCATCTCTTTCCCACAGCCTAAACTGGACCGCGTTAACAGTTCATGATAGGCCACCAGTTCTATAATATGAACAGAATGGACTTAAACTTCAATATTATCAGTTGACCCATACATTTGGGTCGAGTAGGTACCATAAGTTTATATGGGGCAGAAAGTTTATCGGTAAATGTCTGTATACATTCATAAATATGACTTCACCTTTTTGATACTGTACTGTTTAATATCATTGAACCAAATAATAAAATAATAACAAAACTGTTTTCTATTCTGTGCTCGCCATTATTCAAACAGGAAAAACCACATAACGAGCATTCTGTCTACATACTGCATCATAACATTTGTGAAACTCTCATATAACATTCTCAACGTATTAAAAATAAATAAACTTCATATTCTTGTGTGTATAACGTTGCAAAGTTTATTCATTACATTAATGCTCTCAGTGTAGACCTGCGATTTCGGGCTCGAGCTGCGTTTCAATCTACTTACTGTACGCGAATGGTTTTCATGTATAATATACCACGCTTCCCGTAATTTTCAAACTCTCGTCTATACCAACACGACTTTAAAATCTATGCAAAGTGAATTATCTAGAGAGAGCAAATAGGAAAAGACTGCAGGCACCGAGCAGGGCCTTTGAATCAATATTTTCGAACGAAGTCAAACAGTTTAAGAGTAAAAAGACATTCATTCGACCGTGACAGGCTAATTTATTTCCCCGAATCAACGACCCATTCACTGCCTATAAATTCGTGAGGCACGAGTATTTTAATGCTAACAAAGTGATAAATTCTCGTTCTACTGAACGTGTCTCAACTTACCACTTTGGCATCGGGAGGCGTAGACTCTTGCTTTCAAAGGTTGCTTAGTGTCAACTTTGAGACGAGCCAGTTCATGCAACAAGTAACATCGCTCTGACGCCCGTGTGCTCATTGATAGTGAACGCTCCAAGGTGCGGATGCGAACCCTACGAAGAATTAATTACTATTAGATTTCACTTGGTAACAACATTATTTTGAAACTGGGATTAAACAGATTCAAGTCAGGACTAATTGCCCCCTAAGAGGGCCGGAGCCTGCCGGGGTCGCGTGATTGTCTTACTCGGTAACCGTGACCCTGGTACATAAAGGGCTATTGAAGGAACACCGTGGATTTTAGTCAGTACAAGTCTGACAGTCCCTCCCGCCCCACCCTGGGCGGGAGGACTCATTTGATGATTTTACCACGCAAAAAAAAAAAAAAAGGACTAATTGCGCCTTCTAAAATCTACTCCACTAAAAGATACGACATTTTTACCTACTGCGAACGGTTCATTGTTACGCATAACTATACATGCATACTTTTCCAACGAGATTTATTATTATATTCTTTGTAAAACAATGAATTTATTCAAGAAACTCATGGACATTTTTCTCAGACAGCTAAATATAACAGACAGCGAAAACGAAAATAGTGTTGTCACTCATTTTAACAAGAATAGAAGAGAGAGACGTAGATACTCTACTAATGAGAATAATATCTTTATTGCCGACCTCTATTAAATGTAATCCATGGAACTAACAAATACAGTACAGATTCGTAAAGTTAATAAATAATAAAAAAATACGTAGGTATAATAAAAATGTGCCAGTAAAGATATACCCACATTCGGAAGACCACATATTATTTTTGATGACAGGTTATCTAAAGGCATATAAAGGCAAAGATAAGCCACCACGGACATTAAATTACATTAAACGTTAGGGTGGGAATACTGCTAGCAAAGCGTCGCGACTTTGCAGATAAAAGGTCGATTTAATTAAAGAAAGTTAGGTCAAGGCAAACTTACGTAATGCCTATTCAGTCTAGTTTCCATACGTTACGAGTGCGAGGGAACTAATGTGCTTTCATTTGTACAAGCTTAGTGTACAAGCACTAGATTGTATTTTTATGTTATCATTTTCGGTCTATAATGATTCATTCGCTACGACACAGATCTCCTCTCTTTTAGAGGGAATAGACTATGATTGTAAACCGCCAGCCAAGCTATTTTTTTTTCAGATACGGTGTCCTCACAATGTTTTCTTTAATAGCAGTGAAAATGATATAAATTACACACAATAATACTCTTGATCGGATTAACCTACCTCTCGTGAGTTAGGGCCGATACTACTAGCCAGCACTGCTCGTTATCGGTCTGCATCTAATATAAATAACTGTTCTTTGCAAAATGGAACTCATAGAAAAACTCAACACGCTCTCTCGGCTACGATAGCATTAAACAGCAAATTCTGACTCGGAACTGCTATGTTAGTGGAATATTAAAATTACTTAGCGTCTCGTGGCGGTGCTGGCGGTCTCACTCTCAACACGGAGTCGCGACTCGGCTCCCGTGACACCGACATTCCCAACAGAATGAACGCCCTTCGTTCCCGATCCGATTCGCTCATATTTTCTCGAACACGTTTCTGAACATAAAATAAGAGAGATTTTCCACGGTCTACGTGACTTGGCAAACAAGCTCTATCAAACTTGCCAGCTTCGTAATGCCCATGGCTACACAATTTATAATAAAATACAGGAATGAACCTACCTGGTCTAGGAAAGCGTTTCCAACTATATCGTGTAGCTTTTGCAAGAATTTATCTTTGTCCGGCAATAAGCTGGCTGGTTTTCTTGTTATTTGTTCCATTCCAAACTCGGCTTGTTCTAAACACCTGGCGGTGTCTCGTTCCTCGTAGATGGATTGAGTTGTCTGTATAAGGCGGCGTGCATCGGTCGCATGTTGCAGTTGCGTGTGCGTCAATTGCTCTTTCCGTGCGCGTGACAGGCGAGCACGAGCGGCAGCTTCTAATGCACGAGCAGCGTAGAGAGGTCTACGCTCACGTAGAACAGCCTGATACACATTAAATAAACGATCAAGACGTACAAAGCTCACATTAGGAAAAGCTGAATCATATTGTCTTCTTCAGCCTTTCAGACGACGTGACAGGCTTGAGCAATTTAAATGATAATACTCGTATCTGTCTGAAAAAATGGACTAGACGAAAACTGAGACAGCACAAAAAATATCGTGTAATACTGGAATATAATATTCAGTTGTCGTGTTACATTTTGCTCCAAAAATTGCCGTTGTTATTCAATTAAGCTACGGCTATGCCGCGAATTTTGTGAACAATGAAATAACTGCAGGGTTAGATTTCAATTTGGACAAGTGCTATAAATTTTAATTTAGCTGGTAATTTATGAAGACTGATGGCGTGCAATGTATTATATTTTATGGGTCAAGGGGTCAGCGATTAATTTTATTAAGTTAAGATAGTGTGAGCGTACTTGTCGTTTCTCCACATCGGCGAGGGCTTTGTTGGCCAGTTCCTGTAACTTTTGCGATCCTTGTTTATTTGCAGAGACCAATCGTTCGTCCTTACATAAGGCAGTTAAGAAATATTTGTCATGTGCCATTCGCTCCAAATATTTCGAAGCCATTAAACGGGAGATTTGTTCGGCTCTCTGTTTTTCCGCGCGGGATATTTCTTGGACCTAGAATTACGGTTATTGCCCACATATTTTTTATGCCTCGTTGTAAACAAAAACGTATCTGCACTTTAGTAAACGAGATATAGACGTTTTTTACACGCGGAAGTAGTAAATCTTTTGAAATATTTATTGCCAAAAAAACAATTTATTTTGGCCGATGACGTATCTTAGGTAATGCTGATGCTAATACTGTGTCGAAATTTTTTTAAAGGTTGCTTTGCTGAGTTGCATACACTAACAAAATTTTAAATTGTTGTATAGACCATCAAACGTAACAACATTCTCCAACATTAATCACGAAAAAAAATTCTACTTTCCTTTTATACGCTGCAGAATTGTATAAACATTCTCATCAGAATCGCAGTTGGATTGTGTGTTTTCAACTTTTTAATATTAACTTTTAAACGCCACACTTTTCACGCAACTACACAACAGTAACAGCCACCGTTTATCATAATAAATGGCCTCAACGAAGTAGTTTGTCGTACTTTGGTCATTAAATTCATGGCCAGTTGTTGTAAAATATGGGTAAAGTTTCGAACCTGTTGTTCCTTTTGCGGTTGCATACGTCCGTGATGCACCGGGCTTTTAGGTGTATCCCCATCTATAGACTTTCTCTTTAATTCCACGTTGCTAAGCAATGTAACAGCTCCTTGTAACACTTTGCTCGCCGTCTTCCCGGCACATTCCCGTACCTAATGACATTTGTAGTAAATTAGAGGGCGTTTTAACTTCATCTTAAATTGTGTCGTGTCATGACCTAACTAAATGATACAGGCGGCACGTTTTAAGTTCGTTACCTAAAGAGGTAGCTGAGTTGAATGTCCGTTTTCATTTTAATGGACGTTTAAATAAAAGTAGGTACACTCTTGGCTTCCAATTTGACGTTTGCTCAAGTTAGGTAAAACCTACAAAAAAGTTGAGAAGAATCTATTTTTTTAAATTCAAACCTAAATTCAAAAACCCTTTGTCTAATAAAACAGAAAAGTGTTTCATTTTATCTTATTATTCTTTTTCCCACCTACTTTTCTACGTTGAAGTAGATCATTACGAGCCCTGATAGTCATAACACCGTCCCAAAAAAGTTTTAACCTGCTGAAAAGAGCTGGCAACGCGGTAAACTTATTTTTCAGAAAAAAATGCGTAGCTACGTTTTTCCGAGAAAACATTCCATTAGAAGATAGCTGAATAGCGTGAAAAGTTGGTTTATTTTTTAGAGGGCCCTAAGCGACTCTCTTGGACGTTTTTTTTTCTGAAAAACAAATTGAAAGCGGAACGTTTCTAAATAATTTTATCAAACGATTTAAAATTGGTATTCGGAATGCTTTGACTAAACGGTTTGTTGATTTAAATTTTAGATTTCTAGTTCAAATGTTTGTCTGTGTAAGATCGTATTAACGGATTGAAACTAAAGTCAAGGATCACGTATTCAAATAACAAAATCATAGAATGTACCACTTTTTTTTTTTTTTTAGTATTATTGTCGCATAATATGATGAGTAGCTGAAACACGCGGCTACCAGCTTAAAGCCAATTGGTTGTGCTTGAGGTTTTGCAGTTCAAAACTCGTTGCAGAGCCAAAGAAGTGAGAAACAGTCAATTCGTCTTAATACATGCTTCCACATCCACTACATGCTTATTCAGCCCGTAGAATAGTTATAGCTGCCCCATGGTCTCCTGGTCGCAAGCGCGACTGCTGACCATGGGGTCCTGGGTTCGATTCCCGGTTCTGGCAAAAAGTGCTGTTGGGTTTTTCTATAAGAATTTCTCAGTAACTAAGTAGCCCGGAGTTTTGAAGTTGGCGGTTTGATATTCCCGTGCCTCGAAAAACACCTTAAGCTTTCGGTCCGTTTCGTCCATCAGATTTTGAGAGTAAAGGAGCGGAGAATGCACATGTGCCTGTGCACTATAATAATGTCCCAAGCAGATGGCTAATCTCCATTAAGAATGGCCGCCGTTGCCGAAATCGTAATATTATTATTCAGAAACCTTACAACGCACAATTTTGCTGTTGTTGTTAATTCAAATATAACAAATTAAATATTTAAAATGAAATTGAATTACCGTTTCTTCAGCACATCTAGCGCATTCAGCGAAATCCGGTGGAAACCTTCTCATACGTTGTCCACGATGCGCCAACACCAAGGAACGTTCGAATGCACATTTTTCGTATTCTGTTTGCGCGCGAATTTGTAGCGCTCTTGAATTATTGGGTTCCAATGCTGGGAATAAAAAATTCTAATTATAAAAAAAAAACTGTCCTCTATTGGATTTATCCTCCACATTTCTTCCGCTGGTGTTTAAGTTAATTAGGTACGTGATTACGGGAAAATCTCTGCTAATCGAAATCGTATGTCATAAACATAATGTCAAAGAGTACGAAGAAAGAAAACATGCATACAGAATTATGATTTCAAAGTTCCGAGTAGGAATAGAGTGACCAGAATAAATACGAAATCTGTTAAATATCCAGCGAAAATATGTTTAAATGTGCTGATAAACATGAGTATTCTTGACTACAGATAATATCTTTTTAACAAAAAAATGAAACCGAAAGATCGAACTGAAAAGCAAAAAATAAATTTTGAGGCGGCGCCAAACAAACAAACAAACATTATACCTAAATTAATTATTTGAAGCGAATTTTCAGTTCGATCTTTCGTCGGTTTCATTTTTTTGTTAAAAATATATTATTTTTAGCTTTACAGTTGTGTACCATGATTACAAATGGAAAAACCCGTCTTCACTTTTGTCATTGGCAACGTAACCGTCACAGTAATTATCGCATTAACTGTTGAGGACCTGTAACTTGCAACTAAAAATTCAACTCTCCGACTGTCAACGACTGTTAAATCCCAACTATGTTTAAAGTTCTTATCAAGAGGAATTAAATGAGCCCAAATACGATATAGTTGCTGATAACTGTTGAGGATCGCTTGCTGTTGCCTTCTGTTACCATCTTCAGACCCTTGATGACAATTATACCACAGCTAGGTCGAAAGTTTTCATCAAGACTAGTGAAATGAGCCCAAACACGATATAGGTGCTGTTAACTGTTGAGGACCTCTTGCCCCTGCTTTCCGTCACCATCCTCAGACCCTCGATGACAATGATACCTCAGCTGGGTCTAAAGTTCTGATCAAGC
Organism: Agrotis exclamationis; assembly: GCA_950005045.1. Taxonomy (NCBI): domain Eukaryota; kingdom Metazoa; phylum Arthropoda; class Insecta; order Lepidoptera; family Noctuidae; genus Agrotis; species Agrotis exclamationis. Next base: position 11,666,498 of record OX465419.1, read on the forward strand.
TGAGTGAAATGAGCCCAAACACGATATCGCTGTTGTTAACTGTTGAGGAACTCTTGGGACTGACTTCACAACATAACAGGGATCTGGAGTTGATCTGACGATGGTCACGTCATCATGTTATCTTCTCCACATCTCTGCTATATAGATAATTATGTCCTCAGAACTACATAATATTAACTTTATTACAACAGAATCGGTTCACAAATGAAAATTCTGTAGAAATATTGACAGTTAATTCCTTTTTTTCTACCCTTGGAGGCCGATTTTAGTTTTTAAATTAAAATGGGACCAACTTTGAGATACACTCTTTCCAACAAAAAAAGAATTTTTGAAATCGGACCACGTTAAGAAAAGTTATGCGTGGTCATACATTAAAAAAAATACATGTCGAATTGAGAACCTCCTCCTTTTTTTTCGTCGGTTAAAAAACAAACGAGAGCATTCGGTTCGAACTGGCGAGCTTTTTGCTTAGCCGACGTTCAAGTGTCACAAGTTCATGAAAAAAATTACGACCACATCGACTAGAGCGTTCACTAGAAAGATCGTGAAAATGTTCGTAGCGATGTTTGGCTCTATGTTTGGCTCTGTTTGTTGTTCAGTTCGACAAAACTAAAAACGGCGAATGCTCTATATTCTGTTACAAGTGAATTCTGCTCAAGTCTTTCATCACCTTACACGTTGTTGCCGAAACCGTAAACACATGAGCTGTAATAATAAATAAAAGATGGAGGCGTTTAATTTTTTAATTAAAAGCAATGCAGGTAAATATTTCCTTGAAACAAAAACCAATAAAGGATCTTTCTTATTCCTTATAATTTTCCAGGAAATTTTCTTCCTTCTTCGCTTTAAAAACTTAACATCTTAAAGAATTTTTCATGACCTACATCGCAAAATCTTTGTCTTAAACTTACAAGTACGAGCTTTACAAAAGCCTTTATTGAAACTGAATGTAAATTGTATACAGATTATGTGGACGTATGTACCGTAGGCTTGTGGTTAAATATATATTATTTATATTGATAGCATAACTATCAATATAATAATCACCGGTCTACGGAAAGACGTCTAAAATATACTGAGTTCGGGAAACACCTGAATTTCTTTGACAGTTGTTAAAGGTAGTCAGTGGCCAGAATGTCTGACAACCAGTCTTACCAATCCTAGGAGGTCTCGTTGAATTTTTGCTTGAGGCACAATGAAAACTTGCTAAAAAGCGCATCTAGCTTCGTTCAAAACCACTTTTGCTCAGCCAGGTTATGAAGAAGTATTGAGCAAGTTTTCAGCGTGCTTCAAGCACTTTCCAAAATTTCAAACAGCTCTTAGGCCACGACAACAGACACCAATCTAGTTGGGAAAACAGACAGGTGATGAGGGAGTTGTATATAGTTATTATTTATTACATACCCGCTGCTTGTGCCGCATCTGCCAAAGCGCCAGTGTAATGTGTTGATTTTGCCCGGACCAAACTACGGCCGAGCAGCGAACGAACATCAGATGGCTGTAAATAAAATATTACGTTCATGCTTTTACCCCTTGGCCACGAATTGTACGCTCACACCCTTGTTTCCACTGACAATGCGATTTGCGACAAGTTTTCGGTCGTGAACCACCTGTACACGTACAGAGTGTATTAGAAAGATGTTGTCGTATTTAGTGGTATGGTATTTACTACATTTGGGTGAAGTGAGTATTGAAGTTATGTATGGGACAGCTGATTTATTTATACTTTTATCGTATTGGTCTCATGGACTTTATTCAGTTTGTTCATTTCGGCATTTTCTATTGCATTCTTAAAAATTACTACACTTTTCTTTATTATTTTCAAAATGTTTAAACAGTTTCGAAGGAATTTTAACTGTAATCTTGAAACCTTAGATTATTTATTGAGTATCCAAATTCCTAGTAGGCCATTGAGAATTTAATGAAGCCAAAAAAAAGTAAGAAAATATATTCTTATTCTTTAAATCATTATAAATATCTTCATTTTCCTGTTACATTACAACATGTAAACCGCCTAAGCAAATTACACTGGTCTACAAAATTTAACTTTTTGTTTGCCCATAAAATAAATGCTATGTTATTATACTAATTTGGGGTCACTGAATACGAAAATATAAACCAAATTTTAAAGTTAGCTCTTATTTTAAAAATATTGCTGTTATCGAAATATATGACTTAAGAGTAAAATTTAATAGAAAATAAATCAATTAATAAAAAAATATACATGTTTATTACTTTTTAATAAATTTTTTACAGGAATCTAAGTATTTTAAAATATTTACGAAGTATTTAACCTTTTTTATTCAAGAATTTCTCTTTTTTTCTAAGTTTGGATATACCGTGCTGGTTATGAGGTGTTAAGCAAAAATAACAATCATTGATATGATTAGTAGGTCTCTGCATATCATGGGAACACCAAAAGTCACTGAACGATTCTTCTTGTTAATCCATTTGAGTAAATTAGTAGAACAAGTACTGGAACTAAAAACCCAAGATTTATCTTGATTTTTAATTTTATTTCCAAAATAATGAAAGTAAGCAGATTCTAAACGATGGGTTATTGGGCATCTTTGACTACTTAAATTCACGTTACCACATATGTAGCAAAAAAGTCTGCACTATTTACACAGTTACGTGACATAATTAAAATTATAGTTTTTGCACCAAAAAATTGTCGAAAATTATAAAAAAAAACTTAAAAAATTTCGCGTTTTAACAATCAAATGAAAAACAAACGCATTAAACGAAAGCGTAATAACAAAATTTACACGGGTACAATCACATTTTTTTTTTAAATCTCATAATATAAAGTGAAATCTACCAAGTTACCCGGTATTATCTTAAATATGGCATAAATCTATATATATAAAAGCGAAAGGTCACTCACTCATAGGACACGAAATCTCAGAAACTACCAGGGCTAGGGGTTTAAAATTTTGCATAGGGGTTCTTTTTATGACGTAGGCGCTCGCTAAGACGGGATTTTGCGAAATTCCACCCCTAAGGGGTTGTTTTTGGGGTTGATAGTTTGTATGAAACTTTGTTACTACAAGTACTAGGAATTTCAAATTTTGCATGCGGGTTCTTTTTAGGAAGTAAGTACTACTTGCGAAAGGGGTTTCTTGATATTCGACCCCTAAGGGGTTGTTTTTGGTGTTGATAGTTTGTTTGAAACTTCGTTATTGTAAGTGCTAGGAGTCTCAAATTTTGCATGGGGAATATTTTTAGGAGGTAGATGCTCACTTTCACGGGATGTTGCGAAATTCGACCCCTAAGGGGTTGTTTTTGGTGTTGATAGATAGAGGTCTCAAATTACGCATGGGGATTCTTTTAAGGACAAAGGTGCTCACTAAGACGGGATGTTGTGAAATTCGACCCCTAAGGGGTGGTTTTTCGGCATGGATAATTTGTATGAAACTTTGTTACTACAAGTACTAAGAGTTTCAAATTTAGCATGTGGTTTCTTTTTAAGACGTACGTACTGCTTAAGACGGGATTTGTGAAATACGACCCCTAAGGGGTTGTTTTGGTGTTCATAGTTAGGTGTCTCAAATTTTGCATAATGGTTTCTTTTTAGGAAGTAATTACTCACTAAAGCGGGATTTTGTGAAATTAGACCCCTAAGGGGTTGTGTTTGGGCTTGATAGTTTGTATGAAACTTTTTTGCTACAAGCACTAGGAGTTTCAAATTTTGCATGGGGTTATGTTTAGGACTTTAATGCTCACTAAGATAGGATTTTACGAAATTCAACCCCTAAAGGGTTGTTTTGGGGTTGAGAGGTAGAAGTTTAAAATGTTGCATAGGGATTATTTTTAGGACGCTGCCTATGACGGGATTTTCTGAAATTCTATCCCTAAGAGGATGTTTTTGGGGTTGATAGTTTGCATGAAACTTCGTTAAGTATTACGAATGCTGGGAGTCTCAAAATATGCATAGAGATTTTTAGGACGCGGCCATCGCACACTTTCGGGTATGCCGCAATCACGGCGGGCATGCTAGCGAAGGAAAAGGCGGGACGCGTGAGGGAGAGGACATCGTCCACCTTACAGCCCAGCCGCAGTGGTAGACGCACACTGCGACAGACGTCGCAAGACGATCTCCGGCCACTGTAGGCGCGGGCATGTGGACGGCGAGTAATTGGCGACTCACTGTCTGACCATGGACCACGCCCGGGTCGACGGCGCGTTATGTTCCACGCGCGCCTCACAGAGTGTCAGCACGATGACGGGGCCTCCCCTTAGAGGGCTAAAGCCTGCCGGGGTCGCGGGACTAACGAATACCGTTATCCTGGAACGTAAAGGGCTATTGAAGGACACCGTGGCTTTTAGTCAGTACAAGTCTGACAGTCCCTCCTACCTTGCCCTGGGTGAGAGGACTCATTTGATGAATTTAACACGCTAAAAATAAAGATACTTACTAAGACGCGACTTTGTTCTTGATAGTTAGGAGTCTCAAATTTTGCTTATGGGTTTGTTTTAGGACGTAGGTCGCACGCTCCTCAGGTGGGATTTTGCGAAATTTGAACCCCTGAGGGGTTGTTTTTGGGTTGATAGAATTTTTGTTGGATATTGATTTAGTTTTTCCAAAAGTATCCCATAAGGAAGGTGGCCGGGAGTAGAAAGTTACAGATAAATAGTTCGGAATACGCGCAGACGAAGTCGCGGGCGAACTGCTAGTTAATAATAAGAGCTAACTATTAATTTTAAGTTGCATATTTAGATTAAGGGGGTCAAATACTAAAGATGTAATGCAGTTTCAAGTAATGGGCAATTTTCATGTTGACCAGTGTTATTTAAAAAAAAATATAAATGTTTGTCGTCGCAATTCGTATCATCCTATGATGTGATCGGAGCCTGAGCACCTTCCGGGTTTTAGTGTGGATTTTGTAGTCAAAACATTTTGAAATATTTATGCTTCATATGCGGATGAACGAATAAACGGACGAAAATTAGGTGTTTACAGTCTTCCGCTTTTGTGTAGTTATATTTATGTAGAAAGTTACGTCAAGAATTTTGTAAACTTCGTCATTGAACAGAATGTGTCAAACCTTGAACTGGCCTTAATTCAATTTTATCGTTATCGATTAAATTATTACTTCGAGTACTACAATTAATTGTATTATGAATTTATAAATAACCGTGAAACTCCATAATTATATTAAAAATGAGATTGTACCTCTGTGATTTATTGTCTCTCCATCTGTTCCTTTTCCATTTGCTTTCAAGAAAACCATGACCCTTATTTACCTTTAATTTTTTATTAATTAACAGCCGGTTTAGGCTGCCATTTCAGGCCTGTATTTGATCGCACAATTGAATTTCCAAGTCAGAATTCTGGAGGCTACCTAAGAGTCCGACGATAACCAGGACGTCTTCTGAGGTTGGTTCAATCTGCCCGTTGGCTCTGCCCCATCAACATTTTTTAAACCTATCATTTTACCGGGACAGGAGGCAGTGGGTGGACGCGACCAAGTCAAATTTATCCAGTGCCATCCACCCAGTTACATGTTAATGCCGACACTAGCGGGGTTGGTGATACAACTTTTCCCATCTACCCCGTTGACGGGGTAAGGCATGCGGGACAGTTGAAACCAACCCGTCTGCTGTGGGAGCTGAGAGTTCATTGAAAGTTAAGTGTTCGTTTAGTAGACCAGGTCAGACCAGAGTGTACTGCGCCTTGTCTTTTGAGCATTTCATGAATATAACCTGGGTTGGAACGTATTATACTGTTTTTCTCGTAGAACGTTCTCGAGGGATTTAATTTCCAATACGCACGACCAAAACCCAGTATAAATTATACAGTTAGAATTGTGTCAATTAATTGATTTTCCGCTACAGACGGTGTATTTGATTTGACTAATAAAACAATAACATGTAAATCTCCTAGTGACGATGGCAGTTCAATTAAAAAGACATTAATGAACAAACGAACCAAAATGCTGAAATTACCACAAAATTACAATTGTATTTTCAAGTGGAAACAGTTGAAGAGGAGAGATTCCAAAGGACTCATTATCTGTTCGTAGTCCATCCTAAGATCAGAGTTTACTTAGGCGATTTCCGCACAACCGCGCGGTCGGGCGGTTGTGGTCACGTCATGTGGAGCACATGTCATAGCCGGTGGTCCGCGCGGAGAGACGGTAAGTATCGCTTGTCCGCGCATTCAGTGGTATGCGTGTGTGATAGGTGTCAACGGTACAAGTTTATTTCAGTCACATAAACATTTCATGGAACCTTTGCATTCCTCGGTATAGGTAGGTAATTATGGAATTAATACAAAACTACCTATAAATGATTGGTCTCCAATTTATCAAACACTTCAAACAAATGTTTCAAAACTTAATAGGCGATTACAATTGAAAGAAATTTTGCCATTAAAATAATTGCTTTAAACATTTCACATTTTTATTGTTGACCACTATAATAGAACTATTGAAAAATATACGCGTGTGACGCAAAGCTGGTTTGGACTGGCATATAAACGTGGAAATTATTAAAGAGAGGCCTAAATCCGGCAGCGGGTAAATATAGGCCACGGATGGTGATTTAGTTACCTATGCTGTTAGTAATTTTATTTTCACTGGGCTCTCCAAAAATGACCCTCTTGTTAACGTATTCCCGTTCGAGTACCAATTTTAACGCACCGATGTTAAAAGGGGTCTTAAAAGGAAGGAAAACAATTCAGATGGTAAGTCATTCGTAAGTCGGTTACCGTGGCCCTTCTATTTGAATTATTTTCGAAAATCGGTGATCAAACGGAAATATCTCCAACATTCATGATTCCACGATAAGTATAAACCTGACGTCGCGTCGCCGGTACAATAGATGCAGTACGTCGAGTGTTCAACAATCAACAAGCCTGATTGCTTCGCACTATTTGTCGTCCATTAACTGTCTTTGTTTATATCCCGCTTTCATTGCTCTAATTGTATTTTTGATAAGATCATTGTTTTATACCTGTCAAGTACAGTGTTTAGGTACTATCTGATAGTGCGATCATATCGGAAAGATAACTTTAATGCTAAAGTAGCTTCTGTTTGACTGGTTTCGAGTAAAGTTTCGACCTACCGCTTGAATCCCATCGCCAACTCACGCTCTTACTTTTGCAGATTATCTAGACTGAAATTGTGGTAGCAGTAATAACCTATAGCACTCAAGAATAATGTAACTTCCTACCAGAAAATGAAAAAGAATTGGATCGTTAGGGCCAGACATTACCCTCTAGATACCTAAAAACTTACAAACAAATCTCTATCCTCTTTGTAACATTGTATGATTGCTAACTTATAGGAACTTACTTTGCATTTACTAGGTGTTATGATTTTAGTACGTACCTATATTTTGGATTAGTATGTCGCCTTTCACAGTGTACAGACGTGCTCGTTAGCAGTATTTAATTAACGCAATAATTGTGACCTTCTTTATTATTTTGCTTACTCTGACTTAAATTCTGAGTAAATTATAATGGAAACATAGAAAAAGTGAACAAGTTTTAATTGAAAATGGATAACAGCCCACGTAGTCCAGTGAAACCATCTACTTCACCAGCAAAAAACCTTCAATCTGACTTCTCTATAGAAGTTGCGTCCACGCCCGAGATACAAAAATGGATGTCGTCTATTGAGCAGCAGTTAAATGAAGTCTGCTCTATTGCCACGGATGGCAAACTCAATTCAGAGCAGAAACTGAAAATATCCAATCTAAGCCGTAAAATAGGATCTGGCGTCTCGCAAATGGCCGTTTTATATCAAGACCTGAAGCAAAAAGCCCACCAAGCCATGAATATCATTGATGAACTGAAAGAAAAGCGCGACCTATCTGAACAAATTTTCGAGATGAAGCAGACGATCAAGAACTCTGGCGTTACGGGGAATGCTTCATTTGCTGACATGGTGAAGAAAGGATCAAATAGTTTTGTGCGACCGAACAATCTGAGCGCTATCGCTATTTATCCAAAAAACGCATTAAAAACAAGTGACGAGACAAAAGTTCTAGCACAAAAGATCATACGCCCTGATGAAATGAAGCTCCATGTACGCGGAGTCCATAAAACTAAAAATGGGGGTGTCATAATCAGCACTGAATCAAAACAGGATGTTGATAAAGTCAAGGAAGCAGTTCATCTGTCGTTGTCTGCTGGACTCACCGTTGACGAACCTAAAAAGCGCCAACCACGGATTGCAATCGTAGGAGTGCCGACTTCTCTAGCCGATACTGACGTTTTCAAGTGCATTTTCGAGCAGAATGTAACAGATATGTTTCCAGAGATGACAATAGAGTCCTTTTTATCAGTTGTAAAGTTAAGCCATAAATCCGGGAAGAAAGATTCATTGACCTGTAACTACATCGTCGAAGTTCCAGCCAAGATCCGTAAATCCCTAATAGTTCAAGGAAGGCTTTATATAAATTGGACTTCCTGCCCTGTCAGAGATTTTACGTTAGTTACTAGATGCTACAATTGCCAACAATACGGTCACGCAGCAAAAACATGCAGAGAGGTCAAGTCATCGTGTGGACATTGCGGAGAAGTGGGACATTCCATGACTGAGTGCGCGAAAAAACCCGAAGCTCCTAAATGTGCAAGTTGTTCGCGATTTAATAAGCCCAATAACCATAAAACGGGAGATGCTGAGTGTCCTGCTAAGAAAATAGCAGAATACAGGTATATAAACTCAATTGACTATGAGGGCGCATAGAACGTCATACTCTTGGTCAGTATTATGAGTTGATATGCCTTACCTTACACAATAGTAGCGTAACAACAACAGGTTGATGTGCTAGCCTACTTAACAATTTGTTGCTGTCTAAGCATGTGACTGTCGCGTCGCTGGTTATTGATAATAACAAATTACCAAGTGTACCTAATTTAACCTAGTTTATGTTTCTGCTGACGCATATAATTTCTGTCATATTATTACATGTTTAGTTCTAAGTTTTAGGTTAATTATTATTTTAGGTTTATAATAAATACGTAATCATATTTTTAGTGCTATTAGATATTGTTAACAAAATAACTTTTGTCGTACAAATAGAATTAGTTAGAGTTCCATTCGCCTGTGATACAGGTTTAACCTAGTACAGGCATACAAATTTGTGAGATCTTCATCGTAAAATTTAGATTAATTTTGTATTTTACCTTTTATTCTGAATAAAGATTATTATTATTATTATATATTTGTCTGAATAACAAGTATTCGAATTTCTCGAAACTTTTAAATGATCTAAAAAATCATACACGTCTGGTTCGTTCAAATGAAATGGTGAATGTACAATTTGTAACTCAAAAGGATCATAACTTATAGAAACTACAAAGACAAAAGTTTTGTTTCTACTTTTAAAAAGTTACAAAAAATACCTAAAAGAAGTTTTTTTTACTTCTTACGAGTAGTTTTATCAACACAATACCTCAAACTAGTCACGTTGGAATAAAATATAAACGGCAGAATCGCTTCGAAGTTTGAATTTAAACTTGGAGTTATCCAAGTAAACATTATCAACGGTTTTCGTGCTTCTAATTGCATGTTTACTGGCTGGAAATAGAATCTCAAGTTGTTTGTTTTTAACTCACATTCCACCGAAGAGCTTCATTGTACGCTTGTGTTGATTTCTCGAAAAGTTCCAACCGTTGTAAGTAATTGCTGGAAAAACAAGTCGGTTTTAAAATGTTAGGGGAGCTTAGCGATTGTTTTGAAGTTTTGTAGATTAATAGATGTGTACGGGAAGATGTTTTTTATGTTTTGGTCAAGAAATTATAATAGATTTTTTTTTAAGTTGTACCAGGCAATAACAGCGGGGTGGTGTGCCCACCACCGCCAGTCCACTCCGCACAACGATACCACATTCTATCTGGCATTCGAGCACACCGCAATCGCGTCTTTAAGACCCCTCTTTGAGGAGTGGCTGGAGAAGCGCGATGCAGGTCCTAACCGGACACGGATGTTTCGGGAGGTTCCTGTGTCCGATTAGAAAGGAAGAAACGCCTGGATGTCACCACTGCGAGGTTCGCCCGGAGGACACGATAATAATAATAATAAATAATAATAATTCTTTATTTGAAACAAAAACACATTTTACAAATTAATTGTGTTCGGTAATAGCCACATTAGTTAGTAACTGTGTCGTGGCTATTAACGCCCACCTCCAAGACAGAGATGACAATTTAAGGTATCAAGCAGTAGCTAATTATTATTACATCAGATAGGTTTTTTTTTTTACAATATTTTATAAAATCTAAACACAGAAGAAGTAAAAGTGTGTGTGTGTGGGGGGTGCCTGTGTGGGTGTGTGTGTGTGTGTGTGTGTGTGTATGTGTGTGTGTGTGTGTGTGTGTGAGGATGAGTGTGGATGTGGGTGTGTGAAAAAAACTACGGATGAAAAGATAAATAAATAAGAGTTATGTTTTTACTATATTCTCCAGCTCATCGTATGTAAGAGTGGACAGCCATTGGCTATAGTGACCCTTTTGCACTCTCGAGAAGTGAGAGGATAATATTGAGTACCCTATTCACTCGGTTGTATAGTACAGGAGCAAATAACTTAGATTGTCGTCGTACCAATTGCAATTTAGACAACTGTGTTTGGCATACTCTATCGGTTCTACGTTTATGCTTATTTATATCCGGATCATAGAATAGCTCGGCGTGCTTACGTAGGATTACGCTTAGCACGAAGGAATGTCTGACCGTAGGTACCTTAGTTAGGGCGTACAGTTCGACGGTAGGGAAACGAATAGGTCTATATGTCATTACTTTGAGCACAGCTCTCTGTGCCCTTTCTGAACGTAGAAGAAGACACTTTCCAGCATTACCCCAGGCCGACACACAGTACGTGACGATAGAGTGAGCAAGAGCAAAATACACTGTTCTTAGGGTAGAAAGGTCGGCTGAGCTTCTCAGGTTTTTAAAAACAAAAATCAACTTTCTAACCCTAGATACAAGTGCGTTAATGTGCCGACGATGAAGCATACAGTGCAGGTCTGCCCTGCTTGGGCAGAGGCACCGCCGTGTCCTCACGAAGGCGATAGGCGGTGACTTCTCGCATTAGTCGACGCCATGCTGCAGGACGAGATGGAATGGGAAACAGTCACCTCCTTCCGCGAAGCAGTCGTGCTAGTGAAGGAAGAGGCGGCGCGCGTGAGGGACAGTCTCACGATCCAGCCACCGCAAGAGACGTCCACAGCAAGTGACATCGCGAAGCAATTTCCGGCCACCGTAGGCGGGGGCATATAAATGGCGAGTACTGGGTGACTCGTCACGGACCATGCCCAGGTCGACGGCGCGTCGTGTTCCATGCGCACCTCAAATAGCTGTCAGCAATCAGACGGGGCCACCCTTAGAGGGCCAGAGCCTGCAGGGGTCGCGGGACTGTCTCATCAGGTAACTGTGACCCTGGAACGTAAAGGGCTATTCAAGGATCACTATGGATTTTAGTAAGTATACGAGTCACACAGTCCCTGCCGTCCCGCCCAACTTCTACTATCTATCGTCCTACTCAACTACTAGGCTTTTAATTAAATCAAGAACACTGAATATGAAAGTACAAGCTTAGCTAAATAATTTTAACTATGAACTTAGCTCATTAAAGTGCGCTGCGGTTTTCTAAACTTTCACAACACACACACACACACCGTATTTTAAGCCAAAATTCTGGCTAAAACAGTGATTTGGCACTATTACTAACTCTGTTGATGCCATTAGAGATTATACGTATAATGGGTAATAATCGCAATGACTACTATGTCAGTTCTGTCCAAACCCACAGCTCATTAACGTTTGAGTATAGAGCTAATGCTGTGCATATGCCATAATATTTGGAACACTGCTTATATGTACAGTGTGACTTTGACCTACACTAGAAACTCCCATATCGTGGGTACGTTAACAAAAATTTAAACTCACAAACTTAAACACTCATCATCATCATCATCAGCCGGGAAACGTCCACTGCTGAACATAGGCCTCCCCCTTAGACCGCCACGCCGAACGACAATTCGCCACTTGCATCCATCGGTTGCCCGCGACCCTCACGATGTCGTCGGTCCACCTAGTGGGAGGCCTGCTCACGCTGCGTCTTCCGGTCCGTGGTCGCCACTCGAGAACTTTTCTTCCCCATCGGTTGTCAGTTCTACGAGCGATGTGGCCTGCCCATTGCCACTTCAACTTGCAAATTTTACGAGCTATGTCGGTGACTCTGGTTCTTCGCCGAATATCCATGTTCCGGATTCTATCCCGCAAAGAAACTCCGAGCATAGCTCTTTCCATCGCCCGTTGAGTGACTCTTAGTCTCTCTAAAAGGCCAGCAGTGAGAGACTACGTTTCAGAGCCATATGTCATCACTGGCAACACACACTGGTTAAACACCCTTGTCTTGAGACACTGTGGGATTCTCGATGAGAAGATATCACGTAGCTTCCCACTTAACTTAAACACTGACCCGAAGCAATTATTACTTGTGGGTCATATAAATTGTTTCGTGCGGAAATCAAACTCGCGCGACAAACAGCGCAGCTGTCAATACGACCTCAATAATCGTAGTTCAACCTTGAAAATCTACTTTAAAACCTGTATTTTACCTCGAGTCTCTCCCAAATAATAGGTACGAGTATAAAAGTAATAAAAAGAAAATACCTTTTCGATCTTTTTTTAATTAACTGGGTACTAAATGGAGTAATCAATCATTGTCTGCGCAATATAACGTGAATTGGCAGGTGAAGGCTCTAGTGGCTTCATTTTACGGGACGGCGGGACAGATAATAAGGCCGATCAATGGCACTCCATGACTTCATTTTATGAGGGATCCCCAGAACACTCTAACGCGGGATGTTCAAATTGAGTCCCTGTTTCTATGCGATTGAGCAAAAATACGTATGGACTGGGTATAAAATATATCGTAATGATTGAATGAATGGGTCGCAAAATGGTGATTTAAGACAGCAAATAAAAAAAATGGGGTGTAATGGTTTTTATGTAGAGTATTTTATTACAAACACCTGCTGTTTATTATAGCATCGCATCGTCACACACCTGACGCAAAGGGTGAAGTAAATCTCCAAAATAAACAACAGTACGGAATAGAAAATTTGTCACTACATTTCAAAGTGTGAAACTTTAGCTTTGTTTGTTTAACTTACCCTCTTTCTCGGAACACGTTCACGGCGTTACATATGGGTCTCTCTTCTGGCTCTAATTTCGTCTTCATATTTCTCAGGTTCCCCTTTGTCTACTCCAAGATACAGATACTTGCACGTCATATCTACACTGACTGTTTTTCGTCGCAACGTTCCGAATTCTCAAATAAATCTAGGTGACCTCGATTCCCTCAAGTATATAAAATTTGGGGTTGGCGACGACGATCCCGAATTACGATATTCATGGAATTAAAATTTAGTATCTGTTATTATCTTTACGACAGAATTTATGAGGGATAAAAATGATGTTAAATCTGAATGGTTTCTGGAATCTCGAGAATAAAATATTAATTTTGAATGCTTAAAGTGAAGCTGCAGTTTCGGTAAGCAATAAACTTGGGATTATTTAAATGAGAGGATGATCTATTAACCTTCCGTTTCTAAAAGCTTCATTAAATTTTGGATTAATAAACCTGATGCTATATTAATTTATGTTACTAAAGTTGGCCACTAGCCAAATATAGATAAATTACTACAGCACGTCACATTCAGAAAGAAAAAAAATAACAACCTAATAAGTATTGCATTCTTCATATTGGTAGCTACTACTTTTGCTATTTATAGATATTGCAGTGTGAAAATAACAAGAAGGATGCCTCAAAAAAAGAAAAAGAAACCAAGGATGATGGTTTCTTCACAATTCCTCTGTTTAACACAAAAGAGGCACAGATAATATATTGCCAGTTACACTGGCAAATCTACAAACATCAATCTAAAACGTTTCCTGAGAACGAACCGTTCAGAGACAAATGTAAAGTTTTATTGTTATTTCATTTCAGTCGTAAAATATCTATGGCGGACATTTTCTCGTCTTTGAACACGAAAACTACGACAAGTATTAAAAGTCTTACGCTAAGAACTTTAAACTTGCAACTCTGAATCTGCAACTTCGTTTACGAGAAGATTTCAATGTTTGTAAAGTTGGACTTGCTTTTTGCAAATATTTTGATACTTAGCTTAGTTGGTCTGTGGATGGACCAATCATAACAAGTTTTCTCCGTGACGTCACTGACGTGAAGACACTTAGTCAGAAGATCAAAGCTTGAAAAAATTTGCCTTACCAAAGTGATATCTTGGTATTTTCTTTACCCCGACTACAATATAAACAGAATAGAATATACTATAATGAACACCAAAATGTTAAAATATTGTTCAAAAATTTAAAATATTGTTAATTCTAAGGGTACAACGGCAGTCTTATCGCTAATAGAGATATCTTCCAGACAACCTTTGGATGAACTAAACAGCAACAGTTCCGCATCCACTATAGTAATCACTAACTTTATTATTATTTTTTCAAAGCCCATATCTATTGCGACGTTCTCCGGCCACCGTAGGCGCGGGTATGCGGGCGGCGAGTAAAGGGCAACTCGCAGCCCGACCATGGACCATGCCCGGGTCGACGGCGCGTTGTGTTCCACGCGCGCCTCAAAGAGCGTCAGCTTAATGACGGGGCCCCTTCTCTAGAGGGCCAAAGCCTGCCGGGGTCGCGGGACTTATCTCATTACCGTGACCCCGGAACATAAAGGGCTATTGAAGGACACCGTGGATTTTAGTCAGTACAAGTCTGACAGTTAGGGGTGGGAGGACTCATTTGATGATTTTACCACGCAAAAAAAAAAAGCCCATATCTATCGTCAAATCAAAAGCCCATCTTTATAATATTGGCAAGGCGTCACAAAATTTAACAGCATCTGTCTTGGTCCATTTAATACTTCATGAGCCGTATACAATGTCCATCGTATACCTTTGATAACATATTGAACATAATATATTGAATAGACCTAAAAATGTACGGAATCTCTTTCTTTATGACTAGGTACGAGTATGTACTCGAACTTAATGAGTTGGGCAAATCAATACTAGTATGTGGTTTCTTTGGAATTTCAACAAAGGTCGTTCTGACAAAGAAGATATTCCGAGAAAAATATGATAGAAGCTACGTAACTGCTACGGCGTAGCGGTTTTGCTACGGCGTAGCAGTATTGCTACGAGTACGTTACGATAAGCTTATCAAATCAAGATAAGCTTTCAGCTACGTTTGCTAACATCGATAAAGGAAAGTCTTTCTTCTTGGTCTGCGTTTTGCGGACTATAATACACAGTAGGTAATATTTTTATATATTATACCTAAATAAATCTGAATAGACGACTAAACCTTTAACGAAAACCCTTCAATCATGTCATGCTTCTATCAGATAAATAGTTAGTTCAGCAGGAGACTGCTATAGGCTGATGAAAAAAAAAATGATAATACTTTATTCGTTTAAACAAGTAAATCTTATCAACTAGGGGTAGGAGCCTCCAAATAAGCCTGTGTTAGGAGACCCCGCCCTTCCGTAACTTAAATAACTAATTTACTTGTTTTATACTAAACTAATTTTTAAACAAAATGGTGATCTTAACTAAAAAATGAAACTAAAACTAAACAAGCATAATGCAAGCAGGCATGCGAGTGTGTGATTGAGGGGTGGTGAAAGCTGATGAAGATAATGATGATGATTACCTAAATATCTGCAAAGTAACAGTGACCTCGGTACAAATACCGGCATGGATCTTGAGCGCTGACCTTCACCTGCGCAGAAGTGAGTTATTAGGTCCCTTTGGTAGATGAATGAGGAACGGGGGCGGGGAAAGTGTAGTGATTGGCCCGCGTAGCGTGCCTTAGCGCATCGCGTCATAGCCGCCACTCGGGATTCGTTGTTTTGTACGTTTTATTTGATTTATTGTGCGTTTCATTTGTCGATAAGTGTACGATGCGCAAAGCCATCCCCACTCTTACGCCGAGCGCTCAAGAACCGTGCCGGTTACTGTACGTTAAGGACTAATGAAGGAACATCGTAGATTTTTGCCAGTACGACACGATAATCCCTTCCGCCCCACTACGAGTCTGACAGTCCGCCCCACCCAAGGCAGGAGGAGTCATTCATGTTTTTTTTTTGTTAGCCTATTTCTGTATCCCATTGCTGGGCAAAGGCCTCCCCTTTCTCCTTCCAAACCTCTCTATTTTGGGCAATTTCTGCGAACATGATCAGATCGTCACACCACCTCCGCCGTGGTTGACCTCGACGGCGTTGTCCTCCCTCAGGCGTCCAGTGAGTGACAATCCTTGCCCAAGTCTCGGGGTGCATACGTTCAACATGGCCCGCCCACTCCCACTACAGCTACTTTGGTAATGGAGCGCAGGGTGGTGTTTCTGATTCGATCTGTTCGCTTCGCACCTATTATGCTGCGCTCCATCGCCCGCTGGCAAATCTTGAGTTTGGACTTTTGTTGTTCGGTAAGTGACCAACTTTGTGCACCGTAGGTTAGGACGGGCAGGATGCACATGTCGAATAGTTTTCTTCTTAAGGGACCAGAAGGTCTTCCACGCATTTTGGACTCGTCTTTCGACTAATGATTTTACCATGCTAAAAAAATTCTTTGTTATGATCAAAGAATCTTGCAGAAAAGCTAGAACATCCAACGATCGTCTCACTTTTGTAAAGTTGTTGGTACGCTCTAGGCACGTCACACTGTTATGAAATTGTGAAACATGAAAAGTCGCTCTGTATAAGTTCCGTTGCACTTAGACCCAATGTATGTGTGTGTATGTTAAGTTTTTATTATGGCGTAAGTTGAAATGTGTTATTGTACTACTTCATGTTCATATTTTATACAGCTACGTCTACTTTGCTTATGCTTTGGCGTTGAAAACAGAAAAGTTACTTATCTTACTAATATTATTGATGCGAAAGTTTATGAGTACATGTTTTTTTGTTTTTGGACAGAAAAAATGGTTGCGGACAGGACTTGAACCTGCGACTTTCCAATTCAGTACACCGGGCGCTTTATCAACTAAGTCACTGTCTTGTCCTGTTAGCTCAATTCTTTCAATCCATTGTTGACGATCTTACGATTGTGTTTCCACAAAAAATCTTTACCATTCGCGACGCAGGCGTTAATTCGTATAAAAAATGCGTTTAAATTGGTATTCTTATTTACTCTACTCTTAACATAGTTTTTTTTTTTATATAATATTCCACAACTATCACACAACGCCATCTAGTCCCAAGCTAAGCAGAGCTTGTGTTATGGGTACTAGACAACTGATAAACATACTTATATACTTCTAAATATATACGAGTACATATTATAGATAAATTACACCCGGACACAGAACAAATGATCGTGCTCATCACACAAACATTTGTCCTGGGTGGGAATCGAACCCACGACCTCCGGTATAGCAGTTAGGGTCACTAACCACTAGACCAACAGGCCTGTCAATTGACAAAGTATTATGTAATACTTTGCGTAAAACACTTTAAATACGTAATTGAATTTGAGATTGTATTAACTTAAAGTCACCCTAAGCTAGGATCTTAGGTAACTCCGATACTTTGTCGCAAGTCTTTATTTTAAAGGATTATCTCCAAAGAATACTAAAAAGTTTTTTGTAAGAGAAAGCACGTAGTTTTTTAGTAAAGCTTTAGGCCTAAAAACAAATATTAGGCTCAAAGTACTTGTGATACTGAGTATTCAAAAAAAGAAAAGAAACAGCGCTAAAGATTTTTAATAGATTGTTGTCATGCCCAGAAAATGATATATAAATTGAGATAAGACGTATTGTTCGTATGAAGTACCGACCGGTAGACTACTGCGCAATGTTCCACACACTGGACAAAAAATTGTGAGTGGAATTCCTTGTCGGAGTCTGTATTCCCTGTTAGCTACAACCTTGGGGTCTTTATGTCAAGAGTGAACAGGTTACTTCTAGGCCAGCGTCTTCACCGTCGACCACATCATCACTCACCATCAGACGATATAGTGGTCAAACGAGAGCCTATCGTCCCATCGTTAAGGCGCTGTACCCAAGCTCTATGTGTAGCAAAGGTAGTCGCGGGGGTGAAGCAGCTGCGCGCGGGGGCAAATTGTAAGAAATTATGTAAGAAATTTTGCAGTTTTAACTTAATATTTAAACAATTACAGGTCTGAGTTAAAAAAAATAATTAAATATTTCTTTAGTATATGAAATTTCTTCTGTTAAAAAAAATATATTTCTTTAGTATATGAAATTTCTTCTGTTATAGTTACAAAAAATATTATGGTTACCGCTGAAAAAACTGAGAATTTCGAGACGAAAAATTTTTTTTCGTTGTCATATTAACAATTTTTTTTCGTAGTTCTAGACCACTTTTGTGAATTGTTTTTGTTAAAGTCTTTACTTTATACATTTGACTATACACTGTATTTTTTTCTGGCTTGTGGCATGTACAGATACGGCTAACTTTGCGACGAAAAACTAGTCGTTTACAGAGTGTTCGCTATGTACAGCGCCTTAAATAAAATTAAAATTACCTACAAGAAGTGGTTCCTGGTCTGTTTGAGTATGGGTGTTATTTGTATAGAAAATTGTAAATGTAAGAAAAAATGTTATCTACCTAAGATACAAGATGTAATTTAGCTTGTGTTTAAACACCACCCAAAAAAGTACCTATTTTACTACCAAAAACCCCGCTTCACGGGACTTCTATTTCTGTTTTCAGGGTTTAAAGGAACCTAGCACAACCGAACTTCGGGGTGTCCCTGATTTCTTGCTAAAGCGAGTTTTAGATTTGGTGACCATTTATCAATTTTGCTATTCAAAAAGAATTATTGGTGGGCATTTAAATTGTAGTCAAAGATGTATTGCCTGCATGCACAATTTCCACACAAAATGTCTACACTACAATGAACAAAACGCTAGCAGCTACTGTTTGACGGATGACCATCGCACGCCGCATTACTTCGAACTGACTTAACATTCACTGATTCAAATAGAATTTGGGGAATCAAGCAAAAGACGTGGTTCTATTTTCTATGCGAAACGCGTTCAAGTGAAAATTGCGGCGTAAATAGAACGGACAAATGGACTTGTGATATTGAGGTCGAAAATTTTAGTCTATTGACATATTTGACTTTCTGTTGACTTCTAATAGAACCTTCATCAATGCCAACAAAGTTCTTCTCTGCCTATAGTGGTCATCCACCATTTTCAGAAACAAACACGACACAGTTGGTTTTGCAGCTGAGCGATCGACTGCTGCGCAGCGTGTCGCTGATTCCACTCTCGCACTAAACAAATATTTGTATGATCTACAAATAGTTACAATTAGTTGACAGTCCCTCCCGCCCAGGGCAGGGCGGGAGGGACTGTCAGACTTGTACTGACTAAAATCCATGGTGTCCTTCATTAGCCCTTTACGTTCCAGGGTCACGGTAATGGAATGAGTCCCGCGACCCCGGCAGGCTTTGGCCCTCTAGAGGCCCCGTCAGATTGCTGACAGCTCTTTGAGGCGCGCGTGGAACACAACGCGCCGTCGACCCGGGCATGGTCCATGGTCGGGCGGCGAGTTGCACATTACTCGCCGCCCGCATGCCCAAACGAACTAGTTTTGCAAAACAATTTACTGAGTTTCGAAATAACATGAATGGTCTTATAGGAAGACTCCATTTTTTTTCCTGTTTTGTGATTGCCTTTACAATCACATACACAAACACCCAGACCCGGAAGAACTATTTGTAGATCATACAAATATTTGTTTAGTGCGAGAGTCGAATCAGCGACACGCTGCGCAGCAGTCGATCGCTCAGCTGCAAAACCAACTGTGTCGTGTTTGTTTCTGAAAATGGTGGATGACCACTATAGGCAGAGAAGAACTTTGTTGGCATTGATGAAGGTTCTATTAGAAGTCAACAGAAAGTCAAATATGTCAATAGACTAAAATTTTCGACCTCAATATCACAAGTCCATTTGTCCGTTCTATTTACGCCGCAATTTTCACTTGAACGCGTTTCGCATAGAAAATAGAACCACGTCTTTTGCTTGATTCCCCAAATTCTATTTGAATCAGTGAATGTTAAGTCAGTTCGAAGTAATGCGGCGTGCGATGGTCATCCGTCAAACAGTAGCTGCTAGCGTTTTGTTCATTGTAGTGTAGACATTTTGTGTGGAAATTGTGCATGCAGGCAATACATCTTTGACTACAATTTAAATGCCCACCAATAATTCTTTTTGAATAGCAAAATTGATAAATGGTCACCAAATCTAAAACTCGCTTTAGCAAGAAATCAGGGACACCCCGAAGTTCGGTTGTGCTAGGTTCCTTTAAACCCTGAAAACAGAAATAGAAGTCCCGTGAAGCGGGGTTTTTGGTAGTAAAATAGGTACTTTTTTGGGTGGTGTTTAAACACAAGCTAAATTACATCTTGTATCTTAGGTAGATAACATTTTTTCTTACATTTACAATTTTCTATACAAATAACACCCATACTCAAACAGACCAGGAACCACTTCTTGTAGGTAATTTTAATTTTATTTAAGGCGCTGTACATAGCGAACACTCTGTAAACGACTAGTTTTTCGTCGCAAAGTTAGCCGTATCTGTACATGCCACAAGCCAGAAAAAAATACAGTGTATAGTCAAATGTATAAAGTAAAGACTTTAACAAAATCAATTCACAAAAGTGGTCTAGAACTACGAAAAAAAATTGTTAATATGACAACGAAAAAAAATTTTTCGTCTCGAAATTCTCAGTTTTTTCAGCGGTAACCATAATATTTTTTGTAACTATAACAGAAGAAATTTCATATACTAAAGAAATATTTTTTTTTTAACAGAAGAAATTTCATATACTAAAGAAATATTTAATTATTTTTTTTAACTCAGACCTGTAATTGTTTAAATATTAAGTTAAAACTGCAAAATTTCTTACATAATTTCTTACAATTTGCCCCCGCGCGCAGCTGCTTCACCCCCGCGACTACCTTTGCTACACATAGAGCTTGGGTACAGCGCCTTAACGATGGGACGATAGGCTCTCGTTTGACCACTATATCGTCTGATGGTGAGTGATGATGTGGTCGACGGTGAAGACGCTGGCCTAGAAGTAACCTGTTCACTCTTGACATAAAGACCCCAAGGTTGTAGCTAACAGGGAATACAGACTCCGACAAGGAATTCCACTCACAATTTTTTGTCCAGTGTGTGGAACATTGCGCAGTAGTCTACCGGTCGGTACTTCATACGAACAATACGTCTTATCTCAATTTATATATCATTTTCTGGGCATGACAACAATCTATTAAAAATCTTTAGCGCTGTTTCTTTTCTTTTTTTGAATACTCAGTATCACAAGTACTTTGAGCCTAATATTTGTTTTTAGGCCTAAAGCTTTACTAAAAAACTACGTGCTTTCTCTTACAAAAAACTTTTTAGTATTCTTTGGAGATAATCCTTTAAAATAAAGACTTGCGACAAAGTATCGGAGTTACCTAAGATCCTAGCTTAGGGTGACTTTAAGTTAATACAATCTCAAATTCAATTACGTATTTAAAGTGTTTTACGCAAAGTATTACATAATACTTTGTCAATTGACAGGCCTGTTGGTAAACAAACAAATATTTGTATGATCTACAAATAGTTCTTCCGGGTCTGGGTGTTTGTGTATGTGATTGTAAAGGCAATCACAAAACAGGAAAAAAAATGGAGTCTTCCTATAAGACCATTCATGTTATTTCGAAACTCAGTAAATTGTTTTGCAAAACTAGTTCGTTTGGGCATGCGGGCGGCGAGTAATGTGCAACTCGCCGCCCGACCATGGACCATGCCCGGGTCGACGGCGCGTTGTGTTCCACGCGCGCCTCAAAGAGCTGTCAGCAATCTGACGGGGCCTCTAGAGGGCCAAAGCCTGCCGGGGTCGCGGGACTCATTCCATTACCGTGACCCTGGAACGTAAAGGGCTAATGAAGGACACCATGGATTTTAGTCAGTACAAGTCTGACAGTCCCTCCCGCCCTGCCCTGGGCGGGAGGACTCATTTGATGATTTTACCACGCTAAAAAAAAAAACTAGTTCGTTTTAAGGTATTATGTTAGATTTGAATGTTTGTACACTGAAAGTAGAAATAAAATAAATACATATTTTGCTCACTCACGGATTTATGGAAAAGTGGCTTTATACGAAAAACGTTTCGTTTTGTTTTGAACACGCGTAATATGGACATTTTATAATCTAAGACTTTAACTTCTTCGTCATTTAATCTTACAGCATAACCCCCTCACTTTAACTACTCGTACATGATACCTTCTTGAAAATAGGTTAGACACTAGCTGACAGCAAGTTCCCCAGCAAGAGCTTCGCCGTCCATATTAATGTATTTAACCAACACATTTTCGACGTCAGAGTAAATTATAATGGAGCTAGCGTCAAGCGAAACTCCCCAATTTATGTTGCTACGTCGGTATGAGAGAACTTTCTGTAATTTACTGATTTGTTCTGTAATTGTAATTGTTTTTGGAGTTATCTAACATAAATGGTACATTTACGCATTATAGATGCCGAAGTCTTTGGAATTAAAAAAAAAATCATCATCGAGTACAGACTTGGTTATCTGTGGAAATTTTTATTTCAGCACAACTGCCACAAAGAAAAGAAAAAAGCACACGTGTACACTGCTTAATGAACCTAATCGTAGTGCCATAAGTGCCAGTTTTCGAGGAAGTGCATTGAAAAAGTCTTTGTAAATTCTTTTACTCTTCTTTTTCTTTATTCATAATCTTATAATAAACTGGATTCGACCAGAGCTCAGAAAATAAAACTGGATTTGGATAAGTACCTGAAGTGCTCATATAATTAAACAAAAAACAGGTCCTCCATATTCTCCTGGGTGGGCCAAGAACGTTATGAGACTTCGCAGTCGCACCCTTCTTCATCAGAATGTCTCCACTGAACCAGAGTTTAAATTGTTAAACAGAATTACGTACAGATACTTTTTGTTGCCACCAAAGGATGTTGTTGTATTCCTGATTAGACGCTACTATGTTAGTAGCATTTTGGTAGCCAATACTGTCCCACAGCTGGCTAAAGCCCTCTCCCAAGTCTTCTAAGAGCTCATCTCTCACACCAACTCGAACATGCAGGTCTCATGGTATGCGTTCAGGTGATGGTGATTAGACATGAATTGATTAGTGTGGGTGAAATGGAAATGAATGCTCGTTTTTTACAAATGTTTTCTAGAAGGTGGGGCGCTTTTAAAATAATTTAATATAATGACGTAGGTAACTTAGAAATACGGTGTACAGCTAAATTACCAAAGATAACTCTTAAGAGCAGCTACAAAAGGTTGTCAAACATGGACTACCCCCGTTTTTGCCAAATTTTTAAATTCACCAAATTATAACACGATAGGTATCCATTCAAAGCTTTTAGTTATGAATTCGTATAATAATAATAATTACATTCTAGTGCCCCAGTTTCACGAAAGCAAACGCTAATGGAAGTTATTTGCTGTTCCGCGTTGAATACCAAAGAAAGATACTCTGCGATCGTAAAAGAATAATTAATTTAATTTATATCCATATTTAAATAACGAAACAACGCAAAATAAAGTAACATTTGAATTCGAAATGAAACCTAAAACCGTTTCGAAGCAATTAGATACTTCAAATTACGTAAACGATTCATTTAGAACAATAAATATAGAGCAGTATATTCAGGTAAAGTTGTAAGTGGTTTCTAAAAATAAATTGCAATACTTTCATTAAAAATTACGGCCAAGCCGAACGTCTGCCAAGTTTCCTTGTTAAGCTGAAAGAATTAAGTTTTGTATTCCCAAGGGGAAGCAAGTACCTACAAGATAAAGGTTGTTGATTAGGACGTACCCTTCTGACCGTCATTTCTTGATAAAGGCAGCATAATGAGCGCTCGGATGGAAACCGACCCACACGCTAGCCACATACTTGTTTATGTTTTCCTACGTCAATAAAAAGTTAGGTACCTGCCTTTTCAAAATAGGTAGAACCGTAGGTACATTTATATTTATATTCCAATTCAATACATCTATAGTCAGTGCCCGTTTTATTGAATTCTGAACCTTACCGAAGCCTTATCTTTTTTCTTCTGAAGTTTTATAAAATCGTATTTGAATATAAAGTAGACCTTTAATGACGACGAATTTTTGTACTTAAAAAATTTGAAAAGAATTTAATATTACAACACAGCGAATTTGTATTACTAAGTTACTTTATTATAGAAACAAAATTGTGTTGGCCCAATAAAATATTATTTTTTTCATCGTCTTCTTTCGAACTCGTTGAGTTTTTACGAGAATTTCGTTCATGAAATGCATTTCACAACTGGGACAGATGTCTAGAAAAGTAACAGTACAATATAATATAATATAATCTTAAGACTACTTTATTTTACCCTCTCTATTACTGCAAGTTAATAAAAGAAAAACTCTTTTGTTGAGTTCTGTAAGAATGCTTCTTCCTTCGAATCTTGGAACACAATGAATGGAATAGCTATTTGAAGTTATTTTCCTGTACTTAATGTTATGCAAACTTTTAGAGACAAGATTCGTTCCAGCTTTGGCTTGCGTCCAAAGCCTTCATTCCTTCCTCTTATTTTGTACCCGAGATAAGCTAACAAATTAAGTTGTCACATAAGGTATATGATTAGGTATGTAACTGAGGATCATTATCTTTATTTTATCGATCTCCAGGATCTCATCTCTTTGGCGGCACGTTGAGTGATTGACTGCTGAAGAAATTCTCTATAACCACAGCCTTGTAACGGCGTGGGCCGCAGAGCTCACGCCAGGCTCTGGGACTAAAATTTGCCTCAAGGTGCGTCCACTCAGAGCGAGCAGCCTCGCGAGGCATTTGCTTCGAGCGGCAAATCTCTCGCGAAGCTGCTTGCTCTGTTTGGACGCGCAATTGTTTCTCGACCGAAGCACGAAAAAATATACGCGAGGGAAACAAAAGCCGACAGTGGATGGCTCGGGCGCCCGGTCAATCGCCCGAGGCAGCGAGCACGCTTTCCTCAACCGAGACACGTCCACACTAAAGCTATTGTCAAACAGACAGGCGAAGCGAACGCGAAGCGAATGCGATAAGAATCCTGTCATATAGAAAAGCGAAAGCGTTCCGGTAGTCTATGTGACAGGCTTCAAACAATTCCATACATTACAAACAAAAAGGCTTCGCTTCGCGTTCGCATCGCCTGTCTGTTTGACAATAGCTTAAGGCCGGTTTCAGTGCTTTCCTGACCGTCGGTCCTGACGACACGCATAAGTGTGGAAAAGAGACAGAACTATACAAGTCGTCTAGCGCCATCTCGTTCCCACCGGTCCTCATACGCAGTGCGTATCAATGTACGCGTGCGAACCGTCGGTAGCACGAGATGGCGCTAGACGACTTGTATAGCTCTGTCTATTTTCCAAACTTTTGCGTGTTGTCAGGACCGACGGTCAGGAAAGCACTGAAACTGGCCTAAAGGTGCCAGTTCGCGCGCGAGACAGCGACAGGAGACCGCGACAGTACTTAACATTAGGCAATGACAAGTGTCGCGGACTCCTATCTCGGTCTCCCTGTCGCGGCGCGAACCGCCTTAACCGAGCTGCTTCGCGCGGCAAATGCCTCGCGAGGCTGCTCGTTCTGTGGGGACGCACCTATTCACTAAGCTACTGATAGCGACACTATCTCAAAGCTGTATTTTCGACGAGCACATCCAAGAGGCCAGTGATGAGATGTCTTATAGAAATATGTCACTGTGTGTTGCAGGTTCAATTTCCGCAAGGTACAATTTAATATGAAAAAAAAGAAACGGATTAATGCTACGAATATGTTACAAAAGGTCCCTGTTTTGAAGAGATCAACCTAATGAGTAAACGACATAAAATTCCTTGTAAAATATCCCGTTTTGTTAGGAAATGGATAGACCGTTAACTATGACGATTTTTTTATTTTTAGAGAAAATATCCTGTTTTGTTCAGAACACGTGGAATGTCCTGTTTTATATTCGTTTCTCCGAAAATGATGTATATTAGTAAAAAAATAATATTTTGGATACATCCCGTTATTAAAACAAATTATCCTCGTCAGACATTTGTATGATCTACTTTGTCGTCGATCTGGGTCAGGGTGTTTGTATATGTGAGATTGAGTACCAACATTAATGAAATTCGGTGCACTGATACTCTCACTTTCTCATTAATATTATCGAGTAAAGATAGATTAACTTGTTTTGAGAAAAAAAATCTAGGTACTGAAATTTTTTTTCACGTTGTTTCATCTTCTAAAACCTCATAAACTTAGTCAACAAACCATAAAGTGCCTCAACTTTGACATAAACCTCTCTCAATGAAACTCGAAGGTCAAATTTCTTTCAGCTTTTTTAACGACCCCGGAACCTAAATAAACTGGAAGCAATAATAATATACTGGTGACCTTTCAAGCTAATATGATCCCTATTGAATTAGAATTCCATAAATAATCCTTTAAAACCGTCACGGATGGATTTCGGGTTATCTACTAATAATATAAAAGCGAAATTTCGTGGGGATGGATGGATGTTTGTTACTCTTTCACGCAAAACTACTGAACGGATTTGGATACCTGGGTTAATACCTACATAAAGATGGGGAGGGGTATTTCCCGTTTACATAAAGATGGGGAGGGGTACTTCCCGTTTACCTAGAATCATGGGCCAGAAGCAAGAACTTACAGTATGAATAAAGGAAAATAACTAAATCATAGAAAAAAAAACCTTTACAAACTTATATTTTAACTTTATTTCGTTTTATAGTTAATTTTGTTCATTATCGACGACGTTTCTGGACGTCTGGATTAACATATAGGATAGTTTTTATCCCAATTTTAAGTTCCCGTGGGATAAATTCCGAGTTGTAGCGGACAAAGCCACTAGTAATTCAAAAGTTCAAGATTCCAAGACCCAATTTAAATACGAAAAGGTATTGAACGATCTGTTTTCGTTCCAATCTAATTCCATCTGTAGGAAAAAACTACTTCACTATTCGTTTCATCACTTTGCATTTCAAAAAGAAAAACTTTACTTAGGAAAAAATCCAGTAGTTCATTTAGTTTTAACTACAGAATAAAGACCAGCCAGTTTGATATTATTTATGTTTTTCATACAATAGCTCTCAAATCGACGTATTTATTCTTCAGATAAAAGTTATTTGGATTTTGAAAAACCGGCTCTTACATAATAGATTCACTTTTACACTTTTACGAATACAGTTAATCTAAACATGGGGTCTTATTGCCAAAGCGAGACAATTTAGGATATTGCAATTAGGAAAAAGAGAATCATTATCATCATCAGCCTATAAATGTTCCCACTGCTGGGACACAGGCCTCCTCTCTGTGAGAGGGAGTGGGCCTTAATCTACCACGCGGGCCCAGTGCGGATTGGTAGATGTCACATGTCTTCGAATTTTTGGTTCTAGGACATGCCGGTTTCCTCACGATGTTTTCCTTCACCGTTTTGAGAGCTGCCAGTGGTGTTGATATAAATTACACAAAGTAATGCGCCTGACAGAGTTCGAACCCACGACCTACAACTCGTAAGTCGAGGCCGATACCACTGGGCCACCACTGCTCTACGGGCAATCAAAAAGGAGAATAAATACTTTAAATGTATGAATTCAGTTAATGTTCCTCACTAGCGGTACATTTAACAACAATACTTCAACTACCAAGAGAACGCTGAATCACATTAAAGTAGCTTTGGCCTACCACATTAGTGTAGTAGGTATATTGTTACAGAACAATTTGTAGGACTGCTTTGGTGACAAGCGTAACATATGGGCCTTGATTCGCGATATCCGGCCATCATTATAATTTGACGACCTAAACCAATCTTCCTTTTAGTGACAACATATTTTATATTGCCCATCCCATGGTATTTCGTTCCTTATAAACTTGTACATAGTAACTTATAAAGACAGAACGCACCTGGATATTGTTTGTCTATGGTGCCGTGTGACAAACAACAGTCTTCGAGTTTCGGATCAACTTTGTGTTTGTGTTTTGTTTCTTGTGTGACGGCCATATTGGCTTTTGTGAAAAGTATTCCAGATATTTCCTTTAGAAGTATTGTTGACTAACGGAGATTCCCCATGCGACGCTATTCGACCAATTCTAACTACAAGTGAAAATCATCCTTAGAACTAGAACATCATCATCATCATCAGCCTATAAATATTCCCACTGCTGGGACACAGGCCTCCTCGCTGTGAGAGGGAGGGAGCGGGCCGTAATCTACCACGCGGGCCCAGTGCGGATTGGTAGATGTCACATGTCTTCGAATTATTGGTTCTAGGACATGCCGGTTTCCTCACGATGTTTTCCTTCACCGTTTAGAGAGCAGTGGTGTTGAAATAAATTACACAAAGTAATGCGCCTAACGGGGTTCGAACCCACAACCTACAACTCGTAAGTCGAGGCCGATACCACTGGGCCACCACTGCTGCTAGAACATATGACGTAAAACGTGCGGTTGTCTACGGTTAAATGAAAAACAAAACACGCTCGCCATCTTTGATCTGAGCTCGCCACGATGACGTCAACTCAATTGAATTGCATCATTATTTCGTATAGTTAAGGTAGATTTTCATTTTTATTTAGTAGAAATTGAAAATCGCACAAATCCCGTCATGGGTAAGATCCCTAACTAAAACCACTACGATAGAAAAATAGGCTGAATTAAACAAAAGATCTTAGGCCGGAAACGCACAGGCAGGTGGCTTGCTTAGCGCCTAGAGCCTAGCGAGTCACCTTAGTATAACGAACGTTCGAAAATGTTCGTGAACGGCCGCATTGCCCGTTTGACTAGCTAGTCGTCATGCGCCCTTCACGAACATTTTCGATTGTTCGTGACTCGCTAGGCTCTAGGCGCTAAGCAAGCCACCTGCCTGTGCGTTTCCGGCCTAAGATCTTTTGTTTAATTCAGCCTATTTTTCTATCGTAGTGGTTTTAGTTAGGGATCTTACCCATGACGGGATTTGTGCGATTTGCGGCCTTACTGTTTCCATATTATGTTAACTCGCTCACTAAAACAAGCCCACAGTCGTTATTATTTCTTTTTTTTATTCACTTTTTAACAAGACTTTTACATTTCTTATGGCTCAAATAGATTATTCGCTATTATCAGGGATTAATTCGACCTGCTCGACTCCGAGGCTCAAACCATACTGACTGCTGGATCTAAAATTCATAATTAGGTCAATGTTGACAAAAATGAAATGCATGAAAAGGGTAGCGTGAAAATACATTATTTAGATAGAATTAGTCCTATTTACATCGATGTTGTTTCAACTAAAATGTAATTAAATAGTTAAGTAGTTTAAAATAAATCATGAATTAATTACTCTATAACTACACACATCAAAAGTGTCTAGGGATCAACATATATTTTTGCAATAACTTTTCTCCTGATTGATATTAATTAAAATTTTCTTTAAGGATTCATCAAATAAAGTGTTTTCGTTTGTCACAGTAACGATAAACCAAGTCACCTTTGCATTAATAAAGAAATTTGCCATTTTCCTAATAAAGGGATTTTTGACATTTGAACCACTAACACAAAAGTTCGAAAAAAAGACTGAAATAACAGTTTTCTTTAAAATTTTATTGGGTAACTTAAACAATTAATAATCCGTGTTTCTACCGCGAACACTAACAACACAAGAACATCGGTTTGGCATACTCAAAATGAGTTCATCCAAATCACGCTGTGGAATGGCCGCCCATGTTCGTTGCAACAACAAAAAAAGGTCTTCTTGCGACTGGATACCCTCCATATTCGGCAGAGCTCTTCTCTGTAGCATATCCCATGCATGCTCAATCGGATTCAAGTCTGGCGACTGAGCAGGCCAGGGCAGGACATTGATGTTAGCTGCGGCGAGAGTCTGTCTTACAACTCTTGCGGTGTGCGGTCGTGCATTATCATGCATTAACTGAAATAAGGGACCGATTTGCACTTGTAGAGGAACGATGACGTCTGATACAATCGTCTCAGCATAAATTTGAGCGTTGAGATTGCCTCTGATCCAAATCAACTCAGTTCTTCCGCCGATCCAAATACCCGCCCATACCATGATGGTTCCACCACTATAAGGATGGACTTCCTGGCAGGATTTTAATCGCTGTTGGCGTCCAGGGGTTCTCCAGTGTCGTATACGTCTTGTATCCGGTCTCATACCGAAACGAGACTCATCAGAAAAGCACACGAAACGCCATTGTTCTTCTGCCCAATTTCTGTGTTCAAGAGCCCATTGATATCGAATCCTACGATTGTGCATTGCTATAGGTGGTACCCGTAGCGGTCTTCGGGAATGAAGGTTCACTTCATGCAAGCGGTTTCTGACTGTTTGGTCGCTAATTAAGTTCCCTGAAGAGTGATGAAGCCTCACGGCTAACATCATGGCGGTTATTGTTGGAGCTCTTCGAGTTAAGATTTGAATGTATCGGTCTTGTCTCCGTGTGGTGCAGCGATACCGTCCTCCATGGCGCTCAGCCACGGTACTAGTGCTTCGGTAACGTGTCCAAAGTCGACTGATAACACTCTGACTTGTATTCAGAGCTAAAGCACAAACACAGTACGTTGCCGGGAACCAGCTTCTATCATTCCCACGGCTCTGAGCATTTCTTCCCTGCTTAAATGACGTCGCCGCTCCATAATAACGTTGGTTTTAATCAGTAGTAAGGAAACAGTAGCACTAATAATGTCTTCAATGCGTTGTATGTTTTTATAAAAATTAACATTAATTTTACCATAACAAAAATTAATCAAATCTCTAACCCATTTTAAGTAAACCATTGCTAACTATTCTGTATTCTAGTAACTCCGTTCAAAATATATTATGGCAAGTGAAAAACAAGAAGCATGTGATTTCTTTCTATTTTTATTATTTCAGAGAAGTCTTACGCGTAAATTGTGCAAGGTTCTTGTACAGTGCAAGCACAGCACAATTTGTCAATAAGTCAGATTGCATTTTACCTGCGCTGGGCCGGTGAATTTAGTACACGAATAGCATTCATACCGCGTGCACTCATCTATCATACAATAATACTTTTATCAATAAATATCAATCACATCTATCAGTGTATCAATCAGCATCAACTCAAGGTGTAAGGTCCCATACCGTACATCTTAATGGTCCTTCGAGCCGGATAAGCGGGATTCAATCACGTTGCGAATATAATAGTGGTGGTTCCTGTATATACGATTTGTGGCCGACAGTCAACGGTCTACCCACGTCATCAAGCCCTCGACTGCTGCAAGATCGCCAAAGAAGGTGCTTTGCTTATCTTTCCGTGGTTGCGAATCGGTTCAGCCGGCCTCCCACAAGCGGGTCTCACTGGTTGGATTGAGAAGGCGCTAATATCGCGGAGAGTTCGCAAGAGCATTTTCTGTGGAATAGCGGTCAGGAGTATTATCAAGAAACCTATCAATCATGAGTTCTACGATGGAGAACTTGTTAGCAAATCAAGATCAAATCATGCAAGCTATGGAGCAGCTATTAAGGAACTTCAAGAAGGATTCTGCAGAACGTAAGACTCCATCCAATATCAAGAAACGACTGCAAACTCTAGATAGTTATTGGTCTGAGTTTCAGTCTAATCATTTGAAATTATGTGAAGGTGAAACTCGCAGTGCCAGATATTTCACCGACAATCTATATCAAAAAACGAATCTCTTCTACACTGAAGCACGGGACACTATCGAACGTTACGAGTCGAAAATTCCTAGTGAAGGTGTTAGAAATCCATCAGTTCAAGCATCAGTATCTGGAAAACACGAACAAGAAACTGGAAATATTTCATCAGTTGACCCCGATCAAGCAAACAGCGATTCTTGTAACAGTAAGTCTACATCTCTATGGAAAATTGTTTCTCAAGGAAACGCAAGCAAACTGGAAGAAATGCTGCGTAAGCAAAAAAGCAACTTCAAAGCGTTGTCGCGTACAATCAAGAGCGTGGAATTAGAGAACATTTCTGAAAAATGGGAACTCGAAGATCTACTGCGTAATATACAAAAAAGGTGGTCAAATATAGACTCGTTGCACTGGGAAATTGACAGTGAGCTGTACGAGGAAGATGAAGATTATGAAGAAACATACAGCAGATATGAACAATTATACAATGACATGAAAAAGTCAATCAATATCAAGATGGGCTCCATTTCACATCGTGAGAATTGTACTCCCAAAATCGACATTCCTATCTTCAGCGGAAACTACTTGAAGTGGACATCATTCAAAGATCTATTTATAGAAACGATCCACAGCAACAAGTCAATGTCGAGTGCTCAGAAAATGCAGTTTTTGAAAAGCAAGTTAAAAGGTGAAGCGGAAAAGTTAGTCCAACACTTAAACATCAGTTCGGAAAATTATCAACTATGTTGGGACATCTTAAATCATAGATACAACAACGAAAAGCTCATCTTTACCTCGCATATTAACGCACTTCTAGCAATACCTACAATGCAGAATCAAGCAGATTATCAAATCAAGAGGATGTTTGATACTACCAACGAATGTCTTAACGCCATAAAGAATCTTGGTGTCAACATATCAAACTGGGACCCACTTATTGTGCACCTGCTGACTCTGAAAATGGACAACGAGACGCATGGGGAATATATTCAATCGCTAACTGATCCCAGAGCACTACCGACACTGGAAGAATTCCTTAGATTCCTGGAAAACAAATACACGGCTCTTGAATCATCTCGGCGAAAGCAGCATACTCCAAAATCAAAGCAAGAGACATTCAACAAAAAATAATCGGAACATCAGCCTAACAAACAAAGCAAACCTAATCAGCAAAATAATAAGAACGATGGAGGCAAACCATTTTTCCGCAATTCAACATTGCAACGAACAAAGCAAATTGTCCACTTTGCAATGACAGCCACGGACTTTTCCGCTGCGAAACATTTTTAGAATCTAGGCCAGAAGCCAAAAGAGATATTGTGAAACAATTAAACCTATGCAAAAATTGTCTCCATGATCACAAAGACAAGCCATGCTACTCGGAAACAAAATGCAGAGTATGCCAGGAAAAGCATAACACATTGTTACACGATACGTTTCACAGCAACTCCATAGCAACAAATACGAAGTCGGTTACAGAAGAAAAACAGTCCAGCTCACGAGAAAACAGGACACGGGACATTGTCAACCATGTTTCAAATGGAAGCATTGTAGAGATCCTGCTAGCAACAGCCCTCGTTAAAGTGAAAGCACGAAACGGGAAATACCACACGCTGCGTGCTCTTATTGACCAAGGCTCACAAGTCTCCCTAATATCAGAATGCGCAGCTCAAAAACTAGAACTCGCAAGACAAGCATTCAAGGGCGTCATATTTGGTATCGGCACAAATCAAGCCAATTGTAAGGGAGAGATCAGTATTACTGCAGCATCATTGTATACTGATTTTACTTTTCAAGCAGATGTGTTGATAATGAACACACTATTACATAACCTGCCCAACAGAACATTTTCAAAACCACAATGGGCATACCTACAGAACATACAACTAGCAGATCCAGAATTTTACACGAGCCGGCCTGTAGATTTACTACTAGGCGCCGACGTATATTCTCAAATAATAATGGGAGGCATTATTAAAGAAAATGAGTCATTATCCGTAGCACAACAAACTCAGCTTGGGTGGATGTTAAGCGGAAACGTCAAATCATATCACTGCAACGTCGTGATGAACAACATTGAGGACATACAAAGGTTCTGGGCCATTGAAGACATAGCAGATGGCAATATCAACATGTCCAAAGAGGATCATCAGTGCATTCAGCAATATCAGACTGAAACCTCGCGACGGGAGGATGGCAGATATGTTGTAAGACTACCGTTAAAGCCACAAATAAAGGAAAAGTTGGGAGAGTCAAAACCCAAGGCTGTAGCACAATTTTATCAGTTGGAGAAAAAGTTTGGAAAAAACCCAAAGATTGAGAAAGACTACAAATCATTTATCGATGAATACATCGGACTAGGTCACATGCGCGAGTGCAAGAATAAAAAACAGCCAGATTGCATTTTACCTCACCTATGTGTATTGAGGCCCGAATCAACAACAACAGCATTACGTGTGGTGTTTAATGCGTCAGCAAAAACATCGACTGGCTACAGTTTAAATGATTTGATGTACACTGGCCCAAATCTTCAGCAAGACCTATTTACGTTAATTTTGAGATGGAGACAACATAGATATGCAATCACAGCGGACATCGAAAAAATGTTCAGACAAATCTACTGTCATGACGATGATCTGCAATATCAGAAAATCGTATGGCGCGACTCACCTCAAGAGAAATTACGTGAATATGAGCTAACAACAGTCACATACGGCACTAAATCTGCACCCTTTCTCGCCATGATGACTCTGAAGCGAATAGCAGAAGATGAACGCTCAAGGTATCCTGCTGCTGCAGCAGTTGTTGACAGCTGCTTCTACATGGATGACCTATTGGCTGGACATCATAGCATCGAAGAAGCAAAGCAACTAAAATCTGATCTTATCAAATTACTCAGATCAGGCGGATTTAATTTGAGAAAATGGTCGTCTAATAAAATAGAGCTATTAGATGACTTCACATCAAACACAGAGCGTCAATCATTTGAATTCAAACATCAAGAGTCGACAAAAACATTGGGACTACGCTGGCACCCACTGGACGATCAGTTCAAGTTCCAAATGAAAATTGACACCAAATCAACAGCTGCAGCTACCAAGAGGTCTTTACTATCAGATATATCAAAAATATTTGACCCACTGGGCTGGCTGGCACCGGTCTCAACCAAACTAAAACTATTATTTCAAAATGTCTGGTCGCTCACCCTACAATGGGACGACAAAGTACCAGTACATATCAACGAGCAATGGCAGAAGATCAAGAAAGATCTACCAAATATAGAGCAGATTAATGTACCACGATGGCTACAAATACAGCAAAACGCAGAAATTGAACTTCACGGTTTCTGTGACGCATCTACAAAAGCGTATGCTTGCGTAATATATTGCAGAATCATCAAACACAACGAAAACAATCCAACTCCTGTGACCATATTAGCAGGAAAATCAAGACTTGTTCCTGTCAATAAAGCGATTTCATTGCCTAGATTGGAGCCAAGCGCAGCGCATTTATTATCAGTTTTGATGCAAGTAGTTCAAAAAACTTTACCGAACTACAGTATCAAAGTATACGGATGGTCAGATTCAACAGCTGTCCTGGGCTGGCTACAAGGAGATCCGAATCGCTGGAAGCCATTTGTGGCAAATCGAGTGAAACAAGTCACGGAAGTGATTCCAACCACAAACTGGCACTATGTAAAGTCAGCTGAAAATCCTGCTGATTGTGCAAGCCGAGGATGTTCAGCAGAACAACTCAAAGAACATTCACTATGGTGGCATGGACCAGGGTGGTTATCGTCATTTGATGAAAATGAACTTAAACAACAAAAGTATGTTACGCAAGACGAAATTAAAAAATCAGTACAAACTGGAATCATTCAACAAAATGATGACATAGCTCAAAAAATATTAACTAAATGTAGCAATTTCAACAGAGCGACGCGAGTTCTAGCTTGGACTTTGCGCGCAATAACACGCAATAATCAGCACAAACCAAAGTTTTTAACGATCGGTGAAATGAAGAAATCAAGAAATCTCATCATTAAGCAAGTACAACATTCGGAATTCAGAGAAGACATCGTCAGTCTTCAGAATCACAAACAAGTCAGCGCAAAAAGTGAACTGTTGAAGCTGAACCCGTTCCTGGATCAAGAAGGCTTATTGAGAGTTGGCGGGAGAATCTCTAACGCGAATATCCGTCAAAATATGAGACATCCACTCATTATACCTAAAAACTCTCACCTCAGTAACTTGCTGATTGACCAAGGACATAACATGACGTATCATGGTGGAGCTCGAATCACGCAAGCTTGGCTTCGCCAGCAATACTGGGTCGTAGGTGGAAACCGAGCAGTCAAGAAGCGCCTTAGAAACTGTATCAGATGTCGACGTCACAACCCAATCAAACAAGAACAGTTGATGGGAGACTTGCCTGCAGCACGCAGTAATCCAGCACGCCCTTTTTATCACTCAGGGGTTGACTACACTGGCTTTGTGTACTTAAAAAAAACCGGCCAAGTGCGAGTTGGACTCGCCCATGAAGGGTTCCGTAGCAGCAAGCATAGATTAGAGATATAATTATATTGAGATTAGTAAGTAATATACACAAACAATAAAAATAACTTTGTTTTTCATAGTATTTGTATGAATGGCAAAGTTATATTTGCGGTTTTTGAAAATGTACTATATCTCAAAAACTGCTAACTGTATCTCATCCAAACCAATTTTCATTGGTAGTTTTGGTTGAGGTCTACATTATATATTTTTTTTAGTTTTATCATTCTCTTATTTTAGAAGTTACGGGGGGGGGACACACTTTTTACCACTTTGGAAGTGTCTCTCGCGCAAACTGTTCAGTTTAGAAAAAAATGATGTTAGTAACCTCAATATCATTTTTAAAGACCTATTCATAGATACCCCACACGTATGGGTTTGGTGAAAAAATTTTTTTTGAGTTTCAATTCTAAGTATGGGGGGCACCCCCAAAATTTGTTTTGTTTTGATTTTTGTGTGAAAATCCGAATGCGGTTCACATAATACATCTTTCTACCAAGTTTCAACAGGATAGCTCTTATACTTTCGACAAAAAGTGGCTGTGACATACACGGACAGACAGACAGACAGACAGACATGACGAATCTATAAGGGTTCCGTTTTTGCCATTTGGCTACGGAACCCTAAAAACAAACAAAGGCCGCGGAGTGAAGACATCAAAAGGCTACATCGCTGTGTTCGTATGCATGGCCACAAAAGCTGTGCATCTCGAACAAGTCTCGGATCTGAGCTCCTCAGCATTTTTATCAGCATTACGTAGAATGTCAGCAAGAAGAGGCGCTCCAAGACATATATATAGCGACAATGGTACAAACTTCGTAGGAGCAAGCAGAATCCTAAATGAAGAATTTGTCAACATGCAAAAAGTGTTAGACGTCGAATTTTACGAAGCAATCACCGACATGGAGATCAATTGGCACTTTAACGCCCCATCCTGGCCGAACGCAGGAGGTGTATGGGAAGCAGCTGTGAAGAGCTTAAAGTACCATCTAAAGAGAGTGATTGGCAAACAACGGCTGACGTTTGAAGAATATTCCACAGTGTTAGCACAAATCGAAGCATGTTTGAACACACGACCACTGTGCGCTCTAACTGAAGATCCAGAAGATTTGGATTACCTCACGCCATCCCACTTTTTAGCAAGCGGACCAACCTTGACGTTAATCGAAACAGAAAAAGATTTACGGACGAGGTGGCAACTTACCCAAAAAATTGTGGATGATCTATGGAAAAGATGGAGAGCGGAATATTTAACTCAATTGTCAGTGCGTAGTAAATGGCGGCAATCGCACTCAAATCTAAAGATCAACGACATCGTGATCATACACGACGTGCAATTACCATCAGGAAAATGGGCCATGGGAAGAATCACGGAACTACATCCCGGAAAAGATGGAAATGTCCGAGTGGTTACAATTCGCACGAAAAATGGATCACTAAAAAGACCAATAACAAAACTATCATTATTGCCCATCAATGAAAATCAAACAGAAGAGCAAGAGCATCAAAAATCGGCGACTAACGTACCAAAACAACGAACACGACAATCGTCATCAAAATTTTGCAACTTAATTTATACCATACTCATGATAATTATGATTATGTTATCAACAGTAAGAAGCGAGTACAAGTTCACAAGCCTGAGCAGTAACCAAAGCATATATTTTGACAAGGTAGCCAATATGCGGTTACAACGCGAAGAATGGAAGCTAATAGTATATTGCGATATGGCTCCATATTGGCGAGGAATAGATGTACTCAACAAATATATGAATCACCTTGAAAACATATGCTCATCAGATCAAATAGCACAATGTGACGTAGTGCGACTGCAATTACGTCATGGGTACGAGGAACTCGAACATTATAACAGCATTTTACTTGGTCAGCAAATGCACCGATTGCGCCGACGTAGAGGCCTTATCAACGGTGTAGGAAACGTTGCACGCAGTTTATTCGGAATATTGGATGAAGATTTCGCTGAAAAATATCAAAAAGATATCGACCTTATCAAGAAGAATCAAAAACATCTTGCCTTATTGTGGAAAAACCAGACATCTCATCAGAATTGAATGTCATCAAACGAGTTGAAACCGCCTTGGAAAAGCAACATAAACTCATTAATCAACACATAATCAATTGCAACCTGGGAATAAACAAACTAAAAGAGCAAATTCAAAAGACAGATAGCAGAAGTGACTTCACTTTATCCGCCTTGGTGGCATCCCATATGCTGTCAAACCTGAAAGATATCCAGGAAACGCTGGTGGATACAGTGGCGAATATTTTTTATGAAAAATTCAACTTTCACCTTTTAACACCAACACAGCTGAGAGATGAACTCAACACTATAACAGGACAACTATCAAAGGAATTGACCATACCCATAAATAATATTCAAACGGATCTTGCTAAAATATATCATTTACTAAAAGTAAAAG
This sequence comes from Agrotis exclamationis, assembly GCA_950005045.1. NCBI lineage: Eukaryota > Metazoa > Arthropoda > Insecta > Lepidoptera > Noctuidae > Agrotis > Agrotis exclamationis. The sequence continues at coordinate 11,705,164 of OX465419.1, forward strand.
CTAGAACAACCAAGCAATACATGATTTTTGAAGTCAAGATTCCTCTTGTGACTAGAGAAGATTATGAGCTCTACAACCTCATACCAATTCCGTTGCAAGTAGCTGAAAGCATGGTCACCATCACACCTATCGCACATCACTTAGCGATAAATATACACAAGGACTCGTTCATCCCGATGTCGGAAGACGATTGGGGACGATGTACGCCTTACGATCATGACGACTTCATTTGTCCCCCTGGAAAAGCCTATTTATCAAATGAACTCAGACAACAATCTGTGTGTTAAGCATCAAGTTGCAAATCAATGTCAAACAGAAGCGAAAGAATGCATAGACCAGTGGACGGAATTAAGCATCGTCAACACTTATTTACATTATTGTTGCGGACAATGCACCGTGCGAGTCATATGTGAAGATCATATTACTGCTGAACGACTCAGCAAGGCCGGGGTACTGACACTCGGTGAAGGTTGCGTAATCAAAGGTCAAACATTTACGATTTATTCGCACCAAATCTTAAGCAACTCAATCCATACAAAAACAGACGTCATGGATATTGAGATTCCGTCTATAAATCACATCATCAATTTAACTGTACCATCTACTGCCACACTGAACGACACCGAAGAGACTATCAAACGTCAAAAAGATTTAGAATTCATCAGTCTCGCCATCAAGAATGCCAGAGAGAAGGAAGTTGACGTACTGACGGATCAAGTCTCATCCCACGACATCCACCACTACGTCGCCATATACACTGTAGTGGCAGTGATCGTAATCATTGTCCTCCTCTACGTGTGGCGTCAGCTGCGAACCAGCAGGGACACTGTCCAACAAGACCAAGATCGTCCGGAACCCAACGTGCACTACATGGCTACTGCAAGAAGACCGTCACAGACCATCGCTACTGTTGACAACAGCCAGAGCAATACTCGCATAGTTGACAGGGCGTCGTCACCACGTTTTGGAAGTCAATACAGATCAATGTAGTGTTATTTAAGTTACTTATATTCAAGGAAGGAAGTCAACCGAAACGAGAGAAATTATAATCAAATATAATTATGTAAGTACATACTGGCACTGATTATAAACATAATTTTGATGTATTTTCATGTAAATTAGTTATGATATCTAACAAATATTTTTCTTTGTTTCCTCGTTTTCTTAAAAAAATACGTTTCCTTCATTAGGCACCTGTCGCCTGATAAAATTTTGATAGGAGTCTCGTATGTGGTAGTTAAGGTGCCATTAGCTCAGGTGCCATTTCAGCGGGTGCTCAATGAGGAATACCTACCTGTAGACGGTAGACTGTAAAAAGACTCGGTAACACAGACACATTTAAGTCTGAAAAATACAAAAAAAGGGAATGCCAATTAGGCCGCGCTATTAATTCCACCGTTTTCCCGCGCCGTTATCTATTGAGTTACGAGCAATTTCGATATCAATTTATCACACCGGTAAATTCAAACTGATATTGCCTTGTAGATTTATTAAGTGCTTAACGCGAGGGGGACTCTCATGGAATACTGAAAATTGAGAAGGATTCTTTCCAGTTGAAGTACATTTTTTGAATTATCATAAAATTTACTACTATTTTTTGTGCGGTTTCTTTTTCGATGTAGTAAATCATCGAATGAGTCCCCAACTTTAAGAGGAGCATCCTGACAGATTTGACTGAAAACCACCCTGTTTATTCGGTTGCTCTTTGCAGTCCAGGGCCTCAGTGTCCTTTTAAGACAGTCCCGCGGCTATGGCAAGCATTTAGCCCTTTCGGGTCTTATTAGTTTGTTGACAACTACTTGGTTCGTGGAACCCGACTCGGGTCAGGCCTGTCTCACTCCGCGGTGTAGGCATAAAACTGCAAGTAGTTGCGGGGCCATTACGTCGTGGCCCATTCACTACGGCTGCCACGCACCACCCGTTCAGCACGCGCTCCGTCTCCTTAATATTTTTGTTACGTTACGTGTAGTTACGCACAAGTTTCTTGCTTTAGGTGCTTTTGGGAAAATAATAACACTATTAATAATATTATTATGAAGAAAAAAAAAATATAGTACATATTTAGTAATGATCAACAAAATTATCTCCCTGCTTGTAAAGTATGGGCTTAACTGATCATGATTAGGTAGGTTACAATTTTGGAAATGAGGCGAGATACTAAGTGGGGGGGGGGTGTGAGCCTACTGGACGACCAACATAAAAAGACGACACTCTCACTCACCTTAAGCTGAGTACTAAGAATTAAGATCGGTAGAAATTAGAAGATGTTCGCGTTGTTGTTTAAAAGTTCTAACTCAGAAAATGGCCACACTACGCATTCAAGGTCAGCGGTCGTAATTCGCGCGCCACTTTTTTACCTACCTACAAAGACACGCAACGCGGGGCCTGTGACAGTATGCGATAGTAATTGGTCGGTTACTAGGTTGAGTGCAAAATAATAAGGACTGGCTATTTTGCCATAGACGATAAAAATCTTTTAAATATTATAGGTACCTACTATTAACATTCTGTGCTAACAATCAATAATGTATGTAGTAATCAATTATATTCTCTATGGTAGTAATCGATGACGAAACCAAAAAGATATAGGCTGATGATAAAACAAAATTCCTTGAGGAACATAGGTATTTATGGTAATAATGTAATTTAACAAATGCATAAAATACGCATAGGTACCTACCTATTTGTGCCTAAACTCGCAAGTCGCAACCCTATTGAGCTTGACCCATAGTAACCTTTTAATGTCGTTGGCGTCAGATAAACCAACATAAACTCTCGCGCGTAATCATTCAGTACATTTTTGCTTGCGCACGGGAAGTTTAGGCTATTATAAAAGTAGGTGGGCGGTACGGCTGCCAGTTAAAATGTACTTTATTCTCTCGTACATAGATTTTACATTTGTTTGATTTTTTTTGGAGTAGTCCTTCTGTACCTATAGTACTATTAAGTATTCTGTGCTCGGGTCCTTGATCGGAGGGCGAGCTAACCAATACTCGCCGTCTGCCGTATACATTTTTAAAGATTGAGGAAAGAAGTAAAGGATGACGCAAGTTTTGTTCCCACCCTCCAATAGCAACAAAAATTTTACGGCACCAAGTCTGAAATATTAGTCGGTTCTGAGATATCTTTGATTTAATGTGGCTGTTTAAGATAAAACCAAATGTTTTTTTCGTAACATATTACATTTTGGTGCAAAGGAGGCGGAGGAAAAGCTCGGTTCTAAATAATTTCAGCCGCACAGGTTCATCTTCCATGTCAAGTCGCGCTTGCCGAGGTCGGTTTATGGATGGGTGACCATCTATCCGAGTTTCCTCCGTGCCTCAGAAAACACGGTCTCCTGTGTTTTCTGAGGCACGGTGGAAACTCGGACAGATCAGCAGAGGCGGAAGAAGCAACGCAGGGAGAAGCAAGCACAAGCAAGTGCCGGGAGAAGCAACGGTCTCCCGTGTTTTCTGAGGCACGGTGGAAACTCGGACAGATCAGCAGAGGCGGGAGAAGCAACGCAGGGAGAAGCAAGCACAGGGAGAAGCAAGCGCCGGGAGAAGCAAGCGCCGGGAGAAGCAACGGTGGGAGAAGCAAAGGCGGGAGAAGCAAAGGCGGGAGAAGCAATGGCCGGAGAAGCAGAGGCGGGACAACAACCCAGGGAAAAGTAATGGCAGGAGAAGCAAGCACCGGCAGAAGCAGAGGCGGGAGAAGCATGCGCTGGGAGAAGCAACGGCGGGAGATGCAAGGCGGGCGAAGCAACGCCGGGAGAAGCATGTGTTGGGAGGTGCAAAGGCGGGAGAAGTAAAGGCGGGAGAAGTAAAGGCGGGAGAAGCAAAGGCGGGAACAGCAAGCACCAAGAGAAGCAATGGCGAGAGAAGCAAAGGCGGGAGAAGCAACACTCGAAGAAGTAGAGGCGGGAGAAGCAAAGGCGGGCGAAGAAACGCCGGGAGAAGCAACCCAGGAAGAAGCAACGGCGGCAGAATAAGCACCGGGAGAAGCAGAGGCGTGAGAAGCAAAAGCGGGAGAAGCAACGACGGGAGAAGCAACGGTGGGAGAAACAGAGGCGGGAGAAGCAACGCCGGGAGAAGCATACGCCGGGTGATGCATGCGCCGGGAGAAGCGTGCGCTGGGAGAAGCAACGCCGGGAGAAGCACGCGCTGGGAGAAGCAAAGGCGGGAGAAGCAATCACCGGGAGCAGCTAGCACCGGGAGAAGCATGTGGTTGGAGAAGCATGCGCTGGGAGAAGCAACGGCGGGAGAAGCAATGGCGGGGGAAGCAAGCACCGGGAAATGTATCGCCGTGGTTGCTTTAAAGTTTTCAAGTCAGTTTCTTTTCATCATCTTAACAAGTAAAACCCTCCGTTATCAAATGTATTTGTTTTTACGGAAACCTTAATTTTTTTCTGTCAGACGTATTGATTTCGGCACGCGTGACGAGCGGCGATCGACGACATTACAATTACATTTAACTGAATTGGCATTTAATGTGCCGTTGGGCAGGAGAACCCATCCATAAACCGTCCTCAGCAAGCGCTGCTTGACATGGAAAATTGACCTGTGCGGCTGTTATTATTCAGAACCGAGCTTCTCGTCCTCCTCCTCTGCACCAAAATGTAATATGTTACGAAACATTACAAAACATTATTTGGTTATATCTTAAACTGCCATATTAAATCAAACGTATCTCAGAACGGACTAATATTTCAGACTTGGTGACATAGTATTTTTTGTTTAGCTTAAAAATACCTATGCAATGATGAATTACATGTTGCTATTGGAGGGTGGGACCAGATTTCATACAAACCCTAGCATCATCCTTTCCTCATTCTTTGAAAACGTTTACGTAGGTTTGGCAGACGTCCACATAGGCCTCTCTCAAGCATCAATGTGACAACCTGTTCTGTGTTCCTCACATCCGACAGAGTCCCTTGCAGACCGCAACCAGGCCCTCTTCTCGGAAATGATAATGGAAGACGCTAAGAAATAAGTACTTTTTATTCCATTAGAAAAGAAAACGCAAAATATGTTACATAATAAAATCGTCTGTGTTCCCAACGGACAAAAGAACATCAAGTAAAAAGGCCTACACAATTAGGCGTACAAAATAAGTACTTGTTGCTTTCAGACCCGGATGTAAGATTTCTTATAATCTACCTTACAATACAACCCTTTTAAGTGTACCTAAGTAAAGACAGTGTAGTCTAAAAAAGGCGAGGCTAAATTGTGAACATTTTTCCGGTCCGTTGTAAAAGGGAACTATTGGCCGGCCGTTAAGTGAACTCCTTACTGAGGCCTTATCATGAGTTTCCAGTTATTCTGCTGTAAAGTAAACTGGAACTTTGACATTGTCAATTGACAAATATCAAGGAAACAATTAGTTCCTTCTTCGCACACCAGAGGCGCTGTTCCATTTTCCATAAAGAAACGCTGTAAATACTGGAAAAACGCTGTAAAAATAGTGAAAACTCGTGATAAGGGCTCTGATCGAGTTACCGAGACCTGTTAATTTTGAAATAATAACTTTCAATTTGAGTCAAGTAGTTTTTATACTTCGTAGTTTGAAATTTTATTAGACTTCATTCTCATATTGAAAGTTAGTGTTGTGGTAAATTGTTGATTTATTTGGTTCAACATTTTGTTTTATTTAGTTTTTTTTTAAATGCCTTTTAGAAAAAAAACAAACCTGTCGCAGCGTAGCCGAAATGCGAAAAGGGCGAGACTAAGTAGGTCCCAGGAATGACAGGAATCAGAAGATCGTGAAGTGAGCCTAACAACAATTCGAGCAAGTCAAGTCAGAACTCTTGCATCAGAAATGCCTACCCAACGTGAGTCTCGACTTAGTATACAGTGTTCTCTTACGGCAGTTTCTCGATCACAGGAGAGTTTGGAGGAACGCGAAACGAGGTTGACAGTTGACCAAGAGCACGCTCTCACGTGAGTCTGAGACTTACACCGAAAGGGATTCGCGCCGCCACTAAAAATACATTGTTTAGTTCCGACATCCACGCGAACGAAGTCGCGGGCATAGCTATTTTATTGACAAATAATAGAATGCAATAACAATGAATTTAAAAAACTCAAAAGGGTCATGAAAAATAAAACCGGCCAAGTGCGAGTTGGACTCGCCCATGAAGGGTTCCGTAGCAGCAAGCATAGATTAGAGATATAATTATATTGAGATTAGTAAGTAATATACACAAACAATAAAAATAACTTTGTTTTTCATAGTATTTGTAGGAATGGCAAAGTTATATTTGCGGTTTTTGAAAATGTACTATATCTCAAAAACTGCTAACTGTATCTCATCCAAACCAATTTTCGTTGGTAGTTTTGGTTGAGGTCTACATTATATATTATTTTTAGTTTTATCATTCTCTTATTATAGAAGTTACGGGGGGGGACACACTTTTTACCACTTTGGAAATGTCTCTCGCGCAAACTGTTCAGTTTAGAAAAAAATGATGTTAGTAACCTCAATATCATTTTCATTAAAGACCTATTCATAGATACCCCACACGTATGGGTTTGGTGATTTTTTTTTTTTTGAGTTTCAATTCTAAGTATGGGGGGCACCCCCAAAATTTGTTTTGTTTTGATTTTTGTGTGAAAATCCTAATGCGGTTCACATAATACATCTTTCTAACAAGTTTCAACAGGATAGCTCTTATACTTTCGACAAAAAGTGGCTGTGACATACACGGACAGACAGACAGACATGACGAATCTATAAGGGTTCCGTTTTTGCCATTTGGCTACGGAACCCTAAAAACAACAGATTTTTTTGGTTATTACTTATAAACTAGATAATTATATTTTAAAACACGAAAGTTTAATAGGGCAATTGGCTCGGAATGTTTTAATCTGTTCTAATCAAATTGTAGTTCGCTTCGAGCACTTATGTTGGATAAACGATAAGTCTGCTTCCAAAAGTTTGGCAACGTACATCGCAACGCTGCAAGTATGAGTCTTACAGTTATAGGTATCGTGTACACGAAGCATGCTCGAAGGATTTATACCTTGTTTGCGTAATAATGTGGTCCAAAACAGTATGCTGCATGAACTGCAACAGAAACTGAGGGTGCTACGTGAGCTCGACAAATGGATGTCTGATTAACACTTGTGCGGCACACTGAAACTCGAAGTTACTTTAGTGTGACATATATATTGTTCCAGGAATTAATAATCATAATTATTTTGCATTCACAATATTAGTACGACTAAATGGGCCTCAGCGAAGAAGCCCCGCCGTGCGGGGCTCCTTTTTCTGGGGTTTGTAGGAAGCTTGAATATGATCCTAGAATGATAGGAGCTAATATCGCTCGCTTTCCATTCGAGCCTAACATATCCGTTGCGGTTTCCTGAGCTCCCTATTCTTGTCTTACTACCCTACGCTTAGTGATGATCTACTGTTGCAAAGCGTAATGTTGTGCTTCAATTTGTCGCAGAAGAGTGCATTCGGACTATAGTGATGGAGTCGCAGTATAGTTTTTCGCACAAGCGTCAATCGCAAATCCATTTGTCGAGCTCACATAGTACACTTATAACTATTAGACTATAAATAGTTCTAGTATAACTATACACGTTGAACTATAGATGCTAGAGTATAGAAGATAGCCATCGTTGCCTTTCGGATTGCTATCTATTTCGCAAGAACTAGGGTGTAAAGATAAGAGATAATACAGAGAGATTGGAGAATACATCCGGGTAAAGAAATGTGGGATGTAACCCGAGTGATCGGGTCAGAGATTTGCATAGACAATGCCTTGTACCTACATATTTCCATTTGGAGTGAGGTCAGTCTCACTCACAATATCTTTACTGATTTTTTGCAAATAATGTTTCTAAAATAAGAGATTTATTTCATCGCTATTAGCGATAAGACCGCCATTTTAACCACAGATAAGGCAATATTGTAAACAGTAGTTTTAAAATTTCAGATTCCATTCTAACAACTTTTACTTTTTGTAAATATTTTAGTTTTAATTTTAGTTTTTAAATGTAGTGTGCATATTTAGATATTTTTATAATGAATAATTATGTAATTTACATTTAAATAAAGTTTCCTGTTTTATTGTTTCCCTAACATAATAAAGTACCAACAACTTTTAATATAAAATGCCCTCAATTTAACCCCGATTCAAATATACCAAAATGTAAAGCTGTTCCTTTTAACCGACGAAAACTAAAGGAGGAGGTTCTCGATTCGACATGTATATTTTTCACCATATGTTCCGCGCTAGTGATGAAAGCTGTTCGTACCTATTATTAGGATAATAGCAGAGCAGAATTTTATCCAAAAGTTTTCCTGTAAAGTTTTAAGGAAAGCTTTAGTTTTATCTAAAAGCAAACCACTTTATCCACACTTCAGGAAAGTTCTAAAACTGAAAATGTTTTACGTGAAACTGTCTCGTCCCTAAGATCACAACCGCATCACCCTGTACCAAAACTAATCCTAAACAAACAAGGCCCACAAAATCTAATAGAGTGATAATAATAATATGCTCGCCTACAAATTCTAATGAAAACATTTGTTTGTGAACACGAGACGTGAATAAAATTATATCAGAAAGTCAGGCGCCTTACCATCATCAGTTTCTTGATATCAAGCCAAGTGGCTGAGTAAGCAGTAATTGCATAAATTAGCGCGGGCACACGATCAAAGGGGCCAAATGGGGGTACCGAGTGCCTACCCTCTACTGCCTATACTCGCCTAACTGAAGCGTTCACAACGTTGAGTTATATTGATATGGAACTACTCACCTAGGGGCTCTATTATATAAGCACGAAATCCGTAGTTTCGGGAAATGACTACTCTTAACGGACATAAGATTAGTTAGTCGTACGCACTAAAAATTTGGTGGCAACATGATTGGACAGTTGTCTCGACACCCGATGTGTTGTTAGAACTTGTCAATTCTAAACTACATAATATGGAGTAGGGTCCACTCAAAAGTTTCGAGTTACTCTCGTACGGGCCGGACTACTTTCTAAAAAGTAGATACATCTCAAAGTGTGTATTAAATAACGGTCCTGAAGGAAATATTTATGTATGAATATAAGGATCACCGATCCTTTTTATTTGATTATTCCCAGTGACCACGTCATTTACGGTCGAGAGGAATTCCAATAGGCAGTAGATACGCCGGAGCTGTTCAAATCAATGTAATTCCGGGTACGGTGACCGCATTCTTGGCTTCTTAATTGGGTTGTGTTAAGTGCGTGCTGTCCTTCTACCTGTCCTTACGTTCTCGGCGCGGCGTGTGAAACGAGCATGTGAAGCAGAAATTTCTGTGAGTATTGAATAATTTCCATATAGAATGCCGAAAGTGTGTTACTGGGGTATACGGTTTTGCATAAGATTTTCTTACCTATGCAAAACCGTTATTTTTCCGTCTTTATAGCGGCCATACACCATACTGCCTATCGTACAATCGGCATGACGATCGATTTGATCAAATTGGCAGTTCGTCCATATACACCATACACCATACTGCCTATCGTCCAATCGGCATGACGATCGATTTGATCAAACTTCAAATCGGCAGCAGTGATGCCAGCTTAGCAACTTTATAGCTAGATCTAGCTATTATTCGGTGACCGACAGCTACAATTTTATAAAACTTGTGGCTTAACTTTTTAGCAACTTTTTTACCGACTTGTTTTTTTACCGGTCTATCCCACTGGTGGGAATCAGTTGGTAATACAAGTGAAGGTCGGAAAACATTTGCTTATCGTTAAGCAAATGTTTTCCGACCTTCAAGCGATTTTCGACCTTATTGACATTTATGCAAACACCGGATTTTAATGAAGGAGCAATGTTAGCTAACGAGAATGTGAGAAAAAACAAACTAAATTTTAAATGTCAATAAGGTCGAAAATCGCTTGAACCTGTTTTTTAACTTGCTTAACGATAGCAAGTTAAAAAAAGGTCAAGCGATTTTCGACCCTTCACTCCACTCCACTCCACTCCACTCCACTCCACTCCACTCCACTCCACTCCACTCCACTCCACTCCACTCCACTCCACTCCACTCCACTCCACTCCACTCCACTCCACTCCACTCCACTGCACTCCACTCCACTCCACTCCACTCCACTCCACTCCACTTCATTACAGTTCAGTCCATTCCATCCCATTCCATGGTAATACACACATTACCCTCCTTTGCGTCGCGCAGTCTGTAAAAAGTGTCGTTACAATTTTTTCCGCCTAGCCCCCTTTCGCAACGCGCCATAAGGAACTTCGTTCCAAAAAAATATACGTTTCGAATTGAGAACCTCCTTCTTTTTTTACGTCGGTTAAAAAGTAGCTACCGAATATTAGCTAGATCTAGCTATAAAGTTGCTAATAGCGGCCATACACCATACTGCCTATCGTACAATCGGCATGACGATCGATTTGATCAAATTGGCAGTTCGTCCATATACACCATACACCATACTGCCTATCGTCCAATCGGCATGACGATCGATTTGATCAAACTTCAAATCGGCAGCAGTGATGCCAGCTTAGCAACTTTATAGCTAGATCTAGCTATTATTCGGTGACCGACAGCTACAATTTTATAAAACTTGTGGCTTAACTTTTTAGCAACTTTTTTACCGACTTGTTTTTTTACCGGTCTATCCCACTGGTGGGAATCAGTTGGTAATACAAGTGAAGGTCGGAAAACATTTGCTTATCGTTAAGCAAATGTTTTCCGACCTTCAAGCGATTTTCGACCTTATTGACATTTATGCAAACACCGGATTTTAATGAAGGAGCAATGTTAGCTAACGAGAATGTGAGAAAAAACAAACTAAATTTTAAATGTCAATAAGGTCGAAAATCGCTTGAACCTGTTTTTTAACTTGCTTAACGATAGCAAGTTAAAAAAAGGTCAAGCGATTTTCGACCCTTCACTCCACTCCACTCCACTCCACTCCACTCCACTCCACTCCACTCCACTCCACTCCACTCCACTCCACTCCACTCCACTCCACTGCACTCCACTCCACTCCACTCCACTCCACTCCACTCCACTCCATTACAGTTCAGTCCATTCCATCCCATTCCATGGTAATACACACATTACCCTCCTAAAACAAGTGCAAAACTTTCCAACGATCATCTGATTCAAACTTGAAAATTTTTGAACTGTCAAACAAGAACGAAGCCTCAACAGTGAAAAGCAATTAAAAGCTGGAAATTTTCGACCTCTAAAAAGGTAGGAAACACCGATAAAATAACTTACGCACCTAACACCAATAGAATAGAATAAAACATTCAAAAATTACAAAGTCGATAGAACAAAAGTTGAGAACAACGCCATCTATGTTTGACAAACGGAGACTCACCTTCACTAGTTCTTCGATTGTTTTTGCAACTACTTCCACTACTCCTCAGTTGAGAACAACGCCATCTATGTTTGACAACAGAGAATCATCTCTACTAGTTCTTCGATTGTTCGCAACTACTTCCACTACTCCTCACTAGAGGGCGCTACTGGCACCAATACAGCTTTCAAGTCGGCAATAACAATAAACAGTACAAATGGATTACCCATGTGCAGGATGTAATCAAATACTACAAGGAAAGGAAAATCTTACCTGTGTACTCTGTAAAAAAAGGTACGACTTAGATTGTGCAAATGTATCTGCTGATAGATTCAAAAACAAAATGACAATACATCACAAAAATGCATGGCATTGTCAAGCTTGTTTATGTAAAAGACCCAAAACAGGCAACACAAATACCCCTATAAGACTAGACGATCGTCAGGTAACCCAACAGATGCAAACACCTCCAGAAGAAAATGTCACTATTAGGAAAAGAACCATTCATTCTCAAAACTCAACAATAGGTTCTGAGGACCTGAGCATACTAGGCGATACATTTCACACACACGAAACGAACATCCAAGCTGAACTTACGCTGGAAAACTTAAGTGAAATTATAATACTGCGGCTGAAGGAAAATAATAAATCAATTATAACGGAACTTAAACATACAATACAGAGTGAAATACAAAAAGCAATAACTAAACTTAGAGCAGATATGGAACAAAAAACCGACGCCTTACAAAAACTAAACGAGCAAAGTATACAAGATATAGGGAAAATAAACAGCAAGATAGAAAATTTGGAAAAAGAAAATGAAAAACTAAAAAAAGAAATTAAAGATCTGTCAATAACGAAAAATCCTCCCAATATGACTTGCACTGAAACCAATACAAAGAAAATAGTTCTCTATGGTTTCGTTGAATTTGACAAAGAACCAGAACACATCCTCCACAGCAGACTGATTGAATTATTTCGCGACACGATGAATGTGGATCTGACAGGTTATATAGAAGACACATATAGAATAGGCAGAAGTCATAGCAAAAACCGACCACTCGTTATTGAGCTAATAAGTAAGAGGATGACAAAGTTTGTTATACAAAATGGATATATGCTCAAGGGCACCCGCTTATTTATCTCTGAATACTTAGATGAAAATGCACGCAAGGAAAAATATGTGATGAGAGAAGAAATGCTCAAGGCACGAAGAAAAGGCTTATTTGCGATAATCAGAAATAACCAATTATATGTCGATGGACAAAGGATTAATATTAAACATGAAACAAACGAAACCCACCAAAACAACACCATAGGAGAATTGAAGCGAAGCACACAAGGCGATTGCAACTACAACCAGCTAAACCAAAATAACAGCCAATTGATGACGACTGAAGAAAAAACTGAAAATAATTCCTTTCGAAAGCACCGACCTACCATTTAAAATACTGTTTCAGAACATCCAAAGCATATACAATAAACAACATATTTTAGAAACTTTCATAACGGAAAACCCAATGTATAAAGCTATATGCATCACCGAAACCTGGTTATCCCAAGAAAAAATAGCCCTTATGCAATTCAACGGATTCCAAATCGCTGCATCATACTGCCGGAAAATCAGAGGCGGCGGAGGTGTCTGCATTCTCCTACAGGAACATATAGATTGCATGGAGATAACGGGCATCGCAGAAATGTCAATCGAATATGTATTTGAAGTGTGTGCTATTGAATTATCTAAAGAAAACCTGGTACTTGTAGTTATGTATTGGAATAGGAGGGAGGAAGAAATTTTCTATGGCCAACTAAAACTAATTTTAAGTTACCTTAATAATAAATATAACAAATTCAATATAATTATAGGAGGAGATTTTAACATCAATATTTTCGATAAAAACCTAAAAACAAGCTCATTCCTTGAACTCATGTCGGAATTCAATTATTTACAGCATATTAAATCACCAACAAGAATAACACAAACTACTTCAACCTGTTTGGACCTAATTTTCACAAATTTTACCAATAAAAAAATGGCTACCACAGTGGAGGATTTGGGTTTTTCAGACCATAGCGCAACCATTCTACACCTACACATACCACAGCAATTAAAACAAACAATCTGGTACACAAAAAAAAGAATATTCGATGCCAAAAATATACAAAAATTCAAAACAATATTAAGTAAACAAAACTGGAATGACCTGCTGCTACCAGACAAAGATATAAATGAAAACTACAAAATATTCAACGATAAAATAACATCTATATTAAACCAAGCTATTCCTTTGCAAAAAATTAAACTCAAAACTAAATTTAAGAAACACTGGCTGACTACAGGTATTAAAATCTCTAGTAATAATAAAAGGCTATTAAAATTACTAACGTTACAAACAAAAAATCCAACAATTAGACAATATTATAAAAATTATGAAAAAACTTTAAAAAAAGTAGTAACGATAGCTAAAAAAAAGGAATATATAAATAAAATGAATAAATCAAATAACAAGGTAAAAACAATGTGGAGCATCATAAATGAGAGAACGAACAAGAAATCTAAAAATGAAAAAAACAACATAAAACTGCTAATAAATGATAACACAAGCACAATATCCGAACCTAAACAAGTAGCCGACACTTTTAATAACTTTTTTGCATCAATAGGGGAGAGCGGCAGACTATCTGGCAACCAGGACTCTGACATCGGCTTCGTGCTTGACCCCACAGAAAATAGCATGTTCCTTAGCCCTGTAGACCCTTGGGAAGTAAACCGTCTAATAAAACAGCTAAAGAATAAAAGTAGCCATGGCATAGACGAAATCCCACCAACCTTAGTAAGGAAATGCGCAGACGAACTGACGCTACCGTTCCATTTCTTAATAAATAAATCATTTGAAGAAGGTACCTTTCCCGATCTACTAAAAAAGTCACTCATCAAACCGATCCATAAAAAAAATTCAAAACAAGATCCAAACAATTACCGCCCCATAGCTCTCCTACCTACAGCCTCAAAGATCTTTGAAAAAGCCATGTGTGTTCGGATATACAAATTTTGCGAAAAATATAAAATATTCGACGAATGCCAAAATGGGTTTCGCAAAAACCGCTCAACAACTTTGGCAGTTTACAAATTCGTGCAAGGAGTACTTGATATCATCAATGATAAAAAATACGCAGTAGGTATATTATTGGATATGACCAAGGCCTACGACAAAGTTCAATATAATATATTGCTAGACAAACTACACAGAATAGGTATTCGTGGAAAAGCTCATGAATGGCTAGTGTCTTATTTAAAAAACAGAGAGCAAACAGTAGAAATTGAATTTTTTTAACAACCAAAAAAAAGAAATTGAAAAAGTCCGATCAAACAGTAAATCAATAAGAGCTTCAATACCCCAAGGAAGTGTAATAGGATGTCCTCAATTTTTGATATATATCAATGACTTACCTAAAATCATTGAGGGACCATGTGTTTTATTCGCGGATGACATTTCCCTACTAGTCTCGTGTAAAAATAATTTAAACCTAAACAAAGAACTAAATAAAATATTCACCAAAATCGTCACTTGGATGAACGCACACAACCTCGAAATAAACTACCATAAAACTAAAATAATGGCTTTTCATCCTCATCAAAAAACACCTTTAAATATAGATTTTACTTTTAATAACACAAAACTGGAAACTGTTACAGAATTTACCTTGCTGGGACTAAATTTGGATACAAATGTAAATTGGAAATCGCACATATTAAAACTTGGAACCAAAATTTCAAGATTCTCATACGCTCTCCGTGAAATAAAAAAAACCACTAATCTTCAAACAGCGCTGACCACATACTATGCGTATGCTTATGCATGGCTAAGCTATGGCGTTACACTTTGGGGAAACAGCACGGACGCGCCAACATTATTTACCCTTCAAAAAAAACTAATTAGAATCCTAGCAAACATCGATCAAACTGACAGCTGCAAACCTTACTTCCAAAATTATAATATTTTAACACTACCCAGTATATACATATTAGAAACCTGCAAATTTGTTCGTAGGTATCAAGGATTTTATACAAAGCGCGAGGACATACAAACACGTTACACACTCCGACACAAGTCAAGATTAAACATTCCACTTTCCCGTCTAAAAATACATTCAGAAAGTCCCTATGTAATGTCAATTAAAATATACAACAAACTACCTGAATTAATAAAAAAAGAAGAAAAATCAAATATATTTGTAAAAAAACTGAAAAAGTTCCTAATCAAATCATGCTATTATAGTGTGAGTGAATATTTAAACGACAAAACAAAATTTAATGAATCTTTTTTTAATTAATTTTGTTTGTATTTCAATTAAATTTTAATGTTATTTCAATTTAATTTCAATTAAATTTTAATGTAATTTCAATTAAATTTTAATGTAATTTCAATTTAATTTCATTGTATTTCCGTTTAATTTTAATGTAATTCCAATTTAATTTCAATTTAATTTCTATTTAATTTCAATTTAATTTCAATTTAATTTCAATTTAATTTCAATTTAATTTCAATTTAATTTCAATTTAATTTCAATTTAATTTTTAATTTAATTTCAATTTAATTTCAATTTAATTTCAATTTAATTTCAATTTAATTTAAACTTAACTTCAATTTCAATTTAATTCTAATTTATTTTATTTTAATTTCAATTTAATTCTAATTTATTTTATTTTAATTTCAATTTAATTTATATCTTTTTATCATCATCAATATTATAATAAGTTTGCCTATTTGAAAAAGACCGTTTAAGGCTTCCTCTCTCCTACTTTTTATATTTTGCTGTGCCCGACAGGGTCCATAATGATCTATTATTTTTAACCTACCACCTAAGTACACATTGTGGAATGCAAATAAAAATTTGAATTTGAATTTGAATTTGAATCTTTTTGACTGTAAACAGGTGTTTTTTTTTTCGAAAATTGAATTGAATATTCGCTAATTTTATAAAAGAAAAAATACGCGTCCTTTTTTTTTAAAGTCTAACTGACGGCCTAATTTCAATTACAATTCACTGATGGGAAACTAGCCTATTGGAGTGGTTTAGAAATAGTATGGTGGGATTGCCCCAATAAAAATTTGCTTGACAAAACAGTGTCGAAAAAAAACTACCCCACATTATTATTTACAATTGATGTCTAGGCCCATTCACAATTCCCGTTCACTGAAAATTGTAATGGCTTCTGTGAAAGAACTCGTCGACATGTTTGCCGAACGATCGCGGGGAAATGAAAATATTTCATTACGCTTGTCCCAACCTGTTTGACTCGCTGATGGCTGACGAGCTCATTTATTTATTTACCAAATCAAGTAAAATATTTATTTTTTAATAAAAATGCAATGTATTACTATGTTTTATTCATTATCACGTTATCGGGCTTCGCCAGGTCCACTTCCTTTGAGGCTTCTTCTGGAAAAAGAATTGATCAGAAATTGCTCCTACGGAAGCATACGCCCCCGGTGATTTCTTTATGAATGGACCTACTCTCGACTCGCCACTCTCTTGTACTCCCACTTTTGCGTTGAAGTCACCCATAACAACAGTGTTGAATGTTTTGGTACGAGACATAGCCTTTTATAATGTCTTCGAAGATGGCCTCGACTTCATCGACAGGGTGTGCGGACGTAGGGGCATACACTTGTATGATCTTTTATAAGTATCTTTCTGATATTTTCAGTAGAAGGTATGCCACCCTTGCTGACATACTGCCACATTGCACAATGTTGCTCCTGAGTGACTTGTGGACCATAAATCCGACGCCACCTTAGAGTGGTTGGTGTCCTTCTCGGAAGTAGAGCAAGTGGCCACTATCAAGGGTTATCATCTCCTTTCCCTATCTTCGGATCTCCTATAGTCCCACGATGTGCCAGTTAATATGACTTAACTCTACTTTCAATTCGGCAACGTGCTCGGCAAGTCGCAGAGAGCGCCCGTTATACGTCGCTAGATAAATTTGCTTTGGGTACCCTGCCATCGCCCGGGGTTTCTTAGTACCCCCCGTCGCACCTTTACCATGACCGGTACCATGGCCAGGACTAGTGCGGCTACTGGGAACTGGGGCCCGTAAATCTATGTTGTACTCCATTAGGGGCTTTTGCCATAGTCACCACGCTTGGCAATCGGGTTGGTGACTCTCTGTAGTCGGTCCCTCATGTCTGAGGATCGTGGTCAGCTTCGGAGTTGCATCTGGAGCGGATGATCCGCGTCCACCGGTTTCTGTCCAGCGCGTTCTTTACCACCGAGTAGAATTTAGAGGATGATGATTCCTTCACCTGATCTGTCCATCGAGTTGGTGAACGACCGCGCGATCGTTTGCCTTCGGTGTTCCCAACCACAATCAGTTTTTCCAAGCTTTCATCGCCTCTGCGCACCAGGTGGCCGAAATAAGAGAGAATGCGTTGTTGGCATATAGTTGACAAGCGAGTTTTTATTCGAAGCTGACTAAGGATCGATGCGTTGGTGCGTTTTGCAGTCCATGGTATTCTCAGCATTCGCCTCCAGCACCACATCTCAAAGGCATCAATCCTCTGTCTCTCTCGCGCCAAAATGGTCCATGTTTCCACTCCATACAGGAAGATAGGGAAAACGAGGGCTCGTATCAGTCTGGGTTGGTGACAGCGGTTACTGAAATGCTTAAGCTGATAAAGCTGCTGCCAACCATCAAGTTCGGCACTTTAGAGCATTTCAGCATTTTAGAGTATGGTTATACCGCCATTTGTCGGTTTGCCAGGGGCCAGGATGGCTGAGTTGGTGTGTCCCGCCGTATTCCGGCTAACATCCTTAGTCGCCTTTCGCCTACGACACCCACAGGAGGAAATGGGGTGACCTTTTCTAATGCCCAGGACCAGAATGACGACAGCGGGTAGAGAATGAACGATGTCAATTCAATAAAATCGCACGAAAACATAACCGGTACGCGCTAGAATGTGAAAAGTGACTGACTGATGTCTTTGTTGACGTTTCATTAATCTGTCAAAGCTGACTGTTTCTACTGCGATGTTTTTTGGGTTCCATAGCCAAATGGCCAAAACGGAACCTTTAAAGATTCGTCATGTCTGTCTGTCTGTCCGTCCGTATGTCACAGCCATTTTTTGTCGAAAGTATAAGAGCTATCCTGTTGAAACTTGGTGTTGAAACTTGGTAGGTAGATGTATTATGTAAACCGCATTAGGATTTTTACATAAAAACGAAACAAATTTTGGGGGTGCATACTTAGAATTGAAATACAAAATTTTTTTTTTCACCAAACCCGTGTGTGGGGTATCTATGGATAGATCTTTAAAAATTATATTGAGGTTACTCATATCATTTTTTTCTAAACTGAACAGTTTGCACGAGAGACACTTCCAAAGTGGTAAAATGTGTCCCCCCCCCCCCCCTCCGTAACTTCTTAAATAAGAGAACGATAAAACTAAAAAAAAATATGTCATGTAGACCTCAACAAAAACTTCCAACGAAAATTAGTTTGGATGAGATACAGTTAGTAGTTTTTGAGATATAGTACATTTTCAAAAACCGCAAATATAACTTTGCCATTCATACAAACACTATGAAAAACAAAGTTATTTTTATTGTTTGTGTATATTACTTACTAATCTCAATATAATTATATCCCTAATCTATGCTTGCTACTACGGAACCCTTCATGGGTGAGTCCAACTCGCACTTGGTCAGTTTTTTAAAAATCCAGTGTAGATGTCTTTATTTACGTGTCTTTTACTCATTATTTTGAATTTTATTTAAAAAAAAATTATACAGCCTTGTAGATAGGATTAAAATAACCTCTTTTTTGTAAAAAAAAAAAGCATTTTCGAAAAAACGTGGATGTCCGTTTCTACTTTGCTGCCATCGATAAATGGAGTCACAAAATAATTTATTACTTCCAAGTTCTAACTGACAGAAATCTAAAAGTAAACCTGTCTTGTAAAAACACTGGAGCAAATATAATATAAAATATCTCAGAATTGGTCCTTCCAGTTCAAGATTTAATTTATTATCTCAGATCAAAGTGAAACTTTATCATTTCTTAAAAGTCTATAAGATTTTGAATACTAAGTATTTTTTCAGGTCCACCTGAATAAGTTAACGTTAAAGTAAAACCTTCAAAGAGTTAGATGCCCGTCAAAGCTATTTATGCTTATAATAAAAACATGAAACAGGAAATTAAAAGTAAAACAAATAAAATAATTATAAAGCTTACTCGCGAAGGAGGAGGCGGGCCGCGTGAGGGAACAGCGTCCTCCCTCCACCCCAGCCGCAGTGGACGCCCACGGCGTCGGACGTCGACAGACGATCTCCGGCCACCGTAGCGTAGGTGTAGGCATGCGTGCGGCGAGTAATGGGCTACTCGCTGTCTGACCATGGACCATGCCCGGGTCGACGGTGCGTTGTGTTCCACGCGCGCCTCTGAGTGTCAGCATAATGACGAGGCCAACCTCTAGAGGGCCAAAGCTTGCCGGAGGACTCATTTTATGATTATACCACGTAAAAAAACTGGCCAAGAGCGAGTCGGACTCGCCCATAAAGGGTTCCGTAGCAGCAAGTAATAACATACTATAAAAGTTCTTGTAGTTGGTTCCAACTTTGAAAGGTTTACGATTTATGACGTATTAAAAAAAAAAAACTTGAGAGGTGTCAAGGCACGTCGAAAATCGCTATGAACCTGTTAAAAAGGTTCAAGCGATTTTCGACCCTCCACCCCACACTACCCCACTCCACTCCGCTCCACTTCGCTCCACTCCGCTCCACTCCGCTCCACTCCGCTCCACTCCGCTCCACTCCGCTCCACTCCGCTCCACTCCGCTCCACTCCGCTCCACTCTACTCCACTCCGCTCCGCTCTACTCCACTCCGCTCCGCTCCGCTCCACTCCACTCCGCTCCACTCCACTCCACTCCGCTCCACTCCGCTCCACTCCGCTCCGCTCCACTCTACTCCACTCCGCTCCACTCTACTCCACTCCGCTCCGCTCTACTCCACTCCGCTCCGCTCCGCTCCGCTCCGCTCCACTCCACTCCGCTCCACTCCACTCCACTCCGCTCCGCTCCACTCCACTCCGCTCCGCTCCACTCCGCTCCACTCCGCTCCACTCCGCTCCACTCCGCTCCGCTCCGCTCCACTCCACTCCACTCCGCTCCGCTCCACTCCACTCCGCTCCGCTCCACTCCACTCCGCTCCGCTCCACTCCAATCCACTCCGCTCCACTCCACTCCACTCCACTCCGCTCCACTCCACTCCACTCCACTCCACTCCACTCCACTACCTATTATAGCTGTAAAAATGAAGTTGACAAACTTACATTTGCAGTTGTTCTCCGATACATTTTGTTTAGGAAAATGTTATCCTAGTACGTTTTATAAGTTGGTCAACTATTACTCGTAAACTTGTAAAGCCCACTTAGTCATGATAATTTTCTTTTAAACTTCGTTATATATACTACTATTGTAAATTTTTTCACACCCCCAAACATAACCGTTTAGCTGGTAGAGGGGGGGGACACTCGAGTAGGGCAAAAATTAGCACTTTAAAGCTTAATATTGCACAAACGAATCTTTTTATCAAAAAATTGTTGATGGAAACTACCAATATTTTTTAAAGGCCTATTTAATGATACCCCACAAAAAAAAACATCCCCGCATTACGTGTACAGGAGGTACCCTAAAAAAAATATTTTACGAGATTTTATTTTACCACTTTTTTGACGCAACAAATCCGTATATTTACACCAAATTACAGCTTTCTAGTGCTGGGCGTCTCTGAGCTAAGCTGCGGACAGACGGACGGACGGACGGACGGACATGGCGAAACTATAAGGGTTCCTTGTTGACTACGGAACCCTAAAAAAAGCATAGCGTTTCAGTAGAATAAAACTGTTTGAAAAGTAATTGTAGTACCTAATTTAACCCACTGAGGTATTTGCTATAATCGTAGTCATCTTTTAAAATCATGTTTATATGCATTTAGAGCTACAATGCTACAGATAGACACACAGATACAAATAAATGTTAAGCCTTTTGCGTAAAGGGTTTAAAACTGAGCATGATGAAAGAGATCATGAGCGAGAGCAAGAATGCAAAGATCTACCGTAAATGAAAAAAAAAATGTACCTAACCGACTTAAAAAACAACCACGAAAAAGGATAAAATAATCTACCAAATAACTTTTCTTTTGGAAGCCAGTGTCTTTGCTTTTTCATTTCATTGACTTTCTTGCCACCGACTTCTTGACATTTTTTTTAAAACTTCATGTATAAGTTCTTCTAAATCTCTTTGACTCCAATAAACAATAAAATATTGGAAGAAATCTTAATGAAATGAAAAGTTTTAATATAACATGAAAACTTTTAATTTCATATATTCGAGAACCCACTAGGTATTATTCTACTTCATATCAAACATCATCCGTTAAAATAAATCCATCATCTTTAAAAAAAATCCGTCAGAATTGTTCAGTAGCATTTATCATTGTCCAAAAGAGCGATTTCTTAATGGTACATTCCCTGCAGTTTTCTCAATTAATTAATTTTCCAGACAGCTGTTTCTAGACAGCTTTGTTCTCTGTTATAGTGATGTTACCACGGAATTGTATCGGTATTGGAATGTGGCTAATTTCTTATTGTGTTACGTTTTTGATTGATCAAATGTGTCTCTTAGAAGGAATTCCTTTATTTGTGTTGTAATTTTGAGTATAAGGCCGTTTGATATCCATTGAGTCTAAGGCATTTGGTATCTATTGGCGACTTTATACTTTGTAGGTATTGCGATAGTAGCCTGGATACCAAAGTTATAAGGTATTGGAGACTTATGTCGCGTTGTGAAGGGGCTTAAAGCTCCTTTTATCGAGGGGGAAACCTTCAAAAAGTTTCTTTTGTCTGTGTTAATTATCTTACACTACGTTTTTTTTGTATTCTATTTTATGAGTCACCGTCATCATATCAGCCTAAAACAACCCACTGATGGTGAAAACTCTTGCTATAATATCGTAACTGATCATGTGTCTATGAGTTTTGAAACTGTTACCATATTCATCATCCTTTTCTTTCCTTATTTTAGACCGGTCGAACACTTGTCTATAACAACTGTTGAACGCTTGTCTATACAAAAGTTAACTGCAAAACAACCCTTACATCAACGTGAAATGACGTTTACAGTTTTTTTGACAAGTTTTCAACAGTTGTTTATCTTTCTTGTGGTAAGACGGTAAGTGTCCTTGAAAAATCATGGAACACTCCAACTAATAATTGATACCATTTAAAAACAAAATCTCCACCGCGGACTAGCAAGCGCAGCGTAGGACGTCCACCAACGAGGTGGACAGACGACCTTGTAAAGGTCGCCGGAAGACGCTGGATGCAAGTCGCTTCCAACCGGTATATGTGGAGATCTAAAGGGGAGGCCTATGTTCAGCAGTGGACGTCCTATGGCTGAGATGATGATGATGAAAAACAAAATCAAACCTCCAAATCGAACTTAACTTTCAACAATAAATCAACATCAATTAATTAATATCAGGACGCAACAAAACAAGAGAAAAGGTAATTGAATATTTTCTGAATTATGAATACGCAGAGAATAATCGACGTTATTACCATAGCACTTTGGACTACATTCATTAGAATGCGTGTCAATACTGAAAGTAAGTATGTTTTCTCGTTCAGGTAAAAGCTTTTCCTAATATTCGTGGTTCGCAAATATGTTATTGCTCGGCGCGGCGGTAGGTAAATGTTTAGCCATCGCTCATGCGGGCCTGCATGTAAACGATACTTGCGGCATATTGGCGAAATACATTAGCTTTCTAATGTATGAGATTGTCAAGCAACAAATATATTTTATCTTTTTGATAGATAGACGAGTTATTAGATAGAAATGGCTAAGGATTGATAAAAAGGCTCCATTAGGAGTGAATAAGAAAATTTGTTTCAGTAATGTATACGTTTGCGTTGCAAAAAAAGGTTCGTAGATACTTTTATCTAACAGCCTACTTATTGGAACTCTCAATTATTAGTATTGCATATACAAGAAGATTGACACGCAACTGCGCTCTATAGAAGAACAGTCTAAGCTAGACACCTTATTCTCTCACGGCGTTCATCACTATATTGCAATCTATGTGGTTGTTCCGATTAGCATTGCATTGTTTGTAACATCGGTACACTTCTGGCTAAAAATGGCCACCCAAAGACAGGGGGAGGGTCCGCAGGACGCAAGAAACAGAAGCAGACGAGAAGAAGATCATGACGTCGAGGACAGGATCAGCAAGATAGACAAACGGGACTCAAAAGTGAGCAAAGTTGACACTGAAAAACATAGTGAAGTGTGCTAATTTATTATTATGTCATTCTATTAATAGACTTTAGATATTCATAGTAGATACTAGATTAATCATATTAACATTAGAGTCCTACATTTTAACATTATTTTTTACATTCTTATTTTACTATTTTACGCACGTACATGGGTTTTAAAATATATTTATTGCAATAAGTTAGCCAGTAGGCTCGCGCATTTGCACTCTGACGCAACCTACATTCGGCAGTGCATTGACACTGACATATTGCATTGTTCTATGCATTTTATGTATATTACATTTTTAGAGTTCAATTAGACGTGGTTTGAGTCGGACAACTTGCATTTTCATTTAGATTCATCTCGTTGAGCATTCACTGACATTTTCTGCATTTAAGTTTAACTTTCACATTTACATTTGCATTGACATTACTTATGTTAGGGAAGC
This sequence comes from Agrotis exclamationis, assembly GCA_950005045.1. Classification (NCBI taxonomy): domain Eukaryota; kingdom Metazoa; phylum Arthropoda; class Insecta; order Lepidoptera; family Noctuidae; genus Agrotis; species Agrotis exclamationis. The sequence continues at coordinate 11,729,231 of OX465419.1, forward strand.
ACTCTACATAGTTTTTAATAAAATACGTTGCCCAACACTAGGAATTTCTCCTGGTCGTTAACAAACATCGAAACTCACATACACAAACACCCAAACCCGGAAAAACTACTTGAAGGTCATACAAATATTTGTTCCGTGCGGGAATCGAACCCGCGACACGCTACCAATCGTTCAGCCACTGCGCCGACCATTCCGTCAGTTGTGCAATATTTTAACACATTTCCATAATGATACACTTGTGACAGTTTTCGATATAGGGCGTCGATTTTAGCGTGGTAAAATCATTAAATGAGTCTTCCCATCCAGGGCAGAGCGGGAGGGACTGTCAGATTCGTACTGACTAAAATCCACGGTGTCCTTCAATAGCCCTTCACGTTCCAGGCTTTGGCTCTCTAAAGAGGGGGGCCCCGTCATAATGCTGAGGCTCTTTGAGGAGCGCGTGGAACACAACGCGCCGTCGACCGCATGATCCATGGTCCTTCGGTATAGGCACATGGCATCGAATAAAACCTTTGATATAAAAATATCAGTATCCCTATTATTACTTACAATACCAAATTTTTTACTCATGCAAATCGTCGTAATGTATGGGAACAGCATTCATTCGTTTTCGGTGTTCGTTCCGTAAGATCGGATTGTTCCAAGGTTATTATATCCATAACCCTTACATTAATAGAAAGAAAAATCAAAACCAATTGAGGGTTGCCAGTAATCCGGAGTCGCAGGACTATTTAAACAGGTAACCGTGACCTAGAACGTAGAGGGCTATTGAAGGAACACCGTGGATTTTAGTCAGCACTAGCCTCACAGACAAGAGGCCTGTGTCCTAGCAGTGAGAATATTTTATAGGCTGATGATGACGAGTCTGTCACTGACGTGCCGCTCCACCCAGGGCGCAAGAGAATTTGTAGCGGGGCAGCGGGCGCTATCTATGTAGAGACTGAGAAACTAACCGTCGTACCACAAAAACTTTTAAACGTCTGTTGAACACTTGTCTAAAATAATGCCAGATTATGTCGCTGAAATAAGGTCCGTTTTGCAGTCACACTTTTTTTAGACAACAGATGTTTAAGTTTTTGTAGTAAGGCTGTAAGAGTCTACATAGCGCAATTAAAGTTATCCTTGACATTAGAAGACATAGAATATTCCGACTATGAATGTCGGGCAGAAAGCCCACCAGACACAACACCCGTCTGGTCGGAAAGTACCTTTCTTTTCACCGGGTAGAGAGGAACTTTCTATTCCGCTCTTCCTACCCCTTAAAATTCATTATTAATGATTTTACCACAACAAAAAGAACTTATAATTTAAAACACAAAGAAGACGATACTAACACGACGAGATAACTACGACGAGATGCTAACTTCTCAATAGAAACTCATTTCCACACTTTCTATCATAACAAAAATACTCAGTAACCCAAACACATAAACAAAAATACATTCACCATGTTCTTTGAAAACATTCCTATCTATCCACGGAATCCTATCTGTGGGTGTCCTGAGATTGAAATCGTGTAAACATAAATTGAACGAATGATGTAAACAAACAAACAGTTTCGCACGAGTACGATATAGGATGACAACTAAATGGCTCGATACAGCGAGACGGCAGTCTCCGATACTATCTGAATTTCTGTTGAAATCTTTTGTCTTTAAAAAAAAAAAAAAAGTAGAAAGTTAAAAATATTGTTTAGCCATTTTTCACTAAAAGTCCACATGTTATGAAACAGGTTGAGTTTGATCGATTTATTCATAGTTCCTAAAACTTATATTTGATGAATCTAAACATTGAATTATTATTTTTTTTTACCTAAAGAAGGGAAGGAAGTATTACTTTTCAATCGAAATTCTTGAGTTTATTGCTGAATAAAATGTTACGCTTGAAAACAGTTATCGGCCATTTAGGATTTGTGAAGGTACATACTAAAACGCGTTACGTTTTTCAAGAGGCTTCATAATAAAATAAGTACCAATAAAAAACATGTTTAGACTTTTAAGTCACTGTTGAGATTCTAGTACACGCTTTGGCGATTTAGTAAAATATTCTGAGCAAAGAAACTCCTAAATTATTTATTCAAAAAAATTGAGATCTAGATTTTGCCTGCGGTTTCGTCAGTTTTAAGGTCGGGAATTATCCCAAGGGAACGTTGTACCTGCGGATAAAAAATATCTTATCCCAGGTCTTTGTTTATTCTTCTGTCAAAAGAAGTCACGGTTACTTGACAAGACGAAAAACAGAGAGACATTTTCGTACATAATATTAGTATGGATAATTTAAATAATACATTACTTATTTAGGTACCGTTACCGTAAAACATTCAAACAAGGCTATAGAAGATTCAGTTTCTAAGTGTGAGTTGCGATAACATAATTGGTAACGCGTCTGGAGTCTACTTCTATCCAGAAGACGCGGGTTTAAATCCCACTCGCAAAATTCTTCTTTCCTCAAAAATCATCTAATACATTACTTTCTACTCAAATTTAAACGTCTTTTTATTTTTAACTGACTTCGATAAAAGAAGCTTCTCAATTCGTCAGAATCTTTTTTAAGCACCAATTAAGTCACGGGTGTAGCAGATGATCTATAGCAACTGCCTACCACCGTTGGAAAAAACAATTTTTCCATCCGGATCCATATTGGTAAAAATGAACGAATTTATAAAATTGTAATTACTAAGGCAGTTTCTCTTCTTCAATACTACGAGTATGTCACGCCACCAATGTTCCGTGTAAGCTCCTATATGTATCTACTCGTATTACACGAGCAAGATGACTGGCCCTGTATTTATTGATCGACATGCTTGAATAATCCCTGTTACCTAAAACGATAACACTTTCCAAGTTTGACAATTGTGTCATTCACATAAGGTTTATTCTTTATTCTGTTGCTCTAATTTTGTTAAATACCCAGTTTAGATTCTATCCATTAGCACTGAAATAAACTGTTCGGCTTACCAAAAAAACAACATGTTCCAACGTCTTTGCTCAGCAAACAGTCTTACTCAAATAAAGTCGTGTGGTGTAAATCGGTTGGAAAATAGAACTAAACTGGTATTACTGGCGCAGTGTAAACAAGATTGGCAAGCTGCGAGTTTCACTAAAACATTAAAATTACTTTACTAGGCTGTACGCAAGCCCATTCGGAAGAAGGAAAAAGGGTTCGTACTCGTATAAAAATCATAAAACTCACATTTTTGTTCTCAAACATTCCAGACACGTATTTCGACGAGATCACGTTCATCTTTTGTTTTTTTTTTGTAGATAATCTGTGATTTTCGTTCTGTATACCCGTAACACATGCTCTTGATAAATTACCAGTTCTCGAGTGAGCCTGTAAAAAATAAATAACTATGAGAAATTGATGTATGGACGCTACTTAGGTTTATGTTCTGAATTTTCTGCGATCGTGGTAAGTCGTAAACATTACGATTTTCTTTTTTGATTAAGGATTTTATTGGACCTCATACCCACGCACTTTTTCATAAGCTACCCAACCTCAGGCCGATAAAACCTACAATAAGGACACAATAGAGCCACGTTTGTCAGAACCAGGTATCTGAAAAACCCATTTCCCAAGTCGCCTTTCATAACGCGATCGGAATTCGTACAAGTTTAATGTGGAAAAAAAGGACAACCTCTTTCAAAATTCACCCTTTTGTACCCAATTAGTATTTCATAAATCGTTCAAAAGAAGCTATTGAAACTTGTTTTTTCTTACAGTTTACCGCCCCAGTGATGAGAATATTGATGTTTGTTTGGGTCTCAGTGGACGAGGTAACGCAAATAGCGTTGTTTACTGAAGGTGGCAGAGTTTGCGGAGAGATCAGTCTTACGACCGTCGAGCTAAGGGCCCTCCGACCTTTCCGAGAGCCTTCTTTGCCCGGGATGTTTGTCCGGCACGAATAATTACAAATCATTGCAAAAGCTTTTGGAGTAAGACGGGTGAAATTGGACGGTAAGGAAACGGTGATAGTGAGGGTTTAGGCGCAAGATTGTGTTTGTGCAGACATTTTTAGAGACGCTATACATATACACAGAATTCTTCAAATGATTTAATAGAAATTTTTGTTAAGTCTTTGGTATCTACAGTGAAATTAAAAACGATATCAGTCTATTCAAATGATTTAAACTAACTATATTCAAGCATAAACGTTAAGTTGATGTACATGGGTGTGAAAAGAAGGATCGAAAAATACGATTTTCATTTCATATTTTCACGAAATCCCTAACGAAAATTCTCAGTGTTATTATTAAATCGATGAAAGTAATCACAGTCCTGTACCTTACTAAATATTCCTACCACATACATATAGTTAGCGTTAGCAAGGTCAACAGGAAAAAATACCAAATAATAGGTAATGAACACACGCCAGTGTTATTCACAACAAAGATAATGCCCACACAGGAAAGTGAATTGAATATAATGAGTATTTCTTTCACCCAACTATTATAATGATAATGATGATGATCACGCACTAATCACGACCGGTGAGGTAATTTGAGGTAATTCTCACACAATACCGACTGTTTGCGAAGCCGGGCAGAGGTGGCGAAGCAAATGTACAGGCAGTGCGCCGCACGTAGAGGCGGTGCGTGCGCTGCATCCACACCGCTGGTAACATTTGTAGCTCAACGTTTCCAAATGTTACTCGGTAACATCAGCCAACAAAATGTTATTTAATGTTACTAAGTGTTGACGTGATACTGTAAGTCGAGTAACGTTGCTCAACATTCGTTAACATCCGCCAACAAAATGTTATTTAATGTTACTAAGTGTTGACGTGTTACTGTAATTCGAGTAACGTTGCTCAACATTCGGTAACAATGTTACCCCCATTATCTAACAATGTTACCGATTGTCGAGCAACGTTACTCGACATACACGGCAACATTTGTTGTCGGATGTTACTGCGGTGTGGATGAGTAACAATCAACAAATAGTAACAAGGAGCCACAAAAATTACCGAATGTTGCCGAATGTTACCGTGTTGCCTTTAGTTGCTCCACAAATGTTACCGGCGGTGTGGATGCACCGTAGTGGGCCGCGCGGAGAGGCTGTTGACACCTCTGGTGCGCTTGGACGGTGAACTGTGTTAGATATTCATATTCCAGAATAGGCTGGTTTATATTCAGTCAAGTCTGACAGTAATTTCCACCCACCCAGAGTTAGAGGTCTCATTCGATGTCAAAAAAGTACCTTTCAAAGTAAGATAGTTATGTTCTATGTTATATAGGGAGCAGGGTCTATTTTTTACATAACATACTACTAGCACTTCTCGCTGCTCGAAAGCTGTCCACCACAAATCTCGTCAACTTCTCTACCACGACGTACGTCGAGTTCTCTCTTTTGGCACCAATCCTGATGTTTCATTCCAATCTTGGGTATCTAAATAAATCCTTCTGATGAGTTATAATGTTAAAAGTTGCGATGAATAATAGCGAAGAATTAAGTTCGAAATCAGTAGTACACTTTGTTCATTTGGTGTTTGAAACTTTACAATAAAAAAAGTTAAGATCACACAATAACGATTTTTTTTAATAAATATCTTAAAAAAATAAATAAGCAGTAAGGAAAAGCCGCAACATACCTACATAGTATAATACAAAATAATCAACGACTACTTCTGAGAAACAGGCCTCCTCTCTGTGAAAACTTCCTGCCACGTGATCCGTACAACCATACGGATTTACTTATTCTTTATTGTGTACAAAAAAATTACAATAAAAAGCATATTACTTAAAATTTAATTCACAAAGGTGAGCTTATCTCTTAAAAGAGATCTCTTCCAGCCAACCTGTAAAACTGATATATATATACGACATAAATAGTACGGGGACAAGATTGTACACACAAAATAATTAAGTTTAAAACAAAAAAAAACCATCTAATAATACAAAAAACAAGAAATACCTACACACAATAAATATACATATTATATTAATATATAAAATATATGAACTACATATATAAAATAATATATACATATATAAAGTAATATATACATAAATATCAAGGTTTACGAGCCAGAGCAGGAGGACTCATTTTTATACACGCTAATAAATTAGCTCTCGATGTTGTAAACTATACTTACCTACTCATTAGAAACTCCATGCTCGTTCCTACCTTGTATCCTCGTTAGTTAATTCGACTGCTATCTGTTGCCAGCAACTTCGCCCACGTGCTGTTCGAAAATTATCGGGATGAAAAGTATCATTCCAGGATAAAAAATGTCATTATATTGTTAATCCACTCAGTATTTTTCTGTGTGAAAGAGTAAAACATATCCATGGATCCAGCCATACTTGTAAACTTTCGTATTTATTATGCATTTATAATTTATATAGTTAAACTCGTTTATTGGCCCGTGGTCCACCCGCTTGGTTCAACTAGGTGAACCACGGGAAATTAATTTATCCCGTGGTTCACTAATGTTGCCAGCATCATCGCCCAGTATCGTAAATTATCTCACGGGAAGATAAAATCGGTATAAAAACTACCCTACGTGTTAATCCAGGATATAAACTATCTATGTACACAATTTCATTCAAATCCGTTTAGTAGTTTTTGCGTGAAAGAGTAACAAACATCAATACATCCATCCAAACAAACTTTCACGTTTATAATATTAGTAAGAAGTAAGATAATGATTATGTAATTACTTTTATATCACATTTGCTCGTAAAAGGTCTCTTACTGCACCAATTTCAATATCGTAATGTATCTCATTACGTACTTGTGCGTAATTGTAATGTAAAGCGCACGGTTTATCGACACTGATGCTCCGTCTAAAACGAACGGTATTTTTTTATATCTCAGCAAAGAGTTTTTATGTCAGCAAAGTGGTCAACATTTTATGAATAAATTTGACTTTGGGAGATAAAATACAATAAATAAACATTTAATATCTTTAATTTAATTAATTTTGACACCTAATTACAACCATTAATCTGTAACAAAAACACAAAAGTATTAATCTGGGGGCACGGCAGTGCCCCCAAGACGAGCCAAGCGAAGCGCAAGGGCACTACCTACCTTTTCTCGAAGTGTTTTGTCGTTTTTTTTTGAACCCTCATAGAGTTGGTTTCCGATGAACCAGATAGTTCATATTCTCAGTATATGATGTCATAAAATGTATGGCTTGGCTGTTTCGTTACTTACTTCAGAAACTAAATATTCGCATCACCTCCACGACGCGACGGTAGCGAAACGACGAAGCCATAAATTTTTACTGATATGTAGTATTTGTGAAGTTAGGGTCGCTAAAGTTAGGCCGTGTAGATTCAGAAGCTTGGTTCTACATGAGATCTGATATCTTTTTCACAGTGCAAACCTTATGTGGTCGTCTTGGCAACATTTTACATGAAATGTTTTTGGTGGGATTTACTTCATTAGTAATACTGGCTGTTTTTTGTGCCTTTGCCATAAACAAAAGACGCTGTTGCGCGCGTATCGCTAATTTGTGAAAAAGTAAAAATTATTCCGCGCGCTTTTTCTTTTCGCTGTATTGATTTTATTATTACCTATTAGGTATTATTATTTTTTCAAGTAATAAAAATTCATTTGTTTAAGAAAGTCCGAGTTTTATTTATTTCCTCACAAAGCGGTTTGATAATAACAGCCTCTGCTTTCTTATAGCCCTCACCTACGGCTCGAGCTAGCAATATCACCTCAGCTGTAATTTTCAACTTACTGCACTTATATCATAATGTATGTACTATTACTTTAACTGTTATTTTATATTTTTTTGCTTAGAACACAACCATTAACAACAAGACCATTCTTCTGATAACTAGCGTCCCACTTAGTTCCACGAAAGCGTATTGTATTGTTGTGACAATTATTTTGTACCTTCAGCGTAAAAAATCCTTTCAGCCTTAAATTTTCTATGAAAAAGATTGTGAAACGACTTACAAGATAAGCGAATATTTTAGGTCACCCAAAAAATAAGAAGAAAAATCACAGTTAAAATGTTGCCAGAAAGCAAAACAAAGAAAAGACATTTCTTTATTATTGAATTAATTAAAATTGTTTGTTCACTCTAACTCGAGGACGGATGGCAAAAAGTATGAGAATTTATTCTTATTTAAAATTGCATTGTGACAGTCGCGAGGACTTTAATTAATTTTAAAGCTTTTTCTAAACACAACACGTTTAGAAAAAGCTGTAGGAAACAAAACAAACGATGAACGATGGACTATTTGTATAATAATCTACAAGTACCTAGTTGTTCCAGGTATGGGTGTAGTGAATCTTAATCTTTTTAAAGGCAACCACGATGGGGTGCTAAGACAGGAAACCTCCACGTGCGCCCGTGGACTGGAGTTCCCTCTCGGATACGTCCGGGGGGAAGACCAGTTTTTCGGGCCGGTGCACCCTGGGATGCGGGCAAAAACTCTCCTTAGGCACTGTGTGCCTAAGGGGTTTCTTTGCCCGTATGCAAATAGCCTGTCGGGTGGACGCTCCAACGCGTGTCCCTCTGAACAGCAGAGGGCACAGCGGCGGAGCAGGCTTGCGGACGGTGAGTAATGGGTATGCTCGCCGTCCGACCAAGGACCAAGCCCGGGTCGGTGGCGCGTCGTGTTTCACGCGTCACCGACGGGGCCCCTTATGGGGCCAAATGCCTGCCGGGGTCGCGGATTTTTCTTAATCCAGGACACCGTGGCCCCGGAACGTAAAGGGCATCCGACGGAACACGGGTGGATTTTAGTCAGTAAGAGTCTGACAGTCCCTCCCGCCCCGCCCAGGGCGGGAGGACTCATTTGATGATTTTGCCACCCTAAAAAAAAAAAAAAAAAGGCAACCACGATACAATAAAACATCCTAGTATGGGGAAAGTCTTTTTAAGCTATTGCATAGCTTTTATCGCAGGCTCTGGGAGCGGCGGGCGCGAAAAACCTAACGAAAAAACCTGACCACATTTGACAGCACGTCGTTTCAGTTCGGCAGACTTCGGCAATCATAAAGCTACGGACAGACGTGCTCATAAAGGTACGAAGAGGGATTTACTTTTTCTTTCTGATTCTAAACGGCCAGCTATAAAAGGAGTTTTCGCAATGAACCCTACTTATAAAATTCTTCTACAACAAAAAAGTTCTTTATTGCAGTAGTGCACCACAAACATTTTAAATAAATTATATTATCGTTAAATTTACGCGGTAAGCGATTTTTTTCTTTTAAAATAAAAAAAAAATGTTATGCAATAGCTTCACCGCGGCAGTCTCCGAGTGCCACATGTATTTTTTTTTGTAAATAAAACATTACTTACTAAACACGCTTTTGGCCGCTTTTAGCTCATAGCAAAATTTCAAGGAATTAAATCTGTTTTCTTTGTTAAAACTTCAACAAAACATCGTCAACCTTAGCTTAACGACTCAATCGATCATGATGTCAGTTAGGCATAATGATAATTTATCATCTGTAAGCACACTTTGCAAAATGGCACGGCGGCGCGGCGACGTAATGTTCCGTCCCGACCACCTTAGTAAAAATTTGAATGTGAGATTTATTATGTAAATGAGGATTAAACAATGTATATTTACAAACAGCCATACTGAGGTTATATTTACATTACGTGAGCGATCATTATTACTAAGTAAAGTCATTTATTATAATAGTACTTACGACTTGTCTCGTTTCAAAAGCTTCCCTTTCTGACGCACAAAAAGAATGACGCACTATATTTTCGTGAAGTTTTTACTTCCCTTGTAACAAATGACAGTCATATCTCGTATGCATATGTCGACGTGGGAAAACACAATATGCTCCGGACAAATTATCTGAGAGCTTGTTCATAGTGTTGCCAACCGGCTCACGAGATGAAAAATGACGGAGGTTCTTCTCAAACCCGCGTGCTCACACAGCGGCGGTGTTCTAGAATATTACCTTCTTTTTTTAAATAGAATGACTACGTTTTGTCAATCCTGAATAAACTTTAGATTGTATTCTTATATGTTTTTTTATGTAGGTACTATTGTTAAGGATTTTAACAGACTTCACAATAGTTTTATAGTTTAGTATTTAAGAACATCTAAGAAACTTAATGGACGAAATCTCTAAAAATAGCACACGAAGTAGCACTTAAAGGAAACTGCCCTAATAGTTACTAAAAGGAAGAGAATAAAACAAAAGTTTTACTGGAGAAGTTTATTTTTAACGTTTGTTCATATATTGAGATTTCCGAGACTCGTATAGTTAACTTTACCAGTACAAAGTTACACATCTAGCTTTTTATATGGCGAAAACAGAAACTATTGAGAGCACTACTTATGCGGTAACAGACAACAATTGGAGAGTTAATTACATGCGTACTTGTTAAGAATTCTATAGGCAATATCAATAACTATACATTTTTTCGGGCATAGACATAAACAATGAAGCGCTTTCATACTCATTAGTGCAAGGAAATGTTCGTTTAGCTGCAGTCCTTTGGCTTACACATCAACACAACGTTCTAGCCTAGTTGTCTTCGTAAAACGATCGAATTCCGGCGCCACCCTTGTTGGTCCCGTTTTATCTACAAAAAATATGTCCATTTACAGTTCAATGACTCACTTTACTATTTCATTACGCACTATCTCACAGCCGACACCGCGACCACCACATTTCTTCGGCTCTTACTTTTATTTAATTTAACAATTCTGTAACTGAATTTATGCTTCTCATGATATTCAATACTATTATTATCTCCTCTTCCATTAATATCTTCTTTTGTGTCAGCTATCTTTAATTTTACTTTTATCCATCTGTCGTTCTTCCAGTCATATTTTCTGCCCATAGCTAACAAGATGTCTTCAAATTTAGGCCATGGTGAATTTGTAGAACTAGGTTTATTAGACTTATCATTGTTTAAGGCTTCATATTTTATAGTATCGTGTTTATTGATTGTATGTGTCGAAGGCATTTCATTAGTTATATGACTAGTGTTGGCGTATAAAAAATTCCTTTCCACTTTATCGAGGTGTTCATCATTCACCGTTTCTTTTTTACGATCCAGTATATTTGTTACATGTTTGTAGTGTATTCTATCAACATTATCCCCCTTGTATCGCTCTTCTGGATATTCATCGTAAAAGCTTTCTATCTCGCGTTCAATTTTTTCTGCAAAGGAAATTGAAATATGTCAGACACACTTTTTTGCAAGCAATTGTTAGGGAAAGGGGAGAAGTTTTAAAGGAAACAAATTTTCATGACATCGTTCGTAAACAGTTTTGTTTTTTGATTCTCCTTTCGAGAATAAAGGGGACTTTTAACGAATTGAAGAGGAAGATGACGATGATTGTTTTCTTATGAATGCTGTGTTACGAAATAAAGATAACATTTTCTTTATAGCAAACCGCTCTCTCTAAAGCATAATAAAGAAATATTTAAAAGTGTATCATATCGTGCCACAAGAAAAATATGCTGCAAGAATAACAATTTATATGCAAATAAACCGAGTCTTGCATTTTTAAAGTAGAACAGTTATGTGGAGTAATTGTTATTTGCATTTGTTAAAATATAATCAGCACTGTTGCTCAGAGTTAGGTCATAAATTCCTGTGTTACGCAAATCTGTCGCTTTTGTTTAATCGACCCTGGATAACAGTATCGACACTTATATATTACTTAGGCACTAAAGTTTAGTGTATCGACACCAATTTCAACACAGACAGAACTTCGGTATCGTTTCCAAAAGTTTATCGAAAGCTGAGAGCCGGTATCGTAATTAGCAGGAGTTTTGACTGTGTCATTATAGACGACAGATAGTCGTAACATTCTAAGTTTATATGATACTGATACTTTTAAATGGAACAATATGGGGAAATTCGAATTCACATTATGTGATACCGGAAAGCTTTTGCTGTTTTTATGGTAACAATTTTGGCATAGGTAATGTTTTGGTCAAATTAATGTGAGTTGTACGAAAACTATAGAGAATTTTATTAATATTTTGGTGTCGAAGTTATACTTAGTTCGACTATATCTTTCTTATTGTTATCACAACCAATGTTGTCGCAAAAATAAACCTAAAAATTCCTAATGCCACAGTGACGGGAAATCCCGTTAATTATCGCGCTGTTCGACGCTTTACTAACATTTAAAGACTATTTATTATAGCGTAAATTAATATTTCGTAAGGGTGGGCTGGAGGTTAGAAAAAATCCGGTCTCCCTTTGGATTTGTCCATGAATAAAAAAAATATAAGGATCACTATTACTGTTAAATAATTTGGACTATAGGTATCATTAAAAAATATACAGTATAAAGTACAATTTTTCTATCAAATGCAAACGACAGCTTCAATGACACAAACTATCATGACATGGGGATCTTTAACTAAATGTCACAACTGACAATGTTAAATCTTACAAAATATTATTATTTCGTAGAACTCCTTACCTGCCATCGTTTTGTACAATTCAATATCATGTCGAAGCTTTTCTTTGTCCCTTTCCTTCCAATGTCCATCACCCTGATCTGAGGGAAATAAATTAAAGGTATATTTCTACTCTGATAGTAATTTCGGGATGAATAGGAACCTTTCAAAGGTTGGATCGGAATGATCTCGTTTTTATTGTATTGATAGAAATTTCTATTGATGTTTTGCCCGGCAGCACTGATATATTTTCTTATTTTCTTTTCTCTTTGTGTTTCGGTGTTGAAGTAAATAATCAATCTAAGAGTTATTGAGTAGGTTCGCGTGATTGTGGGTCCAGGAAACTTGTTGTAAAGAAGAATTATAGTACATAATATTATATTTACTTTTGTAAGCTTATGCCTTTGAATTTGATGTACTATACTAATTACATCTTTGGAGAATAGAGGGTTTTTTTTTCATGTTAAAATCATCAAATGAGTCCTCCCACCCAGGGCAGGGTGAGAGGGACTGTCAGACTCGTACTGACTAAAATCCACGGTGCCCTTCAATAGCCTGTTATGTCCCGGGGTCACGGTAATGAGATAAGTCCCGCGACCCCGGCAGGCTTTGGCCCTCTAGAGGGGGGCCCCGTCATCATGCTGACACTCTTTGAGGCGCGCGTGGATCTCAACGCGCCGTCGACCCGGGCATGGTCCATGGTCGGACAGCGAGGCGCCCATTACTCGCCGCCCGCATGCCCTCGCCTGCGGTGGCCAGAGATCGTCTGCCGACGTCTGACGCCGTGGGCGTCTACCACTGCGTCTGGGGTGGAGGGAGGACGCTATCCTCTCCATCACGCGGCCCGCCTCCTCCTTCACGAGCATGATTGCTTCGCAGAAGGAGGCGACCGCTTCCCACTCCGTCTCGCCCCGCAGCATGGCCTCGACCAGTGCCGGGCGCGAGAGGTCGCCGCCTATCGCCTCCGAGAGGACACGACGGTGCTCTACCCAAACGGGGCAGTCCTGCACCGTATTTTCCACCGTGTCCTCCGGGCGATCTTCGCAGTGGTGACACTCAGGCGTTTCTTCCCTCCCTATCAGACACAGGAACCTCCGAAACTTCCGTGTCCGGTGAGGACTTGCGTCATGCGGTAGGTCAGGACGCCGTGACGCCTTTCCAGCCACTCCTCAAAGAGGGGTCTTACCGCCGCGATTGCGGCGTGCCCGGAGAATAGAGGGTAGAGAATTATTATAAAACCCTTCATATTCTACAAAGAAAAAGTAATAGGATCAGATAAGAATATAATTAATTATCTAACCCTTCTTTTGTAAGAAGAGCCAGATAATGCAATTCTATTAAATATATTATTTGTTGTTAAATTAACTTACCAATACAAACTATGAAGATAACGACTAAGGCCGTATAGTCCATTATATGCCTATACATCAGCCTTCTAATGATGCCTTCGGACCTGAAACAATACAAACTAACTTTAGTTCAATGGGCGGAAACTATGTTCGCGTATTTGTTGCAATAACATTCAATTTATCCTTAGTTATACCTACGTAAAGCATAAACAGATTTCACGGAGAAGTGTTTAAATTAATCTGTATTTTTTTTAAGTTGCCACACATTAGGTATTTGTCCTGTGTCGTGGGTGCGTTTACAAACATAGAAACTCACATACACAAACACCCAGACCCGGAACAACTACTTGTAGGTCATACAAATATTTGTTACGTTCGGGGTGGTTCGGGGATCGAACCCGTGACACGCTGCGCAGCAGTCGATCGGTTAACCGCTGCGCCAACCGTGCGTCACAATATAAAACAAAAGGGTAGTGAAATGGTTAATAGAAACTTGCCGAGGTACTACTGGTAATGATACTGGTAGATCCACGAAATAGAAACTACAATTTGCATGATGTGCTTTCATTATGTCCTGTATAAAATAATTTAAGTTATCCTCTCACCTAAGGGCGGAAATCACACTTCAAAACTATGCAGTGAAAATAAAATTAAACAAGTTGTTACCGCGCTGAAAATATTTAAGCACAAATATTTTATAAACTGCGCACAACTTCCTCCTGGATATTTGCAAACTTTCAGTTGCATTTTGGGCCAAAGGCATGCCGAGATTTTAGTGGAAAAATTAGGAAAATATGCGCTGACTTTTTGTCCGGTTCGTTACGAAATGTATGCAGAAGAATAGTTGAGTTACAATGTCCGGACAGTATCCCCAGAGAGTAAAGCTTAGTAAAGTTATGCTTTTGTGTACGAAAACTTTTATGATAAACAAAAGAGTAATCGCTGCTATTGTTTCACTTTCGAAAAAATATGATATGTAGGAATAGTTGAAAAGACATGTTTCAAAAAGATGCTAAAATAAAGAAACAGGTTGACGGTACGGACACCAAGTTTAGTAACGTAAAGACTGTACTATAATAGATATAAAATTATATTTGAAGGGTAGAAGTTATTTACGGCACATAGGACGAGGTTTTCCTTTAATTTGTATGTATGTCGTAAACAGGGATTTAGGGATCAAGTAAGAGGAAGGTCATCATTTTATAACCTAAACCTTTCTCAAACCTGTGCATGATAACATATATAATTCTACAGGAGCTGATAATCTTAATCATCCACTTGTTATGAGCATTCTTGCGAATGTTACATTACAGAAAACAAACGAGAGCGTTTTAGCTAGCATTCTAACGAGCTTTTTGCCAAGCCGACTGTCAAGTTAGACCGTTGACTAGAGTTTTTGCAAGAAAGATCGCTAAAATGTTCGTAGTGGCTCTATGGTTGGCTCTGTTCGTTGTTCAGATCGACAAAATTAAAAAATGGTGAATGCTCGATGTTCTGTTACAAATGAATGCTCAAATCTATCAACACCCTATGTAGGGTTTATAATCTTAATAAAATAGGCTAGAAATTATGCCCAAAAAAAATCTTAACTGGGCTAGGAATTATTTAGAACCTGCTCGGAGATATTTTTGTGCCAGTTTATACAAATCAGCGAATATTAGTGTAACAGTAGAGCCACACTAACGGGAAATGTCGTTAATTGTCGCGTAACTGAACGTTTAGGCGAACATTTAGAGGCTATTATCGCAGAAATCAACGGGCAATGCCATTAGAGTGGCCCAGCTGTAATGGTGTGTAAGCTCATGTCAACGGAACGCGTATGAACTTTTCCGAAATGCTCATGCTTAATCTCTTTAGTATATAATCCAATGACAGTTACCAGCAGTGACTTTGGACTCGTGTAGCTAAACATTATCCCAGAGGAATGTTTTTCAATCATAATATACTAAGTGTTATTTCAGACTAAAATTCCGTGAATATTCGTTCTCTGTTCGGGCGTCCATCCAGTAAGAAACATCTAAACAAACTTTCGTTTTTTTCATTCATGATATTAAAATAGATTTTCTTACGCAGCAACACCAAAAAAAGGTAATAGGATAGAGGCAAACTAATCTAGACCGCAAAGTTGTATAACAAAATTGTAGGCGAGCACATTGAACCTCCCCTTTATTTTCAACAGAATTCACTACTGGACCCTTAGTTTTGATCAAGTCGTTTCCCGTCAACCCTTATCAAAGTAGACCTATTTCTTAATAATATTTTCACGGTTTTGTTCTGAACGAAATGAAGGCGTGTAATAAGTAACAGGAACCTACGAAGATTTGATAAATTCTACTGACCCAAAATTCTTTAGAAAATACACTTGTAAGCCGGGCCACACTAACGGAATTTCCCGTTGATTGTCGCGAAATGAAGGCGTGTAATAAGTAACAGGAACGTACGAAGATTTGATAAATTCTACTGACCCAAAATTCTTTAGAAAATACACTTGTTTTAAGTTCAAAAAATATGACCGAATCGAGAACCTCCTGCTTTTCGAGTCGGTTAATTTTTGGTTCTAGGATATGCTGATTATCAAAAAGCTGTCAGCAATATGACGGGGACCCCTTAAATGGCTAAAGCCTGCCGGAATCGCGGGACTATCGAGTAACCGTGCGTGGCCCCGAAACGTAAAGAGCTATAGAAGGACACCGTGGATTTTAGTCAGTACAAATTTGACAGTCCCTCCCGTCCTGCCCTGGGTAAGGGGAGTTATTTGATGATTTTACCAGGAAAAAAAAGGATAGTATATGCCGATTTTCTCACAATATTTTCGTTCACCGCTGGGCAGCATAATGAAAAATAATAATACAATAGCTGGCTGAAGCTTTACTACGCTCATAGAAAATATTCCTACTGCATTAAATTTAAGAAAACGAAAATCAGAAGGAGCAAATAAAGCTACGCAGCTTTACATATATGAATGTAAATATTAAAATCATTGCTGCTCTATTCCGGGAAAAAGCCTTTGAGAAAGACAAAAATAAACATAAGCGCCTTACATTGAAATATGAATGCTTAGAAAGTTTATGCAAAACAGAATTTTAGGACCCAAATTACGAAAATATGAAGAAGCCATTCAAATCCTTGCAATGTCGAAATTTTCAGGAAAATAAAAATTAACTTATATTATTCAGGTTTCTCGGCGACATTGCCCGCTAAAATGAAATTTATGGAATTCTCCTGCGCCAGGGGCAAAGTTGAACGATGTGGTGACTTTTTAATTTGTTCAAGGCTTTTTTCTGTCACCTCTTATTAAAATACGTTCCATCTAATATACAGTGATGTTATCTGCACCTGGCACCATAATTATTTGCATATTTAGATTTTCACTTTGTGTCTTTATCCTGTTGAAATATTTCGGGGAATTATTTTTGGGTGTTGTAATTAAAAAAAAACTTGAGAGGTGTCAAGGGACACCCGGATGGAACGAAGTTACTGTATACACTCAACAAAAATAATCGTCGCGACACCACACTGTTCAATGCGACCGATGTTTTTTATTATTTAACCTTGTTATAGTTTATTTTCAAAACAATACTACCACGGAACGTGTATTTGATATTAATCAATTATGTCAAACAATTAGCGGCAAATATTATTTACGTTTTAAATTAACTAAATAACTAAGATCTCCAATGTTTTCTTTTTTTTTAATGTCCTTCCCTTCTTTATTTGTTACCTAAAATGAAAGCATGAAAGAATGTCAGCTCGTAAATGTCTCTACTACCTAAACACAGACGCAAAAAGGTCGCCTTCCAATTAACTAAAAGTTAATGATCGCAGTTTGTTGTTATTAGCAATCTAAAGAGGCCTAGATGCTTGTCTTACTAATGTTCCTACCTAATTCTATTCTTCCCATAAACTTTGTACCAATATACATTTTTGTTTGAGCAATTTTTTAATCTACTTACAGTTTGAAAAAAATTGCCCGTTAAAACAAAAGCGTTTTTTTTAATTCAACGTTTGTCTTCAATATAAATCGATTCGTTTATTTGTGAAAATCGTATTGAGAAAGAAATTGCTTTCTCATTTATGCTCGTATTCTGAAATGTGAGTCATGAATCTTCAGATCCAATAAATAGATCTAATCTCTACTCAAATCTAGTATTAAAACGCGAATCATGACGAAGCGTGACTTTTGGTATAGAATACGTGCTTAAGGTAGGTAGTATCTACGTGCTTCTATTTACGTTTCGAGCTACAAGTGTGAGCTGAATTAACATCAATTCAAAATCAAAATCAAATATTTTTATTTCACATAGGCCCATGAGGGCACTTATAAAACGTCGACAGCAGGTGCTCGGTTCGGGTTGGTCGATTCCATGGAGAAGAACCGGCAAGAAACTCCATGGTTACTCTTTTAAAATATAGTATGTTTTACAAAATGATTGTTACAGTTTTGAATAGGTACATAAATATGTGAGAAAAACGTAGGCCTAGTAACAAGGGAGAAGTCCTTAAGAAAATTAGCACTACAAAAAAAGAAATACATATAATTATATACACACGACCTACAATGTTCTCACATTCACAAAAAAGAAGTATGAATCTATATAAAAAAGAAAGCTATAAAAGCTGCGTAACTTCTATACTATCTTACAAACTGTAACTAGTCTGAACAAAAAGAGTAAAACCTAAGGCAATATAATATTGCAAAACGAACACAATAAAATAAAAAAATAAAAAAAAACTATATACAAGAATAAAATAAAATAGAACAATGTTATCCTAACACGTGGATTATAGAAGTTAGATACCTCAAAATAAGTGCTGCTGCTGAGCTGCCAGGGAAGCCACTTGTGCAGAATGTACTATTGCCACACATCCTTGTCTTCAACGTAGTCCTTAATTTTGTAATATGCTTTTTTAATAAGGACACGTTTAATATGGGTTTTAAACTTTCCCTCAGTAAGTTCAGTAACTGACTTAGGCAATTTGTTATAAAAACGTATGCTGTTAACAAGGAACGACTTGCTCGTCTTTGCTAGTCTGAATCTAGGTATTACAATTTCGTGTTTACTGCGTGTATTGATATTATGAAAATCGCTTCTAGTCTTGAAGAGTCCTAGATTTTTGCGAACATACAGAATATTCTCTAAAATGTACTGAGAAGGCAGTGTTAAAATATCAATTTCTTTAAATTTCTCCCTAAGAGACTCACGAGGGCCCATTTTATAAATTGCGCGGACCGCCCTCTTTTGTAATATAAAAACTGAATCTACGTCCGCTGCGGAACCCCACAGCAAAATGCCGTACGACATAATACTGTGGAAATAAGCAAAATATACTAGCCTAGTTGTGGCTACATCAGTTAGCTGCCTTATTTTCCTTACCGCATATGCAGCAGAGCTTAACCTACCCGAAAGAGTTCTAATGTGGCCGCCCCACTGTAATTTTGAATCAATAGTAATACCCAAGAATACAGTTTCTGCAACAGCATCGAGTTTATTGCCGTCAAGTTTT
Source organism: Agrotis exclamationis (assembly GCA_950005045.1). Classification (NCBI taxonomy): domain Eukaryota; kingdom Metazoa; phylum Arthropoda; class Insecta; order Lepidoptera; family Noctuidae; genus Agrotis; species Agrotis exclamationis. The sequence continues at coordinate 11,748,442 of OX465419.1, forward strand.
AAATTTAGACCCACTTGTTGAACATTTGGTAACGAGAACTTAAGACACTTTGTTTTGTTCGCATTCAGTAATAGATTGTTAGCTGCGAACCATTTTGAGAGAACACCTAGACTTTCGTTTACATGTACAACATCCGTATCTTTTCTATTTATTTTAAAAATAAGCGATGTATCATCAGCAAAAAGAATTATATCTGATAAGTTGGCCATCATGAATGGAAGGTCATTGATATAAACTAGAAATAAAAAAGGGCCAAGAATTGAACCTTGAGGCACGCCCATCTTGACTAGAGACCCAGATCACGTCGCCCCATTCACATTAACTTTTTGCTGCCTGTTTGATAAATAGGAAAGAACAAGGCCAGCAGCTTTACCACGAATTCCGTAATGATGTAATTTAAGAATGAGTGTATTATGGTCGACGTAGTCAAACGCTTTGGAGAGGTCACAAAAGATACCAATGGCATCCTGAGATTTCTCCCAGGATTCCAGGACGTGACTGATGAGTTTAACTCCCGCGTCAGTCGTCGACCGACCTTTCGTGAAACCAAACTGCTGACTATGCAGAATTCCATTTGAATTAAAATGTGACAACATCTGATCCAGCATAATTTTTTCATAAATTTTACTTAATGCCGGGAGCACAGATATGGGTCGGTAATTAGAGGGATCACATTTACAACCTGATTTAAAAATTGGTACTACTTTACTATGTTTCATTAAGTCGGGAAACTTGCCACTATCCAAACATTGATTGAATATGCCCATCAGAACAGGAGCAATTGAATCAATAATATCTCCAAGCACCTTGACGGATCGGGCACGCCGCAATCGCGGCGGTAAGACCCCTCTTTGAGGAGTGGCTGGAAAGACGTCACGGCGTCCTGACTTACCGCATGACGCAGGTCCTCACCGGACACGGAAGTTTCGGGAGGTTCCTGTGTCTGATAAGGAGGGAAGAGACGCCCGGGTGTCACCACTGCGAAGATCGCCCGGAGGACACGGTGGAGCATACGGTGCAGGACTGCCCCGCTTGGGCAGAGCACCGCCGTGTCCTCTCGGCGGCGATAGGCGGAGACCTCTCGCGCCCGGCATTGGTCGAGGCCATGCTGCGGGGCGAGACGGAGTGGGAAGCGGTCGCCTCCTTCTGCGAAGCAGTTATGCTCGTGAAGGAGGAGGCGAGCCGCGAGAGAGAGAGGGCAATGTCCTCCCTCCGCCCCACCCGCGGTGGTTGGCGCCCACGGCGTCGGACGTCGCAAGACGATCTCCGGCCACCGTAGGCGCGGGCATGCGGGCGGCGAGTAAAGGGCAACTCGCAGCCCGACCATGGACCATGCCCGGGTCGACGGCGCATTGTGTTCCACGCGCGCCTCAAAGAGCGTCAGCATGATGACGGGGCCCCCTCTCTAGAGGGCCAAAGCCTGCCGGGGTCGCGGGACTTATACCATTACCGTGACCCCGGAACATAAAGGGCTATTGAAGGACACCGTGGATTTTAGTCAGTACAAGTCTGACAGTCCCTCCCGCCCTGCCCGGGGTGGGAGGACTCATTTGATGATTTTACCACGGAAAAAAAAAAAAAAAAAAAAAAAGCACCTTGACGGATATCCCCCACAAGTCTTCAGTATTTTTAATATTAAGACTATTGAATGCTTTTTTAATGGTAGCAATAGAAATAGCTGTGAATTTAAAGTCCGGTATGTCCTTAGTAAAGTTGTCTTTAAGAAGGGCCTCAGCTAGCTTTGGTGAGGAGGGGAGAGATTTAGTGACTTCAAGCGGTATGTTTGTAAAGAAATGTTCTAGTGTCTCAGCGACTTCTTGCTTACCAGAAATGGATTTATTGTCTATTTTTAAAGACATTTCATTCTGATCTCGATTTTGTGACTTACCACTTTCTCTGTTAATGACCTGCCAAACAGTTTTTATTTTATTATTGGAAGCATTAATTTTATTACTTATTATTTGAGATTTAGCTTGAGCGCAAACTTTTTTGAATATTTTTGAGTATTTTCTGACATAATTATGAAAAACCAGATCTGAAGTTAAAGATTTTTCATGATATAAATTATATTAGTTATCTCTGCTTTTTCTTATTCCCGCAGTGGCCCATTCACTAAATTTGGATTTACTATTAACTTTAACTTTTTTTACTGGACATGTTTTATTGAATTCCTGACAAACGGTTGAAAATAATATATCATAGTTTTTATTTGGGTCTTGTGTATCAAAACAAGCAGTAGACAGATTGCTAAGAACATTATTATTAAACGATTTTAATTTATTCTTAGTAAGAGGTCTTAATTCTATTGTTTTAGCTAACTTAATTTTTTGATTAAACTCTAATGATACAAGTTGGCCAGTATGGTCTGACCTAACGCCACTAATTAAACAGGAATCTTTAACTTTACAATTAGTAAAAATATTATCTATGCATGAAGCTGAAGTTGGTACAGTCAACGCAGGAGCTCGAGGCTAAATAATTACATTAAGCCGTGCTTACCGAGGTTGGTTTGTGGATGGGTGACCATCTGTCATAGCGAGTTTCCTAAGTGCCTCGGAAAGCACGTAAAGCTATTGGTCCCGGCATTCATTTGTAGATCTTTGACAGTAATTATTACTGTTAGAAGCTCTAAAGTCTGACAACCAGTCTTACCATGGAGTAACATGTTACCCAGTTACTGAGTTGTAAAGGTTCGATAGGCAGTCACTCCATGTAAAATACTGATATCCAGTTGCACCTGGTGGGAAAAGGCTAGACAGATGATGGTACAGTCTTCGCGCGTTCGTAGGAAGAATTTGACATTTACAGTAGTATTAAGTAGCTGTAAAGGAGACTCGTAGCGGGACCATCTAACAGGATACAGGATGCAAGGGACTAATTAAATAGGGTGGTTTTTAGTTTTTATGAGCCTGACTGTCCGTTCCGCTCCACCCTGGGCTAATGACTTAATTGATGATTTTTCACTGATTGATAAGAGCACAGATAATTAAAAAAAGTAAGTGGCACTCGGGGACTGCCGCGGTAAAGCTATTGCATAGCATTTTTTATCAACTTATGCAATTATAATTATTTATTTATTAAGCTATTGCATAGCTTTTATCGCAGGCTCTGAGCGCGACACGGCGCGAAAAACCTAAGGAAAATACCTGACACCACGCATCGTCTAACGTCGTTTCAGTTCGGGCGACTTCGGCAATCATAAAGGTACGGACAGACGTGCTCATAAAGGTACAGTCAGGTTTTTTCCTTAGGCTTTTTTGTTAGGTTTTTGGGAATTCGGTCAACGCGCCGCGCCGCGCTCAGAGCCCGCGATAAAAGCTATGCAATAGTTTAAAATTATAATTATGCAATATCCAAATTAATTTGATAGTACAAGGTTTGAAAACACTTTCTTCGTAATACTCGTATCATACAATTCGTATCATTTATCGATTAGTTATAATACTTGCATCATTTTAAATTGTTTATGCTCCTGTAATAAACGATACATTTTGAAAACGTTGCAACTTCTTTAAAAAGTTGTTGAAAAAGTCGCATTAGTCTGGATGTGAAGTAAAAAGTTCGCGCTAAAATGTAAACGGTCATTAGTTGCGGATTACTGACGACGCGTGGGCAAACTGCTGCGACGGAGGCAGCTAGACCAAAATAAAATGTCTAGACTTTTTACGTCATTAGGAAAATAAACAGAGGCCTTATACAGCGTACTTGAAGTATTTACTGTGTTTATTCTATGGAAAATTAAAAAAGCGCCTCCAGTGTATACCAACGAAGAAATTATTATTTTTTTATCAAATTATCGTCAAAGTTTCAGTGACTTTACATCACATAAACGTGAAAAGTCATGCTAGGCTTCAGGAGTGTGGTAATGATGGCAAGGTTGACGTAGTGCCTGACCGATTGACTGCGGTGGCGCGTGTGCGGTGTTCGATTCCCGCACGCATTGTTTGTGATAAACAATGATGTAGAAATTTATACTAGAAGAGAGCAAAATGCTCTTTTTTTTCAATGGTCTTCGAATACAAATTAGATACTTCACCATCTTGATTCTCATATTTCTTCATCAATCAAAAAGCATAAAACAACACTTTGAATAAAATAAAACCTATTTTTTTTGAGTGCCACGCAAAAAAAACACAAAGCAAACAGTTAAGATACACACAATATAACACATTGTTTAAATCAACAGTACAACATAAGAAAATACATTATAGCAATAAAGCACAAAACAAACAAATTGCAATTTAAACATTTCTAATTTTAAGAAGATTGCGGATTATAGAAGATTTCCGTAACAGGAAGAAAACACAATTTTGAAATTGGACGTTTCATCGTAGTGCCCTTACAACGAACAGTGATAACGCGCGTTAAGTTATCGTTACCCGGATGCATTTGCGTAATTCTACAGTACGCCGGATACGCCCACTTAGCTGGAGGTAAGTTTTCTTCCTTTATTGAAACTATATCACCTATTTGACAGTCAGGGTTACGAATTTTCCATTTATGTCTTTGGAAGAAGTTAATCAAATATTTTTGTTTCCATCTACGCCAGAAGTGCTGCACCATACGTTGTACTAATTGCCATCTGCGTAAAGTACTAATTGTGGCATTTTCATAATTGCAGTCAGGGGCTACTACCAATGAGTGACCCACCAAGAAATGGCCAGGAGTCAGAGGTACAGGATCCTCTGGATCGCTATTACCCTGAGACAAGGGCCTAGAATTTAGGCATGCCTCAATTTGAGAAAGCTCTGGGGATAGCTCTTCAAACGTCAAAGTTGAACTCTCTTGGTTAAAAAGGATCTGCAATTCCTTGGCAGCGCTCACAAAATTGGTACCATTGTCGCTCCAGATTTGACGACACTGGCCGCGTCTAGAAACAAAACGTTTGAACGGTGCCAGGAAACCCTCAGTTGATAAATCTGAAACAGCTTCAATGTGTACTGCGCTCGTGGCCATACACACAAATAAGCAGATGTATCCCTTATACGACCGCTGTCCACGACCTTTAGAGGCTCTCATCTGTATGGGGCCCGCATAGTCGACACCGGAATTAAGAAACGGTTTACTGGGAGTCACTCTACAAGCTGGAAGGTCTCTCATGACCTGTTGGTTTATAGTCGCTGCGTATCGAGTACAGGGAACACAATGACGTATATGAACTCGTACAATATTTTTTGCCCGACTGATCCAGTACTTGGTGCGTAGAAAATTGAGCACCAGTTGCTGTCCTCCATGAAAAGTCTTTTCATGTGCGTTGGCTACAATTAACTTAGCCAAACTTGAACCATGAGGAATTACAACTGGGTGCTTTGTATCATCAAGCAGTGGAGAATACCGCAGCTTTCCACTAACGCGCAACATCTTTGATATGACCGTTCTTTTTGTTTCAGTTGCAGCAGGAGGTGACATCTTTACAGAATAATCAAATTCATGAGTGTTCCGGTTCCAGGTAAGTCCCAAAATCTTAGTTACTGCATCAGTTTTAATGTCCAAGGCTCTACCAGAACTTTCCTTTAAAGTTTCCATCGACATTCTATTGCTTGACCACTTTTGCAATTGGAACCCTCCTTTCTGTAACAGACTGTTCATTTCACTATAAACTCTCTTTAATTTTGTTTCAGATTGACCTCCAGTCATCGGATCGTCCGTATAGAAATCTGACTTCACCTTCTCAGCAGCCAATGTATACATATTACCTTCATCGCACGCAACTTGGTGCAATGACTTGACAGCCAAGTAAGGAGCGCATGACGTTCCAAAGGTGACCGTCAGAAGTCTGAAGTCCTCTATTCCTTTTTCAGGATCCTCTCTCCAGACAATTCTTCGGAAAACCGAATCTGATCGAGCTACTTTAATTTGGCGATACATTTTTATTACATCTGCTGTCAGACAGATCGGATGATGTCGCCATCTCATGACAATATGTCTCAAATCTGCCTGAAGAGTGGGTCCTACCATTAAGTTGTCATTAAAGGAAACTCCGTTAGTTCCCTTACATGACGCGTCATAAACCACTCTTATCTTAGTGATCAGTTTATCTGGTCTAACCACTGCGTGATGGGGCAGATAAACCGCATCACTCTTATTTATTTCAGCCTCGTCGGTGATTTTCTCCATATGGCCCAGCAATAAATACTCATTTATAAAATCCGTATACAGTTGTTTTAATTCATGATTCCTACCCAACTTCCTTTCTAAACCTAGCAATCTTTTTACAGCTATATTTTTAGAATGACCATATTTATAAGGTGGATCTTCTGAACGAAAAGGCAATTTTACGACATATCGACCATTTTCATCTCTTTCCGTAGTATGTACGTAAAATTCTTCATAAGCCTGTTCTTCAGGCGTAAGATGCTTTTTCGATTCAGCAGGCTCAGAGTCTAGTTCCCATTCATTCAATTCAATTAGAGTGTGCATAGCGATCACAGTGTTATGGGAATTTAGATATCTATCTGCCTTACTAACATGGCCTGACACAATCCAACCTAAATGCGTATCTTGTGCGACCGAAGAGCCTGCGGGGCTCTTGATCAGACCTTCCTTTAAAATACGGCAGTATGTTTCAGCTCCTAACAAAATGTCAATTTTATTAGGAGAATTAAACTTTGGGTCTGCTAGACGTATACGGTTAATTGCTGGCCAATCCACAAATTCGAATGCTGTATTTGGCATAACTGAGGTCAGTGAGCTTAATACATGCGCAGTTACATTCATGGTAAAAGAGGGATCATGCAACGATTGTATGTTAATATTCACCACATGTTTAGAAACGATGTTGCCATTACCACCTCCTATACCTGCAATAGTAGTCTTTGAACCTACTTTCTTCAAACGTAGTAATTGCGCTGCTGCCTCAGTAATGAAGGATGCTTGTGATCCTTGATCCAACAAAGCTCTCAAAATTTGAGAGGACCCATTTTGTGATTCAGCTTTTACTAAAGCCGTGGCTAACAAGACTTGACCCTGTGCTTGTCCATTCACAAAATGAGTTGCTATATTTGCACTAACATCTGGTACGGGCTCTGAAGTACATTCATGTGGGGTAATAGGATCCATTGACGTAGAAACCCCACTGACTTCATCAGGCTTCTTAGGATGCAGCAACGTATGATGCTTCCGCTGACATATACGGCATTTAGAAAGAACACGACAAAATTTGGAAGTATGATGACTTCCCAAACAATTAAAACAGACACCTAAAGACTGTGAAATGGCACGACGTCCGTCAATATCTAGTTGACAAAACTTCTTACAATTTGTGAGCTTGTGACTCTCCGAACAATGAGGACATGAAACATTAGTATTGACATGCATAACTTTAGCGTGAGATGTAGAATTATTATCGCCTTTTAATTTATGTTTAGGCTCAATGCATTCTAAGGCACGAAAACGTGTCTCTAAAAACTCGCAAAACTGTTTAAAGGAGGGTAGATCGTCGGATGATTTACTAACATGCAGTTCCCACTGCTTCCTAGTTTCTACGTCCAACTTCAAACTTGCAACATAAACAATAATAACATCCCATGAACTAACATCAATCCCAATATTGGTAAGTTCGTGCAAACAATCACTTGTAACATTAAGCAAATCTTTAAGTGCCTTCGATGATTCGCTTGCAATATTACGCTGGCCAAATAGTCGGTTAAAAATACATGTGGACATAAATTTCTTATTATTAAACCTATGTTCTAACATTTCCCAACATTTTTTATAGTTTAATTCAGTTATAGGAACATGTCTTATAAGCTGCTCTGCTTCACCTGACAGCTGAGTTTTTAAATAGTGGAGTCGTTGCACGTCATCAAGTTTTTTATTATTGTGGACTAATGACAGGAACAAATCTCGAAACGACGACCACTCTGTATATTTTCCACTAAAAGTAGGTAAAACTATTTTTGGCAGTCTTACCAAACTGTCAGATGAATCATCGCGACCTTCTTTAACTGGACTTTTGGAATTGTGAAACCCCAACTGAGACAGAGCATTCTTCAATTCAACCTTGTACATTAAATACGTTTCAGAAACTTTCTCATGAATATCTTCCTGAAAGAAAACATATAATTCATCGCCTTTACATTCGCCTACTATTTCTTCGTATTTTGCCGTAAAATTCTTGAATTGAGACTCCAACATCTCTAGACGTGTTTCCACATAAATGCAATTTATACGATCTTTCGGAGACTTTTTGAAATTGGTCAAGCCCTTCTCAATCTGTTCTACAATCTGCTTCAACTTTCTCAATTCCTTTTCCATGTTGAATTTCAAGTTTCAACCAGTGCAAATTTTCAAAGTCCAGTATAGGATAAATTTTTCTAAGTGTTTTGGACTTGTAAAATCGGTCCAAAATCGGGCATAGATTCGATGTCTGGTCGTTTTTATCGAAACTATTCTAAGTGCCTGACCGATCGCACACTGTAATTTACTAAGTCCATGCAATGACTTTGCACTATAACACTTGAATGTACTCACGGTTTTATGTCCACTTATGAACTTCACTACTCACTGGGTCCAGTAGAGATTCACAAACCGACAACTAGCGCCACCTCGTATCAAGTAGCGTAATAAATCCTTGTTACTTGTGTTCTTCCAAAAACGCCCTTCGGCTCGTTGGGACCATGTACAATATCGGTACAAGATGCCTTGAAGCCAATGAAACGCAGTACCTCAGAGCAAGACTTTTTTAACCAAGAGAGTTCAACTTTGACGTTTGAAGAGCTATCCCCAGAGCTTTCTCAAATTGAGGCATGCCTAAATTCTAGGCCCTTGTCTCAGGGTAATAGCGATCCAGAGGATCCTGTACCTCTGACTCCTGGCCATTTCTTGGTGGGTCACTCATTGGTAGTAGCCCCTGACTGCAATTATGAAAATGCCACAATTAGTACTTTACGCAGATGGCAATTAGTACAACGTATGGTGCAGCACTTCTGGCGTAGATGGAAACAAAAATATTTGATTAACTTCTTCCAAAGACATAAATGGAAAATTCGTAACCCTGACTGTCAAATAGGTGATATAGTTTTAATAAAGGAAGAAAACTTACCTCCAGCTAAGTGGGCGTATCCGGCGTACTGTAGAATTACGCAAATGCATCCGGGTAACGATAACTTAACGCGCGTTATCACTGTTCGTTGTAAGGGCACTACGATGAAACGTCCAATTTCAAAATTGTGTTTTCTTCCTGTTACGGAAATCTTCTATAATCCGCAATCTTCTTAAAATTAGAAATGTTTAAATTGCAATTTGTTTGTTTTGTGCTTTATTGCTATAATGTATTTTCTTATGTTGTACTGTTGATTTAAACAATGTGTTATATTGTGTGTATCTTAACTGTTTGCTTTGTGTTTTGATGGAATTCAAACTTCATATTGTCATGAAATGTTTAACTTGTCTATTGTAAATATTTGTTATGTTTTGAGCGGAACCATATCTGTCCACTATATTGCAATACTATGTAAAGAAGCCGTCCATTATTTAAAATTTACGGTAAGAAAAGGAACATATTCCTTTTGGTGGGCGGAATGTTCAGATTAGGAACATGGATAATTGGGGTATGATCAATCCCAACGCAATCCCATGGTTTAAGCTAGTATTTTGTAAAGATAGTACCAGATGGCTCGATAGATGGCGTTGGGGTCGATTTAAATCACGCTATGGTTTCGTTGCACGGCTGGGTATATATATATCAAGTTTACAAAAATAAAATTGTCTTGCTCTGAGGTACTGCGTTTCATTGGCTTCAAGGCATCTTGTACCGATATTGTACACAATTCGTATCATTTATCGATTAGTTATAATACTTGCATCATTTTAAATTGTTTATGCTCCTGTAATAAACGATACATTTTGAAAACGTTGCAACTTCTTTAAAAAGTTGTTGAAAAAGTCGCATTAGTCTGGATGTGAAGTAAAAAGTTCGCGCTAAAATGTAAACGGTCATTAGTTGCGGATTACTGACGACGCGTGGGCAAACTGCTGCGACGGAGGCAGCTAGACCAAAATAAAATGTCTAGACTTTTTACGTCATTAGGAAAATAAACAGAGGCCTTATACAGCGTACTTGAAGTATTTACTGTGTTTATTCTATGGAAAATTAAAAAAGCGCCTCCAGTGTATACCAACGAAGAAATTATTATTTTTTTATCAAATTATCGTCAAAGTTTCAGTGACTTTACATCACATAAACGTGAAAAGTCATGCTAGGCTTCAGGAGTGTGGTAATGATGGCAAGGTTGACGTAGTGCCTGACCGATTGACTGCGGTGGCGCGTGTGCGGTGTTCGATTCCCGCACGCATTGTTTGTGATAAACAATGATGTAGAAATTTATACTAGAAGAGAGCAAAATGCTCTTTTTTTTCAATGGTCTTCGAATACAAATTAGATACTTCACCATCTTGATTCTCATATTTCTTCATCAATCAAAAAGCATAAAACAACACTTTGAATAAAATAAAACCTATTTTTTTTGAGTGCCACGCAAAAAAAAAAAACGAATGTGAAATGGCTTTTTCAATTTCAAATACATAAATACGAAATCGAATAAAGAATAGCAATGCAGTTTATTTAGTCTTCCATTTAATACATTTGTTGTTATCCAAGCGTTAAGGTAAACAAAACATTTTTGCATGAATATCTACATAAATATTGTATTACAATGGGATTCTTGAAACTTGAATTTACTGTACGAATATCGTCATCATTTGCTTGCCTGTCTCAACTACTTATGTTGTAGTTAATTTACCTTTTTTTTACAAAAGCCACAACAACAGTCACTAAAATATGTAATTTAAAATTATATAGTACTTAAAACAATTTAATATTGCGTATTTTAACGACGTTGTTGCATATTTCAGGCATTTATGTTGCATATTTGCATGCATATTTCGCCAATTTTAAGTTGCATATCCAGTCATAGTCATAAAGAATGGATACCGAAGTCTCTGAGCACAGAGGGAAAGACGACACGTGTTCTGTAACAAAGCCTAACATGGTATAAGCCAAAAAGGCTAATTCAGGCCGGGCTAAGCCGTCTAATAAAATACCGCAGGCGACAACTAATGAAGATGCCTTTAAAATAACATAACATCTGTGTTTTGGATCAACACAAACACCATACCACTGTGGAGGATGCTAAACCACTTTTCCTGCTCGTTCTACACAATCAAATGCGTCTTCCAATGTAGCTAGCAATAGCTACGTTATACAGAATACATCTGTATTCTGGTTTGTAGACAAGATATGAATAAAATTGACACGTAATGAAGAAGAAGAAGAATATAAAATATAAAGCCTGTCAATGAGATGTAAGGTCAGCAAAAGAGATATGTATCCAGGGAGCAAGATAGTTTTCCTTTATGCTTTATGTTGTATGTATGGGCTCTTTGCTTGAATGCTACATACAGCCAAAAAGTTTGATACGTAGACACATTGTTTATAACACAATGTTGAAAAAAAACTTGCTGCGTGGGTATTTACTTCATATTGTTGACTGTAAATATTAACTTAAACAAAAAAACTACTAGGAATTTCTAAAACAACACCAAAACACGAACAACAAAACTGGAAAGTTATAATTGTACATGCCAACTACTTAAAATTTAAAGTATAAACATTGTACCAAAGCGAAAACACTTGAACAAACTCTGAAAATAAACTACGTAGTGAAACATTCCAACATTGTTTTAACAACAATCAGGGTCGGCGATAAACTTAAATTATACCCTTATCAGAGCACATTATCAAAACGATTTATTGAAAGGATAAATTTAATATTTCCGTATTCCGGTAAAAGAGCGTTAAGGTATGTTCTTTATGCTTACATAATTTTATACACAATATACTTTTAAAATTTATAAACTGGGCTTGGCATAAATTGGCCTAGTTTCGTTTTGTATCCTGCTTGATATGGAGGGAAGTGGAAACTGCGTACATTTTCCTAATTCTCCACTATTCTTTTCTGATTAATTTCGTTAGAGGATCTAAAACACTTAAATTCATTCTCCAGTACACGTTAGGCTTCATTGTCTCGACGCTTTTCTGGTGGTCACCACTGTTGATTTTGGCTTTCAGGAGTTGCAATGGTTTGGGAATAGTGCGGTGGGATTGTCTAAAAAAATAACGTTCAGAGAAAGAGAGGGAGGATTTTACTCAGAAACACTGTAGTCAATGTTATACAAATAAGAGTATATTTGGAAATACTAAGGCGAACTTACCTACGTAGGTAATAAAGTAGGTATTGCAAAAAGGATACTGTTCACCATCCTCAACATGCTACTATAATCACTATAAAGATGTTTTATTGTATACACAATGTACGCTGACCACAAATTTCTAGATAGAAAGATCAATCACTCAAAACCTGATATTATCTATCTTAAGTGGATTTAATCTAATTCGATACAATCAATTCACTAGACACTAATCACTTACACGTAGAACATTAATTTATGAATCATGAATCAATCATTTGTCTCTGTAATACGTGGAATGGTAAATTAAATTAATTGAACTTTGTAATTAATAAAATAATATTTACTGTTATTTTAGGATCTCATTTCGATGAGTACTGCATTAAAATTGAATTCCGACTAAACAAAACAAAATCCCTTTCCAACGAAACGTATGCAAATTTAAAATAAACCAACAAACCTTTATTTACACGCAATTCCAAATGCGAATTTCAAACAAACTCTTCCCAGTTTGATTGCGAACTCAAAATAAACCGAACTTTAATTTTCAGTCACAAAACTTTGTTGTTCTCCGTAACGAACGTTTTCGAGGCGAACGAGACGCGTGCTTCCTCTCTCAAAGCTCGAACTCGACTGACAACGCGGCTGTTTCGAACTTCATTTTACCATAGGCTTTCCGCCAACCTCTCGTTATTCATCCACGTATCTTTTACATTGACTGTTAGGTACGAGCAACTGTGTACCATACGAGTGTGAATCCAGCAATGGATGACATAAAATATAAAATTTTCAATATTTCAATGGTCTTTATAGTGAAGATGAGGGTCGGTTTTCCCACCACCCCAATGCTCCCCTCGACATAGTACTTAAACTTGTATTGCATGTCTGTAAGGTAGGCTTTTCAATCAGACACGTTGCCCTTTGAATTTAAATTGTATCGGCTGTTTTTGTTAGTTTTTCTTGTTAATCAATTTCTTTTCAGAGACTTAATTAACTTCCCCTCGGCTCGCAATAGCCACAACACTGCACTGCAGCTTATTCCACATAATTGAATTGCTGTTATAGATTGTTTTCTAACTTTTGTCGGTTTTAATTGAATGTTCGATTTATAATTAGTTAATTATATTCACAGTTCTTTTTTAAGCTATTGTCTAAACTACTTCTAATTATACCACGTCTTGTTTCAGTTCTACTAAAATAAAGTTAAAGCAAAATCCTTCCTTAAATAAACGGTTGAAACTGTTCATTTCACGACTGGAGTAAAGTATTAAAAGCATTGAATAAACATTCATTAGGACCATTGTTCTGACGCAGTTAATCTGTTCTTTTATTTTATCGTCTGGCCTTTATTAGGTCTCTACTCAGATTGCTCTGAACAAAATTATTAAAATGGTTTTCGTTTAGAAAAATCTCCATAAGGTTCGTCCTCAAATTCTATGTATGTAAGACTTTGTATTTTGCGTTAAGCCTCCTGCAGACACACGCGATTAATCGCGCTGCGACAACGAGCCAAGCTAATATCCACCCTAAAAATACTGCGAATTAACCGCGACATGTCGCCCTGCGCGATTAATCGCGTGTGTCTGCAGGAGGCTTTATTCTTGTGGTTCTGTAAGATTCCTTTCACATAAGAGAAACGCGCGACGCGATTTATTTTTGCGACTTTTCTTAAAAGTATTATTAATTCGGGTTCAGACCCAAATTAATAATATGTACTTTCGATGTTTTTAGTGATCAATGCATATTAGCCCATGCCTTCTCTCACTGAAAGGAAGCGTTGGATTATTTTTGCAATGGGACAAAATAGGCAAGTACAGTGTGTTTAGACACTGAGGTGATATTTACATTTCTATATAGAAAGCACAGTGAACAAGAACGAAATAAATGTCCTCATATCTTGCAATAAAGCTGTGTGCCAGTAAAGTGCGGTTGGGTAATGGGAGAAAGTAGCCTGCTGGCACGTTTCTAAGCCAAAATTGCGGACGAGGGCGCCACGATTATTAACCAAACCTGTAACTACTGGAGTAAGCCAGTGGGCTGGCTACATGTGGACTGGACAGACAACCGTTGGGGTAGACACTCGCCGGCCAGGTGTAACGATGCAATACGAAGCCGGCAAAGACTGGATGAGGAAAGCTCAAGGCCTGGCTCAGTGGCTCACATTGGGAGAGGTCTATTTTTTTTAAATAATAATAACACTATTTCCAAAAATAATGCAAATTAAACAGAATCACTTTGTGACAGTCTCAGATCCTTTGATCTGAGGTGACAGTAAGGTTATTTAGATTGCATGAATCTCCGATTGTTACCAAGTTAAAATTGAACTTGTGTTAAGGGTGCCAGGGCTCTCTCTTTTAATCTATTTTTCACCTTACAAAAACCAGTACGGAGTTACATTTGGAAAGAATCTATTAAGTTAAAAGAAAACGGAAAAACAAAACATCAAAAAAAACTTTTTTTTAAAAAAGTACCGACTTCAAAACAAATACAAAAAAGTTTAAAATAACTATTCTTTCGGAAGTCGGTGGCAATAGTCAATGACACAACAAAACAAAGCCACCGACTTCCGAAAGAAAAGTTATTTTAAACCTTTTTTGAATTTGTTTTGAAGTCGGTACTTTTTTTAAAAAAAGTTTTTATTTTACCCTTTTTAGTTTATTTTTACATATTCAACCCAAATTCTTGTAAAATACAAAATTTTCTTACATATGCACTAATCTTGTAATCCGTCACAACATAAAAAAATCCATATCTCTAAAACTACTGAACCGATTTTGATGAAACTTGCAGTGTACCCTAAGTTGAACAATACCTAGTACAACAAAAAAAGAATTACTTAAATCGAACTTATAGTTCCGGAGATATGCGTGCACAAACATAAAAACATACATACATACATACATACATACACTTATTGGCACATTTGTTCAGACGCTGATATAGACTAACATATATGAAAACTGGGCAGTTCTGATAATATTACATACATACGGGTCGAATTGATAACCTCCTTTTTTTTGAAGTCGGTAATAAAAATAAGAGTAAAACAGTATAGCCTCTCACTAGTATTTTGGTTCGTAGTTGGTAATTGCATGTGATTTGTGTATGTGATGTGTGTAGGTAAGTGTCGTGTGTATGTATTGTGTGTAGGTGTCGTGTGTATGTATTGTGTGTAAGTTTGTAAGTTCCCATGTCCAGCTGTGGACGAATGCTGACTGATGATGAAACTACTGAATGTTAGTGAAACGAAAATTCCTTACTAATAATGTAAATGCAGAAGTAGTGAGCTTTTTACACTTCAACGCCTAAATTGCTGGATCGATTTTTATGAATTTTGGAACAAAAATTTAGAAGACCTTGGAGATGATTATAGGTTATCCAGTGGAGGCGTGAGCAAATCCGTGGGCAATAGCTAGTTAATTATAATATAGCTTTGGTTGTATGGTTTTGTTTTGCGACGGTTGTTTTTTTTTATTTATTTACATTTATTATTATATCTTTATGACTCTCAGTTTTTTATTGTCCTAAGGGCTGACTTTTCAATAGTCAGATAACTTTTATCTGAGGAATAAAAATAGCGGTTTGACATTTATTTTCCTATAGGTAAGCTGACAAACCGCCATTTTTATTCCTCAGATAAAAGTTATCTGACTATTGAAAAATCAGCCCTAAGTCATATAAAGTCCCGAACAATTTAACTTTAGAGACAAACAAGAAACTTTTAAAAATATAGTAACAATAAAATGTACAAAAGTAGGACTTTAAATTATCATAGCAGACACTTTACACTTAGCGGCCTTCTAGAGTTGTTGCAAATGAGAGAGATGTATAATTACTAAACTTAGTTTGAGGATGAAATACTTTTTACGTATTTAATCATTTCAACTGCCGAAGTTAAGTCGTCTTAACATCTCAAAAACGTTCAACATTTTCATGAAAAGTGTAATGCTTGGCTTCTTGCATCATGTTATGTGTATCATTATTTGCTTAGCTTTTTCCAAACTAAACCAACACTGACGACACGGTTAGTGGTACAGGTAGTTCTGGATCTGGGTGTTTGTGTCGTCATCATCATCATCATCATATCAGCCGTAAGACGTCCACTGCTGAACATAGGCCTCCCCTTTAGACTTCCAATAGGACCGGTTGTGAGCGGCCTGCATCCAGCGTGATCTTGTGGCCTTCATATTAAGATCGTCCGCCCACCTTGTGGGTGGAAGTCCTACGCTGCGCTTGCCGGTGCGTGGTCTCCATTCGAGAACCTTTCGGCCCCATCGGCCATAAGTTCTGCGTGCTATATGGCGTGCCCACTGCCATTTCAACTTGCTAATTCGTTGGGCTATGTCGGTAACTTTGGTTTGTCTACGAATCTCCTCATTTCTGAGTCGATCGCGCAGACAGACTCTGAGCATAGCCCTCTCCATAGCTTGTTGGACTATACGAGCTATGGTGTTTGTGTATGTGAGGATAAATGTTTGTAAATGATTAGTAGTTATTCTGGGTCTGGGTGCTTGTGTATGTGAGTATAAATGTTTGTAAACGAGACATAAGAAATTCCTTTCAAATACAAGAGAAATACCTAACGAGAGACAAGTCGTAAGGTATCAGAGACTTGCTTCGCGTTGTGTAGAAAGGGGCTAATTGATCGTATAAAATGAAACAACAGTTTTACCACCACGCGACGGACAATCGCAACGATATAACCCACTTATATATAAATACCAGCCCTATCTCTCGGGTCGTCGGCTTATGTCCCGTGTCCTTTCTCTTGATTGAAGACCTCCTCGCGCGTACGAGAATATTCTTCCTAAGAAAATGCTCCGGTTTCGTAAGGTTTCGACAAATTTACATTTGAAAACTTTTGTGTTGACATGTTAGGGATGGCTCAGAAGCCTTATCACAAGATTTTTATTATACTTACAGTGTACTTGAAAAACTTGTGGAAAATGAAAAAGGGCCGACATAATTATTTCCGGCAAAGTTCCAGTTTACTAGTCACAAAAACGAATAACATGCTAGGGCTTCTTGTTTCAAAAAGAAGGTTTAAGATTCGTTTGTCTCATTATTAGTTATGATTTTAGATAAGACAGGTTTTAAAGCATGCATCGTGATTGTCTTTTTGGCTGTTTGAAATTTAGTAAATGATAAATTTTTATAACTTAAATATTTATAAATACTTAATGTAAAAAAATACAGTCATAGGTACGTATTCTCAAATAACTGTTATACTATTTAAACTACTAACTTGCACTGTACTAGTAGACAGTATAACTTAATTAATAATACCCATGTCAAAGTGTTTAATTTAATCAAGAACAAATTAAAACTTGTTTACATTAGTTCAGGAACTTTGAGATCGAATTAAATAATTGTTTTATCTTTAAATTAAACAATTACGTTAGACTGAAGTTAATTAATAAGATAGTAAAATATTTTGTTTCGCGTTCTATTTAATCTTACTTATTACAAAATCCCAGTCTCGTCAATAATTGTCAGTTTTCGTAATTCTCTGAAGACGTTTTTATAAATTTTAATGAATCGACAGGAAAATTAGGCCACGCGCGAAGCCGGGGCGGAAAGCTGGTATCGAAATAAACTACCAAATGTAATTTTATTAAATCCAATCACATAATGTGTATAATTTACATGACTATGGCAAAATAATGTGTTACCAGCCTCGTAATAAATAAAGCAAATCCCGGCTTTGAAAAATGTTTGCATGCTGATTTGGGAACGGAATAAAAATGCAAAAACATGTAATCCTCGGCTTCTCGTATTTTTCCACTCTTATTGGGATTTTTCTCTTTCATGGCTGTAATACGTGAAATGGCTAGAAACTGTGCTATAAACTATGTATTTCTAAATACAGCATCTGACTGCATAAATTATAATTATCTGATTAAAAGAGTGCTTATTTTTACTAAGGCAATGAGACGTTGCCGTTGTTTTAAACATCACAGCTTGCTACGAGAATGACTACGCTTATCTCGCTACGCCGCCGCTCGTAGAGGCGCGTAGCACTGCGCTACGCGTTATCTTGTCAACGATCTACGGTGATTTTGTCTGGCCTTGAAGTGTGCGATAAATTTCCCTGTTATTTTTTTTATGCTGGGTAAATCATCAAATGAGTCCTGCATGTGGTCCATGATCGGACGGCAAGTCACCCATTACTCGACGTCCGCATGCCCGCTACCTTGTTAAAAAACTAATACTTATAAATCTTCCCCATAAAGTATCAACAAAATTCAGTGATGTTAGATAAGCCTTATCAGAGTCATTGAAATCGGATACTTCGGCCAGAAAATATTGTCCGATCGTCTAACCAAGAGCTATTTTCGTAAATCGTTAATCAGCCGTTCGTGCGGAAAACTGATAAGGCAGACCTTTCGCCAATTAACTTGATGGTGATTCTTTCTCGACCTTGACACAAATGGTCGGTTTATACGACAAGGGTTTTAGGGGTCATATGTATGTCGCCAAACCCGATATCCATTGATCGAATTTGGTATACTTAATTTTTTTATCATGGTAAAATCTTCAAATGAGCCCTCCCACCCAGGGCAGGGCGGGACGGGCTGTCAGACTTGTACTGACTAAAATCCATGGTATCCTTCAGTAGCCCTTTGTGTACCGGGGCCGCGGGACACACGTATACCGCGGCCCCGGTACACAACAGGCCTTGGCCCCCCGTCATTATGCTGACGCTCTTTGAGGCGCGCGTGGAACACAACGCGCCGTCGACCCGGGCAAATTTCTTTTGCCATGGGACAGAACTTAATTAACACAGGGTTAAATGATTTGAAAAATTGCTTTTATTTAGTGTTTACATCATCAGTCTATAAATGTTCCCACTGCTGGGACACGGAGAGGGAGTGGGCAATAATCCACCATGCCGGCCTTGTGCGACTTGGTACTTAGATGTCACATATCTTCAATTTTTTGGTTCTAGGTCATGCCGGTTTCCTCACGATGTTTTCCTTCACCGTTTTGAGAGCCGTGGTGATGAAATAAATAAGACAAAAAAAGTGACCATGAAAAAGAAGACCATGAATACTACCCAATGATATGAGTCGCATTTCTCAAACTTATGAATCTTATTATTAGCAGACATAAGATTACCTAATCTAAAAGAACGAATTTTCTCATACAAATACGTTTTGCGTTGAACCACATCTTTTTCCCCCATGCAATTGGATCGAAAAATATACAGGGTGAGTGGGGGTAAGATGAAAAAAGGGGAAAGAGAAAAAAATAATTCTATCTTCGAATATCAAGAAGTTCTTTTAATGCTGTGAACATCGTTGTAGAAACAATTTTGTCTAACCCCGCCCCGCAGTCTGCGTCAGTAGCTAAGTGAGAGCACTTGTTTGTTTTTTGACATTTTCCGTACGGACACATTTACTCGCGTAAAAGTGCGATTTTAATCTTACCCCGCTTGATGCATGACTAAAATATTATTTATGGTCAAATACCATAAAGACGACTTTAGTCACTATTTCAATCTTACCCCTTGGGCATTTCGTCTTACCGCTACATGTTTTTTCTTAAGACCAATTTTATTAAAAGTTTTTTCGTAAAATATTGTTTCAAAAAGATTCCTTTCAGCATTAAAGGAACAACATGACCATACTTTTTTACCCAAAACATCATTTTATGCATTTGCCTTGAATCCCCTTAAGTTTCAAATCTACACTGTTTATCTAATCCAATTTTCGTTCCGACTTACCCCCACTCACCCCATTTCTTTTTTCCCAATACATTTCGTGAAATATTAACTCTTCAAAACAAACATTTCAAGAATGGTCGCATACTGGGTCAAAAATGTTCAACCACCTTTAATCCAATCATTATCAAAATAATAAAAAAGCCACATAAATCATGTGTCCACAAATAAACAACATTTCGTTATAAGGTCTCAATTACTCAAGTCCGTTGGAAATAAGTCTTTATTAGTATCATGTTCACCTCCACAAGGGTCTGACGTGGCAATAAAAGTGTCCATTTGTAATACCCTCATCAAGTTTGTCATAAATTTCCAGGTTTCCAGTTTATTCCAGACGTTTAAAAATTCTGATCAACTGTTATGTAAAAAGAACTTTTTCTAACAGAATAAAAAGTTTTATTTTTCTGTGCTTTTATATAATAATAGTATGCCAAACCCGTCTAAGTTTTGGTGTAATGTTAGATTTTTGAATAGTTAACTCAAACTCATTCGATCTGAGAACCTAGATAAGTTGGGGTTGGTATATTTTATAACCACCGCGGTGCGACGGGCAGCGCAAATAAGGAATTAATTACTTTGTAATTACGCGAATTTGCAACTGACGGCGCCTTGTGGCGTGTTTCAAATATTTGTATACATTTGATCTTACCGCTTGCCGCCCCGCACTAAGTCACTGCTCATAGCGGCACTGTCGTGAACAGGCCGTAACGAATACACAAAAGATATCGAAAAACCAAGCGTATTAAAAATACTGAAACTGAAAGACTTGACGAAGTCACTTTGAAAGCGATTACTAGTTGCGTGAACTCTAAAAACACGGTTCCATTCTTGTAATTTCTTTGGTGAATCCCGGTAAAAAATACAGTTTTCTAGCTCAAAACAGCCAACTATTCACCCTGTGAAAAACAACAGGTGACCACTTGAACCAGGTTTAATAACAGTGTTGGCCTGTGTCATGGTCATGAGCAGCTGACAAATCGATATCGGATTTTCGTTTATTTGATAATTATACATAGTTAAGTATAATTATATATAACTAAAGGTATATAATACTTAAGTATAATTATATAGAAATTAGAAGAAAATAGTGTCAAGTTTAAATAAAATCACGCAATTTTTCCGAAACTAAAAAATCCTGCTACAATTCTTACGCAATTAAAAATTTCGTTATAGACACTGTCACCTGATTTGTAAACAAATACATACAAATACTCCGGGAAGAATTAAAAATATAACACTTAGTATTTTTTACCATCTAACCATTAAAAATAACTGCTAGCAATATTGAATGTTATTGCGATAAAAATAAAGTATGAAACGCCCACATAAGTTGGGGATATTTATTAGGATGTCAGTCGAAAGCGCGGTGCTCGATATATTCCCGCAGGGACTGTAGTTTATGTCCTCTGTGACAGGTAGCGCTACCAATCGCCCTTTTCTGAGCAATACACAGAATATATGATTAATGTGTCTGATCGGAGAGTAAAAGAAAATAGGTACGCGAAGTCTTTTTATATCTCGCAAGACAAAAAATGCTGACGACAGCAAGAAAAGAAAAGATGAGCTCACTAATTACGTCATAATTAATCATTACGTCACAGTTGCTGTAACTTATAAAAAGATTCACCTCGTTATCATTACACTGAACATCCATGAAAATAATAAGGCAGCGCTCGCAAAGCAATTGTAATAAAACTACGACTTGGGTATTATAGTCCAACCATTCAGAAGTAAGTTCCCTATAAACCGTGACCGCAAGTACTTGCTGGCTAAACCATAAAAGCAGTAATAGTACAGTCCAACTTTACCGTTCCTCTTCACAGTTCCAATGAACGTGCTGGTTTTAATTAAAACCAAAGTCGAAATGAAAAAGTCTGAACGGCTCCTTGCTTCGCCGTCATTAGAGCCGCCCTCATTCCAATCTGAATCCGATATCAGGCCGTGATACAAGAAACTTTAAAACAAGTACAATTCATTAGGCTTGCAATAAAGGCATCGCTAAATCGGCCGTTAAGAAACGACTGTTCGGAAACTCGCTTCCAACTTATTGAAACTCAGTTATAGAATCAATTCGAATGAGTGTTTTACACTTGCCATGAATTCGAATGGAATAAAAAGGGGTTCTATTTGCCAATTATTCAAATGGCCGTCTGCAATTCTAGAAGGATAAAAATGTAACACGATTCTGTAAATATTCCGACGCGATCTGAATTAAAACGAGTCCCAAAAGGATTTCGGTCCGAAAGTATCGAATTTACTTATGCTAATCTTACGTCACCCGGAGGATAAAAGTCTGTTTCGGCACTAATTAACTTACAATGAACAGTGTTGTGTATTTTATAAAACAAAGACACTTTTGGCCTTTGTTGTGACAAGGTCGTTGCTGCCACTAATATTTTGTACCCATTGTTTTCTAAATCTGATCAGGGCTTTTATCTCCTTAGTAAAAGACTTATTCAGTGACTAACAAAGTAAATCATGATCAAATCTGTTGATATCCATGCTCTACTCGTTTAAATAATAATAATATTCCACAACTATCACACAACGCCATCTAGTCCCAAGCTAAGCAGAGCTTGTGTTATGGGTACTAGATAACTGATAAACATACTTATATATTTCTAAATACATACATATTATAGACTAGCTTCCGCCCGCGACTCCGTCCGCGCGGATGTCGGTCTTCGCGTGGATGGTTTATTTCTCCATTTTGAGTAACTCTGACAATGACATCTTATAAATATCTATTGGACCCAAATACGGCTAAGCCTATAATAATTAAGGAGATCCCGCTACAGGTTACGGCGCTGAATCCACTGCGGGTAATGCAACGTGTGTTCGCGGTTCTACAGAACAACGTCTATGAATAAAACTGAAAAATAAGATTTTTTACGTATTTTTCCAGGATAAAAAGTATCCTATTTTATGCCCAGGATAATAAGGTATAATTATACCAAGTTTCATCGAAATCGAACCGTTAGTTTTCACGTGATGCCTGCACATACAGACAGACAGACAGACAGACAGACAAAATTTTTTTAATCACATATTTGGGTTTGGTATCGATCCAGCAACACCCCCCGCTATTTATTTTTTCAATATTTTCAATGTACAGAATTGACCCTTCTACAGATTTATTATATGTATAGATAAATTACACCCAGACACAGAACAAATGATCGTGCTCATCACACAAACATTTGTCCTGGGTGGGAATCGAACCCACGACCTCCGGCATAGCAGTCAGGGTCACTAACCACTAGACCAACAGGCCAGTCAATAAAAATATCTTGACCAGCGATTAAATACTTTAATTAACTAATTCTCGCCTAAGCTTATCCTAACCTATAGCTTTTAAGAAAGTAATCCCACGTGATTGTTATCGGAACAAAAAGTGTCCTCTGTGTTACTCAAGACTATAGGTAAACCGTTTATGTTCCGTTCCATAGTTTTGTGTGATTGAGTAACAAGCTTTTCATCCATCCAAACTTTCACATTTATATTTTTTTTATTATTATTAATCAGGACCACAAGCATTGAGAAGACACAAGTGTAAACGGCGCAGTACAAACTCTCAACTGGCACAAACAATAGTCTCGTACAAAACAGTTTGAAAGTGGTACTCATAGTCGTTACAAACTAATAAACAAGATATTTGTTCTTGCCCACTAATGTTTTATCGTACCTTGTTACGTAGCGAGCATACGGACGGCGAGTAATGAGCGACTCGCTGTCCGTTCATGGACCAAGCCCGGGTCGACGGCGCGTCGTGTCGCAAGAGCTGTCAGCACAATGACGGGGCTCTCTTAGAGGGCCAAAACCTGCCGGGGTCGCGGGACTAACGAGCTACCGTGACCCCGGAACGTAAAGGGCTATTGAAGGACACCATGGATTTTAGTCAGTACAAGTCCGACAGTCCCTCCCGCTCTGCCGTGGATGGGAGGACTTGTTTGATGATTTTACCACGAAAAAAAAACCTTGTTATCTAAATCATCAGCCTACAAAGTTCCCATTGCTAGGACACAGGCATCCTCTCTATGAAAGGGATTGGGAAGAAACGGACGTTTGTTTTGTACCTATAAAGTTTTCTCTGAAATTAATGAAAATCATTTCAATTCTCTTATCAATTTCAAAATCATTTTCGGCTAGCACTCGTTTCTGTGTCATCTTAACTCGGATTACTCGTACTTTTGTCATAACATATTTTATTTAATATTTTGTATTGTTTGATCTCCCATCGAGTCAATCACCCTCGTCACTCACTGTTAGGGACTTTACTCATGGCGCGACGCGATATCGAATTGCATCGATTGACGATATCGGTTAGATATTACACAAGCGTCAGGCCGAAGAAAATGTATGGACAACCGCTGTGTTTGCTAATGGAGTCGCATGGATTGACGATATCGCTCACAGATCTGCTCGATATCGAATTGCATGTACGTCCGAATGACAATGCATGTGATTCTGTGTTCGAAATTCGATTGCGCAACTACTCGCTACTGGCGAAATCTTTTGTCTTTTGTCTTGATTTTCTTCTCTCACAGCCCGTTCACGACTTTGGTGTAAGTGAGACATTGATAACTCAGTAAGTACACGAATTTTCCACTGGCGGCAGCTTGTGGTGTGTTTCAAACATTTCGATACATTTGATTTTACCGATCACGGGCCGTTAATGCATTTTAATAAACTCATTTTTTTAATCCTTTGTCTTCTTTCCGTGTCGAAGTAACTCATTTCCTTTTCCATTTAAATAGGCTTTAAATCTTATTAGTTACATAGTGCACATAAATATTTATGTAACATCTATCAAAGAGTACGTATAAAATCAATATCGATTTAATGTAGGTACATAATATGCGTAAAGTTATAGCGGGTAGGGCCTCGGGGATGTCTATACGATAATGTAATAATAACCTTAAATATTTCGCACCCTCTAAAATGTTATATTCAGGTGGTTGAGTTCTAGCTAAATAGAATTCTGTGCTTTACCTTGGTGGGTTAATGATTACGTTATACGGATAACTGGTTAGGGACCTGGTAAATAAGAGAGTGAAATTTTAACGAGAATTCATCAGAATCAGCTTTAGTAGGTTAAAAAACCGGTCAAGTGAGAGTTGGACTCGCGAATGAAGAGTTCTGTAGCAAAAAAAAAGTTCCGTTTTTAGGGTTCCGTGGCCAAATGGCAAAAACGGAACCCTTATAGATTCGTCATGTCTGTCTGTCTGTCTGTCCGTCCGTATGTCACAGCCACTTTTCTTCGTAAGTATGAAAGCTATCCTGTTGAAACTAGGTAATATCATGTTTTTCTAAACCGAACAGTTTGCGCGAGAGACACTTCCAAAGTGGTAAAATGTGTCCCCCCCCCTGTAACTTCTAAAATAAGAGAATAATGAAACTAAAAAAATATATATAATGTAGACCTCAACAAAAACTTCCAAAGAAAATTGGTTTGGATGAGATACAGTCAGCAGTTTTTGAGATATAGTACATTTTCAAAAACCGCAAATATAACTTTGCCATTCATACAAACACTATGAAAAACAAAGTTATTTTTATTGTTTGTGTATATTACTTACTAATCTCAATATAATTATATCCCTAATCTATGCTTGATACTACGGAACCCTTCATGGGCGAGTCCAACTCGCACTTGGCCGGTTTTTATTTTGTTTTTAGTAGCATCCGTATTTACAGAATCGTTAATAACGGATCCGTCGCTACTGGTAGATGTACATTTTGTCGGATCCTTGTTTTTTACTGGATCCGTAATTATTGTCATGTGTGTGAACTCGCTGCCGAACAGAAATCTATACGACAAAACGGAACTGTAAAACGGATCTCTGTATGAACGAGCACTTACGGAACTCCACGAAACGCGCAGAGCAAGGTAGTGATATTATTAAACCATTTAACTATAATAGGATCCAATAACCGATAATATAATTAACCGGTTACGCACCATTTTACGGTAATAGATACCTGACCGTCGCGGTTACAGCTAACCCGTACTTAAATTGTAGCTAGCGTAAAATATCCTAATTTATTGAAGGAATTATTTTTATAATACATCATATTAAAAAAGAGTAATAAATAATATCTAGTATATTTTATCAAATTGCTCCCTAATTATTACTTAATAACGAATAGAGAACGCTAATGCATATAATGGGACAGACAAAATAATTACGTGTAGAGATAAAATTGCACAAAGTGCTGTCAACGAGGTTAATACCATATTATGCAAAAATGAAATGACCTTAAGGTCTATTTTGCAAATTAAGATAACTAATATCTATAATATCACGTACAACAGTATATAGGCGATTCAAACGGACATATTAATTAATCGATATAATGAGCAATCGCTGTAGGGTTTTTCGGGATTTTTTTTAGCACGATCATTGTTCTGTGTTTGGGTGTGTGTTTATCAGTTGTCTAGTACCCATAACACAAACTCTGCTTAGCTTGGGACTAGATGGCATTGTGTGATAGTTGTGGAATATTATTATTATTAAAAAAAACACACAATTTTTCGCACAAACGTTACATCGCATCAATAAAGGACATAACAAAAGATCGTACAATTGAATTGTGAACACATCGAGTTTAATGTAATAAAAATTGAAAGTACATAGACCCAGCAGGATCCACGAACGGACCTAGGCAAGCGGGGCAAGGTTAGCCTTGTAAATCAAGTTATGGTAGGAAAAATCACAATTGTGTAAAATAAATTTTTCTTTCGGAAGTCGGTGGCTTTTACAAAAATTACTTTTTGGTGGTGGTTTTGGGAGTCGATTAACTTTTTTTTTATTTTACCCTGGTTAGTTCGAATTTTCAACCCGAATTCCTGAGACCTACATATTTTTTTTACATGCGCAGAATTTTGTAATCAGTAGGTAGTAACTTTAATAATAACATCGTCCCAGCAAACACTAACGGTCAGCTTAGACCGAGACGTGACGCTGCGCGCACATATCAATAGAGCAATTCAAAATCTAACTCTATTTCCTACACGAAAAGATACACCTGTCACAACCCAGCGCGGCGCAGCGCGGCGCCGCGCTGCATTTTATTGGCGATTCAAAATCTAACTTTATTCACTACATGATAATTAAGATACACATTTGCAGTATCGTTGCGTCACGTCGCGTCGCTTCGCGTCTCGGTCTGAACTGACCCTAAATGAAAAGTGCTCATAAAATAGAAACTCCTGGGCCAAAATGAACGATTTTTATGGAATCAAATGGTATACTACACATGGTATACCTACTGCATCGAACAAAAAAATAATAATCACACAAATTGGACCAGAAACCTCGGAGTTATCGGTGTAAATGTACATAAAATTGCGCCCGAATTGAAAACTCCTCCTTCAAGAAGTTGGTTTAAAATAGGTGATAACTTACTAGAAAGTAAATAAAATGAGTGACGTTAGACTTTAGTTATCACTGGGCTTCACCTGTTCATGGTTGACTAATTACTATAAAAGCTGTCAACCTAGAACATAGCATGAGTTAGGTATCAATTACCTTTAGTGGCTTCTCTCCTGACTGATTGTTTAGTGACTAATGTTAGTAATGTGTTTGCGGACGCTAAGTAGGTACCTGCTCTGATTGCTATACGGGTTTGTTGGCAAATGTAGTAGTCAGGGTGTGTTAAATACCGTAAACGTAAACAAAATAACATTACAGCTCAATTTGCTCTAAATAAAACCTTTTGAATTAAAAGATTGCACATTATTGTTTGGGTACTATATCCCAACGCTGTTACCACAACTGCAACTACTGAAAGTCAGAATTAAAAATGGCGACAATAAAAAAATGCCAACTGTCAGACTTGTACTGACTTAAATCCACGGTGAATTGGATTGAAGTTGGTGTAGATTTTGATTGACATAGTAGACAAGCAGGCTTCTTTAATCCTGAGTAATCCGGTTACACACTTACTACGTTGAGTCGTCGAAACAACAAACAAAATCACAATTTCACAAAAAAGCCCAAACGACTAACGATTTGTCTGTATTACAAAGTTAATCATGCAAATGGGTGTTCCAAATGGACAGAATTTAACATTTTAAAATAATCAATTTGTTTTCTTTCTTTTCAGGCACAAAAAACAGAACGAATCAAATCACCATAAAACATCTGGAGCACAAGAAAGAAAAAAAGTCTTCACAAAGTATCCGTTTCCATTCGGATATCCGGAAAATATAATAGAGCTGAGCAAAGAAGGCCAAAAAAACATGAATGATGGTTCCACCTTATCTCTACAAACCTCGTTTGCTGGTACAGATGTCCGTAATCCATCATAACACGGTATCCAAGACGATGTTTTGTTGCAGCTTTAAATAAAAGGTTCAGACATAAAGATTTTTTTGTAACTTGACAAAAGTAAGATAATAAATTAGGTACTAGGGGAGAGAATATATTCGTTACTTTAGAGCGAAAATTGAGCTGAATTAACAGATTTTTTAGTGACAAACAGATTCTTCTAAATGTTTTCTATAAAATCCTTCAAAATTAAAATGTTTTATTTAAAAATTCAGGTCTTTCCTACATTTAAAATGAAAAATAAGATTCATTACAATTTATATGAAACATCTGTTTTTTTTTATTTTTCAGGGTTGGCTATTATAGTAAAAGTTGTTTAAATCTATAAGTATTTTCAGCTCATGAAAGTTGTTAATGTTTTACAAATAACCTTGTATCGGTTTTTTAGACACAATTTCATCACTAGAATGTATAAATGCATGTCATGTGATGGTAACATTCCTTTTCATCTCTTTTTCCCGACTCGACAACTAAACATGTTAAAAAGTGACCTTAAATAAATTAATTAAAAAAAAAAACTTTTTTTTAAAAAAGTACCGACTTCAAAACAAATACAAAAAAGTTTAAAATAACTTTTCTTTCGGAAGTCGGTGGCAATAGTCAATGACACAACAAAACAAAGCCACCGACTTCCGAAAGAAAAGTTATTTTAAACTTTTTTGTATTTGTTTTGAAGTCGGTACTTTTTTTTAAAAAAGTTTTTATTTTACCCTTTTTAGTTTATTTATTTATTACATATTCAACCCAAATTCTTGTAAAATACAAAAATTACAAAATTTTCTTACATTATGCACTAATCTTGTAATCCGTCACAACATAAAAAAATCCATATCTCTAAAACTACTGAACCGATTTTGATGAAACTTGCAGTGTACCCTAAGTTGAACAATACCTAGTACAACAAAAAAAGAATTACTTAAATCGAACTTATAGTTCCGGAGATATGCGTGCACAAACATAAAAACATACATACATACACTTATGAAATTTGGCACATTTGTTCAGACGCTGATATAGACTAACATATATGAAAACTGGGCAGTTCTGATAATATTACATACATACGGGTCGAATTGATAACCTCCTTTTTTTTTGAAGTCGGTAATAAGACGTAAAAAAATGCCTATTCACCACTATTTTAATCAGAAAAAGTATGAAACTTTCAGTCCTTTTCCACCAACTCATATTAAAATTTTCTAAATAAATAAAATAAATAAATAAATAAAATTTTAACAGTTTTACATGCTTGTTCTTGTGTTTAATCGAATCGTGATCCATTTTGTCAATAAATCATTTAAATCCATCAAAATAAGAAAGATCAAGGTCGTTAACATGAATATGTATATTTACGCGAATGTGGGCCTAATTGTGTTGCGCTGTTAAATTTACAAAAAAAAAAAATTGGTCGTAATTCAAATTGGTCGATTGTACCCAATAATGTTCGCAGCGTAGGTACATACTACCCACCATGTTTCACCGCCTCTGTAGATATTTTCGAACAAACCTGTTTCGACGAAACAACTCTTCAACTTACCTTGCACTTAGCACTTTTGGAATTTAACAAATTGCTAAGTTTATAAACATTTCAGAATTATGTAAACTCCTCTCGATTGTTTTGTTGAACAAGGGTTCCTACTCATGTTAATTTGATTAATTACTCAACGAAACTATGGAATGTCGAAGTACCTACCAAATAACTAAATACTAGACTTTTCATCTACCACGTTCTTAAAGTGATTTCTTCGATTTTTTCTATTCTAAGATGTGCTAGTTAGAGAGAGCCAAAAGGAAAACATCGTGAAGAAACCTGGACTTATATAATAAACATACCTATAGGTATACGTACGTCCAAAGCCATGTCTATAGGCTACCTAGAGGCGGCTTAATTTACTTTTACACGAAATGAAGAACATCGTGGCCTTGAAACACAAAGGGTGATTGAAGTAAAAGTGTGGTAGACAATACGAGGCTGACAGACTCTTACTGGGCGAAAGACAGGTTATTTCATAATACTAACTTTTGTTCTACATACATCGAAAATATGAAAAATAATGACGACATATAAGTTTTCCTCGGTTCAAAAGTAACTAAACATAAATAAATGTAATATAGTATGGTAAGCTTCAGAGAAATATTATCACCCCTTTTCGAAGTGACATCACTACCATAGGGGGTGAGATTCCTCTGAATCTGATTGTACGTCCATGTATTGTAATGTCGCAGGAAAAGTTTAATGAAAATAGTCACAACGTAGTGGAATGGAGTGTTTCGCTGGAAGAAATTGCAAACTACTTTCCTACTGTTTCATAAGTCTGCAGTCTAGCCATAACTCTTATTGCAAGAAAATGTACATTCAAAGAAGAAACACCGGCCAAGGGTTCCGTACCATTTTCTATAAAAACGGCAAAAAAAATATGTTATTTTTTTTATTTTATTCTGTTTTTCAAATTAATTTGTTTTATTTTGGTTTTTAGTTACATATCAAGGTTAATGAGAAACTACCTGGTAACAGACGGACAGACAGACAGACGCACAGTGGAGTCTTAGTAATATGGTCCCGTTTTACCCTTTGATTACGGAACCCTAAAAAGTACGAACTGCTAAACAATCGTTCGGTACCGTAGCAGTTTTATTTATGAACATACAGTTTTATAACAACTCTTTGTAACTTAATTAAGTCGTAAATAAAGTATGTAGCTATTAAACGTGATATTTTGAAGGTAAAAGTTTTTATTGCCAGTTTGACTGGCTAACAGCCTTTAGTTTGGCCAAAGTAAATAAAGGACAACATCTGCAGGGAATGGTAAATGAAGGATGTCAGATCAGTGTGAGGTCGACCACCTGAAGTGCTTTAAGAGTATAAACGTCGCCGGTGTAATATGGTAGGTAATGTTATTCGGAAAGTACATTTGTAGTTGTGTTCTAGCCAACCACCTAAGCTGGTTGCTAATATAATTTACTATACACCAGCCACCGATCGGCTTCTTTTGGTCGTTGCGTGATTTTTATAGCCTATATAAGCCTTCCTTGATAGATGGACTATCCAACATAAAAAATCTTTCAATTCGAACCAACCGAATATAATTATTAAGCAACCTGTAGATGATTTTGTTTCATCAATTTGAGGCCGTTTTCAAGGCTGTTGCCAAAACGACCTTAGAGTATTTTGAGAGACACTCGAATATAAGTAGGTAGGGCATGGAATATCTATTTATTATAGGTATTATATTATAAAAATTGAAAAACTTTTAAAAATCAAAAAAAAATGTTATCTATCATTTTAATTGTTATTACGATGAGAGAGATTAATTTCTAACGGAACTTTTTTCAATGTTAAAATTGAACTAATCTCTTGTACTTAAGTCAGTTTAAATAAAAAACCTATTAATCGTATTATTTCTAAACTGCTTCATCATTAATATGACAATTTCAAATTCTAACTAAGCACAAATAGTGTCTATTCCATAATCCGATTACAGACGAAAGAAGCGTGAATTAGTCACACTACGCGACCGGGGAGCGTACCCCACATTCCCCCAGAGAAAAGACCGCGGCCTAAGTAAAGTGTTGTATTAAATTTGCTACAAACCAGATGCGGAGGCCCTTTGAGAATACGTAAAGCCTCGTAGTTCCGTTTCCGAGAGCGTTTGTTCACGTATTTTGTTGCTATTCCGCCGAAACGGAAGCCGCGGTTGTAAGTGAATGTGGTATAGTCTTAAATATAACTAGTTTACATTATAGATTTGGTTTATGTTAGCTTTTAAACGCTAAATACTATAGACACTTTTACAGAGAGATAAATTACTTATTAGGCTTATGGTTGAGGACCTATAATATCCGCTCAAGTGGAAAAATGCTCAACTAGCCCCGCCCTACCCTAAGTTTAGTTAGTGTTTTCGGATTAGTTTTTTTTTTTTAACTTTGCCCCACACTATGAATTTTTCCTGTGCGTTTACAAACATACAAAATCATATTCACAAACACCCACACCCGGAACATCTTCTTCTAGGTCATACAAATATTTGTTCGGTGAGCAAATCGAACCCATGACACGCTGCACAGCAGTCGAACGCTCAGCCGCTGCACCAATCGCGTTGTAAAATTAGGTATCTGTTATGAACAGATGGAGGAAAACTGTTGACAAGTTGAATCGGAGTCACGTCAAGATCCTCGGGGTTGAGAAAGCAAAACCAAAATTGAATATCAAAGCAATTATTTCAAGTAGGCCAATTAATTTCAGGGGGTTGAATCGTCAAAACTATGTTTTTTCTAAGTGATGAAAATAGTATGAGGCAGCAAAAAAGGCCAATTCTTACTAGTTTTAATAGAGGTGTAAGGGGTTTCATATTACCCAGTTACTGGGTGGTTGAGAATGCACTCGTTCCATGCAAAATACTGATTATCACCAATATTGTATCAAAATGCAAAGACTCTACTTTTTTGAAAAAAATAAACAACATAAAAAACACCTAAATTACATTAGAATAAGGACATAAATTATCTTAACACGTACAAATTAAACAAATTGAACGCGCCATTACAAATAAGTAAACAGATGGGAATGCTAAAAGCTTTTCTACGTCCCATAAATGCTTGTAACTTTATTTCAATTAAAATACGGTTCGCAATGTAGACCGTTCCATTATGAATTAGTATAACATTTATACTAAAACGGAAGTTAGCATTTTCAATTTGCATCCTGTATGGAAGATACTGTACAAAAAATATTCATAGTGGGTTGGACAACAAATACCTACCTACTAAATTAACTATCAGAGATTACAGAAATTGATCAATTACTGTTACTGACGTTGCAATTGAAAAATAAATAAATAAAATAAAGTTACTAGCGCTATGGCTGTCTCGATATCTAGAGTGATTGCATACACGTGTCGTTTTTTTTTAAAAAAGGGTTCGTTCGCACTAGTAAAACAGAAATCCGTTTTGAATTTTGGTGTGAAAACGAAGTTTGAATATAGATTGACATTCGGTTTGTGGTTCCGTTGAAATGATTCGACGCGACAGGGGCTAACGAGAAACATCAGACCACTCCGAACAAAATTCAATTACTCTCTGCAATCGTGGGGCCACTTATTGTTTTCGATTTTTGTCACCGTGTTTATGGACTTGGTCTGTGTTTTGACAAATGATTCTGTGTATTTAATGGTTTTGTTAGCTTTATTTTTTGTTCAATTTAGATTGCGTTTTATGCCACATTATCCGTACTACTTTTTGGTTGGTCATTTTTACTAATAGATGCTCAAAAGTAGTAGTTCTGTCAGCCTATCCCTAATCGGGGATATACACGGGTCGATTTTTCGATAAAGTTAACATTGTCTGCAAAAATTAAAACAAAAAAAAACTCTGTCTTAATCCTACCGGTTTCAAAGCCAAACCGCTTGCGCTGAAACGATTACAACTTGGAATATTCGATATCTACGTCGACAATGAAATGAAATTGCTCAAAATACACATTTGGAGTAGCTCCATTAAGGATCAATACACATCAAGCCGTGACGCCGCGCGCCCATTTCAAAAGAGAGATTCTCGAAAAGATTTAAATTTCCAGTACCGTCGAGTTGCGTCGCGTCTCGATGTGAACTGACCCTAAAGCTACTACTTCGTACCTACACAAACACCAACTGAGCCTAAGCACACAAAATCATCCATCATTACCTCGTCCCCAGTACTCAAAACTACTGCTAATGCCCAAGTTAAAACCACATGATGTAACTTTAATATGATATCTTGTGATTACAGTCGTTAGGTTCTTAGGTGTAAGCCACACAGAATGTAAGACATACGCGACACATAGGTAATTATACATATATCCTGTCAAATGCCACCCGCTATCAATTTTAACGTATTTGAGCTGTCTACACGTACAAGCAAACTACAAGTAGGTACTATTCCAAAAACACCTTTGAAAAGCCGATTAAACACCGAATCTAAGGTGCCATCTCCACGAGCGAGAGAATCGTGACGAGTCCGTGCTTCTATCGCCGGATAATCTCCACGTACGAGCGATTATTCCGCCAGCGTATTGTCACGACTGGTAACGGAATCGCCGTGTGCCCGCGACGACTCGTAACAGAATCGCCGTGACAGCGCCAGTGTTTCCACGCGCGCCCGCCGCGCGCTCGCTGCGAGAGCGACACGAGTGCGCGGCGAGCGCGCCACCAGTAGCGACGATACCGCGGCGATACGACGACGTTACGCGCGCACTCGCACATTGCCACTCGTCGCATCGGCGCGATAACATCGCCGCGTGGAGACGCATTCATTAGAGTATATTATTATGGAAATACGTGGCACGACGATAATAACGCCGCGATTCTCTCGCTCGTGGAGATGGTGCCTACCTATCTAAAATTGTAGAATGTTTCACTTGAATCAAAAGCAAAAGAGGGCGTTGTAGTGGACAACGATAGAAAAACAACTACAATTTGTTATTACAAGTACTACTAGCCAGAGCCCTTCATTACGCTTATAACCTGCTCTTCGCGGCCACGGCTACATTGATGATATTGAACCTACTTTTTTTTTTATCCTATTTTTAGTTAGGGATTTGAACCTATTTTAAATAGGCTTCTTCAAGTACTCGTTACCTTACTACTACAATAAATGACGTGTCCTCGCTGTGTCTACGCCTCGTGATCTCTGTATGTTTTGTAATATATTATGACAAAAGTGTTGAAGCGTTGCGTGTATGGCATGCTGGAATTCTCGGCTCCTTTCAATTCTTTCAAGTTATTTGCAAAACCTGCTTTTCCTAATCGTAAATTTAAAATTTCACTAACAGGATATCTTCCGTGATGTATCTAAGTTCCCTCAATTTATGTTTTTTTTTAAATATTATTTTTGACTGATTTCAAACAAATACATATAAAATCACGATAGTGATATCCCGTAAGTAACATTTTAGATTTAGCAACGAACCGTGATACCTTAAAACAATGTCCTAATCGTGTCCATTTTCCGTCCTTTCTATGTTTTACTACACTGCCAGACTTTTTTTATAATTTTAATGAAAATCCATTTAAATGTCCTTTCTGTGTGCCCTGCGCCTAATGGTGTCATATCACTGTAATTTGAATTCATTGAGGATCAGCGCTGGCTGAGTGAAAAGTGGATGCCATTAGGTTTAAAGGTCGACGCAACACTGGATATCGATTTAGGGTTTGTCTGGCTTATTTAAATGGACTTTTCCAATGACATAGGTAAAAAGCCGATAGGTGGTATTTTAAAGTACCAATGGTAATTGCCTGTACAGAATGGCATAATAGTCATAAACTACTATTCCGTGTCACTGTGTGTCGTGTCGACTACAAAGTGCCTACGTTTGCGCAGCGCCTAAATCAATTTAGAAATATCGAAGGCGTAAATATCTAAAGTTTTCTCAACACCTCAAGTTAATAATAGAATTCCGATCTTGAAAGGAAAATAGAAACTCTTTATACTAATTACTTTCTCGTTTATTTCTGAAACACAGGCTAAGAGATTTCGCTAAATCGGCACCTCCAGAGAAAATATGAAAATCATCATTTACGAAATGCTGACGTGTTCCCAAAACTAATTGCGGGTGCTTCTAGAATGATGACTGTAGTTCGTTTTACTTTTATATACTTAAACGATGTCATTAATTAAAAGTTAGGTGATTAGCGCCAAATAAGCTATTCAAGGCAGCGAACACCGAACCCTTTGTCAACCGAACCGTAGGAAACTTTCTGTAAATTGATTCATTTATTATGCTTTATTCTTAAGTCACGCGGTTATTAATTGATTATCTGCTTTTGCAATTACATAGAGGCTGTTCTAACATTGAGAGGAAAAAATATTCAGATTTTTTTGATAAATTTAATTCATTTCAGAAATTTAATTAAAAATTATATTTAAAGATTTATTCTTACATTTGAATGATGTTACAAGTAATGATTTATTTTAAAGGAGTTTATGTACCATTTTTGTTGAAACGATATCGATGCAAAAGGATTAATTTAATCTTTGCATGTATTTTTTACGCTATCTTCATTGCATTTGATTTCTGTCAATATTGAGTTATAATAATAAAATATTGAGCTATTGTCACTTTGAGACGTTAGAAGTGGAATGAAATATTCGCCGCGGCAGGCAAGATCCTCGGTGGCTCGGTTGGAAATGAGCGTCGGATGTACCGATCCGAAGGTCGCAGGTTCGAATCCTGCCCGCGGTACGAATTTTTCGTTCCAAAGAAAATCTTTGAATATTGAGGTAATTGTGAATTTTAGATCCAACACTCAGTAAAAGCCTCGAGCCGAACAGGTCGAGTTAGTCTCCGCTAGTCGCGAATGACTCTGAGATATTAGAAATGTGAGCTAACACTTATAAAACATTCCAAATATTTTTTCTATTTTGAATTCGATTAACCTTGATTTCATTACCAATATGATACATAGTTTTAATAGAATTAACCCTGTCCCTATAATTTTGGGGTGGCAACCCTGTTGCTAGGGCAACCACGGGCCTCGTAGCAGAGTATTTTCGAAGAACCCTACTAATCTAATAATCTTATTAAATTGTATCGAAAATCTTTAGACGAACCCTTTTCGAGTACTTCAAGCTTATTAGAAATGTCAAGTATTTACATTCTGTTGGTTCACAGTCAATATTGTTGAGCTTCAATACTTTTCAACAAGTTTTTTATTTGGTAAGAATTATGAAACAATACTCAACAACTTTAAAGTGTGTTCTCGATAAAGTTCGTTCTTCAAATATTAAAGACCACTAGCAAACTTTCGGAAATAGTTACAGTAGAACATCTTGAAAATACATTTAAGTTTAACACCGTGTTTTTAAATTTTTCCATAGAACCTCATTTTTTTGGGCTCCGCGCCCAAAGTGTAAAACGGTTCGCTTTTCAGACGGGTTTGACGCATTTGGTGCACTTCTCAACTTGTACACCATGCTCAAATGGTGAACTTAGCAACTTGTGCACTTCTCATATGGTACACTTCGCAACTGGTGCACTTCTCAATTGGTGCACTTCGCAAAAGGAGCACTTTTTAAGATGAGTGGAGATTGGGAAAAATTGTCTAAAAATTAAAGAATCTTTGGTTTTGTTGGGTAATTTTCTTAAAAATACAATCAACAAAATAATTTTAAACTAACTCTACATAATCCTAATAACATTTTTATTTTTTCAAAAATAAAAATAATGTCACTCGGAAATAATAACAATGTAATTATGTAGGAAAAAAATAGAATTACAGCAAAAAGTTATCATAATAAAGACATGATATAATATCATATTATATCAATAACCTTTATAATATTATAATTTAAATTGTACTTCTTTTATAGTTATTATTAATTTAATAAAGCTTTAAATTAAATTACATAATCACTAATATAATAATTGGAGAAACGTGATCTTTTCTTTTTTGCCTGCAGCAAAAAAATTATAAAAACAACAATTTTCATGCGATATAAAACTAAATGTAAAATTACCAAATGAGTCCTCCCACTCAGGGCAGGGCGGGAGGGACTGTCAGACAAACAAATGTTTTTGAGAAAGAGGTTATAGTTTATTTTAAAGCTAGTTTATTTTAAAACTTCGCTGTCACAGTTAGATAGAGATCTATAACGGTTTTTTTCCCCTTTTAGACTGTGGATAGGCCTTTGAAGTTAATATTTTGAAAAAAAAAGATTATTTTGTATAAACAACAGGAGTATCCTATTTATTTGCTTAACTTATTATGATACACCAAAAATAATTTACCATAATGCGATCGTTAAGAGAAGCTGCCAGGTAATATCCACTTAACTTGGAACAAGGAAGGACTATCAATTAGCCGGGTCATTGACGCGAAAAAACTGGCTCTCCGTATAAAGATCCTCTCACAAAATTTCATCAACATTTATTTAAGTAATTTTCATCATTTTAATGATGTCAATTTTATTTTATGTTTTCTACCGAATCCAAATTAATAAGGTTTACTTTTTTTATAGCTATAAGCTTTTTCAGCTTGTTGCTTGTTAAATTAGGGAATCAGGCGTTACTTTACAGAAATCCATGAAATAAAATGTGATGAAAGTATTTAGCTTTGATTCCGCGAGACAAAAATTTAGGCTTGGATGTAGGATGCAGTATCATGCATATGAGCCTATACTAGGTTCGGTTGTATGGCATGCTAATTTTTTTTTCGCTTTTCTTGCAAATGTGCGTATGCATCCCAGCCTGGATTGTTGTCTCGCGGAAATAAGGCTAAACATTTTTCATATTTACTTTTTCATAAAATTTACTGCCCTATCACAAAAAGATAAACATTTGTTGAACGCTTGTCTAAAAAAAGCGTACTTCCATAACTACCCTTATTTCAACGTGAAATGTCATTTTGACGATGACAGTGTTTTGAGGCAACTGTTCAATAGATGTTTATCTTTCTTGTGGTAAGACTGGTACTGTCGTACCACAAAAACTTTTAAACGTCTGTTGAACATTTGTCTAAAAAAATGTCAGATTATGTCGTTGAAATAAGGTCCGTTTTGCAGTCACACTTTTTTTAGACAAGTGTTCAACAGGGGTAAGTAATATATGATATAACTACAAAATGTCTAATATTTACAAGAGATAACAACTGAATATACACACATCAAAAGTGTCTAGGGATCAAGCATTTTTATGCGGATTTCTTGAGATTGAGATGTGGCTTTGTAATAAATTTATGATTTTATAAATTTATATGGATCCTTTTTGGTGCATTTCATAATTTGAATCAGGAACTGTGAATCAAATTCGAGTAAAAGATGAAAATCAGCTGTCAATATTTTCCCTATAAAAACATACAACGCATTGAAGACATTATTAGTGCTACTGTTTCCCTACTACTGATTAAAACCAACGTTATTATGGAGCGGCGACGTCATTTAAGCAGGGAAGAAATGCTCAGAGCCGTGGGAATGATAGAAGCTGGTTCCCGGCAACGTACTGTGGCTTTAGCTCTGAATACAAGTCAGAGTGTTATCAGTCGACTTTGGACACGTTACCGAAGCACTGGTACCGTGGCTGAGCGCCATGGAGGACGGTATCGCTGCACCACACGGAGACAAGACCGATACATTCAAATCTTAACTCGAAGAGCTCCAACAATAACCTCCATGATGTTAGCCGTGAGGCTTCATCACTCTTCAGGGAACTTAATTAGCGACCAAACAGTCAGAAACCGCTTGCATGAAGTGAACCTTCATTCTCGAAGACCGCTACGGGTACCACCTATAGCAATGCACAATCGTAGGATTCGATATCAATGGGCTCTTGAACACAGAAATTGGGCAGAAGAACAATGGCGTTTCGTGTGCTTTTCTGATGAGTCTCGTTTCGATATGAGACCGGATACAAGACGTATACGACACTGGAGAACCCCTGGACGCCAACAGCGATTAAAATCCTGCCAGGAAGTCCATCCTTATAGTGGTGGAACCATCATGGTATGGGCGGGTATTTGGATCGGCGGAAGAACTGAGTTGATTTGGATCAGAGGCAACCTCAACGCTCAAATTTATGCTGAGACGATTCTATCAGACGTCATCGTTCCTCTACAAGTGCAAATCGGTGCCTTATTTCAGTTAATGCATGATAATGCACGACCGCACACCGCAAGAGTTGTAAGACAGACTCTCGCCGCAGCTAACATCAATGTCCTGCCCTGGCCTGCTCAGTCGCCAGACTTGAATCCGATTGAGCATGCATGGGATATGCTACAGAGAAGAGCTCTGCCGAATATGGAGGGTATCCAGTCGCAAGAAGACCTTTTTTTGTTGTTGCAACGAACATGGACGGCCATTCCACAGCGTGATTTGGATGAACTCATTTTGAGTATGCCAAACCGATGTTCTTGTGTTGTTAGTGTTCGCGGTAGAAACACGGATTATTAATTGTTTAAGTTACCCAATAAAATTTTAAAGAAAACTGTTATTTCAGTCTTTTTTTCGAACTTTTGTGTTAGTGGTTCAAATGTCAAAAATCCCTTTATTAGGAAAATGGCAAATTTCTTTATTAATGCAAAGGTGACTTGGTTTATCGTTACTGTGACAAACGAAAACACTTTATTTGATGAATCCTTAAAGAAAATTTTAATTAATATCAATCAGGAGAAAAGTTATTGCAAAAATATATGTTGATCCCTAGACATTTTTGATGTGTGTATAATTTTATTTGATATAACGATCTCTTAATATAATAACCGATTGACATAATTTTATAATGACTAATTTCTATAATCATAACAATCAATGAATATAAAATCGTTTTGTATACCACTCAAAAGACATAAAACTTATTCGGTCTAATTTTTTTTTTCTTCCTGGTATGTAATCTAACTCTGATGTACCTAGTAATAGTACCACCTACCATGAATGCTCGACGGAGCCCCGCTTCGCGGGGCTCCTATTTCTGCGTGCAAGGTTTAAAGTAACCTAACACGAAGGGGATGGCGGGGTCTTTCAGACCCCGCCATCCCCTTCGAACCTAACCTGTCCGTGTCGGGGTGCCCAAAGTCCCGAGCTCGCTTCGCTCGCTCTTGCATCCTAGGTCAAATAACTGATTACTACCTGTCATGCTGGCTCGACGGAGCCCCGCTTCGCGGGGCTCCTATTTCTGCGTCCAAGGTTTAAAGTAACCTAACCTAACCTGTCCGTGTCGGGATGTTCCAAGTCCCGAGCTCGCTTCGCTCGCTCTTGGATAATAAATTTTTCTGATAACAATAGCATTCGTGAAGGCAAACAATCAAAGTCCAAAGGATAAGCCAAAGTCATCAAAGAAAATGGTTTAAACGTTAAATTATATGTTTCATTATACGTTATCATAATGATTTTCGCTTAAATAAACGTTATATCAAGTAAAATTATATGAAATGAGTTTTAGAGTAACACAAACATTATGTGTAAAGAAATTATATCAATCGTTGGTATTTCTCACGTTGATTATATCATGTGAACGTTATTGAAATGAAAATATATCAAATAACTTTATATGAAATGAGACGCACCCGTTCAACAGATGTTTAAGTTTTTGTAGTAAGGCTGTTAATGTTTTATGTAAGTTTTATTTTAAAATAATATTCCGGTGTCATAATTATTTTCTTTCGCAGTAATTATCATTTAATCGAGCACGCACCTGCAGACTGATACACTTCATTTATGTAACAGCTCTACCCACATCAGTCCTAAACCATTGCCCACAAGAAATGGTATCTAAAGGGCTATAAAATATGAAGTTCAACAACTATTACTAGAAAATAGAGCAAGTAGGAGCCCGAATGTCGAAACAAAGTTGGATCGTTTGTGGGTAGCGATAGTGAGACAGATGGTGCCACCAAGATAGTTTCGAGAAGGCTCGTCTTCTTAATGCGTCAAGAAAGTCTCAAGTAATTTCACTGTGGAGTGAGGTCTGAGGAACTCACTACCCAAAGAACCTTCAGTTTCGTAAGTAGCTTTTTGGAGATGTATTACTGAAAGTTTCGATGTTTTATGTCGCAAGTCTGTCTTGTTACATGAAATGAGTTGCGTATTAATAATATGTATACCTGGACTTACACATACCATATGTGTCTCAAGTTGAATTAGTTTTTACGTGGATGATCACGAAAATAAATAGTTGGTTCATTGAGTTGGAAAATTAGTGACGTCACAGGATGATATTGCCATACGTCCCCGCATTTTGAGAACTCATATAACTTCCCTACTTGTGGGAATTCACAAGTAGTAAAATTATCACCAACATTCGACAAAAAGTCTGCCAGTGGGCAGAGTAGTTCAAACGACTCAATTGTCAAAGGAGAAGAAAAAAAACTTTCCTACATCTGTATCAGTCAGAAGAAGCTCAATGCCACAACAGTAAGAGACGAGACTGAGACATTGGTCAGATAGCCCGTCATCCGTGTAAAATACTGAAATTCGGTAAAATGCATCTGGATTGACTAAAAGCAGACTTCAACAAAGTTGGGATGATGATGATGACACAAACAGCGTAAGTCTCCATCATTACTGGACTTACTTATTTTAAACA
This sequence comes from Agrotis exclamationis, assembly GCA_950005045.1. Classification (NCBI taxonomy): domain Eukaryota; kingdom Metazoa; phylum Arthropoda; class Insecta; order Lepidoptera; family Noctuidae; genus Agrotis; species Agrotis exclamationis. Next base: position 11,790,731 of record OX465419.1, read on the forward strand.
ACTTATCTGGTTATAATTACTATTGAAAGGGAATCGTCTATCTTGGTATGGACATGTGATGAGGAGGGATGACACCCATATGTGACTAAGAGAGTGATGAGTATGAATGTTGATGGATGGAGAGGAAGAGGAAGGCCAAAGAAAAGATGGATGGATTGTCTAAGGGATGATATGAAAGAAAAGGAGTAAATGATACTGTGACGTCTGATAGGGGAGAATGGAAGAAGAAAATGTATTGCGCCGACCCCAAGTAGAATGGGATAAGGGCAGGAAGAAGAAGATTTGGTTATAATTACTAATTAAGTTACTGGTCGCACAATGTTTGATAAAATAGAACTGTAAAAAAACAGTCTTTGCTAAACTTGTTAAATTTGGAATAAAAATGTCTTCTTAGACGGAAAAAATATTTTGTCTTTTTTGAAAGCCATGTTTTACCCAACTTTCTAACAAAAACATATGACATGGCCTTATTAAGAAAACTTGTGCCTTTGAGTTACCTTTACCAACTTCAAACACAGTTCTTTGCTCTTCAAACGAACACTTATCTACACGAGTTGTCCCTCACATCAAAAGCAATAGCAATAATAATTTACACGACACGTAACGCTCACGATACGGAAAACATAACGAGTATGACAATAACCATAACAACATGAGTGTTCACTGTGGTGTTCAGATAGCACAAATTGGTGCAAATTTACAAAAGAAACAAGTACAATGTACACGCAACGTGTGTACTGTGTGTATAAAATTTTGCGATATTGTTACCCGACTTGACAGTCTCCTTTTTAGCGGGTAATGGGCCATTTGGTAGCAATATTCCTTGAAGACGCGTTTCCATTAGGCAAGTCTTACATACGAGTAAAACGTCAGATTGCTATAGAAGATTGGTCCTTTCAATGTTTTTTTTTTGTCTTTAATGGAAAGATCATATATTTATTTTCTAACAAATTGTTATTAGTTTTCTTTATTTGCTCTAATTAAAAAGTTATATTAAATTCAAAATCATTAATTGAACTCCGAGCCGAAAACACGACGACAGTGCCCGACGGGGTGGTGTGACGACATTATGACAATTTCTTTATATCGATAGTACTATCGATAACAATTAACGATAACAATTTCAAAGTTGGAACACGTACGTGTTCCAACTTTGAAATTGTTATTGTAGAAGCCAGTTGACACAGTGCTAAATTCTTTGTCATAGTGACGTCACAACCAAGTCGAGCAATTGGGGCACGTTTGTGTTCACGTCGATTCTTATTTGTGGTGGACTTACTAATTATTATTTTTTAAATATTTTTTACTTAATTCAAATACCTAATTGAAAAGAGAACCAACTGAACTGAAGATTGCTACAGTTCAAACTACTGTAACTTGTATGAAGGTTTTTTGAAGTTACATACAATTTCCAACTTGTATACAAGTTTCTTGTATAATGGAAAAGTGGCCTTAAGAATTTATGCATATATATTTGTTTTAAAAAATAAATATATTAAATACAATTATAAGCTTATGTTTATTCATCATAATAATGTTCCCACAGCTGGGATGCATGCCACCTCACCAGCTGTAATCCACCATAACGGGCACAGTCAGGGTTGCCAGATGGCCGGGAAATCCTAACAACACTGCGGTACTCAATTGACTGAAATTTTGCTATGAAAGTGAATAACACACAACCACCAAGGCCATCATTCTCGTGCATAAACACAGGATGAGGCCCGACTTACAACTTACATCAAAATAACCTTGTAACATGACACAAAACCATCAATAAATAACCATGGTATCGTGTGCTACGCCATAATGATTTATTACCTGCAAAATTCCACTCACGGGGCGGTCATGGTTTTATGTGGCACGCACAATCAAGCTATGCATTTTCAGCATGACCTTTTAATGTATGGGTAGCATAAATAAAAAGGGGTCAGATTATACTGGATGTAACGTTGAGTATGTCGTCGTTTGTGTATTGTAGCCCGAAGGTATCGACCAAATAAGGCGTTCAGGGAATTCTCTCGGGTCCAGGTGTACCGACATGCTTCGCATGACATAATAATGAACCTTTGTAAATGATACCAACAAAGAGGTCGCCTACATTGGCTTATAGGTCGTCGTAGCCAACATTGGTAATTAGTGATTCTATTTATAGAAAGCCTGTGTGATATCCTCGTGAAATTAACATTCTCGTGTATTTTTTTTCAATCAATATATATCACCGGGAAAGAGGAATGTAGGGAGAGAACCGACTAGGTGGATATTGTTAAAGTGGCCGGAACAAGCTGGATAGCCGTGACACAAAACCGTCAGAGGTGGAAAGATTTGGAAGAGACCTACACTCAGCATTGGGTGACTAAAGTTTGAAGAAGAAATATATTTCACCTTGTAAATAAAACCGGCAAACCGTGGTCCACTTTGGCCCTGGATCGAGAAAACTGGAGATCATGGGGAGAGGCCTTTGCCCAGCAGTGGGATGTAATAGGCTAACAGTAACAGTAAATAAAACCGGCAAAGTGCGTGTATACAACTATTTCAAGAGCTACATGCCACAGTACTCTGAGATGAGATAATTCCAAGATCAAACTTCTCTAATATAAAAAACTTTTTCAAAAAAAAAATGTAACCGACTTCCCACAAAAAAGTTCTAAATAACCTACAAAAAAACTTTTCTTTCGAAAGTCGGTGACTTTCTTTTTTATTTCATTGACTTTTTGTCACCGACTTTCGAAAGAAAAGTTTTTTTGTAGGTTATTTAGAACTTTTTTGTGGGAAGTCGGTTACATTTTTTTTTTGAAAAAGTTTTTTATTTCATCCTTTTTAGTTTCAATATTCAACCTTCTTACATGTACACTAAAATATTGTAATCCGTAGCACCGGTGATAACAACGTCCATGTATGTACTCTTACACAATGAGCTAAAAATTAAAACTGCTGCACCAAAGTAAATGAAAATTTTATGGGACCAAATGGCAGATATACTGTATCGAACAAAAAAAGAATCATCGAAATCGGACCAGAAACCTCGGAGTAATCGGTGTATGTTGAAAACTTTTTAGGTTTTCGTTGTTTTTTGTTGATTTTTCAAAAAGTGCTAGTCCGATTTCGATAAAATTTTAATGGGACCATTCGGGAAGTATACCCTTTCCAACAAAAAAAGATTTTTTCAAATCGGTTGGTAAACGACGGAGTTATAACAAACATAAAAAAAAAAAAAAAAAATAAACATCCGAATTGAGAACCTCCTCCTTTTGGAAGTCGGTTAAAAAGTTGAATAATTTTCAATTTCCTGTAACATTCGATTTTAGTTACATCGAAAATAGTTAACTTAGGATTTGAAGCATTGAGCCTACAAATTAGTGACATCCCAGGTGTGCATTGTCATTGTGTTCGTACGTGGTCTTTTAAGTTGAGCAATTTCACTCCTACTGTCGAACCTCAAAGGTTACGGCCCATTCACAAGCTTTTCGCTGTGAGTGGTGACTTAGCGCGGAGCGTCGACAGTAAGATCAAAATATAGTAATGTTTGAAACACGCCACGCGGTGCCACCAGTGGCGAGTTCGAGTACTTTCAAAGTTATAAAACTTCATAATCACGCAGCCCGCCGCACCTCCCATCACTTAGACCAAAGTCGTGAACGGACCGAATTCAACAACTTTTAAAAATACATTCAAACACGCTATTTTGATCTCGCAACCCCAAACGCAAGAGATTTCTTTGTGAGATTAACAAGGGACCCAACCTATTTAATATTTCAACAAAACACCCCCACGTTCATACAATATACATTGGAGTTAAAGTCACGTACGCAAGCATTTTATCTTCGTTATAGTGATACACGAACAGCAGGAAAACCTAGCAATCATGTTGTTATGGTATATTTTAAAGGGTTCTTTAAATTATAAAGTGAAGATTTTCTTAGCAATCCCGTGAAGTATGAATTTTTAAAGAAGGAAAGTCCTTCAGGCTGTGTTTTGAGTGCCCGCTCTTTGAACATTTACTAACTTTGTATATTGAAAAGTAAGTTTTGTTATGTAACTTGTAAACAGGATGTCTTTAGGCTACTTACTACTTCATTGTATAATATATATAAGTATGAGTAAGTAACACGAATAGTATCACATCCATATTAGATTTAGAATCAAATCCGTATTTTTTACATAATAATTTCTCACAATTTTTGGCAGACATCAGAACAGTGAATAGCCTGAATCCTTTTGAATCTAACAGAACAATATCACATTTTCAACACGTACATTATATTCATAAGAACTACAACTTTTCCTTTCGATCAAACGAAACAGCAATCCAAGAAAAACGGGCAACAAATATTCGGGACGCAATACCATTAAGTGCGGACCGACATGTGGACGCATCGGCTATTTATTGGATCATGAATTAGTAAAGTTGTAAACTAGGGCGGCCACAGCTGGGAAGCTAGAGATAGTTTTGGAGCCCTGTTTTTTTACCCAGAGTGGATCCAACCCGTGTGACATATGGCGGTACTTATCCCTCCAAACTACGGTAATTTCTGTGCTCCAATTCAAGGATTGAAATAAAGAGTCGTAGCCGATGTAGCCTTCATACATAATGGAATCACTTCAGGGGATTTTTTGGTGTCGACGTACAAATTTTCAGCTGTTTTTGTAATATACAAGGTAGGTTTGTTCTTGACCTTAGTCTAGGTCAGGGAACAGAGAAAAGTTCGACAGTGGAGCGAGCTTACCCAGAAGAAGCCTGTTCACTCTAACCTTGTAAAGATTAGGGTTGTATGATAGAGTTACACTCCCTTGTTGAATTAAAAAAAACCACGTACTTCTCCAACTTTTAGCCACCAAAATGAGTGAAGATCTCTTGCACATCTTTCCACTCTGGGCGGTTTTGTCTTGACTGTCCTATTTCTTCCAGCCACTTTAAGGCGCGGTCTTATCTCATATTCCCAAAAATTGGTTTCTTAGAACGTCGAGTATGACGTAATGTAATAAAAATAAGCAACGCGAAAAATACAGTGAACAGAGAAGGGTATAAAGAAGAATTTAAACCGAACAGAATAATAAATAAGAGTTTGATATTCCCAATAAAAATTGGGAAGTTGTAGCACAAAAATAAACTTTGACGTCGAAGATCTCTGTATTTCCAGCGATAACAACAGTTTTTTTTTTAAGAATTTAGTAGGTTTTCCATTTTTTTAAAACTTTAACCGAACCATTATTTAATTTTATGTCTATATTTTAAATAATCTAAAGAAAAGCAGTAAAATAAATGCCCATTCGCAGCTTACGTCACATTTCAACACAAATGTCATTTTTTCAATTTTCAATCTTATTGACGCTCCTTAGTGGTGACAATAGTTTACGCGGTCATAAGCGATTAAAATCGTAGTCAGTCCGCGTCTTAATGATATCGTCTGTCCACCTAGTCAATTGTTACATTAAATTCCCCTTTTCAGTGTTTTCTTCTCGGACACTTTTCTCACTCATCTTCCATCTGGCCTACATGGGCCCGCCCATTTCAACTTATCGACATGATTATACGAGTATGATATTAATTAATATCTTTATTTATTGTATTTAATTGTTTATTTTAATTAAACCATTAGACTGCCCTGTCTACATAAATAAGACATTAATAATGTTAACTTATTCAGCAAATTCTGTACGAGAATAACACTACAGTTCTAAAGAAGAGACTATGTAGCTGTTACTAGTACAATAAATAAACCTATTTTACTGTTTCCTTTTCTATAATACTGCATCATAATAAACCCCTGGTCTATCATGTCACATGTCACATGTCTGCGAATGTGATGGTTCTAGGACTTGCCTGTTTCCTCACGATGTTTTCCTTCACCGCTTTGAGAGCAGTGGTGATGAAATAAATTTCACAAAGTAATGCGCCAGACTGGGTTCGAACCCACTACCTAGGTATAGTTCGTAAGTCAGGGTCGATACCCATCAAAAACATAGGTACTATAACTTTGAAAAAGTACCCGTAAAAAGGTGGGTACAGAATACGACAGTTGACTACAATATCGATTTCCTAATACCTAAATATAAAAGAAACATGAAATTCTGTGAACACCTTACAGTTAAAAATACTAAAACATATTGAAATAGTTGATCTAGACTTCTCGACAATATAAGATCCTAGGATCCAATATTTTCCTCTTCAATAATGTCATGTCGTCATCCGAGTTGTCACTCCGTGCCATATTGGATGTGACAGTTTTATTGAAACAATCTGAACCAGAAAGCATTTTATCGCATATCTATTTCGCATTTGGACAGTTTGAAAGCTTAGATTTTTAATCTAGTGTTATTTACTTTTTCACCTAAGTTCTTATTTATTTCCCGCGGTGGTGGACGCCCACGGCGACGGTCGTCGCAAGACGATCTCCGGCCACCGTAGGCGCGGGCATGCGGGCGGCGAGTAAAGGGCAACTCGCAGCCCGACCATGGACCATGCCCGGGTCGACGGCGCGTTGTGTTCCACGCGCGCCTCAAAGAGCGTCAGCATAATGACGGGGCCCCCTCTCTAGAGGGCCAAAGCCTGCCGGGGTCGCGGGACTTATATCATTACCGTGACCCCGGTACATAAAGGGCTATTGAAGGACACCGTGGATTTTAGTCAGTACAAGTCTGACAGTCCCTCCCGCCCTGCCCGGGGTGGGAGGACTCATTTGATGACTTTACCACGATAAAAAAAAAAGTTCTTATTTATTTATTCATATTTTATACGTTTGAAAGCCAGAATACTTTTTTCGATCTTACAGTTCAATTCCAATATTCATCAATTTTGGAAAAATATTGTTCTAACAGTTCTCATTCCAAATATCTGGAGATTTAATAATGTTGCAAAATCCATAACATTTTAAAACATTATTAAACTAAGTACTCACGTACATTATTTTGTCTTCAAAATAACATTAAGGCGGAAACACATTATTAAAACGCGACGCCACCCGATGAAACGTGATGCGTGTTGACTCGAACAAATGTGCAGGCATGGCGTCGCGTCGGATGTTCATAGTGTGATTCTGGTCTATAGAAAACAATTCATTTGATTCGACTCAACACGCATCACGTTTCATCGGGTGGCGTCGCGTTTAAATAATGTGTGGGCGACTTAACAATCACAAAGGTGGCCAAAAACGAATGCGAAACGGCCAAAAACAAATGCGAAACGGCCAAAAACAAATGCGAAACGTAATGCACAAAATGCTATCACAGCACACTATCCAAATAGCCGTCAATAAAAATAGCGTTTTCGGCATTAAAAAGTGAAACAGCTGTTCAGAAACGGCGCTCAGTACTCCTAACGAGCGTTGAATCCATTAATTATCAAAACAGTAAGGTTTTTGCTCCAAAGAGCCGGTAACTGAAGACCGCAATTAAGTACAGAGAATAAATAAATTTAAAACGGCGTCACGAAACATAATCTGTGCTTGATTAATGACGGCTAGAAGACCTTCAGATGTCTCAAGAAAAGGGTGGCTGCTGACTGAAAACTAGACTACGTTTGATTGCAAACTCGAAACCCTCATTAACATCTTTGGGAGTTTGAGGCACCCACAAATGACATCATTACAACATTTAATTAGGACAATAATTAGTGGTCTGTCTGCTACAGATTCAATTTGATAACAATATTAGGGCAAATTTCCATAATTACCTAGTTTGATAGCAATCACTAATAGTGTATCTGCTTGCTTGAAACAGTTGGAACTCATAGCTTTAAAAAAAAAACCGCTGCCAACTTGCGTTTGGACCTTCAGATGTTTTCATTTTGATGGTCGGCTACAGAAGTTACAAGTCTTACCAAGGGGTATCATATTGGTTGCGGGACTTACCAATTACCGTGACCCTAGAACGTAAAGGGCTATTGAAGGACACCGTGGATTTTAGTTAGTACAAGTCTGACAGTCCCTCCCGCTCTGCCCTGTGTGGGAGGACTCATTTGATAATTTTACCACGCTAAAAAAACGCTAAAGGGGGTATCATATTAGCTAGTTGCTACTTACTTGGTTGTGGAGGTGACATCAGCTCGAAACAAAACAAGCTCTATAAAAAAGAACTAATACCGATTACTCGCTGAAAAAAACATCGTTCCAATTTACAAACGAAATGATAGCTGTATCACCCGTCCCTGATGAGATAACAGAACGTGTGTAAGAATGATGGTTTCATTTAGAAGTAGCGCAGGATAAAATGCGTAGTAGAATGTAATAACAGGCAACCATCTGGCGATACTACCACTTAACTCACTGATTACAAACAACGAAACATTAATTATGTTTTTGCTTCCAAAGATACTGAAGTAATTTACGTGCCCCCGACTTTCGGGAAAATAAATGTTTGTAATAAGTCTGCGGTAGGCTCGTGTTTATAATTGTTTGTATAGGTGTCAGGCAATATCTTCGGATACAATCTATAATTTACGAGGCTTCGTTGGTGGCGGCTGCGTCGATTGATCATTCGAGGTTTAATAAATTTGGGAGTCTTGTCTACAAAGCAAAGAATTATAAATCACCGATCACTATTCGTTGAAGAACAATCAATAACCCGACAGAACCTTTCTACTTGACAGAATTAATCTGCTGAAATAATTTAACGAGACAACGCTTTCTTGATTTATTTGTTGCGTTCCTGTAATCACTCATATTGTCTACGCCGCAGGATGGGGTGTGAAGGTCAGATATACCAACTCCAACGTAATCGGGAAAAGACTGGTCAGATGATGTTTCTTCACACAAACGTTCCAGTAAAGGATTACTGGGAAGTTAATATTTGAAATGCAAATGCAAGGTGGATAGAAAACTTGAAGAAGGTAGCAGGCAGTAGTTGGATGAAAAAAACAGGGAGATTGTGCGCTGTGTTGCTCTTTGGGAGAGGCTTATGTCCAGCAGGTGGACTGCCATAAGCTGAAAATCTGAAATGATGAATGAAAGAAACAGCTTTTCCCAACTGCTCAACTAAACTGCCCAACTGCTCGAAACTACTCAACTAACTGCCCAACTGAGTTGTGCCGTTTACATTCCCAACTGCTCAACTACAAACTGCTCTACTCGTATTTGACAAGAGGCCCGGCCATCTTTTAATTGACAAGGAGAGTTTTTAGTCAGCCCAAACCAAATAGGAGTCTACAATAATTTGGTGAATTTATGGTTACATTACATACATATAGCTTCCATTGTGTATAACACAATGTCAACCTGACTGTTCAGCGAAAACGGTTTGAACTCTCAAACAATTTGACAGATTATTCTCTGACTCCGGTCCGGGTTTTAGCACTAGTCAAAGCGAGCGTAGCTAGAGGCGTAACTAGTCTGACAAAACTGAAAGCTTACCCCAAAACAGTGAGTAAATTACGTCACAAGTCATCCTTCATTGAGTATCTGATCCTAGCAACAAGAGTTGTGGGTAATCTGTCATGGAGATATAGGCTTTATAGCCACTTTATTAGAGTTTGTCGAGAAAAACATTGCAATTACATGTCAGACGGTAATTTATAGCTAGTCAAATTAACAATAGTATCTTCAGTGATATTTTATGCCTTCTCTTAACTAAATTGTGGATCTTTAGGAACTGCAAGCTCGTAAACATCAATTGGAATTTGGTCCACTTCGCCCGTATTCGGGCAAACTTGTTCGATCTGCGGCTCGACTTCATCTACTAACTAGTGTAACAAATGCACGCGGTGCCGGAATACGAGTAAATCACACAGAACATCGAGCATTCGGCTTTTTTAATTTTGTCAAACTGAACGACGAACAAAGCCAAGCATCACTGCGAACATTCGCCAAAAAGCTTTCGTCTGTTTCTGTAATGTACCATTCACAAGAATGCTCAAGGTTTTAAGCAACTTAAGAGATCAATTGCATTTTTTACACGCAAATTGATAATATCGCACTATAACCGAATGTTTCCAGTGTCCGATCAGACAGAGAGTAAATTGACGCAGTCCCTAGGCGACCTGATATCAACCACCACAAATAGAAATGCCAATCATTGTGTTACCAGGGGTCTAAAAAGGCCACTGTAACAATATTGGAAAAGAACATGACTTTCCGTGTTTTTGTGACGTAAAGAAAATCTTTGACGTTAATTTGATAGAAAAAAAACCGGCCAAGTGCGAGTTGGACTCGTCCATGAAGGGTTCCGTAGTAGCAAGCATAGATTAGGGATATAATTATATTGAGATAAGTAAGTAATATACACCAACAATAAAAATAACTTTGTTTTTCATAGTGTTTGTATGAATGGCAAAGTTATGTTTGCGGTTTTTGAAAATGTACTATATCTCAAAAACTGTTATCAATTCTGCTTAAGCAATAGTATAAAATAATCTTTTCACGAATAATGTCAGAATTCACAAAAAGAATTGATTTGTTTTTTCATTGTGATTCTGCTAAAGAGGCCTTTTTAGATCCCCAAAAGCAATACATTTCTCATTATCATCAACATTGTAACGTAGATTTGATGACTTGTGTAGGAAAGTTAATTATGATTTTTATATAAAAGGCAGGAGTAAATAAAATACTAACCTAAATTCTAATTAACAACGTTTAATCTTATGATGAATCAATTTTGTATAAATGCGAGTGAATATTCAAATGAGCCAAGAAACCACAGTAAAGCATACTCGTACAAATACGTAATAATTTAATTACGTATTACTAGTTTTATGTGCTCAAACACACTGCGAGCCTAGCGCGGTGGCGGCGGCGGGCGCCATATAATATTGAACGTATGAAATCGCCGCTCGTGGCCACACTGAAGTGACTAAGGCGGGGGGCCTAGCGCGATGGCTACAAGCGATTTTGCGAGCCTAGGCGTTGCTAGGCAACAACAGATATAACGGGTGGGTGGCAGGTGTAGCAAACCATTTCGGTCTTATAGTCAGCGCCATCTTGTTATCAGGACATGCACTAAAATACTACCGTAGGAGGTATTTGTAAATATTTAAATTATTTTGACATTACTTGACTAGAATCATATAGAATGGTTGTTAATTTACTTGTATACAATCCTAAACTACCTGTAAAACATTTTAAAATGAATTTCTTTAAACAAGATTTATAGAAACTACTTTGTATCACCGGTTTGCAACACCTGAAGTCGCCGCTACAAAAACAAACGCTTGATCGGCAGTGTGGACACAGATCGCGCCCGCCGCCGCGCCCGCCACCGCGCCGCCGCCGTCGCGCTAGGCTTCCAGTGTGGACACACACTATGCCTGCGTCGTTGCCCGAATACGGGCGACGTCGACCAAACTCCAATAATTGATGTGTTCAAGAATAACGTGGCATTATCCCACGAGAGCATCATACCGGGATGAAAAGTATCATCATCATCATCATAAAAATGTTTCCACAGCTGGGACATAGGCCTCCTCCTCTAGTCCTCCGGATTATGGTATGGGCAAAATCAAAAATCAAAAGTCATTTATTCAAATTAGGCTGATTTATCAGCACTTTTTGAAGGTCAATTTTTCACATAAGACAGTCCCCCAAAGCGCCCCCCCTTCGACACTTCCTAGTGTTTTGGCTGGGAAGAAGAAGTGGCGGAACAAACTCCCCAGCAACACATCTGTCTGTACGGTTAGAAGAACCAAGATTTTATACAATTTAATAGAACATTCACATCATACATCAATTCGAAATTACATCCCAACCGTGACCAGAAGGCACAAAAAGATAAACTAAAACTGTTTAAAAAAAAATAGAAAAAGATTAATATAAAACAAACACAGACATAAAAAAACACAAAATACAAATAAAACCACTCGCTCTCACAGAGGGAGCGGCCCATACCATAATCCACCACGCGGGCCCAGTACGGATTAGTAGATCACATGGCACGTGTTAATTTTTCTAGGACGCGCCGATTTCCTCATCTTGTTTTCCTTCACCGTTTTGTGAGCAATGGTGATGAAATTAATAACACAAAATAATGCGCCTGGCTGGGTTCGAACCCACGACGATTTGTTTAAAGTCCATTGAGTAGTTTTTTTTTTTAATATCCACCCGTATCCAAGTAAGATGTGCATACGTAACCAGAAACACACGCCTTTTTCCTCTCACGGGGTTAGGCAGAAATTCAAGAACACCACCTGCTACGGTCCTTAAATTGCTAACTGCTGCCTTTCGCCTCGTCCACAATCAGGGGCCCAAGTCTGCTACTTTTATAAATTCGTCACTCCAATACGATACCATTGTAATTTTGCTTAAGGTTCATAATCTGTTTAATGCATTAGTCGATCATTGGTCGGTCAAAGGATTCGTAATAGAATTGTTTTATAATGACACTGACATTCAAGCACGACGGTTGCGCGTAGTTGACCTTTCCGAAAAACCTCAGTAATAAGGTCAGTGTAAAAACACTATGTTAATACGTTTTAAATGAAACGGAATAAAAATAACTCTTTATATAAGCTTTGGGAGGTGCTTTTTCCGCAGTGCCTGAAAAGCCGGGTGTTCAACAAGTTCGTCCTTCCAGTCCTAACCTACGGAGCCGAAACGTAGAACATGTCAGTCAAGCTGGCACACCGACTTCATGTCACGCAGCGTGCTATGGAAAGGTCTATGCTTGGGGTTTCACTAAGGGATAAAATCCGGAATGAGGTCTTACGGCATAAGACCAAAGTTACAGAGATTGTCCAAATCTGTAGCAAGCTGAAGTGGCAGTGGGCTGGTCATGTCTGCTGCAGAACCGACGATAGGTGGAGTAGGAAGGTTCTCAAATGGAGACCGCGTGTAGGTAAGCGTAGGGAGGGACGCCCCCCGGCAAGATGGACCGATGACCTGAAGAAGGTGGCTGGCAGTGGCTGGATGAAAAAAGCTGGAGATCGTGCGCTGTGGCGCTCGGCTGGCGGACTGCAATAGGCTGAAATGATGATGATGATGAAATAAGCTTTGGGAGGCTACGTCTATCTATATTTAACATTACGACACAGAAAAAAGAAACATAATTAATAGACGCTAATAATCTTAGTCCCGCAACATCTAAACGTTGTACTTTATGAATAAAAATTTAAGTCTGCCTTCTTTCTTACCCAGCCAAAGAGCTTTTTATACTTACCGTGAGAAATCTCGTTTAAACATTCAATTAAACAAGTAGTTTGTTTAAATAAACTGCGGAGAACTGCAAAGGGAAAAGTTTAAGCTCGGCTCTTTTTAATGGCCAGCTCGCTCTTCGGAACTAAACGATCTCAGTCAATTATCTAAATCATTGAAGAAGTAATAATCTTTCTTTCATTTCAATCGTTCGACGTTAATTTGAAAGAGAGAGAGCATTCAGCTGAATGGGAACCGAATCGTCGTTGAGGGAGCGATTTCATTATATTTTAATCTGATTTTTACGAAAGCGTTTTATTCTAACAATGGCAAAAAACGTATTGAGTATAATAAAAGGCTGAATGTTAATTAAAACAAATCAGTAACGAGATCTTTAGAGAGTATGGCGTCTATTCACGTTCCTTAGTAGTGAAGCAGTTAATTAAGAAGTTAGTTTGCACACAGGAAATTTGTTGCTACGGCACTTAGGCATAAATCTTTAATTATACAGGGGAAGTTGAGATAGTGTGTGTTAGGGCAAGTGTTCCGCACTTTAATTTACATAGTTGAACAGGCACTGTGTCCTTTGTCTGTCTACTTAAAAATAGATTATACGTACTCGTAAAGGCACGTTGTACTAAGATGTGTTTTATGCTTTTTTTTTTCACTGAGTAGTTAAAGTAATTCAAGAACTGGAAAGATTTTCTCGACACCTGTCATCGTTATAGAGATATAAAATAGAAATAGAATATTTTAAACGTTGCTGATATGACTAAGATTGTTATGATACTGAAATTATCGTGGCAGTGCTGCCAATATTCTGTAATATATTTTTCTCTTATTTTTTATTTTACCTTAACTTAAATCTATAACTAGCCTACTTGTAGTTTAAATTTATCTATGTTTGATTTTTAATTTTTAACTTGTATTAATAATCATCAATAATATATTTTGATGTATTTCAACTAGGATGTAAACTGATAGAAAGAATGCCCATACAAAATAAACAAGAGAAGAAAATACAAAATTCAATACCACAACGGACGATATTATAATAATATAACTTTATAGCAACTTGTTAACAAGATCATTACCAGCCTATCGTAAATCACACGCCATTTCCAAAGCAAAGGGAAACGCGATAAAGCGTCCTCGCTTTCTTGCGAGTAAATTGCCATACATTACTTTAGTATTATTGCGTTTAAAAAGATCTTGTCGACTTGATTTGTGTTTCTGCAAAAGATAGGCTGAAAATGAGCGCGGCCTTTACAAGAGATAGGTCAACTATTTATTTCCTTAAAAACAGTACTTATCAGTATAATTATTTAGTACAAAAGCTCTCACAAGTCATGCGTACGACTTTACGCTACGGAGCGCTACGCGTTGCTACGTACTGCTACGTGACGTTACACGGTACGTCACTATGACGTGATACGCGATGCTGCGCTACGCCGCTACGCAGTACACTTTGCGATTGGTATAATGTTCAACCAGTTGCTTCAAACAATAACAATCAGACAGACATAGACACAAACTCTCTAATGCAACTCTTACTAAAAATGTTCTAAAAACTTCAAAAGCGTTAAAGGTCTTACAAAACTCTAATATAAATGTAGCCGTTCAAGGCAAACTGACACTTATACTAATACAGAAAATGTAACTTGAAACTTTGTTCACGCAAACGTGACCATATACGTGTTGAATTGCTGTTATACAGGGGTTTTCAGAGCAAAAACCACATGCGAATTCAGAGTTTTTTGCCGTCGATACTGTGTCAAAAATATTATCAAATTCTGAATGTAAGTAACCATCCCAGCCAATTACTTTAAGCGGGTCTCATTGTCACCGGCCGCTATCTCGTCTGATAGATGACCGCAGTCCCCAGTGTGACGCCCCTAATCTTCCCAATTCTCGATCCTAAAGGGTTCACCACAATCCAAACTGGAGCAATTTAGTATAATTTATTCCGTGCGAACTTCAATATTTTCATATTTTCGCCTATAAAGGTGGTCCGTGCCAATTTTATAGCTCATAAATTTCGATGATAACCCCTTTGTTTGTGGGTACTTCGCTGGATTAACGAGTGCTATTGACAATTTGTATAACGAGGCTCTCAAGAAAATTGGCTGTAATTTATTAAGGGATGTTCAAGATTGGCAGTAGGGTGGATTTTATCAATTTGACTAATAGAATTCATTATGTATGGGTGTTTTTATAAAGAAATTAAGAAACTGGTAAAACTTGTATAAAAAAACCGGAAATCTTCCTAGAGTAATTATAATGACTTCCGATTCATCGGACAACGATATTTTACTTCTCAAGACAGATGATATTTTCCTTGAAATAAGACGTTAATGACGAATTATATTAAAAAGACTGGTTTTAAAATTTCTTTTCCATGACATACATACTTTGTGTCAGTGTCCTATTATTTATCAGTGCGACCACGGACCATGCTCGGGTCGACAGCGCGTGGTGTCCCACGCGCGCCTCAAAGAGTGTCAGCATAATAAGGCCCCCCCCCTCTAGAGGGCCAAAGCCTGCCGGGGTCGCGGGACTTACCGAAATACCGTAACCCTGGAACGTAATGAGCTATTGAAGGACACCGTGGATTTTAGTCAGTATGAGTCTGACAGTCCCACCCGCCCTGCCCTGGGTGGGGGAGAACTAAATTGATGATTTTACCACGATAAAAACAAAAAACAAAAAAAAGCCCGAAACCCGTACCTTCAGCCGAAGCTTCGGGCGTATTTAACTGTTTATCATAACTGATTAGTTAGTGTTATGAACTAAAAATTGTTGCAACATGATGAAACAGTTGTCTCGACTACCAATGTGTTGTCAGAACTAATAGGGTAGGGGTTCACTCGAAAATTTTGAGTTCGGACCCGTATTTCCGTTCACGAACTAAGAGAGTAGACCCCTAGAATCAGAATTTACTTCGTTCATTCAAAAGACTTTAATTTTTACTTTATCTTCATAAAAGCCTGTGTCAGTGAATATTCTAGAATCGGGTTTTTGAACGAATGTAATCCACTTGAGTAGTTCTGCTGACATGATGAATCTTCTTTAGGTACCTTAGATAATCCTGTAAAGGTGCTGATAAACTAGTAATGAGCATACTTGCGAATTACAGAATAAGAAACGAGAGCGTTTTAGCGAGCCTTCTAACGAGCGCTCGTGCAAGGTTTTTGCAGAGATTGTCAAGTCTGACATTTTCATGAAAAACAATTGTTTGACGAAGGTATTCCACATTGGGCACCCGCTGAAATGACACCTGAACTAAGAAATGGCACCTTAACTATTCCACATACAGCTCCAATCAAAATTTTTCTCAGATGCCAGGTGCCCAATGTTGAATACCTCGTTTGACGACCATCGTCAAAAAATTCGAAGATCGTGAAAATGTTCGTAGTGATATTTCGCTCTACGCTTGGACCTGTTGTTTTTGAACAGGTTCAATAAAAATAAAAACGGCGAATTCGCGTTGTTTTGTTACAAGTGAATGCTCAAGTGTATTAGCACCTTAAGATATCGACACGCCGTATCAACATCGCAGGATCTAAATTTTAACAATTTCCTTTTTATTCCACAAAGCATTGATTTGAATAATAATTGTAGACTAGACTAGTATTTGATATTAATTTCAGCTCAGCTTGATACCTCCACAATTTTCTGAAAAAAAAAGTCTTGTCTTAACAGACGGACAGACGGACAACAAAGTGATCACTGTGTTGTCTTTCTGACAAAGACCTATAAGGTTACCATTTTTTCTCTTTAGATACGGAACCCTAAAAAAATAAAAATATAAACTCACTTTACCTGGGTGTCGAACACAAACAAACCCAGATGCCGTGCTCGTAAACTCTAAACCAATGGAGACAAAGAGCACTTAGTTACTGAGCATTTCGGACGTTTGTTCAGAAAATATTAGGAGAACCCTCCTTATTATTCGTAGCGTCGGACTAAAACATTATTCGAGATAATCTGGAAGCCCTCAATGTGCAAATTTAATTAAAGAGAAATGCCTAGCGAGGCCAAATATTCATGGTGCGTCAACGAATACTTAATTATACTCGTACTCTATATACTATTTTGGTGCACTTTGCGGATACTCACTCTACGTTTTAAAGGAACGGGGATTTACAGAATTAACTAACACTGATATTCTAAGACCCATCTTGAGTCAATTGCTCGGCTCAGCTCGACTCAGTCGTCATGACAACGATTTAAAACTAAAAACGCTCACCACATCGTTTTCTTAGCCGCAGTGAAACTAAATAAGAATAACTCGATAAAATGGATATTAGAAATTGGTCTTTCAATGATTTTTTTTTGTCTTTAATAGAAAGATCATAGGTATATTTGTTTCTTTACAAACTGTTTTTAGTTTTTATTTATTGCTCTAATTAAGAAGTTATATTAAATTCAAAATCATTATTTGAACTCCGAGCCGAAAACACGCCGACATTGCTCGACGGGGTGGTGTGACGTCACTTTATCAATTTCTATACATCGATAGTACGTTCCAACTTTGAAATTAGAAGCCAGTTGACACAATGATTAGGAAATTCTTTGTCATAGTGACGTCACATCCAAGGCGAGCAATTGAGGCGCGTTTGTGTTCACGTCAATTTTGCTCGAATTTTATCATTTTTAAATTGGTCATAATTAATTATTAAAAAAGAATTAAGATTTTTTCTCTGTTTTGTGGTGAATTTATTAATTATGTAAAAAAATATTTTTTACATAATTAAAAAATACTTAATTCTGAAATATACATATAACACCGTTATAATATGTATGTATAACATAACATCACGCCTGTAATCCCTGAAGAGTAAGTACCCTAATACATGGGGCGTACCTATTAAATTCTAAGACGCCTTATACAATTGAATACAATTTATTTCTAAAATTAAATTCTACAATTTATTTCTAAAATTAAATTCGCAATATCTGCAGAAACGGCTAAATGCAGTTTAAAACGGGAGGAATCTTATTAGGGCGTCTCTAAGGGGACATCGACTAGCCTAACGTGACAAGAAATTTTTCATTAAACTGTCTCCGTTTAGTTTCATCGGAGAAAACGCGCAGTATTCTAGATTATACAATTTTAGTTTTCTACGTTTCTAATTTATTGCTAGAATTTTTAGTATCTATTAGTCTTGTAATACTTTTAAAATGGAGGAAAATACTTATATGACAAGTTATAGAGCAGCATGGAAGAAGAACATTGCTTCGACCTTAAAATAACTAGGTTAAAGATAGGATTATAATAATTACGAAAAACGTTTTTTAGAGTTCCGTAGCCAAATGGCAAAAAACGGAACCCTTATAGATTCGTCATGTCTGTCTGTCTGTCTGTCCGTCCGTATGTCACAGCGACTTTTCTTCGAAAGTATGAGAGCTATCCTGTTGAAACTTGGTAAGTAGATGTATTCTGTGACCCTCTTTAAAATTTTCACACAAAAACATAGGTACTTAGAATTGAACCTCAAAAAATTTTTTTCACCAAACCCGTACGTATGGATAAGTCTTTAAAAATGATGTTGAGCTTAATATCTATGAGGGTATCATTTTTTTCTAAACTGAACAGTTTGCGCGAAAGACACTTCCAAAGTGGTAAAATGAGTGTGTCTGTAACTTCTAAAATAAGAAAATGATAAAACTAAAAAAAATATATGATGTACATTACCATGCAAACTTCCAGCGAAAATTGGTTTTAACGAGATCAAGTAATAAGCTTTTTGTTAATACGTTATAAATCATAAACCGCAATTTACTTTTCAAAGTTACAACCAACTTTTTAGGGTTCCGTAGCCAAATGGCAAAAACGGAACCCTTATAGATTCGTCATGTCTGTCTGTCTGTCTGTCCGTGTATGTCACAGCCACTTTTTGTCGAAAGTATAAGAGCTATCCTATTGCAACTTGGAAGAAAGATGTATTATGTGAACCGCATTAGGATTTTCACACAAAAAACAAAACAAAACAAATTTTGGGGGTGCCCCCCATACTTAGAATTGAAACTCAAAAAAAATTTTTTCACCAAACCCATACGTGTGGGGTATCTATGAATAGGCCTTTAAAAATGATATTGAGGTTACTAACATCATTTTTTTCTAAACTGAACAGTTTGCGCGAGAGACACTTCCAAAGTGCTAAAAAGTGTGTCCCCCCCCCCGTAACTTCTAAAATAAGAGAATGATAAAACTAAAAAAAATATATAATGTAGACCTCAACCAAAACTACCAACGAAAATTGGTTTGGATGAGATACAGTTAGCAGTTTTTGAGATATAGTACATTTTCAAAAACCGCAAATATAACTTTGCCATTCATACAAATACTATGAAAAACAAAGTTATTTTTATTGTTTGTGTATATTACTTACTAATCTCAATATAATTATATCTCTAATCTATGCTTGCTGCTACGGAACCCTTCATGGGCGAGTCCAACTCGCACTTGGCCGGTTTTTTTTAGCGTGGTGAAATCATCAAATGAGTCCTTCCACCCCGGGCAGGGCGGGAAGGACTATCAGACTCGTACTGACTAAAATCCACGGTATCCTTTAATAGCCCTTTATGTTCCGGGGTCACGGTAATGACATAAGTCCCGCGACCAAAGTTACAACCAACTACAAGAACTTTTATATTATGTTACTTGCTGCTACGGAACCCTTTATGTGCGAGTCCGACTCGCACTTGGCCGGTTTTTTTATTATAAAATGAATTTTGCTTTTGGCCTTAATCTAGCTCAGAAACAAAAACCGGCCAAGTGCGAGCTAGACTCGCCCATAAAGGGTTCTATTGTAGCAAGCATAGATTATGGATATAATTATATTGAGATTAGTAAGTAATATACACAAACAATAAAAATAACTTTGTTTTTCATAGTTAGAAGTTGCAGGGGGGGACACACATTTTACCACTTTGGAAGTGTCTCTCGCGCAAACTGTTCGGTTTAGAAAAAAATTATATTACTAACCTATAAAAAAAATTTGAGTTTCAATTTTCAGTATGGGGGGCACCCCCAAAATTTGTTTTGTTTTTATTTTTGTGTGAGAATCCTAATGCGGTTCGCATTATACATCTACCTACCAAGTTTCAACAGGATAGCTCTTATACTTTCGACAAAAAGTGGCTGTGACATACGGACGGACAGACAGACAGACAGACAGACATGACGAATCTTTAAGGGTTCCGTTTTTGCCATTTGGCTACGGAACCCTAAAAATGCGTCCTTAAATGGAGCAAGATAAAAATAAAATATCTTTTCAATTTATTCTAAACCAATTTTAAAATGATATTTGTCATTGCTAAGCAAAAGAAGTAGGCATTGAGATTTTCTTTTGTTCGTGGTTGTAGAGTTACAGGGTATCAAAATTAAACTATTTTATTTCAAATGGGCCTCAATGGTCAAAAGACGTCAAAAAATTGACATAATATTTATGACTTCGCTTCGTTCGGATTAGTCGTTTCCATGGAGAAGAACCGACAAGAAACTCCATGGTTACTCTTTTAAAATAATAATAATATTCCACAACTATCACCCAACGCCATCTAGTCCCAAGCTATGCAGAGCTTGTGTTATGGGTACTAGACAACTGATAAACATACTTATATATTTCTAAATACATACATATTATAGATAAATTACACCCAGACACAGAACAAATGATCGTGCTCATCACACAAACATTTGTCCTGGGCGGGAATCGAACCCACGACCTCCGGCATAGATGCGGTGCGATAAATAATTAGATATTTATCGCACCGTAACACTGCAGAATCAGTCATCAGATCGTATGTCCGACCATTGAACACGTATCATCATCAACATCATCGGGCACATTACCATAACGAACGATTTCCAGTCAATTCGTCACCCCTACGTCAATGCACGGGATTATCGACGCGATCCGATAGTAGTTACTGAACGTGAATTTAAAACGGTGATTAAAACACCTGTTCGTGTATTATCGCATTTAGCGGTTTTCTCGCAACCCTATTTGATCCAAAGCCAATGTGTGCTATTAGATTAATGGAGGTAATTCAATTTTATAACGTACCCGAGTACGTACGAACCGAGGAAGACCGAACTTAATTAACCTTCTTATGAATTATTCGCTCTTGCAGCGGTGGAGTTCGCCAATCCAGAGTTTTAATTATATAAAAGTTAGTCTGAAACAGATTTTCAAGGAAATAACTTTGGAGTTTATTGTTCAGCCGATGCAAACAGAAAATTGAGTAATGCGAACATTCTTTGATCTTTTTTTCTTTTGTGGTTTTATAAATTTTCATTATGAAATAGGTAATTATTATTTTTCGATTGCCGGTCGACATATTATAACATTGGATACTTTATTGGAACGCCCATTCAAACTACAGCATTTATTGACCGACTTCATTTTTGACAAAGGCAATAACAATTTCATTGTCAATTCGTCACTGACCGAGTATTTCATACCAAAGTATTTATGCAAGTAATTCAATATTCATTTCTGTCAGCCACTTTACTGACATTACAATTATCTATTACATTTTCATGATCCCATGTTTTTGCTGCTTTTCATTTAAACATTTCAGATCATAGTACTCGTACTTGCTGAAAAAAGCCAAAACGTACGCGCGTCCACAGCGTTTATTAAATGCCGGGTTTTTTTTCCGGAACGCTGTTAGTCTGTCAGAGGGTAGACTCGTATGCGCGGAATTCTGATGACGTACATTTGCATTGTAGATACGCAGGAACAACGCTATCTAGTCGCGTAGCACACACGACAGGATTTAGCACTCACAGATTATGGTAGCAAATTAGCATGAAGTCTAAACAAGCTGGGCCGTTACCGTAAAATGGCTTTAAACTATTTGAATAATTTAGTGCCGTGAAGCTGTTATTGTTGTCGAGTTTCCATAATATAGTCCTGATTGGATGTCATTGGCGTTCAAGCGTTGTTTTCTGTTCATAACAACAAGGGGTTTTGCCCATAAAATCTTATTGTAAGAGAAAATTGCCATGAAGTGTGCACGACATAAAGACTAATGGTAATGGAAGTATTACAACAGACCATAGAGAATTGTTGACAAAAATTTGGGCAAGTTGCTGAAATAAAAAAATAGCAGTGTTATGCATTTCTACCCGACTGCGGACAGTAATATTATTATGTGTACCAGACTATGTATGTCTGTTGCTTTTTATTACTCATATTCGAAAAGTAGGTCTGAAGTTGCCTGGGGAGTGGGTTGGAAGTAGCACTTTTCAGCTCTAGGTAGAATTGCTTTCAACTGACAGCTGTCACATTCTAAATTTGACAGCAGTTAGTTACCATTATCACGAAAATGTATTTGTTGTATTTTAAATTGTAGAAAATAAAAAAGAAGGTCAAGGAACTATAGATGTTTAGCGGGCTTAGTATCATTGAACAGGTACGAGTATTTAAAATCATCTTTAAATGGAATTTTAAATATAAATCGCTAAAATAAAAGTCAAATAACAATAGGCCTCGAATATTATTTTCTTCTAGACTACTAGACTTGTTTTTATTCTTGTCAGTTTTTTTGGTTTGAATGAACTTTTGTTGTTATAAATATACGTATATATTACTAAAATGTTCTTTCTCATTAAAATCCTGAAGGAACCGGTAATATAATCAGTACAAGCCAACGCCATGTAAATGGTTTAAAGCCTCCTGTAGACACACGCGATTAATCGCGCGGGGCGACATGTCGCGGTCCATTCGCAGTATTTTTAGAGTGGAAATTAACTTGGCTCGTTGTCGCAGCGCGATTAATCGCGTGTGTCTGCAGGAGGCTTAAGTCAATGATTCACCAGTAGCTTTCGTATTTGAAAGTCTATGTGTGAGTATATGCATATGTATGGACCTCAGGAGCAAAATAACTGAACCGTATTCGATGGAAGAGATATCTATCGCTTCATTGGAACCACGGACTCGGACGTTTGAATTATGTATTTTTCGATACCTTTGGTCTGGGCTGCTGACTTTCAAAGATTATTAATAGGTTATTTGTAAAATATTAACAACCTTTTATGGGCTGAAAGTACCTACTTATGGTTATAAACAACTTTTATCAAGAAACCAACCCTGAAAGATAAAAAACAGGTGTTTCATTTATCGTTATCGTCATTTGATCTTTACCTGATATTTTTAAAACATTTTTGTTAAAAAGGATTTATCAGAAATAAATTTTACTTTTTTAAAATCAATTTAGTTTTGCTAGTAGAGCTGTAATGCCTTTTTTAAAAGGTCCTGCGCCCCCGGCAATCATCACTACCTCTCATTCGCATTTAGGGCCAAGCATCACGAACTAGTCACACCCGAGCTTTTATTTATAACAGAACATCGAGCATTCGCTGTTTTTTTTAGTTTTGTCCAACTGAACAACAAAAAGAACCAAGCTCTATCCGATCTCTCCAACGAACCTCTAGTCGACAGTCGTCAAAAAAATTTCTTCAGTCGTATCGGCAAAATGCTCACCAGAGTGCTCGTTTTCTTTTCTGTAATGTACCATTCGCAAGAATGCTCATAACAAGTGGATTCTCAAGTTTTTAGCACCATAATAATTTACACAACGATATTTCATCGTTCAAAACCAAAATAATGTCTGTGAACTTTCTCTGAGCCCACAAAGAGCATCTTTATATTCAGGTGGGAATCTTCAGATGTAACTTACCACAGCCGTACCTACCGACGTACTTACTAACACCTCACTTTCTTTCGCACTAAGCTGATTATTTGCTCAACAAAAAGCTTTGTTTACCATTCCTTCAGTTGTTTCAGACCTTTGCCTATTGTGGCAATTTTAAGTAGTTAAGTATTTGTAAGGAGATTACTGAGTGAGTGTTAAAGTTCTCTGTGCAGAACTTATTTAGTGTCTCTAAGTTATTTAGTAGGTTTTCTCTTGGCCTCAATCTAGCCCAAAGGCTATGATGAGGCCTACGATGGAGGATTTAGACACACAGTTTCAGTATCATATATTTATTATCTCAGTTTCAATAATTTGTCAGCCAATCTCATTTGCTTGTTCAACATTTTTTCAAACACACATCTCAACAAACGAGACAAAACTACCGTAGCTCGATCTCTAGTTTGCGGGACTTACCGAATTACCGTGACCCTGGAACGTAAAGGGCTATTGAAGGACATGGTCGATTTTTACCGACTTCAAAAAAAAGGAGGTTATCAATTCGACCCGTATGTATGTAATATTATCAGAACTGCCCAGTTTTTATATATGTTAGTCTATATCAGCGTCTGAACAAATGTGCCAAATTTCATAAGTGTATGTATGTATGTATGTATTTATGTATGTTTTTATGTTTGTGCACGCATATCTCCGGAACTATATGTTCGATTTAAGTAATTCTTTTTTTGTTGTACTAGGTATTGTTCAACTTAGGGTACACTGCAAGTTTCATCAAAATCGGTTCAGTAGTTTTAGTGATATGGATTTTTTTATGTTGTGACGGATTACAAGATTAGTGCATATTATGTAAGAAAATTGTGTATTTTACAAGAATTTGGGTTGAAGATGTAATAAATAAACTAAAAAGGGTAAAATAAAAACTTTTTTTAAAAAAAGTACCGACTTCAAAACAAATACAAAAAAGTTTAAAATAACTTTTCTTTCGGAAGTCGGTGGCTTTGTTTTGTTGTGTCATTGACTATTGCCACCGACTTCCGAAAGAAAAGTTATTTTAAACTTTTTTGTATTGGTTTTGAAGTCGGTACTTTTTTTAAAAAAAGTTTTAGTCAGTACGAGTCTGATAGTCCCTCCCGCTCTGCCCTGGGTGGGAGGACTCATTTCATGACTTTACCACGATAAAAAAGCTCGATCACTAGACAAGAAATGTATACTCAAGAATACCATTGATTTTATTCAAAAATCGTTCTCCGTACGAAATATAAATCACGGGATTAAAAAAGTGAAAACGGCAAGGATATCGGGTCAGCTATATATTATCATGGGGAAGGTTGATCGCCTATCGAGAAACACCAATAAACTGTAGAAGCTGTTCGGAGGCGCCATCTGTTGCCGCCGTGACTGATTTATTAAGTGTCGTCTTCTGAAAATGGATATTTTTTTGCTTTTTTTCACGCAATTATTAAAGTAGGTACTTTTTACACACCTATTGTGTTTCATCTTTTATTTTCAGCACAATCAAAGCTACCTTGATATAAAAAATATTTTGCGAAACTGCTACAAAAATAGTAAAGTACCTACCTAATACACTACTGGGTGGACGGCAGGCAATACAAATTCGAAGGATCACGTCCATATACACTTTCATCTAAACAAACAAACCCTATAATTCTTTGTTTGGTGCCTCACGAAGGGTAAGTTATACGAAAACCTAATCTTCTTTATTGTTAGAAGAAAAGGCCTCGAGATAAGAAGAGACTTTTGAGAGTACAACACGCACGCCACAAGTACGCACCTAATAATTTACCCTCCACGATGTAAGTGTAGGTCCTGTAATTCAGTCTTGCATGTCGCCAACATAAAGTGAACCTTATAGAGTCTCAGTGAAAATGTTAATCTCAATGACACTCTTATATCAACTTACACTGGTTGCTTGGTGCCTCTGTTTCGGAAACTATAAGCAAGTTACAACCACTTTTTATTATGATCAGTAAAGAAAAACAACCAGCCACAAATTGCCACTGTTCGAGAAATGGCACTAAAGCATTGAATTTGTGCCAGAGAAACGATCTCCATCTTTTGTTTATTATTTGAAATTATTAAATGCGCTTAAAAAGTCTTGTGTACAATAAGTGATTTTTTACTGCCCGCTCATAATAAAGCGAACAAAAGAGCTTTAAAACTTCTAGACTGAAAAATGAGCCGTTAGCCATTCGAACAACAAACAAGTTTTTCGCGATCGTTCAGAAGTTGTGAAGTTCTCCAAATATTGAGCATTATTCTTGGGCATAACAAGTGAAGTTGGGCCAGGTAGCCCGCAAGAACTTGAAACTTGGATATAAGAGCAATTTTGTAAATCGCTTCAACGAATACGCATGGAACGTAACTTAGCCAAAACTTTACACGAATGGTGCTTTAATGCCCATTTAGCCAGAAATTGATCGCTTGCGTTCATGTTGAGAACTGAGATTCCAAAAAAGTAGGCCTAATGCAAGTTGGTGAGAAAGAAAATCCATTACGCCTTAAGTGGTTGTAACAAGATCAACCCGAGATCAATAAAGGGGATCCAAGCGTTTACGGTGCAATGACGAGGATCATTTGAATGAATAGTACATTGTTATCCAAGGCGTGAAAGTTACTTATTTACGTCCCGAGACGGGGTTTGGCGCCCGTAACGTAGTGAGGGCGCTAATAGTTCGAGGGACTAAATAAGTAATTTACCCGAGGTAAACACCGTGCTTTTCATTACGAATACGAGGAAAGTAAAATTAACAACACAAAATAGCTAAAGAAAAAATGAGTGTAGATCGGAGTGTCACCTTGCCGCTTGTTTTTTTTTTTATTTTTGTGCTGTGGTCGTCCAGCTATACAGCCAGGCTTCAGGATTTTTCATGTTCATTATTTAAAAATTGGCAATGATTTTGTCGAAATCTGTATTATTTTAGAGAAATAGTTGAAACTAAATTATTTTAAAGTCATTATTTATATTCTTAATACTTAACTTTATGTTATTTTAATTTTAAATCGCTCTGTAATTTCGTGGCTGTATAAAAAGTTTGAACATGGTTCAGTAGAAATGTCAAAATAGAACTAGTTTTTTTTTCTTAAATTTGGCAGCGACAGCTGCCAAATTTAAGAAAAAAAAACTTGAGTTGAAAAACTTGAGTTGAAAGCGATTTTCCCTAGGGCGGCAATGGATAACTTTCAAACGGCTAATCAGACATGTAATGACCTACTTTCAGAGTATGAGTAATGAAAAATACATTTCATGACCAATTGACCATCTTATCCGGCTATAAGCAGTAAAATCATTGTCGTTGGTATCTTTAGTAAGGTAGTTTTGTCTTTCAAATAGCAAATGTGACTACCAACACACACTATATTTTAAGAATAATTTAAGAATAAGTAAGTATATTATGGATCTTCCTTCAAAAGTATAGGTGAATCTTCTTTCTAATCCCGTAATAAGAATCACAAGCTTGGTCATGCATCACAAGGGTCTGGATTTGATTACCAGGCATTGTTATTGGGATTTATGGTGACAGGTCCAGCCCGTATCACATGGGAAATATCACAGAGCCCGTAATGCTTTTGCCGCGAGGGCGACGGGTTAACAATAGCTAAAATGAAAACTACAGATCTTTCTTTTGAAATGTCAGGGTGCTGGGCTTACAATCGTCCGAAGTCTTTTGCTAAACTTTTAAAACATAGGCTTGTCGCATAATTCATTAAAATTAAAAGATTTGATTTAAGTGTCTTAAGTGTGATCTTAGTTAGACGAAATTCGCTAACTAAATTAACTAATCAAACAATCTTAGCTGCTACACTTTGTTTGTTAGCATATACCTAGAAACTTATGCTAAAGCTAATGCAGTTATGGAAGTATGTTCTTATGTTTTGTCAAACTTTTTTTTGTTATTTCATTAAATTTTGTTTCCATGCTAGGCTGCGTTTCCACCAGAAATGTGCGAGGACGTGTAGCGAGGAATATGTTTTTAATAAAGAACCAATAGAATCGCTTCATTTACCTCGCCTCGGTCAGCACAGCTCTGGTGGAAACGGCTCAGCAGAGCTAGATTTTTGTACATACAAAACAAGTAAAGGATGTGTGCGAGGGATGTGTACGAGGAATGTGTTGCGAGGGATGTGTACGAGGGATGTGTTGCGAGGAATATGTGTTGAGAAGGATATGTTGCGAGGTTTGCGCATACTGTACCAGCCAGTCCATAGACGGAGTTTGTCACCGCAACCCCATCGACACATTTCACAGCTTCGCAACGCATCCTCGTACCACACATTTCCACAGCTCCGCTACACATCCGCGTAGGCACATTTTCATCGCACAGCTTGGTGGAAACGCCCACACATTTTCACAGCACAGCTAGACATCCTTCCACGACACATTTCCATCGCACATCCCTGGTGGAAACGCAGCCTTATCATTTGAATACTTAAAACAAAAAAATCAGATAGATAGACATATATGTTGATTCATAACCAATAAACTTTCTGTAAATATTCCAACACATTAATCGAAACATGGACCAGTATTTTATTTAAATCAATCGGTACAATCGATTGATTTAAATAAAACGCTGGTCCTATAGTTGAGTAGTTAGAAATTTAAATGCATAATTCACATAATTTATTTACTTTATCTTCATAAAAGTGATGTTACCTAATATGTAAAAATGCAATGTTCCTTAATTTACGAGTGGCTTAGATTTTAATTAACTATAACTACCGATAAATTCATGTCATTATGTGTTTTGTGGGAACTGCCCACATCATCATCGGCCTATAATGTTCCATTGCTGGGACACAGACCTCCTCTCTGTGAGACAGAGTGGGCCGTAATCCACCACGCGGGCTCAGTGCACATTGGTAGATGTTGCATGTCTTCGAGTTTTTGGTTCTAGGACATGCCGGTTTTCTCAGGATGTTTTCCTTTACCGTTTTTGAGAGCAATGGTAATGAAATAATTACATAATGTTTCCACTGCTGACATAATAGATGAAAATGATAAAAGAAACAATAGCTGACTGGGTATAATATGTCAAACTATTAGAATATAATGTCACCAAAATTCTTCAGCATGTTCTGAACTAAAATTTTACTACGGATTAGTGAGTCTGGCAAACTGAAAATTCTGCTCAACTCATACATACACCTCATTACACATTTCACAACCCGTCTCAACAAGCATTTGCATACATTTGCCGTAAAAATGATATATTTAAACAACATTATATTAGCATATTGCGAGAGCGGGCTATAGAAATTAAATGTGAATGTAAATCCCGGTAATATCATTTAATGCGCTGGCTCAGCCTTTTTCAGACAGTCCCTTTTTATGTTTTAACTTTAATGTGATACGACGGCCAAGTCCGCCATTATAAAAATAACCCAGGGGTTAAAAGTATAATCAAATTGTGAAAATGTTTTCCACGTTATTCGGAGAATTGCTTTATTCAAGGAATAGATGTTATGGAACTGGAAAGAGGAAGCGCGGGCTCGCGGGAAGTGGAAGGAGTGGAGGGAGGCCTTGGCCCAGGAGTGTGACAGAGCAGGCTAATAAAAAAAAAAAGATGTTATTTGTTTATTAAACGTTTAATGAATTCTTGGAAGTATCTGGATCTGATTTTTACCGTGTAAATTCGTTCTTGTGCACTGAATTTCCTTTACTCTGTGCGGCTTTCATAACTCAGAACCGATTTACTCGAAAACAGAAAAAAATAATTTACAGTCTTTTTTTAATCCGAGTAAAAATATACGGAAATTAAATTAGCTAAGAAAGTACCAACAAACTGAGCCTTGCATTAAAATCTTTGCTTAAGCTGAGCTTTATAATTAAGCTCTCTAAGCCTTTTATGAGCAGCCATGTATTTCTTAAAACAATTAATGTTGTGCCATAGCTGCGTAATTCTGCGAGAAGTTTTCTGAAAGGCTTAACACTGCTGTCGTTTCCTCTAAGGATTAGCCAAACTACTTTGTTACTCCTGCTCGTCCGAGATATTTGTCAAAGTAGCATTGTTGCTTAATTAATAAAAGGTGTAGGATTAACTTTATAAAGGTTTTGTTGTTTTTCTTCAGTCTTCACATTGGGTTATTTAAACAGGCAAGAATAGAGGCTTTAGCACGACTGCGTGACGTAAACGTAAAGTAAATACTACTTAATACTGACTCAAGACAAAGATAACTTTAAAAAGAACCTTACCTGGCGTACACTGTCTTGTTTCTATCACCAACCAACACGAGGATCCTTAGTGACGCTCCCATCGGCTGATTGTGCTGATATTTGAACTAGTCTTGAAGAAATTATGTTTTTGGAACTAAGTGACTGATGAATCGTTGGAGATTTTCAGAGAAATGTGAAAGATAGTAGGAAAATCCAGTAAAATCTTGAGAATGCTTAACGGGATCCTTTTTTAGCACCTCCAACAATACAAGTAATAAAAACAAACTTGCATCATAATTCAAAGGGACCAGCCTCTCCCTGAATAACAATGCGATGAAATTTATTACTCAATGAACAGTGGATTTATATTTCTCCTGGAAGATCCCGGGAGGGAACTTTCAAAACTCTCCGAAATGATTTGCGGACTCAGACAAAAGTTGGGCCCAAGAAATATAAGTTTATCTGTTATCTTTTTTTTTAATTTATTTATTTACACGGTTGAGAATAAAACAAGAAGAACAAATAATACTTAAATTCTCTAAATGTAGGTACTACCTTTTTTTTCACTTCATATTTAGTTAAATGCCACAACTTTTTAATATTTTTTATTATTTACAAAATTTACATAAATTTATAAACAACAAGCAATATTTAAATTCTATATTTAAAAAAAAAACGTTGTCTCACACTAGGAATTTCTCCTGTATCATGGGTCCGTTTCCAAACATAGAAACTCACGTACACAAACACCCAGACCCGAAACAAATGTTTGCAGATCCTACAGATATTTGTTCCGTGCGGGGATCGAACCCGCGACACGTTGCACAGCAATCGATCGCTCAGCCACTGCGCGTGCCAACCGTGTCGTCATATAATTATAATTATGTCCTAACTTTACTTTTTTTTTACATCACAATTTCATCAGTTAACCAAGGTGACATTGGAGGTGTCAATAACAAGTCTTTTTCGGATCCAGAAAAGAGTCGAGTAGTTCTTTGTCGTACACCTTTTCCATAGGATTATTAAAATTAAGAGCTTCACATAAACGACACAAATGATATGATTTAGTTCCAAAATAACCGTGCTCATTGACTACCTTAAAATGATTTCTCCACATTTGCATACCTAAGAATAGTTCAGAAGTTTGTGATATTGTATTGATATCCTTAGCCAATAATTTTATATCTGTATCAGAATCAGCATGTAAATAGGAATTTGGTGGAAGTAAGCTCTCGACATCTTCAATTGTTGGTCCGAAAATAATAGGGATAGCTCCTTTTGAGTAAGCATGGTAAAATACCTTCTCGGTCAGGTATTGAAAACAACTGGTATTTTCTAGTACAAGGTAAAACATATAGTCTGCTATGGGATCACAGTCCGCTCTAAAATGTCCAGGGCAACTGAAATAAAAAAAGAGATCACTTTTAAGAATTACATGGCATTTCCAGATTATACAAATCTTTTTTTTTTTTCACCAATTCACTGGGAATTTATCCCGTAACGTGGGTTCAGGTTCAGATACTTTTAAATTCACAAACAAAAAGAACAAGCTCCGGATCAACTATCTCTAGGCCATATAAATATTTCTTCCTTGCGGGGATCGAACCCGCGACTGCACCAACCGAACCGTACTTCTTATCCTGGGACCAAAAAATGCTTCAGCAGGTACAGTAGGTATACAAGGAAAATGGCGGAAAATGTTTTGGTGTTTTATTTTTTTCAGAGCTTTTAGTCTTCCAAGGGATGTGCTTTAAGGGTACGATCACATCGGAATGTGCGGCCAGTGCGGTACATTTGTTCGTGCACTTCAGCAGTGCGAGTACTCAACTGTTATCGCGTTTATGTTCTGTTACCACCGACAAGGCCGCCGCTGACAGCCTTTCTGTACAGTACATTTGTGAAAACATTTTCACTGAACAAAGTCTAGCAATGTGCGCGTACAAATAACGAGTCTACTACTTACGTGTGCGCGCACAAAAGTATTCAGGTGTGTTTAGTTAGTTCGTGTTTTCTTGAGTGAGTCCACCAAAGCGAACAATGTCCCGCACCTCCCGCACAGTGCAGGTTTTTTTTTTGGGACAAACCCACCACACTATTCCCAAACCACTGCAACTCCTGAGAGCCAGAATCAACAGTGGCAACCACCAGAAAAGCGCCAAGACAATGAAGCTCGACGTGTCCCGGAGAATGAATTTACCTGTCTTGGATCCTGCACGAAATTAATCAGAAAAGAATAGTGGAGGAGTAGGAAAAATATGTTTCCACTTCCCTCCATGCAAGCAGGAGACAGAACAAAGCAAGGCCAATAGGCACAAAGGGACATTACAACTGGGAGAAGCCCAGTTGCCTTGCACCACGGGTAAAAATGACTACTAATATTAATGGGTCCTAAATTGTGAGCTGCTATATTTGATTCCAATAATAGGTATGGCAAAAACGCTTGAACGCACGGAAGTTTGTTCGAGTTTCCACAAGGTCCGTATAATAAATGACTCCAGATGTAGTCTGAACAGTATCCAACATAATATTGCGTTCGTTCTGCCAAATTTTGGCAGCACAGTGCAGGTTGCCTAGCATGACGTCTTAAAGCGAGAATAATTCTGATGTGGGAACGAGGTGGCGCTAGACGACTTGTATAGCTCTATCTCTTTCCCCCACTTGACCTGAACACTGGTGGAATCGCATCTTACGAGTCGCTGCGTGAATGCTCAGCAAGTCTATCAGCACCTTAAGACAATCGTCTACCGAGCGCTCGTCCATACTAAAAGAGAAAACGTTTTCCTGCCCCTAGATGTTATCTTAACTCAATGATTTTTTAGAATGGTTCTGACACAGTAAAAAACTAGGTTTGTAGGTTTTCATTTTTTCAAAATTTATAATAGTTTGAAAGTTACAGGCGCCTAAAAGTTACTATTTAAAGAAAAAAAGCAAAACCTACAAACCTAGAATATAATATGCTGAAACGATTGACGCCAGAATCTAAGAGATTGGTCGTGATTTAGTATGTGAAAAACGTTTTCTCCCGAGAGTCAAATTTCATATAAAAAAAAATACTTACAGTCAGTCTCGAGCTGCAACGCTCTCTATCGCACGATCGGGGGTCGGGGAGGTGTGGTAGCGCACCACAAGTTTTTCTAAATACCTATTTTTTTAAATGGCAGCCGGTATACTATCCTCTTAAAAAGTCTTAATAAACTACACCTTAAATTCCGCTACATCCCGATTCTTACCCATTTTTAAATTGCGGTTTATCTGAACAGCCTCCGTAAATATCAACTGGAACATATTGCTTCAACTTCTTTAAGAATTCGTTTCTAGCTGTAACTCCACAATTCGACATCAGCACAGCGGCGACTTTGGCTTGGTTTTTCCTTTCCCAATTTGGTACTAATTGAGCAATATCTATTAAGGTTCTATACTCTTGTTTTACAGGTTTATCTAGAGTAAGCGTTCGACCGTATGGGACGGGCACATCGGAATCCGTCCTGAAAAATCAAATTATTTATGTTTTATAGAAAGGATAAATGGTAACTTTCTGTTTGAAGCGGACTTTTTTCTGTAACAGAATTTATTTTACATAGAGTAAACCTATTATAATTATATGTATAATTTTCAATCAAAACAAATAAGTTTATTTATTTGTTTATGGTTTACCAACAGATGTTGCAGCAACACATACATAAACATGACACAACCTATAAAAGAAATTTTAAAAAAAGTTTTCAAATAACAAAAAATACGTACCGGTAAGTCATTGACCAGTTGAAAACATTATAAAAACTTTCCAAGCTAGGCTTCTTTTTCGCCAAAGAAAATGCATTTTTTGGAGACTCGTCGTTCAAAAATATCCACCTTTGTTTAAAGTTTCTTTTTTCAACTTTAGGTACAAGACCTCTCTGCAAATGTATGAGAACAGCGTCTGCTGTATCGATCAGACTCTCATTGCCAGAAAAAATACAGTTTTTGACACTGCAATCTTCTAGAAAATCATTTTCGTCGTCTCTGTAATTAGAAAAAAATTATCTCCGATCATGCTTGGAATTGGTGAATTACGTTTATTGGAATAATTAAATTAAAACCATAACATGTTGATTAATGAAAAAAATAATTTATTCCAACTTTTAAAAAAAATTACCACATGGTGGTCATTTTTTAGGATTCCGTAGCCAAATGGCAAAAAGGAACCCTTATAGATTCGTCATGTCTGTCTGTCTGTCCGTCCGTATATCACAGCCACTCTTTTTCGAAAGTATAAGAGCTATCCTGTTGAAACTTGGTAAGTAGATGTACCTAAGCCAAAGTAAGCCGCATTAGGATTTTCACACAAAAATAAAAACAAAACAAAGGATGATGCAATTTTTGGGCCCACCCTTCAATAGCAACATGTAATACGTCGTTGGATAGGTATTTTTAAGCTGAACAAAAAATACTATGGCACCAAGTCTGAAATATTAGTCCGTTCTGAGATATGTTTGATTTAATGTGGCAGTTTAAGATATAACCAAATAATGTTTTTTTCGTAACATATTACATTTTGGTGCAGAGAAGGAGGAGGAGAAGCTCGGTTCTAAATAATGACAGCTGCACAGGTCGATCTTCCATGTCAAGCCGCGCTTGCCGAGGTCGGTTTATGGATGGGTGACAAACTATCAGAATTTTCGCCGTGCCTGAGAAAGCACTTAAAAGCTGTTGATTACGGCTGTCATTTGTAGATCTATGAAAGTCGTTACCTACTATAGAAGCTCGCTTTGCCGTTAACCACCTCCACTACGGAGATGGTTAACGGCAGGTTGAAGAGCGATTTTAAGCTGTTACTCCAAATATATTTCAACAATGCGTCAATGTCTTGTCGCATTCAGTCACTACACATAAAAATCATACAAGAGCTAGTAGGTACAATTACTAAGATACTATTTCACACCAACTGTGGTATTCAAAACTATTGTACCTGCAAGACCCGACGTTCTTCTGAAGGCACCTGTGCGCATCATTTGTGGTAATTCTTTGGTAGGGTCAGATGCCATACCGTATTATATGTGATCTAGAGGCGAAAGCCTTCCAGCACTATAAGTGGCGTGTGGAGCGTAGGCACAATGCCGGGGCGGATCTCCGCTACCTCTGACAAGTCGAGACGCTGCGGGAAGAGCTCCGGCGTAATCTCATGGGGTATGGATGGTACGACTATCGCAACCGAGGTTTGGTAACGCCGCAACCGCGGCGGTAAAACCCTTCTTTGAGGAGTGTCTGACGCAGGTCCACACCGGATGTTTCGGGAGGTTCCTGTGTCGAATTGTGCGGTAAGAAATAGGTATGTCCGGGTGTAAACATTGCGAAAATCACCCGGATGTGCACACGATCGACCATACAGTGAAGGTATGCATAGCTTGGGTGGGGCACCACTGCGGAGCCAGTTACTGTCAATGTCAGTTACTGTCAGATTGCCGCAACCGTTTATTAAGAAGTAATCACCTCCTCCTGCTCCTCCTAAGCAGTGATGCTAGCGAAGGAGGAGGCGGAATACGTGAAGGAGAGGACAGCCTCCATCACACGACACAACTGCTGCGGGAGACGCCTACGGTATTGGACGTCGCGAGGCGATTGTTGAACCACAGTATTCGAGGGCATGCGGACGGCGCGGCGAGTAAAGGATGACTCGCCGTCATTGACCATGCTCTGGTCAACTGCGCGTCGTGCTGCACGCGAGCTTCAAAGTGTTGTCAGCAATCTGACGGGAATCAAACGCTTGCCGAGTCGGCGAGACTGTCTTAACAAGTAACTGTGATTCTAGAACGTAAAGAGCTATTGAAGGGACACCGTGGATTACTGTCAGTGCGGGTCTGGCAGTTCCTTCTGCTCCACACTGGGAAGGAGGAATCATTTGTAAATGTAAAAAAGGCCCCCCTTAGACGGCCAAAGCCTGCCGGGGTCGCGAGACTAACGAGTAACCGTGGCCTCAGAACGTAAAGGGATATTGAAGGACACCGTGTATTTTAGTTAGTCCATGTCTAACAGTCCCCCCCGCCCTGCCCTGCGAGGGAGGACTCGTTCGATGATTTTGCCATCTAAAAAAACCTTCTAGCTCTTATCTGTAGTGACTGAATGTGACAAGACATTGACGGATTGTTGAAATACGAGTATCTTTGGCGTAAAAGCTTAAAATCGCTCTTCAACCTACCGTTAACCACCTCCGTAGTGGAGGTGGCGAGCTTCTAAAGTAACGACTGTCAAAGATTTACAAATGACAGCCGTAATCAACGGCTTTTAAGTGCTTTCTGAGGCACGGAGAAAACTCTGATAGATTGTCACCCATCCATAAACCGACCTCGGCAAGCGCGGCTTGACATGGAAGATCGACCTGTGCGGCTGTCATTATTTAGAACCGAGCTTCTCCTCCTCCTTCTCTGCACCAAAATGTAGTATGTTACGAAAAAAACATTATTTGGTTATATCTTAAACTGCCACATTAAATCAAACATATCTCAGAACGGACTAATATTTCAGACTTGGTGCCATAGTATTTTTTGTTCAGCTTAAAAATACCTATCCAACGACGTATTACATGTTGCTATTGGAGGGTGGTACCAGATTTCATAGAAGCCCTGGCATCATCCTTTTGGGGGTTCCCCCCATACTTAGAATTGAAACTCATTTTTTTTTTCACCAAACCCATACGTGTGGGTTGTCTATGGATAGGTCTTAAAAAATGATATTGAGGTTACTAATATCATTTTTTTCTAAACTGAAAAGTTTGTGCGAGAGACACTTCCAAAGTGGTAAAATGTGTATCCCCCCGTAACTTCTAAAATAAGAGAATGGTAAAACTAAAAAAATGTTGTAACGAAAATTGGTTTGGATGAGATATAGTTAGCAGTTTTTGAGATATAGTACATTTTCAAAAACCGCAAATATAACTTTGCCATTCATACAAACACTATGATAAACAAAGTTATTTTTATTGTTTGTGTATATTACTTACTAATCTAAATATACAAAAACTCAAAGGTGACTGATATAGTGATCTATCAACACACAGCCCAAACCACTAGACGGATCAGGCTGAAATTTGGTATGCAGGTAGATGTTATGATGTAAGCATCCGCTAAGAAAGGATTTTGATCAATTCTACCCCCAAGGGGATAAAATAGGGGATGAAAGTTTGTATGAAACTTTGTCAATTTTAAACCGATCTGGCTCAGACTTTGCATGCACAAAGCTATTATGACGTAGACATCCCCTAAGAAAGGATTTTGATTAATTCCACCCCTAAGGGGATAAAATAGGGGATGAAAGTTTGTACAAATCTTCTTAGATTTGAACGGATCGGGCTGAAATTTGGCATACAGATAGATGTTATGACGTAGGCATCCGCAAAGAAAGGATTTTAATTAATTCTACTCCCAAGGGGATAAAATAGGGGATGAAAGTTTATATAAAACTTAGGCTGCTTTTCCACCAGAGATGCGCTATGTAGCTGTGCTGCGAGGATGTAAAAGCTGAGCTACGAAACTGTGTGACTGTTTCCACTGACGCTTTTTTTTTTTTTTTTTATTGTGGCAAAATCATCAAATGAGTCCTCCCGCCCTGGGTGGGGCGGGAGGGACTGTCAGACTCTTACTGACTAAAATCCACCCGTGTTCCGTCGGATGCCCTTTACGTTCCGGGGCCACGGTATCCTGGATTAAGAAAAATCCGCGACCCCGGCAGGCATTTGGCCCCATAAGGGGCCCCGTCGGTGACGCGCGAAACACGACGCGCCACCGACCCGGGCTTGGTCCTTGGTCGGACGGCGAGCATACCCATTACTCACCGTCCGCAAGCCCGCTCCGCCGCTGTGCCCTCTGCTGTTCAGAGGGACACGCGTTGGAGCGTCCACCCGACAGGCTATTTGCATACGGGCAAAGAAACCCCTTAGGCACACAGTGCCTAAGGAGAGTTTTTGCCCGCATCCCAGGGTGCACCGGCCCGAAAAACTGGTCTTCCCCCCGGACGTATCCGAGAGGGAACTCCAGTCCACGGGCGCACGTGGAGGTTTCCTGTCTTAGCACCCCTTCCACTGATGCTACGCTATGTAGCTGTGCTATGAAGATGGGTAGCTGCGCTACGAAGATGCGCTGTCACAAGGTAGCTGCGCTATGAAGATGCGCCGCCACAAGGTAGCTGCGCTATGAAGATGCGTAGCTGCGCTACGAAGATGTGCTGTCACAAGGTAGCTGCGCTATGAAGATGCGTAGCTGCGCTACGAAGATGTGCTGTCACAAGGTAGCTGCGCTATGAAGATGCGTAGCTGCGCTACGAAGATGTGCTGTCACAAGGCAGCTGCACTATGAAGATGCGCAGCTCGAGCTATGCGATGGTTGTGAGGTCTGTGAAATATTTGTATTTAGGTGCAAGAACACTGGAGAATGGTCAGACGATAGTTCCAAGCTAGTTTTACATTCAAGGTTATGAGTAGTTACACTTTTTGTGATGAAGAAGTCTATCAAGTCAGGGGTCTTATTTTTGTCCGTAGGCCAGTAGGTTGGTTCACCAGAAGATATTGGTCTGAGGTTTAGAGAGTCCACTGCCAGGTACATTTGGCGTCCTTTAGTGGATGTAGTTCGGGAACCCCAGAAGGTGTGCTTGGCATTATAGTCTCCGCCGGCGATAAACTTTGTTCCAAAGGTAGAGAATAGTTTTACATAGTCCTCTTTATTGGGTTTGTGTTTGGGAGGGCTGTAGATGGCAGAAACTACAAGTGGGCTTTGGTGGTCTTCAATCACAAGAATTGTTGCTTGAAACATAGCTGTGCAGAATGGCTGCATTTCATAGTGCTTAATGTTTGCCTTGATTAAAACAGCACTGCCACCGTGTGCGGTTCCATCCGGATGCATTGTTTGGTAAAACTTGTAGTTGGCAATGTTAAAGTGATTTTTGGTTGTAAAGTGAGTTTCAGAAATGAGTAATATATCGACTTTATGCTAGTCAAGAAAAGCTTTCACCTCTAGGGTGTGTTGTGACAGCCCGTTGGCATTCCATAGAACTATTGTTAATTGTTTGAATGTTGTTGATTGGACATCATTTGAAGTAAGAGGTTTGTCACAGCACTTAGTTGTTGCATGATTTGTTGCATCATTATAAGCATTTCTTTCAATTCAACTTGATGGGGACTATTATGTGTCTGGCTTGGTTTTTTTTGTTCAGGTTGAGGCTTAGCAAAACCAGTGACGACTTTAGCAAAGGTAGGTGCATCGTTCGATTTTGTATGGTATAAAACTTTGGGTTCAGCTGTTATCTGTTTGACAGTAGGTGTTTTATTTGTTAAAGGTTGAGTTACTTTTTCAGATAATGTTTTCTTTCTTAGCGGTGGGTATTTAGATTTTTGCAGATCTTTGTAGACTTGGCAGCCCTTGTAATTGGCAGGATGATTACCTTCACATAAAGCACACTTGACGCTGTCAATTCTCCCTTTTACTGGGCATTCTGTCGAGGGTTTTTTTGCGCACATTTGATACACTTCGGCCGTCTCGGCGACAGTAACTTTTTGTATGACCGTATTCTTGGCAATTCGCACATTGTGGGATTTCACGTTTGGGTCGTGGTTCCTCAAAAACGACACAGCAGTGGAGAAGGTCTTTTATGTTATAGATATCCTTATTGTTGTCGTTTACCTGCAACTCAATGACAAATATTGGCAAGGGCCTTTTGGTCATTCTGTCCTTGATGTTCCAGATATTTGTAGTGATGTGTCCTCGCTCTGCGAGTGCTTCTTTAATATCATCAGTACAAGTTGACGGGTGAATTTTCTTAAGAATGACTTTGTAACTCCTTTCTTGCTTGGGTTTGTAGGTATAAAATTCAGTTTCTTTAATCTCTAATTGTTTAATGATGTTGGTATAAGCTTCTGATATAGTTGGTTGAATTTTGACACGATCGTTTCGTAGAATTTTAACAGTATACTTGTCGTGAGCATGTTCATCAAGTAACTTGATTAGCGGTTTAATGTTTCCTACTTTATCAATAAATATAGGAGGTGGTCTGGATTTTTTTTGATAATTACGTTGATTGGCACTGGTACTTTGATCTTTTTCTTCCTCTAGTCCTGTGAAGCTGTTTGTTAGATCAATAGGTTGACTGAGCCAGTATGAGTCCAGTTTAGATTGCTTATTTTTATTTTCTTTATTTTCCGGGCTGTCAAGGACACGTTTATTGTTGGATACCGTGGTCCATTGATGGTTGTTACTGTTATCCAATAAGTTTGAGTTGCTTCCAACATTCAATTCTCCATCAGAAAGGGTGCGCGGACGTGTGATGAAAAGCCCTTTATGAAGGGCCTGTTGGACCATTGGTTTATCCTTTTGTGCCATTTTGTTTCACTGGAGCAACATTTTTTTTTTTATTTGTTTTGCTGACTAGTTGTAAATATTGTCAGCCTAAAGCGAACAAACCCAATATGCTTGAGGTGTTCACAAAGCACAAAGTAGAACTGGAACGCTGCGTTAGATTTTTAAGGTTGGCACTGCTGTTGTTTGGCACTGCTAAAGTTTTAGGTTGTAACTGGCACGACACTAAATAATAGTATTTTATAGTGTTCACAAGCACTTTCCAATTTAACGAATATCACCAAGGCAAGTCAATAACACTAGTCTTCAGGTTTATCCACATTTTAGAACTTAGTTTATGGATTTAACAGATATATCGAATAAAAAAAATTAGAGCACTTTTCGTAGGTGTAACTTAAATGACAGCCAGATGACATCTCTGTAATAAACGAAGTTTGACCATTCCCCCCCCTTATCTCCGAAACTGCTGAACCTAAAATTTTGAAAAAAATACAGGAATTAGTTGTCTACTTATAGATTATAGGATAACCTATAAGAAGTCCATATCTGTATATGGGAGGTACTTTTTGGGGGGAAGGGGAAAATTAAAAAAAAAATTGAAAACTGCATCGTGTGACATATCAAATGAAAGGTCTTATTGAGACAATCTTAAATATATTTTTTTTGTAATTTTAAAATAAGTAGTTTCCAAGTTATTCAAGAAAATAGACGAAATTTGACCATTCCCCCCTTATCTCCGAAACTACTGAACCTAATTTTTTTTTAAAAATACAGAAATTAGTTTTCTACTTATAGATTATAGGAAAACCTATAAGAAGTCTATGATATTAAAATAACATGGTAAATCACTCAATATTGTGCGTACTAATTTGGGTGAGATTTAAAAAAAACGTTATAGGTAACATCGTACGGAACGGTTTTTTTTATTTATAGAGTGGTTCCCTTTCTCTTCTCCCATCCAAGTTTTGGTAGCTAATTAGCATTTGACCTTATAGATACTAATTGAAACAAAAACTAAAATACTTTCATTAGTAACCCCACAACAAAGGTACAAAAAAACTATTGTCACTTGTTACAAATTTTCTAACTGTAAGTACACACGGCTACACAATCATCAAGCTATTGATAAAACCAGTATTAGCTGACCGTTGAATGTGTGGAAAAGTCGTACAAAAACGAGACCACGGTAAACTATAATAATAAATAATAATAATATTCCACAACTATCACACAACGCCATCTAGTCCCAAGCTAAGCAGAGCTTGTGTTATGGGTAATAGATAAATTACACCCAGACACAGAACAAATGATCGTGCTCATCACACAAACATTTGTCCTGGGTAGGAATCGAACCCACGACCTCCGGCATAGCAGTCAGGGTCACTAACCGCTACACCAACAGGCCTGTACAAACTGGTTTTGTTTAGTCGGATGTGTACCTAACTACCTACATGTAATGTTTTGCATAATCCGGTTACGCATGGCCGCATGAATGATACAGATACACATTACTCGCGAATACGATACGACATAATCGTACCTGACTAGCGTTTGAAACGAGTATTTGTTGCCAAAAACTACAACGAATTGTTTTGAAGGTGATCGTCTTGTCTTATCTACACAGGTAACCGTGACTCTGGAACGTAAAGGGCCATTGAAGGAACACCATGGATTTTAGTCAGTACGAGTCTGACAATCCTATCGACTCCATCCTTTTTTTTTTGCGTGGTAAAATCATCAAATGAGTCCTCCCACCCCGTGCAGGGCGGGAGGGACTGTCAGACTTGTACTGACTAAAATCCACGGTGTCCTTCAATAGCCCTTTATGTCCCGGGGTCGCGGTAATGAGATAAGTCCCGCGACCCCGACGGCCCCGATGGCCCTCTAGAGAGGGGGCCCCGTTATTATGCTGACGCTCTTTGAGGCGCGCGTGGAACACAACGCGCCGTCGACCCGGGCATGGTCCATGGTCGGGCAGCGAGTTGCCCTTTACTCGCCGCCCGCATGCCCGCGCCTACGGTGGCCGGAGATCGTCTGCCGACGTCTGACGCCGTGAGCATCTACCACTGCGGCTGGGGTGGAGGGAGGACGCTGGACTCTCCCTCACGCGGCCCGCCTCCTCCTTCACGAGCATGACTGCTTCGCAGAAGGAGGCGACCGCTTCCCACTCCGTCTCGCCCCGCAGCATGGCCTCGACCAATGCCGGGCGCGAGAGGTCTCCGCCTATCATCGACTCCATCCTGGGCGGGCAGGCCTCATTTGTTTTTTTTTTTAACTTTGCCCCACACTAGGATTTTTTCCTGCGTCGTGGCTGTATTTTACTACGTAAACAAAAAGGTTGTTGTTTGAAGGACACATTAAGGGCGCATAACCAGAAAGTTGGCAACGTCGCAAATAGCCGTCAAATATTTAGAAGTTTTAATTAATTTAGTAAATTTACTGTATGAAATTAAGTAATATGGCTCTGTAGTGCACTAAAAAGTTGATATAGGAATGCAATTAAAACACTGAATTTGATGTGGTAACCGTTTTAGATTTAAAAAAAGCATTTGGAAAGTTTCCAAATACTTTTTTTACATCTAAAACTATTTATTCGGTGTTACGATATTAAATATTGCATTCCCTAATCAATTTTATAGTGCACTACAGAGCGATATTTCTTATTTCCATACAGTAACATTAGTAAATTAATTAAAACTTGTTAATATTTGACAACTAAGTATTTGCGACGTTGCCAACTTTCAGAATATGCGCTCTCGTCAATATTAACCATCATCAATAGCCACCTGTACAAATAAGTCAAGGCCCCGCATATGTACCCGTACCTATACTACGGTATACATAACGTGACCATACGTCCCGCTTTCGGCGGGACAGTCCCGCTTTCAGGCACTCCGTCCCGGTGTCCCCCGCGAGGCCGAAATTGTCCCGCTTTTGCAAACAGACCAAACGATAATTTAAAATGTATTTTTTCTCGTTCGAAATGGGATTCCCAGCCGAATTTGCTTTGATTATTTTGAGTTATTCAGAATAACCTTTGGAATAACTAAAAGTTTGTACAGTGTTTTACAAGTTTTTTATTACTTATAGAAGATAGAATAAGTTATTCTATCTTCTATTCTAAAACACTAAAAACTGTTTTTATTACTTAATTCCGCAGATGTCCCGCTCTGACAAAAAAAAATGGTCACTATACATGAGCGGAAACGTTAATGACAACTAGAAGATATTATTGCCATTTTACTTGTAGATTAAAATTAGTAAGTAAATAAATAAATAGTAAATATCTGTACAACTCACTAGAAGAAGCATTATTAAGGTACTGATACACATGCTTTAAACTAGCATGCTAATAGAGCATGCTTATGAGCATGCTTCATTCAAGCATGCTTATGAATAGTTTACATTTGCTAGCGTTTGCTAGCAATAAGCATGCTACTGAATAAGCATGCTCTCTCGCTCTCAGTTCTAACAAAGTCATGGACAATCAAACAGCTATTTAAATATGATATATCATATTTTTGAGCATGCTCAAAATTAGCATGCTCATTATTAGCAAATGGTTTCGATACACATGCTACTAAGTAGCATTTGCTTAAAAGTAGCATGCTCTCGTGCTTTAGCATGCTAGTTTAAAGCATGTGTATCAGTACCTTTATTCTGTATTTAATGTTACAAAGCCAAGAGTTTGTTTGGTTGGATGCGCTAATCTCGAGAACTATGCTTCGAATAAAAAAAACTGTTTGTTTTGGATAGTACATTCATCGAGGAACTTATGGATGATGTTGAAGAACACACATACCCTGCCTTCCCAAAGTTGTACACGTGTCGACTCTTGAGCCAATTCCAGTATTTCCACACGAGGACTACAAATTGTCTGTCCGCATTGGGATTAGGATTTGGAATTTTCTCTCGATTAAATAATATTCCTCCTAAAATTGAGTTAGGCCAAATCTGAAAAAGAGAAAATTAAATGTTTTTATTGACAAATAAATTACGTAACATTATTTTAAAGCTAATTTTTGGGGAAGAAAAATACAGCTGCGAGTGGGATTTGTCTTCTGGATTTTACTTCAGACGCGTTACAAAGGCTACCGCAACACTCAGAAGCTGAATCTTCTACTCCCTCATTTGAACTTTTTACGGTAACGTGGCGCCATCTCTTTTTTTTTTTTTTTTGGGTTGGCAAAATCATCAAATGAGTCCTCCCGCCCTGGGTGGGGCGGAAGGGACTGTCAGACTCTTACTGACTAAAATCCACCCATTACTCACCGTCCGCACGCCCGCTCCGCAGCTGTGCCCTCTGCTATTCAGAGAGACACGCGTTGGAGCGTCCACCCGACAGGCTATTCGCATACGGGCAAAGAGACCCCTTAGGCACACAGTGCCTAAGGAAGAGTTTTTGCCCGCATCCCAGGGTGCACCGTCCCGAAAAACTGGTCTTCCCCCCGGACGTATCCGAGAGGGAACTCCAGTCCACGGGCGCACGTGGAGGTTTCCTGTCTTA
The DNA here is from genome assembly GCA_950005045.1 of Agrotis exclamationis. Classification (NCBI taxonomy): domain Eukaryota; kingdom Metazoa; phylum Arthropoda; class Insecta; order Lepidoptera; family Noctuidae; genus Agrotis; species Agrotis exclamationis. The sequence goes on from OX465419.1 coordinate 11,835,455, forward strand.
GCACCCCATGGCGCCATCTCTTGGACTAGTTTCTAATTACTTCGCAGCTGAATTTTTCTTTCCACAAAATTCATCTTTACGATGCGCATCGCATGCATTAATGCGTTTAAAACTAATTAATCATTGTAAATCCTGCAGATACCTATTCCGGATCTGGCTATTCTACAGAGTTTTTTTTAATGTATAATAATTATTTCTTAGCATATTAAAAATTTCTTCTGGTTTCTTTAGTGCGCGTGCGTTTACAAACATAGAAACTCACATACACAAAATCGGACACGAACAACTGTTTGCAGATCGACAGCCACTGCGCCAGCCGTATTATTGTTTGTAAACGCATCGAAGAAACGAGAAGAAATTCCTATTATGTAGATTAAAAAAAAACCTATTTTCGATAGAATCAAAAACATAAAATGTAACCAGTTAAATTTTCTTTAACAATCGCGTTAACCGATAGGTACATTACTAGCAATTTAATTATTATGTGTACCATATGGCGACCACGGACCGGAAGACGCAGCGTAGGTAGGCCTAGGTGAACCGACGACATCGTGAGGGTCGCGGGCAACCGATGGATGCAAGTGGCGAATTGTCGTTCGGCGTGGAGGTCTAAGGGGGAGGCCTATGTTCAGCAGTGGACGTCTTCCGGCTGATGATGATGATGATGTCATAAAAACGGCTGATAAAATTAATGAAGTTTACAGAGAACGTAGGTGTATCTCTGTAAACTTCATTAATTTTATCAGCCATTTTTATGACCGCATGTTACGAACAACGTCTTGACTACAATGCAAGTATTGATAGATATTTCGATAGAGTTTCTTCGGGTAGGCAACCTACATAGCTGACTAGAGCCTAAAATATAGAGGCTAAGCGTCATCTCGGAAAAAAAGGTTGTAGATAAAGCAACTTCTCATCGGCATTTATACTGAAAATAGATATGTCTGAAAAAATTGTGAAAAAGATGACACGTAACTTGGTTTGGCCAAACGTACTTAGCTTATTACTACGTTTGTCTAGGTCTATTAGAACAAAGAAGAACTCCTGGAAGTAATTGGGGAGACCTTTGCCCAAAAATGGTACAAAACAAGCTAATTATTAAAATGAAGTCGGTTTAAAAAATGGCTACTCAGTACAAACTCAGTTATTGAGTTTTGAGAGCGAAAGGAGATTCTCATAAACATACTTTGATCGTATTAAATTAAACATTGAACTGTTATTCAATAGCATATTGAACACCTGGTTAAACACAGCTGAACTTACATAAATACGTTCAATACAATAAATTATGTACTGTTAACCTAATGAAAATATGCGTATCTAATCGTTAATAGATTCGCATCATTGCTATCCGAAAACAACGGTGTCAATTTCTCTATACGTTTAATTTAGGGATGCATCGATACGCCTTTTTGCCGATACGATACCGATACCGATACTTTTGTAAAAATATCGGCGATACCGATTCCGATACTGATACGCTTTATATGAATTAAAAAATTAAAATAAAATAAATACACATAATCACAAGTCAGATGTAAAAAGTAGTGACATAGGTTTATATTAGATAATGATACACCAACCCGCACTGGGCCCGCGTGGTGGATTATGGCCCACTCCCTCTCACAGAGAGGAGGCCTGTGTCCAAACAGTGAGAACATTGAAGGCTGATGATGATACATTTTAGTACTAATTAAAATTAACATTTGTTTAAAAACAAAGTACATAATTTTAATTTTTTCGGAGATTAGCGATTTCACAAGTCTGTTTGAATAAGACCTGCGCTGGAAATTAGTCTCTCAGATTCTACAGAACTCATTTGGAAACTTAAGAACTTCTGCGCAATTTTTTTCAAGTTTGGTTATAAGACGTCATTGCACCAGAAAACGAATGGATCTGCATCTCTCGATATATTGGGAGCCCTTAGGTATCTCTCGACTTACACTACATTTTAAAAAGTATCGTTGAATCGGTCATAAAATATCGTCGATACCGATATATCGGCTAACCCGATGTATCGCCGATATATCGGTATCGGTATCGGATGCATCGCTAGTTTAATTTATTGTCCCGCGCATATATTGATCAAGAGAGCGAGGAAGACCATAAAACCATGAGCCGCCTAACCTTTTCCCAACTACGTTGGGGATGATGGCTTCCAGTCCAACCGGTTATGGCTGAATATCAGTATATTCTACATGGAGCAACTGCCTATCGGACTTCCACAACCAGAAACTGGGTGATACGGTATCCCTTTTCGTCTCCTAAAACTGGTTGTATATCCATAACACGTTTGCTATAGTATGTTTGCTATAAAATTCAGTAACCATTATGATCAAAAATCTAAATATTGTTTTACATAATTATTTTCACTTCTAACGCTGTTCTGACATAATATCGAGTAGATCATAATATGTAATTGAATCTCCTAATTTTGTATGAAATAAAGTCATAATTATGTCCTAAGTATTGTATTACATTGGGTCAACGGCGTGTTGTGTTCCACGCGCGCCTCAAAGAGCGTCAGCATAATGACGGGGCCCCTCTCTAGAGGGCCAAAGCCTGCCGGGGTCGCGGGACTTATCTCATTACCGTGACCCCGGAACATAAAGGAGTATTGAAGGACACCGTGGATTTTAGTCAGTACAAGTCTGACAGTCCCTCCACTGACCAGTCGATCGCTCAGCCACTGCATCAATTCGTCGTCAGAAATTCATGAAAGGAAAAGTTCGAAATTCGCGCGGACGAAGTCGCGGGCAGAGTGCTGGTACGTAGAGATATGAAACAACGGAGAGGCATTGTACTTAATCACAGAAGTATAATTATGTTAATAATAAAAACAAATGTTCAGTAGGTTGGAGGAAAACTTAATAGGAGCTATTTAAATAGTTTGAAAATTAATTTATTCTCTGCACGGCAAAATAATACGTTATGACATCTTTATAATTATCATCAGTAAATATGTCATTTACCTACCAGATAAAATCGACATTAATATGTTGTACTTAGTTACCGTGAGATGGCGCTAAGCTTTCTTTTTAGGGTTCCGTAGCCAAATGGCAAAAACAGGACCCTTAGGTATAGATTCGTCATGTCTGTCTGTCTGTCCGTCCGTATGTCACAGCCACTTTTTGACGAAAGTATAAGATCTAACCTGTTGAAACTTGGTAGGTAGATGTATTATGTGAACCGCATTAGGATTTTCACACAAAAATAAAAACAAAACAAATTTTGGGGGTGCCCCCCATACTTAGAATTGAAACTTAAATTTTTTTTTTCACCAAACCCATACGTGTGGGGTATCTATGGATAGGTCTTTAAAAATTATATTGAGGTTACTACAATCATTTTTTTCTAAACTGAACAGTTTGCACGAGAGACACTTCCAAAGTGGTAAAATGTGTGTGTCCCCCCTATAACTTCTAAAATAAGAGAATGATAAAACTAAAAAAAATATATGATGTAGACCTCAACAAAAACTTCCAAGGAAAATTGGTTTGGATGAGATACAGTTAGCAGTTTTTGAAATATAGTACTTTTTCAAAAACCGCAAATATAAGTTTGCCGTTCATACAAACTCTATGAAAAACAAAGTTATTATGGTTTGTATATATTTTTACTTACTAATCTCAATATAATTATATCCCTAATCTATGCTTGCTACTACGGAACCTTTCATGGGCGAGTCCAACTCGCACTTGGCCGGTTTTTTACTAAGATATATTGCACAGTTGACCGCCATGAAAAGTGTCACATTTGTATTGTTACAAACCGGTGCTGTCAAAAGAGTATATTGACGTGTGTTGTAACTTTCTATCAGTAAATCTTATAAGTTTATTATAGAATTACTAACATGAAAAGTGCATCAAATTGTGTTTTGTCAGTTTTCTAGAAGAAAAATATTGTAGAATGATACATAAGTATTTCAAAGAAAATATTATAGTCTTATCCTGCGTAGGTAGTCTTCGACAGACAGTTTGAGATCAGATAACTCTGAAATTGGCCTACAGATAAAAAAAGAGTACCATTTCCCAAAATATGTTCACTTTCCACAAAAAAAAGAGTCACAACATACTTATCCGTCATTAAATATTTCTTAAAAATTACTTTAAAAGAAATTTAAGATAGATAAGAAGAGAAATTATGTAATGCAGGAAATTATAAGCTATGTGAAATGTAATGTAAAGTAAACATACCATTTGTAAATATTTTTTCAGTAGAAACTCTCTCTATCCATGTAGTAATGTATCTCGAATTATTATTATTTTTGACGCCCTTTGAATGTTATTTTTTTTTGTTTTTAGGGTTCCGTACGTCCGACGGAACCCTTATGGATCACTCGTGTGTCCGTCTGTCTGTCGCTTACAGTCAATTATCTCCGATTCTACTAGACCGATTGGGTTGAAAATTGGTACACATATCAACTCCTGTGACCCAAGGACAGAGGTGTGACGTGAATAGATGAAATCTGTATGTGGGAGGTAATCTTTGGGAGAGAAGGGGAAAATTAAAAAAAAATATTTGAAATCTGCATCATGTGACATACCAAATGAAAGGTCTTGTTGAGACAATCTTGTATATATTTTTATTGTAATTTTAAAATAAATAGTTTCCAAGTTATTCAAGGAAATAGACGAAATTTGACCATTCCCCCCCCTTATCTCCGAAACTACTGAACCTAAAATTTTGAAAAAAATACAGAAATTAGTTTTCTACTTATAGATTATAGGATAACCTATAAGAAGTCCATATCTGTATATGGGAGGTAATTTTTGGGGGGGAAGGGGAAAATTTAAAAAAAAAAATTGAAAACTGCATCGTGTGACATATCAAATGAAAGGCATTGTTGAGACAAACTTAAAAGTATTTTTTTTGTAATTTTAAAATATATGGTTTCCAAGTTATTCAAAAAAAATAGACGAAGCTTGACCATTCCCCCCCCCCCTTATCTCCGAAACAACTGAACCTAAAATTTTGAAAAAAATACAAGAATTAGTTATCTACTTATAGATTATAGGATAACCTATAAGAAGTCCATATCTGTATATGGGAGGTAATTTTTGGGGGGGAAGGGGAAAATTAAAAAAAATATTGAAAACTGCATCGTGTGACATATCAAATGAAAGGTCTTGTTGAGACAATCTTAAATATTTTTTTTTTGTAATTTTAAAATAAATAGTTTCCAAGTTATTCAAGAAAATAGACGAAATTTGACCATTCCCCCCCTTATCTCCGAAACTACTGAACCTAATTTTTTTTAAAAAATACAGAAATTAGTTTTCTACTTATAGATTATAGGAAAACCTATAAGAAGTCCATGATATTAAAATAACATGGTAAATCACTCAATATTGTGCGTACCAATTTGGGTCAGATTTAAAAAAAAAAACGTGATAGGTAACATCGTACGGAACCCTCTTCACGCGAGTCCAACTCGCACTTGGCCGGTTTTTTTTTTGTACATACTACTACGAGTATTTATAGTTTGTATATAATTTTAGTATTGTAGTATTTATATTAGTATTAATATGTAAAATAGTTCTCAAATTATTCATTTAGGTACATATATTTTAAGACATTTTTTTTTGCCGGGCAGCGAACAAGATTACAATTTTTTCTAAAAAAAAAATTTACTGTTCGGTATAAGCACGGTTTCATTTAATGCCTCTGTTTTTTCAACATTACATTTGATATCATTATAATTTCACACCTTGTCTGTGAGTACAAAAACCATAAGCAAATTAGCGTCACAAAAAGTACAATGGGACCGTACAGGTTATTTATTTCGTATGTTTTTTTTTCAAACTGTTGTGTAAAGTTCGAAGCAGCATAAACAAGTTCCATTAATTTTTAGGGTTCAGCTGATAAAGAACAAAGAGTCGGTACTTTGAGGTTGCTTTGTCTTCTATTGTTATCAACACGTTTGGCATAGTTGCAAGTCATTACAAAAAAAAATGTTAAGTTATCGGAAAACAAAATGTTGTGAACTTGTTACACCTTCAACAGTATTGCTGTTCTAAAGCTCGGTAACTATAACTTGTCTTTTAGATTAGTTAGTACTTCTCTAATAAGGTAAGTGAAAGTCTTCCTAAGGATCTATCTGAACAGTTAACCGTGAACCTAGAGCGTAAAGGGCTACTGAAGGAGCACCTGGATCTTAGTCAATACGAGTCTGACAATGCAATCCCTTTCGCTCCACCCAGGATGGTCGGTTACGTTTTAATGGATTTAAAACGTAAAAAAAGTCTCCCTAGGGAAGAAAGATTGTGCTTCAGAAAGATGTGTATTACTCGCAATCGGCGTAGGTAGTTGTATGGCCAAATGTATGAATGTGGATGAGGCTATGCTAAATGAGGATCTAAGGATCGTAGGCTGTAGTAATTTCTGGCTACCCTGATAGGAAAAGGGCATGAATTTAAGGGAAAAATGTATGTATCTACATAGATTAGTTAGTTAGACGAACAAAAAATGCAAAAATAGGTATTTGAATGATCAAGGTAAAGTTTTTTTATTACATCATAACGAAGGTTGATTTTGCTATTACATTTACAATTTATGAACTACCAATCGTTAGTCGTGACGGGATGTTACAAGCTTTTTGCTTTAAACGTGCAGACATGAGATCATCACCTCAAGGAATATACATCATCAAATACACTCGCGAGCAAAAGTGTGGAATCACTTACTAGGATTCCGCGCGATATTGAGTACTTAATAAGTATAAGTTTTTAGACTGACATGGTCACTACAACTATTGTTTAGATTTAAAACGGGATATTTACCATGTTTATTATTTGTTTTGAGTTTCCGATATTTCGGCACTGTTGCAAGCGCCATGATCACGGAGGAACTGAAGTTATTGCGGGTGGATGTTTATGAGCAGACAAAACGGTCTACCCTCCTTCTCGTTCGTTTTTTGCGTTCGGCACCACTACTATTGTCACTCGTCTCACTCACAACACGATATTGTTCCCGACACACAAAACTCACTGTATCCGCTCGCGAAGTTGTTATTGTATTTTTTCGGTTTTTACACAATTGGACCACTGGGTTCCAGGCCCTCGACAGTTGAAACCCATCCTCACGATTGAAATTTTTATATTTTGTGATTTCAATCGCTTCACGTACCAATCTCGGTATGTAGTGGCGTTCTGTCGAGATGACCTGAGGGTTATGCAACTCGATCCAGTGGTTGGGTCCCGATTCCAAACAAATAATAAACATGGTAAATATCCCGTTTTAAATCTAAACAATACTTAATAAGTAGTTAAGAATAATAAAAATGGAACCATTTTAAACCGGTTTAACTGTTAACTTTAAATTGGTATCAAATTCATTCAAATGACGCCATTATTATGTAGCTGTCTCGGATCAACTCCAAGTAAGTGATTCTATAGTTATCGCGAGTGTTTATTCATTTAATAGTTATTCTTTAGTGGCTATTATGATGATTACCTACCTACTATAGTTAAGCCATTTCCTTATCGATAGTCTACTTGAAAGGCATTGAAGTAAATTCTTTTGCTATTTATTTATATTAAAACTGAAGTAATTATAACATCGCTGTTGATGCTTCGTGTTCACAGGGACATTATGATGACGGTTCCGCATTTCATTAAAATTTATAAACATTGGTGAGACTAACAGTTATACCAGAGACTCTATATTTTCATGTTGTTGTTACTTACGTGTTTACGGGACTGTCTAAACAAGTATCCGCAATCCTTGAACGTAAAAGGCTACTGAAGTGACAACGTGGATTTCAGTACCCATACCATGAGTTGTCATTACGATACTCGATCATCGATAACGACCGCGTTTGGCGCTCTCATTGGTCCGCTCCAAGGTTGTATGAACTCTCAACCAATGAGAGCGCCAAACGCGGTCGATGCGTATGATCGAGTATCGTAATAACAACTCATGGTAGAGGCTCAGTCAGTACGAGTCTGACAGTCCGTTCCGCTCCACCTTGAGCTCCAGACCCCATTTGATGATTTTACAAAGTAAAAAAATGAGTCGCGGCTCGAGCAACTTATGAGTACCCGTAAGTATGGGTACATATTTCTTAGCCCGGACAAAGTGATAACCCAGGATTAATATACAGGGTCTTTCTTTTATATTGGCCAAAAGAGAATAATCTGCATTCATAAGAGTTACGGGAAAACTTTCTTAGGAAACTTTAGCATTTTTTTGATGTTGACAATTTTGGCGTTTATATTTTTTTTTGGTCAAGTGTGAGTTGTCCACAAAAATGAATGAAATTTACCAAAATTTATTTGAAAGCCTTTCGACTCTGTTTCATGTTAGGGTCATTTCATTGTATCGGGACGGCGCGGTGGAAGTTGGAGTGGGGGGAGTGTGAGCCTCGTGTTGACCAAAATACGGTAATACGGTGTTCCTTCAATAGCCCTCTACGTTCCAGGGTCACGATTACCTGTTGAGACAGACACGCAGGCAGCTTTGGCCCTATGAAGGCCCGGTTGGATTGCTAACAGCTCTAAGAGGCGCGGGTGTAAGCCCTTCTTAACGAACCTCTACAGATTTATAAAGTGATAGTCGCCTGGATGTCAAAGTCGTAATGTATCGGAGATTAGTATTGTGGATGAAGGGGCTACCGCGACCGTACACCCGGGATATAACATCGATTAGACAAAATTATACAATTTATTATCAGGTATAAAAGAGCTCTGGAATACTCACATTCTTATGATGAAGTTCTAAGTAATTATTCACGTGCTTCTCATGCCATCTTTTCATCAAATAATTTGGGTCTTCAAAGCGCTTAATAAGTGTATTATCGTAAAAATAAGATCCAAGTGAGATTAACATGCTTATACAAACGAATAAGAAAAATACAGTTTTTAATGAAATTATTCTTCGTGTTCCCACAAAGATCATGTTGATCGTTGTTTTTTTTTTTTAATATAGTACCACCATCACCACAATAATGTCACATTTACGATTATTTTGGAAACACTCTGAATGTCTTTAATTTTAAGCTAATTTGGGTTAATTTAACTATAAACCCCTCATTGGTTTTCATTACTGAACTGTTTTCCTACGACTGATAAAACACACTTTACACTCAGGATTGTATTTAATCGATACGCTCATCTATTTTAATGCTTCATTAAAATATTGATTAATCGTTAAAACTTTAACTAGGAACTTTGTGGCACGGCTAATCAACACTTTAACTCACGGATAACTTAATACTGGATACGTACGTTTATCACTACCGGCCTATTCGAACGTATTGACTGGCGTATTGTAAAGAACTAAGCAGCAACCTTACTGCAAGGTATCATGTGTGTAAATGACGTGAAATATTATGAGCCGCTGATAAAACACACTGGACGTACATTGTATACAAAATATAAACTTACAGTGGTCGAACAATGGTGTTGAAATCAGTTTAAATTTACCGAGGTCGGCTTATCGCCGGATTATCTATTAAAATATAACTATTCTTGTAAAGTTAATGAAAGATTGTCAGATAACGTAAAAATGGAAATATTAATGACGATTTAACCGCTCTGATTGTATAATGGTCACACTTAGGTACTGATAATAAATAATCACCAGAAGTGATGACAGAATGCAACCCTCCAAGAGGCCTAAAAAGGCCAATTTTGTAATAGTTACCATAATATTAATTGCGAAAACCTGTCAAGTGGGAGTTGGACGCTCACGAAGGGGTCCTTACTTACCATAATCTACAAAATAACAATGTTTCTTGTATGGGAGCCCCCTTAGGTATTTATTTAATTCTGTTTTTTTTTTTAATGCTGGCAACAGAAGTACATCATCTGTGAAAATTTCAACCGTCTAACTATCGCGGTTCATGAGATACAGCCTGGTGACAGGCGGAGAGACAGATAGACAGACGAACCGCGGTGTCTTAGGAACAGGGTCCCGTTTTATCCCTTGGGTCTATATGTCATGGGCCAAGTGATTTATGCGGGCAGTAATCATAATGCCCAGTCATATAGGGCCCAGTGATTAATGGCACCCCGACTCGGACAATTTAGGTTAGGTTAGATTAGGTGGTTTTTTTTTAAACCACCCAGAAGTAGGAGCCCCGCGAAGCGGGGCTCCGTCGACCTTTCGAAGAACTATAAGTTTATCATTCACACTTGGCCCGATATGGCTGGGCATTATTCATACTGCCCGGGCATTATGAATACGGGCCGCATTAATAACTTAGCCCCTAACATATACACTCCATTTAACTAATAATAACTAGTGGCCCGTCCCAGCTTCGTACGGGTATATTAAGAACCGCTCGTCCGATTTTATGCAAACTTCACATAAAGCATCTATTAAATAGTTCGAACAAAGCCTAAACATTTGGTTTGCATATGTGAGCCCGTTCTTGAGTTATAACATTACAACGAAAAGTGGCATTGATTTTTATATATTAGATTTGTTAAGGTTCTATAAATTTAACAATTTATTATTAATTTAATTATGTGCTCTACCCTTGTGCCCGAACTGCTGAACCCTTATTAATGAATTTTCTTACAGAGATAGATGGGACCCTGGAGACGTCAATAGGCTACAAGGGGGAGAGTACCGCAGACAAACACTATAAAAATATACTACTAAATCTAAATCTAACTCAAATAAGTTTAGGTCTCAAAAATTACAATAACTTTTCTTTCTGAAGTCGGTGGCTTTGTTTTTATTTCGATACCTACACTTTCTATGGTTGTTTCTTTTTTTTTAAGTTTTTTATTCAAATAGTTAACCAAAATTCTGGTCATTAACGTAATAATAAGAATTTTGTAATCCGTAGTAACGTAAATCATAGACCAATTACCTAAACAAAAAGCGAAAAATGCTCATAAAATAAAAACTACTGAGCCAAATTGAATATTTTTTAAGACACATATGGTAAGTACTAGCTTCTGCCCGCGACTTCGTACGCGGTTTCTGTTGCTTATGCCAGCGACACGGAGTCGTCAAAATCGAACATCTGATAAGTCTGATGTCCAATTTCAAGAGCCCGGGTAAAAAAATAAATCGGAGTTTTGGCCTGTAGAGTCAAATTTTTATTCATTATATTCATCGTCGTCGAAAATTAGTTCAAAACTGTTACCGCCTTTACTGCGTGGAGGTACTTCCAGCTTATGTTATTTTAAAATATACAGTGAAATTAGTGATAGCTTTGATTTCCACATCAGGTGTTCCAGATCTTCAATTTTATACGTCACCAGAGAGTGCTTATCAGGCTGAACAACTCTTGCTAAGACGTCATTCCTGTATTTGTTATAGTGTAGTTGGGCTCTTGGAGTTCTACATAAGGTATTCCAGATCTTCAATTTTTATACGTCAACAGAGAGTGCTCATCAGGCTGATCAACCCTTGCTAAGACGTCATTCCTATATATGTTATAGTGTAGCTGGGCTCTTGGAGTTCCACATCACATGTTCCAGATCTTCAATTTTTATACGTCAACAGAGAGTGCTCATCAGGCTGAACAACTTTGCTAAGACGTCATTCCTATATATGTTATAGTGTAGCTGAGCTCTTGGTGTCCCACATCAGATGTTCCAGATCTTCAATTTTTATACATCAACAGAGTGCTCATCAGGCTGAACAACTTTGCTAAGACGTCATTCCTATATATGTTATAGTGTAGCTGAGCTCTTGGTGTTCCACATCAGATGTTCCAGATCTTCAATTTTTATACATCAACAGAGAGTGCTCATCACGCAAAACATCTCTTGCTAAGACGTCATTCCTATACTTATATATTATAGTGTGTAACAATTATAAAAGAAATTATCGGATATTGGAGACGGGTAGCGCCCTCTATTGACAAAAGCGGCTAAAATGAAAGTGCATTAATATAAGGGAACCGCATAAGCGTATGTATTGATAATTATTTCCTGTTTTGTCACAATTACATAACATCATTTTCACCATGATTTTGTGTTGAAATGCTCATGGATTTCTTTCTGATGATTATTCTCAGGGTTCCATCCAACCATTAATTTAATCATAATTAATTAATAAAAAACGTCTTCTCAACTCGTGGCACATAATATGAAGTAATCTGGAACAAGCTCTGGTTCCAAGCCACGTGTTATATTCTCCAAGTCACACAGGCTGGAAGGCAGGGAAGTAAGTGTTATTTCCATAACCTAACATTACAAGGAAGCGTGACAAAAGCTATGTTCCTGTATCTTTGAAGTGTGCACCAACCTATTAAATAGCTGAGAAGACGGAAGTATCTCTTTTATTTCAATCAATACCTCATGCGAACAGAACCCATAGTCTCATGGCAAATCTACTCTGGCAGCTGGTGGTAAGAGACGAAAGGACCTTACAAGTGTAGCTGGGCTCTTGGTGTCCCACATCAGGTGTTCCAGATCTTCAATTTTATACTTTAACAGAGAGTGCTCATCAGGCTGAACAACTTTGCTAAGACGTCATTCCTATATTATGTTATAGTGCAGCTGGTCTCTAGGAGTTTCACAACAGGTGTTCCAGATCTTCAGTTTTTATACATCAACAGAGAGTGCTCATCAGGCTGAACAACTTTGCTAAGACGTAATACCTATATATGTTATGGTGTAGCTGAGCTCTTGGTGTTCTACATCAGGTGTTCCAAATCTTCAGTTTTTATACGGAAACAGAGAGTGCTTATTAGGTTGAACAACTCTTGCTAAGACGTCATTCCTGTAGGTATATGTTATAGTTTAGCTGGGCTCTTGGTGTCCCACATCAGGTGTTCCAGATCTTCAATTTTTATACGGCAAACACAGAGAGTGCCTATCAGGCTGAACAACTCTTGCTAAGACGTCATTCCTGTATATGTTATAGTGTAGCTGGGCTCTTGGTGTTCCACATCAGATGTTCCAGATCTTCGATTTTTATACGGCAACAGAGAGTGCTTATCAGGCTGAACAATTCTTGCTAAGACGCGCGTCATTACTGTATATGTTATAGTGTAGGTGGGCTCTTGAAGTTCCACATCACGTGTTCCAGATCTTCAAATTGATTCTCTCAGCAGAAAATGCTCATCACGTGGAACAATTTTTGCTTTGGCATCATTTTTGTATGTCTTATAATTTAGCTGGTCTGTTGGAGTTCTGCACCAGGTGTTCAAGTTTTCAAGATAAATTATAGCCTATATGTTGGCCAGACTTAATACCTATACAACAAAAAAAGAATCATTCAAATCCGTCCAGTACTTTTTGAGTTTATCCCGGACATACATACAGACAAACAGACAAAAATTCTAAAAACTTTATTTTAGGCTTCGGTATCGATTGTAGATCACACCCCAAGTATTCTTTTTAAAAAATATTCAATGTACAGTTTTGACTTTCCTACCATTTTATTATATGTATAGATACCCGAGAACACCGTCATCTCTCTTTCACCTCACGTAGCGGACGATCTAGCCATTCTCATAACGGGACCTTTTGAGAATGTACTGTGCAACCTGGCAAAACAGGCTCTGAAGATCGTCGAACAATGGTGCTTGGAGCACCAACTATCAGTGAACCCGTCAAAAACGGAACTTATCATGTTCACTCACAAACGCAATCTTGGCAGTTTACAACTACCTAAACTGTTTGGCACCGAGCTGTCCCTAACAAATGAGGTCAAATATCTGGGTATCATAATTGACAGCAAACTGTTATGGAACAAACACTTGGACCACAAGATTGACAAGGCTAGCATAACATTTTGGCAATGCAGAAGACTTCTGGGGCAATCCTGGGGCCTTTCGCCGAATGGCTCTATAAGACCGTAATCAGACCAATAATCACCTACGGAGCGGTAGTTTGGTGGCCCAGAACTGAACTCATAACCACCCGTAAAAAACTGCAGACATTCCAGAGGTTGGCTTGCTCAGCCACCACAGGATGCATGCGAACAACACCAACTAATGCCCTGGAGATAATGCTTGGTCTGCTGCCACTGGATCTCTTCATTCAACAGGAGGCCAGTATGGCGGCAATCAGGCTGAGACACTCCGGCATGTGGAAAAACCAAAGGGGCAATCACACCATAATATGGGAAAGGGCGCTAAACGATGTACCATACATTGAAGCGCCCTGTGATAGAAACCCCAAAACTCACGTGTTCGATAAGCTCTATCGAATTCAACTAACAGAGACCGAGCGAGATCAATCAGGAGCTAACGAAGTCCGTATTTACACGGACGGCTCTAAAACCAATACCGGTACAGGTGCTGGTGTATTCTCCATGGATCTCAACATCAAAATATCTCTACCGCTAGGGGAACATAGCTCCATATTCCAATGTGAATGTGTAGCAATCACCCAAGCTGCCATCGCAGTCATGGAAAGGAACATCTCTAACTACGGGATTAGAATCCTATCCGATAGTATGGCTGTACTAACGGCGCTGAACGGCAATATTGTGTCGTCCGGCCTAATCTATGAATGTCACTTAGCATTGCAAAAAATTTCGAACCGCAATAGGGTCACCTTGCAATGGATAAAAGGACATAGTGGATCATTGGGTAATGATGCAGCAGACAAACTTGCAAGGAGAGGCTCGGGTGTGGATGTGGCCGGACCCACACCCTTTTTGCCAATCCCATCCGGTCAACTCAGGACCTGGATACGCCTGCAAACCCAAACAAAACACAATGCCAGATGGGCATCTACAACCGACTGCAGACAGTCTAGAGAGGCGGTACCTGCACTAACACCGCGACTGACCAGACTTCTCAGACTCCAACGAACAGACTTACGTGTTGTGGTGGGTATGCTCACCGGTCACTGCCCACTCAACAAACATCTGTTTACCATCAACGCGACAGACAGCCCGTTGTGCAGGGGCTGCCTGAACGCAGATGAAACGGCAACCCACGTAATCCTGGAATGCGAGGGCGTTGCTAACCAACGGGCACAAAACCTTGGCACTCCAAGGTCGCTCCAAGAAGCCTGTGAACGTCCCAGGAGACTTCTGAGCTTCTGGAAGGAGCTGGGTTGGCTCATATAGCCAATCGTCCCACCTCACGCATAACGGACCACCTATGAGTCCAAATGCGGAAAAGGGAGCCCTTAACAATACAATACAATACACCTCACGTAAAAGACTTGGGCCTGTACATTGACGATAGTTTGAGTTGGAAAAAGCATGTGGCTCAGGTGAGTCAGAAAGTTAAGTCCTCGCTGCGGTCTCTCTATAGATTCAAGCATTTCCTCCCATCTAGCACCAAACTCACTTTGGTCCAGTCACTTGTGCTTCCCATCATTGACTATGCCGATTTTTGATACCTACTACATCAAACAAAAAAGGATCACACAAATCCGACCAGTACCCTGAGCACGAGTTTTCAGTATTTGAGACGTAAAGTAAACTGGAACTGTGACAACTTCAAATTGACAATTTTCAAGGAAAAAATTAGTTCCTACTTCGCACACCTTAAGCGCTGTTCCAATTTTTTATACAAGAAACGCTGTAAATACTGGAAAGACGCTGTAAAGTAAAATAGTGAAAACTCGTGCTAAGGGTGAAACCTCGGAGTAATCGCTGTAAATTCATTAAAAAAACGACCGAATAGAGAACCTCCTTTTTGAAATCGTACGAACGTTTGTGCTATAATGTAAGTTTATGGTGTTATCGCTATTATTCATCAATACGTATGAACAACCAATAATAAGGATGATTACAGTTGATATTTATTACCTTGTCATGGCCATGAATAGCTCGAAAACTAATGATTATAGTTATGTTACATTTCGCATTATTATTGGACCGGAATCGTAGTGAGGATATCGAAAAATATTTTAATTAATATTAAAAAAAATCCTGCTTGATGTTAATTAACAAAATGCCGATATTTTGTTTAAATAATAAGGTAAAACCAAGACTATTATTATTGGGCAGTCGTGTAATCTACATTATACTTAGATAATATTTTATATAAACATTTTTATAATGAACTAGGTAAATGAAAAAAGTATCAAGCTCGATTACCTGTTATGTGAAAAAAACCCCAAGTTAAAACACAATAACACCTGGCATTTTTTTATTTATTCAGCTTAATATTACTATTGTTATTATAACACAATATTAGCATAAATAAAGACTTAATAGTAATAGGAATAATGTATATTGTACATAAAATCTATACTGATGTTATAAACCTGAGAAGTTTGTTTGGTTGAACACGCTAATCTTAGGAACTACTGGTTCGAATTAAAAAAATATTTTTGTGTTGGATAGACCATTTATCTGGGAAGGCTTTAGGCTAGACTGAAACATAAAGCTACGAAGAAAAGGAGCCGAGCAGCAGGGATGAAACCACGACAAACAGTAAAAAGATAAAAACATTCAAAGGGCGTCAAATACGTCTGAAATCTTCATGAATACTCACCACTCGTAGTTCAAAAAAGCTATCAGATAACAGAGTATGCCATCTGCTCATCAAATCTTTTCGATCTGGGACTGAAAGGCTGGTCGAAAGATAGCTTATATCGTAAAAAAGAGATCCAAGAGGAACTAACATGCCTAAGCAAATAACTAACAAAATTACAGCTTTTACTGAAGCAAGTCTACTTCTTTTTACTATCATAGCCATAGTCGTTGATTTATTATTTTTATTAACGATTAACAGTACCACTCACTATCAACACCATATTTACACTTCCAAGAGGATTTTAGAAAAAAACACTGCGATTTTTTCCCCTTACACCTGAATTGCATTAATTAAATAAAAACTACTTAATAATTTTCATTACAAACTCAAATTTTATTTCAACTAAACTATTGCAGGCACTTGTACACTATCAATAAAAATAGAAACACTAAACTGATGTACTACAATTACTAAAACACAGTTTCATTCGGGACTGTAAGTAATTTGATACGCTCATCTATTTTAATGGTTCATTAAAACAAGAATGAACGATTAAAACTTCAACTACATGGGTAGATACTTCACTATTGGATTTAATGAACTTTATGGAACTGCTTTTATCACACAACACTGTTCAAGTCAAGTCATACTAGGTAGGCACTTGAAACATTTATTACTACCACCTTGTTCAGGCTGAAGGCAAACGAGCGTAAATTGAGTTGAGCATCGCGTCGCGTAATTTCGGTCGGTTTCATAGAAAAGTCTTTCGCGACGCAAAATGAGTGGTCTACGCTGTAGGCTCGCTCAAAAAATTGTGCTCGTTACGTTTCAGCCTTATAGATATAATTGATTGGCGTATCGTCACAAGCATTATAAGCAACCACACTACAAGGTAACAGAACATTATGTGTACGACGCGAAATATTGCGACCCGCTGATAATTAATAACACTCTCGACGTAGGTACTATGTTACCAAATTGCAGTAGTTAGGTACATTATCACAAGTCATCGTCATAATTCACCACGCGGGCCAAGTGCGGATACTGCGGGTAGAAAGATGTCACATGTCTTCGAATTTTCGGTTCTAGGACATGCCGGTTTTTTCACGATGTTTTCCTCCACCGTTTCGAAAGTTGTTGTGATGAAATAAATTACACAAAGTAATGCGCATGGTTGGGTTAAACTCATAAGTCGGGGCCGATACAACTGGGCCACTATAATACTGCTCCGCAACGCTTATTACAAAAAAAAAACGAAAACCTCCTCCTTTTTTTTCGTCTATTCATCATGTGCCTAGCCTTTTTCCCAACTATACACCGTGACTTTTTAGTCGTCTTACAAAAGCAGCCCAGTTCATGTATCCAATGACTAGAACACGTTTTTAATAAAAAAATATGTATTTAAGAGATTTGAAAAATTTAATCATAAAACTTTAATTGGTTATTATGACACAAGGCGTAGGTAGTTAGAAACGCCCTTGTCTCATAGAAAATGGAAATGGAATGATCTACCCGACTATTGCGCTGGGTAGGTACACTCTACAGATTGATACGTAAACATTTTAACAGGGTGTTTCATATTTCTAATGTACTTATTTATTAAAAATAAAAATTATTATTAACGATTAAAAAAAAAATAAACTCGCCTAGAGGTGTTTTAGGTCGGATATTACATTAAGTGGACGACTTTTGTAAGACGACTAAAAAGTCACGGTGTATTGGGGTCGGTTTCCAGTCAAACCAGATGGAGCTGGATATCAGTATTTTGCATGGAGCGACTGCCTATCGGACCTCCACAACCCAGTAACTGGATAATACGATACCCCATGGGTGCCTTAGGTAAGACTGGTTGTCAGACTATTAGAGCTTCTGCTAATAGTAACGACTACCAAAGATCTACAAATGACAGTCGGGACCAACGGGTTTAGGATCGTGCTTTCCGAGGCACGGAGAAAACTCGCTATGACAGATGGTCACCCATCCACAGACCAACCTCAGCAAGCGCGGCTTAACCCGGAAGATCAGCCTGTGCGGCTGTAATTATTTAGCCACGAGCTCCTCTTTTTTTTGTCAATTAAAAAGTAAAACTTAAACATGACATAGGAGAGGACGACCGTTTCTGATGATAAAGATTTTATCTATTGATTGTAAACACGTCAAACTTAAAAAAAAAGCATACAAGTAACTATATTGTACAGTTAATTGAAAGATAACGTGAAAATGGAAACAATGATAACGTTTTATCTAGCTATACGAGTATAAGTAGGGAAGTGTAGTATCCACTTATGCATTGGTATCAATTGGTGGCAAAGATAAGCAGGATTAATAATGACTTCGCATTAGAACATAGCCCGCAAAACTGATGGCTGATGGGACTGTAAGGTTCTGTTTCCGTATGACCATGCACTAAGCAAGCGCAGCGCGACGAGCCCATACTACCTCAAATGGCTTAGCAGAATCCTGTGATACGTCGAAAATACTGCAGCATTAATTTTGAAATAAATATATGGTAAAGCTGAGGATTAATGTTAGGTCTTATATTTGGCGAAAACACAATTCCATAAAATTTTCTCGATAGAAAAAAATCCCAAAGTTACCTCTAAATTGAACAATAAACCGCTGGCAATCCTATAATACTTAAAATTAGATCATGAAACTTTTTATACTAACTGAACTAACTATAAAGCAGGTCTTATGTTATTTGTTTTTTTGAATTTTCTTTTTTTTCGCCGTAAAATAAATATATTTCCGTGTAGACAGCTATAAGAAAGAGCAAGCAATAGTGCGTGGTTCGTGCAAGTGCGAGCGAGTAAGATTATATTGAGGTAGTATACAGCCTTAAATGTATAAACAAAACCACACCATGGCGAGATGTCGGATTGAAAATTTAACAGTTCAAAAATAATGCATATTTTTATTTAGTAATAGTTTCGTTTCACCTGTTGTTAGTGAGAATCTATAGCATAAAATATATTAACCTTTTAGATACCTTAAAATATATAAATCTTAAGAAAACATTGAACGTAACACGTATTTACACAAAAAAAATAGATTTTACATAATTACATTATTAGGGTTCCGTAGCCAAATGGCAAAAACGGAACCCTTATAGATTCGTCATGTTTGTCTGTCTGTCCGTCCGTAAGTCACAGCCACTTTTTGTCGAAAGTATAAGAGCTATCTGTAAAAAACGCGCTCTTATAAAGGCGCGGAAAGTGTGTAACCACCATAATTATTAGTTCCTTTTTTCCCCATATCCTCTGAGTGTCGCTTCAGTATTTACTTAGGTTCTTTATCAGAAAAAATCGCTAATGACCAATTTTAATTTTTTGATAGATTTTGCATTCCCTGGTCTGGCTTCTTTATATAGAGAGTTAGTTTTAATAAAAACATGAAATAATGTAAATATGAGGGTTATGTCTGTAATCTATGGAACTATCCTGAGGGTCTATGTCTGCAATCTATGGTTTGGTAGAACTGTCAAATGTCAATAAAATAAAATCGTTTTTCACGTGTTGTACATAAGAAAAGTTATTTTAATTTAAAACCTCGTAAATCCACACGATATTTCAAAACTATCCTGCTGAAACTTGGTAAGTAGATGTATTATGTGAACCGCATTAGGATTGTTACACAAAAATAATAACAAAACAAATTTTGGTGGTGCCCCCCATACTTAGAACTGAAAATCAAAAAATTTTTTTTCACCAAACCCATACGTGTGGGGTATCTATGGATAGGTCTTTAAAAATAATATTGAGGTTACTAGTACTATTTTTTACCCGACTACGGCGATGCAAGAAGGAGGGTTA
This sequence comes from Agrotis exclamationis, assembly GCA_950005045.1. Taxonomy (NCBI): domain Eukaryota; kingdom Metazoa; phylum Arthropoda; class Insecta; order Lepidoptera; family Noctuidae; genus Agrotis; species Agrotis exclamationis. The sequence goes on from OX465419.1 coordinate 11,855,621, forward strand.
TGATTTTAACCGGTATGTATGTTTGTATGTATGTATGTATGTTCATCTGTTCCCTCATAACTTCTGAACTACTTATCACTACTTGACAAATGAGGTGCACAAATTTGCGCATAGGTTTTACTTACCTATTACATTCTGATTACATAAACATATTTATTTAAAAAAATGTGATCACAAATCAAAAACATTTTTTTTTTTGTTTTTTTTTCGTAAGCTTTCAGAGGCGGTCAGCAGCATTTGAGAGACGTTACCAAGGCCAGTACTGAAAGGGACATGATGGTATTCTAGACTATATTTGGGGGTTAATAAGAGAAACTTCTACTAAAAATAGCAGGAAAACTAAAACTGTTATTTTTTAAATAATTTTACTTTATTTTAAAACATATTTTGTCAAAAAAAAAACATGAATGGATGTACGGTTTCCTTTATAATAACTCATCTCAATGTGTCAATTTTGGTGTATTCCCATCCAATACCATTTGATAATAGTCTATTTTCGAATTTATTTTCTATTCCCAACGAGTAGGTACCACATTTTTTTAAATAAAAAATCTATTACTAACGAATACCAAAACGTGACTTTTTTGTAAACTCAGCTACACAAATTACATAATATCGATGCTAGAGCGAGGGAAGCGAGGGACTTGGGGCACCCCGACTCCGACAGGTTAGGTTCTTTGGATCCCCTTCGTGTTAGGTTACTTTAAACCTTGCAAAGAGAAATAGGAGCCCCGCGAAGCGCGGTGTTCTTTGAAAATCACTCAAAGCATTTTAATTTTTCTGAACCTGACTGTACCTAATTTCTTTCAACTTGTTAAGCTATTGCATAGCTTTTATCGCAGGCTCTGAGCGCGGCGGGCGCGAAAAACCTAACGAAAAAACCTGACCACATTTGATCACAGCACGTCGTTTCAGTTCGGGAGACTTCGGCAATCATAAAGGTACGGACAGACGTGCTCATAAAGGTACGAAGAGGGATTTACTTTTTCTTACTGATTCTAAACGGCCAGCTACAAAAGGAGTTTTCACAATGAAACCTACTTATAAAATTCTCCTACAACAAGAAGTTCTTTATTACAGTAGTGCACCACAAACATTTTAAATAAATTATATTCTCGTTAAATATACGCGGTAAGCGATTTTTTCTTTTAAAATAAAAAAAATGTTAAGCTTCACCGCGGCAGTCTCCGAGTGCCACATGTATTTGAATGAAGTTTCTTCTGGAATTTGTACACCAAGTGTCATACATTTATTTTGAAAAATATGCTTTAAAAGACAAGGGAAGTTTTCAGAAAATTTCAATACAAAAACTTCATGACACTTTATTTCCCAAGGTATGATTAGTTTTATAACACACTTGTATTCACTAGATTCAGCCATTTATATTCTATCAGAAAAGCATAAATTGTAAGTGGTGACCATCGTAACTTTCTAACAATATGCATTTAATGAGGGAGAGGTGGAAATTTTTCGAAAAATCTTTAAAGGTCGATATCTCCAAAACCAGCCAGTTTAGACCCCATGTTGTCGGGGTAAAAATTGTTGCAAATAAGGTCTAGTATCACCCATTTCAAAGACCGTATCCAATTACAAATCACCCTGTATATGTCGCAGGGAGATGAAGAAATTAGGGATTTCACGAAATCCCGGAAGATGTGGAATGTTCTTGTTTATTACGTCTTCTTACTAAAAGTATCTAGTGATATGACAAAATACTAAACGTAAAGTCAAAGATATATGTCATTTCACTAAACTAAATGTAGTGAAATAAACAAATAAACTGCTTGTGCGGGACGAGTAATTATAGTGACATCGTGTATAATTATAGTAAAGTGCAGTGATTATAGTGAAGTGTAATTAGTGAATAGTGCAAACAAACTGATAAAAGACAGTGGCATCTGATAGTTTTGATAAGATAGTTCATAGTGTTTTCTTATAAGAATTTGTGCTTATACAGAGTGGAATTTTGTAATGCCACCTGGAGGGAAAGTACTCTTAATACTGCAGATAGAAAATTTTACTCAAAGGAAACATTCTTTTATTTTTGAGTAGAAAGCAAACTGCATTCAAAGATTTTCGAAAACTCTCTTCTCCCGTTCCCGGAATCGAACCGGCTAAAATCTGAAAAAATTATACCCTGTACTTTTATTGCATCGATCGTTAGGGTAACAAACATGATAAATTAAATGAAAGGAAAACCAGGAAGTCTTAAATTAATTTAATTATTTACAAAAAATGGTAAACTAATTAGTTGCTCGAAATGGGCTCCATTCTCTTGGAATCTTTTGCTTTTTCTCAGTTTGCTTTCTATTCAAAAATAAAGGAATGTTTCCTTTGAGTAAAATTTTCTATCTGCAGTATTAGAGTACCTTCCCTCCTGGTGGCATTACAAAATTCCACCCTGTATAGAAGACTTTTTTATAATGTATTTTTATTTGGTTTCTTATTAGAACCTTATTTAAACTCATTACTTTGATAATTTGTTAGTTTTTGATAGTGTAGTTTAACATAATTTGTTCATTATCGATGAATGTCATGTTTTGTTTTCATGTTTATTTTATTTTTTATAGATAGAAATAAGATAGTAGAATAAGAAAATACACAATTTGTCATAATATGTTGTAATAGAAAAACTTGATGAAAAACATGAAAATTATCACGCGGCTCTCTTTACGGTAAAGTTCTGTTGTACTTAAGCTAACTGTGTCGCCCCGCCCCTTTTTTCTGATTGGTTGGCGCCTTTTCTGATTAATTCTGATTGGCTAAAACCCCTTCTACACGATCAGACCCGACCGCCGACAGAGGTGACCTTAGTCGCGACAACAGTACCCAACCGTCTGGAACGCTGTCGGCTGACGGTCGGGTCCGACCGCGGACGCAGCCTGTCAGCAAAAAAACGCTATCGACACAGTCGGCGGGCAGCAGCAGAACAAGAAAGAAGAAACACTAAGAAGAAAGAATAAACTTCAAGACATCTTCAAGCCATCAGTGTTTTATTCCTCACCAATCCAGTGTTAGTAAATGTGCCCCGCACACTGCGGATGATTTTTCTGACTACAAGGTTTAAATGAACCTAACCAAACCGAACCTCCGGGTGTCAATAAAGTCCGTCTTCTTCTCGTTCAAATGCAAAGTTGTTCGGCTGGTATTTAAGTAGGAGTGTACGAAAAGAGGCACAGAGAAATAAAAAAATGTCGTGAAAACCGCTTGGGGCACCCCGACTCGGACAGGTTAGTTAGAATGGGATGGCGGGGTCTGGAAGACCTCGCCATCCCCTTCGTGGTTATTTTTTTTTTAAATCACCCAGAAGTAGGAGCACCGCATTTTACTAGATTTAGTTTGGTGTTTTGTCATATCACTAATAAATAAGAATATTCCACATCTGCCGGAAATTCATGAAATCCCTGATTTCCTCATTTCACTGCGACATATATGTATAAGGTGTTAACAATCAACTGCAGGAATTTCGTGTGCGTACTCGGTATCAAAAACCAAGTGCATTCCAAAAAAAAAATTTTTTTTCGAGCATTTTATTCAATTATTTGCAAAATAAAAAAAAAATTCAAGCATTTTTTTTACCATATTTGGTTGCTCTTTGAGGTCGTTCACCCGTGTGTAGCGCTCACATCTGATTCCAACTTTCCCATCACATTTTGCAGACTTTGGACTCAATTTTATCGAAAAACTTACAAATAAAAAATGTTTTTTTTTTTTAATGTACTTGGTTTTTGAAACCGAGTACGCACACGAAATTCCTGCAGTTGATTTTTTAACACCCTATACATTATATAAAATAACAGGGTTTTTTATTAAGACTCGAGTACAGCCGAAACCGCTAAACGCAGTAACAAATGGGGATGGCAACTCAAAGCTATTCGTAGATGTCGCTGCGATCGTTGTCCCTGTCAGATTACTGATTACCTTGTACAAAAAACAAACACGTATTTTGTTATAAAAGTTGAGTTTATTATAAAAAACAAATATGGAAAATTATTCGTCAATGCTAGTGCATACACTAAAACAAGAACTAAGACGCCGCGGTGCATCTACAAGAGGAAAAAAAAGTGATTTAGTTGAGAGGCTAGAAATTTGATTCTACTACATTAAACACACATTTAATTGTAGTTAGGATTTAAAATTGTATTTTTTAAGTAGGTATTACATGTGCTAGCCTCTACAAAGAATATAGTACTGCTTCTGACATTCTATATTGAGAAAAATGTCATCAAGTTTTGTGTTTGTCTTCTTCGTCTAATTTTAAATCTATTTTATAGATTGGAGCAATATGATAAGAATTTTAACTTTCTAACACCACAACTATCACAAATCTCGGTCCCGGTGATAATTCTTCCACCAGACGAACCATTTCATGATATAAAGAGCGATGCAATACTTAACCTCCAATAGAAAAGTAGATATTATTTTCAAAGGTGTATTCGATTGTTTAGTTATGGTATAATCATAGAATTTCGTTAATAAATTCAACTAACGGCCTGTCCCGGCTTCGCAAGGGTAGATTTTTGTTTATTGTATAGCTTTTTCTTAGTGATAATACAATTTTTGTTCTCACAGCAGTCTCAGCAGCTACCCATTATTTCTTGATAGTGTGAATTGTCGGAAATTTGCATGTTCCATCATTATTACAGCCTTTTACACAACATCTAGTCATTTTACATCAATAAAACGCTTTTTTTCAGAAAATTCCTTTGATTTGACAGTTCTTTTGGGACACAGATGTCAATTTTCACTTTGACACTTGCCTTCCCCATTCAATTTTACTGCTTGCTTCGATAAACTCAAAACTGGGCAGAAAATATCTCTCGCACGAATAAAGGATGCGTATTTATTTATATTTATAAAAATCAACCCCTAGCGGGGTTCACTGATCACTAATAAAAAAAAGAGGAAAGATTTGATTGTTTGTTTATATTGAATAAGCTACGAAACTACTAAACCATTTTTAGATTTTCCAAAAGTATTAATAAGGAGGGGGTGACCGGGCATATAAATTCACTAAGTTCCAAGTTAGAAACACGCGCAGACAAAGTCGCGGGCGGAGTGCTAGTCTTCGTTATACTTTGAATGTTGCATAGTTTCGTATAAAGGCCCTGAAGCCATGCCAAAAACATTACAAAAAATGTAACAGGCAGAAGCAGAACATGATTGTAGGCATAGACATATTATAATAATCTAGACCGCGTTCTTCAAGTTATTTGCCACACAAAAATTAATCTTATTTCTCACGGCGTAGATTTCCTTTTTATCTGGCAAAACTAAAGAGAGAAATGAGAGGTTAACTTTGAAGGTTGCTGTCTCTTTTCCAGAATTGCCAGGAGACAAGCATTGGTAGAAATGGTAGAAAATTTTATAGTTTGGGGCTTACTTAATTTATTTGTAATTTATGTTATTTTTTAGCTACAAGTAAAGTAAGTTTGTGAAATTGCTTAAAAATGTATTTTACCAGATTTTTATAATAGGTACATAGAAAATAGAAGACATTATTTTTTTGTTAAGTTTTATTTATTGTATGACTTCGTGGTAATAAATACAAATAAATTAATTACATAATTATTCTGACAACACTGAATTTGACGTATGAATTTAAATGGCGGCTTTTTTGTAAATTTATAAATACGTTTTATCTACAGGTATCTTCTATTTTAATTGTGAAAATAGTAAAATATGATGTTTTAAGACATATAGAAGTGATTCATAATATTGGTTGTGGCATATCATTTCACAGGTAAGGAATATTTAAGATTTTTAGGGTTCCGTACGTCCGAATACAAAAACGGAACCCTTATAGGATCACTCGTGTGTCCGTCTGTCTGTCGCTTACAGTCAATTATCTCCGAATCTACTAGACTGATTGGGTTGAAATTTGGTACACATATCAATTCCTGTGACCCAAGCACAGAGGTGTGACGTGAATAAATGAAATCTGTATGTGGGAGGTAATTTTTGGGGGGGAAGGGGAAAATGAAAAAACAAGTTTTGAAAACTGTATCGTGTGACATATCAAATGAAATGTCTTGTTGAGACAATCTTAAATGTATTTTTTTGTAATTTTAAAATAAATAGTTTCCAAGTTATTCAAGAAAATAGACGTTATTTGACAATTCCCCCTCCCCTCTTATCTCCGAAACTACTGAACCTAAAATTTTTTAAAAAATACAGTAATTAGTTTTCTACTTATAGATTGTAGGAAAACCTATAAGAAGTCCATATCTGTACATGGGTGGTAATTTTTGGGGGGGAAGGGGAAAATTAAAAAAAAAAATATTTGAAATCTGCATCGTGTGACATACCGAATGAAAGGTCTTGTTGAGACAATCTTAAATATATTTTTATTGTAATTTTAAAATAAATGGTTTCCAAGTTATTCAAAAAAAATAGACGAAGCTTGACCATTCCCCCCCCCCCCCCCCTTATCTCCGAAACTACTGAACCTAAAATTTTGAAAAAAATACAGGAATTAGTTTTCTACTTATAGATTATAGGATAACCTATAAGAAATCCATATCTGTATATGGGAGGTAATTTTTGGGGGGGAAGGGGAAAATTTAAAAACAAATATTTGAAAACTGCATCGTGTGACATATCAAATGAAAGGTATTGTTGAGACAAACTTAAAAGTATTTTTTTTTGTAATTTTAAAATAAATAGTTTCCAAGTTATTCAAAAAAAATAGACGAAGCTTGACCATTCCCCCCCCTTATCTCCGAAACTACTGAACCTAAAATTTTGAAAATAATACAGGAATTAGTTTTCTACTTATAGATTATAGGATAACCTATAAGAAGTCCATATCTGTATATGGGAGGTAATTTTTGGGGGGGAAGGGGAAAATCTAAAAAAAAATATTTGAAAAGTGCATCGTGTGACATATCAAATGAAAGGTATTGTTGAGACAAACTTAAAAGTATTTTTTTTGTAATTTTAAAATAAATGGTTTCCAAGTTATTCAAAAAAAATAGACGAAGCTTGACCATTCCCCCCCCCCCCTTATCTCCGAAACTACTGAACCTAAAATTTTGAAAAAAATACAGGAATTAGTTTTCTACTTATAGATTATAGGAAAACCTATAAGAAGTCCATATCTGTATATGGGAGGTAATTTTTGGGGGGGAAGGGGAAAATTAAAAAAAAAAATTGAAAACTGCATCGTGTGACATATCAAATGAAAGGTCTTGTTGAGACAATCTTAAATATATTTTTTTGTAATTTTAAAATAAATAGTTTCCAAGTTATTCAAGAAAATAGACGAAATTTGACCTTTCCCCCCCTTATCTCCGAAACTACTGAACCTTATTTTTTTTTTTAAATACAGAAATTAGTTTTTTACTAGATTATAGGAAAACCTATAAGAAGTCCATGATATTAAAATAACATGGTAAATCACTCAATATTGTGCGTACCAATTTGGGTCAGATTTAAAAAAAAACATGATAGGTAACATCGTACGGAACCCTCTTCACGCGAGTCCAACTCGCACTTGGCCGGTTTTTTACCTAACGTTGATTAGTGTGACAATACATAAGGAGTTTCGAAGACAAATCTAACTTATTCTTTCATGTCTTTGCGATGAAAATTAAGGAAAATATGGAAAATATAATTTGAACCTACTAGTAATTATCACATTATTGCAATAGTTTATATATTAGTTTAATTTTTTAGTTGAACGTGACAAAAAATGTTGTGTGGAGTCTCCATTTCAAGCCAGGTGTTTTTTAGGGTTCCGTAACCAAAGGGTGAACGAAACTCTATTACTTAGACTTCGCTATACGTCTGTCAACAAGCTGTATTTATTAGCTGAGACAGACAGTTATAATTTTCACAGATGATGTATTTTTGTTGCCGCTATAACAAACTAAAACTATAGAAAAAAAATAATATTTAATGGGGCGCTGGCTGTGCGAGCTGGCTGTGTGAGCTGGCTGTGCGAGCTGGCTGTGCAAGCTGGCTGTGCGAGCTGGCTGAGCGAGCTGGCTGTGTGAGCAGGCCGTGCGAGGGCCGCTTCCAAAAATGTATGAATTTTAAAAACTAGTTCGTAGACCCATGTCTACTGGAGCGGAGCGGAGTTTGTATGCAATCCTATTGGTTAATATTTCCTCGTTTCTCCGCTCCGCCAGCTCGCTCCGCTTCAATGGACAGGCAGCCTGAGAGCCCCTTCACGTCCCGCTTGGGATGGGAGGACCCATTTGACGATTTTAGCACGATAAAAAAGAGGGCCCAGAGTATTTTTGCTCTTGTTTACTCGATAACAGCAACAATTAGACGCTTCAAATACTTATTCACAGAGTGTAGAGTTATATATTCTCTGTAAAAATAAATAATTAAATTAAAGTAAAGCAAATATTGAAGGGAGGCTCAAATACAAAAAACGTGTTTTTACGGTCTGTGGGTAGGTACTAAACGGGGTACAATGAAAATGGGAACACCCAAATACTCCGAAATATTTTATTCCGAATTTCGGTATTCCGATTTTCAAAACTCCGAATATCATAATACCTAAAAATTACAATATCTATTATTAAGAATCAAGAAATTTATTTAACCGAAAGTCGTATATCCGATTTCTTAGTTTTCCGATTTTCACATATTCGAAAAATGTAATGCTCGATGAGTTCTCATTCCGAAAAACGAAATTCCGATTTTCAATATTCCGAATAAACTGATTTTTTCGGAATATTGAAAATCGGAATTTCGTTTCTCATTCTACAAAGACAGTGCCAGAAACGAATTGCTGCAAAACCGGCTCCACGTAGTTTTGTCTACCGTACTCTTAGAGAGTTATTTAAGCCTGTGTAAGCGCGGAGTGGTGAGGCGTATCCTCTGAAACCGTCCTCCGATGGATGCAAGTGGCGAATTGTCGTTCGGCGTGGTGGTCTAAGGGGGAGGCCTATGTTCAGCAGTGGACGTCTTCCGGCTGATGATGATGATGATGATACCGAGGGTATTATTTATATACCTCGAAGGTCAAGGTCGAGTGGAATAGATGGTTAAGGTCAAGTGACTTTGAAGCTCAGGTTCATGACCTTGAGACTCACAGTATTACTGGTACTACGGTACTGGAACTCCAGTTGACTTGACTTGAATGGGGATGGCAACTCTAAGCTATTCGAAGATGACGCTGCGATCGTTAGTCCCATATGTTAGATTACTGTATAGCTTGTCCAAAAAACAAACACGTGTTTTGTTATAAAAATGGAGTTTATTCTAAAAAACAAATATGGAAAATTATTCGTCAATGCAAGTGCTACTAAAACCAGAACTAAGACGCCGCGGTGCGTCTACAAGAGGAAAAGAAAGTGATTTAGTTGAGAGGCTAGAAATTTGATTCTACTACATTAAACACACATTTACTTATAGTTAGAAGAGGAAAAGAAAGTGATTTAGTTGAGAGGCTAGAAATTTGATTCTACTACATTAAACACACATTTACTTATAGTTAGGATTTGAAATTGTAATTTTTAAGTAGGTATTACATGTGCCATAGCCTCTACAAAGAATACAGTACATGCTTCTGACATTCTATATTGAGAAAAATGTCAACAAGTTTTGTGTTTGTCTTCTTCATCTAATTTTACACCTATTTTATAGATTGGAGCAATATGATAAGAATTTTAACTTCCCAACACCACAACTATCACAAATCTCGGTCCCGGTGATAATTCTTCCACCAGACGAACCATTTCATGATATAAAGAGCGATTCAATACTTAACCTCCAATAGAAAAGTAGATATTATAATAAGGTGTATTCGATTGTTTAGTTATGGTATAATCATAGAATTTCATTAATAAATTCAACTAAAGGCCTGTCCCGGCTTCGCAAGGGTAGATATTTGATTATTATATAGCTTTTCCTTGTTGATAATAAAATTTTTGTTCTCACAGCAGTCACAGCTGCTACCCATTATTTCCTGATAGTGTGAACTGTCGGAAATTTGTATGTTCCATCATTTTTACAGCCTATTACTTAACATTTAGTCATTTTACATCAATAAAAGCGTTTTTCTCAGAAAATTCCTTTGATTTGACAGTTCTTTTGGGAGCATATTTTCACTTGTCACTTTGACACTTGTCTTCCCCATTGCAATGATATATTTTTCTCTTCTTTTGTTTAAATCTCCAAAATAGTGTGTCCTGTCGCAAAAATAAAGAAAAATAATTCGCCAAGTTAAAGCAGGAAAAATCTTGTTCCAGAATCACCCTACTAGAAAGAGACGCTATTCTCCAAAGTTGCTCTCTCAGGTGGCACGTTTTTCGGCATGATTGCTCGGTCCAGATTGTTATATTACGTCCATTGTCTGTAGCGTATACTGTGTGACATCACCATTCACCATCACCATCGCGGAAAATTTATTATTGAAATGTCAACACACAACACCAGTCAAAAAGTCAAAACAAACTAAAAAGTCAAGAGGAAACTTACAATATTTTACGACGTAATTTAGGGAACAAGAATAAGCTGGAGCAGTCTTCATAACTCAATATTCGTCGCTGATGTGGTCTCTCTTAGTGATAAAACAAAAAAACTGGAGCACAGACTGGAGTACAATAATCATGTAAGAAATTGTAATGTATACCTACACCAATGTGGAGAAAAATTGCAACGAAAATGCTTACTTAATTTATTTAACCTACTTTATCGGCAATAATTATTTATTATGAGTCAGCAATCTTTAAGATAAATAAAACATACGTAGAGCTTGCCTGAACAATATTGTGTTAGACAAAGAACATTGTTTTAGAATAATAATATATATCTATCTATGATCTAAAGTCTAATGATGGAGAATGATTCACCAAGACCATGATTGATTCTGCATTTAAAACAGAAATGAATATAATGTCTGTGGTTAGAAGTTTAGTTGTAAAAATATTACCCATGTTTGATTTCATAAATTCATAATACTAATAAATTATTAAAATTATATGCATGGGAAAAACACAATAGCAAAAAGAAATTATGATGCAATATACCTATTGTATATCAATTACTTTGATATTTCAGAATAAAATGGCTTCAAATCAACTTGGATTAATACATCAAGTTGAAGATTTTGAAATTCTTCCTGAATCCGTTGTATTGCAAAATGAAGATGAACAGAATGTTGAAAAAGCAGTTGAGGCTATGATGAAGGTATCTCCTGTACAGATACAACAGGAGTATTATGAAAACTTAGGGGATTGTGATTGGGTGAAGTAAGTATGATTTAAATTAGTGAAATGTTTAATAATAATAATATTCCACAACTATCACACAACGCCATCTAGTCCCAAGCTAAGCAGAGCTTGTGTTATGGGTACTAGACAACTGATAAACATACTTATATATTTCTAAATACATAAATATTATAGATAAATTACACCCAGACACAACAAATGATCACGCTCATCACACAAACATTTGTCCTGGGTGGGAATCGAACCCACAACCTCTGGCATAGCAGTCAGGGTCACTAACCACTAGACCAACAGGCCTGTCTAAATCTTACTGATATAAATGTGAAAGTTTCTCAGAATGGATGGATGTTTCTGTTTGTTACTCTTTCATGCAAAAACTACTGAACGCATTTGGATGAATTTTTGTTACCCAGCAATTTTATATCCTGGATTAAAACTCAAGAGTTTTTATCTAGATTAAATGTTCTTTTGGGTTAATTTTCAAGTTGTAGCGGGAAAAGCTGAGTGTCAACTAGTAATATTTATTTTGTTGTTTTTTATGAACACTCTAATTAAAGCTTTTAAAAATCAATAAATTTATACTTGAATAAATTAAAATTTTGATTCAATAAATTATCTAACAAAACAAAATAAGTCCTTATGCATTGTAGCACATTTTATTTTTGTAACTTTTTACCATTTCTAAAATTAATAATTAAATTATGTCAAGGCCTGAGTGCCAAAGTAAGTGTACTTGTTGATATAATTATGTACAACATTGATGATTGAATGTCTATTAGAAGAACTAGTATTCGTTTCAACATTTTAAGTTTTTGCTGTTATTCAAATTAGAATGGTGAAATTATTATTATAGATTGTGTTTCTAAATACTTGAATATGGTTTATCTAACACTACCGGAAATCTGAGTACTTTTATCAATTATTTTTAGAATGTTACTTACCCTTGAACAGTGGACACTACATTTTCCACATCCATACTTTTCATAAAAGCAAACAAAAGAGAATTTAATTTTTTTTTTAATGTTCTGACTTCCAAGTTTCATTGCATAAAAAAAATGCTTATTATGTGTGGTATTTTTCAGATATGAGAAAAGCAATAGGAACTATTTGCTTCAAAATGTAGCATTTGCACTCTTTGGAAGTCCAAGCTACGAAGGAGAATTATCAGAAGTTGTGGGTGATCAAAATGCTCACCTTGAAGGTTACACAACCAGACAGAAGGAGCAAGTCATGAGAGTATATGAAAAATTATGTGAACAAAGTGAGTCTTACATTATTCATGTCATCGTTTAAAAATAATTCAGCAATATAATCTGGTAATAATCATTTTGATAGTACACAAAACTGAGGTTTTGCAAGTGCTTATTATTATGCAAGGTGGATTGTCGTTTAGAGGAGTTTGTCTTTTTTGTTTTTTGAGTTTGTGTTTTTTTTTTGAGAGGTGGTCTTTGTTCAATAGTGGATATCTTCCAGTTGATGACGAAGCTTATCTATGGTTCCTCAGAATGCAATCACAGGTCAAAATGATTAAACCTTTATCCATTGTTAGAGCCAAAGTTTTCTCTTTAAGGTGAATGCTCCAGGGTAGACCGCGAAATTCAAAATTTCTTGAACAAAGAAATAACATAAAAAGTCATTCCTGAAGCTTTATGAACTTAGAGTGTTGTATTGATGATTTTCTTGATTATAATTCTGTAACTACATACGTCTTACAGCCGCGATCAATATTTTAATCAACATACAACCTAGCACTGGCCTGCAAATTGCAAAAAACCCAAGAAATTTTGAATTTCGCGGGCTACCCTGGAGCATTCACCTTAGGTAGACTATGTTGACAATATGAACAGATTTAATTATGAAATATGCATTTTGAAAAGGTCAAGGACCCACACATTTGTTATTTTAAGACCTTGCACATACTTATTGTTTTGATGCTTACTCATGTTTTACAATAAATATTATTCTATTCACAAAATACTAGTTGTGGTCAGTTTGTGACACTGAATATCTCTTTTAAAATGATACTTTTAAATGAATAAACTTTGTTTCTAGGTAAATATTCACACAATGATGATGACATAGTAATGTCAGTACTCCTTGTTGTGTGCGCTAAACCAAAGCCGCTGAAATTCTATCAGATGCAGCCATCAAACTACTGGTTAGACCTTCATGAGAGAACGGACAGTGATATGTGGTGTACTGCTGTGTTTAGAGTTAGAAAATGTATACCTACTACAGTTGGCAGTAAGTGTATTTGATAGCAAAATTTTTTTACAGAAAATTATGAGATTAAAAATTGTATAAAAAAGAAATTGACTTGGCTGTTCTCTATAGGCTGACTGTTAATTAGTGACCGATATTTAAACACGTGATTGTACTCATGATTACAAACAACTTTCCCAAAGAAACTTTTTTTGTATACTCATTAGTTTTATTTTTATCGCTATAACAAAATTACTGGCGCGCGTACAAAGTTCAAACTTCGCGCGCGCGCCGTCGCCTTATCAGCTGTTAGCGGCAGGCCCCGCGCCACCCCGTGCCCGCGTTGTCGATGTTGCTAGAGAGCTTCATACCGCCCCCCCGCTCGCTCCGCGCCCGTTATCCCCCGCCCGCACCGCACCCCGTGCCATGCAGTAGTGACGGACGTGACGCAGGTAAAAAAAACAGTTGCTCCGGGAAGCGTGTCGCGTGCGCATTGTTTTATTTTTTTGACGTCCCGCCCATGCGCGCGATGCCGTACAATTACACCGCGAGTGAGTACAGTGATATGCTACTATTCAGAAGGGGGTAATGGTGAAGCAGCAAGGCCGCCGAGTACGCGAGCGCCTAAGTGTAACTTATGGAGAAAGGTGGATAGGTCGAGGGGGTCCAGTTGCTTGGCCACCGCGGTCACCCGATCTAACACCACTAGACTTTTTTTTATGGGGGCACGTTAAAAACCTAGTTTATCGTGATGGGCCAGTGAATACTTCCGATGAAGAATAAAAACTAGAATCGAAAACTGTTTCGAAATAGTGAAAAGTGACACACTCTGCGGCGAGTCCAGGCTCACATTTTAAAACGTGCGTCTAAGTGTGTTGAAGTGCAAGGTGGACACATCCAACAATTAATGTGAGATAAAATTTAGTTGAATAAAATCATGATTAATACTTAGGTAGGTATCTGATTTAGTAATAGCTAATAATTTATCATTGTAAATAGCCAAGTTGATTCCAATTTTTTAAACTAGTCTAATACGAAGTTATAACAACGAGAATAAAATGCCTAAGTTTTGCATGTAGACTGCTAGTCCAAAGCCTAGATAAAGTGTGATGGGAAACTTGGAATAACTTGAATCATGCCCAGTGTCGACTTGTCGAGTAGGTATCGAGTCAGTTAATAATGTAGTGTTATCTTTTAAGCCGTTTCTAATCCATCGTTTAGGTAACAAAAACAAACGCAATTCCTGTAGTTAGTTTGTGAGTAGTACCTAGTAGGTACTTAAGTGGAGTCTTAGTTAAAAAGATTATGTATTTATTGTAGCGCGCGCGCGTGAAGTACCAAAATACTAGACGTCTTGGATATTATTTTATCGAAACATGCCTACGTCATCGACAACGCGGGCACGGGGTGGCGCGGGGTCTGCCGCTAACAGCTGATAAGGCGACGGCGCGCGCGCGAAGTTTGAACTTTGTACGCGCGCCAGTAATTTTGTTATAGTGATAGAAATAAAACTAATGAGTATACAAAAAAAGTTTCTTTGGGAAAGTTGTTTGTAATCATGAGTACAATCACGTGTTTAAATATCGGTCACTAATAAGCAGTCACCCTGTATACATATAAATGATTTTGTTGGTAGTCATTTATATTTTATTTTGTTTTTTTTTTTATTAATAAGTATTTTATTTTGTAAATGTGATTGTGTTCAATGGCACCCATTTTTTTACAACATAGTCATCATAACTCGTTTCTGCATAATGTTTGTTTTTCTATTTTAGTGAAATCATGCCGCGTTTACATTGATGAAAATGCGCGCGTATATCAAGACTGGGATTCGTATTTGACAGATAACACTCTACCAAAATGTGTTATCATTGTGCCTGAAAACGGAGAATACACTGGAACTCTTCTTGAGGTAACGAAACATGTTTGAGATGGATTTTTGAAACAGAATCTGCAGCAAGTAATAAAATGGACTGTTATTTTTTTTTTCGTAGTTTAACCTGAAGTCCAAATTACGCCAACAATATTTTTATTACACAGAACTTGGATGTCCACCATAACTTATATAATATTTAGGGATGCATCGATACGCCATTTCGCCGATACGATACCGATACCGATATTCTTATAAAAATATCGGCGATACCGATACCGATACGCTTATTATGAATTAAAAAAATTAAGATATAACAAATAAATCACAATTGATTTTTATTATTAATATAAAAAGTAGTGGCATAGGTTGATATTAGATATACATATAATTTTTTGTAATTAAAATTACATTAATAAGATTTTTGTTTAAAAAACAAAGTAATCTTAATTTTTTCGGAGAAAGGCGCTTTCGTGAGTCGTTTGAAAAAGACCTGCGCTGGAAAATTGTCTCTCAGATGTGTCAGAACTCACTTGGAATCTAAAGTACTTGTGCCCATTTTTTTTTCATAAGACGTTTTTTAAGACGTTTGGGTATAAGACGTCATTTTGCCAGAAAACGAATGGATCTGCATCTCTCGATATATTGGGAGACCTTAGGTATCTCTCGACTTTTTCTTTGAGAGAATTACAGCTCAGAGTAGACAGGGGTTCATCTTCCCACAAACACTCCAAAGCTCGCCAGTCGTAGGCATATCAGAACATATATTATAGTTGCAGTACCTACAGGTTTTCCCCAGGCATAGTTCGTGCCTCGTTTACAACGAAATAGACGAGACAAAACGCTCGTTTACACTACATTTTTAAATTAAAAAGTATCGTTGAATCGGTCATAAAATATCGTCGATACCGATATATCGGCTAACCCGAAGTATCGCCGATATATCGGTATCGGTATCGGATGCATCGCTAATAATATTGCTTTGTATATTACAGGGTGAAGAAAATTTCGCTGTAAAACTGACAGTGGCGCCATCACCGTCTTTGGGTATAAAAGCCCGCGTGTTAAGCTCAGTGGACTCGGCGACTACAATCGCGTCTATAGGCGCCATTGGCGTGATAGGCGTGGCTGCGTTCACACCCGTAGCGCCGGTAGTGTTAGCGGGCGCGGCCGCGGCTACCGTGGCTACCGGCGTGTATGGCCTTGTACGATCCTCGCTGCATTTGCACGATAGAAGCGCTCATGAACAAGTAAGCATATCCTAACTCATATTTTAAATGCGAAAGTGAGTTTGTTTATTACGCTTTCACGCCTAAATTGATCCACTGATTTCGATAAAAGGAAAAAGGTAAAGGTAGCTCTTTACCAATGGGAATGGACTCCTTTTTTTTGCATTAAACTTGTAGAGGGAGAAATGGGGGGTTTGTATAGTGCATTTTCGACAGGCCTGTTGGTCTAGTGGTTAGTGACCCTGACTGCTATGCCGGAGGTCGTGGGTTCGATTCCCATCCAGGACAAATGTTTGTGTGATGAGCACGATCATTTGTTGTGTCTGGGAGTAATTTATCTATAATATGTATGTATTTAGAAATATATAAGTATGTTTATCAGTTGTCTAGTACCCATAACACAAGCTCTGCTTAGCTTGGGACTAGATGGCGTTGTGTGATAGTTGTGGAATATTATTATTATTATTTATTGAATTTAGATACTTTAAGGTTATATCAGCACTATAAAGAACAAAGTGACAATCAGAAATATACACTTTAGAGGCCACTGTCTACAAACGCAAAATCGGTATCGATAAGAAGAATATCATTTCTTAGAAACCGAATAGTAATAATCGGTCTCCTTTTTCCAGAGTATTAGCCCGACGGATGCGGAAGCCCGTGGCAGTTGGCTGAACATCGCGGCGTCGAGCGTGGGCCTCGCTGCCGGCGCTGCTAGCTCGCTACTCTCGCGCTCTGCCGCCGCAGGCACCAACATGACCAAGGTATGATGTCACACGTCACGTCAGTGACGTCACTCGTGAACATCGGTCGAAAGTGTGCCAACAACAAGAGATTATTCAAAAATATTTGTAAAGAGTAAGGCCGGTTTCAGTGTTTTCCCGACCATCGGTCCTGACGACAGGCATAAGTGTGGGTGTTGACGACACGGTTGGCGCAATGGCCGAGCGATCGACTGCTGCGCTGCGTGGGGGGGAGGGCTCGCATCGGCGTCGGGTTGACGAGGAAGTACCTGGGACTCGTCCTCGACAGCCGGTGGAGTTTTAAGGAACATTTCCTTCGTTTGGCCCCAAAGCTGAACCGAGCGACAGCTGCCCTCGTGCGGCTCCTGCCCAATCTCGGCGGGCCAAACGGGTTTGACGCATTTGGTGCACTTCTCAACTTGTACACCATGCTCAAATGGTGAACTTAGCAACTGGTGCACTTCTCATATGGTACACTTCGCAACTGGTGCTCTTCTCAATTGGTGCACTTCGCAAAAGGAGCACTTTTTAAGATGAGTGGAGATTTGGAAAAATTTTCTAAAAATGAAAGAATCTTTGGTTTTGCTGGGTAATTTTCTTAAAAATACAATCAACAAAATAATTTTAAAGTAACTCTACATAATGACTACAACATTTTTATTTTTTCAAAAATAAAAATGACGTCACTCGGAAATAATAACAATATAATTATGTAAGAAAATAGATTCACAGCAAAAAGTTATCATAATAAAGACATGATTTAATATCATGTTATAGCAATAATTTTTATAATATTATAATTTAAACTGTACTTCTTTTAGTTATTATTATTAATTAAATAAAAGCATTACATTACATTTTTTTATTAAATTACATAATCACTAATATAATAATTGGAGAAACGTGATCTTTTCTTTATTACCTACTGCAAAAAATATATAATAATAACAAAGTGATTATGCTACACATATAAAACAAACATACAATTTTCAAGTACTTGTTTATTGCGGAGTGGTAACCCAATATGCATGCGATATAAAACTAAATGAGGGTAGTTTTTTTTATCGTGGTAAAATCATCAAATGAGTCCTCTCACCCAGGGCAGGGCGGGAGGGACTGTCAGACAAACAAAGGTTTATCTATATTAATTATTTAAACTGTTTTTGAGAAACAGGTTTTGATTTAATTTAAAGCTTTTATTTAATTAATAATAATAACTATAACTAAAAGAAGTACAGTTTAAATTATAATATTATAAAGGTTATTGATATAATATTATATAATATTATGTCATGTGTTTAATATAACTTTATGCTGTACTTAAATCTATTTTTTTCTTACATAATTATATTGTTATTATTTCTAAGTGACGTTATTTTTATTTTTGAAAAAATAAAAATGTTATAGTGATTATGTACAGTTAATTCAAAATTATTTTGTTGATTGTATTTTTAAGAAAATTGCCCAGCAAAGCCAAAGATTCTTTCATTTTTAGACAATTATTCCAAATCTCCACTCATCTTAAAATGTACTCCTTTTGCGAAGTGCACCAATTGAGAAGTGCACCAGTTGCGAAGTGTACCATATGAGAAATGCACCAGTTGCTAAGTTCACCATTTGAGCATGGTGTACAAGTTGAGAAGTGCACCAAATGCGTCAAACCCGGCCAAACGCCTCCTACCGGAGGCGAGGAGAGGGTCATGGCTATCCGGATGATCCGAGGATACCGCACAATCGCCGGCGAATCGGCTAACCTCCTCGCCGGATTGTTGCTCTGGAATCTGGAGGCGACTGCCCTCCAGCGCGTCTATGAGTGGCGCGTGGAGGCGCAGCGCCGAGGCGAGTCCCTGCTGCCTTGACAAGTCGAAGAGCTCCGGCGCGATCTCAGGGCAGTATGGAGGGAACGACTGTCGCAACCTAGGTTCGGGCACGCCGCAATCGCGGCATCAAGACCGCTCTTTGAGGAGTGGCTGGAGAGGCGTCACGGCGTCCTCACCTTCCGCTTGACACAGGTCCTCACCGGGCACGGATGTTTCGGGAGGTTCTTGTGTCGCATTGGAAAAGAAGAAACGCCTGCACGCGTAGCATGGCGATTCTATCTCTAATATTCTACGAAGAAAAGACAAAGTTATTTCATCGTTATTTCTAAACAAATCGACTGTTTTTTTGCACAAATATGACACCATTCGTACACTATTGAAGAATAGAACGTTTATTTTCTATATTTTTTACATTACCATGCTTAAAACTCTAAAATTATTTCTACGTTCTGTCATTTTGTCTATTCTTACGTCGACAAAACCCCTTTCTACGGGGCCATGCTACGCCTGCTGGGTGTCACCACTGCGAGGATCGCCCGGAGGACACGGTGGAGCATACGGTGCAGGACTGCCCCGCTTGGGCAGAGCACCGACGTGTCCCCACGGAGGCGATAGGCGGCGACCTCGCGCCCGGCATTGGTCGAGGCCATGCTGCGGGGCGAGACGGAATGGGAAGCGGTCGCCTCCTTCTGCGAAGCAGTCATGCTAGCAAAGGAGGAGGCGGGATGCGTGACGGAGAGGACAGCGTCCACCTCACGACCCAGCCGCCGCGGGAGACGCCCACGGCAACGGACGTCGCAAGATGATCTCCGGCCACCGTAGGCGCGGGCATGCGGGCGGTGAGTTATGGGTGACTTGCCGCCCTATCATGGACCATGCCCGGGTCGACGGCGCGTTGTGTTCCACGCGCGCCTCAAAGAGCTGTTAGCAATCTGACGGGCCCCCCTAAGAGGGCCAAAGCCTGCCGGGGTTGCGGGACTGTCTCACCTGGTTACCGTGACCCTGGTACGTAAAGGGTTATTGAAGGATCACCGTGGATTTTAGTCAGTACAAGTCTGACAGTCCCTCTCGCCCCACCCTGAGCGGAAGGACTCATTTGATGATTTTACCACGCAAAAAAAAACAGCGGAACGGGCTGTAAGTCACGGTAGGTGACTTACAGCCCGTTCACAACCTTGCCGCTGTGGGCGGTTACTTAGCGCGGGGCTGCGAGTGGTAAGATCAAATTTATAAAAATGTTTGACTCACGTCACGTGGCGCCGCCAGTGGCGAATTCGCGTACTTACAAAACTAATGTCTTATCCGCGCCACCCGTACCGTTCATTGCTTAGACCAGTGTATCAGTGATATGTAAGCAACTTTTTTTTTTTTAATTAAGAAACAATTTTACGATTGCAGACAGGTCAAGCGCTAGCGGTGTCAGTTGAGGTGTTAAGGCATGCAAACATAGTGACGGGTGGAGCGGGCGTCGTCAACAGTTTACTGCACATTATACTGAAGGTAAGTCGCATTTACTCCACAGCTATAATTTATCATTTATTTTCTCAAAAATATTTTATGTGTTCTTTTTACTCTATAGTATCGCAAGCACGGAGAAAAACCGACGAAGTTGGAGTTGTTCCAATTCGCGTCGGCGACTCTGTTCTTCTGTCATGCTGTGGTGTCAAACCGGACCGCGCAGAGTATCATTGAAGATGCTCAGGCTAAAGCTATCAACGAGTATCGCGCCACACTTAGGAGCAATAGACACAGGTTTGTATCAAAAAGTTATTGAACTTTTAGCAAAAACAAAAATATTTACACTAATCTTTTTCTTATTTTTAGAAAAATGTTCGACAAAATCAGCGCAGAATCAAGGAGGGTTCAAGGCGCAGTGCAGGGCAACACTGAAGTCATCCGAGGCATACAGAACATCTTCGATAAAGATCAATACTTCGCTGACGTACTCCGTATAAACAAAGACGTCAACCAACACAAGCTCCGGATATCCATGACTTCTGACGGGCAAGTCAACTTAAACGCACAACATAAGTTCAATCCTTCAGAGTTGTATAACCTTGGGAAGGATGGTAGAGCGCAGCTGTTCAGTAACCTTGGACCTGCTAATCTTAACACCAGCAATGTGCCGACACGGGTGGTACCATCCACTAACGCTGTCACCGGCTACATCGAAGGCGAGGAAGAGAGGGCCACATTAGTTGGTATTCATCCAGGAGAAATATTGAGAATCGGCTCCCTACTCGTTCGAGTCAGCGCAAGTGGAGCCGAAAACGTCGCTCTCATGCTGGAAAACTTAAGCCAAGATGTCTACGCCAACTTAATGACAATATCCTTCAATGTGTTGTCTAAACTCGTCCCTGAAGACATAGCTCGGCTTAGGCTGCTGAGTCCTGAAGAAGATCTAATAGTTCAAATAGTCAAGTTTGTATTTAACTATATGAAACATCAGAGGCCGCTAGGCGACGCCAGTAGAGAGAACGACAATGGTATCATGATAGTTCTAAAAGAGTTCTTCCAAGAAGGTGTTGTTCGTCAGGAAACTATATTACACTTGAAAGATCGTTTACTAGGCTGGGTCGACGGAGAAATGAATCGTAGAAGCTTAGAGTTCCCTAACAAGAAGTCTGTTGTCTGTGAAATATGTAGGGGCATTAGGTACGCTTAAAAATATTATACTTTTGAGACCATAATATTCTTGGTATTAGCTTCGCTTCGGGAGTAGGTATTTCATAGTTATTATGAACACAATGCTTGGTAAACCACTACAGTTGATGAAGATATCAAACTTGTTATTGTTCTACACTACTAGAGCTTCCTTTTGACTCATAAATGTAAACTCTCACGAAAGGGCTTATCATGAGGAAAATTGTAGCATTAGACTGAATATAACTAATTAATATTGTACAAATAGTATTAGTCCTATAATGACTGTTGTCATAAATACTTGGTAAGAAATCTCTTTGTCAGCACTAATGCTTATTACAAACGAGTCGATTATGATTCCTTGGAATTTGAAGTAATTAAAAATAAAAACAATACATATCGAAATGGTCCAAATATTTAGAAAAATCTAAGAGATAAAGACCTCTTTTTAAAACAGTTTTTAACAAATTGCATTAATTTTAATAACTGTATTATCTTGTGATAGATTTTGCACTGTGATAACGCACCACTGATAGCTTATTCTTAGAATTTGGTATTAAATATTCCTGTTTGTACTAACACTAGATGACCCACAAAAGCACACTATGGCTAGAGCTGCCAGATTAAAAATATAACTGTTAAAAATAGAAAATAATAATATAATAATAATAATATTGCACAACTATCACACAACGCCATCTAGTCCCAAGCTAAGCAGAGCTTGTGTTATGGGTACTAGACAACTGATAAACATACTTATATATTTCTAAATACATACATATTATAGATAAATTACACCCAGACACAGAACAAATGATCGTGCTCATCACACAAACATTTGTCCTGGGTGGGAATCGAACCCACGACCTCCGGCATAGCAGTCAGGGTCACAAACCACTAGACCAACAGGCCAGTCCAAAATAAATAAATGTAAATAAATAAAAGTAAATAAATGTTGAAAGCTTCATGTATTGCACAAAATAAAGTGCCTTTTAGATACTGTATAATACCCTAAGGGATCATTGAATATAATACGTATTTATACAAAAAATTAGATTTTAACCCGTTACTAAAGTAAGCTACTTTTGAATTATATATAATTATGTATAAAATATTGTTTATGAAATAATAAACTGTGTTATCTCTCGAACGTGTTTTGACCTCGATTCAAGTGTCCGTCATCGTTATGATTTATCATTGAACATAGATAATCCTTTAATTTTTTATTAGATAATTACTGTTCCAGATAATTCATGTACCTACTAGGTTGTTATTATTCATGAAAATTATTCTTTACTTATATTTATTTTTTAATAATCAAAATGATTCCAAAACAATATTAAAAAGCATCTCGACCTCTGACAGATAGTAATAAACTTCTAAAAATATTAAAATAATTAATTTTGCTATTAAAGAGTACAATTTGTAATAGAAAACTGGCCAAGTGCGAGTTGGACTCGCGTGAAGAGGGTTCCGTACGATGTTACCTAACACGTTTTTTTTTAAATCTGACCCAAATTGGTACGCAAAATATTGAGTGATTTACCATGTTATTTTAATATCATGGACTTATTAGGTTTTTCTATAATCTATAAGTAGAAAACTAATTTCTGTATTTTTTCAAAATTTTAGGTTCAGTAGTTTCGGAGATAAGGTGGGGGGGGGGGAATGGTCAAACTTCGTCTATTTTTCTTGAATAACTTGGAAACTATTTATTTTAAAATAACAAAAAAAATACACACTTAAGATTGTCTCAACAAGACCTTTCATTTGGTATGTCACACGATGCAGTTTTCAATTCTTTTTTTTTTTTAGATTTTCCCCTTCCCCCCCCCCCCCCAAAAATTACCTCCCACATACAGATTTCATCTATTCACGTCACACCTCTGTGCTTGGGTCACAGGAATTGATATGTGTACCAAATTTCAACTCGATCGGTCTAGTAGATTCGGAGATAATTGACTGTAAGCGACAGACAGACGGACACACGAGTGATCCTATAAGGGTTCCGTTTTTGTATTCGGACGTACGGAACCCTTAAAATGTCAACAGTCTCAAAAATCATTGACTTAGGGCCTAAAACTGAAGTATATAAAATCCAACTACATTATAATTCCGGCGAATTGAGAACCTCCTCCTTTTTTCGAAGTCGGTTAAAAATATTAGCTAATCACGTAAAATTCAATGCACATGTCATGTGAATACTGTATAATGAAATATTTTTTTGTTATCTTCAGTGACTTGATATTGAAGTCTTACCTGCAAACGATAAGTGTGGCGTACAGACAGACGTGACGTCATAGCGAAATGATAAGGATTCCGCCTTTTCTACCTGGCTCCAAAACCACAAACGACAAATATCTATAATGACACGTAGGTACAATTTAAGCGATACCGATCGATCTAACGTAATATCTCTTACCTTGAGACGGGTATTCCTGAACAGGGAAAAAGAGAATAGACTGAGCAATATTGGCATTAAATTTACCACTCCCTAGAATAGCCTTTCCCAAACTGAGCGATAACGCCCCCTTGTGGGCGCTGCAGGCCTAAAGCGGGGCGGGAAGAGACCCAGAAAAAAATGGGGGCGTTGTGTAGAGGCTTCGGGGGCGATTTGTAATTTCATCTAACTAGGAGGACTCTTTTTTTTTTCTTGGTAAAATCTTCAAATGAGTCCTCCCACCCAGGGCAGGGCGAGAGGGACTGTCAGACTCTTACTGACTAAAATCCTCGGTGTCCTTCAATAGCACTTTATGTTCCGGGGTCACGGTAATGAGATGAGGCGAGCGTGGAACACAACGCGCCGTCGACCCGGGCATGGTCCATGGTCGGACAGCGAGTCGCCCATTACTCGCCGCTCGCATGCCCGCGCCTACGGTGGCCGGAGATCGTCTGCCGACGTCCGACGCCGTGGGCGTCTACCACTGCGTCTGGGGTGGAGGGAGGACGCTATCCTCTCCCTCACGCGGCCCGCCTCCTCCTTCACGAGCATGACTGCTTCGCAGAAGGAGGCGACCGCTTCCCACTCCGTCTCGCCCCGCAGCATGGCCTTGACCAATGCCGGGCGAGAGAGGTCTCCGCCTATTGCCGCCGAGAGGACATGGCGGTGCTTTGCCCAAGCGGAGTAGCCCTGCACCGTATGCTCCACCGTGTCCTCCGGGCGATCTTCGCCGTGGTGACACCCAGGCGTTTCTTCCAATCCAATCGGACCGCAAAAAAACCGAAAAAAAAAACAAAAATCAAAAAGAATTTTGAATTTCGCGGGCTAGAAAGCATCGTGCTCTTTTAATTGTGGCAACCCTACACTATCATGAATTGTCTATGGTCGGTGATTTTCTTATGTATAAGTATAAACAGCAGCAAGACGGACGGGACTGTTTGTGCATTACATTTTGCATTCTGCAGTTCTTCGTCTGAAGAACAGGTTGTGGCTATGAATTATTAATAACTAGTGTTTCTTTTATAAAACAGTTTACAAGGTACGTATTATTTCACTTTGTATTGCGACAATGTTTACATTTAATTGTTAATTGTAGTAGGTATTATTATTGTAGTCTCTATTGCAAGTTGTGGTTATAGTCAATTGTCTGACTGACTTTTATGTAAGTATAGGTACCTACCTATTCTTTTAGTTTGGAACCACCGCACGAACCATGTCCATGTGAAGAATTATAATTTAATGGGGCCAGTTTTTCGTGTTCAATTGTTTTTACCCGACTGCTTCTGAAAGAGGGTTAAGTATGTTTTTCTTTTGTTTTTTTTTATACTTTCTTACTATAAGTTACTTATATGTATATTGAAACCATTTATCTATCTATTATATTAATATTAAAGCTGAAGAGTTTGTTTAGTTGAACGCGTTAATGTTAGGAACTACTAGTGGGGGGGGGGGGGGGTAGGAACTACTAGTAAAAATTATCATATTTAAATATTAAATTTCGGTCAGTGGGTCGTAGTGACATAGGAAATATCGATAAAAAACGCTCTTCATCTCTCCAACCATATCCAAACTTTGCTGTGCCCGACAGGGTCCATAATCGTTTCTCTCTATTAGTATTTTTAGCACCTGTAATAAGTACATTATGGATTGCAATAAATCATTTGAATTGAATTGAATTGAGTGTGAATTTGAATTTTTTTTTTGTATTGGATAGTCCCATTTATTGAGGATGACTAAGGGTCCCCCCACATTTATCGACGCGGAATCGGCTTAAACCGGTCAAGAAAACCTTTATGTCAACGTAATAAGGGTGTTACTAATGCCCTTCGCATCGGATCGCGTCGTCCGAGCCGAGCCGATGCGTTCCACGTCGATAAATGTGGGGGGACCCTAAAGGCTATAAAACATCACGCTAAGACCAACAGGAGCCGAGTAACGGGAGTAAACCACGGGGAACAGATGGTCTTGAAATACTTACTGCAGGTTTTTATTAATAAATCCCCTTTTTAACTCCCCCCACCGTTAGTGAGAGGAGGGATCAGTCCTGTGATTTACTAGTGTGGGAAAATTATATCAGAAAATGAACTGTATAGGTAGGTATAGGTACCTATGTATTCATTCAGCTCTTCACAGACTTCACCTTGCTATCTGAGACTGCGCGGTGCGGATGCGTTGCCGCTTGCGTCTGCGCAGTGTTTTGAACTCATGAACTGTTTATTTTACTTCGAGTACGGCTAATTTTAGTCGCTCGGCACTGACTGAATGTTTCGGAAGAGAAAAATATACCTAGTAACGTCTTCTATTCTAATAGATATCAGAAATAATTTAAAAGTAGGATTTATATTACATGTTTACTTATATTATAGTAAATGTTATATAATTGATATATTTATGATAGGTTCTGCTAAACTGACTTTTAAGACCCACATGACAAGGTTTACATGAAAGATTTTTATTATTTATTTGAACGCACTTTTTTCTTCTTCATTGCAACCGTGCATCGATCGGAAGCCCAGGTCGCTAGACCTAAGTGATAATATAGTGATAATATTGATTAATTTATCAATAATAATTGCTACCTAGTTGCTCATTTAGAATATGCCTTGACAGTATTAATAATTACGTAGGTGGGAACCTACATTCTAATTTATGCAATTGTTTTTGATTTTAGTCAATATCAAAATGGAAGACCCAAATAGACGTCTTGAAATGAATGCGGAAGAGATACAACAGGAGTATTACGAAGCAATTGGCGATGCTGATTGGGAACTGTAAGTACCTATTTAATCGATAAAAAAAACGGCCAAGTGCGAGTTGGACTCTCCCATGAAGGGTTCCGTAGCACAGTGTGCAAAATCTCGGCTGGACCAGACATCATGAGTGAAACTAAGCAAGAGATACCTTATAAAATTGTAAATTAATTCCTAATTTTCCGGCGTAGCAATTCTTTTTAGTTTCAGAGAAATTAAAATCCAAAGTTATTCCATTTTCGGTATTAAGAAAGTACAAAAAGTGCAATTTCTCTGAAAATAAAACTTACAATCTAAATTTCTTGGCCCAGTTATATTACGCATATACGAGTAAGACGACATTTATCAAGCTTTATAACATCTCCGAAATACGATGGACGATGGAGTAAATTCAAGATTTCATTAAAAACGTTTCAATTTTTTTTTATCGTTCTTGCTGCGTGCTTAGCGGTCAAACTTATTAAATATACTTAGAAACTTATGTTGTCTATAACTCAGAAAAAAATCACTTTTTAATACTGTACAGCGAACGAGATAATCGTTTCTAAAGTTTGTAATGCCAATAGCGCCTGTGATTTTGTTAAGGCAATTTTACTTAAGGTGGTTTTGCTCTTACATTTTCTAAAGGCACTAAGAGGAAAGAAATATGTTTATAGAGTTGTCACTTAAAACTGGTTTACTTTTCAAAAATGCTCCTTAATAGTAAGGAGTAGGCATCGACAATCAGTCGATTGTCGATGCCTACTCCTTACTATTAAGGAGTTCTACCTTCCATCATCAGCTGAGCTACATGAAATTATGATTACCATACGCAAGTACTTAAATTACTTCATAAAATTTGCGAAAAACGGTGTGTCGGCCTATAAAATTCGAGGGTTGCCCTCGATTTCTCCAGGATCCAATCATCAGATCCCAACTTGGTGACTATGGGACCACCTCAGAAGTACCTCCTTTCGAACAAAAAAAGAATTTAAAAAATCGGTCCACAATTGGCGGAGTAATCGCGTAACAAATATACAAAAAAAAAACATTCCGTCGAATTGATAACCTCCTCCTTTTTGAAGTCGGTTAATGAAGTCGGTTAAAAAAAAAATTGCGTTTCAATTCTAAGTAGGTATGGAGGATACCCCCAAAATTTGTTTTTGTTTTATTTTTGTGTGAAAATCCTAATGCGGTTCGCATAATACATCTACTTACCAAGTTTCAATAGGATAGCTCTTATACTTTCGAAGAAAAGTAGCTGTGACATACGGACGGACAGACAGACAGACATGACGAATCTCTAAGGGTTCCGTTTTTTGCCATTTGGCTACGGAACCCTAAAAAGGAGTTGTCAAATCGACTCGTATGTTTATCCGCTCCGAGTTTTTAGAAAAATATTCTTTACAGATCAGTCCACCTTCTACTTTTGTGATAAATGTGAAAATATTGACAGAAAATTTTGACAAAAAAATACAGTAGTAGGTTGTTGACTTGTTGTGCTTGGGTCTATATCGAAGTTTAGTAGTTTACTTAGATTGAAGTGGATTGAAGTATTACTATTTAATATAGATTACGGTCCTAAATACCTACCTACCTTTGTATTTAACTCTAGATTAAATACTCACCTCAGTTCGCAAACAATGTTGCAAGCAGTTATATTATTGGTACCTGCTGTTCCCAGCGGTTTCACCCCAGCTTGCTTGGCTCCTATTCGTTATAGCGTGATGTTATGTAGCAAGCCTTCCTCGACAAATGGACTATCCTACATAGAAATATTTTTTAACTGCAACTAGTTGTTCCTGAGATAAGAGCGCACACCCAAACAAACTCTTCAGCTTTATAATTTTATAAAAGTATAATAGACTAGGTTTACCCGCGACTTCACTAGCGTTAATTTAAAATTTCAATTATTTTTCAAACAATTCCTATCGTACATGTGCTGCCATATATTACAAACTGCAGGAGCAGTACTTTTTCGGGATAAATGGTACCCTATGGCCGTAGTATATACTATAAAACGTATATTATGCAAAAGGATAATCGAATTATCGGTCAAACGTATCAAACAAATTTACTGTCGCATTTATTACATTATTTAGGATTTAACTTTTGTTCGAATCCATTCCCGCTTTATCTGGTGGTAATGATCCCACCATTGTCATTGATAAGTTTTGTAAATTCTAATCATCCAGTTCAAAGAGTATGTCTCTATGTCTGTGACCGGCGGCGGCGTCTAAACTTTTTAGTGCTCGTAACTTTGAGTATTAAGCTATTTTGAACGCTATTCTAGTTGTAATTTGGTTTACATTTTCATTTATTCACCACTCAAAGACTAAACTTGTTTTGATGATCTCACTCTTGCAGTTATAATTCTAATGGTGACACACAATAACAAATAATTATGCATGTACTTTTATCCGTTCAGGCAGTCCCTCGGTTTTATTTCCTGAAATGTCCCTTTCCTACTTCGATTATTACTAATCATCGAAACTTTTCTAAAATGTTCCCGAAATTTCCCTTTTTTTGGTTCTATTTCCCGAAATTTCCCTTTCCTCGGTTCTATTTCCCGAAATGCATCCTTCCGTCCCGACGAAAAATGCATGGATTAGGAAATACAGAGCAGAATCTGTAAAAGTTTGCGGTTTTTGGTCATTAACATTTTTTCCACAACTTTTTGAGAGTCGCAAACTTGGATATGCTTAGATAGCCCTAATGGATCCAAACGATATACCATAAAATTAGAGACTTGTTGTTGCTTTTGACTGGCTTATTATACATTTTACAGATATGAGAAAAAAGACAGAAGATTTCTACTTCAAAAGGTTGCAGTGGCTCTTTGTGGGCCGCCCAGCACTGAGGGGAACTTGATGGACTGCGTGCAAAAAAATGGTAATAATCAAGAACTGAAGCTGCAAGGGTATGAAGCCCGCGACGAGGACACTGTCATGAAAGTGTTCAATAAGATTCTAGAACAAGGTATCTATTCAATTAATTATCGCGATTCAGCTATTTTCATAAAAATAATTAAGTCATGGCTATAATACGCGTCACATGTATGACACGAAATTTTTTAGAGGTATATTTAAAGGTATATTATATATGGACACTGTTATATATAAAGTAGGTATGCACTCCATACTATATTATTTCTAGCAAACACTACATGCAAGCTCACAACTGGCAATAACTTTGCCGCGGAGGAGGCGTCGCTATGTGAATGACGCATTGAAATGACAATTTTATTTTCATACTTCTAAGTAATATTATAATATATAAATTATTATTCTAAGTAATATTATTTGTTATGACCAACAGCACGAAACGTAGGGTCACGGTAGACGGGTACGCGTTGCAATATGTCGATGAGTATCATACTTGGGCCAGATAGTGTCTTTTAAAAACCGACAAGACAAGGAAGTTAGTCGAAAGACGAGTCCAAAATGCGTGGAAGACCTTCTGGTCCCTTAAGGAGCATTTGAAGGAAAGTCTCCCACAAACCCTAAAAAGAAAACTAATCGACATGTGCATCCTACCCATCCTAACTTACGGTGCACTAAGTTGGTCACTTACCGAACAACAAAAGTCCAAACTCAAGATTTGCTAGCGGGCGATGGAGCGCAGCATAATAGGTGCGAAGCGAACAGATCGAATCAGAAACACCACCCTGCGCTCCATTACCAAAGTAGTTGATGTAGGAGTTAAAACAGCCAAGCTGAAGTGGGAGTGGGCGGGCCATGTTGAACGTCTATGCACCCCGAGAGGTGGGCAAGGATCGTCACTGACTGGACGCCTGAGGGAGGACATCGCCGTCGAGGTCGACCGCGGCGGAGGTGTTGTGACGATCTGATCATGTTCGCAGACATGGCCAGAAATTGCCCAAAATAGAGAGGTTTGAAAGGAGAAAGGGGAGGCCTTTGCCCAGCAGTGGGACACAGAATAGGCTAATAAAAAAAAAGTCATATTCTTAATTGACACCCAAAAATTCCTTACCATCCCGTGAGAAAACGAGCGTACCGTAGCTAAAACTTCTAGGTCCTTCAACTTTCTATTGTGAAAATGTGTTGTTTTTATTGTTTTACTTCGTGATTCTATATTATCTTCCTTAAACTTTAATCGGAGACTTCTCACAACCTATCCTTGCTTTTTTCAGTGAAATATTCACATAACGGTGAAAACTTAATAATTTCCGTCCTTCGAGTCGTCTGTGTTATTCCAAGTCGGGACATCAAGTTCTACGAAATAACTCCAAACGATTATTGGGTCAACCTTCACAAAAAACGAGGAGATTCTATCCACATTTTAGTATTTCATGTTTTCAGTATAAGAAAATGCATATCAACGAATTATGGAGGTGAGTTTCCTATAAATCATGAAATTAATAAAATATTTAAATGTTGGCGTAGTATTAGGCACACTTCTGCGTAACCTTTCAGAGATAACACATTTTATGTTGTTACTTTTAAATTGCAGCGAAGGGGTGCAAAATATTCATAGACCACGACGCCAGAGTTTACGAAAGCTGGAACGACTATCTAAATGAAAACAAGCTGCCGAAATGTGTGATGGTTGTTCCAAAAAATGGAGAATATACAGGAAAGATAACTGAGGTAAGCAATCCTGTATTTGTAAACCTTCAAAGCTGTATAGAGAAAGATGGGACCCTAGATAGGCTATAAGTTTCGGGGGAAGAGAAGCCAAGCCGCGGGCGACAGCTAGTAGTATTGTAGTTTGTCTATTTCTCATGTACAGGCCACCGAAGTGCCGCAGGTGAATTTGACCATAAGGGCTTCCCCAGAGCTGGGCCCTGGCGCGAAGGTTATCAATGCCGTTGATAACATAAGCACAGGTACGATCTTTTCAAAAAATTCAAATTCAGTTACTCCAAAAAAATCTATAAAGTACAGGTACTCATATTTTATATCTATTCTATGGACATATATTTTCAGCGGCAAATGTAGGCGCTGTGGTCGCTGTAGTTGGATCATTGTTCGCGACTCCCGTCGTGGCGCCAATGATGATAACGACAGCCGTCGGCGTGGCGTCAGTTTCCGGAGTCTACAGCATAGGGCGATCCGTCGCTACCTTAGTTGACAGAGCAAAACATGAACAGGTATTTCGTTTTTCATAATGTAACCTTATGTTTTTGAGAATAGCTCAACCGAATTGCAATATTGAGGTTTACGGGGGGGCGAGAAATCGATCTAGGTAGGTCTCATATCTGGGTTTTTTTTTTTCGCCCATGAGCAGAGCTCGGTCGATCCAGGATTATTGATTTTTTCCATCAGGAATATTTGTACTGAATATCGTGGCAATAGTCTCATCAACGGGTATATTATCACCTAGTACTAATTGGATTGTGGAGGTCAGATAATAAGCAGATGCTCCATGTAAAATACTGGTAGGAATGCAGCTGTATCCGGTTAGATTGGAAGCCGGCCCCAAAATAATACACACATCAAAAGTGTCTAGGGATCAACATATATTTTTGCAATAACTTTTCTCCTGATTGAAATTTTCTTTAAGGATTCATCAAATAAAGTGTTTTCGTTTGTCACAGTAACGATAAACCAAGTCACCTTTGCATTAATAAAGAAATTTGCCATTTTCCTAATAAAGGGATTTTTGACATTTGAACCACTAACACAAAAGTTCGAAAAAAACACTGAAATAACAGTTTTCTTTAAAATTTTATTGGGTAACTTAAACAATTAATAATCCGTGTTTCTACCGCGAACACTAACAACACAAGAACATCGGTTTGGCATACTCAAAATGAGTTCATCCAAATCACGCTGTGGAATGGCCGCCCATGTTCGTTGCAACAACAAAAAAAGGTCTTCTTGCGACTGGATACCCTCCATATTCGGCAGAGCTCTTCTCTGTAGCATATCCCATGCATGCTCAATCGGATTCAAGTCTGGCGACTGAGCAGGCCAGGGCAGGACATTGATGTTAGCTGCGGCGAGAGTCTGTCTTACAACTCTTGCGGTGTGCGGTCGTGCATTATCATGCATTAACTGAAATAAGGGACCGATTTGCACTTGTAGAGGAACGATGACGTCTGATACAATCGTCTCAGCATAAATTTGAGCGTTGAGGTTGCCTCTGATCCAAATCAACTCAGTTCTTCCGCCGATCCAAATACCCGCCCATACCATGATGGTTCCACCACTATAAGGATGGACTTCCTGGCAGGATTTTAATCGCTGTTGGCGTCCAGGGGTTCTCCAGTGTCGTATACGTCTTGTATCCGGTCTCATACCGAAACGAGACTCATCAGAAAAGCACACGAAACGCCATTGTTCTTCTGCCCAATTTCTGTGTTCAAGAGCCCATTGATATCGAATCCTACGATTGTGCATTGCTATAGGTGGTACCCGTAGCGGTCTTCGGGAATGAAGGTTCACTTCATGCAAGCGGTTTCTGACTGTTTGGTCGCTAATTAATTTCCCTGAAGAGTGATGAAGCCTCACGGCTAACATCATGGCGGTTATTATTGGAGCTCTTCGAGTTAAGATTTGAATGTATCGGTCTTGTCTCCGTGTGGTGCAGCGATACCGTCCTCCATGGCGCTCAGCCACGGTACCAGTGCTTCGGTAACGTGTCCAAAGTCGACTGATAACACTCTGACTTGTATTCAGAGCTAAAGCCACAGTACGTTGCCGGGAACCAGCTTCTATCATTCCCACGGCTCTGAGCACTTCTTCTCTGATTAAATGACGTCGCCGCTCCATAATAACGTTGGTTTTAATCAGTAGTAGGGAAACAGTAGCACTAATAATGTCTTCAATGCGTTGTATGTTTTTATAGGGAAAATATTGACAGCTGATTTTCATCTTTTACTCGAATTTGATTCACAGTTCCTGATTCAAATTATGAAATGCACCAAAAAGGATCCATATAAATTTATAAAATCATAAATTTATTACAAAGCCACATCTCAATCTCAAGAAATCCGCATAAAAATGCTTGATCCCTAGACACTTTTGATGTGTGTATTTGGCAAAAAGCAAAGCAGATAATGATGTTCCGTAACAAAGAGCTCGTGAAAAACAGTTTAAACTTTTATTTCAGAGTATCGGCTTGGATAATATGGAAGCTCGCTCCAGCTGGATAAATATTATGGTGTCCACAGTTGGCTTATCCTTCACAACTGCAGGAAAGTTATTGAGTTGGGCTGCTGCGTCTGGCAGGAATGTCAGGGTAAGTATTTAATGACTAGCTGGTACCTAATAAGTGACCAATATTTTCAACCTATAATATGCCTTAATATATTTAATTATTAGCAAAAAATGTCCTTGAGGCATTTCTAAATGTTGCACACCTTAATTTAATATTTAAAGAGTGGAAAATACATAAGCCAGATTTTTTTGGGATTCACACGTTGCAAGGTGTTTTCAACGCTATTTTAAATTATATCGATTCAAATATTATTATTTTTTCACAGATCCTAATGAGCGCATTAGACTTTCTAAAGTTTACGAATCTAGCAACTGGATTCATTGGAGTTGCCAACGGTTTAAGCGACATGATTTATAAGGTACGTAGTACAGTCAAAAAACAATTTGAAAATCTGAGAAAATTATATAAATAAAGCTTACATAAAATTTGTGACACAAAAGCTGACTTGAGTTGTTTAAGTAATCTTTTATTTTTACCTAGTTTTGACTGAAAAAATTGCTGTAACTTTACAAAATTTTCAGTACGTCAAGTATGGAGAGACACCAACAACTATTGAAGTGTTCCAATTCACCACGTCAGCTCTGTTCCTCGGTCTGGGTGCTATGTCCAATCAGACCGCTCAAGAAATCGTTCAGGACGCGCAAGCTAACAAAATAAATGAAATCAGAGATTCATTGTCCAGCAACAACAAAAGGTAAGTTTTCCTTAGTGCCTCGGAAAGCACGTAAACCCGTTGATCCCGGCTGTCATTTATTGATCTTTGACAGTCGTTACTGAGAGTCAGAAGCTCGAAAGTCTGATTTACCAGTCCTACTAAAGGTTATTACCCGGTTACTGTATACTACATCCCCCAACATAGGCAAGATAGGCAGATAATGAGGAAGTTGAGGGCTTTGGCCCTCTAGAGGGGGGCCCCCCTCTAGAGGGCCAAAGCCTGCCGGGGTCGCGAGACTTATCTCATTACCGTGACCCCGGAACATAAGAGGGTATTGAAGGACACCGTGGATTTTAGTCAGTACGGGTCTGACAGGCCCTTCCCGCCCTGCCCAGGGTGGGAGGACTTATTTGATGATTTTACCACGCTAAAAAAAAGCAAGCTTATTAACAAGATGAATACTTTTGTTTGTATACCAAATGGCTTTTTCATTTTTTTTTCTTGCTTATATGTACTGTCCCACTGCTGGGCCAATAACTTCCAGGAGTTCTTATCTCGTGCTTCCTCAAACCAGCCCTCGTGATACACCCAGGTCGTCTCGTTGTACTTAATAATAAAGAAAAAGTTATTAAATTATCAGAAATAATTAATCGTCCTTAGAGAACTTAAATTTCTCTTATTACCTACCAACCACACATCTATTATGATTTAAATATAACATCAATCTTTACTTTCAGGAAAATATTCGATAAAGTGTCGGCTGAAACGCGAAGAGTTAAGGGCACCATAGATGGCAACACTGATGTTATAAAAGCTTTTAAAACCATTGAAAATAAAGATGAGTTTTTCGGAAAATTAAAGTATTTGAATAAGTCATTCAACAAAAATAAAGTGAGGATATCATTGTCACCAGATGGCAAAGTGTTGATAAACAATGCTCACAAAGTTGACGTTAACAAAATTTATCACATGGGGTCGTCGGGCCGCAACGAACTACTTGCCAAATATGGACCTGCGAAAGTGACCACAAAGAATGCTCCTACAAGAATATATTCATCAGCCCAAGTGGCCGGCTCCTCCCGAGTACCAGTAAATGAGTTCTTACTGTGCAACATTCGCCCTGAAGAGATTATCAAAATTTCGGCATTCCTCATTAACTTGAGCGTAGCTGATCAAGATTTCCTTCTAGATTTACTATCGAACATAAGCGAGGTATTACATGACGGGTTTTTGTTAGTCTGTACCGAACTTGTAAGTACATTAATACCCGTAGAATTAGAGTTCTTGCACTCCATTGTCCCGGACTGGAAAAGGCGGTTGATATTTTTCGTATTTCAGTATTTAAAGTCACAAGTAAGCATCAATGAAGACGATGGTGCGTTTATGGCTGCATTGAAAACTTACATTCGAGATGGTAGAATTGACAAAGTAACGTTATTAAAGTTGAAGACGAAACTAATGGAATTCTTTGAAAAATTGAAGAAAGACAAGTATGCTGGAAACAAAAATTGGGAAGAAGGGGATGATTACATAAACAATTATCGTGGAAGTTTTAACACGCTAAAAGTTGGACAACAGCTCGCTATAGGGTCCCATAAAATACTTATAAAACAAATGACCGTAGACAACATTGAAATGTGGCTGGCGCATTATTCGCAAGAATATTGCGATTCGTTTATGGCACTATGCTTCAAAATTATAGAATCTTTAAGCACACAAGAAGTACGCCGTTTAAGTGCTATAAATCCAGACGAAGATATAATGGTAAGGGTTTCCGTTTATTTATTGGATAGATTTGACACTTATAATGAGGCATTATCAACTGTTGACGCGCAGGAGTTGCTTCTATTATTGAAGAACGAACTAGTTGAGTGGTGTAATCGTCAGCAGACAAGGAAACAATACACTTGTGCAAAATGTAAGGGTATATGTTTTTATGAAAATAAGTAATATAAGATTAGACACATCTGTGCCTTATCTTTCAGGGATGACAAGTGAAGATACCTTTGTATTCGTATTACTATGTTAATTATTTAAAAATTCGTACTTTCAAGTTTCTATTGACTGAAATGAAACCTCCAACAAAGTTGGGTAGAAAGAAGTCTTCACTAGGTAACTGTGAACAATGTGTTTGTATTTTTGTCTTCGTTCTTATTAGTGGAGAAACAAGACCAGTCTGACTTCTTTTGTAGAAAGCATTATGAATTCAAATGTGATTTATTTGTAGTATTACATTATAGTTAAGCATTTTATTTTGTTTGTAAGACAAAAATAATTAAATATTTTAATACGTGCCATTTTCTGAAACTTGTAACGTTGGTTATTTTAAAATTTAAACATGTGCCTTCATAGATTTATATTATTAATTTTATTTTTATATGTATCGCTTTTGATACGAAAATGGCTGGTGGATGCTGACCCTAGATATTAATACAACTACAAAATAGTTTGTAAAGGCTCGAACAGACACACGCGATTAATCGCGCTGCGACAACGAGCCAAGCTAATTTCCACTCTAAATGTACTGCGAATGGACCACGACAAGTCGCCCCGCGCGACTAATCATGTGTGTCTGCTCGAGGCTTAAGTCGTATGCAATAATGTGTAGATACCTATTCCTTATTATATCAGATATATTTAATCCATTAAAATTGTTTAAAAAAAAAGTACCTTATTTATTACCTCCTTTCCTGTTGTCATTCATATTTTTTACACTTATTGCATGCAGATTTTGCGCGAAATTTTTTCCAGCATTTTGCGACATAACGTTAATAAAAAAAGAAGTATTTTTAGATAGTAATTTATAGACATTAAATAGGAATATTTTATATTATGTATTATGCTGTGTGACAAAGGTAAATATTATTTCATTCTGGCATAATTGATCCTATCTGATTTTCTTTTCCACGTTCTTCGGCCGACTGGGGTCGGTTATACTCGAAAATTATATCAGATATATTTAATCCATTAAAATTGTTTAAATTAAGGAAATTATTTATTACCTCCTTTCCTGTTGTCATTTATATTTTTTACACTTATTGCATGCAGATTTTGCGCGAAAATTTTTCCAGCCATTTGCAACATAACGTTAATAAAAAAGATTTATAGACATTAAATAGAAATATTTTATGTTATGTATATGTGTGGCAAACGTAAATATTATTTCATTCTGGCATTGATCCGATCCGATTTTCTTTTTCACGTTCTTCGGCCGACTGGGGTGGGTTATACTCGAAAAATTTTGCGATGAAGTACCTGTGGAATAAGCAATAGATTCATTAGTACTTAATCTATACACATAAAACTGTAGAAAAGAAGATTTTGAACATTAAAAATAAATAAAAAATATAGCCAGGGTTTTAAAGGACAACCAATAGAAGCCATTTCCAGCATTTTTAGAATTTTTGTCTGTTTGTATGTTTAGTTATCCGAGCATCACGTAAAGTGTACGAAATCAATGTAGATAACTTTTATACACAACGATTTATGCTACTGCTCCACCTGCATCTTAACGCGTAAATTAGTACGTTAATTTAGGCGTTACGTAAATGTGGCCAACGTTTTAATGTGTTAAATTACAAACGGCATTACTAATGGCATTAAACGTTAAGCGATAGCTCGGGTGTCGGTTTTTTGGACACATCAAAGAGTTTTAGCGCGTATTTCAGCGCGCTAAGCGATGTTGGCTACATTAACGGCGTCTCATTCTCGCTACGTTGAGGTGATGAGATGTCTGTATAAGGCCGCCACAATGACAGTCCAAGTACAAGAACAGCACAAAATCAATCCAACTGCGTCGAGGGGTAAGACAGGGAGACGTCATCTCTCCGGAACTGTTTACAAACGCGTTGGAGGACGTTTTCAAGACGCTTGATTGGAAAGGACGGGGTGTTAATATCAACGGTCAGTACATCTCGTCAGGAGCTGGAAGAAATGCTGAACAGCCTGAGCGATTCTTCAAGGCGTGTGGGTCTCGGAATGAATCTGGACAAAACCAAACTCATGTTTAATGGTCATGACACCCCGAGACCTGTAATCGTGAATGGTGCTGCCCTCGAGGTTGTGCAAGAATACATTTATCTAGGCTAAACTGTACAACTGGGTCGGCACAACTTTGAGAAGGAGGCAGCTAGAAGAATACGCTTGGGCTGGGCGGCATTCGGGAGGCTGCGTCATATATTTGAATCATCGATCCCACAATCCCTTAAAACCAGGGTTTACAACCAGTGTGTCCAACCCGTAATGACTTACGGAGCCGAAACGTGGACACTTACCATCGGCCTGGGTTGCTCAGCGTGCAATGGAGAGAGCAATGCTCGGGGTTTCTCTGTTGGATAGAATTTGTAACGAAGTCATTCGCCAGAGAACCAAAGTAACCGACATTGCGCTTAGAATCAGCATGCTGAAGTGGAAGTGGGCCGGCCACGTCTGTAGACGGACAGATGGCAGATAGAGCAAACATGTGCTAGAGTGGAGACCGCGAACGGGCAAACGTAGTGTAGAACGCCGTGCTGCAAGATGCCGATGGTTTAAGAAAGGTGGCTGGCAGTGGATGGATGCGGACTGCCCAGGACCGGGATGGTTGGCGCTCTTTGGGGGAGGCTTACGTCCAGCAGTGGACGGCAATAGGCTGATAATATATCAATATTTTTATCAATCGTATTGGGTCACTGGTCTTCCAAATTCTTTTCTGATTGTAATACAGTGTTATAGCTACAGTCCGTAATCTAAGCGGTTTCATTTCTTCTTCTTCGTGTCGCTGGCACGACGGTAATTATATTTTTATGGCCCAAAACTCCGCCATCTCCACTGCGTTGTCGGTAGCAGCGAAGAGGTCTATTTGCCTGCATCTTTTTGGCCTAAGAGGGCAGGATAGGAGATGAAGCATGCACTCAGCTCCATATCCGAACTGGAACCGGTTTCATTAAAATTGGGCTATGTAAACAATACCTAGTGCACCATGTTTTTGTTTTTATCGCTATAAAACATCAAATGAGTCGTCCCGCCCAGGGTGGGACGGGAGGGACTGTCAGACTCGTACTGGCTAAAATCCACGGTGTTCTTTAATAGCCCTTTACATTCCAGAGTCACGGTTACCTGATAAGACAGTCCCGCGACCCCGCAAGATCTTGCCCCTATATAAGAGCAATCTGACGGGGCGCCCCCGTCAGATTTCTCTTTGAGTCGCGCGTGGAACATGTCGCGCTTATGTCCCGGGCATGGTCCATGATCAGACGGCGAGTCACCCATTACTCGAACATTGCCCGCGACGTCCGATGCCGTGGGCGTCTCCCGGGAAACAGCGCACCATTGGATCGACGATTAACTCGTTCTGGCATACTACGAACTTTGAGTTAGAAAAGCAACTTTTCAGAACAAAATGTTTGATTTTACCGCCCATATTTTGGCCGCTCCAGAAGAAGTGTGCACTAGGTACAAAGCAAGAGCTAAATCGTTGGTAAGTAGGTACATGAATTGCGATAAAATTAACAATAGCACTACAGGTCTTATAACCTACCAAACTAGTATCTCAACGGTAATGAGCAGTGCAGCAGCGGCGGTTTGCACGGCGACCTTTCCCGGCTCGGCTGAGCCACGAAGCACAGCAGCAAGCATGGCATCGCTGGCATCCGAAGCTGCCTCCAAAGCGGCTACCAACAGCGCTGGGGCCGCCAACCATCGGGCCCCGCGACGCCACCAGGATTGCTTCGACAAAATAAATTAACTGGTGAAATCTCATGACTATCCTCTATGTTACCTACTAAGTAATAAGGTAAGGTTACTGTTGAAAAAAATAATAATTTTTGAATTATCGCACTGTCTTTTTTATCGTGGTAAAGTCATCAATTGAGTCCCCCACCCTTACTATTAGAGTCGTACTAGTACCTATCTATCTAAAATTCACGGTCTTCTTTAATAGCCCTTTACGATCCAGGGTCACGGGTTAACTAATGAGACCCGCGACCGTTTCACTGTCTAAAAGTAAATTCGCACTTCAACGCAGACGAGATAAATATTTATTAATTTATCCATTGACGCGTGCCTGTGTACGAATCTCTATGGATTTGTATTGCAATAGTCGCTTGAATACCAAAGTCGTAAGGTAACGAAAACTTGCGGTGTGTATGAAGGGGCTCGGGTCAATGATATTATAAATTGGGCTCGGGTACAATCCAAAAAAAAATTAAAACATACCTTTGACATAACAGCCACTAGTAAAAGCAATGAAGTTGTTGCGGTGACAAAAGCACTCAGTTTTCCATAACCCATCACAAAACGAATTGTTGGTTTGGTAATTCTGTAACGTGAGTAAATG
This sequence comes from Agrotis exclamationis, assembly GCA_950005045.1. Taxonomy (NCBI): domain Eukaryota; kingdom Metazoa; phylum Arthropoda; class Insecta; order Lepidoptera; family Noctuidae; genus Agrotis; species Agrotis exclamationis. The sequence continues at coordinate 11,896,648 of OX465419.1, forward strand.
TAAAAGTAATGTGGGTAAAGCTATAAGATGACACGATAACAGAGATTAATGTGAGAGCAAGCAAAGATACAAAGAGCGGTGATCATAGATTTGAATTAAGAGGGAACTCAATTGGGCTTTTCTCCATACAAACGTATGCCGCTGTTTAAAATGACCTCTCTCATTCCCCCTATTCTATTTGATCCATACTTCCAGGGACAGTGGACCTGTAAAATCTACCATCGACAGTTCGCTATATTGGATTTAGAATGACTACATGCTAAACGTGTAGTATCAATTCAGCAACCAGAGTAAATTCACATAATTGCAATTTAAATAAAAGCTTGAAATAACCAAAAAAGAAATCAGCATTGAACCCGCATTATAAAATTAATTCTTAATGAGTCGTTTATATCTCGTTAATACTCGTAGTAAGCTGGTATTATTGTTATGGCATAAATAGTATTATAATAAGCTGGTATTATTATGCTTTAAGGTAAAGGTAGGTGCTATAATAAGCTGGTATTATTATTTTACCTCCGAGCGAAGCTGACGTTGTTAAGTTTCTGCGCGACTTCATCGTCATCCAACTCCAGTTCGACCGGCTGTGAAGCGAAGGCACATGCAGACATGGACACTCCTAGTAGTGCGACCAGCAATGCTCGCAACTTTATCTTAATGCCTTCAGAATTCTCGCCACTGATGTGGTTTAGCTGTAAAACATTACACATTTACCTATATCCGTCCGGCCTAATGTAAGTAGCGATTGTTCTGAATCATTTTAGTGAGTACACGTGAATTATTTTTCCCCATCAGCAAATAATAGTTTAAGTTGCGGTTCCGCTCTCGCGGAATTTGATAAGACTGCCTGTCCACAGTAGCGCAGCGAGGCTACAGAGCGGACAAACGAAGAAATGTTAACCAATAGGATTGCACTAAATATCGGCATCTCTCACACTGAGGCGGAGCGGAGCAGAGCGGAGAGCGATTCACCATTCACATGGCTTGAAATCCACATCTCTTCTCCACTCAAGCCATGTGATTGGTGAATCACTCTCCGCTCTGCTCCGCTCCGCCTCAGTGGAACCGTAGCCTTATCCGTTTCTCCGCTTGCTCCGTTTCGAAGCACAAAAAAATGTGTGCTAATAATCCAGATTGTTTCAGTAGGTACCTAGTTTTATCGTGAAATGTAACATTCCATCCATAGGTACGTTTATACTCCCAAACAATTCCATTTATTCTACAGGTTTTCTCAAGGTAAAAAACTTACGACATTTGGGTGATTCTCATGCTTGAGCTGAAGCTGATTTAAGAAAGCATTACTCTCAGTTTCCATGCTGGTTCATTTCAATCACTGCAAACCATCCTGGTAGCGTTCACCGAAAAACTATTCCAATGCAGGACATTCCATGAGTAACCACACAAATTTCCACGCCAAATGAAGATTTCTAAACGTTATTACATAATGCAGCGCATTTAGAAGTTCGAATCGGTAAATGACAGCCGGCTTATGTTCAGCAAATGTAAATGATGTTCAGTGTCGCCATTGTCAGTGTCAAAATAAATTATTTTTAAATCAAGTAAAAAGGATCCCACCAAAATCATTCTGTAAAAAACTAGCCAAAGTCTCGATAGAGCTGCTTATTTATCTCTAATAAGTAATGAAATGTAGACAAAGTCGTGTACGTTACTCCAGCAAGAAAGTATCTCCTAGAGTTATTATGAGTAGAACGTATAGTTGGTGCCTTATCTGCTGTAAATGTGCCCCCACATAAAAAATGTGTGCCCCCCGTCGTTTTGAAAAAAAAGCGGAAAAACGATTCTTGCTGGGGTAACGTTTTTCTAGCAGGAAAATTCTAAACGAGTGATCGGAGAGAGACAAAATGTGCATGGCCAGAGAGCTTATATGTGTGCCAAAATGTGCCCCCAAAAATAAAATCTGTGCCCCTTCAGATTTTCGAGATATTGCGTTTCCTGCTGGAGTAACGTTTTGATGAATCGTATATCTCTAAAGCCATAGCATGTGCCCCTGTAGAATAAACATACACAAGTAGCTCTTAATGTGTGCCCCTTAGTGCCCCAATTAGATTTAAGAAAATATTTATAGTTTTCAAGTTATCGCGGTTTTATGAAAACCCGAAAAAACATCGCAGCGCCTAAATGAGACAAGGCATAAGTTCGCTGAAAACTGTATTCGGTCCTTCTTGACGCTACTAATAACCATACAAAGTTTCAAAACTGTACATGCATGCGTTTTTGAATAATGTTGCTAAAAGTCAAAACGATGGTGTCATAACTTTGACAGCAAAATACAAGGAACTGGCTCAATCTCAGATGTGTAGGTGTAAACCAAAATCATGTGCCTTTAGTCAAAAATATATGGTGAAAATATAGAGCTTGGAATGTTTCGCATTAAGTAAATATAAACAAAAAACCAAAATAGTAAACAACGGCTGGTTATCCGACCAAATTTGAATGACTACTAAAAAGCGACGGATTCATACATATCGATGACCTTCTTTACTTTACTCACTAACCGGTTCACACGTGTTGTGCCTGAGTACACTGAAGTAGAAAAGTAATAAATAATAAAATTAAGTTGTTATTGGATTATGTTCTATTAGCTGTTTCTATGACTTTACACATGATTAAGTACATTATAAATAGTAGCCTAAGTGCTATTCTAAGGTAAGCTATCTTCTCCATTCTAAATTTAATTAAAATACATCCAGTAATTTATGTGTGAACGAAAGAAATACATCCAGATATTTGCCAGGTCTTTGACCCAAAATTTGATTGGTCCCAATGTTAAAAAAAAATGTTCATGGAATGTATGATGAATACCTACTACTAAAAAGAGGTACCTAGCTCTTTCTTGTATTAAAAAAAAAGCCCGTATTTGTCTTTATATGTATATATATATACATATTTATTGATAAGCCGTAGGTTAGATAAATTAACAGTAAGTTTTTCATCATTAAGGGGAATGCTCCAACCAGCCCGCGAAATTCAAAATTTCTTGCGTTTTTTGCAATTTGCAGGCGTGCTAGGTTTTATGTTGATTAAAATATTATTCGCGGCTGTGAGACGTATGCAGTTACAGAATATAATCAATAAAATCATCAATACAACGCTCTAAATTCATAAAGCTCTAGGAATGACTTTTTATGTTATTTTTTTGTTCCTAGGCCTTTAAGAAACTTAGTGTACTTTAAGAATTAAAATTAAGGGAAGAAAAATAATAATTTACACATCAACAAGCTGTTTCATTAATATAGTCACAAGGAGCATTTCATATATTTTTTAATTAGCCCCCAAAACTTTTGAACGCAACTGTACTGACAACAGCTTAGGTATAATACGTCCAATAAAGAAGGTCATCGATATGTATGAATCCGTCGCTTTTTAGTTGTCATTCAAATTTGGTCGGATAACCAGCCGTTGTTTTCATATTTTGGTTTTTTGTTCATATTTACTTAATGCAAAACATTCCAAGCTCAATATTTTCACCATATATTTTTGACTAAAGGCACATGATTTTGGTTTACACCTACACATCTGAGATTGAGCCAGTTCCTTGTATTTTGCTGTCAAAGTTATGACACCATCGTTTTGACTTTTAGCAAGATTATTCAAAAACGCATGCATGTACAGTTTCGAAACTTTGTATGGTTATTATTAGCGTCAAGAAGGACCGAATACAGTTTTCAGCGAACTTATGCCTTGTCTCATTTAGGCGCTGCGATGTTTTTTCGGGTTTTCATAAAACCGCGATAACTTGAAAACTATAAATATTTTCTTAAATCTAATTGGGGCACTAAGGGGCACACATTAAGAGCTACTCGTGTATGTTTATTCTACAGGGGCACATGCTATGGCTTTAGAGATATACGATTCATCAAAACGTTACTCCAGCAGGAAACGCAATATCTCGAAAATCTGAAGGGGCACAGATTTTATTTTTGGGGGCACATTTTGGCACACATATAAGCTCTCTGGCCATACACATTTTGTCTCGCTCCGATCACTCGTTTAGAATTTTCCTGCTAGAAAAACGTTACCCCAGCAAGAATCGTTTTTCCGCTTTTTTTTTCAAAACGACAGGGGGCACACATTTTTTATGTGGGGGCACATTTACAGCAAATAAGGCACCAACTATACGTTCTACTCATATAACTCTAGGAGATACTTTCTTGCTGGAGTAACGTACACGACAAAGTCGTGCCAAGTCTAAGGTAGGAAGTCTTTATTATTATAATTAATGTTGTGAGACTTGGCCGTTGAAGGGTACACAACGGTACAAAACCAGGTGCTCCATGACACCATTGCACCAATCTTGACTTGTACCCACTATAACCAACGGCCAAGTTATCATATTATTATGTTTGTCGTCATCGAAAGTCAGTCCTAAACTGTTACCGCCTTCACCTGCGTGGAGGTACGGTCAGCTTATGTTAATTTATAATTACACAGTGAAATTAGTGATGGCTTTGATTTCCACAGGTGTTCCAGATCTTCAATGTTTATACGTCAACAGATAGTGCTAATCAGGTTGAACAACTCTTGCTAAGACGTCATTCCTATATAATTATGTTATAGTGTAGCTGGGCTCTTGCGAGTTCACATCAGGTGTTCCAGATCTTTAATTTTTATACATTAACAGAGAGTGCTCATTAGGCTAAACAACTCTAGCTAAGACGTCATTCCTATATATGTTATAGTATAGCGGGCTTTTGGAGTTCCACATCGGGTGTTCGAGATCTTCAAAATTCTCTCAGCAGAAAATGCTCATCACGTGGAACAATTTTTGCTATGGCACCATTTTTGCATCTCTTATAGTTTAGCTGGTCTGTTGCGGTTCTGCACAAGGTGTTCAAGTTTCAAAGATAAATTATATTTTAATATATGTATAAAAATCAATGCCACTTTTCGTTTAATGTTATAACTCACGAACGGGCTCACCTATCTAAACCAAATGTTTAGGCTTTGTTCGAACTATTTAGTAGATGCTTTATGTGAAGTTTGAGTTTGCACAAAATCGGACGAGCGGTACTTAATATACCTACCCGTGCGAAGCTGGGACGGGCCACTAGTAACTTATAATTATGTTGGCCAGACTTAATACCTATACAGCAAAAAAAAATCATTCAAATCCGTCCAATACTTTTTGAGTTAGGTATTATTTTGAAACTATGATAAGATATTCCCTAAGATATTCCTTGAAATCAAGCGATGTGAAGGGCAATTTTGTTCAAAATTAAATGCTTGTGATGATTAACGTATTTATTTGGATAAGAATTAATTATGTTAATGAAAATACGTTCGCAAATAATGCATTACTTTAAAATCAAATTTGATTTCCATAAAAAAGGTTTTAGTGACTTAACCTTATTAGATATATGGTCTCCCGGACTTTATTTAAGAACTTTTTATAAGGAATAATTCCGTAGTACATAGTTTTCAAGCAAAGCAAGCTCTCGAAAAGGAATCCATTTTCCCGATTTTTAAACATTTCTCTTTACTGCTCCGCTCCTTTTGGTGATAGCGTGATGTTATATAACCTATAGCCTTCCTCGATAAATGGACTATCAAAAGAATTTTTCAATTCCAACCAGTAGTTACTGAGATCAGCGCGTTCGACCAAATAATCAAACAAACTCTTCTGCTTTATAATATAAGTATAGATAACATGGTTGAACCGAGAATCGAACCATTAAAATAATGTCTCCTTTCAGTAAAATGTTCCATCTACAATATTCACGAGGCCATGCTGCGGGGCGAGACTGAGTGGGAAGCGGTCGCCTCCTTCTGCGAAGCAGTTATGCTTGCAAAGGAGGAGGCGAGCCGCGAGAGAGAGAGGACAGCGTCCTCCCTCCGCCCCAGCCGCAGTGGTAGACGCCCACGGCGTCGGACGTCGCAGGACGATCTCCGGCGACTGTAGGCGCGGGCATGCGGGCGGCGAGTAATGGGCAACTCGCCACCCGACCATGGACCATGCCCGGGTCGACGGCGCGTTGTTTTCCACGCGCGCCTCAAAGAGTGTCGACATGATGACGGAGCCCCCCTCTAGGGGGCCAAAGCCTGCCGGGGTCGCGGGATTTATCTCATTACCGTGACCCCGGAACATAAAGAGCTATTGAAGGACACCGTGGATTTTAGTCAGTACGAGTCTGACAGTCCCTCTCGCCCTGCCCTGGGTGGGAGGACTGATTTGATGATTTTACCACGAAAAAAAAAAAGAAATCTACAATATTCAAGGTACTTTCCACCCAAGTGGCATAGCCGTGGGAAGCCCTGTATATCATTTAACACCCCATCAGCCAGTAACAGTCATCTCTACTCTGTTGAAAAATGAAAAAGAGCGAGCCCTCGAACTCAGAGTCAGACACAGGATCAGACTGACTCAAACTCGATCAGAAGAATAATCCTTCTCTACGCTCAAGATTCTACTATAAAATCCTTCGCTCCACTCAGGATTTAAATGGTTGTTTGCTCCCTTGGTAAACAATTTACTATTCTTTCTTTTTCTACTCTACTCGATAGCAGTTGCCAGTTGCAAAAGAAAAACAAAATACACAGTCCATTTTAATTTATTAAAACAACCAATCATAAATCACATATACAAAGGTGCTGTCGAAACACACAGAATTCTTGTAGCCAGTTGAATGTCATAAGGATGATGGCTGGCACTTTGTGGGTAAGCTTGCCGATGGCTTTCATGTTTACAGGGACCAACAGCAGGAGAGCGTTGAGAATCTTCACAGCAACCACCAGCAATTGACCAGCTAGATGAGGAATAAATAGAGATGGATTTTCCTGCAACAATAAATTGTCTATCAGTAATAAGGTAACGTGAATGAATTTCACATGTTTAACTTATCTTCTCTAAAGGATAGCTAAGTTCCACCTCGACCTGCCCTGGGATCTGGAGGCGACTGCCCTCCAGCGCGTCTATGAGTGGCGCGTGGAGGCGCAGCGCCGGGGTGTATCCCCGCTGCCTCGAGAAGTCGAGGCGCGGCGGGAAGAGCTCCGGCGCGATCTCAGGGCAGTATGGAGGGCACGACTGTCGCTACCGAAGGCCGGGCACGCCGCAATCGCGGCGGTAAGACCCCTCTTTGAGGAGTGGCTGGATAGGAGTCACGGCGTCCTGACCTACCGCATGACGCAGGTCCTCACCGGACACGGAAGTTTCGGGAGGTACCTGTGTCTAAGGAGAAAGGAGGAAACGCCTGGGTGTCACCACTGCGAAGATCGCCCGGAGGACACAGTAGAGCATACGGTGCAAGACTGCCCCGCTTGGGCAGAGCACCGACGTGTCCTCACGGCGGCGATAGGCGGAGACCTCTCGCGCCCGGCATTGGTTGCGGCCATGCTGCGGGGCGAGACGGAGTGGGAAGCGGTCGCCTCCTTCTGCGAAGCAGTAATGCTCGCGAAGGAGGAGGCGGGCCGCGTGAGAGAGAGGACAATGTCCTCCCTCCGCCCCACCCGCGGTGGTGGACGCCCACGGCGACGGACGTCGCAAGACGATCTCCGGCCACCGTAGGCGCGGGCATGCGGGCGGCGAGTAAAGGGCAAAAAGGGCAACTCGCAGCCCGACCATGGACCATGCCCGGGTCGACGGCGCGTTGTGTTCCACGCGCGCCTCAAAGAGCGTCAGCATAATGACGGGGCCCCCTCTCTAGTGGGCCAAAGCCTGCCGGGGTCGCGGGACTTATACCATTACCGTGACCCCGGAACGTGAAGGGCTATTGAAGGACACCGTGGATTTTAGTCAGTACAAGTCTGACAGTCCCTCCCGCCCTGCCCGGGGTGGGAGGACTCATTTGATGATTTTACCACGATAAAAAAAAAAAAAAAGTTCCACCTCGATCGCATGGGTTTTCAAACAAAACTCAAGCGCATCTCAATCAATCGTTTTGTTTTGGAGAGCTACCTGCATTTTCGGGAAACTTCATATGCCTTAATGGCGTAAATAGTGTGTGTAGCAGCCATAACGTAGAAATGCTGACCTGGTCGGAAAACTTGGGATAATATAACCAGGCCAGACGTATTTACAAATGCGGTTTTTTTGTCCCAAAAAAATTCCTTAAGGCATTTCGAAACCTGCATACCTTGAAAGTTGAATAAGTACACTCGAGAGCAATGAATCCGGGTCACTTAAAGAATGTTAAAAATCTCGGAAACTAAAAATGATAGGTTAATGCAATAAATTGTATTTAATAGACAATGTAATACTCCTTAAATGAAAGTAAAAAAAATATGAGTCACCATACATTTTATTAACACAAAATTACATAAAGAAAAAAACTGCTGATCTCTCCTTGAAACAAAAATAGGAAACATGTAATTTTTGAACTTTATTACGATTTTCATGAATTTTAATACTTCGTATTGCCTCCTCGTGCTTCCATTACTGCGTTTAGGCGGTTTGGCATGCTGTACACCAAGTTCCTTATACGATTTTGGGGAATATTCTCCCATTCCTCTGTGAGAGCAATTTTGAGCTCACGAAGCGTGATTGGGGGAGGGTTTCGTTGTTTTACGCATCTACCTAGCTCGTCCCAAGCATGCTCGATCGGGTTGATATCCGGGCTGCGCGCTGGCCACTCCATACGAGTAATGTTCATCTCTTGAAGGTAGTCATTCACAATCCTACCTGTATGAGGTCGGGCATTGTCATGCATAAATATAGCATCCTCACCTAAATTGACCATAAATGGACCAACGTGATCATTGAGGATTTCTTCCACATATCTTACGCTAGTTAAAGAGCCGTTTTCTATGATCACCAGCTCTGTGCGACTTTCAGAAGAAATTCCGGCCCACACAAGTACAGACCCACCACCGTAGGCTACTTTTTCTTTGATGCATGCTTGCTTGAATCTTTCCCCTGGTCTTCGATACACTCTGTGTCTTCCATCGTGCTTGTAGAGCATAAATTTTGATTCGTCGGAGAACATAACTTTTGACCAATCTTCAATACTCAAATTTACGTGGCTCTGGGCATATCTTAGTCTTGAAATACAATGCCCACGCTCCAGTTTAGGGCCGTTTGCAGGTCTAAGGGGTTTTAAGTTAGATTCAGCAAGCCGACGTCTTACTGTCCATGCACTTGCGTTACTTCCTCCGAGGCGTCGAAACTGATTGGTGAGTTCAGTTCCTGTGAGAAAGCGATTTCGAAGCATGGTGTTCACCAAGTATCGGTCTTCTCGTGCTGTGGTACACCTGGTTCTGCCCGTTCCTGGTCTGCGTAGGTTAGAACCAGTTTCTTCGTAACGTCGGAGAACTCTTTGTATTGTTGACAGCGACACACCGACAGTCCTGGCTGTATCGCGATGACTCCGGCCGGTTTCCAGCATTGTAAGTATTCTGGTGCATTCTTCAGGCGTAAGCGACATAATTTCAGCTTGAATAATGAATATAGAGCACTATCAACATGGTTTATTTACCCACATAAATGACAGATTACAAACAAAAGCAAAACCAAATGCTGTAATTTCGTAGTTCCATCTTCGAAAGTGGCCCTTTTTCAAATTTGATTTTTTTATGATATAACTTTACAATAACTAAGAAGTTTTAATACCTTCATTTAAGGAGTATTACATTGTCTATTAAATACAATTTATTGCATTAACCTAGCATTTTTAGTTTCCGAGATTTTTAGGATTCTTTAAGTGACCCGGATTCATTGCTCTCGAGTGTATTTAAAGAGAGGAAAAATGAATGAGCCAGATCATTTTTGCTTTATATGGAATCAATCTTAACAGTTTAAAAGGTCCTGGAGTAGAACTCCATGCCAATCTGGTTATCATCCTTTTTCCAGCAACTTTATGAATAAAATAATTATACATACAGTCCAGCATCCGACAATCAAACAAGTGTATTGCACCAATCCCATGGATGTGGCGATGATCTTCAAATCGTGAACAAGCATGAAGTTCGGATCATGCCCAACTTCGATGTCTGAAGGCACAATGCGTTCCGGCGGTGACTCTCCCAAATGTTTCCTCAAGTGATTTGCGCTTATAATCTGTAACAGATTTAAAATACATTTTTTTTTACATTGCAACTGTATAATGAAGGGTTAGATTTAAACGTAACTTATATTACTTGTACACCCATAATTCGCCAGATAGATATACGCCGTGACTTTTTAGTCGTCTTACAACGGCAGCCCAGTTCATGTATCCAGTGATTAGAACACGTTTATAATAAAAAAGTTGGAATTTAAGAGATTTCAAAAATTTAAAAATAAAATTTAAATTCGTTATTATGACGCAAGGCGTAGTTAGAAACACCCTTGTCTCATAGAAAATGGAGATGGAATGATCCGCCCGACTATTGCGCTGGGTAGGTATACTCTACAGCTTGATACGTAAACATTTTAACAGGGTGTTTGACATTTGTAATGTACCTATTTATTAATAATAAAAATTTATTAACGATAAAAAAAACTCGGTATTTTAGGTCGGATACATTAAGTGGACTACTTTTGTAAGACGACTAAAAAGTCACGTTGTATAAGTCCCTTGTCTAAACAACTTGTTATTGCTAGCTCGCTTTTCGCACTTGTTCAAGTTATAAGGCGAGTCCATTGTTATCAACTAGGCACCTATCCAGTTGCTCTGATAAATGTCATATGAAATAACCCATGCAGTTACACTGTGAACCACAATACGTTACAAATCGCCATAAAACTCCACCTTTAGGGAAAAGAGGACCATTTTAAAATATCCATTATTAGACGGCTATACAAGGTGTCTTTACAGGTACCGGAGATAAACTACTATATCCTATCCTACTAATATTATAAAAGTGAAAGTTTGTTTGGAAGGATGGGATGGATGGATGTCTGTTATTCTTTCACGCAAAAACTACTGAATGAATTTGGATGAAATTTGGTACTAAGATAGTTTATAGTCTGGATTAACACACAAGATAGTTTTTATCCCGATTTTATATTCCTGTGGGATGATTTTCGAGTTGTAGCGGGTGAAAATGCTGGCAATAGCATCATCATCATCATCAGCCTATAAATGTTCCCACTGCTGGGACACAGGCCTCCTCTCTGTGAGAGGGAGTGGGCCGCAATCTACCACGCGGGCCCAGTGCGGATTGGTGGATGTCACATGTCTTCGAATTTTTGGTTCTAGGACATGCCGGTTTCCTCACGATGTTTTCCTTCACCGTTTTTAGAGCAGTGGTGTTGAAATAAATTAGACAAAGTAATGCGCCTGACGGGGTTCGAACCCACGACCTACAACTCGTAAGCCGAGGCCGATGCACTGGGCCACCATTGCTCTATGCAATAGCTAGTATGAGATATTTATGAGACAGATACTATACTATGACAGCCACTCAACCAGTCAAGGACTCTTAGTGGTCACATAATTTATTTACTGTACTGACTGCTGTGTATATTGTACTCACTGGTGGGTGTAATACACCCACTGCTTTTTTTTTATGCCAATCTCTCCTGTGCCAGTCTCATTCAGATATTGCAAAGTAAAATCGGTTACACTTCTTTTATCATTTGCTGAAGACTACCTTATTAGGTGACATAATAATTATTATATTTTAGAGACGTAAAACTTACAAATCCAAGTACTCCATAAATATATGTGTAGTAAATACTCATACTAAATGTAGGGTGATGACAAAACATCCGAGTACGTCCCAGGTAAGGTTTTAATATAGGAGCCAAAACTAAATTGAATGGAAGCTTCATCCTTAAATTCTGTAGTCTAGCTGTGAATTTATTTGTATTAATAACATTCTGAAATATGAACTGTAATTTTCACATCATTTAGCATCTGTCAAATTTGTTAAAAAGGAGCAAAGAGTATAATAATCAGAGATTGTAATTCCTTGGTGATTATTTTTATAAAAATATTTCGATGTGGTAATACCGTAGGCCCCCTTTCGCACGAGCGCTTATTTTGGGCGTTAAAAAGCGCTGAATTGGAAAAAAAATAAACCTACATGACATCGCCCAGCACTTATAACCAAATACAGCTTGATAATAAGCCTGACGTGTGAACATAATACATAGAAATGCATTTTGTTCTATTACAGCGCTTTTTTCGGACGTTACAAAACCGAGCATATCGTATCGGCATAAACAACAAGCCAAAGGGGGTAAGCAGAGCCGCTCAGTTTCCAATAAGGTATTGAAGCAGCGGCAAACGGATGAGGATGGGTTCATCAAGGTGGAGAAGAAGATGAAGAAGAAGCCTCAGAAGAGACAGAACCAGTGTGGCTTCGCGCTGGCTGGGCCAAACATGCTGTTGCGTCCTGCAATACCTACGACGCTTTTTTATGTGTCCCGGCTGCATTACTCCACGAAGGTTGAGGAGGTCATGGAGTATTTGCGAGTGAAGACCTCCTGGAATTTGAGGGTCGAGAGGTTGGAGCCGCGCCATGAAACCAACTTCAAGTCTTTTGTTGTGCGGGTACCGACTCATTGTCTCGGAGAGATTCCTCAAGGATGAGTTCTGGCCGAAAGGTGTCGTGTACCGGCGTTTTCGAGGCCTGCTACGCGGCACCAGTCAGCGAAACACGACGCCGCCTCTTCGTGTGCAATAGTTAATAAGTCTAGTTTGTAAGTGATTCATATGTATTAGTTTATTTATAATTATTATAGTAATGGTATGTATTCTATGTTATGGGCCATATTGCCTGAAATAAAGGATAAATAAACCAAACCTGCAGGATTGGTCACTTCTTTATTTGGTCGTTTGTTGCCCGTGATACTACCAGTACCTACCACGAAAAAAATACCGACTAAGTGCGAATCGGACTCTCGCACGAAGGGTACCGTACCATAATCTATATAAATGGCAAAAAAAATCATTTCTATGTGCATCTAGACTGAGAACCCTTTTTTTTACTGGCAGATCAACTTGGGGGAATTCGAAAATGAAAAATTGGAATGGGGAATTTAATAAAAACTAGTTAAACTTAACGCCATGCATAAACCAAACTTTTCGTGAATGAAAGCTGTGGACATACGTTTGTCCATTTTTGCTTAAATTCATGAAATGAGACCTCTCACTCTGGGTGGAGTGGAACAGTGACAGTCCCGTCAGAATTATTTGATCATTGACGATTATAACAGTGCAGATATTAAAACTATTATTTTTTAATTCCTGCAAATGTGGGCTAGATCTTAGATAAAATAGGATTGTGAACCCTACAGCATCTGCTCTATGCCTAATGCCTACATCTCTCCTCCTACATGGCCATCATGGCTTTAGACTTTCTACATTCTTGTAGATCGCTCAGGCTCAGAATGTCCACTTCCCAAAATGTCCACTTCCCATAATGTCCACTTCCCAGAATGTCCATTTCCCAAAATGTCCACTTCCCAAAACGTCCATTTCCCAAAATGTCCACTTTTCTACGACAGCGCCTTCTAACTGCAACTACTTTAAACTGGGAATATGAGTACAAAATATTAACTTTTTTTTTTGAAAATTATATAAAAGCCCATTATTTGCATAAAGTCTCAAAAAGCGAAATCTACCCTAATTAAGTTAATTACAATACTATATTACTATCTACCTATAGGGTGGTCCAGGCCAGATGGATATAAAAAAAATATTTTTTGTACCCGCCAGTAAAAATTTTTATTTTTTGAGCGGGGGATAAAGTCGTTCGCGTCCGTAGGAGCTGCCTAACCATCACCCTACACGTGTCCCCCGGGTGGCGCTAAATGAATGACAACGCCGAGCCTCGAGCGGCGGTAAATATCTCGACACTGCGACGCTTAGCCAGCAGTTAACATAAGGAGGTAGGAAATGACCATCCTAACCCGTAAACCATTCAAGAGCGGGAGTCTTGGCTTCATTGCCTGGACTACGAGGAAGAAAAACCTCTTCAAAAATTACCCAAATCCAATGGTGACAAACGCGCCAACTGGATGCATGGCTGTATGGATGAACAGCATTAGCGCCGACCTCTACGGACCTGGCAAACGTAGTTGTATATGCCTTCTTAGGGAATGGCGTCACCCCTAAGTGACTTGTTATTTCGTCCAATACTCGTGGGAACAAAATGAATGAAAACCCAAAAAACAAAACAAACCCAACTATGATCCAACAAACTTTTCACAAGAGCATGTTCACAAAAACACGAAGCAACTCTGTTGGTGAAATACCAGAAGTAATAAATGCCCATGAAACACTTCCTAAACCAAATGACAAAGAGAAGAATACCTGGCAACAAGACCGAATACCTCAAACCAAAAGAAAAAGAATGGAATCAAAATCACCACAGATAGAAAACTTAAAGAAAAAGACCAACACAACCGAATATGCAATACCCACACAAAATCAATTTGAAATATTAAGTGAAGTAGAAGACAACCCGGAAATAATAGCAGCAGAAAAGCCACTAAAACCAGAACCAATATTTGTGACTGGTGTCCTGGATATCAACTCCCTTAAAAACCTACTGTTAAGAATAACCAAAGAAGGAAATTTTACTATGACCACCCTCAGGTCAGGACACATTGTAAAAGTAATGCAAGCAGCAAGTGTAGAAGTATACAAAATCATGAGAGAAAAATTCATCACAGACAATATCAACCATTATACCTACATGTTAAAAAGTGAAAGACCTTATAGAGTAGTCTTGCGAGGCCTCCACAGCTCAGAAAACATCTCTGAAATCAAAGAAGGATTAAAAGCACACGGACACGAAGTAAGGCAACTCATAAATGTACGTCATAGAAACACAAAAGAACCCTTACCCCTATTTTATGTAGACCTGGAACCAAAGAGTAACAACAAAGATATTTTCAAGATAAAATATCTAAATCATATGAAAGTATCTATTGAAGCACCTTACAAGAAACAAGAAATTCTGCAATGTAAAAGATGCCAAAGGTTCGGTCATTCCGAAAACCAATGTTACCGGCCATTCCGGTGCGTCAAATGTGGAGACGATCACCCTACCACCAGCTGCTCTAAAACAAGAGAAACAGATGCCACTTGCGCAAACTGTCAAGAAAAACATCCAGCTAGCTATAGGGGATGCATAAAATATAAGCAGTACAAAGAGCACTTATTGAAAATCCAACCAAAACCACCACATAAGAATACAAACCAAATGCCCGAAATTAACAAATCACAGCCAAGAAAACCCAAAACTCATTACAGAACAACCTCAACTTACGCTGAAATGGCTAAAAGTAGAACGGAAAAAATAACTGAGCCAGACCAATTACCTCAAACGCAACAATTAAGTGACATCTTGGAACAAATGTTCAACAGAATGCAAACTATGATGCTAAACATAGTAGACAACATGATGGATCGATTCATCCAGCTTATGAGCAGCCAAATTAAGAAATAAACTTGACCTTAAAATAATCACATGGAACGCCAACGGACTGGTCGCTCGACGACCGGAGCTGGAAATGTTTCTTCATATGAAAAAAGTTGATGTGGTATTAATATCTGAAACTAGGTTTACCAGCAAAAGCTACATCTCAATTAAGGGATACACTGTTTATGCTACCAACCACCCATCGGGAAATGCGCATGGAGGAACGGCAGTCATTGTAAAATCAAATATAAAACATCACCCGCTTGAAGCCTTTTCAACAGACAAGATACAAGCCTCTCTTATTAAAGTTCATGACAATAGCTCAGACATTACCCTTGCGGCAGTTTATTGCCCTCCTAAACACCAAATAACAAAGGAAGACTATAAAGACTTTTTTTCTATGCTCGGACATCGCTTTATAAGTGGAGGTGATTGGAATGCAAAACACCTATTCTGGGGCTCCAGACTTACAACAACTAGAGGAAGACAGCTCTATCAAGCCGTGAAAGATCTCAATCTTGACTGCTTGTCTACTGGAGAACCTAGCTATTGGCCGACAGATCCACGGAAGACTCCCGATCTACTGGATTTCTTCATATCTAAAAACATTGCAAACAACAACACTAAAACAGAAACCGACTTTGACCTCATTTCAGACCACTCTGCTATTGTTCTATACGTATCTAGTAAGATAATACTCACAGAAGCACCACACAAAATATACAATAGGAATACCAACTGGGAAAAATATCAGGATATCATCACAACTGTGATACAGCTCAAGGTCTCATTGAAAACGTGTGACGAAATAGAACGGGCTATAGAAGGATTAAACAAACTAATTCATGACGCGGCGAACAGATCCACATCTCACCAGAAATCGAGAACTGCAAAAGAGCATGTGTACCCTGAATTCATCAAGGACTGCATAAACGAAAGACGTAGACTCCGCAGAGTTTGGCACAACACTCACTATCCTACAGACAAGACAGCCTTCAATAAAGCTTCGCAACAACTGAAAATTCTAATCAAAGAATTGCAGAACGAGAACCTACAATCATACCTCGCAAATATGACACACACCAGTGATACAAATTACTCGTTATGGAAGGCTACCAAAAACATGAAGCGTCCCAAACAACAAGCTACCCCACTAAGAACAAAAACTGGGTCTTGGGCTCGCTCTGATAGTGAAAAAGCTAACACTTATGCTGATCACCTACATAAAGTTTTCGAACCACTTCCCAGCAGTAATCAACATCTGGACACTGAAATAGAGGAATACCTAATGTCACCTACCCAAATGTGCTTACCACTTAAACATGTGACACTAAATGAACTGAAAAGGGAAATCTTAAAACTCCAAGAAGGGAAATGCCCTGGCTATGACCTTATTGATGCTACACTTTTGAAACACCTTCCAAAAAAAGGAATACTTCTCATACTCGCTATCTTCAACGCATGCTTAAGATTGTCCTTATACCCAAGCCAGTGGAAAATAGCCCAGGTAATAATGATACTGAAACCGGGTAAACCTGCTCAAGAAGTGTCTTCTTATCGACCTATCAGCCTACTTCCGGTTATTGGTAAATTACTGGAAAAGATTATACTAAATAGAATGAGGGAACACTTAGCAAAGATAATTCCAACACACCAGTTCGGATTTAGAGAAGGCCACGGCACTGTCGAGCAAGTGCACAGGCTGGTTGACGTCATAAGCAGAGCGATGGAAAATAAGCAATATTGCTCCGCAGTCTTCCTGGATATTAGCCAAGCATTCGACAAGGTTTGGCATAATGGGCTACTCTTCAAAATTAAAAAGTCGAAATTGACAGGTGCCAGTAAAATGGCTATATATAAATCTATACTTAAGCCTATATGGACTTACGGTATTCAGCTCTGGGGCACAGCCAGCCATAGTAACATTGAAATACTTGAAAGGTTTCAAAGCAAAACAATGAGAGCCATGTTCAATATTCCACCACACATAAGCAACAAATATGTTAACCTAGATTTAAACCTAAGGACCGTGAAAGACGAAATCGAGATATACAGCAAGAAATATCAATTCCGACTGAACCAACATATAAATGAGCTAGCTGCCAAACTGCATGAAGAGGGCAGTCTAAGATTCTCTCGCCTTAAGAGGAACAGTATATCTAAATTAGCGACAAGATTCGCAGACAAAATATGAGAATTTGTACCGTTGGGTGCACATCTCTGCTAACAATACAATAGTTGATGAAAATCTGACAGCATATTAGATTATTGTTTGGAAAGAAACAGATCGCTAAGTAGCAGGATATATAATAAAAAAAAAAAAAAATTTTTTTGAGCGACTATAAAATATGACTCATAAAATAAACATAATAATACCTTACCTGCGGCGAGTAAAGGGCAACTCGCCACCCGACCATGGACCATGCCCGGGTCGAGGGCGCGTTGTGTTCCACGCGCGCCTCAAGGAGTGTCAGCATGATGACGGGGCCCCCCTCTAGAGGGCCAAAGCCTGCCGGGGTCGCGGGACTTATCTCATTACCGTGGCCCCGGGACATAACGGGCTATTGAAGGACACCGTGGATTTTAGTCAGTACAAGTCTGACAGTCCCTCCCGCCCTGCCCGGGGTGGGAGGACTCATTTGATGATTTTACCACGCTAAAAAAAAAAAAAAAAAAAAAAAGGAAAAACATCGTTTGCCAACCGCTTACAAAATATGTTTTTTTTTTTTACTTTAGAATTATCAACACTTTTAATGTTTTCAGGATGTTTATTTACTTTTAAAATGAAAAATTATTAACATATTTTTTATTTTAGGTGCTTACTTAGACATTGCAATCTTCTCTCAGAAAAAAAATTCAGACTGATCTGCTTTGAAGTGCATTTAATTTCATATCAATGCAAGAATAATTACTTTCCTTGAAATCGACAATTTTTCATAAACCCCAATTAAAAACCAAAAAAATCTGGATTACTTTAATTTTTAAGGTATTAGTATGTTTATTTTATGAGTCACTAGCTTCTGCCCGCGACTTCGTACACGGATCCTGTTGGTTATGCCAGCGACAACGCGGTCGTCAAAATCGAAGATCTGAAACGTCTGATGTCAAATTCTAAGAGCCCGGGGACGGGAAAACTACTGGATGCGGGAGACGATTCGAAACTTCCATGACTCCCACCCAGGGCAGAGCGGGAGGCAGTGGCGGGGCAAGACCTAAATTTGATGTGGGCAAGACTGATTTCGCGAGGCCCTGTTCTATGGCGACCTGAAGACGGATTTTATAAAATAATAAAAACAAACAAAACAATTAACACTGCCAAGTTTTTATTCATAAAAATACAAATTAGATTAACCGTATAGTTCGGTACCGGGTCCGAAACGGCCGCGACAAGTAAACCTACGCTGGCTCAGTAGTGGGTCCGAAATGGGCAGACGTTGTAGTCATACGACATCCTCATTAAATAATTAAAAAATATAATATTCTCTGCGTTAAATCCTATGAGTGCGCATTAATTAAGAATGTTAAATAAAAATCTGATTTGTTCACGCCATTAAAACTTCTACATTTACAACGCATTTTCTTAATTTACCATTACAAAATCCAAAAGTGTAAATACGATTTACGCCATTTTGATGGCAGTGCTGGGTTGGGCTAAAAATCATAAAAAATGTGGTTTCCGGATATCCAAGGTAAACTAAAGAAGGGATGAATAACTCGTCATTTAGTATTGTAACGAATTCATACGTAATTCAACATAAATTAGCAGTGGTAATGAAAAATTTGATATCTGAACTCGAAGTTTCGCGCCACTTGTGTTTGTTTACATTTTTATTTTTCACTTGGATCACACACACACGCTTATACTCAATAACAATTACGATAAATATCATGCCAAAGGAGATCATTCTTTTTGGGCCTTTTCTGAAAGTGCCGGCCAACGAAAAAAATTGGTACCTACGGGTAGTACTAGTTATTTGGAGCAATAGTTACTATGGCACAAAAGTTGTAGGATTACTCTCGGCCAAGTTATACAAGTTCGAAAATTAGTAATTTTCATACATTTTTTGATTTCTGGAAGTGCAGAGAAACACCAAATAATGATAAGTATTGCTAGAACTTGCGACCTCAAGAAATTTAACATAAAGTATTATCACACCTTTAATCCCTGAAGGGTTGGGCAGAGGTGTACCTAATTAAAATGAAAAATAATCTCTTTATTTTTGTGAAAAGAAATAAAATAATTTTAAAATATACAAATCTGCTGGTGGGTGGTCCCACCAGCAGATTTGTATATTTTAAAATTATTTTACAACGTTTTTTGTGTTTTTCAAAATTTTTTATTTGCTGGTGCATCGGGAACATAATCGAAGCTGCCTGTGGTAGGTGTCTTGGGAGAGCAACCTCCTAACAATACGAATCGTGACCAAAAGTAATGCTTTCTGAATCAACCACGTTTTTTTGGCTAATAAATCATCAACCGTGCTACGGTATCCTGCTAAGATAGTCCTGCGACCTGGTAGGCGTTTGGATCTTTAAGGGCCGCGCGTGGAACACGACATGCTGTCGTCCTTGGCCTGATCCTTGATAAGACAACTAGCTCCCCATTACTCGCCGTACGCGGCTGGATTGACATTTCGAGGGTGTCCTCACCTTCAGGTGTTCTGCCTCCTCATTCGCTGTCATTACTGCTGCAGAAGAAGTGGTAGCCTCCTTTCCGGATAGTTACCTTGTGATCTGAAAGCAGATTCTCCAGCATCTATGTCTATGAGTGGATCACCCGAATAGCCATGATCCCCTGGTGCGATCAGCTTCTCTAGTCGCCTCTTTATGGAGACAACGGACACAGACAGGGTTCCCATAGAGGGGCTTTAACCGCACCACTTCCACGTAGAGCCTTCAAAAGGGCGTTTGCCCCGCAAGGTTGGGTAACAGCGTGAAGGCAGCTCCGACGCCCCCAACCCGATCCTGTTTTTGACCCAAACGACAGAAAGGCTCCTTAAAGTTCCACGGGATGTCAAGGACGAGAACCAGTCTAGTCTCGTTGACTGGACGGCGATGCAAACCCGTCCCACCGTTTATTGTGGACCGTATTGTGACAGTATCGCATTCCGAAGGCTATGAGGCTCTTTCAGAAAACAATAAATGTATGAATGAAATGTACCGGCTCGTTGACTATCTTATTATCTGGAACGTAAATGGCAACTGAATGAAGAGGGTGGGCTTTTAATCAGCAAGAGGCACGGCGTCCTGACCTACCGCATGACGCAGGTCCTCACCAGACACGGAAGTTTCGGGAGGTACCTGTGTCTGATGAGGAAGGAGGAAATGCCTGGGTGTTCCATTGCGAAGGTCATCGTCATCATCACACGGTGGAGCATGCAGTGCAGGACTGCCCCGTTTTGGTTGAGCACCGCCGTGTCCTCACGACGGCGATAAGCGGAAACCTCTCGCGCCTGGCATTGGTCGAGGCCATGCTGCGGGGCGAGACGGAATGGGAAGCGGTCGCCTCCTTCTGCGAAGCAGTCATGCTCGCGAAGGAGGAGGCGGGCCGCGTGAGGGAAAGAACAGGGGGGGGCCCCCTTTAGAGGGCCAAAGCCTGTCGGGTTCGCGGGACTTACCAAATTACCGTGAACTTGGAACGTAAAGGGCTATTGAAGGACACCGTGGATTTTAGTCAGTACCTACAAGACTGACAGTCCCTCCCGCCCTGCCCTGGGTGGGAGGACATATTTGATAATTTTTAGATTTTATTTCTTTTCACAAATAAAATAAAGAGATTATTATTAATTTTTATGAACACCTCTGCCCAACCCTTCAGGGATAACAGGCGTGATGATATTTTATGTTAAATTGCTTGAGATCGCTAGTTCTAGCAATGCTCATCATTATTTGGTGTTTCTCGGCACTTTCAGAAATCAAAAAATGTATGAAAATTACGAATCTTCGAACTTGTATATCTTGGCCGAGACCAATCCTACAACTTTTGTGCCATAGTAATTATTGCTCCAAATGACTAGTACTACTCATAGGTACCAATTTTTTTCGTTGGCACTTTCAGAAAAGGCCCAAAAATGTATGGAGCGTGAATGTTCTCCTTTTATAAATAATGTAAAAAAGCCCAGATCTTAGCTTAATTCTCTAATACAGGGCCAAAAACACGAATTTTTCATTACCACTACTCAATTTGTATTCGTAATCGACAATCATATTTTTTTTTAATCGTAATGATGTGTGAAAGCGAGTATTCTAATCGATTCCATAATTGAATTTTTTGTCAACTTGAGTGAAGTGAGTTTGTTTTATTCTCGCTTTAAAAGAATTTGAGGCGCGAGGCCCCTTGTACCGCGAGGCCGTAGGCGGTGGCCCACGTCGCCCACGCCTTACGCCGCCTCTGGCGGGAGGGACTTTCAGATTCGTACTGACTAAAATCCACGGTTCCTTCAATAGCCCTTTACGTTCCGGGGTCATGGCAGGCTTTTGCCCTCTAGAGGGGGGCCCCGTCATAATGCTGACACTCTTTGAGACGCGCGTGGAACACAACGCGCCGTCGACCCGGGCATGGTCCAAGGTTGGACAGCGAGTCACCCATTACTCGCCGCCCGCATGCCCGAGCCTACGGTGGCTGGAGATCGTCTGCCGACGTCCGTCACCGTAGGCTTCTGCCACTGCGGCTGGGGTGGAGGGAGGACGCTGACCTCTCCTTCACGCGGTGCGCCTCCTCCTTCCATAGCATGACTGCTTCGCAGAAGGAGGCGACCGCTTCCCACTCCGTCTCGCCCCGCAGCATGGCCTCGACCAATGCCGGGCGCGAAAGGTCTCCGCCTATCGCCACCGTGAGGACACGGCGGTGCTCTGCCAACAGCGGGGCAGTCCTGCACCGTATGCTCCACCGTGTCCTCCGCTCCGGGCGATCCTCGCAGTGGCGACACCCAGGCGTTTCTTCGTCGTATGGTTGTATTGAATTTATGCAGTTCTAGTACATTTTTAGGGTTCCGTAGCCAAATGGCAAAAACGGAACCCTTATAGATTCGTCATGTCTGTCTGTCTGTATGTCTGTCTGTCTGTCTGTCCGTGTATGTCACAGCAACTTTTTGTCGAAAGTATAAGAGCTATCCTGTTAAAACTTGGTAGAAAGATGTATTATGTGAACCGCATTAGGATTTTCACACAAAAATCAAAACAAAACAAATTTTGGGGGTGCCCCCCATACTTAGAATTGAAACTCAAAAAAATTTTTTTCACCAAACCCATACGTGTGGGGTATCTATGAATAGGTGTTTAAAAATGATATTGAGGTTACTAACATCATTTTTTTCTAAACTGAACAGTTTGCGCGAGAGACACTTCCAAAGTGGTAAAAAGTGTGTGTCCCCCCCCCCCGTAACTTCTTAAATAAGAGGAACCCTTCATGGGCGAGTCCAACTCGCACTTGGCCGGTTTTTTATTTGGGTATTCAGTATTCACCGAAATACTTTTTTAGCATTGAAGTCCGGTGGGCACTGGGCGGCATGAACATAATTATTCTTCATGTTTTCCTAGTACTTTTTGTTCAGATCCCTTATTCAATTTCGGCACCAACACCTTCTTCGTGATCATGTTACTACGTTTTATGTCACGTCTCACGGAAACAGGATAAAAATTTGATCGTCTTGGTGGCGGCATGGCATTGATAATTCTGATAATATCGGCACAATAAGCTTAGAAACTCAATACAAACACATCGACCGGTCAATTGATGTTTTGATTGATACATTTTTCATTTTGCTGTCATTTCATGTCAGTTGCGTTTTATTATACCACATTTTATGTCACGTCTCACGGAAACGGGAAAAACAAAAAAAAAATCGGTAAAAAGTATCCTATATGTTTCTCCTGGTTCTAAGCTACCTCCCCACCAATTTTCAGCCAAATCAGTTCAGCCGTTCTTGAGTTATAAATAGTGTAACTAACACGACTTTCTTTTATATATATGTATAGAAGAAGAAGATATAGTAGCTCAAAAAAAAATTTTACTGGCGGGTACAAAAAATATTTTTTTTATATCCATCTGGCCTGGACCACCCTATAGGTAGATAGTAATATAGTATTGTAATTAACTTAATTAGTGTAGATTTCGCTTTTTGAGACTTTATGCAAATAATGGGCTTTTATATAATTTTCAAAAAAAAAAAGTTAATATTTTGTACTCATATTCCCAGTTTAAAGTAGTAGCAATTAGAAGGCGCTGTCGTAGAAAAGTGGACATTTTGGGAAATGGACGTTTTGGGAAGTGGACATTTTGGGAAATGGACATTCTAGGAAGTGGACATTTTGGGAAATGGACGTTTTGCAACCGGTGGACATTTTGGGAAGTGGACATTCTGAGCCCTGAGCGTTGTAGATCCCTGGTCATCCTTTTTTTTAGCCAACTTATCTAATATTTTTAATGCTCTTCGACTGTCACAAACGAGTTGCAGCATTGTATTTACCGACTTCACCTATAAAATTGAAATACAAAACCTTATTAAAATAAGAACATTTATTATATTACTAAAACAGTCTAAATACGGTACATTTTCCATGCTTACGGAGTGAAACAAAAACAAGAAATAGAAGAATATGAATAAACATTAACATAAACAAGAAATTACAAGTAAAGTAAATAAAGATTGTTGCAGTAGGGGTCCTTAGTTATTGCTGAACATTGCGATAAAAGTGTTTCATGAATAGCGATGCCGTTATTGTGGTTAATGCGTTGACGAAAACCGGTTGAGATCAAATGTCCTAAAAATGGATGCAGTCTTGAGGCAGCTGCCACAAACATTCCTTCAGAATCGAGAGAGAGAAGATACGATGCATCATTCGCATTCTTTCCAGCTTTTCCAATTTCAGACCTTTTACTATTTTGTGTAAAATTGGTGCGCATGAACCGTTCCGGCAATATAAAGGGAGGTGCGATGCTATCAGAAAATAGAGTAACGTCGTAAAACAAAACTACTTGAGGAACATCGGATTTGTTAATAATTTCAGTTTTATTTAATCCTTCCATTTTATTCGTGGCGTCAAATCTACTGCTTTTATTCGTGTCTAATGCTTTAAATGCATCATTCATTGTAACTTCAAATTTCCCAAGATCTGAATTGGACAAAGTTTGATATTCGTTTTTCTTCAAATCAGTATCGTTTGCGGAATTAATTTCCACATGAGCATTAGAAATCACCTCAGTTTTATTATTTTGATCACTTGTCTGGGTTGAAACGTCCCTTTCGGGTCTGTCCGAACCAATCAAAAGTTCGTATAGAGGCAAACTCTTCTCAGTAGTAATTTGAGGAATAGGAAAACTTTTTGATAATATTGACCTTGTCTCGTTCATGATTTGATATAAAAAACCACAGAATAAATCTAATAAAACACTTTCTTCCTCACGCACAATTTGGGCATTTAGAGCATTCGTGTATTCTTCAACTTTTATACCATCATTGTGTTGTTTCATAATAGCAGAAATTCTGCGGTCTGCACACTTGTGATTGTTAAAGTGGTTGTTGAAAGTATTCAAGTCCATTCCCACTCCTCCGTTTTGCCAAACGGAGAAAACTCTAGCATAAAATGTTAAGTATGAAAGTGGTATGGTTCTCCACTTCAACTTCAAAGGTGTCGTCGCCATAAACTTGCTTAGAAGCATTATTGTAACGTTCACGTTTTGATACCTTTGTTCAAATTCTTTAATTTGCCGGTCCTTATTTGCTTCTTCAATTACAGGATAAGGGTTGGCGTTACTGTAAGGCATCATTTTATTTATAAACCTTACATGCCTGGGTCCTTGGAATACAGTTTGTAGCGAGTCATCCACAAGAAAGAATACGTGGAAATTGAGTAAAGGATACTGTGTTGCCATGTTTGCAAGATAATCTGCATATAGCGAGAAAGGAACCGAGGTGCTTGAGCCTCGATGAACTATATGATGGTAGTAGACATTGCTTCCGGGTTTAGTCTCGTTGCACTTTATGATCAGAACAGATTGTTTTCGATATGCCATACCCAGCGTATAAAACACGAGGAAAGAAATTCCTAATAAGATCATTGTCATCCAACATGCCGAGATGTATTCTGAAAAAAGAGAATTATTTATTATCTATTTTTCATGTAAACATTATCTATAGCCGGGTCTCGTGGTTAAATACTGACAGCTGCACAGTTCAATCTGCGAGGTCAAACAGCTTGTCAAGGTCCGGTGGTCCGTGGCAGGGTGGCATACATAGCTAGTTAAAAATCCCAGCCAATCGTCACCTCAGGCTACCTGTAACGTACGCCCACGACAACGGACGTCGCAAGACGATCTCCGGCCACCGTAGGCTCGGGCATGCGGGCGGTGAGTTATGGGTGACTTGCCGCCCGATCATGGACCATGCCCAGGTCGACGGCGCGTTGTGTTCCACGCGCGCCTCAAAGAGCTGTCAGCAATCTGACGGGGCCCCCTAAGAGGGCCAAAGCCTGCCGGGGTCCCGGGACTGTCTCACCTGGTACTTAACCATGACCCTGGTACGTAAAGGGCTATTGAAGGAACACCGTGGATTTTAGTCAGTACAAGTCCGACAGTCCCTACCGCCCCACCCTGGGCGGGAGGACTCATTTGATGATTTTACCACGCAAAAAAAAGGCTACCTGTAACGTACGGTGACAGATGAGGAATCACACTGAGGTGTTAGACTTTGTTAAGGAAGCACTTCTAGTATAGAGCGCATCCAGCTGTTTATATCTTTATATTCTTCTATCTGTGTTACGTTGCTATGGGTTGTTATTCTTCTTCTAATTGGACTTGACAAATATACATTTATTTAAACAACATATTATTTTTCTTATTCTTTAATATGGTAGCAGAGCGTTAACAATTAACATTGTTTAGTTGCAATAGTGGAAAACTAACGAGTTCTCAATTATGCAATCGTCCGGCGTAAAAATCGAGATCGGTCGACTCGACGGTATCACTAACTGGCAAACATGGAGATACAAGGTAAAATTACTGCTAAAGAGTACTCCAGGTACGCTAGAAGCAATTGAAGGCAAGTTAATTAAGCCGAAAGATCCAGGACAAACGGCTAAAACTGATGATTTACAAAAGTTTAAGAATGAAATGGATATGTTTCAAAAATGTGACAGTCAAGCACTTCTAATTCTTACTACAAATATGACTGAAGAAACTTTACAAAAGGTAATGCGATGTGAAACGTCATGTGAAATGTGGAAAGAGCTTCATAGGCTTTATGATGGAGCAAAGGAAGACAGGAGCTACGATCTCTGCATGAGGTTCTTCCGCTACCAGAAAAGTGAGGAGCATGATATGGCCACACATATTTCGACTCTCAAGACTGTTTGGTATGACTTGAACAATGAAATTGAAGGAAATGATCTACCAGAAATTTTATTGATATGTAAAATATTGGATACACTTCCTGAGCAATATTTCAACTTTAAGTCGAGCTGGCTGTTGATGAATAAGAGTGACAAAAATATAGAAAACCTGACGACACAAGTATGTGTTTTTGAGAGGTCTTTAGATCAGAAGAATTTAGAAGAAAGCGGAAGTAGCAATGGACTTCTTATGTTAAGAGGAGAGAAGCGCTACGCAAAACAAGGGATTAGCAAAAAGAAATGGAAGAAATGCAATTACTGTGGAGAAGGCTTTCACAAAGTCACATCTTGCAAGAAGTGGATTGCGGACGGTAGACCTCCAAAACCTCCAAAGCAATCTTCAAATATTGGTATGTTGACAGGCCTAGTTCTAGCCTGCGATAAAAAAGAAACAGATAAAGACTTGTGGTATGTGGACAATGGCGCGACAAGCCACGTCACTAATAGAAGAGATGTATTTCGCACCTTCAAAGTTTTTGACGAGCCTCATAAAGTTATGACAGCCAATGGAGAGGTGATTGAAGCCATAGGAAAAGGCTCTATTCAACTTGAAGCTGACATAAACGGCCACAAAGAGTTACTGGTCTTAACAAACGTATGGTACGTTCCAAGCATTGAACGCAATCTATTTTCTGTGCTAGCTGCACAAGATACGCTAAAGAATAGCATCTTTCAGTCAACTGCTCAGTCATGTTATGTGAAGAACGATGACAAAGTTATTTTAGTCGGGAATCGCGACAAGTATGGTGGTTTGTACAAACTTAAAGTAAAAGTACTAATGCCTAAGCTTGAGATAAACCAACTAACGACGTCACAGAATCTTCAACTCTACCATGAACGCCTTGGACATCAGAACAAGAGACATGTAGCAAAACTGATACAAAGAGAGCTTGGAGTGAAGCTAGACTCAAGTTCTGCTGATATCTGTGAAGGCTGCGTCTTCGGCAAGAGCCATAGGCAGAAGTTCGGAGAGAGACCAAGAGCAAACAAACCTGGAGAACTAATCAGTACAGACGTATGTGGTCCATTCCCTTACTCGATCTCCAAGTCCAGATATTATGTTCTGTTCAAAGACTCCTTCACAAAATATCGATGGATCTACTTCCTGAGACAGAAGTCTGAAGTTCACGCTCGCTTGAAGGACTTTCTAGCAGAAGCAAAAACTTCCGGACACGTCGTGATGGAGTTGCTAAGCGATAATGGAGGTGAGTTCGATAACGAACAAGTACGTAATACTTTGAGAAAATATGGCATAAAACAAAGATTTACGATGCCATACACTCCAGAACAAAACGGGTCCTCAGAAAGAGAGAACCGTACAATCGTGGAGATGACAAGAGCACTGATGCACGCCCATGAAAAGATACCAGAGGGTTTATGGGCAGAGATAGCCAAAGCTTCTGTTTACATATTAAACAGAACGGGACCTACTCCTATAGAAGAAAGGTCACCGCATGAGCTCTGGTACGGCAAGAAGCCCAAGATTAATCATTTGAAGATCATTGGAAGCGATTGCTATGTGCATGTTCCAAAACAAAAGAGAGAAAGTAAGATTGGCAGAAAAGCTGAGCAAGGTATTCTTATTGGGTACGACGGTGATGAAGGATATCGAATTTTCAATGTAAAGGAATTGAAACTGATCAGATCTCGAGATGTTGTATTTGATGAGTTAACTTCACTTGAGAAAACTAAGATTGACACAACTTCTGCAATACCTGAACCTAAAATAAACACCTACGAGCTGCCAATGCCTCTTACAGATTCTAAAACTGTTTATGAAGAGAGTCACTCTCGTCCACCTTCAGAAGCAAATGAAAGCGTCGAAGAAGATTATCAGTCCTTAGAGGAAGATGAGCCTGTAAATGATGAACCTGTAAATACGGAACCTACGACACGACAACTGCGTGATCGAAGCCAGATCAGACCTCCACAACGGTTTGAACAGTTTGTTAGCGAAGCTGTATCTATTCCTGAACCGACTACATATCAAGACGTCTTGCGAAGCTCTGAAAAAGATAAATGGATCGAAGCGATGAACAATGAAGTCAAATCTTTACAAGATAATCAGACCTGGGAACTGACAAACTTACCTAAGAATAGAAAAGCACTAAGATGTAAATGGGTATTTAAAATCAAAAAGAACCCTGACGGTACTGTCGATAAGTACAAAGCACGATTAGTTGCTGTTGGATATTCACAGAAGAAGGGAATTGATTATGACCAGACATTTAGCCCTGTCGCTAAAATGAGCACAATCCGAATACTACTAAGTATTGCTGCCAATGAGAATTTAGCACTCAGACAGTTTGACGTCTCTACAGCCTTCTTATATGGCACGGTCAAAGAGAAAATCTTTATGAGCCAACCGGAAGGATACGATGACGGGACTGGTCGCGTATGCAAACTGAAAAGAAGCTTGTATGGGTTGAAGCAGGCACCTAAATGTTGGAATGAGTGTATCCACGACTTTCTTATGGAGACAGGTTTCATCTGTAGCGAAGCGGACCCCTGTGTCTACATCAGAGAACGTGGACAAAAGAAGATAATGCTCGCGCTTTATGTAGATGATGGACTGGTGGCCGCGTCAGATGAGAAAGAGGTTGACGATTTCATTGAAAATGAATTAAAACGGCGATTTAAAATCACCACGAAAGTACCGTCCTATTTTCTTGGCCTGGAGATAGAACAACACAAAGATTGTACTATAAAAGTTCACCAAACTGCTTACGCTAGAAAATTGATAGAAAAGTTTGGAATGAGCAATTGCAAGGCGGTTGGGACACCCATAATAAAATCCGGGAAAGAAGATGAGGAACAAGAAAATCCAGAAATGCAAGTTTTTCCTTATCGTGAAGCTGTTGGATCTTTGTCCTATCTGATGGTTGGAACTCGACCTGACATTGCGTATGCGGTTGGGGTAGTATCTCGAAACCTACATAAACCTACCAAACGCAATATTCAACAGGTGAAGAGAATATTTAGATATTTGAAAGGGACTATCGACACTGGACTTGAGTACAAGAAAGGTGAAAAGCGTCTCATCTGTTACAGTGATGCAGATCACGGCGGAGACGAAGCGAGCGGATGCTCAACGAGCGGGATTGTATGTCTGTACGCTGGCTCAGCAATATCCTGGCGAAGTTCGAAGCAATCCATGGTTTCCCTATCATCCACAGAAGCGGAGATAGTTGCAGCCAGTGAGGCTAGTCGTGAAATGGTTTGGTTGAGGAGATTGTTCCAAGATCTAAAAACAAACCTAGATACGCCTACTTTGCGAATCGATAATGAGTCTGCAATTAAGCTCGCATATAATCCTCCATACGAGCAGCACCGCAAGACTAAACATATAAAACTGAAACACTTCTATGTGCGACAGTGTGTATCCGAGAAGGATATAACCATAGAGCAAGTACCGACTGCAGATCAACTTGCTGACATTTTTACGAAGCCTGTTTACAAACCGAGACTGGTAAGGCTCTGTGAAGAGTTCGGCTTGAAGAAGAGGGAATGTTAAGGAAGCACTTCTAGTATAGAGCGCATCCAGCTGTTTATATCTTTATATTCTTCTATCTGTGTTACGTTGCTATGGGTTGTTATTCTTCTTCTAATTGGACTTGACAAATATACATTTATTTAAACAACATATTATTTTTCTTATTCTTTAATAGACTTGGCCACAGCGGCTAGGCTCGCCACCACAATACTGTCGGAGTCTGGCACCAAACAGTTTTTAATGAGTTACTACGTCAGCGCACCGCAGAGTTTCCAGTTCCTTTTAGGTGGGGTTGCCCTATCTTCGGTCTCATCTCTTTTGGGCCAGATTGAGGCCGACTGAGGCCAAGAGCAAAAACATCGTAAATAATAAACAGAAGAAGAACATGAGGATGAGAGCATCATAATATTAAAGAGAAGGTTTACCAGGCCAACGGGCGGCGAATTTTTTAGGGGTGTAGCGTATCCCTCCCCACCCAAGACCGTCGAGGCTCGGCGCTGGATGTTGACGAACTCCACCATCCCCGCCGCCGCCATCTACCTTCAGCAGCGGATATTGTTCATTGCGTTTTGTCTGTGGAGCGCTCTCCACCATTATGGTGCCTGTAAGTAATTAATTACTTTTTTTTTAAAGTATGAAAACACATGAGCAGTATGAAAACATCAAGCCCCTTCGTACAAAACGCGACGCAAGTCTCCGATACCTTACGACTTTGGTGTCCATTGACGCGTGTCTGTGGTTCTCTATGGTTCGACTGCGTCGCGCATTGTAAAGGTTTTTTTTTGTGGAAAGAAAA
This sequence comes from Agrotis exclamationis, assembly GCA_950005045.1. NCBI lineage: Eukaryota > Metazoa > Arthropoda > Insecta > Lepidoptera > Noctuidae > Agrotis > Agrotis exclamationis. Next base: position 11,927,634 of record OX465419.1, read on the forward strand.
ACTAAAAAGCGCCTCTAGTGTACGAAAGAGGGACAATTTTATCTATTGCAATTTAACGTCAAGTTCCCGTTTACGACACAAATATGGTGAAAAGTCACGCTAGGTCTTCTGACCGCTTCTGTTTTCTGTTTCTAACAGGCTAGCTTCGACATTGCCTTTCTTCCATAGACAGTTCAAAGTCTGTTTCCTTTAACACCTATTAATTTCTGCCAACGAAAAAATTGCTTTTATAATTAAGTGAAACCAAAATACTTACGTTACCCTCCTATAGAATATCAGGTTATAATATTCAATTTAAAACTCAGATTAATCAACGTATGTGAAAAATTGAAACCGGGAGAAGCACATTTGCAACAAATTTTGTGACATTCCAAATTTGAAATGAACGTCATTTAGTTTTGTTTTAATTTAATTTTTGTAACTATGCTATGCCAGTAATGGAGTAAACTTTTTGGTTGAAAATCTAGACAATCGATATTTTTGTACGGGAAAATCATAACGCGCGAGCCGATGAATTTGAAACTCACATAATCAAACACGTTCTTCGATAATCAAATCACCCCAAGTTTTAAACTTAGCATAAATAATCTCACAATCAAATAAAGGATGCTTATTTATCTATTTTTCATAAATCAAGTCAATCAATAAATGGATCGACAGGCCTGTTGGTCTAGTGGTTAGTGACCCTGACTGCTATGCCGGAGGTTGTGGGTTCGATTCCCACCCAGGACAAATGTTTGTGTGATGAGCACGATAGCACGATCATTTGTTCTGTGTCTGGGTGTAATTTATCTATAATAATATAATTTATTTTGTAAATATTTAGGTTTAATTAATGTATTTTAGTTTTAATTTTAATTTTATTATTAGGCTTAAATCATTAATATATTTTCTTTAAAAAAAATCTATAATATGTATGTATTTAGAAATATATAAGTGTGTTTATCAGTTGTCTAGTACCCATAACACAAGCTCTGCTTAGCTTGGGACTAGATGGCGTTGTGTGATAGGTGTGGAATATTAAAAAAAAAAAAAAAAACGGATAGGTATTCAGTTTCTATGAAACATCTTATTCGTTCGGTATTAATCTAGGAACCATCCAAAACCCTTGATCTCTTGTAGGGCTCTTGTGAATGAGTTAATTTTATTGTGCGGGTGGCCTACATGGATGAGTGAGAGCGAAAAGTGTAGTGTGTTATTATAAGAGCATTTTCTGTGAGTGTAGGCAGTCATGTGTACTGTGTACATGTGAGACCTAACGGCAGAATAGATCAATGACCTTGAAGGCTAGATAAGCCAGAGATAAACGTCAAAATAGGTAGCTTTTTTTAAATAAAGTCAAAATAAAGTACAGTACATACAGTATATCCTACTTAGTGTCCCATTGCTGGGCAACGGCCTCCCCTTTTTAGGGTTCCGTAGCCAAATGGCAAAAACGGAACCCTTATAGATTCGTCATGTCTGTCTGTCTGTCTGTCCGTCCGTATGTCACAGCCACTTTTTGTCGAAAGTATAAGAGCTACCCTGTTGAAACTTGGTAAGTAGATGTATCATGTGAACCGCAATAGGACTTTTACACAAAAATAAAAACAAAACAAATTTTGAGGGTGCCCCCATACTTAGAATAGAAACTCTAAAAAAAAATTTACACCAAACCCATACGTGTGGGGTATCTATGAATAGGTCTTTAAAAATGATGTTGAGGATACTAGTATAATTTTTTTCTAAACTGAACAGTTTGCGCGAGAGACACTTCCAAAGTGGTAAAAACGTTTCGAAAATAAGAGAATGATAAAACTAAAAAAAAATATATAATGTAGACCTCAACAAAAACTTCCAACAAAAATTGGTTTGGAAGACATGTAGTTAGCAGTTTTTGAGATATAGTACATTTTCAAAAACCGCAAATATAACTTTGCCATTCATACAAACACTATGAAAAACAAAGTTATTTTTATTGTTTGTGTATACTACTTACTAATCTCAATATAATTATATCGGTCCCTAATCTATGTTTGCTACTACGGAACCCTTCATGGGCGAGTCCAACTCGCACTTGGCCGGTTTTTTCCTTCAAAACCTCTCTATTTTGGGCAATTTCTGGTCATGTCTGAAAAAGCATATCATCATAATATTAATGTAGGTTAATTTCGCACTTGGTCGCGGGACGGTCTCGTCAGGTAACCGTGACCCTGGAACGTAAAGGGCTTTTGAACGATCACCGTGAATTTTAGTCAGTACAAGTCTGACAGTCTTTCCCGGGTCTGGGAAGGACTCATTAGATGATTTTACCACGATAAAAAAAAGGATAAGCTCATCTTATCACTTTGAGGTTTGCCTGTATTGATGTACAAATACCGGCATGGATCTTGAGCGCTGACCTTTACCTGCGCAGAAGTGAGTTATTAGGTCCCTTTGGTAGATGAATGAGGAACGGGGGCGGGGAAAGTGTAGTGATTGGCCCGCGTAGCGTGCCGTAGAGCATCGCGTCATAGCCGCCACTCGGGATTCGTTGTTTTGTGCGTTTTATTGTGCGTTTCATTTGTCGATAAGTGTACGATGCGCAAAGCGATCCCCACTCTTACGCCGAGCGCTCAAGAACTGTGCCGGTAACTGTAAGATAAAGAAATAAATAAAGATTTTTTTCTCTGAACGAACAATAGCGTAAGATGCATAACAATGTCATAATTCACCTTCAGAATTGCAAAGTCTGCAAAATTCAGGAACAATTGTAACTGCAAGGCGTATGAATATACGTGAGACGAATTCGATGTTGAATCAACAGAATTATGGCGGAAAATGTAAACGTGCCACCGTCACATATTATATAGGGACTTACGTGCGTATTCAGTTAAAAGTTATTCATCGAGTGTTAGGACGCCACACGCGCATTAGTCATTACTATTTATTTTCTACTATTCATATTTAAAACAAGTGGATTTAACTAGAAAACGCAAATGACGGTAGGTGTTTACATTTTTATTTTTTGTGATAACGAACTTTCGTAGTCGTGTTATTCAGGTGAAAAGTAATTAATTCTTTTTTTTTCCTAAAAAATAAACCAAACAAGCATACTTCTTTTTGTACCGTAGTTTTCAAAAAAATATTATTACTAAAAAGTTGTAAAAATAACCGTGAATATTGTAGAAGTGACGGATGATCCGATCATTGATAAAGTACCCCCTATGCTATTCAAAAACTGGCCTTCATGTCTTGGCTTCTCTACTTATGATGATCAATCCCTCATGAACGGTCTGGTACAAGTGGTTAATTGCAGAAATGGGTGTATTTACATAATAAGAACAATTCTGTTCCAACTAATTTCTTCAAATACATCGTATTTGTGGTGTTTCAAAAGGCTTGGCATCAATATTGATTTTTTGTAACTATTCCAAAAGAGGATAATGCATTTATTTGCAGTATTGAGCCATTTAAAAATATTTCCCAGAACTTTAATAAAGCCTTTTTCGTAAACCTTAAAACTATTTATGTCCCTAAAAAAATTTCAAGCGATAAAATTCACAAGAAATGTCATATATGAAATTATCAAATTATTATTGTACGTCTTTTAATTCACATTTTATTTAGCTGTGAATCGTTCTTCGCTTTCGTATTATTACAATACGATTTTTATTCCGCTTCTGTTAATAGTAGAACCAATGGCAAGTGATGAGTGAATACTACAAAGAACAGCATCCATTACTATGTGAGGAGATATCGGAAGACGAACACTTCAGCCCTCGATTTCATCGGAGGTTGCGACCTTCGACTTACAGAGGTCGAACCAGGACCAACCTGAAGGGAGCAGCTTCAATTTTCACGCGTTGGCCAGGTACACATTCTGTTGTTTTAAGAAATAATATTATAATTTATGTAATATTGAGAGTAGTGGTTGCCACGGTATCGGCCTCGACTAACGAGTTGTAGTTCGTGGGTTCGAACCCAGCCAGGTGCATTACTTTGTGTAATTTATTTCATCAACACTGCTCTCAAAATAATGAAGGGAACCCGGCATGTCCTAGAATCAAAAATTCGAAGATATGTGACATCTACCAACCCACGCTAGGCCCGCGCGGTGGATATATAGCCTGCTTACTCTCTCAGAGAGGAGGACTGTGTCCCAGGCTGATGATGATGAATATTATATTAGATACCTACTAAAAAGTATTTTCAGCAACAAAACAAGTCAATAGTGCTTCGCACAGCATTAAGAAAATGATCCTATCTCCCAAACTCGAACCAACCGATATGGTGGATTCATAGATTCCACATTTATGTTAAGAAGTTTAAAGCTGTTTTAAAAAAAACTCGACTGTGAGTTGGACTCAAACTGACACTAACTAGGCCATTGCAATCCAGGACCATTATTAAAGCATCTGGAGTTCTTATCCAGAATTCTGAAAAGGTCCTGCTTGGCGTAGAATTTTTCTTTCTGCACAAAAGCCTTACGATTTGTGATGCAGGCGTTATTCATTTAAAAAAATTTAAAATTAAGATTTTTTTTTCTATCTTTCCAGATCACTGGTCCTCTTTTCTTGCGTACTGGTGGATAGGACTCGGAATGATTAGTCTTATGACGTTTATAATCTATAACAGCCTGTTTGCATTTGCTATGTTACCGACTGCTAAACTGAAGTCTACAAGTTTGATATTAGCAAATACAAATGACAAATCGTCAACAAAAACTTTAACAGACGTATTTATGCATGTATTTGTCAAACAACATGAAGATTTTGACTTTAATAAATACATGCCTCATATCAACGAAATATCAAATAAATACGATAACATGAAATATAATTTAATGGTTATAGTTAATGACACAACTAGTTTGGGTTGGTTGAGTGCTGAAGAAAATAATGAAATAGCTATGAATTCGCTTTGGAAAAAAGACTCCAAAATAGAAACACCGAAATCTAATATTGATATTCATTATATTACTTTGTCGGCCTACATGGAAAACTCGCCTTTAAAAAAGTATTGGAAGACGTTACCTGAACATCTTATTGAATTCTTAGCACGTTCTGTTTCTATTTGGGACAAAGGAGGTATCGCTTTCGATCCTGATATTTTAACTCCTAGAACAGAGAATACCATATACAAAGAGAAATTACACATTTTATTTAAAAAGTTTGATAATAAACCTGACAACGAGAATAAAACAAACAAATCACATAAAATTACTAAGAAGAAAAAAAAGTTAAATAATATTCGCGACATAATTAATGCTTTGGAACATGATGACGAAGAAATTAATGCTTTTTCTCAGCAAACTCTTGCTGAGGCTGAAAACATAAAAACCCCAATTGTAACGAGGACTCAGCGCCACTTGGCTACTGTAACTGAAGCCCCACACAACACAGAATTTGAAAAGAATACGGAGCCCTTTGTTTATACACAAGGTCATCTTCGTGTAAATTTCTCAAGTGATGGTAACAATAAGGATACTAAAGACCGATTTGAGGCAAACACAGACTCGGCTTTGGATACCAGTCAGAATATCACTAAGTTTAGTCTGCTACCTTTATTTTTAGAATTCATATTTCATAATAAACTTCAAGATAAACAAAGCCCAACAGAAGCAGACAATACGAACAGAACACGCAGACGTGTAATAGAAGTACCATCAACTGAAGATGTTAAAAGTTCCCTGTCAACTCATTCTCTGGATAAAGTCGAGAAAACGGTTGGAGATGCATACAAACCAGTAATTATTTCAGCGGCAGGGATTTACAATAAATCAGAACATTCAGAATCTCTCACAGGTAACCCCAGTAAAGATGAAAAATTAGAGAAAAATCGATTAACGATTGATTTGAGAGGGAATATTATAGCGACTGATACAGCTTGCCATGCCTTCTTAGGTACAATATTTAGTAATGCCGTTCATCACAGTGAGGAAGAAAGTGTAACAGATTTTATAATTGCTGAACTAACCATTTTTTGTAAGGGACTATTGTCTTCGTGTATGGGTATTGATTTGATTTTACTATAATTGTTTTAACTTTAATTATTGTTACTTTATTTAGGTTTGTGTATTAAATTATTTAATTTTATGTATAGTTTTTTTAAGACATGAATGACCATGCCACGTAAACGCCGAATAAATAGAATAATATATAGGAATATGAGTGAAATGATGACAAAAGGTAATTTTCATTCTGGTATGCTTGGCTTAGTTGTAAAATAAAACAATATCTATTTTTTAGCAAATAATTTATTTCCTTGCTCGTTTAATTACTTCACTTAATTACTAACAAAGTCGTGATTCAAATATTAGTAAATACTTCACAATATTTGGCTCACAAGTTTTATTTTCTTAATTTATGGCAGCAAGTACATAATGTTTATAGAAAAAATAATAGACTAGATACTTCGTAATTCTTACCAAGTAGAAGTATGAAATATTCATTTTGTCAGTTAAGACAACAAATCTAGTAAGTATGGCTTTGTAGAAAAAAATATAAACTCCACATGTACAAACCGTAACCGTAAGGAATTGTCTTAAAGTTGATACAGTTGTTACAAGAACTCTTTGTACCTACACTTTTGTTATTGAGATTGCACACCAAAGGTTGTTTTCAAATGTCATGCTCTTAAAATTTAAATACTTCGGTATTTTATACTTATTTACTATATAATACATATTGCACAAATGCACAGTATGTTGTATCACAAACAAATGCCAAGACTTATTTTTATGGAACCTAATGTTACAAGACGGTCATCTTCTACGACGGTGCTACATTTCTTCTTTCCACTGGTATCTCCCATCTACCATACCAATTGTTTTGTGAACGTTTACAATCTCTTACTCTATCGATTGGCTCACAACGTTTACTAATTGACCAATAAACGTAGCCCGATGGACACTGATACACAAAACCACTTAACTTATTCGATTTATCGGTTTTACATTTGAGGAAGGCTGGTGAACATTCAGTGTCTTTTTCAAATGAAAAGTAGCCGGCACTCGGACATGCAAGACTTTCTTTGGTGGCCACAAGCTGTAAAAGAAAAAAAAACTCGTTTATATTTACATTCTTGAATAACAAAGATTATATTTTTGTAATATGCTGAAATATAAGTAGGTACTTACTGGTTCTTTGTAATATCTGTCCAATCTTTTAAATCTTCTTTTTTGTGCTATTTTCCCATCGCATTTCTTGTCGGCTTTGCTTTCTTCTGCACAACGAGTTTGATTTTCATCGTAAATAGTGTTGTTAGGACAAGTGAATACGGCAATTTTCACGTCGTGTGAGTCTTCATCTTCATCACATTGATAGAACAAATTACAGTACTTGGGATGTCTTTTAAACGACGTTGGGCATACAAACAATGATTGGTTTTCATCAGTCTCTGGGCATTTACTTTCTGATGTATTTTCATTTGTGCTACTTTCTGTTGTTGAGCTTTCATTTGTTTGTTCCGTAGTTGACTGCTGTGTAGTTGATTGTTCAGTGGTTGTACCTTCACCATTTGTTGTTTCTTCGGTTGTACTTTGTTCAGTTGTAGTTGATTGTTGGGTTGTGCTTTGCTCGGTAGTAGAAGATTCAGTGGTTGAAGTAGATTGTTCTGTTGTGGTTTGCTCTAAAGTCGTAGGTTGCTCTGTAGTTGGAGATGCTTCTGTTGTTTGCTCAGAAGTGGTAGAGTCTTGAGTCGTTTGTTCGGAAGTGGTTGATTGTTGTGTAGTGGTTTGCTCTGATGTCGTCGGTTGTTCGGTTGTGGTCTGTTCAGATGTTGTTGATTGTTCGGTCGTTGTCTGTTCAGATGTTGTCAATGGTTGCGTCGTTGTTTGCTCCGAAGTTGTTGACTGTTCTGTTGTAGTTTGTTCGGAAGTTGTGGACTGTTGAGTAGTAGTTTGTTCGGAAGTTGCAGACTGTTCAGTAGTTGTTCGCTCTGAAGTCGTAGACTGTTGTGTCGTCGTTTGCTCAGAAGAAGAAGGTTGTTGTGTTGTTTGTTCAGAAGTCGTCGATTGAGTAGTTTGCTCCGAGGTTGTAGACTGTTGAGTGGTCTGTTCTGAAGTAGTCGAACTTTGTGTAGTTATTTGTTCAGAAGTTGTGGATTTTTGTGTAGTTGTTTGTTCAGAAGTTGTGGATTGTTGTGTCGTTGTTTGTTCAGAAGTTGTGGATTGTTGAGTCGTTGTTTTCTGAGTACTGGTCGACTGTTGAGTAGTCGTTGGTTCAGAAGTGGTTGACTGTGTTGTTTGATCAATACTCGACTGTGTCGTGGATGTAGTTTGTTGCGTTGTCGTAGTGCTTTCGGTTGCTGGAGGTTGATTTTCACTTTGTGATTGGGAACCACTACAGTCTCGTGGTGGATATACTGACTCTTCGTGATTACAAGTTTCAACAGCAGGATCCCATATTGTACCTTCACCACAGTCAAAGTGATAAACAGAGAATCGTTTACCATCACCATCCCAGTCTACGCATCTATAAAATTTCTTACAGTCGTTAGGATTGGCATAATAACCTGCTTTTTCACATGTGATGTTTTGATTTGCAGGTTTCTTAGACGTTTCTTCTTGAGAGCAATTTGATGATCCTTGTGTACTTTCTGTAGTAGATTGAGATGATGATGATGTTGATGATGATGGATTACTGGATGACGATTCCTCTGTGGTCGATGAAGACTCGCTACTAGAAGATGAACTAGAAGCCGTCGATGTTGTACTTCCGTCTTGATTTTGATTACAAGAAGGATTAACAACATCTTGTGGGTGATTACAAGTGGTAATATCCTGATCCCATATAGTACCTTCGCCACAGTCAAAGTCATATTTCGTATAACCTCCTTTTCCATTGTCAACGCATCTATAGAACTTTTTGCAATCTTGTGAATTTCCAAAGTAACCTTCACTGTCACACGTATCTTTATTGCCTGAAGCCGTGCCTTGATTAGATCCAGATGCTGTTGTACTGGATAACGTAGTACCAGAAGCGGTTGTTCCAGAAGCCGTTGTTTCAGATGCGGTTGTTCCAGAAGATGTTGTTCCAGGGGATGTTGTACTAGAAGATGCTGTACTAGATGATTCTGTGGTTGGACTGTTATCATCGTCATGCATTACAGGATGTGCTCCACTACCTCCATGACAAGTTTCAACTTGATCTATATGATTACAAGCTTGAATTTCAGAGTCCCATGCCGTGCCTTCACCACATGTAAAATCGTATTTCGTAAATCCTCCTTGACCGTTATCTACACATCTATAGAATTGCCTGCAATCATTCTCGTTACCGTAAAATCCTTCTGATGAACAAACACCACTTCCTGATTGGGAAGGCTTATTAGAATTTCCGTTATCATATTCATCTTCTTGTTTATCTGGAATCTGAGGTTCAGAACTAGAAGTATTTATGTCATTATTTTCAGTTGTTTGCGGATGTCCTTCAGTTGTTATAGGTTTGCTAGTTGTTTGATAACTGCAATTTGTATCTCCGGTATCGTGATCACAAGCTTGTATATCTTGAACCCAAATCGTACCTTCACCACAAGAAAATTCGTACTTTGTAAATCCTCCCTTATTATTACTAACGCATCGAATAAATTTCTTGCAGTCATTAGGAACTTTAAAGAATCCTTCTGATGTACATTGATTACTGATGCTAGATGATGGGGAAGACGAAGTTTGGGTTGATTCGGTTGTATGTTGAATTTGTGAAGTTGTTATAGAATCACCCGCACCTACATCTGGCTGATTTTCAGTCGTTTGAGCGATTGGTGGAGAACCAGTGGAACATTTTCTGCTGCTCGATTCGTGATCACATGCTTGTATTTCTTGATCCCATACAGTTCCATCTCCACACGTGAAATCGTATTTAGTATAACCTCCCTTTCCATTATCTACGCATCTATAGAACTTTTTACAATCATTCGGATCGCCATAAAAACCTTCATGCGAGCAAGTTCCAGAAGAAGCAGGCGGTCGTTGGGTTTGCTGATCATTTTCATATCCAATCGTTGATGAACTGGACATACTTGTTGCTTCCGTATAAATTTCATCATGTTCTGGTTGTGAGACTTGTGTGCTAGAACCACTTTCATTACCACCACAGGCTTTATCAGCCGTAGCATGATCACATGCTAATATTTCCTGGCTCCAATAAGTACCCTCACCACACGTAAATTCATATTTCGTGAAGACACCTTGGCCATTGTCAACACATCTGTAAAACTTTTTACAGTTCTTCCTATCACCCATAAATCCTTCTTTGGAACACTTTTCACTCGGTTCACTATCCGGATAGCTGTTGACCGTTGACGTGCTTGTTTTTTCGGTACTCTGAGGATATCCTTGGTCCTCCGTTTCAGTAGTTAACGTACTCTGTATCGGTCTCTCGCTGGATGTGTGAGCTGTGTTATGTCCCGTGTTGCCACAATCTTTGACCGCCCAAGCATGATTACAAGCTTCAATACTTTGATCCCATAATGTACCTTCACCACAGCTAAATTCATAGCGGATATATTTACCATTGCCATCATCAACGCACCGATAGAATTTCTTGCAATCGTTTTTGTCTCCAATAAAGCCACTGTTTATACAATTATTGCTTTCACTTGGTACCTTTGAACTTTCGGTTGTAATAGTATGAGTCGTTGAGCTTTGTGTGGTTATATCAGACCCTGTATCAATGTTGGAAGGATAGCCGTTATCAATTTCATCATTCAAGGTAGGATGATTTTGCGTAGTAGTTTCGTGGTGACTGGTGGTAGTTTCGGCAGTGCCACCACACGTTTTCACTGCCCATGCATGGTTACAAGCTTCGATTTTTGGATCCCATACGGTTCCTTCCCCACAAGAAAATTCATATTTCGTGAATGATCCTTTGCCATTATCTACGCATCGATAAAACTTCTTACAGTCCTTTTGATCACCCAAAAAACCGCTTTTTGTACAGTCATTAGTAGCCACAGAAACAGTTGTTACAGATTCTATTACAGTTGAAGTACTCGGTATGGAGCTTGGCTGAAGTGTAGACGAACTGGTAATTAGCTCTCCCTCTGTTGAACTACTGTCGACAGCGTCATGACTAGTTGTAGGCTTAGCTTGAGTCGTAGATTCCTGATGACTAACTGATGATCCTCCACATTTTTTGACAGCCCAAGCGTGATTACAAGCTTCAATATTAGAATCCCATACTGTCCCTTCGCCGCATGAAAATTCATGACGAGTATAACCTCCATTGCCGTTGTCAACGCATCTGTAAAACTTTTTACAGTCATTTTCATCTCCCATGAAGCCACTAGATGTGCAAATAATATCACTTGGTTTTTGGTTTTGTGGTTTTTTAGTCGTCGTAGTCGATGTAGAGAAATCATTATTTGCTGAACCATAACCAGTATCATAGTCATCATTTTGTGTAGCAATCGATTCAGCTGTTGACTGAGTAATAACTGTACTCTGTGTATGGGCAGTAGAAAGGGTATTTTGTTGTTCTGTCGTCGTCTCCGCGTTAATAATTCCCGGAGATGCACTACCACCGCATCTTTTTACGGCCCAGGCGTGGTTACATGCTTCTAGATCAGGATCCCAAACAGTACCTTCGCCGCACTTAAATTCGTATTTTGTAAAGCCACCTCTGCCGTTTTCGACACACCTATAAAATATTTTGCAGTCATTTGCATCACCAACAAACCCACTAGTTTGACAAGTACCATCCGAGGATGACTTTATTGTTGTTGAGCTCACAGTTGATGAACTCCAAGTTGTTGAGCTTAAAGGAGTAGAAGAAGATGTAGTTGGATTTGGATTTTGCTGACCATAACCACTATCTTCGTTATCTTCCGTATTTATAGTTTCTGCAGTCGTTTGATGGTTTTCAGTTACAACTGACGTGTAATAGTTTTGTGTAGATTGAGAGGTACTAATAGCAGCTTGCGTAGTGCTTGCTGTTTCTGCGGACCCTTTTCCGCCACAATCTTTGACAGCCCAAGCATGATTACAGGCTTCAATACTTTGATCCCAAACGGTTCCTTCACCACATGAAAATTCAAACTTTGTGTAGCCGCCTCTCCCATTGTCAATACAACGATAGAATTTCTTGCAATCTTTTGTATCTCCCATAAATCCTGATCTTACACAATTGTTGCCTCCCTGAGAACCGATGTGGCTCGTAGAACTAGCTACTGTGGCTGTAGATCCCGCTGTTGTCGACTCATGAACTTGTATCTGCGTTTGACTTGCTTGCTGGGAGTGATCAATTTGTAACTGTGTCTGAACGCCTTTGTCACTGTAATCAATTTGAGTTTGCGTCTGGCTAACTGCTGATCCATAGCTTATTTGAGTCTGATTTTGTTTATTTCTTTTTGTATCTTTATTTTGATTTAATCGGTCACCGAAGTTAATTTGAGTTTGGTTCTGTATTACTGATCCATTACTAATTTGGGTTTGAGTCTGAGTAAATTTCGAGCCAAAACTTATTTGCAGTTGCTGTTGGATAGTTTTATCAGTAGAGCTGTCTTTTTGAGGGATATCCGGGTTTGTTGTAATTACATTGTCTTGGTTACTTCTACCGCATCTACTTCTTTTTACGGCCCAAGCATGATTACAGCTCTGTGTGTCATCATCCCATACTGTTGATTCACTACACGAAAACTCAAACCTTGTGTAAGTTCCCCTTTGATTTGCCACGCATCTATAAAACTTTCGACAGTTGTCGCTGTCGCCCATAAATCCGTCTGAGGTACAAATATTATCTTGAGAGTTCGATTTAGATACAGAAGAAGTTCTTGACGGAGAAGTGGTTTTAGATACCATGGTATGTTCTTGATGATTAGTTACAGTACTTTGTGGTATGTTCAAAGGATTAACTGAATAGTGTACGTCAGTGTGACCCATCGTGGAGCCCCATGGAAATGGACTTGTGAATACCGTAGAAACTTCAGGTATATGACGTTTTGTAGAAGTATGAGCTTGAATTGTGGAGCTAGATGCTGTCCAAGGATTGACAGTAGTAAATGTTGTCTTAACTCCGGTTGTACTTTCTAAACGTATGGGTTTGTTTGTTATCGGTGATGGTATCTCATTTAGTGTTCCTTCAATTTCATTGTTATTTAATCGATCCACTACTGGAGGCGGAGATAAACCTCCACATTCTGATCGTTTTGTACTTCGAGGATGATTACAGATTTCGGTTTCAGGATCATATACAGTACCGGGTCCACATTGAAACTGTAATAAAAATCATTCCAGTTAGTTTATGACAACTATCGTATAACTAGTTACTCTTGTCATATTCTTGCCTAATTTTAAATCTTACCCTGAATACCGTATATTTGCCACTTCCTGACTTCATGCAACGGTAAAATACTGCGCAGTCGTGTGGGTCTGCTTGGAAACCTTCCCCAGCGCACAGGATGGGCTCAGGTCTTGTTCCCGAGTAAAGCTTTACTATTCTACCAGTGACTCGAGACTGCCGTTGTTCTGGTGACGTATCTGCAATTTTATTTTCAAAATTATTTAGATGATTTTGGAACTGCCTCGTTGATCTATTCACAAGGATCTGGATCGATTGATTGAAAGTGATACCTAATCAGTTTTTCTTTAGGAATTTCTCAGTACTGCCACGGTATCTAAAGTTAATGGCTTTGAGCTTGTCGTGAGACCTAAGACATAACAGGCAAAATGTAGGAATGAATACCTCGATCTCATCCTTCAGAGATTACAGACGTAATGTTGTAATATGTTTTTTATCTGTTTTAAAGGTTGATAAAATTTATCTTTGGTCGTTGATATTACGGTATGTAAATGTATATTGTATACGCTGTATACGCAGTATACGCACCATTGCTGTTACTGTCAGTTGCCTCAACTATGACAAAAATAAGGACGATTGTATATAATTTACAAAATCTTCGTAATGTTATCTCCATTTTGTAATTTATTTGGTGTCGGTTATAACTTGCAGAACATGTTTGCTGCCGCTGCCTGAAACAAAATAAATAATTGTAAGAAATGATAATACCTATTAAAACACATACTTAAAGTCACGCGTTTTTCCCGTAGGGGTAGAAACTACAAATGCCACTACGCGATTGGACGATCTCAAAGCCGTCGCGACGAAGAGCACATCGTAATGGAGTACGATGTGCTCTTCAACGCGACGGCTTTTACGGCGATGTGATTTTTTTATTTAGAATAGCTTAGCTGGTCCACAAGCACGCCGGAAGCGATTACTACACACATGACCTCTCTGAAGAACTTCAACAAGGTCAGAGTTTCAAACAGATTCAGAGAAATGTAAAGATAAGCATATTTTTAGGGATTTTGTTTCGGTACGTATACGTTTCCGTGACTTTTAGTGCGTTCCATTGTGCTAGAAAGATTAAACACGTATTAAAAAAGGAATTTCACTTTAATTAAACAAAGACATTTTATTCATTAGTCACTAAACTGATTGTAAGTTATTGAATTTATACATGCAGGAATGGTTTTGCCATGTAGGAATTATGTGGTTGGTTGGAGTCGATTTTTTTTATCGTCGTAAAATCATCATATGAGTCCTCCCACCCATACTGTCAGACTTGTACTGACTAAAATCCACGGTGTCCTTCAATAGCCCTTTACGTTCCAGGGTCACGGTAATGGAATAAGTCCCGCGACCCCGGCAGGCTTTGGCCCTCTAGAGGGGGGCCCCGTCATCTTGCTGACACTCTTTGAGGCGCGCGTGGAACACAACGCGCCGTCACCCGGGCATGGTCCATGGTCGTGCGGCGAGTCGCCCATTACTCGCCGCCCGCATGCCCGCGCGTTGGAGTCGTACTTTTTTTTTTTTTTTTTTTTTTATCGTGGTAAAATCATCAAATGAGTCCTCCCACCCCGGGCAGGGCGGGAGGGACTGTCAGACTTGTACTGACTAAAATCCACGGTGTCCTTCGATAGCCCTTTATGTTCCGGGGTCACGGTAATGCGACCCCGGCAGGCTTTGGCCCTCTAGAGAGGGGGCCCCGTCATCTTGCTGACGCTCTTTGAGGCGCGCGTGGAACACAACGCGCCGTCGACCCGGGCATGGTCCATGGTCGGGCAGCGAGTTGCCCTTTACTCGCCGCCCGCATGCCCGCGCCTACGGTGGCCGGAGATTGTCTTGTGACGTCCGTCGCCGTGGGCGTCCACCACTGCGGTTGGGGCGGAGGGAGGACACTGTCCTCTCTCTCACGCGGCCCGCCTCCTCCTTCGCGAGCATTACTGCTTCGCAGAAGGAGGCGACCGCTTCCCACTCCGTCTCGCCCCGCAGCATGGCCGCAACCAATGCCGGGCGCGAGAGGTCTCCGCCTATCGCCGCCGTGAGGACACGTCGGTGCTCTGCCCAAGCTGGGCAGTCTTGCACCGTATGCTCTACTGTGTCCTCCGGGCGATCTTCGCAGTGGTGACACCCAGGCGTTTCCTCCTTTCTCCTTAGACACAGGTACCTCCCGAAACTTCCGTGTCCGGTGAGGACCTGCGTCATGCGGTAGGTCAGGACGCCGTGACTCCTATCCAGCCACTCCTCAAAGAGGGGTCTTACCGCCGCGATTGCGGCATGCCCGGGTTGGAGTCGTACTTAGGATAATTATTGAATAAAAAGTGTAATTGTCTCTTCTGAGCGGGTAAAATAATCTTATTGAGGATTTTGGACCAAAATTGTCGCTACGTGTCAGGAGTACTACCGTCTAAGCACGAAACTCGTAGCGTCGGCCGTACTTTCGGGCGATTTCTACTCTTTATCACTTACGGACATAAGATTAGTTAGTAATACGAACTAAAACTTGGTGGCAAAATAATTGGACATTTGTTTCGGCTTTTAATGTGTTCTCAGATCTCAGAACGTTTGTATGTATAAAAAAAAACTAGCAAATAAAGTTCACTCAAAAGTTTCGAATTACTTTCATACGGGCCCATAATTTCGTTGACGGACTAAAAGAGTGGGCCCCCAGAAAAAACTCATCGCACCGGCCTATGCTTAGCCTCGGACATTATGTAGGTAGGTACTATATCTCACGATCATAAACATATTCCCACGATACATATTCACACATGTGACAAACACCACCGGAGAGGCTGACTAATACGATAAAAAAGTACTAATTAAAAATGCTATCGATATGAATCATAACATTCATAACTTATGATCAATTTACACCGCCCCGCGATGCGACGCGACGTGACATGACAATACTGGAAATGTGTCTTTTCGTGTAGTAAATAAAGTTAGATTTAGCCTCTTCGGAAACAATGCGACGCACATAAGACTCCTTACGACTTTACCTACCTTACGACTTTGGTATGCAGGCGACTATTGCAAGACAAATCCATAAAGGTTCATACAAGCCACGTGTCAATGGATACCAAAGTCGTTATAGTTATCGGAGACTTGCGTTGCGTTGCGTACGAAAGGCCTTTGAGTCGCTCTATTAAAATGTGCGCTCAGCGTCGCCTCTCGGTGTGTAATGACCCTTAGACTCGATGTAATCATAAAATACTTCAGGTACGTGTTACTTTTTAATTGCTTATGCACCTACGCAGTTTGATTGCATGCACACATCTTTTATGTCATTTGAAATAGCCAAGCAAGACTTTTAACCCTAGAATACTAATATAAATTTTTTACTGTTTAATACTAATCATCGCCTTAGAGGCTACTTCTTGAAAGACAACAATTTTTATAAAGACTACTTATGAATCTAAAAGACAAATATTGTTTATACAAAAGGCCAACTTCTGCGTTTTTAAATGTAATAACAAAAATATATTTTTCGTATTGATACGATCTTATATGGTGCTTTAAACTTAACACTTGCTAAACTTTTTTGGTGAAACAGAAATAAATCATAATTTTTGTTTTTGCTTTTAAACATAATAAAGTCATTTACTTATCTAAAAGTTTATTAACAACCTGTTGATTTCATTATAAAAAACGGATAGTAAGCATTATAATTTTTATGGTACGTAAGTTTGAAATTTTCTCAATATTTCCTATCGCTAGAGAAGCAATTAGGTGTTCGATATTGCAGATGATACGGTTTATTGCATTTTACATAGTAGTACACACTCATGCGCCTTTTTTCTGTTGCTTGTTTTTGCTTTTTTATGACATTTCCATCCAAGTTCATTCTGTCATCAGAATCACAGTCTTCGACTTCTAAATTTTTTACAATCTCATTGCCAGTCTTCTTTCATCAACAATTTTTATATCTGATTGTTGAATGGGTTTAACTTTAAACAAAATATTTTATTTCAATAGATAGAAATAGCACGTCATGTCTAAAACTCCAAAAACTATAATTATGATCATGTAAAAATAATTACCTTTAACACTAAGGATCGCCTCCCAGGCGATCCAACACTCTGTAACTCTGCAATGAAAAGAGCTCGCAGGACGAGCGATCGCCAACTAACGCGTTTTGGGGTGCACAGAGTTGAGATGAGTGCACAAGTAGCAACGGTCGCACAATTTGAAATTATAGCGAAAAAACTGGTTGAGTGCGGCCTCCCAGGCGATGATTAGTACTCTAGGGTTAAATAATAACAAGGGCTCAGTCTGAGTTTATGATATTTTTATTTTGCAGTATCCCATCCATCCACTTATCTTTTTTTAGTGTTTTGCTTTAAAAATGTATTATTTTTCCATGTCTACGTTTTGAGGACCATGTAGTTTATATTGATTAATTGATACAGGGCAAAGATACTAAATCAATTTGGTATTCTGAAACATGAAAATACCCGCTGGAATTAAACTTAATTATTATAAAGCTGAAGAGTTTGTTTGTTTGTTTCGTTGAGCGCGCTAATCTCAGGAACAACTGGTTTGAATTGAAAAACATTTTAGTGTATTTATCGAGGAAGGCTTTAGGTATACAACATCACGCTACGACCTATTGGTTGTCTGCTATTGAAGCCGAGCAGCGGAGGCGAAACCACGAGGAACAGGCTGCAGCAGGTAAGACCGTATAATATAGTCCCCGCCAAATAAGTCTGGAATAAAATTCGTTGACCCCCGTGTACCAATGTATACCAATATTTAAAAACGATAATAAAAAATGTAAAGAAAGTGTCGTAACACGATCAAAATAAATGTATCTTAGTAAGAGGCAACCTTGACCTTATATTTTATTTTGAAATTCGAACGCTGATTTTATGAAATTCGAACGATGCATTATTAGGATCAATGACCTTTATTCCAGACTTATCTGGCGCGGACTTTAATAATATTTATTTGGATGATAATATTGTGTAGGCCGCTTAAAGAATCAACTGAAAGTACCTACAGCCACATTTATGAAGATAGTTAAAGGCTCAAATGACAGACTAATTGATAGGCATTTTTCTGACCTAGCCGTGTTATGCAAGAGAAACAAAGAGCATATTCTTGAAAGAATGAAAGTAAAAAGAGAGGTGTTGAGGTTCTTAGAATTAATTTGAAAGACTGGAGAGAGGGTATCACTACCTAGGTTTGCCCCGGTTCGAAAAAATCGCAGATCTAGGGCTGGGAGCAGGAACAGAACATCTAAACAAATAAATAAAAACGGCGGAATTGTTATTTATAATAATCTCACCTTCTCAACGCTATCTGTTTATTAATAAAGCCCAATAATTAATTTCTAAAGTCAATTACCGATCTCTGTTTTCTAACGAACACAGCGCTATTTCTTAATTCCCTTGCAACTAAGCACCCTGTTTGATCTAAAAAAAAAAATAATTAATTATATTCTAGGTATGTTAAGATAGATAGAAAAATAAAAATGATTAAGTCATAAAACAAAACAAATATTTGTATCATTACAATCTCCCATTGTATAACCAGACACTCGTCAATGACGTGACACATTGTGTGATCGGTGCCGTGTCCTCTATACCTAAGGACGTACACCGACAAGTTGGTGCATTATTGTTTTAAAAATTGTTACAGTCATGCAATGACATCAAAACAAACAGACATGAATTGCATCAATAGGGCTAATGACTCCAATGAAACTGAACGGGATCTTCTGGGGTCATAACGACCCTTTCATAACCTTGTCGCTTTGAGCGGTGGCTTAGCGTTGAGCTGCTAGTGGTAAGATCAAATGTATAGAAATGTTTGAAGCACGCCACGACGCGCTGCCAGTAGCGAAAACTCGCACGATTTTCTCCGAAAGAATCGCTACAGAGCAGAGGCGCGCGGTGTTCGAAGCGGCAGGAATAAAAGTAAAAACGTATGAGTGCGACGTTGCATATACATATAAATCTACCCAGGGTGGATTGGATACTTGGCAATGCTACTGATTTGAACAGGCCACAACTACATTTACAAGTACGATCGCGGACGTTATCTACAAGTCTTGTAATATATTTACTTACTGTTGCTATAATATCTGTCCTTACTTACTCGTAGATAAAAAGTATTTATTGGATTTGGCTTTTAGATAAATAGAGATGACACAGTGTGTAAATGGGCAACGGTCTTTCGACAAAATGTTGTTCTGCGACGAAATGTTACAAAAAATCTTTGACACAACAGTAATTGCTACTGTTGCCATTATTTATAACTATGATATTGTAAATACCGTAGCAATTATTACTGTACCGCCACAATACTGCATACTATATTATTAATAAATCAAATCCTGTGTTACGGTTTATTTATTAAAGCAGTCAAACAAAAACGGATACCACCAGCAACTTTTATTTCTATGGGGCGGGCATTTATGAAAGCTACCATATTATTAGACAACTTAATAGCAGTTAATTTCAGTTATATTTACCGAGCATTTTTTATGAGAAGACCTAACAAAAAAGGTATAAAAGTAGCTCAGCTAGCTAGTACTCATTCTCAAAGAATTCCCAACGATTCCTCGGGCATTTTTCTAAAGGTCATATGTGAATAACCAAGTAGCCTTCATAAGAACAAATTGATCGTTGGACTGTAGTTCGTTGGCACTAATAATTACAACTCCGTAGTTGAAAATAAGGCAAAATGATGATACGAGAACGAGAAGCGAGCGCATGTTTCTTTTTACGCAGGGTTGGACACTGTCATTACGCGGGCGTATGACGCGAGTTATGCAAAGCAAATGAGCTGAATAATCAGAGGTAGCTGCAAAAAAAAGTGTACCTACATTACTACAAGATATGGTCTTAATTGGATTGCCGATAAGTACGTGTAATTTATGTGGTTCACATGTGATTCAGATGAAATATTGCTCTCATTGAGGTAGATGTTTGTTTAACTTTTGCTTTCTTTTTCTCTGTAATACCCAAAGGGTAAAATGGGACCCTATTACTACCTATGACTCTGTTGTCCGTCTGTCTGTCTGTCCGTTTGTCACCAGGCTGTACCTCATGAACCGTTTACAGGGTGAGTCTTTCAACTGGGCGTGGATGGCTATTGACTATATCCAAAACTATGAGGAATATCAAAAAATACTGAACGGAGTCTCGAAGCCGATTTAGACGAAAACTAAAACTGCGTTATTGGACTTTTGACTAATCAATAAACTGGACAGGAATCGAACCCGCTGTTTTTGGAAAAAAACCACACTCTTATCATACACATTACACTATTAAGCCTCCTGCAGACACACGCGATTAATCGCGCGGGGCGACATGACGCGGTCCATTCGCAGTACATTTAGAGTGGAAATTAGCTTGGCTCGTTGTCGCAGCGCGATTAATCGCGTGTGTCTGCAGGAGGCTTTATCGTAGACCATTCGATAGTGTCGTTAACAAGGATCAAATTCTCGGAAGTAATAACATGCGGCAAACTTTAGGAAATTATCAAATTAAAGAAAACATGCCTAATAGGTGCGTCCTCTCAGAGCGAGCAGCCTCGCGAGGCATTTGCTTTGCGCTGCAAATGCCTCGCGAAGCTTACTCTGTTTGGACGCGCAATTGTTTCTCGACCGAGACACGAAACAATATACGCGAGCAAAACAAAAGCCGACACTGGATGATTCGGGCGCTCGGTCGACCGCCCGCGGCAGCGCGCGCGCTTTCCTCAGCCGAGACATATCCACACTCCACACTAACCGAGCTGCTTCGCGCAGCAAAATGCCTCGCGAGGCTGCTCGTTCTTGTGGATGCACCTAATGGCGTTTCCCGTGAGTGTGGTCCCAGCATAACACACTAGCCTAATGAAAACCTTCCACCTACGCCTATCTTTAAAATCCAAATAGGTACTAATAAACTTTTACTTTCAATTACTTGAGTAAGTTGCTTAAGCGACTTCAAGCAACCGGTGCCAATTCTTTATTACAACTTATTGAAGGGTGCAATAATATAAAACTGGTTTCTTGAAGATTCCCTTTCCAGCAAGTCTGGTGGGGCTGCATTCTTGTGGCTGCATCTCGATTGAGTCCCGATATTAACGTCTAGAAATAAATTGGCTAGCCAGTGTAAACTGTGTACGTTTATCGAGCTTTATGTGTACAACAAAATAAAGGCTACACTTGTTACCTATTTGTTATCGGGATTACTAAATGTTCTGCTTTGATTTAGATAGCTATTTTTCTCTTGATGTTGATATAAAAACCGGCCAAGTACGAGACGGGTTCCTTTATTCTTAACATTCAAGATAAGGTGCTGCAAGATTTAAGTTGAGCACTTGTAACAGAACATCGAGAATTCGCTGTTTCTAATTTTGTCGAACTGAACAACGAATACTGCCAAATATTTCCATGATCTCTCTAGCAAACGCTCTGGCCGATGCTCGTCTAAAAATGTTCTTCTTACAGTTGATAGACTTGACAGTCGTCTCGGCAAGAAAGCTATAACATTCGCAAGAATGGTCGCATTACAAGTGAATGTTCGAGTTTATCAGCACCTGGGAAACATAAGGGCGTATATACTTCGTGGGATACAAAGATTAACTCCAGGTTTGCGGTTGAACACCATCCTATTCCACCTTGCGGTTACGGGCAAAAAGGGGAGCGTGCCTCATCGATTTCCTTTATTATTTCCTTCATATCCAAGCTGTGATCAGGATTCACAAGTCATCGTCATTGGCTGGTATCCACCATGTAAAGTTCAATGGCGTGCCTAATCACTTACTTAATTATTTTAATTCATGATACTGTAACTTAATTTGTTGTTAACTAGCCATATCGACGGCCTCTCAAATTGCAATCGGATTTCTTTTACCAAAATACGAAT
Organism: Agrotis exclamationis; assembly: GCA_950005045.1. Classification (NCBI taxonomy): domain Eukaryota; kingdom Metazoa; phylum Arthropoda; class Insecta; order Lepidoptera; family Noctuidae; genus Agrotis; species Agrotis exclamationis. Next base: position 11,949,742 of record OX465419.1, read on the forward strand.
ACCAAAGGTTTTGGAAAACTAAAGACAAAAATATCAAATGTAATTGAAAACGACATGAATTAGAAATAGGTCGCATTTAATTTCAGTTATAGTCATAATAGATATTGTTTTTTCAGTACACTAAATTATTTTCAACACTTTTATTCTTATTTATAACCACATGTGCGGAAACAAAAAAATCTACCTGATAAACTAAGTGCAAATTGGTGACTATTAAAACAAATATTGTCCTGCTTGCTTTTCTTGGGTTTTATATCAAATGAATCATCATTTTAATGTTACCAAATAAAAAAAGAAAATAATAAATTAAAAACATTTGATCACTTCGAAATGTTTGCTACCTTTTATTACCTACTTATGAATGCGTAATGCTTACGAAGCAACAACCTTGAACTAGTCGTTACAGGTGCACAGTTGCACTCGCTGATGCCAAGTCGGCCGCCTTACTTTCACAATAAGAGGAGCATAGAGCTAAAAATATATACAACGAGTTACTGTGTATACATACGAGTATAACTGTAAAACTACGAAGGTTGTAACAGAAAGAGAAGAATCTCCTCCTTTATAAGAAGTCGTTGAAGAACAGGAGGTTCTTCCTTTTTAAGAAGTCGGTTAAAAATTTCATTAGTACTGTTTTTAAGACCCGTGAATCGAATCCTACACACCACGCTTACCTAGCAGTTGCGCTTGCGATTACGAAACCAATAAAGCAGCAACAATAAGTAGGTACTTATAGGTACTATATATAGTTGTAATTTCACTGTCTGTGAATAAATTCTGGCTGATGCAACTCAAGCCACAACAGCACCTTGCTACTGGTTCATTGTCAAGGTTACGTTGAATATAACGCGCGGTTGTATCATATTTACTCACTAACCGCCAAAGCGGCAATTACGGCTCGTTTCGCCACTTAACGAGGAACTGGCGCCGATAAGTTTCTGACAGAAGATTGTAATGAGGTTAATTTAAGCATTGGGATGGAGGAGGATGAACTTTTCTGAGCTGTAAAAGTGGGATGAAAGCTTTTATTGGGTTGGTATAATCATCAAGTAAGACCTCACCCGCCATAAGTGAAACCAAAGGGGCTGTCAGACCCAGGGCAACGGCGTTGTAATCCGCGTGTGCCTCGCTCAAAGAGCTGTCAGCAATCTGACGGCCTCCTCTTAGAAGGCCAAAGCCTGCCGGGGTAGCGGGACTGTCTTAACAGGTAACCGTGACCAAGGAACGTAAAGGGCTATTGAAGGAACACCGTGGATCAATTAGTACGAGACTAACAGTCCCTCCCGTCGCGCTCTGTTCGGGAGGATATAACCACGAAAAAAAAAAATGGGGCAGTCAGGTCAGGTCTTCATATCTAAGGTCCAATGTGTTTCTTCACTTGCTGTTTGTATTCCACGATCACGGTCAGTGCCGAAAATAGAGGTGTGTCAACTGTGCCCGAACAGGGCGCAAACTCTGGAGGGGCGCGTAAATTGCCACACCAGTACCCTTAGCACGAGTTTTCACTATTTTACTTTACAGCGTCTTTTCAGTATTTACAGCGTTTCTTGTATGAAAAACTGGAACAGCGCCTCTAGTGTACGAAGAAGGAACTAATTTTTTCCTTGAAAATTGTCAATTTGAAATTGTCAAAGTTCCAGTTTACGTCTCAAATACTGAAAATTAGTGCTAAGGATACAGTACCCTTATAGCATGAGTTTTCACTATTTTACTTTACAGCGTCTTTTCAGTATTTACGCCGTTTCTTGTATGGAAAAATGGAACAGCGCCTCTGGTGTGCGAAGAATTAACTAATATTTTCCTTGAAAATTGTCAATTTGAAATTGTCAAAGTTCCAGTCTACTTTACCTCTCAAATACTGAAAACTCGTGCTAAGGGTACAGGACCGTCGCGGGACACACGTATACCGCGACCCCGGTATACAAAGGGCTACTGAAGGACACCGTGGATTTTAGTCAGTACAAGTCTTACAGTCCCTCTCGCCTTGCCCTGGGTGGGAGAACTCATTTGATGATTTTACCACGATAAAAAAAAAAAGGGTACAGGACCACTATTGACCGGACTAGGGTGCAGTTAAAGAAGTTGGAACTGGGCGCATAAAAGACTATAGTTAAAGCACTGGTCGAGCTATCCTAATCCATGGTATACAGTCCGACAAGTGGGATTAAAGTTTGCGATAGCAATATCTATATTCGTTGCGAGGAATCAAAATCTTCATGTTTTAAGAATAACTAAGTTACAAAACTTGTATTTATTAAACCTTCCCTTTAGAAGCTCATAGATATCAAAAATACAACAATGGATTTTGGTCACCATCCAGAACTTAATCGGCTTTATTACAAAACGTGGTTTAACTTAGACCAAGCTTTAAATCAAAAATCAATTTTTGAATTTCGAACTTTATTCCAACTGCTATAAAATTCTAAAATGCACATTGACAACTTAGACCGGGATCTAAACTTGGTTTTTGTATTAATAACTTTACGACAGTAGAAATAAAGTTCGAAATTCAAAAATTCATTTTTGATTTAAAGCTTGGTCTAAGTTAAACCACGTTTTGTAATAAAGCCTAGGTTTGTGGAGATCAAATAAGCAGTCGCTCTATGTAAATTACATACTGGTGTTTAGATGCCTTTGGTTAGACTGAGGGGCAATGCCAACGTAGTTTGGCGGGCCCAAAGCCTGCCGGGGTAGAGGGACTGTCTCATCAGGTAACCGTGGCGTAAAGGGCTATTGAAGGACACCGTGGATTTTAGTCTTGCCCTGGGTGGGAGTATTCATTTGATGATTTTACCAGGTAAAAAGAAAAAAAGAACATTTGGACTCGATAGATGTTGAGCCAGGCGGAATCTTCCGTTTTTCAAGATGGAAGTTGAGAACATAATATTCCACATCTACATAGTGCAATCAAATCAAAGACTGGTTTATGAGTTCCACCGGATATACCCTATTTGTTGAACAATTAGATCGTTGCATTTGCGACACAGCTCGACGTCTGTCAATGGTAATTATGTATGCGCTTACGCAATTAATTGATCAGATCAGCGCAGCAGCGTAACTATTGAGATTTTTCCTTCCTTATTTTTTTATCTCTGAACTACTTCCTCCGTGTCGACAGGTGATGTCAGATTTTTGCACGGTGGCGGGACATCACCGCACAAGTATTACCTATTGTAAATCATTTTGATCCGCCCGCCATATCTAAGCTTGCTTTTAACAAACATTCATTTATTTTGGTCAAAATTCATGTAAACATAATATCCATGTTGTTGTTTGTTATTTTGACGGTCTCAAACGATTTATCGTTAAAGTGGGTTATTATTCAACTTTATCGATTGTATCTACTTAAGTACATAGACATAGGTACCTAATTGTAGTACCAACACATGATTTTTGTATATAATTTCTTTAAAAATCAACGTTTTGTTATAATGTGGGTAAAAACAACATCCTCAAAGCAAGAAAAGTTTCAAATAAACTGTTCATGGTTTACTTTGAAGTATTTACTTTATGTTACCACAAACATAACCTTACCATAAACCATGGAGCGCATGGTAGCGCTAGTGGAAGGTTTCTTGCAATTCAAATTCGTTATTTTTTTTAGAACTGAACTTTGCAAGTGATTGAAGATAACGACCAGAAATTATTGTTTCAAATATAACAATAACTTCCAAACGATTATGTACTCGTATCTTCTCGATATAATGGCGTTTATTAAAATTTATCTCCTACGAAAAACTACCCTCATATTTGTTACTACTTACAACAATAGAAACAGCATACCATTATAAGATGACCTCTCGCTTTAATGAAACACCTCAGTACACTATGCCAGTTATAAGTGTTATTGTCACTGCCATGAGTTTGATTGTACCTGCTGGTTGTTATGTAGGTCATTTGTAAACTCATAAAGCTACAGTAAATATACAATTAAAGATAGAAACCTACACGTGCAAGCCATTATATTTGTATGTAATCCTCCACAACAATTATACTTCGAATAACCAATTTTGTTCAATTAAAAGTTTTCTGCCACCACAAAGTATGAGTAACTGCTACATATTCAAGAAAATGAGTTCATAGAAGAATTAATTACGTATGTACATCAAATTATTGTAATTAAATATATCGCACTACACACCAACATAGAATGATAAATGTACGACGTATATAGCATAATATTAATATAAAGATAAAATTACAACCTATTTTTCAGGGTTCTGTAAGACCCAAGGTGTAAGACCCTTCTAAAAAGCGGAGGACCGTTTCCTAAATCAGTAACTGTCGGGTTTTAGTCAAATCACATACAGCTTTATACCAATTTTACATACGCGGGACTGTCTTATCAGGTTAATCCTAAGTTCCTGGGACTTGTCTATTGAAGGATCACCGTGGACTGACAGTCCCTTCAGCTCCACCCAGGATGGGAGGACTTATTGGATACCACGTAAAAATGAAAAACGAAATCCTATTTTACATTGGTCAACTGCTTTTAAATTTGTTATGGACCGATTTCTATCAAGCAATGGCAACCGGGACGAACAATATAGCTTGCTCTATTCATACATTTTCAGGTTTGCCTAAACTATCAGGCTTGAAAAACATTCATTTGTACCCTTAGCACGAGTTTTCAGTATTTGAGACGTAAAGTAAACTGGAACTTTGACAATTTCAAATTGATATTTTTCAAGGAAAAAATTAGTTCATTCTTCGCACACCAGAGGCGCTGTTCCATTTTTTCATACAAAAAATGCTGTTAATACTGAAAAGACGCTGTAAAGTAAAAGAGTGAAAACTCGTGCTAAGGGTTCTGTTATGTATGACTTTAAAAATATATTTCACGTATTCCTCCTGCTCTTTCTTTTGTTACGGAACCCACAATTCGTAAACTCTACTCATACTTGGCTGTTTATTTTTTCATCATAACTGGATCTTTGTTAACAATTATTTTTTAAGTGTGGAACTGGAAGATTCGGTCGTAACGAGAATATTATGCATCAAAAACTTCCTGTGATGATTTTGTTGTAGGTATCAGTAGGTAGGTACACAAAAGGTTTTTTTTTAATTTTATTAATAACGTCGTATTTAATGCTAATGACTACCTATGTCTGTTTTATATAGGTACAATATTATTGAAAATACTCGTATAAATTGAGTATTTTTTTTAATACTTTTTTTTTTGTATTTTATGTTTTATAGTAATTTTGTTTTAGGTCAGTATAAAAATATTATGTTCTAGAAGAAGAAATAAGCAATCAATAGCACTATTCGCGACTTTTCTAGCAAAATACTCCAAAAGACCTTGACTCAATGTGTACCCACTAGGATACCATAAACAAGTAAAGTTTTCCCTCGCAATCACGATTTTCATGCGGGTCGGTATCACCGATCATTATGATGACTTCACAGCGTCATTACCAAAGGATTCCGGTCGGCAATTATCTTGGATACGTAGTCACTGCCCATCGTAACATGACCCATCTTAAAAGGCAGAATTATGTAAAAGTGGGCCATGTATTGCTGGTCATCTGACCGTACAAGTAACTACTGTGATACTATAATCTGTACCGTGCCGGATATTATTTAGGAACCAAGATGATGAGATGAATATTTGTTTTAATCTACTATATAAAAATAAGTCGGGTTTTCCTTCCTGACGCTATAACTCCAGAACGCACGAACCGATTTCCACGGTTTTGCATTCGTTGGAAAGGTCTCGGGCTCCGCGAGGTTTATAGCAAAAGAAAAAAAAAAACATAAAACGAAGCCATCTGGTGGCGAAACGGAGTTCGCCGGGTTTGCTAGTTAGGTCTAAAAACACGTGTATTTTGATGGATCGTCGAATATTTATTTAAATCATCATCATCATTATCGGCCTATAATATTCCCACTGCTTGGACACAGTCCTCCTCTCTGTAAGAGGAAGTGGGCCGTAGTCCAAAGCCTTCACATTTAGTCCATCGATGCACCGACATCAAACGGCCTTAGACAGCCTTTACCGTACCTTTAAATTCTAGCGCTAATCACACCGTTCTTCCAAACAATACTGGATTAAAAGCACAATAAATCAATCCAGTACAGAATCATTTAGTTTGGCAACCCGCGTTACGGGCTGCAGCTTGTAGATGGTATCAACCATCCGGCGATTCTGAAGTTATATCGTTGCACAACGATATCTACTGGAATCTATTTACTTTCTTATTGTTTTGTCTTAATTATATGGACTGAGAACGTTCAATGGCAAGCTGGGGTAAATAGAACGAGGTTTAAGGTCAAGTTGACTTCATTTGTAGCAAAACAATCAGGTCTATTCAAATTCACAATCAATTTGTTAGAATTCGGACGAATTTTATCCATTAAACGGAAATGAACGCATTCATTAGTCCACAACAGTGTTGAACTCGGCTTAGATCTGCTCATCACGATTCATTCGCCATCAAGCCTCCTGCAGACACACGCGATTAATCGCGCTGCGACAACGAGCCAAGCTAATTTCCACTCTAAAAATACTGCGAATGGACCGCGACATGTCGCCCCGCGCTATTAATCGCATGTGTCTGCAGGAGGCTTGATAGAATGCAATTAAAATATTCTAATGTGAGTAAAACATACGTTGATTTTTTAACCGACTTCGAAAAAAGGACGTTCTCAATTCGTCGGAAACTTGTTTATAAAGTACCTACCTTTTTTGGGGAGTGGTAATATCATCAAAAGAAGTCCTAGCCCTGGGTAAAGCGAGAAATAAAATACCTAGTCAGTAAGAGTAAAAGCCCACACTGTTCCATCGTTTCCTGAGTCACTGTATTCTACTTAGACAGTCTCGTGATTTATAAATTACATAAGCTTGACTCATCAATCATATAAAATATTTCGTTTCTGTTTATTATTTTAATTTATTATGATAGGTACATTTTTTTTCAAATGACTCTACGTCACAAACTTATTTATTATATATAACGGTTAAAAAATATCAATTACTTCTACACTACCGGCCTACACCTCACATTATATAAACTTTATTAAACTAACACTTAATAATTTTTTTTTAGACTAACCAATGATTACGATAGAACCAAATCTCAATAATTAGAGTTCATTGATATCCAATTTTTAATAATAGACCATACAGTTTATTACCGCTAATTGCACCAAGAACTGGATTTTCTTTAGTTTTTTTTTCATAATGTCGTTAACCTTTTGCAAAGATGACGTACGTAAATACGTATTGAAAGTTAAAATGTTTGTTAATACCTTTGGTCTTATATGCAAAGTTAAAGATTTTAAAGTAGGTAAGACTCTATTTATTTTAATAACCCACAAAAAATGTAAAACGGTATAATATGCTGAAAGCTACCGTTCTGCTTAATTAATCGCAATCCGTTTACTTCGACATTATGCCGCATCAGTGAGTTAGATAGCGATCCAGGGCCCCCGCTACCATATGTGCAAAGTGTGCAATGAACACGGGCGCCATCCTTTAGGGGCGCCAAAGCCCAGAAAAAAATTGTAAAAAATATATATAAAAAAATTCTAAATACCTAAAAGTTGAGAATTTAAATAGGATTAGGTTTAAGTACTAAAGACTTCAAATATTTGATCTCACTTTTAGATTAAAACTTGAAGTACATCATCATCATCATCATTTCAGCCTATTGCAGTCCACTGCTGGACATAGGCCTCTCCCAGGGAGCGCCTACAGATTGTACTTCGGAGAGTGTGCCCAAGAACTCCACGACCTCATCCCACCAGCCCCTTTCTATCATCGCACATCTAGACGCACGGCAAATTACCATCCTTACCTTATTGCCATACCATCAATTCGCACTAAGCGTTTCCAAACGTCTTTTATAATGCGGACAGCGAAGGAGTGGAACTCTCTGCCTGCGTCTGTGTTTCCAAACGCATACAACCCTAATCTCTTCAAAGTTAGAGTAAACAGGCTTCTTCTGGGTAAGCTCGCTCCATCGTCGACCTTGTCTTAGTCACTCTTGCCCTAGACTAAGGTCAAGAGCAAACCCATTACACATAAAAAAAAAAAAAGCGCCACAGCGCACGATCTCCAGCTTTTTTCATCCAGCCACTGCCAGCCACCTTCTTCAGGTCATCGGTCCATCTTGCCGGGGGGCGTCCCACCCTACGCTTACCTACACGCGGTCTCCATTCGAGAACCTTCCTACTCCACCTATCGTCGGTTCTGCGGCAGACATGACCAGCCCACTGCCACTTCAGCTTGCTACAGATTTGGACAATATCTGTAACTTTGGTCTTATGCCGTAAGACCTCATTCCGGATTTTATCCCTTAGTGAGACCCCAAGCATAGACCTTTCCATAGCACGCTGCGTGACATGAAGTCGGTGGGCCAGCTTGACTGACATGTTCCACGTTTCGGCTCCGTAGGTTAGGACTGGAAGGACGCACTGATTGAACACCCGGCTTTTCAGGCACTGCGGCAGTGGCGACGTGAGGATATGACGCATTTTCCCAAATGCTGCCCAGCCCAGCTGCACTCTTCTGGCAATTTCTCGCTCGAAGTTGTCTCTACCTAGCTGTAATACCTGTCCGAGGTAGATGTATTCTTGGACAACTTCGAGTGTTATGCCTTCGACGGAAATTGGTTCTGGGATGACGTGGTCATTGAACATGACCTTAGTCTTGTCCAGGTTCATCCCAAGACCCACACGTCTCGAGGCAGCATTGAGACTGTTCAGCATTTTTTGCAGGTCTTGCAGCGATTCCGCCATAATAACTATGTCGTCGGCAAAACGAAGGTGCGTTAGTAAAGTAGTTAAACTTGAAGTCCGGACACGTTTAACTTTTAGAGCTCACTGCATTCGCTCTTCTATGAAGAATTGCCTTGTCCTATTCCAAAAAGCTAAAAAATTTCGCGCTCGCGTCGCTCGCGCTTCAAATATAGTTGGCATTCGCTTTTCATGGCCTCTCTTTTGATAGCTCATTTTTCAATAGTAATGCTTCTTATGTTAGTTAATCTTGTCGTGGTCTACAAAATTTTAAATTTGTTTTCTCTAAGATGGTATAGAACTCTGGGTGTGAAGTTTTGGTTTTTTTGTGTTTATTTTCCGAGGCGGCAAGCTTTACAGCCCGAGGGCGCTGAATTTTAAAATACGCCACTGACCAACCTCTGTGCCCTAAGGGGCGCCAAAATCCTTTTTTGCACACAGGCGCCAGTAGACCTTACGGGGGCCCTGTAGCGATCAGACCTTAGGTATATATTATTTTGTATAATTTGCATATACATAAACTATAAAAATAATCATAATATCTAAGAAAGGGCAATGACCTGGAAAATGATTTTGATCTTTAGATTTTATAATATGCAAACACAGCACAAATTCAAACAATATTTTTTGATAACTACGATTAAATTTTTAAAAAATAATGCAATTTCTTCTATCAAGTATCTATGAAATTAAGACAACCGTACACAGCTATTAACTTTTTTAAATAATATATAGAACCTACCTAAAAATAAAATTGATTTATGGCGATCAAACTTAATTGCCGCCAAATTACTAAGTGCTTCAAAGCACTGTTAGTCTATTACCCATTATTGCATTTTGTTTGAAAGCTTTAACCAAGAAACATCTTAGAGAGATTTTATTTAGTAAATCCAAACCTATGAGAAAAAAAAAGAATACCTACATAACTTAAATACAATATACGAACAGCATTAACGTAGGAATCAATTTTTTACATGTTTGGTTATATTGTTTTGATCGCCTTAACACTCAAATCGACAGATAAAAAGCTGATGCCAACAAAAGGATTAACCAGCATTAGCAGAAGGTACTCAGACCTTACTCAACTTTTTTTTTAAATTTAATTTAAAAACAAAAGCTCGCGGCCTTGTCTTATAGCAGATTATAAAGTACAAACCTTTAAACCATCTCATTCATATATGTATGTACATTAATAATACAAAAGGCTTAACCAGAATTGTCTACCTTAACTGTTACAGTTTAAGACGTAATAAAACTAATAACATCCGTTGGTAACGATTATAAAACAAAGCGTTATTCATAATACGAAACTAAATTTGGTAGGACAAAAAACTTTAGTTGTTCTCTCGCCTCATAAGAAACAAAACATCCTCATTTAGTATGAAGTCAGATAGCTATCTGAGCGTAATTATATCTGAGGATTATAAAGCAGTTCAATGGCCCTGTCACAGGAACAACAAAGGAAATATCTGAGGAAGATTTTTTGATCATAACAAGGACAATTTTGAACCCAGATTAACTTGGAAACCAAAATTATGTAAATCACAACGTTGATCCACTTAGGCTGATATTGGATGGTAATTCAGGTGCTGTTAATAATTTTATGATTCAAAAAATTACTTTTGCGGGCCTGTAATACGGATCGGATTTAAGAAAACAGCACTTTTCTTGGACGTTGATATCGGGAAAATGGAATGACGATAGCTTTATACAACTTGTAACACCAAATGCGCAAAACCTCTCGTGGGGTAACTCAGCCCATGTTACTAAACAATTTTTGTTCTAAGACTTGGAAATTCGCAAAAAGGAATTGGTTTTTCATACAAAATGAGAAATTGATTGACCCCATCTCTATGAAAAATCACTTTTTTTTTGCGAATAAAAATCACTTTTTTTTGCGAATTTCCAAAAGTTGCGCATTTGGCGTTACACGTTGTATAGAACCTCAAACAACTGGCCAATTAGATGTCTACATTATATTTCAGAACATGAAGTAATAAAGAACATCTTATAGATAAGTGAGAAAAGGAACCCTTGGTTACTCCATCTATAAATATCCTACTCCTAGAAATGTACCTCTATCAATCAAGTCTATTGCTACAGATACGACGACACGGTTGGCGCAGTGGCCGAACGATCGACTGCTGTGCAACATATCGCGGCTTCGATCCCCGCACGGAACAAATATTTGTATGATCTGCAAGTAGTTGTTCCGGGTCTGGGTGTTTGTGTATGTGAGTTTCTATGTTTGTAAACGCACCCACGAAGGGGCTTGTCCTAGTGTGGGGCAAAGCATTTTTTTTTTCTCTGAGTGATTTCACAAAAAGTGCATCGTTAAAATCTATTACCAAAGTTGTTACATTATCGATTATCGCGATGTTATCGTAAGATGGAGAAAATAAATAAATGAATGGTAAAAAATGTGTATCAGAATTGTGGTGATACCCTTAAATAAAGGGTGTGGCATGCACTGAACTGGATAAGAATTTATTACGTGGGTCTTCTTTTGTATGAACCAACTTATTTTTTTTTTTTTTTTTTACATTACCTTCAAAAGTAAATTATATCATTTGTAAGGAAACGACTACTTTTTTACAGTTGTGAATAATATTATATCATTACTTAACAACGGACAGTTATTTCGTTTTTTATGAATAAACCAGATGTTTCGATTAAATGACCGAATGCCGTCCTTATTTTTTAGACCAAAATGCTAATTAACTCATTTTAAAGTCATAACGCATACTCTAGTTTTGTAATTTCACGCTGATTTAAATATCTTCTTGTTTTAATTACCTCGATTTAAATGATGGACGATTTCCGTACATTTTGTTCCTATATTACAAGCTACATGTACTCGTATGTATATGGCTAATGGCATTAGATCACTTGAATCATCAGTTGTTTCATACATTACATTATTAGACTGTGTTCTACGTTGCGATCTTTGTTGACTGTACAATTGTACATTCTCAAAATCTAGCTCAATTAACAATTAGATAATTATGCGAAAATTAAGTTTATTACCTTTTCAACACATTTGCTCGAAAAATGCGTTTACGAAGCCTGTATACATTGTTCGAAAGTTAAAAATTACGCACCATACAACGGAACGTGTGGTAAAATAGGTACTCTCACCTAAGTACCTATTTTACGGCACGCGCACCGTGCGTTTTCTTTACGGTTTTTTTTTTAATTTCCATTAAAAATATAAATAAGAACTCCACCAAAGAGTTTCACATTATGAGAATAAACAACCTGACTGATCGAACCTCCTTGGAAGCGCTTTTGCTCAATACGTTGTCTCATTTTAATACTAAAGAGTAAATGAGACAAAAGATGTAGTTCTATTTTTCACCACGTGCAAGTGGCGCCATTTGCAAATTCGCGCCATTTTCATATTAGAAACTTCTAAATAAAGTTTGTTTAATTACATATTGTACTGTTTTCTCGCAAATGTGTTGAAAAACATTGTATGACACACGTGCGGAAATTGGTATTTACAAACTCGTGACTATGGTAAGCCCTCGACTTCATCTCGGGCTTACATTCGTCTACTCGTTTGTAAAAACCAACTTACCGCACTAGTATCATAAATAACTATTTTACGCCTAAACATCTGAACCGATTATCCTGAAATTGTGTAACGTAGGTAACGTTGTCAAGTACTCGTATATCAGAGACGAAATAATTAATACCTTCAATTCATAAATACTACAATTTAAACGAAAGGTCATGATCAAATACCTATAAGGTCATAGAAAAGAAAAATAAAATGTTACTAAATAAAAAGATTGATAAAATTATCCAGTTCGATATTTTGCCAAATCATCTGTTCCATTGTTGTTAATAAGAGCCTCAATACTGATGATTGATATGTATCTATTGATGACGCACTCATTCAAACATTCGTAACGTCAGCATAAAAGTAAGCGATAAATTAATATTTAACCCTTAATTTTTGTGCTGTGAAGCCACTGCTAAGACTTTTGAGCAACCAAAGAGTACTTATTGTGTTTATTAACGAAATCATTATAGCAAATGTTTAAATAGTTGATGAATACCTAGAGTGAAAATGTTTGTAAAGTTAACCTAAAAACTAGTTACGTTTAAGGTAGTAAATAATTTGAATTAGATCCAATTGTTTGCAGTTGTAATTCTTATTTAATAAAGACATTTAAAAATCAATCAAATCAATATTTGAAGCAGTCATCATCATCATTCATCATCAGCCTATAATGTTTCCACTGCTGGTACACAGGCCTCCGCTCTGTGAGACGGAGTAGGCCATAATCCACCACGCGGGCCCAGCGTGCGTTGGTACAACGCACAGCGTGCGTTGGTTGTAGATGTCACATGTCTTTGAATTTTTGGTTCTAGGACATACCGGTTTCCTCCCGATGCTTTCCTTCATTGTTTTGAGAGCAGTGCTGCAGCGGTGATGAAATAAATTACACAAAGTAATGCGCCCGGCGGGGTTCGAATCCACGACCTACAACTCGTAAGTCGTGACCGATACCTCTTTGAGACTTTGAAGCAGTCGCTCCATATAAAATATTCAATATTGTATAATATTAAGCTGTAGATTGATGTAACTGAATGCAAAATAAAAAAAAAACCGGCCAAGTGCGAGTTGGACTCGCCCATGAAGGGTTCCGTAGCAGCAAGCATAGATTAGAGATATAATTATATTGAGATTAGTAAGTAATATACACAAACAATAAAAATAACTTTGTTTTTCATAGTATTTGTATGAATGGCAAAGTTATATTTGCGGTTTTTGAAAATGTACTATATCTCAAAAACTGCTAACTGTATCTCATCCAAACCAATTTTCGTTGGTAGTTTTGGTTGAGGTCTACATTATATATTTTTTTTTAGTTTTATCATTCTCTTATTTTAGAAGTTACGGGGGGGGGGACACACTTTTTAACACTTTGGAAGTGTCTCTCGCGCAAACTGTTCAGTTTAGAAAAATATGATGTTAGTAACCTCAATATCATTTTTAAAGACCTATTCATAGATACCCCACACGTATGGGTTTGGTGAAAAAAATTTTTTTGAGTTTCAATTCTAAGTATGGGGGGCACCCCCAAAATTTGTTTTGTTTTGATTTTTGTGTGAAAATCCTAATGCGGTTCACATAATACATCTTTCTACCAAGTTGCAACAGGATAGCTCTTATACTTTCGACAAAAAGTGGCTGTGACATACACGGACAGACAGACAGACAGACAGACAGACAGACAGACAGACAGACAGACATGACGAATCTATAAGGGTTCCGTTTTTGCCATTTGGCTACGGAACCCTAAAAAAGCTTGGCGGAAGATGATTTTCAAACCAACCCACTTGACTATCGAATTGTTCTACAAGTTTAATAAATAACCTTAGTTTTCACTTCAAATACCTCTAACTTATTCAAACCTTATTATAAAATCTAGAATTAATTAATTAATTTAATAAGAATCCTCAAAAAAATTTTAGTAGTATTAATTTATTTTTACATCCCCGTTCATCTATCAGCTTTTGTTGCAGACCGTACGAATATACCTGCGCTAGCGCACCTTTATCTCATAGTTAGTCAGTAGTTCAGTACCCTGTCACCTGTGGTCTATAGATCCCGTTCATTATTTTACTGTTAGTCATTGTCCTTTGACATGAGATGAATGCTAGATTGTTTTATAGAAAACCCAACTTTTGATTAATTGAATATTCAGAGACAGATGATAATAGTTTGTTATAAAAATCAGTTTTATAAAATGATACTGCTACGGATAAAAAATACTCGCATAATCCGAACAATACTGAATTTGAAAGAGACTTTTGACCTCTACTATTGTCTCGATATTGACAACATTGACCATTTGACGTATATAAGTGTCATATTTAGCTAATTCATAACAAATAATTTTATTTTTTATCATTTTTATTTCACCTTTTTTTTTTAAATATGGCAAGTTCAGTGCACTGCACCGTGGGCGGTTAAACCACAGAACTGATAAAGGAGGTTTATATGTTCTGTGGGTTAAACCCTCACCAGCCCAAGGCAGTAGAGTTTACCGTGTGTTTTTATTCATTCAAGTCCAGAAGCATTTTCACGTGAAAAAAAAAGAAAGTACGCCGAACACAGGCAGAACACAACACAGGCTACAGGCTTCTGACGGGCCCCTCTTAGAGAGTCAAAGCCTGTCGGTCCCGAGACTGTCTCATCAGGAAACCCGGACCCTGGAACTTAAAGGGTTTTTTAAGGACACAGCGGATTTTAGTCAATATGAGCCTGACAGTATGGGTAGGAGGACTCATTTGATGATTTTACCAAGATAAAAACCCAATAAAGACTTTAAAAAAATTAAGATGACGATCGTATCACCAAAAATGAAAGAAAAAGGAAGAAAGAGTTACATTTGGTTACATTAGATCTATCCATTGTCCATGAATCAGTGAAGTCTGCTTTAAAATTTGTTCGTATACTTGAACCAACAAGAATGTAGGTATGACGGTCTCATTCATTGATGCCAAAAGGACAACAAACTATGCGTTCGGAAAAGTAGCATAATATATTGTTATTGAGGAAGATCAAACGGATTCTTGGCATTGAACTTGAGATCAACCCACTTGGCATGTCCGCCAAATGTGCTGAATACATTGTAATCTTTATTTGCGGCTACTGGTACTAACGCTTCTGAATCGATAAAATATTCTTTGGCCAACTTTTTGACTAAGTGATGGTGAACCCTTACCAGTGTTAACTACGAAATTAACCTATTTTTTTTCATCTCCTCATTGAGTTCCCTATACAGCGTTATTTGTAAAAGCTTTATTAGCAAGCGTTCATGGGCTGAAAGTACTTATCGTTATAATTATAGAACGTTTACTATGCACACAGATCTTTACACTACACAAAAAAAACACAACTGAAAAACGACCTTTATATCAACGCTTATGACGTTTTGAAGTTGACAGTTTATTTTAGTCAAGTGTTCAACAGATCTTTAACTTTTTTGTAGTAAGACGGTTTATGTTTTACAAATAACCCTGTTTAAGGTGGCCTTAGGTACACTTAAGCAGAGGATAACCTCTCAAGCTACTGTTTGCAAGATGCCACTAAAAAAAATCTCTTAACTGAAATATCCTGATTATAATCATCATCATCATCTGTCTGAATTAAAAATGTTTTTGTAAACCTTTTACGGATTGCAGTTTGTTTTTAACCAATTTACAAAAGGAGAAAGTCAATAGACTTTTTAGTACATATTTATTTAAAGAACTACTCAATTGGAAGTTTTTTTTTGCAAAACATGCTTTTTAACCTAAGAATGAACAACTCTTCGCTTTTGCCAGTTGCGTTATGAGTCTATTTTTATATAAAGCATTACCCAGCCTATTTTATTAGACCACCTAATGCCATCAGTACAAGACATCATTTTGTACAAGCATGGCCATGTCCCGTCCATTGACGCCTGCACAATGGCCCGACATTACAACTTCACTTATTTAGATCATCTCATCAAAGAAACACTTTGCATAAGAAGCAAAAAATGGATTGGATTCAGATCGCGTGTAAAGTCACGGGCACCATAAATTACGAATACACCTTTTCTCGTAGATTTTTTTTTAACTTTGATATAATTATGTGTTTGTTAGGTACTGGGATTTAGAGCTTTTTCAAAAAGTTTTAGCTATCTAAATCCTACATCCGAAACAATATTTTCATTCTGTCCAGTAGGAGAAATTCGCTTTTAAAATGTTGTTAAATGCCATACACATTGTTGTTTGTGACTGTATCTAGTTACAAGTTATAATTTCACAGATCAGATCTATACAAGCTAAACGTTACAATGTACCTAATTGTTGTTTATTAAAAAAGTCGATGATGGTTGATGGGTTATCGGCAATAAGTATCAGCACGTTACAGATACATTTAAAGTGCTGGTATTTGGTTAATGATTGGTTTTGAGTTTTCACTTTCAGCCTGTTTTATAGTAAAATTTTAGCCTTTTAAAGTAGTCATTTATAGGATCTAGTTTAATAAACTATAATGATGACTGTGCAAGTGTGCACAGTCACCATTATAGTGCAGTGTGTCTCGCCGAGACTCAACGAGAAAAGTTAGGTACATATACAGGGTGGTCCAGGCCACATGGATATAAAATTTTTTTTAGATAGTCCGTTTAGGGACCTATTTGTACCCGCCAGGAAAAAAATCGCTTGTCACCCGTTTACAAGATATGTTTTTTTTGTAATTTTAGAAATATCACCACTTTTAATGTTTTCATGATTTTTATTTACTTTTCAAATGAAAAGTTATATTATATTTTTATTTTAGGTGCTTACTTAGACATTGCACACTCTCAGAAAGAAAAAAATTGTGTGAGAGTGTCAGAAAGAAACAAAAGTGCATTTAATTTCATAACAATGCAAGAATAGTTACTGTCCTTGAAATCGATAATGTTTCGTAAACTCCAATTAAAAATTAAAAAAAATATTTTTTTTTTAATTTTCCTGGCGGGTACAAATAGATCCCTAAACGGACTATCTAAAAAAATTTTTATATCCATGTGGCCTGGACGACCCTGTATATGTATATGTAGTTATTTATTAATCCTTTACTTTTTTAACTATTTTTAACCGACTTCTAAAAAAGGAGGTTACTCAATTCAAAGATGGGTTGTAACTGTCATTAGGGGTCTGATGATGAAGACAAAGAACTGTTTAGGGAACTCCTCAACGGTTTACAGTAGCTACCTTATATTTGGGCTTAATTTATTTATATTGATGAGAACTTTGCACCCATATGGGTTATTGTTCGATGCAGTATTCCTGCCATTTGGTCCCATAAAAAATATTTAGTTTGGTCAATACTATTAAGTATTCTGTGGTTTGGTTCAGTAGTTTTTATTTTATGAGCATTTTTAGCTTATTGTGTGCACGGGCGATTTTATAACTGGTGCTACGGATAATAACATTCTAGTGCATATGTAACAAAATTATGTAGGTATTTGACAAGAATTTCGGTTGAATATTTAAACTAAAAAGTGTAAAATATAAAACTTTTTCAAAAAAAATGTAACCGACTTCAGAAACGACCTCGAAAAAAGGTTAAAATATAATGAAATAAAAAGCAAAGCCACCGACTTCCGAAAGAAAAGTTATTTGGTAGGTTATTTTACCCTTTTTTCGTGGTCGTTTTTGAAGTCGGTTACATTTTTTTGAATTTTTTTTTATTTACAAATTGTTAGCTCAAATACAACACGCCCTAAATGAGCGCTCCTTTGTAGGTACACTACCTACGCTCTCAAACTCACTCTACCTCGGAGTGAGTAGTGAGTACCTACATCATTTTTTTTATCGTGGTAAAATCATCATTGAGATCTACCATACAGGGCGGGACAGGAGGAACTGTCAGACTTGTACTGACTAAAATCGACGGTGTCCTTCAATAGCCCTTTACGTTCCAATTTAAATTATTATCAATCTTAGTATTTAAATTATCATTTATTTACAAAATCAAATGCAATATTTACCTATTTTAAAACACGGCCTAACACAGTAAGTAACTAAAAATATAAGATATCAATAATATTGTCACTGATATTTATTTAATTTGTTCTTATCTAGTAAACAGTTACCGAAGAAAATTCACACTTCTCAATTTGTTATAGGAACAGTTACACCTGGATCTGGGTCTACTGAAATATGTGATAATTGGACGAATATGGTAACATTTTACGGTATTTATCATGACATCCTTGTTTTGTAGAATATTTTTTCTAGATTTTATGCTGCTATTTATTCTGCTATCAGTAGTTAAACTAACTATTTGTTAATTCCTTGAGACTAACTATTTGTTAAATAAAATATATACATATATATAAACAATAGATAGAGACTACTATCTCAAATAGTCTTATCTTACTCGAGAGTCGAGAAAAAGTGAATAAAGCTGTTGATACTCGTACATAAAGGAAAACTCATTAAATTGAAACACAACATATTATTTTAAAGAAGTCAAGTTCGGGTGAAGGATGTAATCTCTAAAACTTAATAATCCAATTTTAATAAAAAACCTTTCACAAAATAGAATAACCGCTTTTACCAAGTGCCAAAGGATATGTTTTTTAGATGCGAGGGAAGTCGCAGACGCTTGTTGAAAACTAAAGTCCTCAATTTTATCTTTAGTCATAAACGAGTATTGATAAATAAACTGGCCAGGTTCAAGTTCAGCGTGGTTCAGTAACTGAGAATCGAACTGGTTTCCACTATTGACGAGGTCCTATTACGTCTTGCAGCTTTTATTGTAACGCTCCAACGAAAACATTGTACTTACCATCGAGTAAAAAATAATAAACTGAAGTACAGTCGCGACCACAAAATATAAACTCGGACGAACTGTGAATGGGACCAACTGCAAATGGGACCAACTGAGAATGAGACAAACCGCGAATAGGACCAAGTGTCAATGGTACGATTGTGGGACTAAGTGCGCATAACCCATCTTACACCCTTAATTTGCTCTAGTGAGATCTTATCTCAAACTTTCATACCTATGTTATTTTACTAGAGAACAACAATTAAATTAGTTGTAGAAAAATGGGACCTTGGGGGGTATTACAATGTCTTAAAACCAGACTTGTTCCAGAACGAGATGGCGCTAGACGACTTGTATAGCTCTGTCACTTTCACTCGCCGGAATAAGCCTGGTTTTAACACGTTGTAATACCCCCCATGAACCCAATTCAGTATTTTTTCCAAAGAAAAGTTTTCTCAATTTTGCCAAGTCTATGAATGTCTTAGCTTTAGAGTAGATTGCTTCATAAATCGGTCAGTTTAGCTGGCCATATATGTATTTAAAATGTGGTCATTTGCCATTAATGTACGATTTTCATGACCATGTGGTTAACTCCAATTAGCTTTAGTGCTAGAGCGAGTACAGCGAGCTCGGGAACTTGCGGCACCTCGGCTTGGCCAGGTTAGGTTCGAAGGGTTTGACACACATGTTTTTGTTCGTGACTGTACACGTGTACAGTCGCGTTCATTAACATGTTGGCACGTCTAGACTTCATAAATATATGAACATCAAAATAATTCAGAATATTGTGACAACTACAAGCATCATTAAATTGTGATCAAGATTATTATTAATATGTAACTACTTTTTTTCAGTAACATGTATACAGCCAAAGGGACATTATTAAATGAACAACTTTAAGATCATAATTATGTGAACAGTGTAAGATTCACAATTATGTAAGCACACATGAATACAATAATATATAAACAAGTAAATGTAATTCTTTTTCAACCTTATTACTACGTCATAAAGATGATTTTACTAGCAATCTTAAAACTGCATGGTCAAGGAGTTTGCAACATTATTTAGGTATCACTGGCTAGTTTTCCTTCAAAAGACTTTTTTTTTTTAAAAAAAAAAGAATAAACTGACGCACATGTCATTCATACAAAATTTTAAGAAAACATGTGGCATTGAAATAAACTCATTTCAAAAGACCTATAGAGCATTCGCGCCGAAAACAATTGAAATACTGTAATTTCTATAACAATGTAAACAGGATCTTATTTATTCGAGCAAATAATATACTTTCCTATGATTGTGGAGATAATTATGAAGCTTACCCTGCTCAGATATTATTAAAGTTATTGTAGTATAGATATATTTTTTCAAAAGGTGATCACATATTATTGCCTAATGCAAATTATATATTATTGAACCGTTCACATGAGGACATATTTTTGATTCTGTAGAATTTATTGAGCTTACCAACGCTCAAAATATTTTGAATCATTGACACTGCCAACATATTATTGAACTCGACTGTACATGTTTATGCAATTCTACACCGCGCGGAATTGCACCTGTTATAAAATAAAACAGCTAAAGATAAAAGCGAGTAATGTCGATAGACCGATCCTCCGATTACCTACAGACACTATAAATCATTCTCGATACTTGATATTTTGATTCGTAGTATAATTCAATACTCAGATCGCATCTTGATTTTATCTTGATACTTTAATAACACGTGATTTGTTGTATTACTGTTTATTAACTTAGTTATGTGGTATTGGTTACCTGTTACCTATTCACTATTTGTTATACTGGCTACATTCAGTGCTAATGTGGAAACGTTTTGGTCATCAGGGGTTACTTTTTTCGTTCGTAAAGCGATTGCTTACAATATGTCCAATCATTGTAAGAGTTCCATGGTTTTAATGATTTTAATATATGTAATGTAATGTCGAGCACCTTTTTTCTTGTTATCTATCAATACCTTGTCCAAATGCATTTAGCTTGTTATTCCGATTCTGAATCGGAAATCTTTGGATTTGAGAGAGGCTTTCGACACTTTAAAGCTTGTCATAGCCAATACTATGGTTATTTTTAATTTTCTCAGTAATTCACTGCTCTCTTTTTAGCGATAAGAAGATACAAAATAATGCTCGAGAATATCCCGGATGAAAATAAAAAGAAAAACAATATGGCGGTTTTAAGATAAGTCCTGTTTACACGAGATTTCTTCGAAGGTTCTATTTAATATTTTAATGTAAGCGTTCTTGTAAGAAGTTTCTTTTGTTCTAATGTGAGTAATTACCTGTGTATGTCTTATTAATGGATCTGTAACTATGTTTGTCTTTTGCATCATTTATTTACAATGAAATTAATTTGTTCTTAATTATTAATTTATTTCGAATTATAAATAACAGAGTTGTGATTCATTTCTGTTAGGGAATCCTAAGGTATAATTTATTCAATAAATAAATACCAAGTGCGATGACAATTTATAGGATTGTATTGATAGTCATTGTCTAAGGAAACAATTACATTTTAATATGTATTTCACAATTTATTAGGTGCGTCCACACAGAGCGCGCAGCCTCGCGAGGCAATTGCTGCGCGAGGAAACTGACAAGCGAAGCTGAAAAATAGAAATATTATTTAATGAGTATGACACAATTCAATGTAAAATTGAGCTTCTACAAGAAGAAGGCTCAAGTGGAAGGAAAGGAACGTCACTGAAAACTTGTTTTATTTTTTAATTAGTTCAGCTCAAGAATTAATTCAAATTCATGAAAGCAACTATCTTAGTGAAAGTGTTAAGTCTCAAAATAATCTAGCATCAACTTACAACTGTGGAAATAACTTTCAGGGTGTTAGATTGCCTACTTTAAAGCTACCAACCTTTGATGGTAATTACAGCAAATGGTTAGAGTTCCATGATACATTCAACTCGCTTATCCATAATAATGAGGCGTTGAATGATATTAATAAATTTCAGTATTTAAAAGTGTCATTGACCGGGCAAGCAGCTTCTGTAATAGAATCATTAGAAATTTCCTCAAACAATTGCGCGCGAGGAAGCTGACAAGCGAAGCTGCTGACTCTGTGTGGACGCGTCTATTGTTTTTCGACCGAGGCACGAAACAATATACGCGAGCAAAACAAAAGCCGACACTGGACGGCTCGGGCGCTCGGTCGCTCGACCGTGGCAGCGCTGTCACTTGCCTCGCCCGAGACACGTCCACACCAACCGAGCTGCTTCGCGCGGAAAATGCCTCGCGAGGCTGCGCGCTCAGTGGGGACGCACCTATTACCTACTGTCAGTACATATGTATATGTCTTTTCCCGACTACGTTAGAGTAAGCTTCAAGTTCCAACTAGAGATGGATTAATGCCCAGAACATATTTGTTTATTTTTGTGAAGTTATCACTTATTTTTTGTGAAGGCTGGTTAACCTATAATTGGCGACTGTGTAAGTTCTAGTCTTATTATAATTACATACCTTAACTTTACTGTACACAGAAGTTGTTGGAAAACCTTAATAACTAAATAAATAAATATTGGGTGCACTGAATAAATGCCCGAAAAAAGCCTTTTGCCTGAACTTTTTGCCCAGTTAAGTTTCCGCTTTAGTTTTTGCCCTCAAGCTATTTCTAGTCCCAACCGAATGCAGCTAACAACCAGAATTTTACATAAAGCGATTACCATGGAGCTTTACTGATCAACACGATTAGTAAGACTGGCCGTCAGACTTCAGCCAACTTACCCGTAACCTTTGTCAAAGATCGAGAATTGTTAAAAACTGTCCTCCTTTGGTGATTCAAAGAAAGGGTTTTTACGATTTCAGTTTAGAAAAAATAACTTTTCCTTGAAAATAGACTTAATATTTCCCTGTTAATTAAAATTACTTTTCTAAAGCTTTTTCAAAGTAACAAAGATTGTTTTGTATTTGTTGGGCCATCATCCGGTTGTAATAAATAATAATAATAATATTTAAATAGCTGGTCCCCGTGGTTTCAACCGCTGCTCGGCTCCTTTTGGTCGCAGCGTGATGTTAATAGTATATAAGCCTTCCTCGATAATTGGACTATCCAGCACAAAAATATTTTACAATTCAAACTAGTAGTTCCTGAGACAAGCGCGTTCAACCAAGCAAACAAATCCTTCAGCTGTATAATCACCTCTTGGAAGAGTCTGTTCAGAACATTCATGATATCTAGCGGATAAGTGAATATAAGTGCTGCATTTCACGCCCATCGAACAAGAAATCATCCAAGGAACATTGCAATTTTGTGCGACCGCAAGTTATTCCACCATCATTTGTATCCTTCAAACCTAATCTTAGCAATGCACAATGGTAAATATAGATACAAAATACCTATTATATAAATAGAGATATATTTCTTTATATAAGATTTTCTTTTTTTTTTCTTAAATACTATGAGTTGGGTATTTAATTTTGTTTTACTTCATGAGCGCAAACCCTATTATTCTGTACATTTAAAATCATCAAATGAGTCCTACCGCCCTATGTGGAATGCGGAATGGACTGTCCTTCGGTTTTCCTTCAATAGCTCTTTGCGTTCCAGGGTCACGGATACCTTTTAAGATAATCCCGCGAATCCAGCAAGCTTTGGTCCTCTTAGGGGGGCAGATTCAGATTGCTGACAGCTCTTTAATTCTTTTAATCCTTTGCCCCAGATACCAGCTTTTGTGAACATAAGTGCTTAAAACAAATCCTTTCTCGTCATGTGTCAGCTTTTTTTTAAACATTGCCTCACTGTGGGAATATCTCCTACTAATGGGTGTGTTTACTAACATTTAGTAACAATGTCGATCAAGGACAATAACAAAACCTCATTGCAGTTTTTCCGCCACCAGCGCTACTTCCAAACTTTCTCTTACAATACTCATTCCTTCCTTAAATTCATTCTTGTCACACCACACAGAAGGTACTTCTCAACATTTTTGACATTGAATTGACATTAGGTATACTTTTTCTGCAACGGCAGAAACAATTCATTTACAACCGGGGTAATCGCATGTATGTACTCGAATAAAGGGTCGTATAGTTTTTTATCTGCCCTCGTAGAAACCCAACAGGTCAAACAATGCATTTTTATTAAATTTTATCGCTATTTAATAAAAAGAACTACTAATAATCTAAAGACAAAGGAGTCTAAACTCGTTGGGGTTGCGTATCCTATGGCCACCTTCCAGCTCCATCATCAGATCAGCTTCATAATATCATCATAATATTCTATTGTCATTGCAAAATTTCTGCTCAATCAGAATCATAGAAATATGTCAAAAACTTGGAAGATTTGATTACAGAAAGACAACGGGGCAAGTGATGTTAACGCGATCCAGTTTAGGCTGTGGGAAAGAGACACAGCTATACAAGTCGTCTAGCGCCATCTCTTTCCCACAGCGTAAACTGGATAGCGTTAAGAGTTCATGGTAGGCTACCAGGTATGAGTTATGTATGTTTGCAGAAAATATTCCTTTCGCGTTGTGTAAACCCATCTAAGAACTGATTGTCAATTGTTACTTGCTCATCTATCATCAAGGTGGCATACAAGACGGTCCTGTGGTATGACAGGGATACAAATAAGGTGAATCGATGGCGCTTGTCACGTGCCTTCGTAATAGTCACACGATTACAGAGCGGGGCTCGTAAGAAAGATGAAAATATTATGTAGATGATACGTTTAACGGTGCATCCACACCGCCGGTAAAATTTGTGGAGCAACAAAAGGCAACACGGTAACATTCGGCAACATTCGGTAACTTTTGTGGGTCCTTGTTACTATTTGTTGATTGTTACTCATCCACACCGCAGTAACATCCGATAACAAATGTTGCCGTGTTACTGTATGTCGAGTAACGTTGCTCGACAATCGGTAACATTGTTAGATAATGTGGGTAACATTGTTACCGAATGTTGAGCAACGTTACTCGACTTACAGTAACACGTCAACACTTAGTAACATTAAATAACATTTTGTTGGCTGATGTTACCGAGTAACATTTGGAAACGTTGAGCTACAAATGTTACCGGTGGTGTGGATGCACCGTAAAGTAATGATCACAAATTAAGATTTGAACAGGTCCAACTTAAGTTTTGAAAATATTAGATACGAGTAGGGTGGATCCCTACTCGTATCTAATATTTTTATTTTTGTTTGCTTTTTACGCTCTGACGATGACGCCTAAATGGCTAAACCGATTTTCGGGTAAGGCTGCTTCTTTTTGCATAAAACTTGAGGGAAGAGGAGATCGAAGGCGAAAACTAGTTTAAAATATTGGAGTACATTTATGTGATCTCCTTAGTGTGTTATTCAAAATACATTAGGTAGGAAAATGCAATTTATCCAGATTTCAAGATTTTAAAAACTACTAAAAACACATTTGTTTAATAGGAGACTTGATAATTTTTACTTGATAGTATTCTTCTTGTCATGTTTATACATATATCAGTTAATTTGTTCAGGCATATTTTTTCATTCCTCAGTTTACTTTTTGCTAGACTTATCGAAATTTTTGATCGCGGACTATACAATTAAGTTAATCTATTACAGCAGATATTACAGGATGTTACAATATTTTATGACTGCTACGGGTTTTTGCGGGCATTTTTTGCTTGTCCATACATTATTACATGCATTGTTCTAACAATAAGAAATCAGTTACCGTACTATAATTATATACCCAAAGGGGGCTAGGATGCGTCTGAAGAATTTTGAATACCTTGCGTAATTAGTACCTACTTATGATCAGCTTTTTTAATAATTAGATTTACTCATGACCTTGTCCTGGGTTAATGCGTAAAATCTGGATACGGGCCTAAATTACAGAAGCCATTGATTCCTCTATTAGGTACTTAGCTGAAGGGTTTGCTTGTTTGAAGGCGCAAATCTCTGGAACTACTGATTGGAATTGAAAAATCCTCTCTGTGTTGGATAGTTCATTTATAGAGGAAGGCGATAGGCTATAACATCACGCTACGACTAATTGAAGCCAAACACTTTGGATAAAACCACGGGGTATATAGCTAGATCGTATTGAATAAGACTCAAATGGCAGTAGACTAAGATTGGGAAAAATTATAGGCAAAAAACTATGAAGTGAAAAGTATAATAATATACTCGTCAAAACAAAATAAGGGCCACTTTTGAAATTGCACGTTAAACAAGAATTGCTCTTATTCTGGGTACATAATAAATACTAAATATCTTGTTATGGTTTCTTTCAAGTATTAATATTGTTTCTACTGCATAATTGGAAATTCATAACTTTTTTTTAATTAGATATTTGAGATTACTTAGAATTTACGGTATGGTGTTTTTAATTTTCAAACTTCTCACGGAGTTTTCTTCGACTAATACAGCAAGCAGGCTATAATGATCTTTAAATCTCATAATGTCATGTATTCAGAGACATGTGGACGCAAAAACAGCCACTTGGGGTGTCACCTTAATCCAGGGGGCCCGTAGCCAAAAGAGGTAGGTTTAATGGTGGAATATTCCCAACTAGTGGTTCAAAATGCTTGAAACTGGTCTTAAAAGACGGGTAATATCACCAGACACCGTGATCAAGGAAGAAAGTAAGTAAGTAAAGCCCAAGAAGACCATTAAGTTTGTTTAACCGTGCAAATAGAGCGAAAATCTACTGCGCGGACCGTACAAACTCCATTGCGTCGAGCTACAGGCACCCCTATAATTGACTACACTATTCCGAATCGACTCCATAAAGACTAACAATACTCAAGAAGATGCTTGGTTCGCCTCCAGTTAACTGCAGCGTATGGTGCAAATCGTGAAACATTTGCGAAGGAGAAAATTTATTGAACTGTTTTGACTGGGCTTCATTGCTTTTTATTGATGACTGGTGGGTTATTTTTTTTCAACAAAAACTGATTCATAAGAGTGTAGAGAAGATCTAAAAAACAGGTTTCAGATCCTTGCACTCTTAAAACCGACTGTTCTGGTGAGTTCTGAGTTATGCTCTGGGGCGGTTATCTCTATCACGCAAAACTGAGTTCGCACTTCTTAACGAGGGTGATGTAACTCCTCAAAATTGCGTCGAGAATGTGGTGCAACTCCATATTATCCCATTCGCACAGCAAGGAATACCTGAGTTCTTCTTGAAGTAGGATAATGCTCGAGCGAACACGACGCGACTAACAGTGCACACATTCCCTTACGCTCGAATTACGATGTTACAGTGGACACTCAGGGTTTTTACCTGAGTTCCATTGAGCATTTAAGAGATAAATTAAAGAAGAGTGAAAAAGAAAGTAAAATTCCCATCAACACGCAGCTGGATCTCATAAATTGTCTGAAAACTTGCTGGTAGAGTATCCCAAAAGAAAATGTTCGTTATTTAATCCAGACCATTCCACCTCCCATAAAATGAGCAGAACAGAGAGAATAGAGTTAAAAGAGAAGCTTAAAAGGACACTTTGGAACATTAAAGACGTAATTTTTTAGATTTTTTTATGTTTCATGTAACTTGATACATTCCTGCAATTCCTCACTTTTCATTCAATTTGGTTTATTTTAACGATTTATTGGAACACATATTTAATTTTTGTGTATTTCCATCTAAAACCATTAATATTAATCAGATTCAGTCATTGTAACTAGTAATATTTGAACATTATTTAATAAATCGATAAAAACCAGGTGGCCCTTATTTTGTTTTGAGTAGTATATAATTAACTTTGATGGAACTTTTCTGTAGTTAAAAAAAAAAACCTGGGATGCCCCACTGACCAAAAATCTATATACTTAGTTAACACAGTTAATATTAATAGATTAAGCTAAATGAACAAGCAACGAACATTCTGATAATCTAAAAAAAATTAACGTTTGCCGACTCATAATTTTTTTTTAACATTAATAAATATAATTAAATTTAATCAATTATAAACCAGGTAGTAGCGCATTTAAGTAACTATAGTAGAATAAAAAAAAAACAAATGAAAATTATTTACGCCATTGTTGTCAGCAGCATTCATTGTTTATCAGAAGTGATTAGGAATCGTAAATAAGTAATGTTGCTAACTATTTTACTAGTTTTTTCCTATTCTGAGGCCTTATCACAAGATTTCTGTAAATTTTACAGCGTACTTGAAGTATTAACTACGTTTATTATTTAGAAAATTACAAAATGTGATAATTTCTTTTTTTAGTTGCTTTTATCGTTATTGTGAGGACAATAAAATATTCGGAATATAAATGGAACCGCTAGAAAAATTTAAATGGAGCAAGAATGCAATAGAGTAGAGATATTATTTAATATATATAAATCTCGTGTCACAATGTTTGTCCTCAATGGACTCCTAAACCACTTAACCGATTATAATAAAATTCGCACACCATGTGCAGTTCGATCCAACTTGAGAGATAGGATAGTTTAAATCTCAAATTATAGTCGCAATTTTAATTTATTGCTAATTATTCCTAATATAGTAGAAATTGTACCCGTGCGAAGCCGGGACGGGTCGCTAGTAATAAATAAAATATTACTACCGCCAAAAATAAACCTAACTACAATTTTATTTGATGAAACTCGGCTATTCAATAGACACACCAATGCCTTATCCCTCAGGGAACACAGGCATGAAGACGTTTTGAAAAATACATAACCTTTAAAAAATAAAAACTTCGCTTCTACATTTCAAGAAGGGTTGCAGCTATTTAGGACACCAACCGACTTACACCAGTAACAGTTAATTCAGTTGTCCATTATGTCCATCTTTTTTATGACTCTTCCCACCCTTGATGGAGTGGAAGGGACTGTATAGACTAGCGAGACTGATTAAAAACACCCTGAAACCTTACCACAAGCTCTTAATCCAGTTTAGGTTGTGGGAAAGAGACAGGGCTATACAAGTACACAAGTTGTCTAGCGACATATCTTTCCCACAGCCTAAACTGGATCTTTTTTTTTTATTGAGACAAACCCACCACACTATTCCCAAACCACTGCAACTCCTGAGAGCCAGAATCAACAGTGGCAACCACCAGAAAAGCGCCGAGGCAATGAAGCTCGACGTGTCCCGGAGAATGAATTTACCTGTCTTGGATCCTGCACGAAATTAATCAGAAAAGAATAGTGGAGGAGTAGGACAAATATGTTTCCACTAAACCTAAACTGGATCACGTTAAGAGTTCATGGAAGGCCACCTTCCTTCAATTGACCTTTCCGTTACAAGGCTCCGGTTACTTGCCCAGTCCAGTGGCAGTCCCACGACACCTGCACCAGCAGTTTCTTATCCAGAGGTGTTGATGGTACGAGAGCTCGAGGCAGATCATCAAGGCACTGGACAGACTAGATCAAGGCTAAATTGAATGATCCCTTACACGAATGTACCAGGAAGCAGCGCGCTGCCGCTCTGCAGCGGTGCGAGAGGAATGGTCGTGAGCGTTCCCTCATTTGACGACCACGTCCACTCTGCCAAGAGTGTAGCGACTTTGGGCCAGAGCCTGCTGGGGTCGCGGGACTGTCTTATCAAGTAACCGTAACCCTGGAATGATTTTAGTCAGTACGAGTCCGTCAGTCCCATTCCGCCCTGGGCGAGAGGACTTTTGATGATTGTACCATGATAAAAAAGAGTGTTGCGACTAAGAAGATGATCCGGATTTTGTTTGTAAAAGTTCACCTTTTTAGGGTGTGAAACAAATTCTAATTAACAAAATAGTGGTTCAGGCATCCATTACAAGCAGTTTACTTATCTAGTACACACCAGCGGCCATTATCGTAGTATCGATCAAATTAACATGAGCCGTGCGCCTGCGCAGCCTATCGGCGAATCTTACATGCCCTGCGCTACACTGCTAAAAATGTTGGCCTTAAAACTACAATATTTTTCTTTTACATTTAATTTGAATTTATTAAACAAAGGGTTTTTTAAGGTTATCACATTTCTCTTGTAATCGGTGAAGTGTTTTGTAAATAAGATATTTTTTTGGAATACATATGAAGTATTTTTTTTTGTACCTAATTATCTAATGTACGGTTGTAGTTTCAATGAAGGATCGTTTTCAAACGGGAAAGTGTCAATAGTATTCTTGACCTTACTCAACTTTGGAAGGATGAATAATGTTTAAACACAATACTGAATAATTTATGAAATATTTTAGGAAATGAGTAATAACAAAAATAATGTGGTATTAGAAAGCCGGTGTACCAAAAAAATAGGTAGTCAATAAAATTAAAAATATATTTCTCTAGTAGTTATTAGTGACAGAGACACAGATTCTTAAGTCAAATAGAACAAAAAGAATCTAATTTCAAAAATAAGAAGTCCCGTTATGAAACCTCTGTTGTCTTTGCCCAAAGTGTTTCCGACCAGTAACATTGTGCGATAAATCCCCTTTGCTACAAAACCCTTCGTCACGACCGATGCATGCATGCATAATGGAACACAGCCTACTCCTTTCGAACAATTTTCAAATATCCTGCATTTCTTTTCTTATCTTGATCTGTCTTCAATCAGTCCTTAACGGGATAAAAGCTTTTAAATTGTGATAAGGATCGATGCTGAAGATACGTCAATTAAAATTTAATATTGTTTTGCTCTTAGAGCAAGAAATTTTGCTGACAGCTGATTGCGATTGTCCCTTATTTAGACTTCAACGAACGATCACATTGTATGTGTTTTTTTAAGTTATTGAATTATGTTTTGGTTTAAATATTTTCTTTTAATGACGCTTTAGTGTCTTATGCGGTAAGGTAAGTAAGAACGTATATTTAATTGTTATTTTTTAACGCGTTATTACATTTTATGTTACTTAAATATTATTATCACCTATCATACCGTCGATTTATAAGTACAGCTTCGAAACACCTACAAAATATTCTATTTAAAACTAAAATATTTTCACTGGTACTCACCCCAATAAATCCTTCAGCACTATTCAGTAAACACAAACACTGTAACGTTCAGTCTTATTCTGTTGTAGAATAATCAAAACTAGCGTTAAATTAAAAAAAAAAAAGTTTCGTTCTCGAAGTGAGTTGCTCGGTGAAGAGTCGTAGTGAAAATGGCTAGTGTTTGTCTGTAGGGGCTGTAATCGTCCTTGCGTAGCGGGCAAGGTCTCAGCAAGGCTGTGTAAGGCTTTATGTGAATCCGCGGCGCCTCTCCCCAGCTTCTTATACCTTGCGTACGCGCAGACAGACATCACACATGATGTTCTTGGCAATCTTATCGATACTATAACGCGTCATGATTATCCGTTGTGGGGGCTGGTGCTTTGTTTTTTTTACCTGTTGTAAGTGAGTTCATCTACGTCTAAAGCGATCGCGTTTAAATAGTGATTACCGATTCGGTTTGTGTACTGTCATGGCTGATATGGGATTATAATGAGTTTGATTATGTACCTAATTAGAGTTTTTTTTTTGTGGTAAGGGCGGGCGTTGTGTTCTTGTCAAGGAAAGTGTACATAGTTGAACTTATAATTGTGTGATGTTTTTTTTATTTACCTATAACTGTATTAATTTATTCGAATAAATTACCATAACATAATACCTAATAGGAATAACATATCCGAACTATGAATAACAATTAATAATAATAGAAATAAAAAGGGAAAATCAAAATATGCCCACATCGCTGTCAACGGGAATAGTGCCCAGAACGCGTGCAACATTGCTAGTTGCAACAGTGTTTGGCAATGTTGCTTCTTTGGCCTAGAAATAGGCCAGCCCTCTGCTCTGCGTGAAGAGTCGATTACTAAAAACATGGTGAGCACTGGAACCCCATGGCCCCATGTTGCGGGTACCGACCTGCACTCCTGCTACAGAATAGGCAATGGTGCCTGAGGCAGTCGACTACTTCACCACATTGACAGCGGTGACCCCTATACTTAAGTCTAAGATTGAGTTTAAATAAATAAAGCACATTGAACCGGTTAGCGCTAAATCATAATACCAATTAAATGATAAAGGCCAAGAGCTCTATTTTTATTTATTTGATGTCCAACATCCAAAAATGTACCCGAAATGCTATCACTTGGAAATTAACGAGGATCCAGGTTTCCTTAGGGTTATGTATTGGACTGATCTTTTTTGATCTATAGAAAGGCCAGTCCTCTTGTCGCTTCTTTGGTCTGGTTTGGTCCCATACAGAGTTGATAACCCAAGGAAGTCGATGAACAATTACCTACGATATAATTTCTAAGAAATTGCTTCAGGGATATTCACTGAACTTCAGGATTTTTTACCTCAGGTTATTGAAGAACAATGTGGGTATTATAAACCGCAACACATTGTTGTTCTTATTAATAGATACTCGTAGGTACGTATAAAATAATTATATGATAATTACTTCATTGCACGGTAGATTTACTAGATGAAAAAGCTGCAAACTTAGATTATAAAATGTCTAGATTCCGTGTTCAAAAAAACAAAACAATACGTAACGCAGTCTTTTTATAAATGTGTAAATGAGCGCTACGCATACATTTAAATGTTTTTCTTGGAGATAGTCCCTTGTTTTACATATGAATCGAACGAAGGGGATAATTTTTCTTCGTTTTCTTTGACTTCAATTCTCTGTGGCTACTAGGAATCTGGACATTTCATAATCTAAGGCTGTAACTTTGTTATAGTTGTGAGGTCTCTTGTTGTTGTTGGCCAGTCTATAACATCCGCTTTTTAGAGAGGAAATCATCAAATGAGTCCTCCCACTTATGGAGTGGAAGGGGGACTATGATTAATTCCCTTCTACTGGAGTTCATTACCTCAGTTGAGGCCGATTTGTCGGACAGGGCCATCATCTACCCCGGTTACAAGGAGACAACCGACGAGCGATTACGTGATGTACCACAGGGATCGGTTCTGGGGCCGCTCCTGTGGGAGATTTGGGACATCGTATACGATTGGATGCTGCACGCCAACCTCTCTAGCGGCGTCAACTACCTATACCTTTTTTTTTTTTTAGGTGGTAAAATCATCAAATGAGTCCTTCCGCCCTGGGTGGGGCGAAAGGGACTGTCAGACTCTTACTGACTAAAATCCACCCGTGTTCCTTCGGATGCCCTTTACGTTCCGGGGCCACGGTATCCTGGGTTAAGAAAAACCTGCGACCCCAGCAGGCATTTGGCCCCATAAGGGGCCCCGTCAGTTTGCTGACAACTCATAGTTATTATTTTCCCCTCATAGTTTTTATTTTCCCCTTTTTTACTTTAGATATTCAACGAAAACCTACAATCCTAGTAAGCAACAAAAACGGATCTGAACGGGCAACTTCACGAGATATCCATTATTGTTATATACTAAAACCTTCCCCAGAATGTAACAAATACTTTTCTGAAAACCGCATCAAAATCGGTTCAGCCAAACACGAGATAATCGCGGACAAACATGCAATGGTCACTGAAAATCTACAATCCAAAAAAGCAAAAACGGATCCACGCGGGCAACGTCACGGGATATCTATTAGTGTTATATACTAAAACCTTCTCCAGAATGTAATGAATCTGAAAACCGCATCAAAATCGGTTCAGCCAAACGCGAGATATTCGCGGACAAACATACATACATACAGGTCGAACTGAGAACCTACTTCTTTTTTTTGAAGTCGGTTAAAAACAAAGCCTTCCGAAAGAAAAGTTATTTAACACTTTTTTTGTGTTTGGTTTTGGAGTCGGTTCCCTTTTTTTCAAAAAGTTTTTATTTCATACGTTATAGTACCTACAATTTGATACATCTTTAATCTCTAAGTGGAGCTTGCATCCTGTTTACACATATACACGTCGATAAGTTTATTATTTTCTTCGTGATGGTGAAAAAATAAAAAACAAATATTATTATTCTTTTTGTGCATTTTGAATTTATTACATTACATTTTTAAATATTTTTACAAAGCATGCAATTTGTTACTATTATTAATAATTATCTCATATACTGAAAATATGTAGAAAGCTATTTTTATTAAAGTAGATGCCTCTACGAGTGAGAACACATAATTATAGTAACTATACGTCTGATGCACGACATAAGCTATTTTTATAATATGCAATAATAATTATGCAGCCACGACCCCATCAGAGACCCTCCCCCTAGTTGAAGATCCCTGGTCGAGTCCTACAATAATGTTCAATCTTTGTTTTGTTAAAAAATCGAATTTTCTGTACTTACTCAAAACTTTTTTTATCATCAAATGAGTCTGACGGAGTAGGACAGGAGGGAAACTTGTATGTACTGACTAAAACCCACGTCCTTCAATAGCCCTTTACGCTCCGGGGGGTTGCCCGATAGTCCCGCGACCCCGGCAAGCTTTGGCTCTCTAAAGGGGCCCCATCATTTTGCTTACAGCTCATTTTCCACGCGCGTGAGACACGACGCGTCGTCGACCCGGGCATGGTCTGTGATGCGCGTTATGGCGTCAGCAACTTCCTTCTTAGTTGAATGTATAGTACATCTAATTCCTCATAATCTACTCCTAAAAATACTGGCCATAAATAATGCAGATCGACCTTTGGAGAGACATGCTAGTTTCGGCTTCGTAGATATCTCAGTCACACACTACCTTTGTAACGATTTTTAGCTGGAACGTCGTTTGTAAATAGCCCGTTCACGACTTTGGTCTAAGATATAAACCGGCAGCGCGAATTAGACATTAATTACTTGGAAGTATGCGAATTCGCCACTGGCGGCGCCTCGTGGCGTGTTTCAAACATTACCTTTTTTTATCGTGGTAAAATCATCAATGAGTCCTCCCACCCACACTGTACAGACTTGTACTGACTAAAATCCACGGAGTCCTTCAATAGCCCTTTACGTTCCGGGGTCATGGTATTCGTTAGTCCCGTGACCCCGCCACGGTCTGGCCCTCTAAGGGGGATCCCCCGTCATCGTTTCAAACATTACATACATTTAATTTTGTGCTCAAAGTGGCAAGGTCGTGAACGGTCCGTTAAAGCTTCCTGAGACAAACTATCGAAAATGAAACCAGCCTGATAAAGGTACGTCGTTATAAACTCGACATAAAAAAAAATCAGTTTGACCCTTAAAGGATAACGGTTATAAAAACGTTTTTAAAACGGTATGATACTGACCTAACCACCTTATTACCATTTAAACGTGATAAACTCACCTTTTAAACTGTTAAACGTTTGTACATTGACAACTCTGCAGGAATTCGAAGGTAAGCTGAAATTACTTAAGCCTGTAATAAAAAGATGCGCGTAAGTGAAACATTTTTTTAAAACGTTCTTTTACAAATTGGTTTTTAAAGCCTTTAAATTTGTTCTGATATATTAATTATGTGACAGTGATTATCGCTGCCAGTATTTCGGATTGTGACGAGGACTTTGACCAAGTAGATTCAGTCGATGTGGCGAACTTGGGGAGACCTAAGTATGCCTAATTGTCTAGAAGTTGTTGAAATGATTATTGATTATTGTTGTTCATTATTAATAATTATTGATTAATAACAAATAATATTTCAGCACCAACGTCTGATCCTGCGTTTACGCATCTTGTTGTCTAATGAAAACAGACTTTACTCAGGCAACACTTGAGAGTCGTTTCTTGACAACACTAAAATAACAGATGAAATCAAATTCTACTGTATAACTTTATAGGTAAATGCAAAAATGGTATTTAAGTAAATATAAACAAGACCCTCATTCAAACCCATAATTTTATTTGACTTCACACCACTTTAGTAGACCCAAAACGATACTGACAAATTAAGGAAGCATATCTATACTAATATTAAAAAGAGGTAAAGTTCGTCAGCCTTACGACAAAAAGTTAAACATCTGTTGAACACGTGTCTAAAAAATTCAATTACAAAACGGTGTTTAACGTTGATAAGGTCCATTTTGCGGTTTCACATTTTTTAGACAAGTGTTCAACAGATGTTTAACTTTTTGTAGTAAGAGTGTTAAAAATTTTGAAAAGTCTGTTTGTGGGAAGTAATCTTTAGAATTAGTGAACCGCAATTTTGATAATTCTTTTAAGTACCAATAAAAAACTGCATCACTCTTTAAGGTAGGTATCATATTCTACAATTTGTATTACAATCGTTACCGTCCTGTGCTGTGTGGGGCCAGAGCTGATAGCTAGTTGGCTTATAAAGCCTGTGTTTTTTCTGAAACCCACTTCAGTATCTAGCACACATTATGACGTCACATTAAATTGACCTAACGTGCATAATAAAACACGATTACTGGTCATGCAATAGTAATTTGTAATCATCCTTTAGATAGACAAGTGAAGTAAATAATCACGATATTGTTAAATCAAACACATCATGACTGGCATGTCTATGAATATGATTATAGAAGGATTTGTGGAACCAGGTATACCGAGGTACTGTTCCCCTATCACGAGTTTTCACGTTTTTATGATGTAAAGTTAACGTAAAAACGTTAATTTGATGGATTCAAATTATGTATAGTTCGTCACTAAAGGCGCTTTACTGCTCTATAATTCACGGCTTCAAAAATCAGGATTAAAAGATAATTTTAAGTAAGATCAAAACTCTCTCGACAATGCTAATAATTCCCGTAGTAGAACGTATTATTTAATTTAAGAATATAATACGTTCTCTATCACATTCATAGCCAATTTGACATAAACAATATACGTAACCTTTGAGGCACGATCTGTCATGTTTTAAGATTAAAAATCACTTTATGTCATCGGAAAGATATAGCGGCGAGGAAGCTTCGCGACACTTACGAAAAAGATAAACATTTTATACCGCAAACCGTTATACGATCACGTTTACGTAATGTGCATTTTTGCGATCCGCAAATGCATAAAAATATGATATGGTGGAATACAAAACGCGTAATGACTTTCTTCTTAATTGCAAACATTTTTTCATATCGTTGTCTGTACACATCTTGGGCCCACGCGACCACGGGGTCCCGAGCTTTTGGAAGGCGTACCAGAGTCATATAACAGAGGCTCATTTGACATTCTGAATAAAATGTAGCTTGACGATTAATGTTCTCTGAACAAGATACCGTGGCTTGCGGCTTTTATAATACGGGTCAAATCAATTTGTCAAGCAAAAATTTTTTATTAATATTTGAAAAATGATCAATGATTTACGTCATATATGGTGTCACCTAGATGTCCCTAAATAACCGGATACAACACTCATGATGAATGAAATGGGCTTTGTTTACTGGGACACCATTGCCACGCAACCAAGGTCGCAGGCACCAGCAAAATGTATACAACTCTTCAGAGTATCTCCCCTGGTGTCCGCTTGCTTGAGCAATCATACATACATTTTGTTGGCAGCACGACTTAGTTGCTGGTCCCTGTGAAATAGTGCACTATGTTTTGTTTCTTCTTTCTTTCAAATTACACCACGACATCAACGAGGAGGATGCTGGCTTAGAAGTATGTAATACAAGACATGAAAATTATATATTTTGTTGAATAGCTTTTTATCGAAATAATTAGACTTAGAATAAATAGTAAGTAAATAGTGTGTGTACTAATGTATAGTAAATAGTAGACATAAATAATAGTCGCAAGTTCAAGTCCTGACCGCAATCGATTTTTTCTTTCCACATCTAGTTTTATGATTCGAAACGCAGGAGTTAATGAGAAAAAAAAATGTTTCATCTTGTATGCAGGATGAGCAAAAAATATGCACTTGTAGACGGTCCAATAATTACCTAAGTACATCCCAACAACCTGCCCAACTAAATTAACATTTTTTCAAAGTAGTATCTGACTCTATATAACTTACTGATAGTATAACTTACAGAGGACGAAAATAATAGCTATCTTTGAATCAAGATTTTCTAATTATTTTCTGTAAAAAAAGTTTCTGAGATAAGATGCCCTTAATGTCCATAAAACACCAAGTCCACGTTATTAGCAGAATACAGAAATATTTATAAATTGCGACTGACGCACCTACTTTGCCGACACTAATACCGACCGCAAAGATCCCTTTTTGAGTCTTTTTATACGCAATAACGCATCTCTAAGAGCCTGTTTGCTTACTTTACGCTCAATGGCTTAAGTTAAATATTAAGTGAGTGCTAACATCTATTATTGGTGTCTTTTTCCTCGGTTAACTTATGATGACTAAGGAGTAGATACTTATCTGAAATTAGATGTACTTACATACTTTAAAACTGAGCTTAGTTCTGCCAAATTAAACCAAGCCACACCAAAATACTTACATACATACATCCATGAATTTCCATAGAGTCTGTCACTTTGAACATTCATCTCAAAAGAGGCCCCAAAATGTTTGTCTCAAGAATGCAAAAACGTCTTGCAAATAAGGACCGAGTGACTATAAAATGTAACGTTCCATGATGATGTCGTTAATGACTTACAGCGAAAACACGCCATTTTGAAGTCAGTAATTATTAAAAATAATGATCGACGCACCGTTTTGATGGGAGAGGCGTATTTGTAGTAAACCACAGGCTAAACTGGTCGAAAAAATTGATTTAGCTTTAAAGAAATGAAAGAATTTTATTTTGATGGATTTTTAAATGTAATTTGCGAATTAATTGCTAACTTTTTAATTAGACATCCTATAAGTAGTATTACGATAGATACCCTAGTAAGAAGACCGGCAAAAAACAGGGTGGTAGCTACTACAAGGTGGATAAGGAAATAGCTACCTATACCTCTTTTGTCGTACCTATATGGTGACAACTAAGCAATCCCACTGGCGTTGCTAGGCCTCACAGAGCAGCTCCTTCTTGATGAGTACACTCAGTCTTAGCTCTAAACTTTGCTTCTTCATCCAAAAAAAACTCTCCAGTTCAATAGAATGCATCAAGGATGCATCTACAAAAATGAAGAGATCCACTTTATAGTTCCGTATCAGTACCGTAGTAGTTAAGTATATTGTTTTCAAGTAGGAATAAGTAGGTTGTAAGTACATAGCTACTTGCAGAATAGAAATGAACTAGAATTCGCCTGTTTTAGTGCTGTGTTAGTATAGTATAAAGGTATCGTTTACAACTTTACATCAAAAGTCCAATGACTCAGTGTTGACAACAATTTGTCAAAACCATTAGGTTTGTGTGCCACTCATGTGTCTTACATAGTAAGGCGCTGATCGACCTTGACTCGGCAATAACCTCTCAATATCGAGGTGAATGATTCGTGTTTAGTTTCTATAACAAGATATTATAGGATAATTACTTTAATGGTACCGGTAGGCATTCTTTTGTTTTTGGACCTTGTGTCCTTATTGAAGGACTGAGGTCGGAAAACTGACATAGTAGATTATGTGGAATATTATTATCTTATCGGTCTATAATATGTCCATGAGTACATCTATTTGGGCCAGCTAGTTTCCTTCGAAAACAGGCAGAGGAGATCTACCGATTTCCCTGAAGCGGAAACTCATCGATATATGTGTATCCTGCCCATCCTAACCTACGGTGCTCAGACCTGGTCGCTCACCGAGTCGCAGAAGTTCCGCCTTGGAGTGTGCCAAAGAGCAATGGAGCGCAGCATTCTGGGTGTAAGAAGATCCGATAAAATACGTAACACCACGCTGCGCTCTAAAACTGGAATAACTGACGTAGGTAAAAAGGCTGCCAGGCTCAAATGGGATTGGGCGGGTCACGTCATTCGCATGGAAAATACCTAGTCGCTGGGCAAAAATATATGGGTGCCTGAGAATGGACGACGCCGCCGGCCGACCCAAAAAGAGATGACAGGACGATCTAGATGCGTACCTTGATGGCTGGTCCGAAGTGGCACTAGAAAAGAGCACTTGGAAGGATATGATTGGGGGAGGCCTTTGCCCAGCAGTGGGACATAAATGGCTAATAAAAAAAATCGGTCTATTACAATCCAACAATGTACACTAGTACTTAGATCTATGATATAACCATCACAATCTTGTCGAAGACCGGTGCCAAAAAGTACTCGCTCCATCTTAGATCTTGTTTCTGCATCTGGGCTAAACTCATTATCTAAAAAACAAAAGTCTAGAAGCTTCATTAATTTTTCGGTAGTTTCACACTTTTGGACAAAGGTCTCCCGTATAAGTGGTTTACAAGTTCACTCTTGGCAATCTTCAATCATGAATATCTTGCATAGATTTTTAATGGGACACCCGAAATTTCTTTTAACTTTTTTATTTTTTTATCCACTATTTTCCGGATCATTTCACAAGTTCCTCTTCATCTCTCTTCTTCTGCTTTCTGGCAAGATTGCTAGAAAAGTCTCATTCACAATTGCTTTCTTCAAGTAGGGACTGTCTCATCGGGTAACCGCGACCCGTGACGCGTAAAGGGCTATTGAAGGACACCGTGGATTTTAGTCAGTCAGGTACAAGCCTGGGTGGGAAAACTCATTTGATGACTTTACCACGTTAAAAAATATAATTATACTTAAGTAAGTCCATGGGCACTCTGGAAGCCTTATCTGTGTTAGATTTACATTTTTACCTGTTTTGCAGATATATATCTACTCTGTCTGTTGTAGGTAAATAGGTTTGTTACATAGGTTGCCTTAATTTTATACTAATGCATAAGGAAACGTTAGGGAAATAAAATAATACACAAGTAAATATTCCAGTAGGTAGTTTAATAGGTACGAGTAGTTCGATGCTCGTAGTAAATTAATTATAGATAACTGTTTATACTTTATCAGCAAATCAACGCAATGTTTACAATCTTCACGTATATAGGTATATGCCTATGTAATAGTAAGATTTACATACATCAGCGTGATATAGGAATTATTATTTTCTTCCGTTGTCTTGCAAACTTAAATGACCAAGTCACGTGCGACCCAAAACACCCTAAAAAATTGTCTATAAAGGTTCCGTATTATCTTTAAGTCTGGAATCGGAAACTTAAAAACACTTAAAAGTACTTAAAAGCTTTTCTCCATAAGACACTTGACCTAAATAAGTTTCTTTAAAGTGTCTGCAGTTGTAACGGGTACTGGTAAACGGAGCATATCAATTTTAA
This sequence comes from Agrotis exclamationis, assembly GCA_950005045.1. Lineage (NCBI taxonomy): Eukaryota > Metazoa > Arthropoda > Insecta > Lepidoptera > Noctuidae > Agrotis > Agrotis exclamationis. The sequence continues at coordinate 11,990,726 of OX465419.1, forward strand.
TGTTGATAAGGTTTTGTGCCCATTTAAAACATAAACGAGTGTCAACGACCTTGCGATATGTTTAGGGCGCGGCCACAATCAAGTTTGGCATACCTTGCGTGCATTTTTTTAGAGATAGATTCGCCTTTAACCATTATGTCGCCTGAAGTAAACGATGATGAGGTGACGGTGAAGTAGGTAGGTACGCTTGCCTAGAAGTAACCACAGATTAGGAGTAACCTAGATATTCACTATTGATTAAAGACCTCAAGGTTATAGCCTCAGTTGTAGCTATCAGACAGAAAATAAAAAGTCCGGCAGGGAATTCCACTCCTTTGTGCATTTTTAGGGTTCCGTAGCCAAATGGCAAAAACGGAACCCTTATAGATTCGTCATGTCTGTCTGTCTGTCTGTCTGTCTGTCTGTCTGTCTGTCTGTCCGTGTATGTCACAGCCACTTTTTGTCGAAAGTATAAGAGCTATCCTGTTGAAACTTGGTAGAAAGATGTATTATGTGAACCGCATTAGGATTTTCACACAAAAATCAAAACAAAACAAATTTTGGGGGTGCCCCCCATACTTAGAATTGAAACTCAAAAAAAAATATATCACCAAACCCATACGTGTGGGGTATCTATAAATAGGTCTTTAAAAATGATATTGAGGTTACTAACATCATTTTTTTCTAAACTGAACAGTTTGCGCGAGAGACACTTCCAAAGTGGTAAAAAGTTTGTCCCCCCCCCCGTAACTTCTAAAATAAGAGAATGATAAAACTAAAAAAAATATATAATGTAGACCTCAACCAAAACTACCAACTAAAATTGGTTTGGATGAGATACAGTTAGCAGTTTTTGAGATATAGTACATTTTCAAAAACCGCAAATATAACTTTGCCATTCATACAAATACTATGAAAAACAAAGTTATTTTTATTGTTTGTGTATATTACTTACTAATCTCAATATAATTATATCTCTAATCTATGCTTGCTGCTACGGAACCCTTCATGGGCGAGTCCAACTCGCACTTGGCCGGTTTTTAGCAAATTTCTTCGTAAAGTTCTCCTTCTGCGTGTCAAAGAGTCACAGTCACTGTGACATTTCAACAAAACAACTAGGTAATCGACGACGACTACTTACGACATAACCACTAGCACAACAAAAACACTCGTTCACCAAACGCACACGCGAGTGCATTGAAGTTTGACATTTTTTTTATTTTAAATTCGTCTGGGGCTGGGCTCGTAACAGCGCCATCTCGTCTTAGTTGTATAAACTCGTTCAACAGCTATTGACTTAACAAACAAAAGTTCCAAATAGTACCGTAAATTTTATATAGAGGTCGAATTTACAAAGTGTGACACATTTTTTTTTAGCGTGGTAAAATCATCAAATGAGTCCTCCCACCCAGGGCAGGGCGGGAGGGACTGTCAGACTTGTACTGACTAAAATCCACGGTGTCCTTCATTAGCCCTTTACGTTCCAGGGTCACGGTAATGGTATAAGTCCCGCGACCCCGGCAGCGCTGGCCCTCTAGAGGGGTGCCCCGTCATCTTGCTGACGCTCTTTGAGGCGCGCGTGGAACACAACGCGCCGTCGACCCGGGCATGGTCCATGGTCAGGCGGCGAGTTGCCCATTAGGTACTCGCCGCCCGCATGCCCGCGCCTACGGTGGCCGGAGATCGTCTTGCGACGTCCGATGCCGTGGGCGTCTACCACTGCGGCTGGGGCGGAGGGAGGACGCTGTCCTCTCTCTCTCACGGCCCGCCTCCTCCTTCGCGAGCATGACTGCTTCGCAGAAGGAGGCGACCGCTTCCCACTCCGTCTCGCCCCGCAGCATGGCCTCGACCAATGCCGGGCGCGAGAGGTCTCCGCCTATCGCTGCCGTGAGGACACGGCCAGACACGGCGGTGCTCTGCCCAAGCGGTCCCATCCCATCCTATCCCATCCTATTTATAATGTTGCGTAATCAAACGCGGATGGGATAGGATGGGATGGGATAGGATGGGATAGGATGGGATTAAGTGAAATCATGTCCATTCGTTTTAAAATTCCAACAGCGCTTCGCACTAAAAATATATTGTTAAGTTCTGACATCCACGCGAACGAAGTCACGGGCACAGCTAGTAGAGAATATAAAAAAAGGAAAAATAATTTCGTATTTAATTTCGCCCCCCTTCCTTTTCATTCCGCAAACTTTTTGACCTCCCCTCGTATCTATTTGTTCAAGTTTTTGGGTTTTATATTATTAAGGAGAACCTAGTCTTTGTGATTTGATAACTACTTAAGAACAGTAATTAAATTAATTACCAGTTTACAATTTATTATATTGTCAGAGTACCTGGCTTAATAAATTAATTCAACAAAATGCTGATGTGAACGTTTGTTAATTTGACAGGCCTGTTGGTCTAGTCATCTAGTGGTTAGTAAACCTGACTGCTATGCCGGAGGTCGTGGGTTCGATTCCCACCCAGGACAAATGTTTGTGTGATGAGCATGATCATTTGTTCTGTGTCTGGGTGTAATTTATCTATAATATGCTTCGATCATTAAAATAAACTATGTATGTATTTAGAAATATATAAGTATTTTCATCAGTTGTCTAGTACCCATAACACAAGCTCTGCTTAGCTTGGGACTAGATGGCGTTAGTGTGATAGTTGTGGAATAATATTATTATTTAATGAAACAATGGCGCAAGGCAACTACATATTTTTTGGGCTGACTAAAATGACTAGGTACCTATTCTGTGGTACTGTGAACTTGTTAACTTTGTGTACAAAAGAGTCTGTAGAAACGTGTGGGGTTAATTTTTAAGTAGAGCGCCAAATATTGTTCGAGGACAGAGAGGAAGCAAGAAGGTGAAAAGGGAAAACATCTTCAGTACCCGTAGCACGAATATTTGAAGGTTTCGTCTCGCCACCGTATCGTACCGTCGATACAATAACGGCATACAACGAAAGTCGGAAGCACGAAGCACTTCGAATTAGTACCGAGGGCGCGATACGAAAACGTTGGTGACGTCATACTAATGTAAATAAGGATGGGAAAAATAGAACGAATGATCTTACATTTGAATGAATATTTCGTTCAGAATCTGAATAAGTATTTAGTTAATAAAACAATTAATGATTTTAGAGCATTTAAAACTTCAATTCTGTAAAATTTATGAAGCAATATGAAAAAAATGCAGAAAATGTTAATTTTCAGTTAGATATATGGCATATTAGTTTAACTGATTACTAAAACTTTGTGTTTGGTTTGAGTGTATTCCTAAACGAACGGCGGACTGTTGTTTTGAAGTGTTGTGTCGTGATTTGAAAAATGAAAATTTGTGGAAATATTATATTGTTCTACAATGAGAACCAGCCAACCGCAGTCCCTCATTTTGATTGAATTTATGGAAAAGTAAGTGAAGATATTGTTGTACATTACCCTATATTATATTATACCCTACAGCGAGTCGCCCATTACTCGCGCATGTTCCTTCGAGAGCATGACTGCATCGCAGAAGGAGGCGACCGCTTCCCATTCTGTCTCGCTCTGCAGCATGTCCTCGACCAATGCCGGGCGCGAGAGGTCTCCGCTTATCGCCGTCGTGAGGATACGGCGGTGCTCTGCCCAAGCGGGGCAGTCCTGCACCGAATGCTCCGCCGTGTTCTCCGGGCGATCGTCGCAGTGGTGACACCCAGGCGTTTCTACCCTCCTTACTTCACAGGTACCTCCAGAAACTTCCGTGTCCGGTGAGGACCTGTGTCATGTGGTAGGTCAGGACGCCGTGACGCCTATCCAGCTACTCCTCAAAGAGGGGTCTTACCGCCACGATTACGGCGTGACCGAAACTGTCAGTCTTGATAAAAATATCGGGAATGCGAACCATGACAGGACTACAAAAATCTTTTGGCAATCGTATTATGTTGGCCCTTTAGATTCATTGCAGTATACATTGATTGATTTTTTTTTTAGATTCATTGCATGATTTATTGATTTTATTGTCATGACAAAATAAATAAAATATAATAATAATTAACATTTAAAAAAATCATAAAGCTTTTCTTTATTTTTACATAGTTCACATTTATAAATATGTCAAGACAAAATGTAACCCTAGCCTATCACCATCTTCAGGCCCATCTTACTCTGTGCTGTTCAAAATCGGTCCAGCTGTAATAAACGTGTGTCTATGAATGGCGCGTGGTGGCGCAGCGCCGGGGTGTATCCCCGCTGCCTGCCGAGCACGCCGTAATTGCGGCGGTAAGACCCCTCTTTGAGGAGTGGCTGGATAGGATCACGGAGTCCGCGTCACCTACCGCTTGACGCAGGTCCTCACCGGACACGGAAGTTTCGAGAGGTACCTGTGTCTGATGAGGAAGGAGAAAACGTCTGGGTGTCACCACTACCTTTAGAGGGCCAAAGCCGACTCATTTGAAGATTTTACCACGAGATAAAAAAAAGCTGTATAAACATGCAAGCAGAACAAACAAACTTACAATTGCGTTTACTAATAAGGATTTAAAACTTTCTACATTTTCTTATGACACAGAGTCCAATGTATTGGTAGTTAGGGCATCAAAGATAGGAGTCTCTTCATAATGCAAGCCTTATCGAGAAGTATCTACTGCCTTCCAATTCAAACTCTTCATCGAATCTCCAAGGAAGAGCCTCGGCTCATCATTGACGATCGTGGGTGATTCTTCTGCTCAACTGGTAACGGACATTCTTGATCAGAGTGTCAATTACTTATTTACTCAAGTAAGAACTCTGTATAATGGGATAGATTAACAAAAAAATATATCAATCAACAACAAGAAATCATTGAATATTGATTTAACGCCTCATGACAATGTTGCCTCAAATAAAAGCTTTTGATCTGCTCTTTATAGTGTACATATATACTTTCAATGATAAATGCTTCTGAAATTACATAATTGGTCCTAGACTCCGAAAGAAAGAATAATAGATAAATAGGTAGAATAATAGATATTGGAACACACAGTCCTTTAGCTCACGTTAAAATTTTAGGCATGGGGACTTATCCAAGCCAAGCGGAGGTCCTCGTGGCAGGCATTATGTGCAACAAAAATGGAAAGAATTGGTGGAAATGCTCAACAGTGATGGCACCGGGGATGCTCGACCAGAGGAAAAGTGGCGGAAGGTAAGCCTACTAAATCCTAATATAGGTACTCGTAACTCCACTATACTTAATTTACACTGTCGCGGGACTAACGAATACCGGGACCCCGGAACGTAAAGGGCTATTGAAGCCTAGGACACCATGGATTTTAGTCAGTACAAGTCTGACAGTCCCTCCAGCCTTGCCCTGGGTGGGAGGACCAATTTGATGATTTTATTACTCTAAAAAAAACATCATTTTCACAATGTTTCCTTAAATATGCGTACATTTTAGGAAATAAACTTAATTCACACAATTAGAAATACATGCATGCGTTATGGTGGTGCTGGGCATCCTAATTTTATTCATGTTTGTATTCAAGGTTTGGAGTGATTTAAAAAACAACGTTAAAAAAAAGTGGGCAAAAATTAACAGGTCTGCTCATAGTACAGGAGGTGGGCCACCAATTAAATTGGCCCTGACAGACCTGGAAAGCAGGGTCTTACATTTAATTGGTGTGCAGGCTGCTTCTGGGATGCCAATCCAAGAAGCAGGATTCATTCAGGTGATATTTTTTTATTGGTGATATTATGCCTAGTTTAATGTCTCTTTAAAAAAAAATGTTGCCCCACCCTAGGAATTTCTCCTCTGTCGTGTGTGCGTTTACAAACATAGAAACTCACACACACAAACACCCAGACCCAGAACAACTACTTGTAGGTCATAAAAATAAATGTTCCGTGTGGGAATCAAACCCGCGACACGCTGCGCAGCAGTCCAATCGCTCAGCCACTGCGCTAACCGTACCGTCATTTTCATAGTTCTTGTGTGGATGACTGGCTGGCCCGTAACGATAGCCTAGCCTAGCTTAACTCACAATTTTTAAGTAAGCACTAATACTCTATTATTTTTTTATTAAAATAGGGTGTTGGAGTGGTGGTTGATGAGGAAAATTGCTTTTCTTATGGTTTACGAGTATCTGCCACAGAAACTGTAGACGAATCGACTGTGGATGATGTTCCATGTGAATACACACCAATTTCTGAAGGTTGGCATACTTTTAATTTATTTATCATTTATTTGAATGTTGCGTAATCAATACCCACTGAACGCTTCACATTCGCCCAGACCTTATTTCTATTCTCATTGTTTTATACAATGTTTAAAACTTGATTTAATTTTCCAGATGAATGGAATACTCCAGGACCAAGCAGCCAACCGACAGTCGCTTCACCTCTTCTTCCTCCTGCTCCACGACCACCAGCACTTACACCACCACCACCACCAGCTCCAGTGCAAACCCAGTGGCAACCGCCGAAAAAAAAGAGGAAAGAAGATCCAGTTTTAAAAATGTTTAAGGAGTGTGAGGGGAATGCTAGGGTGTATGAAATAGAGCGTGACCGAATTGCGCAAGAATTAGAACGAGAGAGGATTCGTCAGCGTGATGTAGAGCTTCAGTTGCAAGCTCAGTGGTTATATATTATGAAAGAGGCATTAAAATTATTTAAATCATATTTAGAGAAAAGAAATGAATAGTGTCTGATTTTTTATTTTATTTGTATTAAGGTGTGTTGATACACTTCACATTACTTTTCACTTCTATTCCTTAAAAAGAAAACATTTTGTATTTAGGTTAGAATTAAATTTATTTTTCTTAAACCATAATAATACTTTTTTTTTAAATAATAATAAAGAATATTCTGTCTATCTAATTATAAGTGTTCCTAAGTAAAAATTATTATACAATGATAAAATATTACCAGTTTCTGATTTTTTCCATTCACCTAAATCTGGATCATGTTATGATAAAATCTAAAACAACTAACTTAGGGGAGACTGGGGACACTTGTTCCCTAGGGGACACTTGGTAACTTCGATTTGCGACTACCCCGATTGCAAATAGTTTTTTTAGACTAGCAACACTAATTCGTCTATGGCTTACTTCACTTTATGTCATAGAACGGTTTGACAGTTGTCAGTAGTTTGCAAATGGTGGACGCGTAAAATTATTTGTTGTGACTGACTTAAATTTCGGTGAGTTTGCACACGATTTTTTCAACTGAAGGCTTTGAATTGAATTATTGTGATTAGATTTCGACGAAAGAATGTTTCTTGTAATGTAGTTTACAAGATTACTGAGAAAACATAGATGATATTTAGTCTCGAGTTGGACACGTTTTATAACCTAAGGGCGTCTGGGGAGACTTGATCCTTTTTTTTTGGGGTGACATGTTCCTAGGGATCAAGTCTCCCCTTATGATTGACAGTTTAAATTTGTGATATTATTTCGAGCTGTTATTTATTTTTAATTACTTTTAGGACAAAAAATGCGACAATACAAACCTAAGGAGGGTACTAAGAAAAGGAAGCCAATTGATAAAGAAAAATTTCTAATTATAAACGTTAATTACTTAAAGGTATATTCAAGTTTTGTTTTTTGATTTGATATGTCTTTAAAGTCTATGACTGTTTGTTAATTTTGCTATTTTTGTTTATGAGAATTAAGATTTATACTATTAAGGTCCTTACATTTAAAATTGGCGTTTAAGTGACCATCAAAATATATAAAAAAAATGCAAATATCAGTATCACATATTCAAATAATTTTAGGTTTTACATTGGATAGGTACGTCAATTCTATATGTAAGAATTTAATGGATATTTAGACTGATAAAAAGTGATCTCTTTGTGACTGATATACCAATAAAAAATGATTATACAAATTTAGTGTTGTTATTTATTAAGAAACATGGTAAATTATATTTATCGATGAATAGTTTACCATGTGTCCCTTACATTCGGGAGACTTGATCCCCACTGATCAAGTCTCCCAGCGGGGTGGGGTCAAGTCTCCCACATATAGGGGACACTTGGTAAAAGTCCACGCCGCTACATTTCCCTCAATTATGATAACAATGATAACTTAATCCAGAAATGAATTACATTATTCGATAGCATATGAAACACTGGATTAACTATATAAAAATCGTTCATTCACAAGCAATAGCAAAAAAAATACAGCCCAAAATAAAAAGGGGGGATCAACTCTCCCCAGTTTCCCCTAAACCACATTTTATAATCGTTCAAACGTAGAAATTGCATTGAAATTCCATGTTGACACTATTACGCAAATAATAATAACACTACAACTAAAATTATCAATCATAAAACAAAAATAATTAAACCGTGTATCACCCCGGGTCTGTTACGCTGCATTAGACACAGGGATAAGCTCCATCTTAAAGCTAGAAAAAACCCAGATAACTTGGAAATTAAACAAATGTACATCAGATACAGATTTTTTTGCAAAACTATCTCTAATAGGTATATAAAAAACTTTTTTTAAAAAAAGTACCGACTTCAAAACAAATACAAAAAAGTTTAAAATAACTTTTCTTTCGGAAGTCGGTGGCTTTGTTTTGTTGTGTCATTGACTATTGCCACCGACTTCCGAAAGAAAAGTTATTTTAAACTTTTTTGTATTTGTTTTGAAGTCGGTACTTTTTTTAAAAAAAGTTTTTATTTTACCCTTTTTAGTTTATTTATTACATATTCAACCCAAATTCTTGTAAAATACAAAATTTTCTTACATATGCACTAATCTTGTAATCCGTCAAAACATAAAAAAATCCATATCTCTAAAACTACTGAACCGATTTTGATGAAACTTGCAGTGTACCCTAAGTTGAACAATAACTAGTACAACAAAAAAAGAATTACTTAAATCGAACTTATAGTTCTGGAGATATGCGTGCACAAACATAAAAACATACATACATACATACATACATACATACACTTATGAAATTTGGCACATTTGTTCAGACGCTGATATAGACTAACATATATATGAAAACTGGGCAGTTCTGATAATATTACATACATACGGGTCGAATTGATAACCTCCTTTTTTTTGAAGTCGGTAAAAATCAATGCTACTTTTCGTTGTTATGTTGTAACTCAAGAACGGGCTCACCTATACAAACCTTTGCTTTTGCTTTGTTCGAACTATTTAGTAGATGCTTTGTGTGAAGTTTTCACAAAATCGGACGAGCAGTTCTTAATATACCCGTGCGAAGCTGGGACGGGCCACTAGTATTATATAAAGTTAAATGTGCCTTTGAAAACGTATAATTAAAAAAAAAAGTTAAAAGTAATTGTAAAAAACCTGAAAATTAATTAAACAATAGCATCAATAAATAAACAAAAAGACAATAACGAAAGACTCCTAGAAAAGATTTATATAAACTTTCATCCCCTATTTTATCCCTTTGGGGTAGAATTGATCAAAATCCTTTCTAAAGGTAGACTTCCGTGCCTCGCGATCGATCGCGGCCGCGCATAGCTTACGACTGTCGTCGGTCGCTCGCGACAATAGTCACATTATGAAAATGTATGGTGCCGCTGCTGAGGCCCGCGACAGACGCGCGCGGCCGACGAGGGTCGTGAGCCGCGCGCGGCCGTGTCTTGAAATTTAGTAGATGTTGTTCGTCAGTTCCCTCTAGACGTGTGTCTACCGTAGTCAAAATCATGGTTGAAGTGCTAATTGACATCCTTGAAGAAGAAGAAGAGGAGGATGACGAGCTGCTGTTGCTATATTATGAAATTAGAGCACCAATCGACCCTATCTTTAAAAGCAGAAATGAAGAAGGATACTACCAAATATTGATTCAAAAGCATTTTGTATTGTGATGAACAAAAATTTCGGAGGTTTTAAATATTAACATCTACTAAATTTCAAGACACGGCCGCGCGCGGCTCACGACCCTCGTCGGCCGCGCGCGTCTGTCGCGGGCCTCGGCAGCGGTACCATACATTTTCATATTGTGACTATTGTCGCGAGCGACCGACGACAGTCGTAAGCCGTGCGCGGCCGCGATCGATCGCGAGGCACGGAAGTCTACCTTTAGCAGATGCCTACGTCATAACAGCTACCTGCATGCCAAATTTCAGCCCGATCTGTCCACTGGTTTGGGCTGTGCGTTGATAGATCACTATGTCAGTCAGTCAGTCACCTTTGAGATACCTATATATTTTGGATTTCAACATCATCATCATCATCAGCCGGAAGACGTCCACTGCTGAACATAGGCCTCCCCCTTAGACCGCCACGCCGAACGACAATTCGCCACTTGCATCCATCGGTTGCCCGCGACCCTCACGATGTCGTCGGTCCACCTAGTGGGAGGCCTACGCTGTATCTTCCGGTCCGTGGTCGCCACTCGAGAACTTTTCTTCCCCATCGGTTGTCAGTTCTACGAGCGATGTGGCCTGCCCATTGCCACTTCAACTTGCAAATTTTATGAGCTATGTCGGTGACTCTGGTTCTTCGCCAAATATCCATGTTCCGGATTTTATCCAGCAAAGAAACTCCGAGCACAGCTCTTTCCATTGCTCGTTGAGTGACTCTTAGTCTCTCTAAAAGGCCAGCAGTCAAAGACCACGTCTCAGAGCCATATGTAATAAAGTCTCCCGGTTTCACGCCTTTCTGAAATTGGATTGGTTTCGTGCTCTCTTCCTGAAGTCGGATGGACATGGTGGCGTTTCTATACAAACACTTCAACACTTCGATATACCTATAGTCCAATATGACATCGTTGGCGGGACTGCAATACTGCCCAGGTTTCGATTAAATCAAAGGCTTTTTCATAGTCCACAAACGCTAAACATAATGGCCGATTATACTCCTCTGTCTTCTGTATAATCTGGCAGAGCGTGTGTATGTGGTCTATGATGCTAAAACCTTTTCGGAAACCGGCTTGTTTGGGAGGCTGGAAGTCATCAAACCGAAATTAATTATTTATATTATGAAGCCGATTAATCCTATCAACTAACATGTTTCTTATGGCTCTACCGCGAATCAATTCATCCCTAGAACCACTTTCGCGAAAAGCTTCTTCTGGGTAGGAAAATGTTGAAAAGTCTAATCCTGAAGGGTACGTTATATCACCTTCAGGATCAGGCACCATAAAATCTAGTGCTAGATTGTGTAGAACGCTACATGCCATTATGATGGAAGCACACCTCTCAGGTGTATAGTGTAATGTGCGGTCCTTAGAAAGGCATCTCCACCTATTTTTAAGTCTTCCAAATGTATTTTCGATCACAACTCGTGCCTTCCCATGGACAGTATTATATTTTGCCTGAATAGTGCCTTCAGCAGCATCTGTTATTGGTGTCATCAACCAAGGCCTCTGTGGATATCCAGAATCCCCTGAAAATAATATATATATTATTTAACTCTCTTTATTCATTTTATACACTTATTTGTTACATTTTTAAATATTTTTACAAAAAGAAATAAAAAAAAAACATTTAAAAATATAAAAAATAGCAGTCCACCAGGACCGGGAACAGGGTCCGGGACGCCGGCGGTCAGGGCTCCTGAGAGAGGAACCTCCTAACAATACGCGCTGTGTCCAGAAGTACTGCCTTCTGAATCAGGCGCCTGATCCAGCTGCCAAGCGAGAGCCTCCTCAGATGTTGTTCGAGGCTCTTGGCTATTAAGCCATTGGCAGACACGACTATCGGCACAATGACTGCTGTATTCACGTCCCACATGTCAACAACCTCGCGGGCCAGATCAAGATACTTGAATTGTTTATCCTTTTCTGCCTTCACGAGGTTCTCATCATGCGGGACCGTTATATCAACAATCATTGCGCGACGCTCCGATCGATCTATCACCACAATGTCAGGCTTATTGGCAACAATATATTTAACTAATTATTATAATTTTAAAGACAATTTACAATATTTTTTGTATTGTGTCTTTATTTTAAAATTAAAACAACCTACTTGTACAAAAAATACATTATATACGAGTACCTAAAAACCACACTTGTTCATTATTCCGGTGTAAGTCTTGGATATACCTATTGGCTTGACTATTTTCCCAAATAAAAGCGTCATGGGTGGCACCTCCATACTTTGAATTCACATTTAGAATTCTGCATTCACTGTCACATATCTACAATTTAAAGACGTAGAAAATGTATAACTGTACAAAACATTATAATTAATTGTTATCTGAAGTAATTGTACGGTTATAAGGATAAATTAGCAGGGATATCTCACCATTTGCACATTCAGTGAGTAGAAATGCTTTCTGCAGTAAAACAAGTGCTCTATGTCTCTTTTTGGAGTGAATATATGGAAATGAGAGCCATCAATGCATCCTATTACTCCAGGGAAGCCAAATTTTGTATAAAATCTGTAAAAGAAGTATAGCATTAGGTATTACTGTCTATCTTTGTGGTTATTCAGTTGATCGTTCCTTCGCTGTTTAGTTTTTATTGGCCTACATAGTTATTATAATTATTACTTACTTGTTTTTTACAATATTTCGCTGCTCTCTTGTTGTAGGAAATTTCAAAAAATTATTTATTATCAATGGGTTAATTAGAGCATCGGTAACCTGCCTTACAATTTTGCTTACGGTAGTTTGCCCTAAATGTTTAGCCATTCCTACTATTCTTTGGTAGGAGCCTGTAGCATAAAAAGACAAAGCACACAGCACCTAGAAACAAAAATATTAAAAAGTTAATGTTGTTTAGTGCATTATTAATTAATGTACACATAATATTATCAGCCTATTGCCGTCCACTGCTGAACGTAAGCCTCCCCCAAAGAGCGCCAACTTTCCCGGTCCTGGGCAGTCCTCATCCATCCGCTGCCAGCCACATTCTTCAAATCTTCGACCCATCTGCAGGTGCAGGGCGTCCTACACTACGTTTGCCTATTCGCGGTTTTCACTCTAGCACCTGTCTGCTCCATCTACCATCGGTCCGTCTACAGACGTGGCCGGCCCACTTCCACTTCAACGTGCTTATTCTACGCGCAATGTCGATTACTTTGGTTCTCTGGCGAATGACTTCGTTCCGAATTCTATCCGCTATATGTACACATTATTGGTATAATATTTAAAAATAAATATTTTTGTCAGAAAGGTTAAAGTACCTTTGTGGCTTATTTATAAACTTACTTTATGTTCCAGGCTGATCCTTTTACTTGCTTTCAAACCAGATTTTTCTTTTAATTGGCGACACAAGAACAAAAATGCTTCCTTGCTTAAACGAAATCTTTTTTTAAATTCAGTGTCGCTAAGGTTTTGTAGATTAATATTTTCAAAATTCTTTCTGAGGAGAGCTCTTCTTGAGATTTCTCTGTAAATGTGATTGTAAATTTTAAAGAAAACATGTTTTCTAGTTCACTACTTAGTATAAAGCATAGTCGCTTCCTGCTGTCTGTTTGTCTGTCCCTATGTATGCTTAGATCTTTAAAACTACGCAACGGTTTATTTACGAAAAAGCGTTTTTAAGCAATTCAGCATTAATCCTAATCCAATTAAGTACCTTAAATACATCGTGCGTGTAATATAGATCAATATGGCCCTTTACAGCAAATAATTTAAATGAATAGTTTCGAAGATCTTACAGATTTAAAATGCAGGGACATAAGTAGCGGTTGCGGCGGTGTGCCTATAAATAGTGCGTCGAAGGCCCGTTTCGCCCTGCCCTAGCTGGAGTCCTTACATTCTTAAGGTATCCACAGAAAAATCCGGTTGAGCAGTACACAACCTACTAGAGACTACACAACACAACAACACTATGACCTGTGAGAAGCCAATAAAAAAATTGCTTCGCCCTATAGCAATTTATGATTAGCAGCGATCGCACGCGTTTATCGGAGGTCTCTAGCGAGGAAAATAACAATCATCATTATACATCTTCTTTGTATATACCTAATAAAAATGGATCGCTAAATGTGTTGCTAATCCCATAACTTGAAAACGGCTGGACCGATTCGGATAATTCTTTTTTTTTGTGTATGTAACCATCACCAGGACCTGGTTCTTATGGACAATTTTTTTTTACTTACAACAACAACTTTAATCATTATAAGTAAAATCATAAGAGCAGCGGTGGCCCAGTGGTATCGGTCCCGACTTACGAGTTGTAGGTCGTTGGTTTGAACCCCGCCAGGCGCATTACTTTGTGTAATTTATTTCATCACCACTACTCTCAAAACGCTGAAGGAAAACATCGTGAGGAAACCGGCATGTCCTAGAACCAAAAATTCAAAGACTTGTGACGTCTACCAACCCGCACTGGGCCCGCGTGGTGGTCTGTGGCCCACTCCCTCTCACAGAGAGGAGGCCTGTGTCCCAGCAGTGGGAACATTATAGACTGATGATGAACTTTAATCGTGTCCACCCGTGCGAAGCCGAGACGGGCCGCTAGTAGTATAAAACAAAGTCGCTTCCCGCTGTCTGTCTGGCACTATGTATGCTAATATTATATCTTTAAAACCTACCACCTAAGTTCACATTGTGGAAAGCAATAAACGTATTGAGTAAAACTACGTTATGATGATGCGGTTTTATTTAATAGATAGCGTGATAAAAGAGGAAGTTTATAATATGTTAATAACATGTATAATGTAGTAGAGATTGCAGCCGTGTGGAGCCGGGGCGGGTCGCTAGTAAAAAATATAGAGTTTTTTAAAACAAATCACTCACCTTGTTTCTCTTCGTACATTTCTACTTCCAACAATCAACCGCGCTGCAAGATAATAGTGCAATGCACTACGTCGTGGGGTGCTTCTTGTTAGTCTGAACATGTTTTAACAAAATACTACAACACAATCACTTTAATTATAATTTTATCCATACAATAAACCCCGACGAATGTTTTCTCACTGTCAAATTTGAAGTGAATAAATATTCGTAAAACTCGTAAGCCAGCCTTCGACAGTTACGAAACTATCCGTCATATTTTGTGTTCGTGCTTGCTATCTTCATACAAATGGCTCAAATTACGTTTCGAATGAAGTATGAAGACGATACGAAACTTACACGTATTTGTTCGTGCTCTCAAAATTAGTTCAATTTACGCTCACCAGAGGCGCTGTTCAAGTTCCCATACAAAATGCTTTCGGAGACGATACGAATATTTTTTCGAAAGTGATTCGTGCTCGAGGTACAGATGTGTTACAATAATTATGACTGATGGACAACTTTCGTATTTCAAAAATCTTAATAGCCCTAATCACGCGCTAAAACTGGTTAGAACGAAACTATTTTTTTTAATTTCTCATTTGCTGTGGTCTAGTGGTGGTCCATTGAGCCAATATTTTGTTTGTGATGCAAATGTGTTCCTAGCTTTTAAAACAAATGTTGCCAGATATTAATAATAAAATTGTGGTAACGCAATAGTTTCATTTTAGTCGATCTTACAACGTCAAAAATTGAAGAAAGGTCAAATACTATCAAATACTTAAATTAACTACAGCTTGGCAAAAAACAGTAGAAAACCGGAAGTCGCCACTGTCTTCGCGCTACCAGCACTTTGAATGATTTTATTAATTTATTTATTTTCACTTATGACGTTAGTTTTATGGCACAATAATAAATCTTACAAACCTGCGTCTTTGTTTACATCAAGTATCAAATATTTTAAAACGTTGTCAGCAAATAAAAATATTAGTTCCGTTTCAAGACGTTCTGGCCAAGCTGTATTTAGTTAATTGGAACCATAACTTTGTTAATTTTGGCATCTGATTGATTTCATGTCCTTTCACAGTGTTATCTCACAGATTGATTACACACAAATACCTTGTAAAAGTTTAATAAAATAATGCAATGTCAGATAAAATAACTGTCCAAGGCATTTTCGAGGCTAAATATTTTAATATGAAAAATATTCGTAGTCTCTAATACATTAATTTCAACTTTAAACCTAGAGTTTAAAGTAGCTGTTGAGCGTTTTCGTGTTTATAGCTTGCCGACTTTGCTTACAGGCCCAGAGGCAGAGGTCCTCCAATAAAATCGACTAAAGTTTATTAATTTGGCAACATTCCATTTATAATCTAGGCTACCTACGTTTCAATTTCGAATTCCGGTTCCGACGAGACGTCAACGCTAAATTTATCCAATTTTTAGTATTTTGCTTACTAATTTCCGCCAAAGAATAATAATACAATCAAATACTTAGTCTACATTAATAACTATCAGTTGCTATTATATAAATTCAGCCATGCCACGCGGTAAGTTTGTCGTATACGTGTTGTTTTTTTCTCAATGTCGTCCAATGTTATGGGAATGTGCTTTCTTAAAAAAATCTCGGTGATTAGTTGCTGCCTAGTTGATTTGCAATAAGAATTGTGTAAATAATTAACTGCTATGTGCGTTCTCAATCAAAATCTGGAACATCCTTTTAAAACTATTGATTGTTTAGTTGGCCTAACCTTTGTGACAATTATTTTGTTTGTGGAACGTTACAGGTAAGTTTACGAACCACAAGGGCCGTAACCGCAAGTTCACCAGCCCGGAAGAGCTGGAAGAGCAGAGGAAACAAGAGGAACAGAAACAGAAGTAAGGGTTTCTGTTAAAATTAATACCTATTTATTGTCTAGGATACAATCAGCGCCACTCAGAATCAGCGCCTTGGCGTTTAGTACTCTTTAGATAAATAATAGGTAAATTAACAATTGTAGATAAACTTGAACTGAATACTAAATTGATAATTATCATTTGAATGATCTGATAGGCTAGTATTATCTGTCTTACATTGTAGGTTCATTCACTTCAATTGATACTAAGAACAGTTACTATCATTTAGTTGCAAAATGTACTTCTAAAATATACCAGGTTTGTGTGAAAACTTCACAAATTCGGTTTTCTAGTACAACATTTTAGAAGCAAATTGTCTCATAAAAAAACTTAATATTTAATCTGCCAGTTTCATTAATTCTTAGATTGAACTGTTAGTCATACTTCTCATGACTCAATATATGTTACGGCAAGCTATTCTAAGAAACATTGTTTTCCCGAACAGTTGAAACTTTTTTAAATCAACGCATATATTTATCAGTAATCTTACTACTGTGAATTCATGGATATTTGTTACTCCTTCACAAACAAATGAATGGACCTTTAGTGATGTGACACAATGTTGCATTTAAGGTTTTCTGCTTTAATAATAATATAATAATAATAATATTCCACAACTATCACACAACGCCATCTAGTCCCAAGCTAAGCAGAGCTTGTGTTATGGGTACTAGACAACTGATAAACATACTTATATATTTCTAAATACATACATATTATAGACAAACTACACCCAGACACAGAACAAATGATCGTGCTCATCACACAAACATTTGTCCTGGGTGGGAATCGAACCCACGACCTCCGGCATAGCAGTCAGGGTCACTAATCTGCTTTGGTTGCATAGAATGTGTCAGGAAAAGTTGCATATTGTAATAATCGATTATAGTAAAGGATCTGCAAAATAAAGACACTTAAGTTTTATCTCATATATCACATATTTTTATTTGAATTCATCCAAAGTAAGAAATTTGGATGAACAACAGATTCATAATTATTATTTTTGCAGTCTACAAATTTATTGTAATTTTCCAGGTGGAGAAAAGAGCATGGGAAAGAAAGCTCAAGTGAAGAAGAATCAGAAGAGGAAAAATCTGGCTCCGGCAGTGATTCCGATAGTGACTCGGATGATGATGTAAGTATATTTTGGATGTTCTTAGTTTTGACTTGAATCTCAATTTGTTCCTGTTTCATTGGCTTTATAGTGTAACTGTATGGTTAGAAAAAACATAATTATAATCATCACATCTGCAATCCCTATGTTTGGCAGGAAGCAGGAAGGTGTCCAAGTTTCTCTATTACTGCAAGTTAGCTAAATATTTCTTATCTACACTAGTATTATAAAGAGGAAAACTTTGTATTTTTGTTTGTTTGTAATGGATAAACTCAAAAATTACTGGACCGATTTCAAAAATTCTTTCACCAGTTGAAAGCTGCTTTGGTCTTGAGTGATATAGGCAATAAGGGGGGGGGGGGGGCGAGCGAAGCCGCTGGGAAAAGCTAGTCCTGAATATAAATGTTGTTCCAAAGTGACCAAATTCTAACCAAGGACCTTATTTTGTTTTTACTTTCTTTAGTACCTACCTTAACTTACAAAAAATAAATGTTGAGATACCTAGTGATAGTGAACTTTTGACCATATAACAATAAGGCCAAAGCTCACTATCTCAAAAATTAACAAATTGTTTTGTCAGCTGTCTGACAATAAATACTTTTTTTTATTCTTATGGGGTATCAGAATTTTTCGAAGTAAATCCATTTGTTATATTTAAACATTGTTAATCCAAAAATCTTATCATATGTTTCAGAGACCATCCAAAGCCAAAGGTGTATCAGGACTCATTGAAGTAGAAAATCCCAACCGTGTAGTAAAGAAAAACAAGAAATTGACCAACTTGGACAATTTAGGTGAAGGAGAGAAACCTCAACTCTCAAGGTATTTTAAAAACCCAATTAGACATGAATTTTGACTACATTGCTGTATGTGTTTGATTAGCTAAATTCATTGTCCATAAATAGTCACTCAAACTTGCATGCAAATTCTTGCATCTCTAAATAGGGCTTCAAGTTATGTTTATTATATATTCTGAAACAAAACGAATTAGAGAAATTAAAACATAATCTCTACTTTGATTCAAAAGTACTTTTTGAATTACTGATAAACAGAAGATATCAGAAGGATGTGTTCATATTAAAGAATTGCCCATAATGACTACAATCATAATATGCATAGATACATAATACATATGATACAAAATCATCTCCGACATGTGCCAGGCCTAAGTCCTTGGCAACAAAATAGCAAGGCCTATTTTCAAACATTTACTTTTGCTATTTAATTGGTCATAAAACCTTTTCGAAGGAAAAGTTCCTACAAGATTGCCAAGGAAAGATATTATACACATTTTTTCTTTTAAATCTGTAACATAAGTCTTTGCCTTGTTTGTATTATAAGGACATCTCAAATTACTCAGGAACATGGCCCCAGACCCACTCGTCCTAAAAGTAATGGAAAAAGATCAACTAAGAGGTGCATGAATTGTGTGAAAGGTGAATGAATAAATGTAAATGTCTGACATAAAAAAAGAAAAAAAGTTAGTTCAACTTATAGGAAATAACAAAATATTACAGGCGCGAACGGGAAGAGATAGAGAAGCAACGGGCGGCGGCGGCGTATCAGAAGCTGCACGCGGAAGGAAAAACTGATCAGGCGCGAGCGGACCTCGCCAGGCTGGCAATTATCCGCCAGCAACGAGAGGAGGCCGCCAAACGCAGGGAGGCTGAGAAAAAAGCCAAGGATGAAACACCTAAGAAAAGGTAATCAGTGATTTTATATAGCATCATTGTAATTTTCAGCCGTACAATGCCCACTGCTGAACATTGACTCATAAAGATTTCCAACAGGACCGGTTAGGTTAGCTTGCATCCAGTGGTCTTCATCAGATTCTCAGATCCTTTACTGTGCTGGCTAGTGCATGGTCTCCACTATGGTACCTTAAGATGCTATCAGTGTGCGCCCAAATATTCGCTCTGGTGGACTGAAGATTTTTAGAATGTGTTTAAATACAGTCGAGTCTGACTTACCCCTCGAAGGAAGTCCATGAGAATTTTCACAAGATGAAATAAGGGTTGTTTGCTATAAATGTGGCATAATTCGAAACACGATTATAATAAAGATGGGGCTTGAATATATTGATATTTTTAACAAGCACTCTTATAGGGTTGTTCCCAAAGGTCCACGATTCTTTTGTTCTCTCTTTCCCAACGGCTCCATGGCAAATTATAATATTGTTTTGAATTTGCCTACATGAGTTCCCAACGGGTCCACGAGATTTGTAAAAAGTACAGTCAGTAAGAACGATTTCATGTAAGAGAAAGAAAAATGTTCAGATTTGTCTTTTCCACTGGTGTAAATGCTTGTGATAAAAACTAATGAAATGAGAGTGGCCTCTCAATAATTACACCAACTTCTATTATGTGATATTTTATAAAAGTGCTAGGCTTACATGAGTTCAAACAGAGTGGTTTGTTTTTAAATATGATTATTCTAGGAAGGTTTACTGAAAAGCTTACTAGTACTAGGGTAACATAAGTTCAAGGAGGTATGTATGTGATTGAACACCTGCACTAAACCGGTCTTGATCTTTTACTTTATGACTATTAACAATTATTAAATATTTATAACTTCTTTGTGTCGATGATTCCTTTAAATTGTATGTTTTGACCAAAACATATTGATGGCGTTGGTGGTGGCCTCGGACAGTTCCCTTAGAGTGCAGGTGGAGTTCACAGAGTACAGTTGAGAAGGTGGGCCATCGTTTGCGATGAGGTTCCGCAGTCGTATCTTTAATCATCATCATGTATAACTTAAAATAAAAACCACCTTGAACTTATGCCAGCCTAGTACTTTTGCTGGTTAGTAATATTATTTCAGTTTTTAAGCTTATAAACAACGACCATTTATATCTAGACTCCTAATCACAGGCGACCGATGTCCGTCAACACATAAGGTAAAAAAAGTCTTAAAACCGTCGTGACTCGACCACTCCTGTGAGTCCCCTCGTCGCACTGACCTTGAGTTAGCCAATCAGAACGCAGTACCCCGTCCCCCTCGCTTACGTCGTACCTCAGCGACTTGACAGAATAATTTTCGTTAGTCAGATCGTGCATGAGGCGTCTAGATATAAATGGTCGTTGCTTATAACCAAGCTTTTGTTGTTGACTACAGTCAACACACAGTAAAATTTTTGTTCCCAACGGGTCCATGAGAATGTTTGGTACACCAAACATTCTCATGGACCCGTTGGGAACAAAAATTTTAATATTTTTAAATGTCGTGGACCCGTTGGGAACTAATTATACTCACGAAGTATTTTTTTTTTGTAATTACAGGTAGACCACTGAGCTGACGACGTGCCGTTCCGCTGTTTCGCATGCTCATAATCTCAGGCTAGGTGGCTTTCCGAATCACACTCCTATTGAATATTGTGATCTTTTATCTTATACAAATTTTTGCATACGGAATTGTTCATTCATGTATAATGCATAATATATTTCTTCATCTCAGATTTTGTGAAGCTTCCCTAGCTATGACATACTTCTAATTGTGTGAAATCTTATTGTTTCTCCATTTGACAATTCAGACGACTTTGTTCATCAAAGTGGCTGGTCATCAAATGTAGGGTCAAAATTTTAAAAAATTGCAAACTGTAAATCGTGTTTTACACCTATGTGTTGAATGTTCATTGTAGTCTTGTTGTTTTTATATATCTAGGTAAATTAAATGTTATATTTTACAAGACGTGAGCAGCATTAATTTTAATGATATTAATATTATTTATAAATGTCTACATTCTAAATAAAGGTAGTAACGCCGTGTCAGATGCAATAAGTGTGGTGTTTCATTGACGAAGTCTGGTCACGGGCCGGGCGTACGTTTAGCGTAACTGGCTGTTCATCATTCCTTTGCATGTCATTCAAATGTAGACATTTATGAAGACATCGCGATCATAACGTGTTTATGCCATAATTACTTAATTCCATCAGTGTTAGAAATTCTATCTAATTATATCAACAGCAATTTTTTAATGATTTCGCAATGAAATGTCGTAAAACTGAATAATGGATATGTAAATTTAATTATATAACAATAAAATATGTAATAATGAAAGGTACGATGTCAACATAATTATTTGAATTCCACCGGAATACGAATTGCTTTATGAAATTTTCATTGGAAAAAACGAACTTGGTCTTGGACTATTACGCCCCAATGATAGAATTTTATCTAAAAACGTTTACGCATGTACACAAAGGCATGATAATTTCATAAAGCAACTGAAATGAATTTGCTTAGGACTAATTGTTAGATAGTCTCACTAGACAATTTTTATAAAGCAAATGTGTATCTATATAATAAAAATTGAAAATGATTCTTATGTTTTCGTTTTCTTGACAGCCAGGTCTCTATTCGTCTAGGTATTTTAATTAGTTATGTTTGTTTTCGAATGAATCCACGTGACTACACTTTTTGGGTTGATCCACGGCTGGAACATGGCTGGAACACAGTGATGCTTCGCCCAAGCGTGGTAGACCTCTACCATAATATGGTACGGTGGAGCATATTATGCTCCACCGTGTCCACCGGATGGTCCACTCAATAAGACACCCAGCCGTATCCTCGCGCCGAGTTCGACACAAGAACCATCAGGATCTGACACTCTTTTCCGCTACCCAGAGCGGTAGCAGTCGTTTGACCGTTTTTCTCCTCCGAATGCAGTACAATGTACAACATAAATGTTTGTTTACACAATCATGCTAAATTCAATCAATCCATAAAAAGGGAATCTTTTAATTTTTACTTACTGTGCAGGTACATATTATTAATTGTGCTTGTGAGCCAACTGCTACAATGGGGATGGCAACTCAAAGCTATTCGTAGATGTCGCTGCGATCGTTGTCCCATAAGTCAGATTACTGTATAGCTTGTAAAAAAAACAAACACTTATTTTGTTATAAAAATTGAGTTTATTCTAAAAAACAAATATTGGAAATTATTCGTCAATGCAAGTGCATATACTAAAACCAGAACTAAGACGCCGCGGTGCATCTACAAGAGGAAAAAAAAGTGATTTAGTTGAGAGGCTAGAAATTTGATTCTACTACATTAAACACACATTTACTTGTAGTTGGGATTTAAAATAAATTGTAATTTTTAAGTAGGTATTACATGTGCTAGCCTCTACAAGGAATATAGTACTGCTTCTGACATTCTATATTGAGAAAAATGTCATCAAGTTTTGTATTTGTCTTCTTCATCTAATTTTACATCTATTTTATAGATTGGAACAATATGATAAGAATTTTAACTTCCTAACACCACAACTATCACAAATCTCGGTCCTGGTGATAATTCTTCCACCAGACGAACCATTTCATGATATAAAGAGCGATGCAATACTTAACCTCCAATAGAAAAGTAGATATTATTTTGAAAGGTGTATTCGATTGTTTAGTTATGGTATAATCATAGAATTTCATTAATAAATTCAACTAACGGCCTGGCCCGGCTTCGCAAGGGTAGATATTTGTTTATTATACACCGTGACTTTTTAGTCGTCTTACAAAAGTCGTCCACTTAATGTATCCGACCTAAAATACCTCTAGGCGAGTTTATTTTTTTTTAAATCGTTAATAATAATTTTTATTTTTAATAAATAGGTACATTAGAAATATGAAACACCCTGTTAAAATGTTTACGTATCAATCTGTAGAGTATACCTACCCAGCGCAATAGTCGGGTAGATCATTCAATTTCCATTTTCTATGAGACAAGGGCGTTTCTAACTACGCCTTGTGTCATAATAACCAATTAAAGTTTTATTATTAAATTTTTCAAATCTCTTAAATACATATTTTTTTATTATAAACGTGTTCTAGTCATTGGATACATGAACTGGGCTGCTTTTGTAAGACGACTAAAAAGTCACGGTGTATAGCTTTTCTTTATTGATAATACATTTTTTGGTCTCACAGCAGTCGTAGCAGCTACCCATTATTTCTTGATAGTGTGAATTGTCGGAAATTTGTATGTTCCATCATTATTACAGCCTTTTACACAACATCTAGTCATTTTACATCAATAAAACGCTATTTTTCAGAAAATTCCTTTGATTTGACAGTTCTTTTGGGACACAAATGTCACTTTTCACTTTGACACTTGCCTTCGCCATTTAAGTTGGTGGTTGGTTTTTTTCCAGGTTGTATCAAGATTAAATTAAGACTCGGAAGCCGTCTGATTGATTGCTACTTTCAGATCTGAAAGTTTTCACATAAATTCTCTAGTTATCGCTGGTTTTCACGGTTCATGCTATGAAAACACATTTATTTTAGGATTTTGCCCATAAAAATCGTTAAATAATATTGCTGTGAGCCCAAAAAATGGAGATTATTGACTTCTGCGGTTCGCTATGATCGTAATTAATTTCAGCGCTGTTATCTTGACCCACCTACAGGGATGTTTCACGTTTGTTTCTCTTAAACCTACTTATTTCACATTCTAAATGAGCGATTAAAGACCTTCTTATCCAAAGAAATTGCACCTGAACAGGCAGGGTTTGTGAAAGGTAAAGGCACTCGAGAGCAGATATTCATAGTGCGCCAAATTATTGAGAAAGCCCGTGAGTTCAACAAGCCAACGTATATTTGTTTCGTTGATTTCTCCAAGGCATTCGACTCGGTGAAATGGCCAGTGCTGTGGGGATCACTTCTTGCTATGGGCACCCCTAAACACCTTGTACACCTTTTGAGGCGTCTTTATGAGGATGGAACAGCGTCTGTGAGGACGGATGGCGTATTGTCGAGCGACTTTCATCCCAGTGCAGGCGTTCGTCAGGGTTGTATAATCTCGCCGCTCCTATTCAATATCTACACCGAACTGATAATGAGGATTACTCTTGAAGATTGGACGGACGGTGTATCAATAGGAGGTGTGAGGGTATCGAACTTGCGCTATGCAGATGACACTACGCTGTTCGCAACTACTAGTCACCATATGGAGGATTTGCTGTCCAAGATGGAACATACCAGTTCTTTTTTTGGTTTAAAGATAAATAGAAGCAAGACCAAAATTATGATTGTCGACCGCGCTAACGAAAACTCGCCCGAAGTCACTCAAATTGCGAATTGCGACGTCGTTCAATCATATGTCTACCTAGGAGCTCTTATATCAAACCAAGGTGGTTGCGTGGACGAGATCAAGCGACGCATGGCTATTACTAGATCTGCCATGGATAGACTGAGGAAAGTATGGAGGAACCGCAACATCACCAAAGCCACGAAAACCCGGCTCATACAGGCACTGGTGTTCCCCATATTTCTATACGCAGCCGAGACCTGGACGCTGAGGGAATCTGAAAAAAGTAAAATAGACGCTCTGGAAATGTGGTGCTGGAGGAAAATGCTTGGAGTCTCCTGGACTGAATTTCGTACCAACATATCCATTCTCCAAGAGCTCGGTATCAAGCAGCGTCTGTCAGCTACTGTCCAGGCTCGAATACTTCAGTTCTTTGGTCACGTGTCCCGGAGAGGCAACGACTCTATTGAGCGCCTTGTTGTCCAGGGGAAAGTAGAAGGCACGAGAGCACGCGGCAGGTCACCCATGCGATGGACTGACCAGATCAAGTCTGCTGTAGGTGGTCCGCTACACGAGTGCACAAGAATTACGGCCGACAGGGAGGGATGGCGCCGCATTGTGAGGCGAATTATGGCAGCACGATGTCTCGCTGCAACATGCTGACCACGACCACTCTGTCAAGAGTGAATCGACGAAGAAGAAGAAACCTACTTATTAACAATATTAATTTATTGTAATAGAAGTAGTCATGCTATTATTGGATTGACTGTCATCCAGAGTTGGTAGGTATATTCCATCCTTAGATAAGGTTTTCCCCATTCATAGAGATGGACTGAGCTCACAATTAGAGCATCGTGAAAAACAGTTAAGTGCCACAAAAGTATTTAATATTATTTGTTTATTACTGTCCCTTAAATGTATTTTGAATGTTTTAAAGTCATGCAATTGATTCTTAAGTAACAGTAAGTAATAAAAAAAAACTTTGTAGTTGTTTTTTTTTTGGGAATTTCCACAAAGGGATTTTTCCCAAAAACAGGATTGTAGGAAAAATCCGAATACGTATTCGTAATTAGCGCAAAATATCCTTTTTTATCGTGGTAATATCATCAAATGAGTCCTACCCTACTGTCAAACTTGTACTTACTAAAATGCACGCTGATCCTTCAATAACCCTATACGTTCCAGGGTCACGGTTACATGATGAGACAGTCCCGCAACCCCGGCAGGCTTTGGCCCTCTGAGGCCCCGTCAGATTGCTGACAGCTCTTTGAGGCGCACGTGGAACAAGACGCGCCGTCGACCCGGGCATGGTTCATGATCTGACGGCGAGACTTCATTACCTTCTCATCGTCTGCATGGCGCAAAATACCCTTAGATCGGCATTCAAATTCAAAAGGGGAAAGTAAAAGTTGCAGTCCTGTCTAATATTTGAAAAACAGTTTAAGTTTCTAGTTAAAATAATAAGTAGGTAAGTACATTCACCCATCACCTATTTGGCACGCTTCAACCATTACTAATACCATCGGTTCTGTTACTGAAAAATGCCAAATATCTCCATAGTTCACGGATCATTATCCCCTGGGAGGGTAATGTTGCGTCGTACGATACTCCTAGAAATATGCGCATATTTACCCGCGACCTCGTATGACTTACACCTAATCTATTGCTGTTTTTGGAGTTCTATATTTTGTTTTGTTTAGACGCAAGATTCAAAGGTCAAAGTTTATGTAATTTTGTACAAAAAAACTTGTGATGTTATTAAAATTTTGATTGCTTAAGTGTATTTTTAAAACATTTTGTGATAGTTGTTAATAAGGATTTGCAGTGGTGGCTTAAAGAACGGTCAGACTTAGGTACAACCTCGTGACACGTGAATGTAATCTAGAAATGCGCATTTATGTATATAATTATCACTATTTATAACTCTCAAAACGGTGAAGCAAACATCATAGAGAAACGGGCAGGTCTAAAGAAAAAAAAAAACATAACCAAGGCATTTGTTACAATACCTACATCTACTAATGCTTATACTGTGGTTGATTATAAATTTATAATACTCCCTTGGATGCCTGCATTTGTATCCAGTTTAAGGAAACATTAGAGCTTGATTATGCTTTTGAATTTTGTGTGTTACATGGGGTAACAACTTGGTAACAATAATGGACAACAAAACAAGTTATCATTATCATCTGCCTAGCCTTTCCTTCCCAACTATGTTGTGGTCGACTTCTAAGTAGTCGAGCCGGATGCATCTGTCTGAATATCAGTATTTTACATAGAGCGACTGTCTATCTGACCTCCACAACCCCCAAAGGTGCTTTTCAGAATTTCGAGCATCTGACTGTGATTAACGACTGTCAAAGAACTACAAATGACATCCGGGACCAACAGTTTTACGTGCTACGTGCCGAGGCACGGACAACAAAACAAGTTAATTTAACAAAATACCTAGTACCAAAGTGACGCTATTCCGTTAAGCGGGCTCCTGAGTCCGGACTAATATATTTAGCGCTTATTACTAAGCACATAAATCTTGCAGGTCGGTCGTCTTCCCTCAGATTTCGTGTGACTCGGATATATTAACATCATTTACTAAATATGCGCATACATAAAGTTCTTTACGAGACAATATTTTCATGATAAAGCACTAGAAAACTATACGGAAAATGGAGGCAAAAATATGTCTGTAGTGTCCATAGATATAACATTCCTCCCCATATAGGGTTGATTCAGATCTCATCAATCAAACGCCGTGGAGGTCGCAACTTAGAATTTCTTCTCATATATTCATAATAGTGATTACATAGTATATCCTGGAGTGCGAGGACCTTGTTCCCATTCACGTGTGCTGATAGTGACTACCAGAGTGTTTTTAGTGAGGTAAAAATACCACACTCCTCGGTTTCATCCCCAAAGAACCTACCGAAAATACCCTTGATAAAAAAGTTAGGTATAGTATCTTTAGTCGCTATTTTATTTTATTAGTATTGAGCTAGCTATCTCCCCTTTATGTTTGTACAGATCGAAACCGGAGACGGTTGTGTTACATCAACTCATCTTTTGGAAGCATTTACTGAAGTCCAAACACATAAAACACATCAAAGATAAATGTGGAATTTTCCATAAAAAAAGTAACAAAACAATTACCAGGCTATTTGTTATTCACCCGTCTCCCGTCACCCCTGAACATTTGTTTATTCAAGCCACTTACACATACTGTCCAATACCTCAAACGCTCAAACCCGGGAATCTAAACCACCCTAAAACCTATCTATCACGCCTTCCTCAAATGGAACGCTTTCGGGATCGAATTTACGGGACCACTCCATTACAAAGTGTAAACCCTAACGCGGCCGTAAGATATCGGCTCCTCAATTTTTGTAACACAAGGGTGCAGTCAAATTGCCAGCCGATAAGCGTAGGGGCGCGTAGGGTTGGACGAAGGTTGATGGAGGTAAACGCGATTTTAGAACGAAGATAATAACGGTTTCCTATATCTGCGCTGAGAGCAGTCGTGGCCCTGTGGTAACGACCTCAACCTAACAGCTTGTAGGTACGTTACTTGTGGTTTTGTACCTAAGCGTGGCTTCTTTTTTTTATTCATTGTATGACCCCAGTTTTCGAAATGAAAGGAAAACATGACGAGGAAACTTAATTTAAAACCAAAAATCAAAGGCGTATTATAAACCTTTAAAAAACGTTAGAAATTACCAACCCGCACTGGAACTCTCTCGAGTTCCCACTCCCTCTTAAGTCTCGAGGTCCGTCTCCCAGCAGAGGGAATCATAAGCTAATTTTGTATTTATCTGCGTATTACTTTGCGGATGGCATCTCTAACAATTTTAGTGCCTGTATCACTCTTTCAGCCTTCGTAACCGGGTTTAGTGCTAGAACCTTCTTTAACCTCTATAAAGGCGCGTTATAAAACTGAAGTGAGGTGAGGTTACGAGCTGCGCCAATCTTCAATATACTTTCCTTTTGCATTATTAATTTCAGTTGTGTTTATACTTTACCCTCGAAAATTCTTAATCTACAAG
The DNA here is from genome assembly GCA_950005045.1 of Agrotis exclamationis. NCBI lineage: Eukaryota > Metazoa > Arthropoda > Insecta > Lepidoptera > Noctuidae > Agrotis > Agrotis exclamationis. The sequence goes on from OX465419.1 coordinate 12,019,382, forward strand.
TCAAGTGTGAATCTGCTAAAATCATGATAAACGTAAGCGTTGTACGCTTACGTGGCTGCAAAAACTACAGTCCCGTCTGAATAAATAACAACAAAATATCAATATTCTTTCAGAGATATTTAAAATTTACTTTTGATATTCAAAATATTCATTCAGTGACTAATTGGCGTACCGGCCGTTGGAATTGAGTAAAGGAGTTGGCTAAATGACTGCCCCAGTCATCTATATGACTTTCACATTAACTCGTAGTATTTAAAAATTCATTAATGAATTGTTTAGTGTTTAATAATTTCCTAATACTTATATAAACTGTTAAACATAAAAAAGTATCTGAATTGATTTCTGTGCATTTTTTATTGACATGACAAGGCCACGATGAAATAATGTAGACTAGGGAAGGGTCATAAAGCTTTTCCAGATTGTCAAAATGAAACTGTACTTAATCGATTTTCACTAACGGGATTCAAAACGATTTCTTTTCTGAAATAATTAAGGAATGGCGTTGAAAATGCAAGTTTTTGGCGGGAATCGATAGAGTTCAATTCAGTGTCCTATTTAGTTTTTTGTTTTTACGTTACACGTTTTGATTCGGAAAACGAATTACCGTGACCCCGGAACATAAAGGGCTGTTGAAGAACACCGTAGATTTAGACTCATTTGACGATTTTACAACGTAAAGAAAAAGTGATTCGTCCGCGAAACTCCAACTTTTTGTTTTTTTTTTTTTTTAAACTTCTGAATGTGCTTCTTCGTTTAATCTTAGTTCATATTTTTTGTCGAATAATATTAACCGAAGTGTTATCAAACTACTTTCTAACCAATCGATTCTTTTATCGATTCTGTGAACTTTGAGTTCGGTCCCATCTTTAAGAAAAAAAAAAACAAACGTCAGATGTCATTTGAACGCTCTGCCGTTTAATTGTTCGTTGTAATTCTTTATTTTGGCTTTTTCTTCACCCCCGCTTGTTTATTGGACTTTCTGTTTGCTTATACCTACCGACCTATCGCCACTCAACACGGACTTGCATTCAATTCATCATGCAATAAATAAACTGTGGTATACCTACGCAAAGATTGCGGCGGCATAGCAAGCAAGCAATGAAGACGTCATTGCTTGCTGTTCTACTCACCATCGTATCACGATGCACAGCGGGTTCCCTACGTGAAATCGAATGCCGTATGATCGAATAACAATTGCTCGAAAACGTTAGCTCGATAGATCATGAAATCGATGAATTGTTAGCTCGACAGTTCATTACCTCGATGCATCAAAATCTCGAATAACTATGAGCTCGAACCATCGAAAGCGCGAAGCCCATAATCTTGAAACATCAATTCTCGAACGATCATGTAATCGATTTACAGAGTAGTTTTAAGGATTTTTAATTAAGTGCAATTTAATGAACTGCCCCGAAAAGTAAAGGCGCGGCGGGAAGAGGTCCGGCGCGATCTCAGGGCGGTATGGAGACACGACTGTCGCAACCGAGGTTCGGGCACTCCGCAATCGCGGCGCTAAGAGCCCTCTTTGAGGTGTGGCTGGAGAGACGTCACGGCGTCCTGACCTATCGGATGACGCAGGTCCTAACCGAACACGGAAGTTTCTGGAGCTACCTGTGTCGGATAGGGAGGGAAGAAACGCCCGGGTGTCACCACTGCGAAGATCGCCCGGAGGACACAGTGGAGCATACGGTGCAGACTGCCCCGCTTGGGCAGAGCACCGCCGTGTCCTCGATAGGCGGAGACCTCTTGCGACCGGCATTGGTCGAGGCCATGCTGCGGGGCGAGACGGAGTGGGAAGCGCGGAGCGAGGACAATGTCCTCCCTCCGCCCCACCGCGGTGGACGCCCACGGCGATGGACGTCACAAGACGATCTCCGGCCACCGTAGGCGCGGGCCCCCTCGTTCGGGCGGCGAGTTGTCCGTGATGGGCAGTTCATTAAATTGCACTTAATTAAAAATCCTTAAAACTACTCTGTAAATCGATTACATGATCGTTCGAGAATTGATGTTTCAAGATTATGGGCTTCGCGCTTTCGATGGTTCGAGCTCATAGTTATTCGAGATTTTGATGCATCGAGGTAATGAACTGTCGAGCTAACAATTCATCGATTTCATGATCTATCGAGCTAACGTTTTCGAGCAATTGTTATTCGATCATACGGCATTCGATTTCACGTAGGGAACCCGGTTACAATAGAATAGAGGTAAGACATTTACAGATGGTCCTGGCGATGCTCGGCCCAAACCCAATCCCCACACTGTGTCCTCGCAGTGGCGACACGCTTTTATTTTCCGCCCAATCCAACACAAGAACCTCCTAAAACATCCGTGTCCCGTGAGGACCTACGTCAGGCGGAAGATGAGGACGCCGCGGCCCCGATTGCGTTCCCAACAGATTGGTTGCCTTAGATGTCATAATATTTAGATGTATAGGTAAACAGTAAAGTTAATTCATGTAGGTACTAAAGTAATTACGTTTTTTCTAGGTTCCAAGGAATGCCAACATTTGTCTTGTCATCCTTGTCATGAACTGCTGAATTCAGGAGCAACTTGTGAAGTTCGTATGGCAAAATTCGGTCACGCAACGGTGTGCATAACTTGTGGCAGTTCTGTGAGAAGTTTAGATCGCAATGCAGTAGACAGAAACAATTCAAAGTTGAAGAATTTTACAACATCACACCCAGATTTAAATCACGTGAATAAAATGACATTTAAACATTCAACAGTCTTTCGCGTCGTACGCTTTAAGACTGTGATTTATATCAATCACAGATTATCGAATACCTAAATATAGTACTATTTTTCTTGTTTCATTTCGAAATAATTAAATGTATTTTGAGCTAATTAAAGTGTTCAATAACTACTCGTAGTTCAGAAAAGATTTATCAATCACGACATGCTTTGCAATATGAAGTCCCCTGGCACGTTTATTTGTCAGCCTGTCTTCACCGATATAACTAACAGATTTTGATGGGGTTAACACTAGTAGATAGATTAGTTCTTCTTGTGTGGATGCAATGTTAGCATTATTTGCAGTTTTTATAGTACTTTTAATGATAGGTGTTCACGTTTTTTTTTTCAAGATTGCGAAGAAATGACAACTTGTTGAACCTTTTTTTATGTGAAATATTAATATTGAGCTATTCATCGTTATACAGTGCTAGGTCCAATGTCTATAAGTGGCTGGATTCTTGTACATACTTCAATTTAGCCAACTCCTTTTATTTATTACTCTTTGGTGCCGAAACAATTAGTCACTGATATAGGTACAATGTGTCCGGTTTCGGTCTGTACAAAACTTAAAGGGAAGGTAGCTCACTCAATTTTCTCATTAAAATTTTTCTACATAGGGGTCGGAAACCAACCCCTTCTGAATGGTAACTTTGGGATTTAAAGCGAATTGAGGTAAAATTACTTTTAGTACCTATTTGAAATAAAGGGTTAAAAAACTTGAGCCTGAAAAACTCGAGGCTCTTTCGTGCGTAGACACCATAGATATAAGAAAGAAAGTAGACACCCTTTAACTATGACTCGCGTCCGGATACAGCTCCATACAATAAAAGTAAGGAGACTAGAGGGGGTTCTAGCTATCGTGCAAACTGTTGCGGCTTAACAATGCTGTTTGCTTATCGTATTCCATGTTGTACGAACAGATTTAGATAAAAAGTTGCCAACGTTTCAGACTATCTGTAGTTTACTGGATGCTTTTATATCGATCCTTTATACTCTTGGAATATGATGGGTAAACTAGCAATGTTGGTTGCTATGACTGACGTAAAGAAAAATATTTACGCATCGAGGGAAATCTCCGCCATTTTTAAGGAAAGACCATCTGAACTTCCACAAAAGAAAAAGTAGACACTCAAACAAATGCAGACAATAACATCGAATAAGAAACACATTAACAAAAAAAGGGTTTACCAAGTTAACCCACTTATTCCCATAAGTTGCTCTCTAGCGTAGCCTAACTTATTGTCTGACTGCCTAACATATTACGAGTACGTGCCCGAATATCTAAATGCGTCGGGGGCATCCGTAAAGCAGTAAATTCTCATTACAGGTCTGGCCGCGGTGGGCCATCGACTGCTATGCTAATTTAACGTACACCTCCCAGTCGGCTTGAACTAGTCAGTTGTACGGCGGGCGAAAGCTGTGCCCTGAAAAGTTACTACTTACTAACAAACCATGAAAATCTTTATAGTTGAAATTTTGATAGCGTGGAAGAGTTATTCTTATTAGCAAGTCTGTTGCTAGAAGTAGATTTTTTATGACTGATAATTACGCTTTTGGAAGTAAATTAGTAGGTACTAACGTTACTAACATATCTCTCATAAAGACCTATTACGTCTACCAGTTGAAGACTGCGCAAAAATATACGTGATCGTCTGCAAAATCACAAAGATCGCAGTACCAAGTTTAATTTGCAAAATGTGCACCAACGTAAGCCACAGCCCGCAGCCCTCACCGTAATAAAACAAAGACTAGGTCAGCATTTTTCTGGAACTAGATCCAGGCATCTTTATTTGACCCAATAAAACTCATAACTGGAGGCTACGGTTTTTTTGAAAATGCCGTCGTGGATTCCGTCTGATATTCCGCATATACAGAACGGTACCTGGATTGAGGAAAATGGCTGAAAGCAAAATATTTTTGATGCAGGCCTTCGAACAATAATAATGCAAGCACAAATTACGACTATTTGTGACCCTGTCCTGCAGGGTAGATCTAGATGTGCAACGATTTTGCGAATTGTTATTTAGGACTCGAAATCTATGTGTATATAACTAGTGGTTTATGTTTCATATCGTGTATATGCAAAATCATTGTACCCTTTCTATGGATGAGTGTAGCGTTTTTTTTTTTCAATGTTAAAATTTAAATTAATATTCTGGGTCCAATTTTGACCACTAGGCGACTACTAGTACCTATCATCAATTGGTACTTAACGGTGCATCCACACCGCCGGTAACATTTGTAGCTCAACGTTTCCAAATGTTACTCGGTAACATCTGCCAACAAAATGTTATTTAATGTTACTAAGTGTTGACGTGTTACTGTAAGTCGAGTAACGTTCTCAACATTCGGTAACATCCGCCAACAAAATGTTATTTAATGTTACTAAGTGTTGACGTGTAACTGTAAGTCGAGTAACGTTGCTCAACATTCGGTAACAATGTTACCCCCATTATCTAACAATGTTACCGATTGTCGAGCAACGTTACTCGATTTACAGTAGTACGGCAACACTTAGTAACTTTTTGTTGTCGGATGTTACTGCGGTGTGGATGCACAGGCAAGTAACAATCAACAAATAGTAACAAGGAGCCACAAAAGTTAATGAATGTTACCGAATGTTGCCGTGTTGCCTTTTGTTACTCCATAAATGTTACCGGCGGCGGCGGTGTGGATGCACCGTAAAAGAGTTAACCACCATGATGTTTTTCAATGTTCTGTAATATATTTCACATATAGTAACAAAAGCTGTTACTGACTGAAGCACGTATACAAACGTAAAACTTCATTGAAACTGCATTTCCCATTTGCATTGCAAAATTTTCATTTTGTGCCAAACATAAAGTAACATGGAATGTGACGGTATCTTCTTTTATTAGCACGCAGGTAGGTTCGGTAGAATGGGGGTAGTTTTGAAAATAAATTCCGTACGGGATATTCGCAACAAAGTTCTGTGCAGTAAATAGAAATGTAACAGAGTGCTCGTGGGATACAAAACATAAAGTAATTTGAACGTAGCCTGTATGTCCGAGAATTCTTAATCAATTCCTACGTGAACGGTGAACTACGCCAGCTACAAATTAATTGTCCGCGTTTAATTACGTGATCGTGCTGAGTTTAATACTTGGTATTAATTGGTGCGGTTTTAGACAAGTGGTTTTATGTGGGTTAAGTTTTTAATACGTGGACAAGTTAATAGAAAAATTGCGTTTTCAGCGTCGAAATCTTCAACAGCGAGAATGTGCGAAGCTACCACATTTTAAAGTTTTGTCCGATCTAACTTTTGTATAATGACGGCTAGCGGCTAGTGGATTTTTTTTTATCAACTCACGACGAATTTTCGCTGTCTTTTATGGAAAATTATTTTTAACTTACTTTATATAGATTGTGCTTATTCGAAGTCTATACCTATCTTGCCCACAAGATATTTTCGTACAAAATCAAAGAAAATAGACTTATCTATGTTATTCATTCTAAACAGTACTTACACAAAAGTTCGCTACAAAACGAGCAAATAACTGCAAAACTTTTCAAGCTTTCGCAACAAATATTCCTCAGTAACTCAGGTCACAAACAAACCTTGAAGGATAAAAGTATCATGCGATCTAATTGAATAGCTAATAAACAAAGTGTCTAAGTTTCCCGCCGCGCAATAAATAATAGATAAATTAAATGGCCGAGAGCCGGGCGAAACAGAATTAAAACTTTCCGGGAGGTTTCACGTAAATCACAGTTGGCTGATTTATATTTCACGCACCTTGCCGAGTATAGCCGGTCGCTCGGGCTCTAGCGTGTAATTCTCTGAACGGAGAATCCGTTATCATGTGAGGTTGTGTTTTCGTGGTAAGTTCGTATATTAAAGTGGCCTGTTGACACTTCTATGCAAATGCCGTTGTGCATAGAAAAAATAAAGTTGTTAAGATTTTTATTTTGCGACTCGCGACGCAGTTTAAACGTGCAAAAATAAAAATGAATCTCAAAGTTGTTGTTTAAACGGTTCTATAAAGTTATAAGACATAAGTACCTACGTTTTGATTTAAATAGAGTTCTTCTTTTTCATAAGCAGAGGGTTTTTTTTTCTAATCATATGTATTAGAGAGTTTAAGTGCAAAACGTACGTAATTATTATAATTATTTACTCTTATTTTAGCTTTTTTTGTCGCTACTGACTAAGTAGCGACAAAAAAAGCTTAGCCTTGCAAAAGGTGTACATCATCTTATTATATGTATGTAAATAAATCATTTTCATACAAACTTTCATCCCATTTACCATTTACCCTATATTGAAACACGAAGACACATTTGGCGCAGTGGCTGAGTTATTGACCGCTGCGCAGTATGTCGCGGGTACGATCCCTGCACGGTACAAATATTTGTATGATCTGCAAGTATTTATGTGATCTGCATGTAGTTGTTCCGGGTCTGTGTGTTAATGGCAGAGGCGTAGCGTGCCGTGGCGGGGCCCCGTATAAAAATTTGTAGGGTAGGGTAAAGATTTATCACTCAAGAGAAAAATGCATTTCTCTGTATCCACGCCGAAATATAAACAAAAAACTGGACAAAGGTCATTAAAAAAATTCGGAAGTAAGGTTCACTCAAAAGTTTCGAGTTACTTTCGTACGGGCCCATAACTCCATTGACTGACTAAGCGGGCCCATAACCCATACTAAAATGCATTTCTCTGTATCTACGCCGAAATATAAACAAAAAATTGGACAAAGGTCATAAAAAAATTCGGAAGTAAGGTTCACTCAAAAGTTTCGAGTTACTTTCGTATGGGCCCATAACTCCATTGGCTGACTAAGGCTGCTTTTCCACCAGAGATGCGCTATGCTATGTTGCTGTGGATGCGTTTGATATCCACCAATCATATTCATTGCTTTACATAGCACAGCACTGGTGGAAACGGATTCAACTAAGATGATTGTGTTTTTTCTATGGAAGGATGCGTGTGTTAGAAAATGGATGTGTGTGTGTGTGATAAATATGATATGTATTTCTAGTTTTATTGACATTAATATCGACTTTATTATCAAGTTTTAGATATCAGGATGGTTAATGTTATTTATTTACTGTATGTAAGGTATCTCTAAGGACTTTTGTACAGGAATGGGTTTATAAAGAAAAGCACAAAATCAAGACTAGGTATTTATTACCAAACTACCTCCGTTCGCAAACCCTAGGTCTTTCGTGGAGAAGAACGGAGAAAGAAACTCCACGGCAACATATTTTACACAGTTATAAAACATAAAATATCAGTACACATTTATAAAACATACATTATCATTATCAATAATATTCAGATCATAATAAATATCTATTAACTTACATTTTCACTGTAGAACGTTAGAACACAAATTATAACTTTCAGCTTCACACACTTGGATTCTCTATTATTATTTCACATTTATCAAACAGAACAACAATCAGAGCACGGCTTATCTCATATAGCGATTGAAGAATAATGACCACGAATGTGAGGGTACATCTGTTTTTATAAACCTAGACTTGTACCACTCCCAAGAAATATTACCGCCATTATTAACCAATCACAGATCCTCATACATTGCAGTTAAATAAGTAATAAAATAAGCAATAATAAACAAATCTTGTACAGTAGAACCGTTTTAAAACTTGATTAGATAATTAAGAAATTCAGTAAGTATTTATTTGCAACCTAGACATAATTCGATAAATATTTAAACATCAACTGATTTCGTTCGGAAATCATTTGATCTTTGTTTTAAATATATTGTTATTATTTATTACATAGCGGCTATATACTATATCTATCACAATAATAAACAAATCTTGTACAGTAGATTCATTTTAAAGCTTGATTAGATTATTTGCAACCTGGACATAATTCGATAAATATTTGAACATCAACTGATTTCGTTCAGAAATTATTTGATAGTTGTTTTAAATATTATATTGCTATTTTTTATTACATAGGGGCTATATACCACATCAATCACAATAGTAAACAAATCTTGTACAGTACTATCATTTTATAACTTGATTAAATAAATTAGAAATTCAGTAAGTATTTATTTTTAACCTTAACTTAAATCGATAAAAATATTCAATTGTTATTTATTGCATTGGGGTTATATACCATATCTAACACGTGCTATGGCTGCGTGCTATGTTGTCTCCCCTACTATCGATACGCATCTTCGTAGCGCAGCTAGGCATCTTCATAGCACATCTTACTCGCACAACTAAATAGCGTAGCATCAGTGAAACGGTCACACAGTTTCGTAGCTCAGCTTTTACATCCTCGCAGCACAGCTACATAGCACATCTCTGTTGGAAAGACACCCTATAGGTGCCGGTTCGCGCCGGAGACCGCGACATGAGACCGAGACAGGAGACCGAGATAGGAGACCGCGACAGGAGACCGAGATAGGAGACCGTGACCAGAGATTGCTACCGTATCTGTCTCCTGTTTCTATCTCGCTCGCGAACTGTACTGTTGCGGTCTCCAGTCGCGGTCTCCGGTCGCTGTCTCTTGTCTTGGGCTCCGGCGCAAACGCCATCTTAAGAGAGCAGACCCTCTGACACGTCTGAACTAAATTGATATCTATCTATAAATCGTTCTTCAAATGTTTCCTATTGGATGGCTGTTTATCGAAGCGAACTTCCGGAGATAGAGCGTCGAATTTATAACACCTTCCTCCGTGTCTCGCGATGATCGAGCGAAACAGTTGCTTGTCTCCGCATTTTACGCATACGCAGTGTGAAGATAACCTCGAGGTTCGTCTGTGGATGGGTGACCATTTATGATAGCCTGTTTCCTCCGTGCCTTGGAAAGCACGTAAAACCGTTGGTCCCGGGCTCCCGGCTGTCATTTACGGTGCATCCACACCGCCGGTAACATTTGTAGCTCAACGTTTCCAAATGTTACTCGGCAACATCAGCCAACAAAATGTTATTTAATGTTATTAAGTGTTGACGTGTTACTGTAAGTCGAGTAACGTTGCTCAACATTCGGTAACAATGTTATCCCCATTATCTAACAATGTTACCGATTGTCGAACAACGTTACTCGATTTACAGTAGCACGGCAACACTTAGTAACTTTTTGTTGTCGGATGTTATTGGCGGTGTGGATGCACGGGTAAGTAACAATCAACAAATAGTAACAAGGAGCCACAAAAGTTATCGAATGTTACCGTGTTGCCTTTTTTTGCTCCACAAATGTTACCGGCGGTGTGGATGCACCGTGATAGATCTTTGACAGTCGTTAATCACAGTCTGTAGCCAGTCTGACAACCAGTTTTACCGAGGGGTATCGTATTTCCTTGTTACTGGGTTGTGAAGGTCAAATAGGCAGTCGCTCCATGTAAAATACTGATATCAGCCTGGAAGCCGACCCCAACATAATCTTATTGGGAACTGGCTAGGCAAAATATGATGCCGTTTGTAGATAACCACCCCAATTCAGTAGGTAACATACTTTCTACCAAAATCTTAAAGATTTTGTGAGACGTTCTTCATAATTATATAGCCAGATTTGTCTGAAAAGTTCATCTGCTCAATAACGTAAATATCGCAATGAATGTTATTGAATTCTCAAAATACTACTCTCTAGTTTACCTAGGTAGCGTTTTCCCAACAATGTTGGGGTCCTCTTCAGTAGGTATAACAGTATGCAATTGAATATCAATATTTCACATGGAGCGACTGACTGGAATAAAAACGAACGATCTAATTTCAAGTGATCTAATGCTTATTCCGTTTATCCTTCACTTGATTTAATAACATTTAGTGTAATTTTCCTAAGGACCGCCAACAAGTCTTATAAAAAAGAGGATCTGGATCTCGGCGACTTGGTAGGTCACAAATCGAAACAACAATAAAACTACTATATAGCCATCCCCAAGGGATGATGGTCATGGCTATATAATGAGAGATAGTTATGTATTGTTGTTTTCACTACAAATTCGCTCAAAATGCTAAAAAGAGTGTTCTTTCACGTGTATTATTTATTGCCGCCGACCAACAGACTATATAGGCTACATAGCTAATAGTTCATCCTCCCTCAGTCAAATCATCAAGTAAAGTACTTATTATTACGCATTCATGACTATTCCCCTCAAAAGAGAAAATTCACTGTCAAATCACTGAAACAGCCTCACAATTACATTAGCCCTCGAATGTAGTGATGGGAAAATCGCTGAGTTTGCGGAGAGTTGTCAGAAATAATATTTCTGAGTGTTTGAACATTTCCAGGCAAATCTGCCAGGTTTGAATATAAAATGAATGAAGGTTAAGTCACTTATGCAAATGCGAAAAGTTCCGGAACTCGCCTTTGATATGGACTTCTAGTTTCTCATAATGGAAATGGATACCTTTGACATACTCAGATGCTCCGTTTTATATTTTCTATTTCAGACAATTTAATTTAGACTACTTAAAGTTTTCAGCTTCTTCTAAAAGTTTTACCTTTGACGGTAATCAGGTTTGTAGAGATTTTCTATTTTTGAATATTATAAGAGCCTAAGGAGTCGTATATTGTTGTATATTCATACTTATTAGTTGTCTATATACAAAAAGTTATGGTTTTGTACTCTTTACTCTATTCTTGTCAATCTTATAAAAATGTTGTTCGTTCCTAACAAATAAAATTCTTCCAACACGTTATCAGCACGAAGCTGCTTATTTTAAAAGTAAATAATGTCAGGGAATAGTAGTATGAATTTTCAAGGAATTCAGATGTTAAAAAACCGAGACGGGTACCCAACCTGGAAGTTCAAAATGAGAATGCTTCTCATTCATGAGGAGCTGTGGACGTCCATCACAGGGTACGATGATTCTGATAAAACGGCGGAAAATGTGCGCTCTCGCAATGACCAGAAGGCATTGTCAAAAATATGCCTTACTGTAGACGAAGGTGCAATTTCGCACGTACGAAATGCGAAAAACGCTAAGGAGGCTTGGAGTGCTTTACAAAAAGCGTACGAGGATAAAGGTATGGGTCGAAGGCTCTCTCTAGAGCGTAGACTGTACAAATATACCTTGACCGATTTCCAAGACATAGAATCTTATATCAACGCCATAATGAGTACTGCTCAAGATCTTGAAGATATTGGTAAGAAGATCGACGATGGATCTCTGGCTGCGATTATTCTCGGAGGATTGACATCACGATACGAACCGCTGATCATGGCTTTAGAGAACTGGAATGTTGAAGTAACCAGTGAGTTGGTTAAGGCAAAGCTATTAAACGAACTTTCTAAGGACCCTCACCCGGGCGAGGTGGCTGCGCTACGTTCAACAGGTTCTACGAGCAAAAAGAAGAAGCCTATAATCTGCTTTAAGTGTAGACAACCAGGACACAAAAGTCCCGAATGTCCCAATAAGAAGGGTAAGAAGGCTTTGAGTGTGTCGGGAAAGGTTTTTAAAGATACAGATTGCCATTATAATGAAAAGGTGGAAAAGGCTATTGTAAAGGAAATGGCTCTCTCTGCGCCAGCTGCTATTGATGGGAAATGGATTATTGATTCAGGTGCAACCATGCACATGACTCCGCATCGCGAGTGGTTCAGCAGTTATCGGTCTGTACAAGGTGGAACGATTACTGTGGCTAATGGACAACAAGTGGCAGCTGTGGGTATTGGTGATGTATCCATTAATACCGATACTTTGGCGAACAGAATAGAGAATGTAGTTCATGTTCCTGATTTGAACTGTAATTTACTTTCAGTGAAGAAAGTAGTAGAGAAAGGTTCCTCTGTAGTTTTCAATAAAGAAGGCTGCATTATTTATGACTCAAAGTGTGATGTAGTAAACAATAAAAATGTTTTAGCGTATGGTTCTGTATGTAATGGGCTGTATACTCTCGATTGTTCAATTAATATGTTCAATAATGTTTCAGCTAAACTTGTGCACTCTGATTGTTCCAACTTTCAGCTTTGGCATAAAAGGTTAGGACATCTGTGTCGAATTGGCATGGATCTGCTCAGAAAAGGTCAAGCTGTCGGCGTGGAGTACACACAGGTTGACAAGGAACCATGCATACCCTGCATAGAGGGTAAGCAGTCTAGAAAGCCCTTTAAAAGCTTAAAATATAGGAAGGCTACATCACCGCTTCAATTGGTTCATACCGATGTCTGTGGACCTTTTTCTACAAATTCGTTTACAGGTAATAGGTATTTTATTATTTTTATAGATGACTATACACGTTTTATTTTTGTGTATTTTATGTCTTCTAAAACTGAAGTCAAAAATAAGTTTTGTTCTTTTCATTCTCATGTCGAGAGACAGTTTGATGGAAAAATAAAGACTTTGCGGTCAGATAATGGAACTGAGTTCATTAATAAGGAGTTGATGGATTATGTTCACTCCCTGGGTATCGATTGGCAAACGACAACACCTTACAGCCCTCAGCAAAACGGGGTAAGTGAACGGTGTAATCGGAGCATAGTAGAGAAGGCTCGGTCATTATTATCACATGGTTCTCTCTCAAAAGCCTTTTGGCAGGACGCAGTGGAGACAAGCGTCTATTTGAAAAATCGATCACCACACCGCGCGCTTAGTGGTAAAACACCATTTGAAATGTGGTTTAATAAAAAACCCGATCTGTCTCATCTGAAGGTTTTTGGATGCAGAGCACTTGCTCATGTTCCATCAAGTCAGAGGTGTAAATTGGACATGAAAGCTGAGGAACAGATTTTTGTAGGATATTCAGATGATCCTAGTAGTTATTATTTCCGGAATGCGGCAAGTCCTAGACGGTTATTTAAGTCAAGAGATGTTACATTTTTTGAAAATAACTTTACTGGACTGAAGGAAAATATTGAGCCTATATGTACTGTTAACTCTGATATTGTCAATTTGCTCTCACAGTCACCATCGCCAGCAGTTTTAAGACAAGAAGTACTACCGACTTCTTACCCTGAAAGATGTGAGGTAAATGCTCCTACCATGGATACTTCTTCCATGGATACTTCTTTCATGGATGCTGAAGATGACAATGAAGCAGTCAATGTAGAGGTCAACAATGTTGATGATCAGCAGTCAAGTGAGGCTACAGATTCCTCAATTGAATCTAGTCGATATCCCTCAAGAGTTCGCAAACCACCGGATTATTTCTCATATAATACTCTGCTAGAAGATGGGTGCGATGATCCAAATAGTTATCAGGCTGCGACTAACAGCGATGAAAAGGATAACTGGATTTTAGCAATGAAAGATGAGTACGATGCCTTAGTCAGAAAGGGCACATGGGTTTTGGTAGACAAGCCAAAACATAGAACGTGTATTCCTAGCAAGTGGGTCTTCAAACTGAAGCGAGATGCGAAAGGTGTCGTTGTTAGATATAAAGCGCGCCTAGTAGCAAAAGGTTTTCGACAAAGAGAAGGTATCGACTACCACGAAACCTTTTCTCCGGTTGTACGCAACTCATCGTTGCGAACCCTGTTTGCACTTGCAGTGCAGGAAGATTATAAGGTCCGGCATATGGATGTGGACACAGCTTTTCTGAATGGCGATTTAGAGGAAGAAATCTTCATGACACAGCCAGAAGGTTTTGTAAAGGAAGGCGAAGAGTCGAAAGTGTGTTTATTAAAACGATCACTTTATGGGTTGAAGCAGGCACCAAGAGCCTGGAATACAAAATTAAAACAGATTTTGTCAGTTCTTGGTTTTATGCAGACATCTGAGCCATGTATTTTTAAAAAAGATACAAACTTAGACTCCTTGGTTCTGGCTGTATACGTCGACGATCTAGTAATTTTGTATAAAAATGAAATTACGCTTGACAATTTCAAATGTCAATTTGTTAAATATTTTTCATCAAAAGATCTTGGACAAATTAATTTCTTTACGGGAATAAATATTCACCATGATAATTATGGAATAAAGCTATCTCAAAGTACATATATTGAAAAGATGCTGAAAAAATTTAACATGCAAGATTGTAAGGGTGTTTCTACACCACTGGTCAAGAAGATACTTGAGCCTGGTATTGGTGAGTGTGAGTACCCTTACAGAGAGTTAATTGGCTGTCTAATGTTTTTGGCTGTAAATACCAGACCAGATATAGCCTACACCGTGAGTTACTTGAGTCAATTTAACTCTAAATTTGATCAGTCACATTGGAATATTGCTAAACGATGTCTACGTTATCTGAACGCGACAAAAGATACTGGTATTAATTACATACAGGAAAGAAAAAGGTAATACTACAACTTTGACGGGTTTTTCAGATGCAGACTGGGCAAATTGTCCAACTGATAGACGGTCCTACACTGGGTTCTATTATGAACTTGCAGGCGGCCCTATTTCCTGGGAAGCTAAAAAACAGCCCACCGTGGCTTTGTCGTCCGCTGAAGCTGAATATATGGCGTTGGCTACAGCAGTAAAGGATGCGTGCTTTTTAAAAAGACTGATATCCGATATAACAGGTAAGTCGCTTAACATAGTTCTGTATACGGATAGTTAGAGTGCACAAAAATTAGCCATTAATCCGGTTCACCACAATAGGACAAAACATATTGATGTAAAGTTCCATTTTGTCCGAGAAAAAGTGAACGATAAAACCGTTGAACTTAGGTATATGCCTACCGACAGGTTACCTGCAGATGTTTTGACGAAACCTTTGGGTCCAACAAAACATCGCAGTTGTTTGCAAATGATGGGTATATCGTAATGGTTCTATTTAGTGTTTTTTTTTTTAATGCCTTTGTGTTATGCTTATGACATAAGAGTGCAATACAATTAACTTTTTGAGGGAGCATGTTGTATATTCATACTTATTAGTTGTCTATATACAAAAAGTTATGGTTTTGTACTCTTTACTCTATTCTTGTCAATCTTATAAAAATGTTGTTCGTTCCTAACAAATAAAATTCTTCCAACATATATACCTACTTAAATACCTAATATGCTTGTCAACTAGAGTTACTTAGCTTTTGACTTTGTAGAGAAATTACTTTATTTTAACTTCATACAAAGAAAACGTTGACTTTTTAGGGTTCCGTACGTCCGAATACAAAAACGGAACCCTTATAGGATCACTCGTGTGTCCGTCTGTCTGTCGCTTACAGTCAATTATCTCCGAATCTACTATACCGATTGAGTTGAAATTTGGTACACATATGAATTCCTGTGACCCAAGCACAGAGGTGTGACGTGAATAGATGAAATCTGTATGTGGGAGGTAATTTTTTGGGGGGAAGGGGAAACTCAAAAAAAAAATGAAAATTGCATCGTGTGACATATCAAATGAAAAGTCTTGTTGAGAAAGATTTTAAATGTATTTTTTTTGTAATTTTAAAATAAACAGTTTCCAAGTTATTCAAGAAAGTAGACGAAAATTGACCATTCTCCCCCCCCCCTTATCTCCGAAACTACTGAACCTAAAATTTTGAAAAAAATACAGAAATTAGTTTTTTACTTATAGATTATAGGAAAACCTATAAGAAGTCCATGATATTAAAATAACATAGTAAATCACTCAATATTGTGCGTACCAATTTGGGTCAGATTTAAAAAAACGTGATAGGTAACATCGTACGGAACCCTCTTCACGCGAGTCCAACTCGCACTTGACCGGTTTTTTTTAGTCAGTTCGCAGGTATACCTTCTACTTATTTTTGTAAAATAAATAACCAACTTCTAAGTATCATATTATGTACTACTTACGCCAGATTTAGATAATATTATGTTTGTTACGTATAAATCATAATCAAAATTAAGAAAATCTTGTTTAATCAGAAATAAAATCAGCACAGCATTTATTTTATATCCCTATAGCTGATAAGTAAGTACACTCCCATTTCAAATTCCTATTTAGCAAGGTCATACAGTCACATAAACGTCAATCTTATCGATCTAAAATGTCTGAACAAAGGCTGTACTTATCGCATTTCCCGACAATACACCCAATTTCCGCCTCCTCTTCAATCGTGATTGCATAATTTTCTTTTATTTATCATCGTCTACGGAAAAAAAGAAACAAGTGAGGCAGTGGCGAGCGCTTATTCAGCCACCATTAGTGAAGCCGCCCGGCGAGGAGCCGACAAGTCAATAAATCATTTCTCGGCATCGGCATCTCTTATCGATTCTATTGAATAGCGATTTATTCGCTCGACGCTTAATCGCCGCTTTTCAAATATGAGTAGGCTTTAGGCGTCTTAGTAATGTCTGCGGAATAAAACCTTGCTTGTAATTTGGGGCTATTTATGAAGACAAGTGTAGTACCAATACGATAGTGTTATGAAAACATAAGACTGTCTAATGTGTTGTGTACCTTTTATAATATTCACTACGAGAAACTTTATCCCACCAAAATATTAATAAAATTCTTTCATTTCTACGTTTTGTTACACGTTACAGGAATAAGTTTTGCATATTAATGTCTACTTATTTACGAAGAAAATACACTCTTTTATCAGACTTGAAACTGCGTCTTTAAAAACACTTACATAGAGAGCTTCTGGTTGATTACATTATTCTTTCATCAAGACTGAAAAAATTCTCCATTACATTTTCTAGCAAGAGCAACATGAAACTGTTGAAGAATTTTTTTGTACTTTTTACGCAAAGTATAAGTATAATATCTCGTTACTTATTTTGTGCCACTTAAGAAGCTAACAATCTTTTTAGAACATAATAATGTCACGACGTTATATTTTTCAATATCTTCTGACTACATTTTACATGTTCCCATATCTATGATAGATACTTGAGGGTTTTCTCAGCTCATACTAATTTAATTTTGTTTGGAACTAGATTCAGGGGTCTAATCTTTTAGTCCGTCGACGAAGTTACGGGCCCGTCCGAAACTAACTCGAAAAATTTTCATCGAAATGTCTAATTCTTTAATAATGCGCCATCCAAGTTAGCATTATTTACGTGCTATACCAAAACCTTGTCTAGAATATAAGGAACACTTTGAAACCCGCATCCAAATCAGTTAAGCCAAAAGCGAGATAACTGCGGACAAACATACAAACATGCATACAAAAAGGTCCTATTTTTGAAGTTGATCACTAACAAGTCTCACGTCCCATAAACACAATTTTCCAGCATAAAAGGAAAGTGAACTATTCAAAAACCATTAAAGTTTGTTGCGCTAGATCTCACTAGGGATTGTATTGTATATGCATAAGTTCCACATGGATGCCGCACCAGGCATGCTCGGGGGAACGAGTTGCATTCGCAAGTAATAGGTATTTGAAATTTTACTACAAATGTTCCGTGAATACCGCTCCGAGCATATTTTGTTATTAGGTAGGATTTAGAATTTCAATATTCTCGAAAACTGTTCGGTCTAAGTGATTTTGTAAGAAAACTTTGTTTGATCTATTTTCTGAAATCTATTTTTGGCCTGCTTTTAGTCTCCTACTCAAGCAAAGTTCAATACTTCAAAACATTTTGAGAATATTAATGTTGGTATAAGTGTCTTTGTTATACTATCATCAATATGATTTTATCTGAAATGGAAAACCACTTATATACTTGAAGAAAGGTCAGGGTAGTACTGGCACGTGGACGAAGTGAAAGGAGTGCTTCGAAATTCCACTGGCGGTGGTATACCCCACCAGAGGATCTAATCTCTAAGCACGTAATCCGTGTCTTCGGCGCCACCACTCATGACCTGCGGACAATTCGTGGTACCTATTACATTTTTTTAATTCAATTTGACATAATGACATGACACTAGCTCCGCGTCAAAAGGAGTTCAGTCGTGGCGGTATTATACATCCGCATGTTTGATTTTGACGTTAGTTACGTTGGTTCATTCATCTCCCGAACACCATCCTGTCGGAATCCGGTGCCAAACAGTTTTTACTGTGTCCCGTTGACGGTACGCAAGAGTTCCAGTTCATTCTTGGTGAACCCGCTCCATTTTAGGTTTCATCTTTGCTTTTGGGCAAGATTTGAGCACCACCAACACCATTTTAAATATACTAATTACTGTTCCCCGTGGTTTCATCCCCACTGCACGTCTCCTATTGGTCGTAGCGTGAAGTTTTATAGCCTTGCTCGATAAATGGACTATCCAACATAAAAATATGTTTTGAATTTGTACCAGTAATTCCTGAGAATAGCGAATTCAACCAAACAAACTCTTCAACTGTATAATACTTAGGGTGGGTTCATATCTGACGGAACATCCGTCGCGGATTATCGGTCGAGGAACGCCAGAACAGACAAATGTACACACGGCTACACATCAAGCTATGCAAAACCAGCATAAGCTGACCGTTGAGTGTGCGGAAAGATTACACAAAGCGAGATCAAGACAAACTGGTATTGTATAGGTTGATGTGTAGCCGTGTGTACCTAGGTATAGAAAAACAATTGACCGTTCACACTCAACCGATGATCCTGTGCGTCAAAGAACATTCGATGATCCGCTCGACTGATGTTCCGTCAGATATGAACGTACCCTTATTAGTAAAGAGAATTTTAAAAATGTAAGGATTGAGCAATCGGCGTTCTGTATACGGTTTCTGCAGAAAATACAATGAGTTTTACATCTTTTGTATCGAACCTCCATTTTTCAGTCATTGAAAAACTCGCTATAAATCAATATTAGGTACCCAATTGCGCTAGTTCCGTATTTCAGTCGCTAACCGTTCTAACCAGCAAGTAACTAACCAAAATCTGAATTTATTGCTTGGCGTTGCAGCAAAGAACGCCAATCGATAACCTAGTATCTGGTAATCGGATCTTTAGCCCGCATGTCTCGATACATAACGTTTTGCGGTGTGACAGAGGGTTAGCCACGTAAATAATCGCTCCACATTTATATCTACTTTCACTGCCTTTTTTAAATGTATTTTGCTGTCTTATTTCTTTATTGTATTGAACTGTGCAAACGCTTGGATACTGCGAAGAACAGTTCGAATCCCCTTTTTTTTTTTTTTTAAATCATTTATTTAGAGGCTTGCAGCACATTTGTACGAGGTCAGCCTCGTAAGGTAACGCTAATACATTTAAAAAATAAACTAAAATACTATCTATAAACTAAAAATATTTAAAACACAACCACTACCTAATTTACATAATTAGGTAGTGGTTGTGTTTCCTTTTAAACGATACCAAAAAAAGTTCTGTTATAGCTGAACCGATATTTTATGCGGTTTTCATATTTAACTATTCTATTTATCTTTTATACAAGGAATGTGTGTGTCGTGGGTACGTTTGCAAACACAGAGGCTTACATACACAAATACCCAAACCCGAAACAACTATAAATAGGTCACACAAAATATAGTTGCGTCACCAGCCTTGCCGTCATAAATTTTGTAACAATAATGTTGTTGTACTATAAAGTAAATTTTAATTAATTCTATCTATCTAAAGTTGACGATAACGCGATCAAAATTATATTGTACAAGTCCTCTAAAAATAAGCCTCTTGTCATACACGTGCCGGTTGAAAGGTCGATGGAGACCTAAATGTCTTATTACCAAAATCGTGTACGGGTACACACGGCTACACATTAAGCTATACAAGGAAAAACAAATTCAGCAACAAAAGCAGGATTTTAACCTTCGGAAACATCGGATTCAGTACATCATTAGTAATAAAACAAAAACAACCACAAAAAAGGGTAAAATAACCTACAAAATAACTTTTCTTTCAGAAGTCGGTGCCTTTATTTTTTTTCATTTCATTGTTTTTTTTGCCACCGACTTCTGAAAGAAAAGTTATTTTGTAGGTTATTTTACCCTTTTTTGTGGTTGTTTTTGAAGGCGGTTACATTTTTTTTTAAAAAGTTTTTTATTTTACTCTTTTTAGTTTAAATATTCAACTCAAATTCTTGTCAAATAAATCATTCTCTTACATGTATGTGCACTAATTATTTGTAATCCGTAGCACCGGTAACAACATCGCTCAAGTGCACAATATGCTAATAAAATTCCCTATCTCAAAAACTACTGAACCGATTTTGATGAAACTTGCAGTATTCCGTAAGTTAAACAATACTTAGTACAACAAAAAAAGAATTACTTAAATCGGACTTGTAGTTCCAGAGATATGCTAACACAAACTAAATCAGTCGATGCCTACTCCAAGCCGTTGAGGAGTTGTACCTTCCATCATCAGCTCATCCACCTGAGATGATGATTATCAGATGCAAATACTTGAACAGATTTAGAAAATATATGAAAATGGTACTATGTGCCTATAAAATTTGAAGGTTGCCCTCGATTTCCCTGGGATTCCATCATCAGATCCTGACCTGATGATCATGGGACCAATTGGAAAGTATACCCTTTCGAACAAAAGAAAAATTTTCCAAATCGGTCCAGGCGTCTTCGAGAAATCGGGGAACATACATAAAAAAAAAAAAAAAAAAAAAAAAAAAAAGATTCCGACGAATTGAGAACCTCCTCCTTTTTTTGAAGTCGGTTAAAAAATAGTTGTGTAACAATTTTGATGTACCATAAAGTATATTCTATCTATCTATACGATGCTCTTACCAACCGACCGAGCCAACGAGGTTCTTATCTAGAGGCGACGAATTCTTCAATCCATTCCTAATGTCGTATGGTGACGTTCAGTGCCATGAACTACTTCAACCAACACGTTGACGATAGTGGCTCCGTTTTACACAAAACCAGTTAAGCGTGGTCTCGCTTTCTTTCGATCTTTTCGCACGTTCAACGATCAGCTTATTCTGGTTTTGTATAGCTTGATGTGTAGCCGTGTGTATCTACTTAATGTATTCGTTCGTTTAAACTACCAATATAATCTGAACAATAAACAAATGCTAACAGGATTCACTCTATCTAATCCAATATGCGTGTGGCGGCACTTGGTATTGTATTTTAACCGCATATTGGAAACATGATGAGGTAACAAATTATAATTCTATGTAACAATGTTATAGGCTACATTCATTGTTTAATATTGTATAGTAATACCTAGGATACCTAAGAAAAATGCACCAACCGCGATTTCCTCCGCGCGAACAAAGCTTTTCTTTTTCTTCTGTGAATTTCTACTCCCGGCCTACCCTATTCATGGGATACCTTTCGAAAATCTAAAAAATATCCGACGGAGACTCTTAGCGCCTGTAGTAAAGAAGTTTCATACAAATTATCAACCCCAAAAACAACCCTTCAAAGGGTCGAATTTCGCAAAATCACGGACAGATTTTTTCAATTTGAGAGGATCCAAAACATTGTGCTAAAACAGTTATGCCAAAGTATATTGAAAAAAGGAGTACTTTATAATAAGCCTATTGCCGTCCACTGATGAACGTAAACCTCCCCCCCAAAGAGCGCCAACCCTCCCAGTCCTGGGCAACCCGCATCCATCCGCTGCCTGCCACATTCTTCAAATCATCGACCCATCTTACCGCAGAGCGTCCTACACTACGTTTTACCCATTCGCGGTCTCCACTCTAGCACATGTCTGCTCCATCTACCGTCTGTTCGTCTACAGACGTGGCCGGCCCACTTCAGCATGCTTGCTTATTCTACGCGCAGTGTCGGTTACTAGGTATTTGGTTCTCTGGCGAATGACTTCGTTCCGAATTCCACCAGAGAAACTCCGAGCATTGCTCCTCCATTGCACACTGAGCAACCTTGAAAGAACACAATCCGTAATGTGCTTAAACGTAAAATGAAATGTACAATTTTATCTCTGCTTAAAACAAAAACATCGTACAACGTGAAAAACACCCTCATTACCCTTTCCTTTTACGTAAAAATAATTAAACTCTGAAAGGCTTTACTGCATCTCATTTTCAGTGTTAACGAAAATTAAACGTTCCGTCGCATTATTCAACTACGAGCAATATTACATTCCATATGTATCATCGCATACCGGATTACATTAAAAAAACTGGACAAGTGCCTGTCGGTGTCGCACGAAGTGTTCTGTAAGTACAATTTTATCTATAAAACGGCAAATAAATCACGGTTTGTGTAATACATTTTACTTTGATTATTTATTTATTTTTAAAGTGAATACATAACTAAATATTCTGTGCATATTTCAAGCGTCTTCCTGTTGTCCTTATCGAGCAAAAATCTAACGTTTTTTGTATGGGAGTAATCTTTTGTTGTTATAACGGCAGCAGAAATACAACATCCGTGAATGTTTCAAGTGTCTAACTATCACATGCAGTTCATGAGATACAGCCTGGTGACTGACAGATAAATAGCAGACAGACAGACGGACCGGTCAGTGGGGACTTAGTAATAGGGTCCTGTTTTACCCTTTAGATACGGAATCTTAAAAAGTAATTCGTTCATAATTTTTTGCTTTATTAAATTCACTTTTCATACAAGTATTTGTCCGATTTCCATTTTCGCTTCGTTGTGGTCAAAATTGTTTTTTAAATAGAATTCGGTACATAGATATTTTTTAACCTGGATTAACACATGGGGCAGTTATTATCACGATTTCATTATCCCGTGGGATAATTTTCGAGCTCCAAATGCATTATTTTCCCTTTTTAACCGACTTCGAAAAAAGGATTTCTCTTGGAAAAGAGGTTCTCAATCGATGGAAACTTTTTTATGTACATTATTTTCAACGATATCTCGATGACGCCTGGACCAATTTGGAAAATTCTTTTTTTGTTTGAAAGGTGTAATTTACAGGTGGTCCTATGTTAGTCAGCTCAGGATCTGATGTCGAGATTTTCGAAAATCTTTATACCTTTTACGTAGATCTAAAAAACAGTAATTCTTCTACCGCTGTCGCTCTCATTCCAATCCATACCCCATAGATCAGCCATTACTTAATTAATTTAAAGTTTCAGATGTAATTGATAAAGAACAAGACAGTTTGGTTTCACTAAAGATCTTTATTCCTTATATTACAAATTACGTTATTTACAATATTTTTAATACATTATCATTTATCGTATTTTACACAGTAGTATGTCATCATTGCTACGTTGTTCATAACATTTCTGGGTATTAATAAGATGGAATCAACTTAAAAGATGAAAAAGTGTCTAATTTTCTCATTTTCCATATTTTATTTATCCACTCAAATACTGTAAACTTTCTGTGAATCAATAAGTTTCGTGCGGAAACTTTTCTTTCCGAATTTCATCTTTTCAATCTGCTACCTACAAGTTGAAAACTTAAAACAATGTACAATTTTCTTTACTATAATTTAACTGGGTTTCATAAAACTTGCTAGTACCGAATAAATTAAAATATTTCGCTAAAGAAACAATAAAATTAAGCGATTGTGAAATGAGTTTATGGGACTCCTCAATGATATTCTAATATACAGATATGTTATACATTTACAAAACAGCAGAAAAAACTGTTCCGCGCCGAGCGGCAGCACGTATACACACTTTTTTATTCACACTTTACATTTCACTACAAGTAAAAAGGACAGCTTGATAAAACCAATAAGAAAAAAAGTGACAGCTAGATGTTGTCAATTGCGCGTGAATGTAAGCAAACATTATTCAAGCCACCAATCACCGCACGTTGGCATCACGACAGAGATAGATAAAGAGAGAGATAGAACAAATATAATATTACGAAAATAATTGAAATATATTAATAAATCGAAGTATTTTGCGTACTTACGTGTGTTATGAGATCCCTTGTGTTTTATTAACTTTGGTATCATAATTGGTACACTTTTTAAATACACACAATGGCATTTTGGATAGTAATTAAGTAGCAGCGCGCAACGTGTCACTCGTAGTCGTGCGAGAAACAGACTAAAAGCAATACGTCCCAATTAGGACGTTTTCTAGTCTTCACGTTTTACGCGCTCATAACATAACTGTTTACTAAAATATCATTGGGACACCTACAATAATTCTTTATTTTTGAATTCCGAGATGTAACTCGTTTATGGTTCTAGAACATAGTGGATAGAAAGCTTTGAAGAGGATGACATCAAAAGTTAGAATTAAAAAAAAAAACATTATAATAGACCGAAGCTAAAAGTAACAAACATCTGCCTCAAGTTATAAATATGTTAGTATTCAAGCAAAATTTAATAGAAAAAGATAGTAAGTATTATTTTCTATTTACAAAAAAAAATCCATTGGCACTACATGAATAACAAGTTCCTTAATTGTACATCTCGGTGAATGATTTGGTTTCAATAATAAATCGATCGTTGCATCAACTACTTATTCATTCATATTTATTTATTAAACCTAATATAATTTGTATCAATTGTATATACACGGCACATATTTTTTTTAAATATAAGTAACAACACTGTTCAAACGAAAAATACGTCAGTGCTTTTAAATATTTACACAATAGTTATTATAATAAAATAAGGTACTTCAAACCATTACATTTTTAAAACAGAGTTATACACAAACATAAAATACAATTTTGTTTTGAATGAGCACCTAAAACTTTATCTTTTATGCAGAACAATAAGATTATCTCGAGAAAATATAGATGAAATCGTCTACTATTCATTATCTAGTTTAGCTAGACGTGAACGTAATTTCAAATGCAAATTGTCATTCAAAACAAAATTATCATGACCTCGAACAGTAAAGTTCATAATAGAACACTAAAGTTCATTTGCTAATTATTTTTATAACAATTAACAGTTTCACTTCTATATTTAAATCACTTTTCGCTTACTTTTCTGTACAACAGTACATTGTCCAATCACGTCATTCGTTGCTACAATCACATGGTTCCGTAGCTTGCATCAAGCATCCAATCAGGGACGTCCGTGTAGCCGCATACCGATTGTGTTTGAGTCTAGTTCATTCCTCCTAGAACGTAAAGTTCGTGTATTGTGCTAATGTTTGATGCGTTATAAGTGTGCTAGTATGTCGATTTCTGAGGGAGGTTGTGTGTGTGTGTCGTTGAGAGCAGGAGACCCCGATACTGTGACAATAACCGGCTGCGAGTCTGTATGAACGATGGTCACGAGGTGTTCATCCGGGTCTTTCTCCTGTTCGGGTTTGGGTAAAGCTTCGATGGTGTTGTCGCCGTATTTGAGGTCTATTGGCGTGATGGTGGGCAGGTTTTCCGTGACGGTGACGGGCGGTTCTGCGCGGGGGGCGCGGTAAGATGGCGGCCCGCTGTACTCGGAGCCGCACCACGCTGCGCCCGTTGATCCTCTGCTGGGGACATGTAAATATTATGTGAAAATTATGAATGAAGTCTTAGAAAAACAACTGATGCATTTGAACTTAAAGCTCCAGTCAATAGGATAGAATTCCTACATACAATAACTTTCGGAATTCCACGTCTCGTTTTACGAAAGTAAATTGACTCTCGCACATAAACACTATTGGCAATTTCTCAGTTTCAAACCAAACGTTTCTATTTCCTCTACCAATTTAAAACAAACGTAAAACAATGTGTTTTACTGTCCACATCGGAACGTTCGTATTTGATAACAGATCGAGATATTTTCGTTGCAATAAGGAAAGCCATTTGAAGGCGAAACAATCTGGCAAAAGGTTTCATATTGCAAGTGTATTTGAGTTTGGTCGTACCTGACTAGACTGGCTGAATTTGATCTGTACGTCGGCGGAGGCGACACGGCGGGCGCACTTCTGTCTAACAGAAGTAACCTGGAATTAAAAAGAAATGCTTAGTTTCGAAGAAGAAAACTGGAAAAATATAAGCCTTCCACTGTCCAACAGGGTTGTTACATGTCCCACGTCTTCTAATGGGTTTTAGGCACTTTTGGGATATGCTGAATGAAACGCAATGTGTTCCTTCACCGTGTTTATGAAATATAAGTTCTACAAATGTTACCAAATATTAGCCTAAATTATTAGGTGTCATGTTTTAATTCGTCAATTTTGTTATAGAAAAAAAACTTATTCAAAATTGTTCTTATTATAATATCATCATCATCATCCAGCCTGTATTCGTCTACTGCTGTACATAGGCCTCAGCCAATGTCCTACACCTCTGAGCCCGGTCTTGAGCTTTTCTCATCCAGTCTCTGCCGGCACCCATTCGTAGGTCTTCGCTCCACTTGACCGGCGGGTGTCCTACTACGTTTGCCTAGTCGTGATCTCCACTCAAGGACACGTCTACCCTAACGGTTATCTGTCCTACGAGAGATATGGCCAGCTTTCTGCCAGTTTCGCTAGTAGTAATATACCTATTTATAATAATAGCTTATGGCAAGACATATATAAAAGCTTAAAATTCAATTAGATTTTCCAACAGTCCCTTTATACGGTACTTGGGTAGTTAAGTTTTTGTTATTTTCCTTTCAACATTTCATTACTGAAAGCTTTTTGTTTTGATGGCAACCCACACTGCTTTATTATTCAAAAATAGTACCTATTAACTTCAGTAAAAGGTCAAACTACTTTGCACGTTAGGTAGGTAGGTACTAAGTTTTAGCCGAGTATAAAAACAATATACCTATTTTGAGGAGAAAAGAAAGTGAAAATATTTTATGGTTTCGATTAATTATGAAATATCATCACACAAAGGTGCTGATAAACTTGAGCATTCACTTGTAATGAGCATTCTTGCGAATGTAACATTACAGAAAAACAAACGAGAACGTTTTAGCGAGCATTCTAACGATCTTTTTCCGAGCCGACTATCAAGTTTTCATGTAGAAATTTTTTTAGACGTCTATCGTTATACATATAGAGCGTTTGCTAGAATGCTCGATGTTGTTACATGTGAATGCTCAAATCTATCAGCAAATTTAGGTATCGACGCAGAAGAATTATTTACCTAATTTTTACAACATGCTACTTCTTCAGTCACATGAATCTACATCTTGCATCTTTTAAGACCAGAAGTACCTACCATTCTTGTTATTTAAACTTTACCTAACTTTTCCTATGGACGTAAGGTACAGATGCCAGCACATGCACATCAACATACCCGAATCTGTCAAATATAATTAATGGATTTTGGATACAGATTGGGGTTGGTTGATATGCTGGCGTCTCAATCTAACTCTGATATTCCTTGTGTCATTTAAATGCGTATCTCGAAGTAATTAACAAAAAAAAAGCATTAAGAAATTCGAGGGAACTTTGGCTAAAAACCTGAGCCCTTACCCATGCAAAGAAGCCTTGTTATATTTACCCTTTCAGTACACCACCGAGGTAAAGAGGAAGAAAATGTCTACAAACCTAAATCTATACTCTTGCATTGAAGCCTGACAGCTGACAGGTCTTAAAGCGGAACTTGGACTGCCTTCAACGTTTCTTCTATTTTGCCTTCTAGGACACCAGACCTCGTTACTACAAAATTAAAAGGAGAACAATCATACATACCTCTTCGGATAGAAGACCAGTGACCCAACACCTCTGATAGCAGAACAGTTATAATAATAAATTGAACTTCAGCGTGAGAAAGAGCTGGAGTTATACAAAACATCTAGCTCTCACTTTCCCAGAAAAAGTATTAAAGTGCGGGTTGGAAAATTAAGGGGTTTTTGATACCAACCTGAGTCTATATTCTTGCATTGAAGCTTGATAGGTGGGGGGTGGCGGCCTGTAGTGGAACTCTGGATAGAGCATGGCCGCGTAGGGATGGTGCGGTCGCGCGTAGCTCGGAGGCAGCCGAGGCACGAGACGCCGGCATGAGGCACGGCGGAGTCCTAGCAAGGCACAGGGTGCGTCGCGAGCTCCCAGCCGCCACGCCAGCCCCGCTGCCGTTACTAACACTACTCCTATACCTGGGAACAAAGGACATTACTATATTAGTTCCTGGTACACTGTTACACATGTTACGGTCCGTTCACTACCTTGCTGCTGTGAGCAGTGACTTAGCGCGGGGCGGCGAACCATCATCATCATCATCATCATCATCAGCCTTCAATGTTCCCATTGTTGGGACACAGGCCTCCTCTCTGTGAGAGGGAATGGGCCATAATCAACTACGTGGGCCCAGTGCGGGTTGGTAGATGTCACATGTCTTCGAATTTGATGGTTCTAGGACATACCAGTTTCTTCACCGTTTGTGGTTTCTTCACCGTGTGATGTTTTCCTTCACCGTTTTGTGAGCAGTGGTGATGAAATAAATTACACAAAGTAATGCGCCAGGCTGGGTTCGAACCCACGACCTACAACTCGTAAGTCAGGCCCGATACCACTGGGCCACCACTGCTCTACTGGCGGCGAACGGTAAGATCACGTAGGTATAGAAATGTTTGACACACGCCGCGAGAAGCCGGCAGTGGCAAATTCCTTACAAAGTAACTTACGGCTTATTCGCACCGCCCGTCGCTCCGCTCATCGCTAAGACCAGTCTGTTAAGCAGGCGAATGGAATTTGCTTATCAAATTGGTTGATGAAATACCTTTCCGGAACCTCTAGATTGTTCTAGAACATATTGCAGGTATGATAACCTTTGCGGAACTCGTAACCAAGTCGCGGATATACAAATCTTTTGTTTGGTTAAAAACTAGGTTTAAAAACTTTTTGCTTTTTTGTTACTAAGTTCATTATTTTGTTACATAGTTAGCTTTATAATTTTTTAATAAATTGAAAAGATAATAATTATACTAAAACTCTGACGCGTGGGCCAAATACATATAATTATTTAAATTAGCTTTTGTGGAAAAATAACCATGAGTGCTATAAAAATATACACCAGTCTGTACTGGTCCCGTGTAGTAGATCCACTCCCTTTCACAGAGAGAAGGCCCCTGTCCCAGAAGTGGGAACATTATAGACCGTTTATATCAATGTAGTGTCTGTGTGGAATTGCCTCAGCTACTTCCTGATTGTTAACTGTTTAAAGATTCAATCCTTGACATAATCTGATAGTATTCATTATTATGGTACTCGGTATTTCTAAATTAGTGTGAGAATTCAGAAAAAAAAACATTGCAATCTTTAACGTTAGTACAATGTTTTAACAACTCCTATGTCCAATGCAACATTTTTATTGAAGCGGCCGCCGTATCATTTTACTTGTAATGCTCTGTATTCAATGGCCAATGATGGTTGTTGAGATTGAAGGCTGTGGCAGTTAACCCATCATAACTGCCGAAATGTGGTACACCTTTGCCTAAAAGTGCTAAAACTCTATCAATCAGTGGACGCCAGATGCAACCATTAAAAAAATAAAACTGTCAAAAATTAGCCACAGATAAAACAGCAACTGACGTTCCAGCAACTGTTATTAATAACTTTTCGTGCTCGCGATCACGAACAATATGTTCCGGTGTAATCCGACGGGGGCGCCACAGACTTTGTACATGGGGTTTCATTAATTTTAACGAACAATAAGGCAGGCTTAACGAAGGAGCAATAACGAAATTGAAAATAGACGTTTAATTAATCGATTATTTTACTAAATTAAACTGCCTGTCATAAGGCATCCTTTTTTGAAAAATAAAGAGTAAAACCTTTTTGGTAACATTTTTGAAATTGGAACTGAAGACATTATGGCCCTTTTATATATTTTTTTCCATGAGTTGTAATTCCAAATATCGTATTGTTTATTTTTAAATATCTATGGATCACTATTAATAATATTTAGCCACCTATGGTCGATATCGCCATACGTTAAAACAGTGCAGATGCGTGAAGTTTCGCTGATGACTTGTTCACGGTGACTGACACATACAAATTGCCCCATCGGCACAACAATAGATCGGTCGCTTGGAACAATATCATCTGTCCCTAACGCTAATGAAAATCCAATTAATTCCACTCTAAAACTCATTAGAAGTTTAATTGAAAACTCCAGCGGCGATGTGAATGATGTAATGAGATTTCGGCCCGACTTGTTATTGTCATATGCAAAGCGAATAACAGATGAGCCACCGCAGCAGGCGTAGCATGGCGCCGTAGAAAGGGGTTTTGTCGACGGAAGAATAGACAAAATGACAGAACGTAGAAATAATTTTAGTGTTTTAAGCATGGTAATGTAAAAAATATAGAAAATAAACGTTCTGTTCTTCAATAGTGTACGAATCGTGTCATATTTGTGCAAAAAAACAGTCGATTTGTTCAGAAATAACGATGAAATAACTTTGTCTTTTCTTCGTAGAATAGAGATAGAATCGCCATGCTACGCGTGCTGATTGTTTCACGGTTAATTACACCAGTTATGTTACCGTGTCGGTCGAATTTATGAATATTAGAAGGTGTACATTAAATTTTATGCACATCTGGGCTCTGATGAATCTCGCCTGCTTTCGTTTGGTCGGTTCGGTCATTGGACCGGATAATTTTAATCAGCTATGAAGAAAAAATGCTTGAGCATGAAATGAGTTCGGAACTGTTAAACGATCAAAGACTTTGATTATCAAGAGTTTTGTTCAAATCAACGAATACAGAGTTGTGAAGTTAGTTTTATAATCTTCAAACACGTAATAGATAGTGGATTATTAGTTTTCTAATCTATCACTTTTTATTTGTTGTAAATTTTATGTTGCCTTTTCCGAAAAAGTCATTTTCCAATCTTGGTCTTACTTCTAAAGCAGATTAGTAATTGTGATATTTTCTGCAACTTTAGCTAACTAAAACCAATTATATGTTTGAGAAAATCGGTAAACTGTCAATAAATTAAATAGACAATCTCTTTTACGAGTCGGGGTCTACACTAAGTTTCATGAGAGTTGTCGATAATAGGTAACTAGAAATCCTTGTGAAACATTGAATCATTTGAGATGGATTTGCTTTTGACTCTAGTTCAGGTCAAAGGTGATTGAGACAAAGCCTACGATGGATCGAGCTTGCCCAGAAGAAGCCTGTTCACTCAAACTTTGAATAGATTCGGTTTGTATGCCTTCGGGAGCACCGAAAAAGGAAGCGAGTTCCACTGCTTTGCTGTGCACATTATGAAGGAATATTGAAAGCGCTTAATGCAAATCGGTGGAATGGTAACTAAGTACCTATAGATGTCAGTACGTCTAGAAGTCGTTACAGGCTTCCTAAGTATTTTCTTACCTATCATGAGTAGGAGTAAAGTGAGCGGGGCTCGAGGGTGAGGCCTGAGTGCGCCAAGGACTGCTCCAGCGGCCACCAGGCAGGCGCCAACCACGCCCAGGAACAGCACACAGAGCCGGAGCGGGGGCCGGCCGCAGCAGGACTTGGGAGCATTCCCTTCACCCTCGGAGCAAGCGTAGGCTGCGCCTCTGCCTGATCTGGAAAGATAAGATTAAGTTGGTTTAATAACGAATCTCTTTGGTTTTGTGGCCTGTACTAACACTTTAGTCCACTGACTTACTCTACTTTAAGTATCAGACAACTAGGTTATGAAGAGACGGAATATGCTAGGATTTTTAAAGCGAGATTCTTGGTTTTCTACAGTACATGAGGGATGATGATGATGACTGTATTCATCGATATGAAATAACCAGCTCTGACATAGTTGTCATTCGTATTTTGTATATGTACCGCCATACTACTTAATGTTCTTACAGCGATACTAAGGCCCGTATTACAGAACGTCACTCAATACTCAAGCATTACTTTAAAATAGATTCAAGGCATTAGATAAATGTATATGCGTTACCTTACGAGGCTGACCTCGTACAAATGTGCTGCAAGCCTCTAAATAAATGATTTAAAAAAAAGGCATTAGATTGGTTGAAACTAGCTATAAGTAACACTTGAGTTTTGGGGCGCGTTCTGTAATACGGGCCTTAATCCTTTGATGATGTTGTCAAAACAATTAGCGTAACACTAACATTTAATGTATAAAAAAATCAGTAGTCCCTTCGATCCTTTAGAAAGAATAATATTACCTAATGTAAAGGTTTTATTATTCCATTTCAGTTGACAACTGTAATGATAGCTTCATAACGTGAAATATCCACATCGTCGGGTCGTAGTAAGTTTTTACAACAAAACCTCTCATTTATATTTTATGTACTGCAAAAAGTCACATTAAATAGCGTCGTGCATATTCAGACCCTTTTTTATGAGCTTTTCGTTTATTTCAGCTAAAAAGTTACAAAATCAGGGCAGCTGAGGCATAATTCTTATGAAAAGAGTGGTTTTTACATGCGTAGCGGTTGCCATAAAAATTAATTACGGGGAAACTTGGTTTTTCGTAATGGCAACAAAGTGAGGTGACATTTAATCTTTCTAAAATTTTAAATTTAACTATGCTGTTAAAATAACGTTCGAATAAAGCGGAAAACATTCGCTAAGAAAATACATTTCCCGTTTTATGGCGTCGCCATCTTGAATTTTAAGAGACTGAACTAGTGATGAAATCTTGATGAGGGAACTTTATTGTGGGCGTAGCGTAGGTATATTAAAATTCGAACTCAACCTAATTTGAAATTTTGGCTATTTTGTGGCTTCATTTTGTTTTATTAATTTTATGAAAAAAGGGCAACGATTCCCACTCCCAGGATTTTATTTTTTTCTTTTCTTAAATTAATGTCACATGATCTAGACTTTTTTTTTTATCGTGGTAAAATCATCAAATGAGTCCTCCCACCCCGGGCAGGGCGGGAGGGACTGTCAGACTTGTACTGACTAAAATCCACGGTGTCCTTCAATAGCCTTTTATATTCCGGGGTCACGGTAATGAGATAAGTCCCGCGACCCCGGCAGACTTTGGCCCTCTAGAGGGGGGCCCCGTCATTTTGCTGAAGCTCTTTGAGGCGCGCGTGGAACACAACGCGCCGTCGACCCGGGCATGGTCCA
Organism: Agrotis exclamationis; assembly: GCA_950005045.1. Taxonomy (NCBI): domain Eukaryota; kingdom Metazoa; phylum Arthropoda; class Insecta; order Lepidoptera; family Noctuidae; genus Agrotis; species Agrotis exclamationis. The sequence goes on from OX465419.1 coordinate 12,052,659, forward strand.
TGGTCGGGCAGCAAGTTGCCCTTTACTCGCCGCCCGCATGCATGCCCGCGCCTACGGTGGCCGGAGATCGTCTTGCGACGTCCCTCGCCGTGGGTGGGGCGGAGGGAGGACATTGTCCTCTCCCTCACGCGGCCCGCCTCCTCCTTCGCGAGCATGACTGCTTCGCAGAAGGAGGCGACCGCTTCCCACTCCGTCTCGCCCCGCAGCATGGCCGCAACCAATTCCGGGCGCGAGAGACATGATCTAGACTTACAAAACTTATGAATATGCTCAATATAGACGCCTCAATGGGCACAAACACATATTTTTGCAACTATTGAAAAATATTTAAAAAAAAGTCAAACGTGCCAAAAACTTGCCCGTTTTCTGCCGCCTGCAATACATACATTTTTAATGAAGGCATCGTTGATTGTTGCTCTCATAATTAAAATCATGAAAGTGCTGGATTCCCTTTTTCGGGCTTTTTAATAACGATAATGCCGCATAATTTTCAGAAATTTCAATGCTGTCGGAAAATTCTTGTTGACAAAGGCACTGTTACAGTAGATACATTCATATAGGTATACATACGAAAACTACTGCCATCGGCTAAATTTTGGTAGGTATTTTCAGGAAAAATTCATAAGGCACTAAGTAAGATTTTAGTGGTAACACTGCCAAATTACTAATGGAATAAATGTATGCTACCCAATCAATTCAGAACAGCTGAAAAGATCTAAATGTTTGGCTCAAAGAGGTTTTACTCTAGGATATTAGATATTGTTATTTATTTATTTGGCTCACCAACAATTGAGTACCTACACTCAAACAATTCTGGGTTACATTGAATCAAATCGGGTCAGGTGTACCTATTAATCTCTTACATGCTGGTAAGCACATCATGCACTACATATTGATTATACGCGTATGATCAGATGTCCCGATAGGTACACATTACGTCCTGGCGGGTGGTACAATTTTCGGCGAGGGAAAGCGCGTGAAACTGCTAGTATAGTATTTAAAACAACAACACATCACACCTGTTATCACAGGCAGTTTTAGGCAACTAGATCCACTATAAAACCTATACGAACATAGAACATAAATATAACACCTACCTATACAACATATAAATACGGCATGCTAAAAATGTCAGAACTCTTTTCGACTAAACTTTTTTTTTATGTGTAATGGGTTTGCTCTTGACCTTAGTCTAGGTCAGGAGCGACTAAGACAAGGTCGACGATGGAGCGAGCTTACCCTGAAGAAGCCTGTTCACTCTAACTTTGAAGAGATTAGGGTTGTACGTGTTCGGAAACACAGACGCACGCAGAGAGTTCCACTCCTTCGCTGTCCGCATTGAAGACGTTTGGAAACGCTTATTACGAATTGGTAGTATAGCAATGAGGTAAGGATGGTAATTTGCCGTGCTTTTTCATCCGAAAGTGCTGCAATTCTACTAATTTCTACAAAGCCTTAGATAGCCATAATCGTCGTCAGACCAGTAATGTTTATAAGATGTCAATTCATTGACAATGCTATTCATAATTTGTATAGTGTTGTGCAATTATTGTACAGTTGTATGTAGGTACACTTAAAGTGAAACAGAAGAAGCAAGCTCTATGCAATGCAAACAATCTGTGTTAATCTTCTTATACAGTGTAATTGTTGCGACTTTCACAGGCCTGAAATAAGCTCATTATTGTTCATTCAACGTTTGTGCAGCCTGTATCTTCTAGTTAACACAACTTTGAGACGCACTGTTCAAATTAAGAGCAGATGCCATATTGTGACGTCATGGACCCCTTTTAAACATTTGCTTTCAAATATTTGCAAATATTTTTTTCTTTGCCTATAAAGGCTACCGCTGCTTCTCCTACCCACGAAACCGCAGCTGACGTCCACAAGGTATATGATACAAAGAACTCTCTGATGTAGTCTACTAATTATCGCTTGAGACCTCTCGGGGGCCACGTTAAAATTTCGGTGATTACCTAATCACCGACCAAATTTTGACGTTGTCCTCGTACTATGTATTGCCTAGTTTCCTTAGCTAATCAAATAATTGTTTGAAAGGCATCCAAATTTAAAGACCGTATCTTAGTTTCTCATTAGCAGTGACATCACTAAATGGTACAGTAGTCGTGAACACGGTAACTGGCTCGCGTCAGCTTGCATTATGCATGGCACAGCCGTGTCCCCACATGATATGAGGCTTACTGTCTCTAAAACACCATTAAACCAGTGACAAGTCCTCATTACTGAAATATAGCACTTAATTTTTTCGAATGAGAAGCTGAATTTGCATTTTCCGTTTTTTTTTTGTAAAAGTGTTTTCAGAGGATATTTTTAGAAGAAAGTTGAGAGTATTATTGATGATTATATCTACTGTAAACCTTAGATGAGTAGAAATTATAAACTAGTGTAAGCTCCATACTACGCGGGCCTAGCATTAGGTCCAATAAGTATTGCTTCTGACATAGGTTGAACTGAGCTATTTGTAACTAGATGTTCAATTGTTTTATTTTTTTTTAATTCTCTTTTTATATTTTTTCTAAATGGGTATCTTTACCTTTCAGGTAATAGTCGAGTTGAGCAGGGTAGTTAGGTAAGGTACATCAATTTCATATAGGTATTCCAAATGCGGGCTCACCACCAATTATGGCCTAGGTTGAACACGGTTACTCAGCCCTTTATACGCTAATGGACTTTTTATGTTTTCTGACATTTTTCCACACCACCACGTACTTTTAACTTTTTTAAAGCTCACATAGGAACATAAATTAATTCAAAGCTCCTCCCCTAAATTCGTGCTCTGATATTCAAGCGGCTACTTATTTTGAATGCATGTCCATCTATACGTTATGACTTCGCATCAACTCTAAATCTATCTTTTGTACGTTCATCGTCATTGAGTCCGATCACAGCTGAATGCACACGAGTTTGTCGACCCCAAGCCGTCTGACCCCTAAAGGAAGAGGGTTCTTATAATGTTAACAGCTAATAGCGACACACATACAGATAAAACTTCACTTTTATCTCTGTCACGCTTCACAAACGAACTTTTGAACCCGTTCATACATTAACCATTCGTGACTCCTATTGATCCGCAGTTAAATGGGAATTAATTTCTATTTAACAAAAACAATCGAAGCCAACAGGAGCCCACAGCCGTAAAACCAACATCAGTATTCCGTCAGCGTGATTTGACTTACTTAAGAATGGAAAGCCGAGCTGTCAAAGGCAAAACATTTTATCTTCTCCAGTGCAGTGATCCTAATAGATTCGTATCTCTTGTGTAAAAGCAATAAGATTGGAACGCTCTCATTGGTTAAATTTCGTATAAAGCAAGCGGTGCGATAGTTGTCGGGCGGTACGCTCCTCGGACATTTTGATAAATTACTATTGGTACTCGTACAATAACATTCATTCCGTTGCTAGCGCGGTTCTCTTCTGTTTTTTAATTCGACTAGTCATCGTCGACCTCGCCGCTGAGTTCGATGAAAAACACGTTTTCCATTTCTACTTCGTTGGATAAGACCTTTTTCAAAGCATCCCAGTTTTTATTGAAGCTCGTGGATGTATTATAATAAATTATTTGATATTTCGTGCTCATTTTCCTATCGCAGTCGTTTATCTGGCGATAGCATCGCAGTAGTGGGATGAAATGAAAAAGTTTGCGTGTGGACGAGATAGGTTGTAACATGGCAATACAATAAAGTGCATCGAATGACGCCATGTGTGCCGGAGATCGGCTCGATAAGCGGGGAAGAGATGACTCACTATTCGTAGTTTATGTCCGTTGTAATAGCCCTCGCACGCGATACGGGAATACTCGCCGTACTACTGTAATTATGTGAGGAGTTTTATCACTTTTACAACCTTTATGTGTGCGTCGGGAAAATTTGTTATGGTTTTGAAATGACATGAATCACAATACATTATGCGGTGACTGCTTTTTAATGTGCGCTTTCATCATAGCATAAAAATGACCTCAGTTTCCATTAGGTTAGTGAATGCATTGTCACATACCTATTATTTGTTCTGTGGATTAATGATTCTATGCTGCTTTTACAAAGGACGAAATACAAGGTACCTGCACATTATTGTCTCACGTTTTCAAGATAACATCAAGTTACGCAGTAACTGTAAGGACAACGCAGATTAACATTGCCTTGTACTTAAGCCACATTAGGCCTCGAACACTTACTGACATAATTCCACCGGCAGACATGACGCTGAGTGTGTTATGCGCATATAAACCCGCATCTCGTCTCGAGTGTGCTTCGGAGCGCGAAATTTATGTCGTTAATAAGGGCTAGGAGGGTTAATTAGCTGATTTATGTTGCCCATATTGCGGTGCGCACTCCGGATTATGACCCTCTGTCATTGACAGTTTAATAGCCTCTCCATATAACACGGCTATGAGTCGTCACGGGGAGGGCAATTACGATGAACAAAGATTCGGCAGTGAGGCGTGACGAACCGGGATAGATTTGAAGAGATTTCTTGATTGAACGAGTAAGTGGGCGTTCGAAAAACAATGCTGTTTTTTTTAAGAATCTACAGCAAAACTACTTTTGCTGTCCGCGGATTAAGTAAAACGAATTGCGGAGAAACTAAGATATTTGTTGTCGACTGGTGCGTGTTATAGAAGTTATAGAAGCAACTTACGCTATTAACTTGTTAGTCTAAATATCCGTAACATTTATTTAACATCTGTTGGTATTCACGCAAAGCTACTATGAATTGGTTTCCAAAATAGCTTTTGAATAATATGCATAAAATAGTACAGAAATCTTCTCCCACATTTATATTAACCATACTTGCTTCCGCCCGCGACTCCGTCCGCGCGGATGTCGGTCTTCGCGTGGATGGTTTATTTCTCCATTTTGAGTAACTCTGACAATGACATCTTATAAATATCTATTGGACCCAAATACGGCTAAGCCTATAATAATTAAGGAGATCCCTCTATTGAGCTAGGTACTGCTGTTGAGCTCGCGTTCTGTAGTAAGTATTTTTTTCATAGTAATTCCGACCTTGTATTTACAAATAACTGATCGGAACAGTAATCAAAAAGGTCGCGCTGAAAAGCACGGTTTAAAATGACACGCATACAATATTAATTCCACGGACGACCGCTCGCCACACTGGACACGTCCGCTCGCATCAAAATTCAGAATTTATATGCATCGCGCGGCGCGGAACGCGGCTCCTTATATAGGAGTCGGGGAGGCGTGGCCCGCGTGTGCCGCAAACGGTTCAAGCCAAATCCGACTTTCGGCGCTTCAGGTTACGGCGCTGAATCCACTGCGGGTAATGCAACGTGTGTTCGCGGTTCTACAGAACAACGTCTATGAATAAAACTGAAAAATAAGTTTTTTTTCTACGTATTTTTCCAGGATAAAAAGTATCCTATTTTATGCCCAGGATAATAAGGTATAATTATACCAAGTTTCATCGAAATCGAACCGTTAGTTTTCACGTGATGCCTGCATATACAGACAGACAGACAGACAGACAGACAGACAGACAAAAATTTTTTTAATCACATATTTGGGTTTGGTATCGATCCAGCAACACACCCCGCTATTTATTTTTTCAATATTTTCAATGTACAGAATTGACCCTTCTACAGATTTATTATATGTATAGATACAATCCTTCCAGGTTTTGAGATTAATTGCATGTTTGCTTCACCAATTTAGGCCTCGTGTACATTGTACACTTATTGACACCAAAAGTAAGTTAATGACATAGTGACTCTCCAAATAAAATCGCATCGTGTCTCCGCAGAGCAAATATCCCGTATTTGCGGCTTGATGTGATGCGACGCGAGACGTCAAGCAAGTAATGCCACAATACGATCGCCTTGCGTGTCATAAAAATGACAATTTTGTGAACAAACAACCGTGGCCCCTCGGTGTAGACTGGATATGTCACGCTCCAGCTAACTTGGAACGTATAAAACCTAATCATCGTTGTTAGCATAGATACGAGTAGATCTTATTGGAAGTGACATTGTCCTTTTTTCTTGGAATTTCTTTTGCGAATTCTATTCCCATGGAAGCCGCATCTCCAATTCGCCACAACCAGTAGCCATTGAAAAATGTCCATGCTTGTAGTAATAATTTTTATTATTTTGTCAGAATCTATGTAGCGTACTAAGTAATTAACTCTACTACACAGAAGAATTAAAAAAAGATCTTGCATAAACATTTTTTCCGGTGCGTTTACAAACAAAAAACTCAAACAACCGTTTCATTCGTTTCAGGACAGTCAAAAACAAAGTAAGGCCCAACATGTGACAAAACCAATCCAATCATTCGATGCCCTAACGTTACCTAACACCTAATCCCCACTTCTCGCAATCCCCAGCTACATACTGCCGCCAGTCTACGGTCGGGCGGCTATCGCGACGTCTGTCATTGCCGCCCCCACATCCTGTGGGTGCCCACCAAGCGTGCTAGCTCAAACATATCGCACCCTGCCGCCAGCTATTTGACATTTGATTCCACGTCGATATTGCAACACTCTGCCAGTTTATCTGGTAAGCTTTGAGGCAAATATATGGTTGCAGTTTAGGAGACTTGTTTTTCGTTTGCATAGTGTCGAGTATTTGGATAACAGACTTTTTAGTGGGACTTTTGATGGTATATGGAGTTACCTGTTCAATTTTTAGAACTCATTTCATTTTTATCACTATCTTATGCATGTTTAAAATAGCCGTGATAATCAATTGTCTACTAGTAAAGTTTTTTAAAAGTTATAATGTTAAACCTCAGAGTCAATATAATTATCATTGCTAGTACCAAAAATGGTTTTTATCTCAATTCTTAAATAGCTCACTCGATTACTCAAAAGAAATGGTTTCACAAAACCGTCTATCGTTAAAGACATCGCTTTTTCAACACAGAACAAAAAATCCATCAAGCCTTTTACTCACACAGACAAATCCGTAGTCGGCAACTATTCACGTAGCTGCGTTTCACTTGCTTTACGCACACACAGCAAATACCAACAACAAAGTAGGCATCGATTTACCGATTACACGTGTAGGTACGGGGTCCCGGCTCCGTGCATCGCATCGCCGATGATATTCAATAGAATTACCGAGAATGGTCCCTTTGTGGAAACCTAGCACCGGCGGAACAGATAGGGTACTCTACTCCTCTATCTCGAATTCTCGGCAGATGGGCTCTGATCTAGTTTACACATCGTAGCTGTGTAGTTGACTTTTGTATGGAAGAGGCTCTCTTTTGTATCCATTCGAAAAATTCGATTTTCGTCACGCTTGCAAAATTACACTGCAGATGGCAGCAAATACTAAAAGCATCGCTTGTTATTTTTTATAACGTAAAAAATTCATGGCCCACAAAATGCAGGCGAGTGTGAAGTAGAAAAAAAAAAGAAAACAACAGTGAAAAAACTAACAATACGCTATCCACATTTGCACAGTGTTACGCGGATCCAATAAAGAGTTGTTTTAAAATCGGCTCACGATGAAAATTATTGTGATATTTAATATTGCCAAAACTGAAGTAGACCTTTGAATTTATGAGATTTCTCGTTTCATTGAAGCCGGTATTAATGAGAAAAGTGTTTAATATTTTTAATACGATGGAACGTTCCATATTTTATAGAAAACGATCGCGTTTTATTACTGGTTAATTAAATCGGAGGGGATATTAAGTGTGTAGGTTGTTAAAATGAGTGATGAGCTATTAAACCCCGTACCGTCGAATTACAAATATACGAGTAATAATTATAATAAGCGAGATTATTGAATAAATCAGTTGGAAACAAGTAGGGTTTGGTATTTAGCTAGGAATTAGTAGCTATCCTTGTTTATTCGGTTCTGTAATTTACTGCTACTTAATAAAACTTAATAAACAAGCCCAACATTACTAGGATAATAATCCTTATTTACTAGGTTATATATAGGTTAAGAATAGATATTGCTCAATACAATACTAATCCAATTACAAGAAAACCTAGTAGAATACATAAACTACCTAAACGAAGCATGATAGCAAATAGAATGAGACTATAGAACGAGTCGTGCAAATATAAATATGACGTCGATACATTTATGTACACATTAGCCCCATTCAGCAGTTTTTCGATGTAACGAAACATCGCACTAAAAAGACTACGATCTAACAAGGCGTTGCAGTATAGAGACGTCGATGAAAAGTTTTCGAAGAAACAAAATTCGATGTAACGTTTGTCGCACTAACGTAGGTATTCCATTATAAAGCACCATTTAGACTTACAAGAACTTGCATGCAAGTTTGCAGACTATTAATGGTCAATGAATGCCGATGATCAAACAAATACCGTAATGTAGTCAAACTTGCATGTCTAAATGGGGCTTTACATCAACCGTCTACCACCAGCAATGTTGGAAGCTTACACGAACAAAATCTAGTTCACACGGCCTTCAGTAAGTACATACTACAAAATCTCCGAAGGAAACTTTTTGTTCTAGTTCATAGGTACCCAGGTAACTACTGTGGGTGTATGAGGAAGAGGAAACACAAGATCACGACTCTACTTGGACGCTCCGTTCACACGCGTGTTCGCACTATTAGCAACGAGTCATTTGCGTTGTGGATTTGTCACCAGTGGATGTAAACGCACCTTAATTGATCCAGCTATTTCCTATGTTACTTAAGGATGTGTAAATCTACATTCCTGGTTTGTTACTGTTGTTTTGTTAGAAGTACGATTCGATTTACTATGTATTTGATTTTGTTTTATGCAATAACTGTTCCCCGTGATTTGAACCCCGCTGCTGCTCCTATTGGTCGCAGAGTGATGTTAAATATCCTATGGCCTTCCTCGGTAAATGGACTATCCAACACATTTTTTTTTAAATTCGGACCAGTCGTTTCTGAGATTAGCGCGTTCAACCAAATAAACTCTTCGTGTTTGGATTTGTGCCCTATAGATGACAGCAAGGTCAATTTACATGATACATAATCATAACTGGCAAAATATTGCTATACATGTGTGATACCTTTGCCTGAATCTGCAGGAAATTAAAAACTTTATTTTTATATTGTTATGGTTTTGGTTTGGGATAATTATGAAATGATTTTCACTTTCCGCTTGTAATACTACATAATTAAACGAACTATGCATTAAAAAACTAAATAATGCGTCGTATTCATGTTACGATTGGACCGTACCAACATTTTACAATACAACACAAATCTATAGTTCATGTAAAACAAATATCTGAAGAACAATGAACTGTTATTTACTGTGGTTGGTACACGTTTCGCTCCAAAGAGTTTATTTATTATTTTATAATAGGCCACTAGTTTTATTGTGCCATATTCCGCAATATCGAACAGTAATAATATTCGTTAGAATGTGGTACTAACTTTGTTATTGTTCATAAATGTCAGAAAGTGAATTGAAAGTGTTTATTTAGCTGAAAGCTAAAACGTTGTGGAGGAAGACTTTTTACGTCGCTCGGAAAACATTTTCTCGAGGAAATATTTACGTATTTTAGCGTTTGTCTAAAGCAGTCTAGCCTCTAGCGAAGTAATATTTATTATGTAACAGCTATGAAGGAAAGTAGGTAAACGTAAATTAGTGCTAACAGCTTACTTCACGTTTTCTTTATCGTAAAACGAAGAGTAACTGGAAATTTTACGAGAGAAAATAATTAACAGTTACCAAATTACTTAGTTTCATTGTATTACCTAGTATTTAGACGGTTGTAGAGGTCAGATACCTTTTTTTTTTTTTTTTAGCGTGGTAAAATCATCAAATTAGTCCTCCCACCCCGGGCAGGGCGGGAGGGACTGTCAGACTCGTACTGACTAAAATCCACGGTGTCCTTCAATAGCCCTTTGTGTCCCGGGGTCACGGTAATGATATAAGTCCCACGACTCCGGCAGGCTTTGGCCCTCTAGAGGGGGGCCCCGTCATTATGCTGACACTCTTTGAGGCGCGCGTGGAACACAACGCGTCGTCGACCCGGGCATGGTCCATGGTCGGGTGGCGAGTTGCCCTTTACTCGCCGCCCGCATGCCCGCGCCTACGGTGGCCGAAGATCGTCTGCCGACGTCCGACGCCGTGGGCGTCTACCACTGCGGCTGGGGAGGAGGGAGGACACTGTACTCTCCCTCACGCGGCCCGCCTCCTCCTTCACGAGCATGACTGTTTCGCAGAAGGAGGCGACCGCTTCCCACTCCGTCTCGCCCCGCAGCATGGCCTCGACCAATGCCGGGTGCGAGAGGTCTAAAAAAAGGGGTCAGGTTATCGTTTTGCAACATATCCTCATTTCACATTTTTTTGCTTAAAGTAGCTAAATACTGTGTTAGAGACAACATACTGAAACAATACAGTAGAAGAAAATCTCTTTTGAATTTTGCCAGGTTAAGTACCTATACACTCCGTTGTTCGTAAATTTACACAAAATGCCGCCAAGCAATGACCGACCATATGAATAATAGGTAGATGCACTATGTACATCAACAACACTTTGTTCTGCTTTCTCAGTAAACATTTACTCATAACAACCTCATTTTATTGTGGAAGCTGACGATCGCCGTGTAATTCGGAGAAAATACGACAGAATGAAACGTCTATGACAAGGTTTACGTAGCAATCCCTCGGAAATAAATTGGGGCCACGATAAGCGCTCCCTTTGACGAGTTCTGTGCGGATTAGGATGTGAAAAATGATGGCTTAGGTACGCAATGACGGGTGCCGTACGAACATTTTGTGACGTACATGATAATAGGTGACGTGACATGCCCAATAAAACATAAGAGCCTGGGTCTCTTATGTTTTATTCCCTTAATCTTAAGAAGGTCACCGAACTCACAGGTGTTATACCTTTCTATAAAATGTTCTTTATTAAAAAAATCACGGTGATTATTTTTAGAAGTGCTTTTTTTTTTAGGTGGTAAAATCATCATATGAGGCCTCCCGTGGGTGGGCGGAAGGGACTGTCAGACTCTTACTGACTAAAATCCACCCGTGTTCCTTCGGATGCCCTTTACGTTCCGGGGCCACGGTATCCCGGGTTAAGAAAAACTCGCGACCCCAGCAGGCATTTGGCCCCATAAGGGGCCCCGTCAGTTTGCTGACAACTCCCCGAAGGCACGCGCGAAACACGACACGACGCGCCACCGACCCGGGCTTGGTCCTTGGTCGGACGGCGAGCTACCCATTACTCACCGTCCGCAAGCCCGCTCCGCCGCTGTGCCCTCTGCTAATCAGAGGGGCACGCGTTGGAGCGTCCACCCGGCAGGCTATTCGCATTTGCATTTGCCTAAGGAAGAGTTGTTCGGCCCGAAAAACAGGTCTTCCCCACGGATGTATCCGAGTTGGAACTCCAGTCCACGGGCGCAAGTGGACGTTTCCTGTCTTTTTTTTTTTCGTGGTAAAATCATCAAATGAGTCCTCCCAGCCCCGGGCAGGGCGGGAGGGACTGTCAGACTTGTACTGACTAAAATCCACGGTGTCCTTCGGTAGCCCTTTTGCGTACCGGAGTCGCGGTATACGTATGTCCCGCGACCCCGGCAAGGCTGTGGCCCTCTAAAGGGGGGCCCCGTCATTGTGCTGACGCTCTTTGAGGCGCGCGTGGAACACAACGCGCCGTCGACCCGGGCATGGTCCATGGTCGGACAGCGAGTTGCCCTTTACTCGCCGCCCGCATACCCGCGCCTACGGTGGCCGGAGATCGTCCCGCGACATCCGTCGCCGTGGGCGTCTACCACTGCGGCTGAGGGAGGACGCTGTCCTCTCCCTCGCGCGGCCCGCCTCCTCCTTCGCGAGCATGACTGCTTCGCAGAAGGAGGCGACCGCTTCCCACTCCGTCTCGCCCCGCAGCATGGCCTCGACCAATGCCGGGCGCGAGAGGTCTCCGCCTATCGCCGTCGAGAGGACACGGCGGTGCTCTGCCCAAGCGGGGCAGTCCTGCACCGTATGCTCCACCGTGTCCTCCGGGCGGTCCTCGCAGTGGTGACACCCGGGCGTTTCCTCCTTCTTTATCCGACACAGGTACCTCCCGAAGCATCCATGGCCGGTGAGGACCTGCGTCATGCGGTAGGTGAGGACGCCGTGGGACCTATCCAGCCACTCCTCAAAGAGGGGTCTTACAGCCGCGATTGCGGCGTGCCCGTACCTCGGTTGCCCCAAGTGTCTTAGCTTAGAATAAAGAATGTCCAGATTCCCATTAGATCACTGAGAATTGAAGCCAAAACCACGGAAGAACAATTTACCCACATCGTTTGATTCCTACGTAAAACAGGTGAACATCTCCGTGAAAACATTTAAAAATTAAAACTGTGCGACTCACACATTTATAAAAAAGTGGTTTCACTAAAAAGTAACATTTTTTTTTGAACTCGTCAAGTAACTGCCCTCTGTCATTGAAAAATTTTGAGGTTACTTTCTGCTATTTTATTTATTTCAATTAGGTACACTTGCATAGTCACCAGTGTGTGTATAATGCTTAAAAAAGGCAAAAAGTGCCATTTACGTTGACGAAATATTAACAAAAGATTTATATTTACGCTGTATATGCGGTGGGAATATTGTGAACCTTTTTTAACTTTTAGACGTGGCCATGCCTAAATAAAAAACTGGACAAGTTCACAATGAAGGGTTCTGTAGTTCTCAACACACAAATTTCATGATTCTAGGTCAATAGGAAGTAACTACCTTACAGGTTTTGATTACACCGCGATTGCCAAAATATGCGGTAAAACATAGCATAAACAGTCGTATATTTTTATTGCGTTGACAAAGATGTTCGATTTTCTGCTTTACAGAACGCACATCAAAACTCAAGTGTTACCTAAAACTAGTTTCAACCAATCAAATGCCTTGAATCTAGTTTTAAGTAATGTTTGAGTTTGAGTGACGTTCTGTATACGGGCCTCAAAGTTAGTATTAATTTCAGCTTATACCTCCATTCCGGAGAAAAAGGGTCTTGACAGACTGACAGATGGACAACAAAAGGATTCTATAAGGGTTCCATTTTTCATTTGAGGTAAGGTACCCTAAAGCCTGGCTAAATCATGACCCGATCGTGTGCCTGTTAGGCCAAATCCACCCAAATCTGTGAGTGTGGATGTGTACAGGGGTGACACATGTCAAAATTCCCAATTTAAAGCTTTTTCACAATGTTTATTATTATGTTTAAAGTGTATAGGTAAAGGATGGTACGGCAGTGTTTGCTTCACGCTCGTCTTGGCGGGGGCACCGCCGTGCCCCCCGATAATACCTAATAAGTATTTGCATATTACATCATTATTGCATGTTCCTTTTGTTTTGTCTTGGATTATACAAGGTACCTAATTCGTTAATTTAATCGTAATTTAAGCGTTTATTGCAGAACAATAGGAAGATATTCAATTGGATTTTATATTTCGATTTACCAATCAACCATAATTAAGTTCTAGATCCAATTTACTGTAGGTATTATAAAATCCATCACTGTGTCTACTAAACTGTAGAAAAAATTCAGCTCAGTGTACAATAGTATTTAAAGTATTATATAATACTGCACAACATCCATTTTCATCATACCGCAAGATAGAAACAAAAGCACAGTATCTAGTTTTATTCCGAGAAAGCAACAATTCCGTCAGTCTCGTTTCTAACGCACGTCGGTAACTAAACTTGAGTAAAATATCTTGTAAACAGACTAGATGGATGTAGCCAGCACATCTGTTTCGCCTCGACTTGGGGTTCGCGCACAATTAGTCACAGGAAGTTTACATGCACGATTGTTTACCTCTTCAGGCGTGCCGTGTGGCAAAATCTTCTTTAGGACACAATAATTGATGGTTATACTTTAGGTTCTAGGAAACTTGAAACCAGTATGTAATGAAAAAGTACACGACAATTACTTGAATCCCATTTCTAAGCAGCGTGGAATACAAACAGTGAAATTAAACAATTTTCTTCATGGAACCAACATCGAAATCGCGCAATATAAATCAGTTGTCCCATACAAAATTACCTACCTACTCAACTCGTTGTATGGAACAGGAAAAGCTAATCTTTCTGAAAAATTCTGTTTAAAAAACACTTTCATAGACGTTTTGTCAGAGCTTCTTCAAGTGCGATGACGTCGACTTTATCGAAGTTTTGTCAGTGGTGAACAACGCCATTGAACACTAATGGTTTGAAGAAAAGTTAGAGAGTCTGGTATTGATACCTACTTAATAATTAATGTAGAATAACATAATATAAAAACGAAATTGTGCAGCAAATTATTTTTCACTTGTCGAATCAGGAATGCGACGAAGCGGGATGTAGCCATAAATCTCCCTTTGCATACGATAACTTTTACTAGCAATTTATTTATTAAACAATACATCGGTCCTATGACAGAATGACTCATTAACTCATATCGCATTAACGCAGGTTGATCCACACCATTCGATACGCCCAATAATGCAGTTACATGTACTGTCAGCGATGATTGGACGGTATCCAAATTAGCATCAACCGATGCCATTAACTCAACTAATGATAAAATGTTTATGCAAATTGAAAATTTAACCTCAAACATGTATTCGGAAGCTCGTATATTGTATCGAATAAAGTGTTGGGACTGGTTCTATTATTCATTCGCATCAATTTCCATGGGTCGGGTGAAATGCATTTGAATTTCTTACGGGAAATATTCGCTATTGATACGAATATTTGTTTTCTGCTCAATGCGAGCTAGTATCGCTGGGGATAAATTTTACAGACATCTTCTTGGCTTTACGAGTTTATCTCACCTTGTCTTGTGTTTTGTATCAGTTCAGAGTGGATGAACCACATAAACAAAGCGAATATCGATGTTTGAAGTAAAGAATTGATTCTGTATTAAATATAAAAAAACACTTTGTTATTAAAGAAGACAGGATCATTTATAATACACAACTTTTTAGAGTTAGTGGTAACATCAAACTGTACCGTATGTACTCGTACCTATACCTATTTAAACAGAACATTGACATTGGTACACAGGGAAAAGAAAAACTAAAAGCAAGACAGTGTAACATACATAAACAATATTAATAATTCTCCTAATAGTAATAAAACTTTTTTTTAAAAAAGTACCGACTTCAAAACAAATACAAAAAAGTTTAAAATAACTTTTCTTTCGGAAGTCGGTGGCAATAGTCAATGACACAACAAAACAAAGCCACCGACTTCCGAAAGAAAAGTTATTTTAAACTTTTTTGTATTTGTTTTGAAGTCGGTACTTTTTTTAAAAAAAGTTTTTATTTTACCCTTTTTAGTTTATTTATTACATATTCAACCCAAATTCTTGTAAAATACAAAATTTTCTTACATTATGCACTAATCTTGTAATCCGTCACAACATAAAAAAATCCATATCTCTAAAACTACTGAACCGATTTTGATGAAACTTGCAGTGTACCCTAAGTTGAACAATACCTAGTACAACAAAAAAAGAATTACTAAAATCGAACTTATAGTTCCGGAGATATGCGTGCACAAACATAAAAACATACATACATACATACATACATACATACATACATACATACATACATACATACACTTATGAAATTTGGCACATTTGTTCAGACGCTGATATAGACTAACATTATATGAAAACTGGGCAGTTCTGATAATATTACATACATACGGGTCGAATTGATAACCTCCTTTTTTTTGAAGTCGGTAAAAATTGAGAACCTTGTCTACCCATATCATTTTGCTAACATTTTATTAAGGTATCGTATACGTTTGAGTGGTTCAGGTAGAATCTTTTATATTAGCTGTATTTGTGGGCGTAGATAACAGCGAAAAAAAGAAAGGTGTTCTACCTACCTCCAATGCCTTTCAAATCGAACCCGGGGGTTGCGTTCTATTGGGGTCCTTCAGGGATGTGCGCTCGGCCCCGTGGCTGGTTTTTGTACCAATTTACAAGCATAACCCAGCTGTTGAATGAACAAAACCAGATGTGTCCCAGAGATTTATAATGTTCACAAAATCACGGTTACAGAATATTTATTGTCTATTTATGTTGCGAAATGTTAGTAATGAGATGGAACTTTCAAAGTGGATTGCATGCAAGGGATGTCACAATTAAGTAACATTTTTGAAGGTTGTAGTAGGTACAATTCAATCATATTTTCCAATTACTTTTTACCCGTCACGTAAAAAATAAAAAAAAAGAATAACATCAAAAGCAATATGATAATAAGCGTAATCGATATCCTACGCGTAAAGGGAACAGATGAATACTTGAACAGCAAAAAAGAAACGAAAAAACGAAACGGTTTATAGGCAGTTAAAAGTAAGTAAATTACGTTTCGATGGACGGTCGCAGTGCTTAGTCCGTATAACTGTCAGGGAATCGATGGACCCTCGTCCACGATCTAATACCGGTCGAGTGGAAACAGTTCCCAAATTTGGTCCACTCAGACACGTTTGATTGAGATGCTGGGTGCACAGGGACGTTTATGACAAACTCTAAAAACGTGCGCACCATACAGTTTATAGAACATAATTAAGAAAACTTGGCAAGGAAATACTGTTTATGGGAGTTTTATACGTCGCGAACACGTGTGGCAGTTATGTGGTAGTTGAGGCAGTAAATGAAGTAGCGGTTGGTAGCAAGGTATAGTTTCCATATACATTTGTAAATCTGGAGAAGTATTTTGGTAGATGAAGTTTACATGTTTTTTACAGTACTGAAACCGTTTTTTGTTTAATACTGAAACCTATAATATTGATAGTCGACTGGAATTAGACCTATAGAGCTAATTGCAAAACAATTAACAATTCAAAGCAACCAATTTATGGACATAATATTCCAATAATTGCCAATTAGATGAACCTATTAACAAAACTGAGCAATCGTATGATCAAGCGGATTAGAATCTCAGTGATTGAAATAACAAATTTCATTGGAATTCATGCTACGTTTTGACATCCTCAAATTCAAAAGCGAATTGTGACAATGTCCCAAAATGGAAGGTCTTTAAAGTAGAATCAACATCGCTGGGAGCGCCGTCGGTAGTCGTTGGGCCATCCGGATATTCGTGGCTCTCGATTCAATTTGGCATAACGCTTCGGGGTGACGAAAAATTTCCCTTCCAATTTATGAATTTGATACTACCGTCACGCACTTCATCAATTTAATTACGTCTAAGAATTTGTTTGGCCTTATTAAATTCTTCGCTTCCTTTCTTGGTCATGAATAATGAATGTCAAGTAAACATAGAGTCAAGAAACTTTGTTTTAGACAGGTAAAAAGGATGTTCACCCTTTCTGTTAAACTCCAGTTTAAAATAGAGATGGATAGTGATGTCAGCGGGAATGAACTCAGGGAATGATTCAAAGAGCCGCTGACAAGAGACTAATTGGTGCGGCAGTGCCGCGATCACACTCTATAGTGCTGATCGACGAATTTAGAACAAAGGGGTGACAAAGCCACAGCTTTCCCGAACCAAGACCTAATTAGGAGATTAATTTTAGAACAAGTACTTAATCTGAGTAAAAAATACAGCTGTCGAGACATTTATTCATATTCAGACAGATAGGATCTTATAATGTCAACAAATCGTTTAATTTGTTATTCCAAAAAGAAAGTGAAACGAGATAAATGAATACGAATGAGCTAGGTATTGAATTAAAATATAAAACAATTAATGCGACAGACTGCGAGGTGACCCCATTTAAATGGCGAGGAAGTCATAGTCCATGTTTGTGGTCACTCTAGTAGAACGATGAGGAAAACGAACGGAGCGTTGAGCAAAACGATATCAGGAGCTCGAGGGATTATCGGTATGCTATTAATCATCCCGGTAGGAATTGACGCTGTACGGTACTAGACGGGTACCGAGTCTGTAATCCTACCGAGGATTATACCTACCGATACCGGTATACCGCAAGCTAAAACCACAAATCCTCTAGAGACTGCCTCCTTTGCCAAATTGAAAAATCTTGTGTTGTTTTTGTCCAAGGACGGCAGTCAGGGACGCTGGGCTGGTTTTTATATTTGTTAGCTTCTGTGTAAGGTTTATCATTATTTATTTATGTCACAATATTAACTGTGTGCTTTTTAGACGACATTTTATTTATGGTAGGTAGTGAAAGAAGCGAATGTTTTTATAGCTAGAACTGCTACTAATCGTGTGCCATGCCTTTTCCCAACTATGTTGTCAAACCGAACCGATACAGCAGATTATCAGAATTTTACGTGGAGTGACCGCCTGTCTGACTCCCTGAGTGAACTCCACAACCCAGTAACTGTGTGATACGATACCTTGGCAAGACTGGTTGTTAGATTTTAAAGCATTAAACAGCAACTACTGTCAAAGATTTACGAATGACATCCGGGACCAACAGCTTCACATTTTTTCCAAGGCATAGAAGAAAAACTACGAGGGATGGCCACACATCATAGACCAACCTCGATCAGGGCGGCTTAACCTTGAAGATCGACCGGCTGTTATTATTTAGCCACGAGTGTCCTATATTAGCTAAGCATATTAATACTCAACGAGAAAGCAAGTCACAGATCCCAAAAAAGAGCTTTACTGCGTGTACATAAAGGCCACAATAAAATTATGAATGTACATAAACATTTGGTCATTAAGCAACACATTACGTGGTCGAACAGCGTTGTTTTGGTCCAAAACAAAACTCGTATAAAAGGGAGCGACCATTACCATTTGTAACGAGGAGTCTAGAGCTCCATTAGGACCAGCTTAGATTTAGAACATTAAAGTATTACCGGTAACTAGAGATTAATGAATCTTTCTGTTAAAGGAGGCCATTGAATAGAGATCTCAGAAAGGAGGGGTATTAATTTGCTTTTAGGAAACGTTATTTTAAAACGCTAAGCTTTAAATAAGTAGGTATGTATTTATTTTTATATTAGTGAGCATATTTGTGTTAAAAAAAACAAACAGATAATTTAGTTTTTTTTATACGTTGCCCCACACTCGGAATTTCTTCCTGTATCGTGGGTGCGTTTACAAACATAGAAAGTCACATACATGCACAAAAACCCAATCCCGAAACAACTACTTGCAGATCATACAAATATTTGTTCCATGCGGGGATCGAACCCGCGACACGCTGCGCAGGAGTCGATCGCTCAGTCACTGCGCAACCGTGTTGTCAACGAATTCATAACCTCCTCTTTGTAAAAATCGGTTAATTATCATGGATTTTCACCGATGAATTTGACAGAAATCTGATATAAGTAAATAAAAGTTTGTCCAGCACAAATTCCCAAACAAACTCACACAGTTTTCAAAATGCTATCACAGTTCTGTGGTCCTATTTAACAGCGACGCATAAACTTTTTTCATTTCAAACATTCGTTCCATTTCGATCCATAAACAAAACAGCTGCAATACACAAGCAAATTCACAATACAGATGAAATTGATCGTTTTCAGTTGTCCCTAGTTTATTTAGTACATAGTAGAAGCTTTTAACATAGAAAGCTTTTACCTACAACCTTTTTCAGTAACGGAAATCTATTGTTTACCTAAAATTCAATCTTGTTTTCTGCGAAAAATCATTTTGTTACGGGTAAATCGGATACCCGGTCAATATTATAGCTCCTTTCATACAAAAGTAATAAAAAGTCAAACAAAATAATGTAATATTTACGAGCAAAGATTGTTCTGGAAGTAATGGTAATAAAAACATTATATCCGTACATAAATCCATATTCGATGACGGTAATGTTGGTACATTTGATTTTGGAAAATTCATAACAAGGAGGATTGAATACTTCTAACCAGGTTTTGAGGTACCTACTAAAAAAGGGAACTGAGACGCATCTCTCTTTCTCTATTCTCTGTTCTGGATTCGATTACGAATTTCTCAGTAGCAGCCCGGAATTTGGAAATAGGCGGTATGACGGGCAGTTTAAGCAATTATTCTAAAATTGATTCATTTTGTAAATTCCCAGCAAAGACGTGAGCAACTGTTCTTTTATTCGTCAAATGGTTTTACGCCCAAGCAGAATCGTATTCAATTCATTTCATATCAGAACATAGACTATAGTTTGATTATTAATTCGAGTCAGTAAAATGACAAGTGCAACTGTCACTGATATATACAAAACTAGCATTTCGCCCGCGACTTCGTCCGCGCAAATTTTGAACTTTGTCTCTGAATTTTTACTCCCGGCCACCCTCTTTATGGGATATTTTTGGAAAATCCCAATCAACATCCATCAAAAATTCTGTGACTCCAAAACAACCCCTCGGTGATTGAATTTTGCAAAATGCCGTCTTAGTGAGCACCTACGTCCTAAAAAGCAAAATTCGAAACTCTTACCTACTATTTCATACAAACTATCAACTCCGAAAACAACATCAAAATCCCGTTTTAGTAAGTACCTACGTCCCATAAAGAAATCCCTATGCAAAATTTAAGACTCCTAAATATCAACTCCAAAAACAACCCCTTGGGGGTCGAAATTCGCAACATCCCGTCTTAGCGAGCACCAACAGACCTAAAAAGAACCACCACGTTAAATTTCAAACTCCTAGCACTCGTAGTAATGTACTTACATACAAACTATCAACCCCAAAAACAACCCATTTGTGTTTGAATTTTCAACATCTCATCTTAGTGAGCACCTACATCCTTAAAAGAATACCCATGCAAAATTTGAGACCCTAGCACTTGTAGTAACGAAGTTTCATTCAAACTCAACATTTAAAACATCCCCTTAGGGATCGAATTTCGCAAAATCCCGTCTTAGTGAGCACCTACGTCCTAAAATGAACGCTCTTGCTAAATTTCAAACTCCTAGCACTTGTAGTAATGTACTTTCATACAAATTGACAACCCCAAAAACAACCCCTTAGGGATTGAATTTCGCAAAATCCCGTCTTAGTGAGCAAATCCCTAAAAAGAACGCCCATGCTAAATTACAGACTCCTAGCACTTGTAGTGCGAAGTTTCATACAAACTATTAACACAAAAAAACAACCCCTTAAGGGTCGAATTTCGCAACATCCCGTCTTAGTAAGCTCCTACGTCCTTAAAGGAACCCCCATGCAAAGTTTGAGACCATTATCTATCAACCCCAAAAACAACCCCTTAGGGGTCGAATTTCACAATATCCCGTCTTAGTGAGCATCTACGTCCTAAAACAAACCCCCATGCAAAATTTGAGACTCCTAGCACTCGTAGTAACGAAGTTTCATACAGACTATCAACACAAAAAACAACCCCTCAGGGGTCGAATTTCGCAACATCCCGTCTTAGTGAGCTCCTACGTCCTTAAAGGGACCCCCATGCAAAGTTTGAGACCTTTATCTGTCAACCCCAAAAACAAACCCTTAGGGGTTGAATTTCTCAATATTCTGTCTTAGTGAGCATCTACGTCCTAAAACGAACCCCCATGCAAAATTTGAGACTCCCAGCACTTATAATAACGAAATTTCAAACAAACTATCAACACCAAAAACAACCCCTTAGGGGTCGAATTTCGAAAAACTCCTTTCGTAAGTAGCACCTACTTCCTAAAAAGAATCCGCATGCAAAATTTAAAACTCCTAGTACTTGTAGCAACAAAGTTTCATACAAACTGTCAACCCCAAAAACAACCCCTTAAGGGTGGAGTTTCGCAAAATCCCGTCTTAGCGAGCGCCTACGTCCTAAAAAGAAACACTATGCAAAATTTTGAACCCCTACCACTGGTAGTTTCCGAGATTTCGTGTCCTATGAGTGAGTGACCTTTCGCTTTTATATACATATATAGATGAAACAAACCTGAACATTGGAAATGTCATTTTACTGACTCGAATTAATAATCGTATTTTAAGCATTGCCATGTATTAAGAATTTTGGCAATGAAACTTTTAATTGAATCGCCGTGTTTTCTGTAAATAACCGTTCAGAGAGTTACCAACACAGCAAGGTATATTCACCAATACTTTAATATCAAATAAACATCACTACCACATCTATATTTAGTATCTACTTACCTTATATGAAAGCTGAAGCCAATATCGACATGAGACCGCAGACACGCTAGAACCGTGTGCGTTGATCCAGCGAAATAGGTGATTTGCCCCGGGGTCGGTAAAGCACTATATAACAGGGTATCTAGTATACGTAGTTATTTGTTATATTGCATGAGGAATATTCAGAAGGACAACGGGTAAAACAATATCACCTAAATTTGTAAAAAGCACGACTGTTCCATTTGGATCATAGTTAGCGTTACAAATAAGAACCGCCTTGGCGCCATCTTGTGACGACAATGACGTTTAACAAGAAAAAGTTTTGTTCAAATTAATTGTTACCGATACCGTTTTGGTACCGTTATACCAATATAGTGCTGTTTTTTACTCTTTATTGATTGTTTAAGATCGTGTTATTATTAAAATGAATAAAGTCACAGTATGAAACCGAGGCCGTTCTCAGGAGACGATAAAACCAAGATGAATAGGTATAGACGAAAAATTTACGGAAACTACAAATAAATAAATGATGTGGCAAGTAAAGTATATAGTAATACTTTTACATCATAGGTAATTTTAAATCAGCTTATAATTAAATTGAACTTTATGCCTACAATGCATGCACAATCTAATGTACTTATAAAATGTTTGCAGGTAACGTAAGTGCGCCTTTTTAAAGTGATTTTTACATTGATTATGTTCTTAACTTTTTTTATACAAAATTATTTATTCAAATTGACCCCAAATTAATCAGTACTCTAAGAAACCGCCGAAATAAGCGTAGTGTTTTTGCATAGTTTGACGTACCATGCACTTACTACTTCCAAACGTTACAAGGACTAAGTCTTCTGTGCCATCTGTTCTATGGTAACGGGGTCGCCATTTCCCGCCACCTAGCACCTGGCCACACGGATGTCAACCCAACTTCCCCACATTATATTTCGAAACATTTATTTGATAATTATAGCTTTATACTTACAATAGGAAGTGGGTGTTTGGATACAATGCCTTTAGAATATTACCGTGTGTTGTTATTTTCGATAATTTATAAGGATATTATAATGCCATAATGACAAAATAGCGCCAATTCGTAATCACAATCGAAAATCACATGCATTAATCCTTGACAAGAGCTTTGAATGACCACGTGAAATTACATTTCTAAAAATGTTCCTGCGCTCGTAGCAAATCTTAAGAAATCTACAATTTTTCATGTGGCCAACTAAGTTTTTTTTCAAGTTTTCTCAACACAAAGGACAAACCCCTGTAAAAAACGCCCTGTAAATTTTAATTTCAAATTAGTCGTTTTTTAAATACTTTTAATTTTAGTATAGTTATATACCTTGGGGTCTTCAAGTCAAGAGTGAACACTTGAACAGGTTACTTCTAAGCAAGCGTGCCTCACCGTCGACCACATCTTCGCTTACCATCAGACGAGATAGTGGTCAAAATCGAATAAAAAAAAGAGTAAATAAAGCTTTAAAAATACTTTACAAAAGTAATGTTTGCCAAAGAAATATTTTATTGGAACACTGTAAACTGATAGCAATACTTTCATATTCATTTCGATACCCTTCCTAGAATTTTCCATTCCGCGTATCACTTGGAGCAATCGATGAACACCTCATTTGTCAAAACCTGTCCAGTGGTTTACTTTACGAAGAACATCCATCTTTTTGTACAAGCCTTTATTATGATATCGAAACGGTATCGTACCCTTAGATCGTACGAACTCCATGTGTGAACTATCACTTATCTCTTTCCCAGTGGCTATATTTATTGCCAGCACCTGAATTTATTATCGTATGTAAAGATGAAATTCTGGATTGATCGTATAGATACATCATCATCGTCATCATCATTGCAGCTTTGTTTCACCCACTGCTCAGTAGGTCTCCTCCTTTTTGTGCCATATTACCATGATGGATGGTCTTCTGAATATTATACACCCATCTGGCCGTTTGACATACAGCCAATCAAATTCTCATCCTCGAGTTTCAATTCGAAATTAAGCCGTGAATAAATACTTTATACCGCACGCCCATAAAATATTGTTACAACTTTTCCAACTACAGAAAATTTTCATAAAAGCAACGTTAAAAAAGTTTCACGTAAAACCGTGGCTTGATAAATAATTTAATTTGTTTAACGAATGGCTATGGAAGCTGTTACAAGAGTTTTATTTTTTACTAAGATTGCTTTTAATTAGTGCTGTCTTCTCTGTTTACTGAGGACCTTAATTAATGAACTACATACTTTATAGGTACTCTTAAGTTCAGCAATTTTTCATTAAGAATTTATGAGACGAAGTTCCAAAAATCATCCTTATTCAGTGGTAACTAGGTCGTCAGTTGTGCACAGACACATTACCCCAAAATGAGGCATTCACGTAAATGGAGGTATACATTGAATGGAACGCCTATATTTCCAGCGCAAATTTATTTCTAAATACCCTAAATACTGGCGCAAAAAATATTATCTCCACAATGAGCCTATTTTGAGTTACCTACGTGAGTCATTCATAACACAATTGTTTACAAGATTTTTTGTCATACATGGCCAATCTACTTTTTTTTTGACAAATTACTTATGATACACATTACTTCCTGTTGACTTAAGTTCACATTGTCCTCGCTAAAGTGATATTTTACTTGCCACGTCTTTGTCACCATGTGTCTGATATTCGGCCCTCAAAAGAAGACAAAAGCGGTCTGCCCGGGCTAACGATCTTGACACCGATATGCTATTGTCCACATAACTAACATTGTTCAATAGCTTCGATTTATGGCATCCCTTACGTCACGAGAGTGAGCCAAGACTCAAATTCGCTATTATATTGATGAATGGAGAGTATTTGTTACAAGTCTTGGTAAATTGGTAAGTTTCAGCAAAAAGGTCTTATTTCAGCCGCCCTATATTTTAGAAACCTTTAGACGATAAATTGTGAAGGAGAAACTATTTTGATATGTATGTATTACTACATGGTAAGATTTGGAATAGGTAGGCCCTTGATCGGTACAATGGATGCCCTTGAAGGTAACTGTCTAACTTAGTAGATAATCAACGCGCTTGGGAACCCGGATTACGATGTTATTACCGGATAATGGCACCTCCTGATCCCCAAAACAAAAGAAGGTTCTACATTTCCAGTTGACAGCTGGTTGGAGATGAATTTCATTAATTCTGTTCACATTGATAAATTCGAAGAACACGAATATCTTTTCGAACGTGATATTCTGAGGTATCGATGGAGATCCGTCATGTTTTCCTTTAAGAGAAGTTCAGCGGCCGCGATATTTTTATACCTAACGCAATAAGTATTGATCGATCGTTCGGTAATATCCGTGTGATTATAACTTTAAGTACCTATTACTCGCAGTTTGAAATATACGTTGATGTTTCATTAAACTACATAAATGCATCAAGTCAACTCTAATCTGGAGCGAATGGTCTCAGGACAACGTAATTGCGTTGCAAAAACAAACGATTACTTAACGCTTGCATCTCTAACGAAGCTATTAAATGCAATGTCACGTATTATTACAGTTTTTGCTAACAATACACAGGTATCGCTCGCAACCGGTGACCTTAGTCGTGGTCACAAATCCCTCGCTCGCCATTGGCAGTGATCTTGATAAAATTTTTTCTCACGACTTTTTACAACGCGGATTTTGTCAAACTTCTTTTTTTGTCCCGACAAAAAAGCAATAAGCGAGGTGAATCTAAGTACCGTACCTTTATTGCGTTACAGAGCAATGATTCTTTGGAAAGAAAAAATGAGTTACGATTCCAATGTATTCATCTACAATGCTCGCCTACGTAATTCAAAAGCTAATAAAAATTTTGATGGTTCTTTGTGCAATGGAAAGGCAATTTGAAGCGATCAGCTTATGTGCGTGTTTTAAAATTAATTTAACTTTACACCTACTCAGGTTTATTGGTGTAACAAAGTGAACTTTTATTTCGGTGTTTTTTATTTTGAACAGCTTTAATTTCGATGGAGAGTTTTATTGTTCTGAATATGCGTTTTTTTTTTTAAATAAAATAGCATACGAGTTTCCTGTCCTAACTTGGCGTTGCGTTGGTGCAATTTGAAAAAGAAAATTCATAGCATACTTAAGCATACATAAGTTACTCGCCCATGTAGTTTGTTTTGACTGAAAGAATTTTGTATATCAGCGCAGTAGTTTTTGGGTTTATTAATCATTACAAACAAAAATACAAATGTTTTCTCTCTGTATCAGATGACTGGGAGTATTGCCACGTTGAATGGCTTATTGGCAATGTTAATACTTTAGCCAAAGAAACAGCCAGATCTCTGTTGTAAAGTTTTAGATTAATAGTTAAACTCGTGATTGAATTATCAAATATCTATCAATGTTTTTGCTTTCGCATATTCGGGGAGTAAAGCTTCCTGCAGACACACGCGATTAATCGCGCGGGGCGACATGTCGCGGTCCATTCGCAGCATTTTTAGAGTGGAAATTAGCTTGGCTCGTTGTCGCAGCGCGATTAATCGCGTGTGTCTGCAGGAGGCTTAAAACACGCAGCAGTGACAACTCAAGTTCAACTCAAGTACGTACAGAAAAGAAACAAACATAAAGCACAATCAAACCGCAGTCAAAGTTCTAAACAAGCGTGTGAATCGTTAACCCAGCTACGTAGTTTAATTCCCCATACAGTATGCTTGTAGAGTGGTGCTTGTTTTAAAACCCCGCCTCTGCGCAGACGCTGCCGTGTGAACGCTCCGACCTTGATGGCATACACGTCGTCTAGAGACGTTTTTGTATAATTTCCCTCTGATGCTTATCTATCTAAGCTATTAACATACATTCAGCACGCAATTGAACAATTTTCGACATTCATATTCCCGAATTTGTTTTTTCTACGTCTTGTTTCGGTAATTCTATGAGAATGTCTATTATTGTAATTCTAGTTAAGAGGTTATTGTTTCGGTAATATTGCTCTATTTATGTCGAAGTTTCTTCAAGACTTTGATACGAAATGTAATGATTTTGTAAGAGCTAAATAACAATTAAAGTAAGGGCATCTCATAAATAATTACGTACGGCTTGCATATTTTGGATTAATTACTTAAGCAATATTTAGATTGTATTTGCATTTCATATAAGATAGTTTAAAGGCCGTTGAATACGGTCAAAATTTACATGTTTAAGTGCTCACAAGCATAACATTAAGTTAAGCATCATGCATTTATTTAAACAAGTATTGCAGAAGACAACCTTTGAAATAATAGCTCGTCAGTCAGTTTCAGCTGCAAGTTAGCAAAGTTAGATTAAGTATTAACAGCTCTTCTGATAAGAAATGTTTTAGACTATCAATGCACATTCCATCTATGAAGTATAAGAAAGGCTTTCCATTGTGTTAGACATACCTTCCATATAAATGTGAGATAATAACGTACTCACCTTGACTTAGCATCGTTCATTTATTACGTCCCATTGTTCTTGAAGCCATTACATAGCATCAATAATGGCCGTTAATCAGTAAATATTTCATGTTAACGAATGTATATTCACGCATTAACTTTGACCCAGACCGACAGGAGAATTCACACACGCATGTCAAATTAACCTTGAAGACGACTGCTCATTCACACGATCAGAAAAATCCTACTGATAAATATCGAAAATCAACATTTTACTAGCCATACGCAATATGGTCAGTTGCCAACGCAACTCCATTAAAATGGAGTCCAAAATCTCATAAAATTTACGTTCGCGCATGACGTCGTAAATGCACCCTGTACGGAGAAATAAAAAGAGTCCATAAAATTCGGGTGAAAGGGAATTCCTTTAACACACTGCAATAAACCGTTCTTTATCGGTATTACTAAAAAATTCGCTACACTTTTGTAAATAAATTACGGATCTAAGAAGTAAGAGGTTGTTTCCTTCGGTGTGAAATTGAATAAGGAAAGGACGGGTTGATAGGGCGAGTCTCATCACTCATATGTTTCCTAACAGTTGGAACAAAGGCTGTCCATTTCCGAAGGAGGTTCGCCACGCGTTATTGCGAGAGCTATTCGAACGTTGTAGTTGCGACATGCTCGTGACCTGCGCGCGCGCACTGCTCCAAGTTGCCACATAGCGATATGGAGAATTGGAGACCTAGACTTGCATTTGTGCCTAATGAACAGGATATAGAGCTGATTGAAACATTGATATGAATTTTATTTATAAGTTTTCACATGGCATGGTCACTAATACTATCGTTCATGGAACACAACATACAACAACATGGTAGGATCATGATCTACCTATGATACCTACCGATGTCCACAGTAAGCAGAAACATCATGAGGCATATCATCATCATAACAGCCGTAGAAAGTCCACTACTGGACTAAGGCCTCACCTAAGGATTTTCCATTGGATGGTTATTGCCATACTCGCTACGCTTGGCAGGCGGGTTGGCGAGCGCATTTATTTCAGCTTATTAGTCTTCCAATGATGCTGCCCATTGAAAGAGTTTTATGCTGAGGGGCTATGGATCTTACATTTTGCCCTATCCCTCGACCGACTTTTACGGTCTGCCCGGGAAGAGAAGCAGCTGGCACATTCTACGTTTTTCTTTTTCTCCCAGACCAGGATTATCAATTACTAAAATATTTTATAAAAAAATATTAAGCCTTTGTTATTCCGAATTAATGTGGTCAACTTTAACACTTTATATCTCAGAAACCGGACACTTTACGAGGGAGAATTTACACTTTACTTTACTAAAACTAAGTTATTAAGTTCAAAAAGTAGATTATGTCAGACGTATAATGTTAAATAACATCCAGATATAATGCAACATACATATTACGTTCAAAAAGTTATTATTTTTTAACATCTTGATACATTCGAACACATACTCTAGCTTAGAATTGTGAATGTCACGTGATCAACTTTCACGGTTATTATCTCAGAAACCGGACACTTTACGAGGGTTGGTGTCATAATATTTTTTGTTGTTATTGATGTCAGCTATCGATTTATAAAGGTTTCATAGCTGGCCGCGATTTTGAAAAAAAATCAAAATGGCGGCGGTAGGTATGCCACAAATCTTCAAACCCCTTTGGCAGCTGTCAGTTGAAAGCAATTTTCCCTAGGGCGGCAATGGATAACTTTCAAACGGCTAATCAGACATGTAATGACCTACTTTCAGAGTATGAGTAATGAAAAATACTTTTTGTGTTGGATATTCTATCGAGTAAGGCTAAAGGCTATATAACATCTTGCTAAGACCAATAGGGGTGAACCACGAGGAAGCTAATAGAACGTGAAACGGAATATTTACCTGTAATTAATTATTTTGGTTGTGGGTTTTTGTGGGCAGACAAATCGGCCTACGCTCTTCTTTCTTCAATTTAAATATTCTAGATCATGTCATTAACAACAGTACAGAAATATCAGAAACTCAAAACAAATAATAAACACGGTATTTGTGAAGTGCATTTGTGACGTTACTGATGAGAACATCGATTGACACTGGCTGGTAATTGGAGTGCTTTGTGTGTCAAACTGACATTTGGACGTTCAGCGGTATCATGACATAGACAAGAGTGCTTTAATGAGCCACCTATTAGGTCCGATTGGCGCAAATGATGCGGGTTTGCAATCAGTGCGGTCATAAGCGTGATTCCGCGCTGGGTCGTTGCGCCGCTCTTTGGACGGATTATTGTCCTATTGACAAATCCGCGGCGCTCACTGACAACACGACATTTGCTAAGTGTCCATAGTTATAGTACGCAATGAAACGCGTGTTGTGATTAACCGTTAATTACGGTTTAACACACGCCGCTGTCTGTTGTTACACGATTGTGTTAGTTTGATTGGGACGTTGTTTAGTCGTGGATAGGAATTAAATTGTCTCGATTATTATTATTCCGCACAGTATGTAATTATATTTACAGATGCAACCACTACCATTCGTTTGAGATTCAATTAGGCAATGAGCCTAATTGAAGCTTTTTAATATCATCGATAGCAAGAAAGATGTTTTCTTTCTTAACGTTGGTATCGATTTCTAAATTTTATTTTTATTTTCTTTATTTTTCTGTCAACTCGTTCCATCATTTTTTTTTTATTTTTTTTTAACTAGGGCACCCGCCCCGGCTTCGTAGGGGTTCATATTCTCGACCTACCCTGCCCACCAGGTCGGTAGATTTTTACAGAACATTGTCGCTGCAATAATGAACGCAATAAAAAATAATGATTCAATTTAGTGCAGTCGTTCAGAAGTTGTACAAACAAACTTAAGCAACTTTATTTTAACTATGTAAAGAAGCCACATTATTTCAATTACACATTAGTATTCGTCAGTTTCTATTACAAAATCACATAAATTTAAATAAGGGCGAGGTTCATAAAGGGCTTCCACACACCTTCCAGTGTTTGTATCATCAAAATGCATAGACAGCATGAATATTTAAATTCTACATTTCCATTTACAATTGTTTAAATATAAAATGTTAATTATAGCATTTATAGCTAGCTCTAGACAAGATTACGAATCAAGTTTCCAAACAAATGAAGAAAGACATAAACGAATCGGTAATTTGGGAATGTTTTGCACGTAACACATGTTATGCGCCGCTTTCTAAAATAAGTATACTTTTTAAACTGCAACTTTAAAATTCGTTTGTTGTGTTCCGCGGTATTTAGATAAGCTAAAAAAGGAGATAGAAAGTAGTAATGTGGAGTAAGTGTATTTCGTAGTCCGTATAAAGATTTTTAAGGTGGACGCCTATTTCGTAAGTCTATGATAAATAAATAAATAAATGATATGCTATTTAGATTAGATTAGGAGATTTAAGTTCTATGCCAATAAAACAGGCTAAGTTTTTTAATCCGGATATAGGAGGCTATCTCAGAAACTGTTTATCAATATAAGTTAAGCTCAGGGATGGATTATAGTTATACCATTACCGAGTGCTAAATATGTACTATGTTTCGAGAAGTTACGGATAGAAAATTACTCTACCATTACTTTAGACGAAGAACATTACGAGTGCAAGACAGAAAAGTGACACTTAGGGGTTCAACATGGACAGGGGTACAGATAGTAGGGGTAGAACATAGACTAATACATAATACCAAACACAGTATGTAACGCAGTCTTATTTTATTTGTTTTCTCTCTTACATAAGTATAAGTAATGGACAGACGGACGGAACGAATCACACTGATGTTACACGGAAGTACTTCCTGTTGCGAGTGAGCCGTTTTTAGATGAAAAGATTTATATGTTTGATGTAACGGTCACGATTGAAAAGGCGCTGATGTATCTCTTTTGAGCCGGTACCTAAACAAATATCGTCGGTAGATAAAGATTACGCCGCCTTTTGATTGGATTAATTGAAGTGAGTAAATTGGTTTAATTGTGTGTAACTAATGAAGCAGTAATTGCAAAATATTTTTATGTCGGACTACCTTAAACTTATTTTAGAATACTAGGCAACCAGCCAATAAAATGATAATTAATTAAATCTATAATTGTTCTCTGAACCAACTTTATCTGTGCGTTTGCTACTCTTTCGTGCCCGTAATTTGTACGAAGCAAAGAAGAGACTGGAGAGAAGACGGAGCGAGAACTCCTGCGCACCGACAGAAAACAGTAAAAACTGTTTTGGTCCACCGCCATGCCAGTGAGATCGCTCAATCGCCTCTTTTTTGGTTGCCATCATTCCTCACAGTTTATTTCGTTCTTGTAAAGTTGATGCATGTTCAACCAAGTTGTAAAAGTACCTTTGATGTGAGTTGCGCAGTGGCCTCATGGAACAAATGTTTGTATATTCTGCAAGTTGTTGTTCCAGATCTGGGTGTTTTTGTATGTGAGTTTCTACGTTTGTAAATGCACCCCCGTTAAAGGATGAAATGCCTAGTTTCCGCCAGATAAGTGTGGAATAAAATTCTTTGACCCTCGTGTACCAAGGTTTTCCAATATTTCAAAACCATTCGAAAAATGTAACGAAAGTGTCGTAACACGATCAAAACAAACGTATCGCGGTAAGAGGCGACCTTGACCTTATATTTTATTTTGAAATTCGAACGATGGTGTTATGAAATTCGAACGATGCATATTAGATATTTTATTAGGATCAATGACCTTTAATCCAGACTTATTTGGCGGTAACTATAGTGTGGTAAATGTATGTTTCCATACAATAAACGCAAGTGAAAATTTCACTTTTTTTGTGACAAAAATTACCGTCAAATACATGCAATTCGTGCTAGTGCTGATTCACTCCATGCTAATCTCCTGCTTAGCGCAAAAACCATTATTTTGGTCTGCCCGTATTATTATCGTGATTAAACAATTGTGGTTGTGTGGATGAGAACTAATTTTAGTTATTAGCAAAATGTAAGCTCTCTAATTCTCTTGTTAATTATTTAATATCCTCATTATTTTATAGTGGTTCGGTGTTTTTATTATTGTGTGTTTTGTTATTTATATTGAACCTAACTAAGTATTGTTTTTGTAGTATTTGAATGTGTTTCTGAAAACTTTACTTGAATCTTGAAAGGCTCTCCCATTAATTTTAAGAACAATCATTTTAATAGCTTCTTCGTGGAAATAAAAATTAAAGGTTGAAGTAACACAGTGGATTTTGTTCAGTACGAGTCTAACAGTCTTTTCCATCTCACAGTGGGTGAATTTTATCAAAATAAAAAGCATCCATACAAACTAACATCAATTAATACCCAATATATGAGATATCAAAATTGGTAGAACACATTAAATATGCAGACGGTACTAATAACTACGAACACCATTATCATTATAATCTATCGATAAAATTCCAAAATCAAATCACGTCTCTATCATCACTATTTTAATAACACACCCATTAGTCGTTCCTTAATCGGTTCGATCATTACAACAACAACACTGGCTGTTTTATCGATTAGAATGACAATCGAATCGATCATAACGATATACTATTCGATTCGACCTTAACCTATAACAATCGGAGTCAAATGTCCTCACACTTCCTTATTCAGACGGAGGTGTACGTCGCATTGTAATGTGATATGAAATGCGGGCAAGGATATGAATCGATACTCGATCGGAGTAATTAATCGATTATGTTTCTTGCATCTCGAATCAATCTGGTGGTAAATTGAGAACTTTTATTTCAACAAATACCAGAAAATCTTTTATATTCTCTCGTCCGCTTAAATAATCTGGAAACTTAGAGTTTTTAGTGGAATTAAATAGATGTCAGAAGCCTTAACATGACTTTTCACTTTTTTATGACGTAAACTGGAAGTTTGATGTTAATTTGATGGAACAAAATAGTTCGCAAAACAAGAAGGGTTTTTTTTATTTTCCATACAATAAACGCAGTAAATATCTACTTCAAGTACCTACCTACTTATGCTGTAAATGAAATAAAGGAATCTTATGATAAGGCTTCGGTTTTTATAGTATGAAAAACTAATAAGAATTTAAAAATCCGCATATAGCTTGCCTTTACTTGAAACGTGTTTGTTGGTACTAGCAATTATTATTAAATAAGCCAATTACACATCTTGAAAAGAAAAGACAGAAAAAAAAATATTACCTGGTGATAATTATCAAGCCTTCCAGCTGAGTCCCTAAGCACAGTCTAATGAGCAATCCCGAGTTAAACCGTTATGTTGGCATGCCCGATGCCGTGTTATACCAACCGCAAAGAAACTTGGTGGCGTATACGTACAATAAATAATAATACATAAGTGTAATAAGTATGATTGAGGTGTAATTTGTGTTTTTTTCTCATACAACAACTTGCTTGTAACTCTGACCAACGATACTTAACTATATTTTTCAGTTTTAGTCAATATCGAGCTATTTAGTTTTTTCTTTTTCATTCAGCTTTTCCCCATGTGATTATATATATCTATTAATCCTTTTTCCAACTACATTCTGATAAGCTTTTCATTCGGATGCATCCGTATTAAAAATGTAGGTATTAAAAAATTATATCAGAAAAATTGTAATGCTCGCCGGACGCCCTCTGCATACTAGGTATCAGAAATTTTGAAAATGTATGCATTGCCGTTCGGCGAGCATCAGGAGCCAACGATCAGATCAGAATTTTTCGCACAGTGTTTTTAAAGTGGTAAATCGTCAAATGAGTCCTCAGGCTTAGGGCCCGACGGAAGGGAATGTCTTACTCGTACTGACTAAAATCCAATTCAATAGCCCTTTATGTTCCCGGATCACGGTTACCTGTTTAAACACTCCCGCGATCAGCATAGCGACCCTGTTGCGATATAAAAGTGAAATAACCTTATAACAAAATTGTAATCACTTACACAGCTACAGGGTGTGTCCCATGTCGGAGTTAATCAAATAACAGCAAACAGTATTACCGTCGCGCGTAGGTCCTACGTTTTATAGCAGTTCCCTTACGTGTTTCCATGATTAGGCGATAAAACGTATGTGTTACCTGAAACAAATAAAAACGTTGTTAATATATGTTTAATGTTGCCCATAAAAACCGGAATAGGTTTTTCAATAGTCATAAACGCAACTGGTATTGCGAGTGCGAATTCTATTTGATTATTTTTCGTGATGTGAAGTTTTTTTGAGTTTGCTGGATGTTTTGTCAACCAAGGATTATTCAAATAATTAATTCAATTTTTAGTAATTATAATAGTAAAGTAAAGATATTTTTGAGGAAATTGAACAAGGGAATGGAAGATTCGGCTTTGTAGTGTGAAGTTGCGATAGCCTAATTGGTAACGCGCCTGGATTACTTATCCAAAAGATGTGGGTTAGAGTCCAACTCGCATTTATCAATATAAATTAATTCATATAAGGCATCAGAAATTGTGGTTGTCACATTACCTATCGTGATGGCGGAAAAAAAAAGTATTAGTTTTACCAAAGATAATATAATACTAGCGTAGTTTTACTATCACTTTGCACAAAATCAAAAGAAACTCAGGCACTCTGCTTTAATTAATTATTGATTGTACCAGAAGTACTTATACTCGTAAAGGTAAGTGCAACTACAGGCGATTCACAAAGGGTTGGAAAAGTGCTCTGAAATCCGATAATGTTGTCGACAAACTAAACGTCGATAATGTACAGGAACGAGCTAACTTTTCAAACACGATAAAAAGAAGGTACAAAGCATGGAGGTCAAATGTCACGAAGAAAATATATTCTAACTAGCTGATTATATGGCAAACGTTGTTTTGCTATACAAATAATTTAAAAAAAAAAATTGGGGTGGACTACCCCTAACATTTAGGGGGATGAAAAATAGATGTTGGCCGATTCTCATAGATACCGGATAAGCACAAACAATTTCATCAAAATCGGTCAAGCCGTTTCGGAGTATGGCAGCGAAAACTGTGACACGAGAATTTTATATATTAGAAGATATCTAATAATTTAATTTACCGCTTTTTTTTCTTAGCGTGGTAAAATCATCAAATGAGTCCTCCCACCCAGGGCGGGAGGGAAGTGACTGTCCCTGACTGTCACACTGGTACTGGCTAAATTCCACGATGTTTCTTCAGCCCTTACGTTCCAGGATCATAGTTTAAGACAGTTCTACGATCTTGTCAGGTTTTTGCCCTCTAAGGGGGCTAGCTGGATTTGAATTATACCCCGAGATAATACTTAATTTTGCGGATACTTAATAGCTAGTTTAGAAACTGTAAACCTAAAAACTCCTTTATTTTCATTACAATTACAAATTGATAGTATAAAATTGTATTCTTCAGTTGAAATAACTCTCGGCGCTGAGCTTATCATTGACAGTCTTACGTGTATTTATAAAATTACGCAGTCATTGGGGTAAAAAGTGGAGGTGTGAGCCATTTAAGCAATTATTTTGTGTTAGTGAAAATGATCGGTTCATGTTCAACGATGCCTAGCTATCGACTTTGGTTTTGTCAAT
Organism: Agrotis exclamationis; assembly: GCA_950005045.1. NCBI lineage: Eukaryota > Metazoa > Arthropoda > Insecta > Lepidoptera > Noctuidae > Agrotis > Agrotis exclamationis. The sequence goes on from OX465419.1 coordinate 12,088,499, forward strand.
CGATTTTGACGAGTGAAAGTTTTACTCGACAACAAACTTGGATATTGAAATACTTCACTTGATTCGAATGTCTGAGTTTATTGGTCATACTACGAAATTACTTAAACTTCAAAATCACAATTTACTGTGAAACTAATAATGACCGTTTTCGAGTCACTTTCAGCGATCCCTGAAGGAATGCGTAAAGAAACAATTCTGCTGGATTTTCAGCTTTCAGCACAAAGCCGACCGTCGAATATCGAATTGCTGTCATATACATATTTAGGCATAATTCAAGTTGGTGGAAACAGGCTTAAGATCAAACACTCAATTTTAATGAGGTCATTGATATTAACGAAACTTACTCCCAAAAGCAATCTAGTTTGCCACTTAAGTTATGATTATGAATTATATGAGTCATAACTAGGGTTGCCATACGTGTGAATTTTTCCGGATTAGAATTTTAACTCAGTTCCGGGAACACGAAAAAAGCAATCAAAACTAAAACTTCATCTCTAATTATTTAAAATCGTATTTTGGTATTCAGTAAAACACTTATTTAAAATATCTTAATAAAAAATATCACAATATAAATTATACTGCACAATTAAAAGAAAAGTCAGTTGTATTTTAAAAATTTGGAATTTTCCCAATAATTTTGTCCGAAATTTTCATCAAATGTCCCGAATTTTCGCCGAAAATATAAATTTATGGATCTGGAAACCCTAGTTTAGCATTCATGGTAGGTAGGAATAACAATTACGTATAAAGTCACTAGGGCGTAGCTTGGTAGGTGTGAGTTACGTAACATTACCGCGCTTAGTTATTAGCGATCGCTCACTGGCAAGTAGATCAAACTTTGTTCTTTAATTTTATTTTATGGCGGCGGAGTTGAAAGGTTGGTTCATATTTTCTTTGCTAGTTTTGGTTCAAATGACTTGGTTGTACCTAAGAAAATTATTTCTACTTTACTCGTGCGCGGTGGTTGTCGGATCTTTCTAGCGAACATGGAATTAACGCGAGCGAGCTTTTTTTTTTCCAGAACAAACATTCGTTCAGCTATTGAAAAATAGCAAACATTAATTGCTCTGAACAAAATGTTTGCTCGCTGACGAAGTGGAAACGCGGCTTTAGATACAAATATTATAATATGAAACAACCATTAGGTACGTTATCTTTTACGAATTTCCTACTTGAATGAATCTAAAACTTTTCATAATTTATCGTGACAAGACTTGTCCACGAACTTTAATTTCCTTGAACCAGTAAATAAGGTGTAATATCCTCCGTCAAGTTTCAATTAGTCTACCTACAATGTATACCTAGAGTTTCAAGATAGCTGCAACGCAATCACAGCCTTTATTGAACTTATAATTTCAACAAAGGAACGTCGCGTCGCTCCAAGAAGGTATAATATTTAATTAGACCACCATCGCTTGAGAGAATGTTCTAGTTTCATTTGTTATGTTTGAATAATATCTTGTTATACTTGAGAAAATATCATTGTTTGAACTTTTATTGTAGGTTTATTTTTTTAGGTTTGTATTTCTTGATTCGAGCCTCCAACAACTTGACGCGACGTTTTGGTCGCCATTTCGGATTGCTATACCTTTATGGAGAGCACGATGAGAGCCGTGGTGGCCCAGTGGTATTGGCCTCGACTAACGAGTTGTAGGTCGTGGGTTCGAACCCAGTCAGGCGCATTACTTTGTGTAATTTATTTCAACACCACTGCTCTCAAAACGGTGAAGGAAAACATCGTGAGGAAACCGGCATGTCCTAGAACCAAAAATTCGAAGACATGTGACATCTACTAATCCGCACTGGGCCCGCGTGGTAGATTACGGCCCACTCCCTCTCACAGAGAGGAGGCCTGTGTCCCAGCAGTGGGAACATTTAAAGGCTGATGATGATGATGATGATGATACCTTTATGGTGTGGACATACTCGTTCATTTTTGTGGTGGATATTCCATTTATCGAGGAAGGCTGTAAGCTATAATAACAGGCTGTAGGCTATAATAATAGGAGACGAGCATCGGAACTTTTTTGTATCTTTTTAAAATCATCAGTTAATGCGTCCTCCCACCCATACTGTCACTGTCACACTTGTACTGACTAAAATCCACAGTGATCCTTTAATAGCCCTTTACGTTCCAGTGTCATGGTTACCTGATGAGACAGTCAAGCCACCCCGGCAGACGTCAGATTGCTGACAGCTCTTTGAGGCGCGTGAAACATGACGCACTGCGATCCGGCCATTATCCATCCATGATCGGACGGCGAGTCACCGCACGCGTGCCCGCGGAATAGCATGGGTGAAAACACGAAGAAGAAATAGTAATTATAATAAACGACTTCTAGTTTACCGCACGCAAGATCAATCAATACTTGATCAATTAAAAGAAAACAAACAGATTTCAAAACTAAACTGACTACTATCGAAAAAATTACATAACCTCTTGTTAAAGCCTCCAATCCTGCTATCTCATCTTTTTTTTTTCTCCAATTCGTTGCATTCTTTGTTCCACAGCTCCAAGTTACAAAGTAATTAGTGACTGTCGAAAAAATGCCAAGTTTCGTGCAGATTAGACACGGCTGTTTTGTTTCGCAAAAACGGACCATGTGTAAAGTATATTTAAGTAATAAATTGATGTAACGTTTATGGCGGCTTTAGTTCCGCTCCATTATCTTTTGTTAGGCGTTCGAACTTTCAAACGTTTGCAAGTTCTGTTGTAACTTTCCTGTGATCTTTTGTTTATATGTCTGTCTGTCGTTCTGTCAATATGTCATGTTATGAATACGGAACGCACATTGCGGTTTGAGTTTATGACATTACTACATGCCTATAATCCACAAAGGGTATAAGACAGATGGGTACCTACAACATAACAAAAGTTATTTGTAGTGAGAATTTTGGCATCACCCGCGCACAAATTCAGACTCCGTGGTTGTTACTGAGAAATTCCTGATTGAAAACCCCAATAACCTTTTTTCGCGACCTGGACACCCAACCCAGGATCGAAGTCTCCCGTTCACGACCTTGGCGCTGCGAGAGGTGACTTAGTGTGGGGCGGCGAACGGTAAGAATAAAATATGTATAGTAATGTTTGACACACGCCACGAGGGCCGCCCGTAGCGAATTCGCGTATTTACAAAGTAACTAATGGCTTACTAGCGCCGCCCGTCGCACCGCACACTGCTAAGACCTAAGTCGTGAACGTAATGTTACGCTTCCTTCCGCTAGACTAGCCGTAATAAAAACGCATATGACATAATGGCATTAAAAATTCGGAACTATGATTGAATGCGTTTCCATAAATTTGCCTAATGACAGTCGAAGGCCTGGTTGTGCAAGGCAATGGGAGCATGACCATCGCAAAGCGGAAGATATCTTGGATTAAGAAAAAAAGAATCACCTCGGAAACCTAACGTAGCGGAAAAGGTTTTGGTTGACAGTGCTTGCATTAATTATTATTTTGTTGATTTTTTACAGGTTTAATGACAGCTCGTCATGCGAAGCAGTTATGAGAGGATAGTATCCTCCCTCCATTGCACCCCAGGCGCAGTGGTAGACGCCCACGGCGTCGGACGTCGGCAGACGATCTCCGGCCACCGAAGGCTCGGGCATGCGGGCGGCGAGTAACGGGCGACTCGCTGTCCAACCATGGACCATGCCCGGGTTGACGGCGCGTTGTATTCCACACGCGCCTCAAAGAGAGTCAGCATGATGACGGGGCCTCTAGAGGGCCAAAGCCTGCCGGGGTGGTGGGACTTATCTCATTACTATGGCCCCGAAATATAAAGGGCTTTTGGGCACCGTGGATTTTAGTCAGTACAAGTCTGACAGTCCCTCCCGCCCTGCCCTGGGTGGGAGGACTCATTTGATGATTTTAAAGCTATTCCTCGTGGTTTCACTCCCACCCCACTGCTCGGCTACTATTGGTAGCAACGTGATGGTTTAGCTTGTAGCCGTGTCAATAAATTAACTATCCAATAACACAAACATGTTTCAATTCGGATCAGTAGTTCCTGAGATTAGAGCGATCAACCAAACTCTTCAGCTTTGTTGTGTTTAAATAAAGTACATAATATCTAGATACTAACTGCCAATAGTTTAATGAAAATGTAGTACACCGCTAATGCTCCCCAAAAAGTCGATCATTTCAGAAGTCCTTCGTTTCTTTGATATCTGACTTATTTGGGTTTAAAAAAAAAAATAGAAATTCTAACTGGCAAGAAAAAACATCTTACTAAAAATTTTGTTTGTATGTTTGTTAGCCAATCGCGCAAAAACAGATGTCCGGATTTGAATAAAATTTGGTAGACAGATAGCTTATAACCTGAATGAACACAAAGGATAACTTTTATCCCGATACTCGACATTCCCGTGGGATAATTTTCGCACAAGTGTAACGTGCAAGAATCCGCTAGCAAGGGTTAGTTCAAAAATAAAATTTCACAACTAATAGCTAGACCTTTTCCAATAACCTTGTGCCAGTATGATCGTCATGTGATTGTCGGCGTGGCTGTGACAGACAGCTCATTCAGAACACGTTCCCAACACTACGTGCGACCAATACTAAGCAACCATTAGAATAATTGTTCCTTTGATTGATACCTTTGATTTTTAGACGTATGTATGTAGCTGCTACAACTAGAGGCAGGTAAGGAGGCTTACGCCAAAGAGGCGACTTCCACGAATACCTAAATAATAATAAATAATTAAAACAAATTAAATTTACTTATCTAAGGTTATTTTTTTGCATGTCATGATGGTCATGATGTAGCATCACACTAGCAAGTAATAATACAATCTTCTCTTTCAAATTCTTCAAATCAAACTACGATGGAGTTCATTAAAAATTGAAGAATCAATCGCCTGATAAAACTCATAGCCACATCATCATCATCATCATCATCTCAGCCATAGGACTTCCACTGCTGAACATAGGCCTCCCGTTTAGATCTCCACATATACCGGTTGGAAGCGACCTGCATCCAGCGTCTTCCGGCGACCTTTATAAGGTCGTCTGTCCATCTTGTTGGTGGACGTCCTACGCTGCGCTTGCTAGTCCGCGGTCTCCAGTCTAGCACTTTTCGACCCCATCGGCCATCTGCTCTGCGAGCAATATGGCCTGCCCATTGCCACAACTAATAACTAATTAATATTTTTGAAAAATTACCTACGTTACATTAAAAAAAATACGAAGTGAGGGACATTGATGCCCTCCTTCTGCGGAGCAGTAATGCTAGAAAAGGAGGAGGCGGAACGCGTGAGGGAGAGGACAGCGTCCACCTCACGACCCAGCCGCCGCGGGAGACGCCCACGGCAACGGACGTCGCAAGACGATCTCCGGCCACCGTAGGCGCGGGCATGCGGGCGGCGAGTAATGGGTGACTCGCCGTCCGTTCATGGACCATGCCCGGGTCGATGGCGCGTTGTGTTCCACGCGCGCCTCAAAGAGCTGTCAGCAAACTGACGGGGCCCCCTAAGAGGGCCGGAGCCTGCCGGGGTCACGGGATTGTCTCACTCGGTAACCGTGACCCTGGTACATAAAGGGCTATTGAAGGAACACCGTGGATTTTAGTCAGTACAAGTCTGACAGTCCCTCCCGCCCCACCCTGGGCTCCCGCCAGGACTCATTTGATGATTTTACCACGCAAAAAAAAAAAAAAGGGACATTGATGCGTAAAACAGGGCGTCTATGATAAATCCAACAAATGTAGACATATTGTATACATATTGTTATTGAACATATCACACCTGTGCATCCTATTAACACATGCAGTATAAATAACTACCATTTACAGAATACTCCTCACAAGGCAGACTAAAATGAATCACTATGAAACATAATATTTGATACACATCAAACGAATTGCTTTTATGCATCAGCTTTATCCAATCCATCATATTATAATGTATGTAGGTAAGTTCTTGCGAGGAAAGTGTTCCCTTTCATCTTTTTAGTGTGATGGAGCAGAGTACAGATGGGCAGGGAACGCGGCAGAATAGCTATCTAAAGATACAGGCAAGAGAGAGTTTTTGTGACGTAAAGTATACGAGAACTTTGACATTAATTTTGTCGAAAAAAATTATTCCCTCTTACACTAAAAGCGCTTTTTGCATTTTCCATACAAATAAACGCCGGAAATACCTTAGTTCAAGTACGCTGTAAATGAAATATGGAAATCTTGTGCTGTGGCCTCTGATTTTTCTTTGTAGCTCTACGTTTACAATAGAGTAATAAAAATTAAACAAAACCTCAAAATTCAACTTGAACAACAAATAAAGATTAAACCAAACAGAATACTTTAGACATCATAATATTTTATCTGATCTACGAGCAAGTTTCTGGGTCAAGTGCGAGCGCTGAACGGTACACAGCAATTACATATTTTATAAACGGGTTTACACAAAATCGCGGTAACGATACTTCTTGTGTTTAACCTCTTTGAACTCCGTGTAATATATGGAACAATTCGACTTGGTACAGTCGTCTTTCAATGCAGGCATCTTGTTTCTCTTTGATAGCTCTTTTACTTGGAATAGTATATTGTGTTTGTATTTTTTTGAGGCAAACATTGCCATAGAATTTTCTTTGTTTTTTTTTCCCGATTTTTTTTTTGCGAGAGGTTTTACGAAAAAAGAATAGTTTGACTTAATCTTAGTTTTTGTGACGTAAACTAGAACTTTGACGTTAATTTGAAGGAAAAAAAAATGTTCTTCATTGGTACACTGAAGGCGCTTTTTCATCTTACTAATATTATAAAGAGTTAAAATTTGTTTGTATGTAGGGGGTAATCTCCAGAATTAATGAACCGATTTTAAAAATTGTTTCACTGGTCGCTGGAAGCTACATTATTCATGAGTGCTATAGGCTATAAATTATAAAGATATCATTTATATTTTACCGCCCAACGAAGTGGGCACGGGTCAGCTAGTTTTTAATAAACGCAGTAAGTACTTCAGAACATATGTATTTTCTCACCGCTTTACTAGACTCCAATTCAAACTTGAAAATAATTTATTATGTCAACGTTTCTACAATTTGCAATAAACATAAAAAGCAACTGCAAATTCAATACCTGTTTGAAATATGCTTGAAAGCGCTTTTAAAGTTGAAGGTAACAATGTATTACAATGTAAAGCGATATAATATATGTAGATAGAACCTATTCACACATTTACGTGTGCATTCGATTCTATAAATCAGGTCTCTAAAGTAACAACATAGAACAGGTAGGTGTTAGCGAAACTGGGTCGTGTTTCGCATTCGCGGTGAATCCATTTTGCAGTGTTGTTTCGTGGCCATTGTCTCATGTTCCGTGATGCTACCACTCCTTCCGTTTGCATTAACTATTCGCACATTTTTGCTCCATTTTCTTTTGTTTACGACGAAAAGCCTGAATAATTATCCTCTCCAATTAAAAGTGCGTTTGTTGCAATGTTTTTAAACCTTTGTGACCAGTGCTGGATTTTACCTTGGCCTGAGGATAAGCATTGCCAATTTGTTTGCCATACAACAAGGCATACAATCAGAAGAAGTTTTTGATTTTTGTTCATAATTTTGTTTCACTATATTATATTTATATGCCATATGTATATGCCTATTGTTGTTTAAGTTTCAAGTCAATAAAAAATCCTTTAATGGTGCAGGTCGATGTGTTAGTCTATTTATCATTACGCCTGTAACCCCAGAAGGTTTATTCATAGAATTAGGTACCCTAGTAACCCTATCATCATCATAATCATTTCAGCCTTTTGAAGTTCATAACTGGACATAGGCTCTCCCAGGGAGCGTCACAGCTGCAGCGCACGTTCCTGGTTTTTTCATCCTGTCACCGCCAGCTACCTTCTTCAGGTCATCGGTCCATCTTGCCGGGGGCATCCCACCCTACGTTTACCTATAAGCGGTGACCATTTGAGAACCTTCCTAGTCCACCTTTCGTCGGTTTTGCGGCAGATTTGACCAGTCCATTGCCACTTCGTTTTACTACAGTTTTGGGCGATGTCCCTATAGTGCACATAAATTCACCATTTCAACTTTTGAATTAGAATTATTTTGTTTGATCTGTAGATACTGTAAGTATGATAGTTTTTTACGAAATATGTAGTTTTCTACCAATCTATGTCAAGATTACGAACATTCGACCAAGATCTAAAAAAAATGGCCAGCCTTTTTTGAAAGGGCCTTTCGCTTATTTACTTTGGTGCCCATTTATTTATTTAGGGAGTGTCAAAGAGCTATATTTTATCTTATCTTTTACACATGGATGGACAGTAAACCGCTCAATGTGGTGTCCATGACACGAGGCAGGAAGTGAAGAAAAACAGTTTACAACAAACCATATTTAAATATTGTGTGTTATATTGACCACCCAGACTGAACTAGATAAAACAAAAAAAAAACCGGCCAAGTGAGTTGGACTCGCCCATGAAGGGTTCCGTAGTAGAAAGCATAGACGAGAGATATAATTATATTGAGATTAGGAAGTAATATACACAAACAATAAAAATAACTTGGTTTTTCAGAGTGTTTGTATGAATGGCAAAGTTATATTTGCGGTTTTTGAAAATGTACTATATCTCAAAAACTGCTAACTATATCTCATCCAAATCAATTTTCGTTGGAAGTTTTTGTTGAGGTCTACATTATTTATTTTTTTTAGTTTTATCATTCTCTTATTTTAGAAGTTACAGGGGGTGACACATTTTACCACTTTGGAAGTGTCTCTCGCGCAAACTGTTCAGTTTAGAAAAAAATGATATTAGAAACCTCAATATCATTTTTAAAGACCTATCCATAGATATGGGACGCGTATGGGTTTGGTGAAAAAAAAAATTTTGGGGGTACCCCCTTTGTTTTTTTTTTATTTTTGTGTAAAAATCCTTATGCGCCAATCTACTTACCAAGTTTCAACAAGATAGCTCTCATACTTTCGAAGAAAAGTTGCATACGGACGTGACATACGGACGGACAGACAGACAGACAGACGGACAGACAGACAGACAGACATGTGGAATCTATAAGGGTTCCGTTTTTGCCATTTGGCTATGGAACCCTAAAAAAAGGAATAATTATTATTTATACATATAAATAAGTGGGTAGGGCACTCTTATTATTATTATTACCAAAAAAATAAGTTCACCTATAATTAATTATGTAAGAGCTCGCTTATATAATTAATTGTTTATTAATTATCAAAATTCTTAGTACCTAGTTCTAACAAATTAAAGGAAAATACCTTAATACATTTATTTTATGCTGGATATTTTGATTACAAAATATACAGAACATGAAAGAAGTTAATTAATTAAGTTTCCTGGAGTTCTACCAACGGGGCGCTCCTTTTATTTGAAAAAAATAGTAGTGAGAAGAAAATAACCAATAGAATTTTAATTCAATTAAGTTTTTACAAAATTCTATTAAGGCGACAGCGACACCAGACGCTTTTCCTAAAACGCTTAATTAATTTTCTACCACACACAGAGCTAGTAGATACTTAAAATCATTAATAATGTCCCTAACGGCGAACAGCAATAAAAACGAAAGTGAAAATAAAAAAGGATTTATTCTTCCGAACATTTAGATGATTTATATACAAAATATCCACTTCCATACATCCTCGATAGTGGCTGACATTGGCGCCTAGCCAAAGCCCACATAGAGTATCCTGTTTAATCATTCTTATTCAAAACTTGTGTATTTATTCTTCTCACCGGAAAGGAAAGTTTTGGACAATAGCCTGTGTAAACAAATAAAAATGTATTTCTAACTATTTAAATCTTTGGATGCTGCATGTTTATTTTATGATCTCTGAGTTGAATAGGATTTAAATGTGATTTCATTGACGCAGGCAAAGCATTATAAATGCAAAAGTCTCTGTTTTACATTCTGGGTCAGACAAGAATTAAATAACATATAAATGTTCTCTTTAGGAATATAGAGAAATAGTAGACCTTTCTATATGTTTATTGATTTAACACAACAGCAATGTCATTCATTTTAACAGATCAACAATGAATTGCGTTGTTTCTGACAGTGGGCAGACACATTTTTAAATTAGTGAAGCAGAATTTGTTATTCAAAATGTGTTCCGCAATTGTTTTCAATTGCTAAGCTAAATCAACGCAATGCGTCGTATTACATTACAATTATCCCTTTCCGATAGATTTCTTAAAAAAAAAAAACAATATTAAATATCGTTTCACTAAAACAACCAAAACTTTCAAAACAATACCATATTAGAAATTCTACGATTAATGTTACCTACCTGTTTGAATATTCAATACCGACCAATTTTGTTCGATTAAAATAGAACAATGACGTAATTGAAAGCAATTGATTTTCGGCTTTCGGCTTTCGAATAAAGTGTTTATTATTATGAATTTGATTACAAAACGTTGATATTATGTTCAACGAATAAAACGATAATGAATGTGAGTGTATTCTAACGTATAATTTAGTTGTACCTGTGCATTAAAACATTCGTGTGAGAGAGCACAATTATTGAAAACAATGAGCGTTGCTGAAGACCTGTTCAACCGGTCGTTGCATGAGGAATAAGTTTCTTCCTTGAGTTCAAATTAGTGATGCCCGATCCAATACGATACCTTACAGTATCGATACAACATGTAAAGATCTTCCGATATTTTGTATCGATACAGTTTTGGAGCGATATTAAAGTTAATTGGAGTTAGTGCATCCTAATGTGAAAAGTTTATTAAAACGCAGTCAAGTTTCAAGAAAATTAAAGAGTTTTTAGTATTATGCGGTTCAATTGAGAAGGAGAGTGTCAATGATTTCCATAATGTCAACAGTCACATGAAAATAACGTTTAGCAATAAAATATTTTGTGCAAATTAATTTTAATACTTAGTGTGTATTATATTGTTACAGTTACTTTAATATGATAATTGTTTATTTAAAAGCATGCAAGTGTTAATACGGGGTGCGTGACATTACAATATGGCGTCAGCAACTCTCTCATAGTTGAACTGCGTACTACTACGATGCATCGATACTAATGCGAGCGCGGCGGTACTTCCCTAGTTCGAGCTATAGTACCTTGCCTTGACTTTGTTACCTTTGCTGAGCGTAACGTTGTACTATCTACATCTTGGACAAGGACGTTTGAAAGCAGAATACTATCGGCTTTCTTGTTCGAACTTGTGCTTTGCGTTAGTCAATATTGAGCGAAGTTTACGGGTAGAAAAGTAGGAAGAAATTGTAAGAAAACTTTAGACAGAAACCTTCTTGATGTTGAGTTCTGGCCAGGGTTGAAAAAAAAAACAGTTTTTTTTTATTTTATTTTATAAAACAAACTGTTCAAATTGTTTTAAACAAGTGTTTTTTTTAATTTCGGTCATTTTTTCAAATTAATTCGACTATGGGAGACTATGGGTGGACGTCTTAACTTATAAATAAATTATACTCGTATGTTTCATTTCTAGACTAGATCTTTTCAAATTCGAAATGTTATGAAATATTTACAAAACAATATCAATGGGAAAAAAACGTATTTACTGTTTTTTTTCTAATGTTTCGAAGTATTATTTCATTACAATGGCCAATAAAAGTTAAAAAATATGACACAGCAAGGGCATACACTCAAATTATTTAATGTCAAGCTATTAAGACTCCTGAATATTAATTTATTTTTATTTTACATGCATTCATCAGCCATGAAAAGTAGTTAGAACTCGTAATAAAAAACACGGTTTAAAACAGGTGTTTTAAAACAACTTGTTTTAAACATGCCAACCCTGGTTCTGGCCACAACTGGCGTGCATGTAAGACCTGATGTATGAACGTAGATGAAACAAAAGGAGGATGATCGCAGCAATAGCATACGGAATATATTTTCACTTGGGAAGAAGGTGTGCACTACGCGGTTCAATTAGGAAGGAGACTGACAGTTGACAGATGGAGGTCGTTGAACTTCCATCTGTCAACTGTCACTTGAAAATAACGTTTAGCAATAAAATACTTTGTGTAAATTAGTTTTTATTATATTTTTCAAGAAACTCTCCTTCTTAGTTGAATCGTGTAGTATTTTTTTTTGTACTGTCGTAAGTTAAAACTATTTTTTTTATACAGAAAGGTAAAAATATAATTCACAGTTTAGACTTGATTTTGTACAAAAAGTCAGTATTCAGTTATTATAGATAAACTCGGTCTTAAAAAAATTCTAAATATCTCTTTTCCATCCATTTTAAAAACACAATCACAAAATCACAAAGCGCATCAAGTATCGGTAAAAACGTTAAACAGAGGTAAAAGATAGGCGTGAAATTATATCCTCGCAGATACATTACAAATAGACGATTTACAAAAACATTACCCTCCTTTTCGCACTCAGTTGGATAAAAGGGACGCAGTAAAGTATGATACCCGTGAACGCAATTACTCTGTAAACTAGTTCTGCACACGGTTTTGCTCGGTGCACTGCGCGTGGGAAACTAGGTGTCGGAGATGAATCACGGGACCTAATGTACTAGGGTATGTTATGTTGCACTTAGTTTGTTATACGTGCACTATCCTTAGCAGTTAAAGAGAGTGATAGAAGTGAGCTGGTGGATTATCTGTGTCTCTCTCTGGTGTGTTGTAATACAAAGCAACATAATACATATATTATCTGCGTAATGTTTTAAGCATTTAATGAATTTTTATCAGATATTTGCTTCATCTGCACGCTTTTTCATCCTTATTTTCCAAGAGGATCCTAAAGCCTCCTACAGACACACGCGATTAATCGCGCTGCGACAACGAGCCAAGCTAATTTCCACTCTAAAAATACTGCGAATGGACCGCGACATGTCGCCCCGCGCGATTAATCGCGTGTGTCTGCAGGAGGCTTAATAAACACACGATCAGAGTTGCAAAATAATTTTAGTGAAAAGTGAATTATAACCAGTAAACATCCTATAATAATAAGTGCTGTTTATACATTGTTTTGAATTAGTCGATGGCAACACTATGAAGTTTTTAATTACAAACAAATACTTTTCTGTCGTTTACTAAACACAGCTATTACAAATCCTACTCCCAAGTAGTCTTGCCTAGTCTAAAACCATTTAAACAAATACATATTAATGTTATAAAAGTACTTGGCCAGTGGATAGCCTCCACATCGCCCTGACACATATACCGAGTACGGGCAGCTCACCGATCACGAATCTTGAGCGCTCATTACTGCTACCATAAAGAAACAAACGTCAACCTCTATAGATGAACGTTTACTCTATGGTAATCATCCTGTTTGTTTGTAGTCTGCAGATTTCGAATTTGGAACTTGTTACAGAGGAGTAAACGGTGAAAGTGATCCAACTTGGCTTGATAAAATGCAAATTGATGACGACGATTAAACCCACAGCTTACGATTGAAGTTTTCTAATATTTAAAGTTTGGTGCTTAATGACCATTTTTGGTTTTGTAGTCTTTAAATGTGAAAACCGATTGAGTCACAGATAACTCGCCATACTTAGTAAGTAATAAATTCATAGATTTTCCGGATAATTAACAATTATATTCTGGAATGCTTTTAGTCTCAAACTAATTAATGTGAAAGTACCAGTATTTCTACTTAACTTATTGCGTTCGAAGCCAAAGTTTAGAGAGAAAAGCTCTTTTCAAGATTAACATTATAACTTAACAAAGTTTGGTAAATAACCCAAACTTGTAACATTAAATCTAATAAAATTACATTAAAAGCCGCTCTTCACCGGGATACTTTTACACTACAGCGTTAACCTGTTAAGAAAATCGTTGCACCATAATTAAATAGATTTTTTACTTTGCTCGTAAAAGAAGAGTAATAAATTTTCTGGGAACGTTCCCGGAGTTTCCCGGGACTTATGTAAGGAACACGACTTCACAGTTAATTACTTTGTATCCTGTTAATGAAGTGCTAACTCGCAATATGTATGCAGGTCTCATTGGCCGTTTAATAAATTGATTTACAATTCGCGCCTGCTCCCTACTTTTTAAGACGATTGGGCTTTCAAAGAGGCGTGATAATGTTCATAGCTTAATTAGTTTTTTGTTGGTACTTCAAAGATGGCTGGTCGACTTCAACCACTCGTAGCAATACGAGATAACTTCTGAATATTATAATTATGTATATTTCGACTTTTTTTAAGTTACAGCACCATGCTGAGATAGGAACTTTTTGGCCTCGTATATGACTAATTTCATTTTTTTACTGCTTGTTTTGTACATTGTTATTTTTATAAGTTTTGTTACTTTTATACAATTTTGTTTATTTTTTATTACTTGTTTTGTCCTGTGTGAGATTAATAAATTTTAATGCTTTTTCTTTATATCCTGAAGAAATAGATACAACATACGAAAAAAGCCGTAAGACATATTAGAAACTACCTCCAATTCAATGCAAAATTTCGAGTCAGGTAAGTACTTACTTACGAACCAGGTGTACAAAGAGAGTGTCAGCAACTTGGCTCCCTGCCTATGCAAAATATAGATAGCGATTTTCTTCGCGATAAAGTCAGCTGTTCCAGCCAGATTCTATTCAGGGATACCCACAAACTTTACACATACATGCTTATGATCCCTAACTGGATAAGGCACGATGCAATTCATATCAAACTGTACAATGAACTTTGGAGTTAAGTTATTCGTCGGGAACGGACGTCGCAGGACAATTTCCAGCCACCGTAGGCGCGGGCATGCGGACGGCAGGTAAATGGGCGACTCGCTGTCCGATCATGGACAGCGAGTCGCCCATTACGGGTACGCCCGGGTCGACGGCGATTCGTATTCCACGCGCGCCTCAAAGAGCTGTCAGCAAAATGACGGGGCCACCCTTAGAGCCGGGGTCGCGGGACAAACGGGTACCCTTGGCCCCGGGATGTAAAGGGCTATTGAAGGACATCGTGGACATTTTAGTCAGTACAAGTCTGACAGTTCCTCCTGCCCTGCCCTGGGTGGGAGGACTCATGCGATGATTTTACCACGTAAAAAAAATAGACATTCGTCATCAGTGTTAAAGCTCTTCTTGTAGCAATTTTTTTATTTGTTTGTTCTGTTAGTATGTGTTATTTCGATTACATACGGGTATGTTTATGGTCGATATAATTCTTTTTCATATCGAAACGTATACGACGCGCACCTGAATTCGAAAATGAGTTCGAACTACGATGTAACCTTTTTCCGCACCGACACCATTTCTGAACATAGCTGTTTTGCCTAGCTATAGAAAGAGAAAGAGACATTTTTTTAATTGCATTGTATACTATGCCGTATTCACTCTTATTTTTTCTGAGAGCGTTAGGCTAGAATTTGTCTATTTTACTTTTAAAGTACCTACAACAAAGGCTATGTAAAGATTTATATTTAAAACCGCAATGACAAAGCCTTCATATTTCTTTTAATTAAATATTTCCGGTTACCTTGAGTGGATATATTTTTTTGAATAACAAAAACTTCGTAGTGTACAATAAAAATAAGACCTTTAGCTTTATCTACTGAGATATTTGGATGCGCTTGTTGACTCTTAACCATAAATAATTCAAGGATTGTTTTATGCGCGATTGGGCTGTCATCTATCGACAAAAAACCTTTTTTGCGATCATATTACCAGTTGACCACCATGCCTACTAAAATGAGAAACTGTGTACTTTGAGGCACCTCTGTTTAATTTTATAATATCTATCCATCTGTAAATAAATATTATATAAAACAAAGCCCCCAAAAGCTGTTGTCTGTACCTTATCGATATGTAGCAGGACTCTGCTAATATATAGGTACATTTTAGGAGAACATCTTAGATTGTAAAGTAGTGAAAAATTCTCGAGAAATACCAAATAGGAATAAAAAGAAAAAGCTTGCTTAAACCTACTAACGTAATTACAAAACACATTGATTTACTATAATTACGTAATTTACATAAATATCACATCTTTCTCTGCAGCTGTAAACCGAACTAAATAGTAAACCACATTACTGAGTCCATAAAAAGCCTTTAAACAGCCTCTATTCATGTCCTAACTTGTATGTAAACGAAAACCCCGCTTTTGTTACCCGACTACTGTTTGGTACTCCTCTACTCAATGGAGCAACAGATGTCAGGAATATTTTTGTATTGTGAACTCTATGTTTTAGGATTTAGTGACTTCTTTGAACTACAAAGCAAAAATTTAAAAAAAATGTTTTGCCAAGAAACAGAAAGGTATTCTTATCGAACTGAACAACGAACAGAGGCGAGCATAGAACCAAACATTGCTACGAACATTTTCAAGATCTTTCTAGTCGTCGAATTTTTTTTCCTCATGAAGATGTCAAACTTGACAGTCGACTCGGCAAAAAGCTCGCTAGAACGCTCGTTAAAATGCTCGCACCTTAAGACGACCTTCTGTAATATACTGGTAGCCTACCACGAGCTCTTAACGCTATCCAATTTACGCTCAGGGAACGAGATGGCGCTAGACGACTTGTAGAGCTCTGTCTCTTTTCCACAGCCTAAACTGGATCGCGTTAAGAGCTCGTGGTAAGGCCTCTTATATACCTACTCAAATATACCAAGTTCAGTACCTACCTACCTACTGTGACTCAAGGAAGTATGCAAGTGTGCAGCAGCATCCTCAAGTGCACAGCAAACATTCTACGATGACAATCTGATAGCCACGCTTGGTTTATTATGCATGTCTATTCAAGCGTGGGATTACCGTACGACGATTATATCATGAAAACTACCTCCGGACTAGAGTATAATTATTCAATTCTAGATATCGTAACATCACTTTATGAACACAGCGTTAAATTAAATACAGTAAATATGTATTTACTT
The DNA here is from genome assembly GCA_950005045.1 of Agrotis exclamationis. Classification (NCBI taxonomy): domain Eukaryota; kingdom Metazoa; phylum Arthropoda; class Insecta; order Lepidoptera; family Noctuidae; genus Agrotis; species Agrotis exclamationis. Next base: position 12,105,292 of record OX465419.1, read on the forward strand.
TATAAAAAAAATATTGTTTTTTTAATATGTGTTTTAAATATTCGTATAAATTACATTTACCATTGACAAAATCGCGGGGAATAAATGGATGAGAGACACATATTATAATCGAGATAAAATATGGCAAAAAAACCGGCCAAGTGCGAGTCGGACTCGCGTGAAGAGGGTTCCGTACGATGTTACCTATCACGTTTTTTTTAAAAATCTGACCCAAATTGGTACGCACAATATTGAGTGATTTACCATGTTATTTTAATATCATGGACTTCTTATAGGTTTTCCTATAATCTATAAGTAGAAAACTAGTTTCTGTATTTTTAAAAAAAAATTAGGTTCAGTAGTTTCGGAGATAAGGGGGGGGAATGGTCAAATTTCGTCTATTTTCTTGAATAACTTGGAAACTATTTATTTTAAAATTACAAAAAAAATATATTTAAGATTGTCTCAACAAGACCTTTCATTTGATATGTCACACGATGCAGTTTTCAATTATTTTTTTTAATTTTCCCCTTCCCCCCCAAAAATTACCTCCCATATACAGATATGGACTTCTTATAGGTTATCCTATAATCTATAAGTAGAAAACTAATTCCTGTATTTTTTTCAAAATTTTAGGTTCAGTAGTTTCGGAGATAAGGGGGGGGGAATGGTCAAGCTTCGTCTATTTTTTTTGAATAACTTGGAAACCATTTATTTTAAAATTACAAAAAAAATACAATTAAGTTTGTCTCAACAATACCTTTTATTTGATATGTCGCACGATGCAGTTTTCAAAATTTTTTTTTTAGTTTTCCCCTTCCCCCCCCAAAAAAGTACCTCCCATATACAGATATGGACTTCTTATAGGTTATCCTATAATGTTTAAGTAGAAAACTAATTCCTGTATTTTTTTCAAAATTTTAGGTTCAGTAGTTTCGGAGATAAGGGGGGGGGAATGGTCAAGCTTCGTCTATTTTTTTTGAATAACTTGGAAACCATTTATTTTAAAATTACAAAAAAATACAATTAAGTTTGTCTCAACAATACCTGTCGTTTGATATGTCACACGATGCAGTTTTCAATTTTTTTTTTTTAATTTTCCCCTTCTCCCCCCCAAAAATTACCTCCCATATACAGATATGGACTTCTTATAGGTTATCCTATAATCTATAAGTAGAAAACTAATTACTGTATTTTTTTCAAAATTTTAGGTTCAGTAGTTTCGGAGATAAGGGGGGGGGGAATGGTCAAATTTCGTCTATTTTCTTGAATAACTTGGAAACTTTTTATTTTAAAATTACAATAAAAATATATTTAAGATTGTCTCAACAAGACCTTTCATTTGGTATGTCACACGATGCAGTTTTCAAATATATTTTTTTAATTTTCCCCTTCCCCCCCAAAAATTACCTCCCATATACAGATATGGACTTCTTATAGGTTTTCCTATAATCTATAAGTAGAAAACTAATTACTGTATTTTTTTCAAAATTTTAGGTTCAGTAGTTTCGGAGATAAGGGGGGAGGGGGAATGGTCACATTTCGTCTATTTTCTTGAATAACTCGGAAACTATTTATTTTAAAATTATAAAAAAATTAATTTAAGATTGTCTCAACAAGACATTTCATTTGATATGTCACACGATGCAGTTTTCAAAACTTTTTTTTTTCATTTTCCCCTTCCCCCCCAAAAATTACCTCCCACATACAGATTTCATCCATTCACGTCACACCTCTGTGCTTGGGTCACAAGAATTGATATGTGTACCAAATTTCAACCCAATCGGTTTAGTAGATTCGGAGATAATTGACTGTAAGCGACAGACAGACGGACACACGAGTGATCCTATAAGAGTTCCGTTTTTGTATTCGGACGTACGGAACCCTAAAAAGGGGGAAGGTCTGTGACGATGATGATACTTTCAAATTGAATGATTTGAATGTCTGTAAATATAAATAAAAGAAATATTTCAACATTATCATTCTATAGCCCCCCATGTAGTTGGGGTCGGTGAACAATATGATCTTCATTACTTGCTTTATCATGGGTCGCCCTTTTTCTTGGTCATTTATCCTCTATTGTCTTGGTTAAGTATTTTATTGGTCGTCTCATACTGTTTCTCAAAAATTTTCTCACCACTAATTCCAATGGAATATTGCAACATCCACTGAATATTATCGGCCAGATATTTATAGCAATACCAACTGCAATTGGAAGCGATATTAATAATATTAAATGTATAAATAATTCTGTCATCGATGTTTATACTATCTATTAATTATTGTATCGTAAATATTACACCAGTTTACACGGCTGATAAATGCCTATCGTATATTAGCTTTCTGATAACTAGTTGCTAGACTCTCATAGCGGTTAAATATCGGCTTTCCTAATAACTTTATAGTTTAGTTAGAAACGCCACGAAAGCAATTTAACAGAATGAAAAGTTAGTTCATGCTTCACTTGACTCAATTGCTTTGATACAGACATCAGACAATTTGTTCTAACTTTACTTCCTCACTAAATATTACTTGCTATAGACAATGTATTAAGGCGTACTAGTGTACAAACAAAAACTTATAAATATTAATTTAATTTTACTCCAGAGCCGAACTCGGTTACCTCCAAAAAACAAGCCTAACTGACAAGTATACCTATGATACAAATGGCAGTACGCTTGAAACAATGGGATCGTTTCCAACTGGTCTTGAAGTTAGCTTAATTGAACACTCGACTGACAGTTTACACGCAGCGAGTAGTCCTGGCAGTGGGGAGTTCTCCCTCTTTTACTGGGCAACACGAGTTCTATGCTAAGTGTTGCTCATTTAGTTTGTTTGTTTGTGAATTTTGTTCGTAATTTGATTAAGTACATATTTAAGCATGAGGAATTTATGAACGCTATAAAATGCATTATTTAGTTTACTGTACAAACCTAACAAAATATGCTTTGGGCTAATATCTAGTTAAACGGACGTGACAAGTTAAGGCAAAGGGTCATCTTAATGTGAAAGCTATGTTCCACAAAGCTTAAAGGAAAATAATATATGGTCATTAAATGTTAACTAATAAATAAATGTATTTATATCTACATATTTTATTATTAGTAGTGTGATATTTTTGAACGTTGATTTTTTATTTTGAAATGAATCAAATACATATGTATGAGAATATTAATTCTGAAATATGTAAATTAAAATTTAACATATCTTAAAAAAAATCTTCAACATTCTTATTGAACATTGTCTAAAACAGAGAATTATGAGGCAAACGCGTTTGTTTAAGACTGCAGCGGATTCAAAGATTTGATGACATGAGATGAGACCTTTACCTATTTCGTACGATATGAAACATAAGGGGCATAATACCAACTTGTATAAGTTTAGTGTTTCGTGTGTTTTACTACACAAAACCTATAAACAATAAATTATTATGTCCCCATAATTCGTAATTCAAACTTGGAGCCCCGTCCCTCAGTATCTCGATACTGAATAAATAATAACACGATACTGTCCCATCGCCATAGCCATTAATGATTAGTTTAAATTATTAATGCCCCAACCCTAGTACCTACCTGCTCGATACTGTTGGATCAATTGCTATTAATTCTCTCTCTCTTTATTCACAGGCGTCGTCAAACATAAACACTGTTTTTGAATTTTTTAATAAGGAATTTGTAGTTAAACTTGCCCAACTCCACTTTTTTAGTTTCTCTTTAGTTAAGATTTACTTAGTTGAATATCTAGTCAATCTTCAAGTAAGTAAAGTACTTTCAAGTACATCAAAGTGAGCAATATTCTTTGGAGAATTTAGTAGCAAATAACTTAAGAAGATAATTCAATTAGTAACTATCAATATACTATACAAATTCAAATGTTTGTCAATCACCTACAGAATTGACATTATTCGGTGGATAAAATAAATCCTTTAATAAATAAGGTTAAAGATTCGTTCACTAATAGAAACACGCTGTGTAGTTCAATCAAGCAAATTGTACCAAAGATAAATTAGAATAAATAAGAGAATCGCAGAGCTAATTAATTATGAAGAAACATTTAAGGACGTGACGAGTATCACAATTTTATATTCTTATTTCAGTTCACAGTGAACCAAATGCAATAACATTGACTAAGAGACAGGAAACGCTTCCAAACAAAATCTCTTAAATAAATTTAAGTATAATTAGAACAAAAATGTTTTCTCCAAACAATAAGGAACAACGCTCCAAAAGCAACAGTTAACGATGAACAAATCAAATGTGAACGGAACAGGAATAGAAAAATAAGGAATTAATTTAAGAGCAGGGATAATTTAGTGGGCCGATAAAGTTGGGTGTTCATAAATAATGAAGAGAGCAGAGAGCTTAGCTTCTTTTTTTTTGAACGTATCCAAATGGCGTCGACTAAAAATATCCCGGCGTTAGTCGACTCCTAGATTAAAATTAGTTAACACCGCCAACCCTGTTTAGGGAAAGACTTCCTTTAAAGTGAGCGCGAACAAATTAAATCCAGTTTACACTTCTGCGCTAATCTCATCTAATTCTGTCTCAGATGAGTTCTGTTTAGTTTTATTTTATGGACATTAAATTAAATAGAAACTGATGATTAAATTAATGGATAATGGACATAAAAACCGCTGGTTTTACTGTGCGAAAGATGGTATGGCTCGAAAGAGGGAGAACTGAATTGACGAGTAACAGCGAAGTATGGAAGAAGACTTGTTGCACCCACTAACAAAATGAATTGTGCGGCAAATGATGGAATTTATCCCTCTCAGCTCACAGCTCAATATCGAGTGAAACAAACATGTTAAGGCACTTGGTTTACTAAAGAAGTTTGCGTGAACAAAAGGGTACCAAACTCAAATAAAGGAACCATTTAAGCCGTTGAATAAGCAGTCAGAAATTAATTTACAGCTGTTTTTGCTGTAACTTTGGTAGTAAATCTCACCGCAAATAAATTACGTAAACAGTTAACGTATTAAATGACATAACCGAACAGAAAGATAACAGATATAAGTATCAAAATAAAAGTTAAGTAATTCATTTATGATTGAATATTTTCAGTGGATGTTCTATTAAAATAAAAATAAATTGTTTTTCTATTTCGTCTGTGTGATCGTGTTATACTGTTGAACTACACAACTAATTTGGATTCAGTTTTCACCATCATTTATAGTTTGTGTAAATTAATTAAAAAAAAAAACAGCTTTTTGCTATGTCAACCTCTTTACATACCTATTTAGAATACAAGTCAGAAACGTTTAAAAAAAACTAGTCCTTATTTAGCTCGAGCAAAACAAATTTAAATACCTTGGTATTACAGTACAAATTAAAGTAACGGTAATTAAGAAAAGCAAATTATTATCAAGAGCACCGTAGCCGTAGACAATGGGTTGTATTCGAGCGGCCATTGGTGCTATCGTCGCTGCCCATTATGAACGTTTAACGTTGCGATGCAATAAACCCAATGAAGCGTGGTGACAGATAAGAATTACGATGGCCTCGGTTAATTATTACTGCATTAGAGATACCTGCCAATGTATAATTAAAGTGTTCTTTTCAGTCAGTTTTGAGATGAATGAGCTAGTTGCAATGATATAATATTTTTGTTGTTTTAAAGGAATATCTCACTATGTTGATAACGGCCAGTTGATAAGTAAATTTTTTATCATTCTGAAATTGAAAACCGAAAGAATAAATAATTTGCGTTTGATTTGATCACTACAACAATATAACTTTTAACATATACCAGGGGCCGGATTAAGTCTCACGGAAGTAACTGCAAGATGGATGAGACCTTAGCCAGGCAGGGGGACAGCATACTTTACACATTTTTATTCATATTATAAAAATAATAAATTCCTAAACTTCTCTCTTTTCATTTGCCGTCTACTGATGGTCGTTAGCGTCCCCCAAAGAACGTCAACCTGGGTCATATGCAATACGCATATATCCACTGCTAGCCACCTTCTTCAAATCATAGATACATCGTGCCGCACTTGCTTAGTTTATCTCCAGTAAACAATAAAGAAAATTCTTGTAATTGCAAAACAACAATAACTTTAGCACGTGCATCTTCATTCAGTTCATTTGAATGCTAGTTACGTAACGCGCATAAAGGGCAAAACATTCCGCGCATTCTTAAACAGGTACAACACTATCAAGTTGTTTAGCTGAACCTCGACCAGCCATAAAAAAATTAAAAGGTACAATTCCCCCCCGAAGCAGGCACTTAATGAAAAAATCCATTTAGGAATGTCTGATTAAAATACGTAGCGACTACGCCGTCAGGTCGTGGGACTAGATTAGTTTCGGGCGCTCTTTATTTTTCCGCTTTACGTTCGTGCACTAATCGATGTTGTTGACGTTTTCCAACAATAGAAGTCAGGTGGTTGGTTGGTTACACAACGTGATTCATTGTGCACGACCATTTCAACCACCTGAGAATATTTTTCCTGTATTTTAGAAGTTGAAATTCGTTGCTGTGTTTTTCGTCTCCATCCCTAACGCAAAAGTGAGAATCCTGAGAAAGATCAGGTGAGAGCGACGTGTTTGTGTGACCAGATTTGTGAACGTGGACGATTCTTAAATACTCTATGTATTTAAGAATAGTAGCAGTAGTCTTGTAGTCTCTGTCTGTATTTTTGCCCACCCCCATGGGAAAAAGCGTGAGTTTATGTTAAACTAGCTGTGCCCGCGACTTGTTCGCGTGGAGGTCGGAACTCAACAATGTATTTTTTAGTGCTTCTTTATTAACAACATTAGCTGTAAACCATCATTCTGGAGCATACATAAATATGCGTACGTAAATCATCAAATGAGTCCTCCTACCCAGGGCAGGGTAAGGGTTATACTGATTAAAATCCTCGGTGTCCTATAAATCCTATAATAGGCCTTTACGTTCCGGGGTCAAGGTAATTCGATAGTTCCGCGACCCCGGCAGGCTTTGGCCTTCTAAAGGGGGGCCCGTCATTGTGATGACACATTTAGGCGCGTGTTGAACACAACGCGCCGTCGACCCAGGCATACTCGCCGCCCGCATGCTCGTGCAAGAGAAAAATCTACGTTTAAACGCCTCTGGGACCTGAGTAGTATAGGCGAACTCCGGAGCCTGCCCGTTCCTGCCTTTACCGGCGCTGGCAGCCCCAGGACGTAAGCAGACATGGGCGAAAGTCATTATTTCAAGGAAACAGGTCGTACCCATGCGTGACCCATCGTATCCCATCCTATCACATCATATCCCATCGTATCCCATCGTATCCCATCCTATCCCATCTTATCCCATCTTATCCCATCTTATCCCATCTTATCCCATCCTATCCCATCCTATCCCATCCTATCCCATCCTATCCCATCCTCTCCCATCCTATCCCATCCTATCCCATCCTATCCCATCCTATCCCATCCTATCCCATCCTATCCCATCCTATAATATTAGGTTATTATTAGGATTAATAGTGTGTTAATGAAAATACCTTCGCAAGTAATGCATTACTTTAAAATCAAATTTGATTTCCATAAAAAAGGTTATAATGACTTAACCTTAAAAGATAAATATATGCTCTCGCGGACTTTATTTTAGAACTTTTTATCATGAATAATTCCGTAGTACATTATTTATGCGTATCTTTAACCGTTTACGCAGCGCACGCAACGGAAGCTCTTGAAATGGAATCCATTTTCCCGATTTTGAAACATTTCTCTTTACTGCTCCGTTCCTATTGGTGATAGCGTGATGTTATATAGCCTATAGCCTTCCTCGATAAATGGTCTATTCAACACAAAAAGAATTTTTCAATTCGAACCAGTAGTTCCTGAGATTAGCGCGTTCAAACAAACAAACAAACAAACAAACAAACTCTTCAGCTTTATAATATTAGTATAGATAATACATAGGTCATTCAGGTATGGCCTCCCTCGTTCCGATCACTTTATTGAAATTCCTCAACATTACCCGTAAGATGTGAACCCATTCCAGATTCCCAAGATACTTAGTCCAATGGTGTCATATAAAGGCGAAATAGAGCATCTCTGCATTAGAGAGTGCACCCCATTAAAACCACATGTGCGAGGCGTCACCTTATGTCTTGTGGCCAATGTTTCTCAACTGGTTGACTTACGTTTTAATTAACAGTGTTGATACAGTGGCTTTTGGCCATTAATATTCTGTGTTGAGTTAATTTGGTGTGCGTTTGTGATGCTCTATTGCATGTGAAACGCAAACATGAGTAGACTTTTTTTAATCGTTCGATTTTGATTTAATTTTTGGGTTAAGTAAGCATATTGTATATTTTTCAATTTCTGGGTTAAGCAACTGATATTGATATAAAATAATTAATATCTTGGTTGGTTTGTAAGAATTGTGTTTAAGACTTGTGTGCCCGAAATAATATTTCAACTTTCAGTGGTGTTTCATGCTTATGATTTTAACAAAGCAACTCTAAACCTTTATCAACCAATATTGAAAAGGTTATTTTTATCATTTGTTCAAAAATAAATATACTGTGGTAAAAATATAAAGAAGAGGATATTAGGTTACAAAAATCCCAGCCATTTTGATGAATAAATGACGATCCGCTGCTTATTTCATTAGGCGGGAAGAATGTAATTTTTCATTATGACTTAATGAATACCGTTAGCGACCGAATTATGTCACAAAAAGTAGGAATTAATAAATTCTTTCGGTAATTTTTTGTGACGAAAATAATAAATTTTGATTGACATCTTTATTACTCAATAACTTAAATGCGTATTCAACACTAAAACTTTATTCGAGCTGTTAATGAGTGCTTCCATAAAATATGTAGGTATGGGAATAGTGATATGTGACGAACAAATAAAATTCATCCAAATGTAGGTCTGTTAGTCTTGTATCATTTTAGGCAAGTTTTGCATACAAGTATGACGTCACACTGTGTTTACCAGTAGGTTTATCAGTTGCATTGAAAAGAAACACAATCTACAGTTCAAAATATCTACATACTTGCAACTTTCTTTTTTTAAAAAAACCGGCCAAGTGCGAGTTGGACTCGCGTGAAGAGGGTTCCGTACGATGTTACCTATCACGTTTTTTTTACATCTGACCCAAATTGGTACGCACAATATTGAGTGATTTACCATGTTATTTTAATATCATGGACTTCTTATAGGTTTTCCTATAATCTATAAGTAGAAAACTAATTTCTGCATTTTTTTTTAAAAATTTTAGGTTCAGTAGTTTCGGAGATAAGGGGGGAGGGGGAATGGTCAAATTTCGTCTATTTTCTTGAATAACTTGGAAACTATTTATTTTAAAATTACAAAAACTTTTTTTTAAATAAAATTTAACCGCCTTCAAAAACAACCACAAAAAAGGGTAAAATAACCTACAAAATAACTTTTCTTTCGGAAGTCGGTGGCTTTGTTTTTTCATTTCGTTGTCTTTTATGCCACCGACTTCCGAAAGAAAAGTTATTTTGTAGGTTATTTTACCCTTTTTTGTGGTTGTTTTTGAAGGCGGTTAATTTTTTTTTTTAAAGTTTTTTATTTTACTCTTTTTAGTTTAAATATTCAACCCAAATTCTTGTCAAATACATCATTTTCTTACATGTGCAATAGAATTTGGTAATCCTTAGCACCGGTATTAACATCGCTCATGTATACAATAAGCTAATAAAATTCCCTATCAAAAACTGCTGAACCGATTTTGATGAAACTTGCAGTGTTCCCTAAAGTGAGCTATTCCTCGTACAATAAAAAAAGAATTTTGAAAATCGGTCCACAATTGGCGGAGTTATCGCGTAACAAACACTCAAAAAAGTAAAGATCATCACATCATCCATCAATAAAAATGCTCACAAAATAAAAAGTACTAAACCAAATTGGATGAAATTTTTATGGGACCAAATGGCAAGTATACTGCATCGAACGAAAAAATAATTACACTAATCGGACCAGAAACCTCAGAGTAATCGGTGTACATACATAAAAAAAAACATACCGACCGAATTGAGAACCTCCTCCTTTTTTTGAAGTCGGTTAAAAATATATTTAAGATTGTCTCAACAAGACCTTTCATTTGATATGTCACACGATGCAGTTTTCAATTTTTTTTTTTAATTTTCCCCTTCCCCCCCAAAAATTACCTCCCATATACAGATATGGACTTCTTATAGGTTATCCTATAATCTATAAGTAGAAAACTAATTCCTGTATTTTTTTCAAAATTTTAGGTTCAGTAGTTTCGGAGATAAGGGGGGGGGAATGGTCAAGCTTCGTCTATTTTTTTTGAATAACTTGGAAACCATTTATTTTTAAATTACAAAAAAAATACAATTAAGTTTGTCTCAACAATACCTTTCATTTGATTTGTCACACGATGCAGTTTTCAAATATTTTTTTTTAATTTTCCCCTTCCCCCCCCCAAAAATACCTCCCATATACAGATATGGACTTCTTATAGGTTATCCTATAATCTATAAGTAGAAAACTAATTCCTGTATTTTTTTCAAAATTTTCGGTTCAGTAGTTTCGGAGATAAGGGGGGGGGAATGGTCAAGCTTCGTCTATTTTTTTTGAATAACTTGGAAACCATTTATTTTAAAATTACAAAAAAAATACAAATAAGTTTGTCTCAACAATACCTTTCATTTGATATGTCGCACGATGCAGTATTCAAAACTTTTTTTTTTAATTTTCCCCTTCCCCCCCCAAAAAATTACCTCCCATATACAGATATGGACTTCTTATAGGTTATCCTATAATCTATAAGTAGAAAACTAATTTCTGTATTTTTTTCAACATTTTAGGTTCAGTAGTTTCGGAGATAAGGGGGGGGGAATGGTCAAATTTCGTCTATTTTCTTGAATAACTTGGAAACTATTTATTTTAAAATTACAATAAAAATATATTTAAGATTGTCTCAACAAGACCTTTCATTTGGTATGTCACACGATGCAGTTTTCAAAACTTTTTTTTTAATTTTCCCCTTCCCCCCCAAAAATTACCTCCTATATACAGATATGGACTTCTTATAGGTTTTGCTATAATCTATAAGTAGAAAACTAATTACTGTATTTTTTTCAAAATTTTAGGTTCAGTAGTTTCGGAGATAAGGGGGGAGGGGGAATGGTCAAATTTCGTCTATTTTCTTGAATAACTTGGAAACTATTTATTTTAAAATTATAAAAAAAATACATTTAAGTTTGTCTCAACAAGACATTTCATTTGATATGTCACACGATGCAGTTTTCAAAACTTTTTTTTTCATTTTCCACTTCCCCCCCAAAAATTACCTCCCACATACAGATTTCATCAATTCACGTCACACCTCTGTGCTTGGGTCACAGGAATTGATATGTGTACCAAATTTCAACCCAATCGGTTTTGTAGATTCGGAGATAATTGACTGTAAGCGACAGACAGACGGACACACGAGTGATCCTATAAGGATTCCGTTTTTGTGCTCGGACGTACGGAACCCTAAAAACACTAGGAATTTCTTCCTGTATCGTGGGTGCGTTTACAAACATAGAAACTCACATACACAAACACCCAGACCCGAAACAACTACATACATACTTGTACATCATACAAATATTGGTTCCGTGCGGGGATCGAAGCCGCGACATGTTGCACAGCAGTCGATCGATCAGCCACTAACAAGTAACTTGAATAATGAAAACGCGGCCTTAAGCCGGATGTTAAAGAAAGTTACATGTAATGCTCGTAGTGCCAGCCACACCTAGAATTCGCGTTACATTACACGTTACACTACCCGTCTGGACCCGGCATTAAGTCAAGATCCGCTCAAATACACCATTCAGTTGATTCTCCAATGAATTAATGAAAGGACGCCTTCGTAGCTGTCAGTCTAATTTCAATAATTGGAAAACAAACTTTGGGGCTTAGACAAACACGCGATTGGAAGTTTGGGAAGCAATGACGACGTAATTTGTTTGTGTGCCGCGGTACGCCACGCTCTCGTCTTGTTTATACGAGCTTCATAATATTTATATGCTGTCGGCTTTGATTATATAATGTCTAGATGGAGCGTCGCCCTACAATCGTATCAAAGAAAACGAGTCAACATTTTCAAGTATGTGTGCGTGCAGGCGTCGTTTTGCACTATGCGTCTATGTCTCTATGTGCGTAAATAATTATACCAGCTACTACCATTTTCCCATAAATCACATTAAAAAATAGACTTATTAAATAAGATAAGTTTTAGGTGTATGTATGTAGTGTTATGTGTATGTATGTAGTGTTATGTGAGCCAATAGTTGGTTGACACTTTTTGACACGTTTGCGAGCACTTGACGCTCCATCTAGACATTATATAATCAAAGGCTGTCGGATCAAGTCTGTGATTTACATGAATGCTGTGTAGTTCTCTAGATGTCATTTAGATAAATGCCTGTTATAAGCTATATAGTCTATGTGTTATAAGCCGCGGATATGAAGTTATGTATGTTTATTGTTGGGTTTTCACTTTGAAGATTAAAGTCTACGCAAAATCGGTTAATTTGTAATTATCTCGGTCATTATTTTGATCCCCATCTTTGTCTGTTTAATGAACGACTTTATTTGTCAATCTGAGTCTTGAAGATGTCCAATCACAAGCAGCCGTCAAACCGGGTCGACGGCGCGTTGTGTTCCACGCGCGCCTCAAAGAGCGTCAGCAAGATGACGGGGCCCCGCCCAAGAGGGCCAAAGCCTGCCGGGGTCGCGGGACTTATCTCATTACCGTGACCCCGGAACACAAAGGGCTATTGAAGGACACCGTGGATTTTAGTCAGTACAAGTCTGACAGTCCCTCCCGCCCTGCCCGGGGTGGGAGGACTCATTTGATGATTTTACCACGCTAAAAAAAAAAAAATGCAGCCGTCAAAGAATACAGGATTAGGATTTAGATTTTACAATATTATTATTAATTAAAGAAAGAAAGAAAACAAAGATATTGATATTAAATAATATGGGTTAGACACCAAAAAGTCTTCACTAAGTGATTTTTAACAACCATAATAACCATCATAATAATTCCTACTTTATCGTCTTGGGTTTAAATAAAACCCGTTATCGTCCATGATTTATTGTAACATTCTACTCTTAAACTTTATGTAATTTTGATTGCTCACACATGTGACAGAAATACCGACGACGCAAGCGCAACATAATCATCTTATCTGTTCTGTAAGCGCAGCACAAAACACGTCTTTATTTAGAACATAAACACGAGAAAATTGCTTTCAGTAGACATCAAAGGATCTCAATAAAACCTTATTTAAACAGTTGCCGAGAGACACATCTGCTTCTAATAAAATACATTGCCATAGAAATAAACGCAATACACGATCCCTCGTCATCTATCATTTTATATTCAGGACGGGGGTACTTATAAATTGATGGAAATTCAATTACCTGGCTATGTTTACGATTGATGAGCGCGGTAGGTATAACATTACCTTTTCTTATCATTCTTCTGAATATTAAGAAGGTAGCTTCACAGAGCCCGTATACCTATTATACAAACTCTGTATTCAATATTTACAGTGGGAGTTAGCTCTCCTATGAGCCCTTTTTTTTTTTTTTTTTATCGTGGTAAAATCATCAAATGAGTCCTCCAACCCCGGGCAGGGCGGGAGGGACTGTCAGACTTGTACTGACTAAAATCCACGGTGTCCTTCAGTAGCCCTTTATGTCCCGGGGTCACGGTAATGGTATAAGTCCCGCGACCCCGGCAGGCTTTGGCCCTCTAGAGAGGGGGCCCCGTCATTATGCTGACGCTCTTTGAGGCGCGCGTGGAACACAACGCGCCGTCGACCCGGGCATGGTCCATGGTCGGGCTGCGAGTTGCCCTTTACTCGCCGCCCGCATGCCCGCGCCTACGGTGGCCGGAGATCGTCTTGCGACGTCCGTCGCCGTGGGCGTCCACCACCGCGGGTGGGGCGGAGGGAGGACATTGTCCTCTCTCTCACGCGGCCCGCCTCCTCCTTCGCGAGCATTACTGCTTCGCAGAAGGAGGCGACCGCTTCCCACTCCGTCTCGCCCCGCAGCATGGCCGCAACCAATGCCGGGCGCGAGAGGTCTCCGCCTATCGCCGCCGTGAGGACACGTCGGTGCTCTGCCCAAGCTGGGCAGTCTTGCACCGTATGCTCTACTGTGTCCTCCGGGCGATCTTCGCAGTGGTGACACCCAGGCGTTTCCTCCTTTCTCCTTAGACACAGGTACCTCCCGAAACTTCCGTGTCCGGTGAGGACCTGCGTCATGCGGTAGGTCAGGACGCCGTGACTCCTATCCAGCCACTCCTCAAAGAGGGGTCTTACCGCCGCGATTGCGGCGTGCCCGCTCCTATGAGCCCTTATCACGAGTTTTCACTATTTTACTTTACAGCGTCTTCCCAGTATTTACAGCGTTGCTTGTACGGAAAAATGGAACAGCGCCTCTGGTGTGCGAAGAAGGAACTAATTTTTTCCTAGAAAGTCACTCGACAATGTCAAAGTTCCAGTTTACTTTACAGCAGAATAACTGAAAACTCATGATAAGGCCTCAGGGTCGTGCGATCATCTGTAACGGTAACCATGACTCGAAAGGGTAAAGTAAAGGCGTAAAAGGCAGTTTTAGAGTCATCGTGGATTTTTAGAGTCAGACAGTCCTATCCGATCCACGCAGGACGGAGGACTCATTTGATCATTTTAACACACAAAAAAAAAGTTGTCAGCTCTACCCTATTTCATTAGTTCTTATGTTAGTTATTTATCACCATTAGCCTAGTCTTTTTCCAACTATTTTGGGGTCGGTTTCAAGTCTAAACAGATGCAGATCAAGACAAGAGGAAGAGAAAAGGTTGCCGACCGCTGATGTAAAGAATGGTCACCCATCTACAGATTAAACTAAGCAAGTTTTTATTTAGACTTTATACAGGGTGGTCCAGGCCAAATGGATAATTTTTTTTTTAGGTAGTCCTTTTAGGGACCTACCCGCCAGGAAAAAAATCGCTTGTCACCCGCTTACAAGATATGTTTTTTTTTGTAATTTTAGAAATATCACCACTTTTAATTTTTTCATGATTTTTATTTACTTTTAGAATGATAAATTATATTATATTTTTATTTTAGGTGCTTAGTTAGACATTGCACTCTCTCAGAAAGAAAAACAATCAGACTGATCTGCAAATTTGAAGTGCATTTAATTTCATATCAATGCAAGAATAATTACTTTCCTTGAAATCGACAGATTTATCGTAAACTATAATTTAAAAAAAAAAAAGTTAAAAAAAAAAACTTTATTTTTATTATTTTTTTATCCTTTACGGAAACGTATTTATCAAAATTATAGCGTTTAATTTAGAAACAGGAAAGGGTAATAAGACAGAAATCAAATCCAAACGCCAGATCATTACAAGTTGGTTAAATATTAAACTGCCTTCGAGCCACCCGCGTCGCCTGACTGCCGCTAAAACGTTTAATAGCAACACCAGAGAAGACATCAAAAACGAATGAACCACTTACCTACAACCATTAATTGTACCTCCCATAACGATCAGGCATTTAAGAAATTTAATCTTAATAAGATTCCCACTGAGAGCAATATTAGAACTGTCACTTTAATTTATCTATCAAGAAAAAAATTAAACAAAGATCCATAACCAGTAAAACGAATAATATTCTTATTTTAAAACTCAAATCAAAAATAAACCATAAATAATGAAAAAAATTTAGAAGAACGAAATAAGCAGAAAATAAGTTCGAATGGCGCTTCGCTTTCCTATTGCATAAATCTTAAAGCAGTCTCTAATTGAATATTCTCTTTGCGTAATGCCGTCTTATTTCACCCTTTAAAATAAAATAAAGGCTGAAAGCGAAACATGTAAATTTTATCGTGTCTGGGCACGGCCGCCGGGACAGGCAAGGATTTTTTTCCATCCGAGGTACCTATAGGAGAAAACTTGGCTCGTATTTTCAGCTTTAACTTTCCCCACTGCAATGCTCGTTGAGAAATACTTTTGTGACTTACGGAGCGAGTTATAAAAGAATGGCGTATTGTGAGGAGCGGGCAGGAACTAACAAATCATTTCAAACGCTCCGAACAAGAATTTGGGGCGGTCAGTGTGAAAGTAACTAGAGCGTATAGGTTGCGGGAAAAAGCGGCTTCATGTGAAATGTTAACATTTCCCGGACAGTATTGCACAAACTTTGAATTTCAACGCCGGATGTAGAACAATGTTAAAAATACATAGAACAGTTTTATTTGTGCAACGTTTGCAATAAACATTTTTTGCATGAAAGTTATCGTTTACATTATTACTACATAAAGATCTATATCAAATGAGTTTTTCATTTTCCGCGGACTCTCTTGAAACAAAAAGTCTCGTTCACAGTCGGAACTCATTTCGGAATGACAAGATTTTGTTTTGGGGCAGTTATTCGATGAGTTCAGGTTTCATTCGGCTGTTAATAAAGTCCAATTAGGTACGCATTTTTTTATACAAACGACAATAACGATACCTAATGGTTTTTAAACTTCACAAAAAAATAGTTGAATTGCCGTTCGTTTTAATGATCATCAATACATATAATTAATTATTTATTGATTAGGTCAAAAGGTAACTATCACTAAACTAGACGTACACGTCGTCGCAGGTAGGTAGCTCGATTGTAACAATCTAATTAAGAATTCCTTTTATTGCCTCTGTTTACTTTACTTATAGAAACTGAGTTAGTAAAGTAATTGTTAGTTTACGATCAATACTGATTTATGACTTTTAGTGTTAAGTCAATGCAGGTAGAATATACTAAATACTTAATAGAGTAAACGTAGAAGGAGCAGAAGTATTTTGAACTATCAATAATTACATTAATTACCTTCTATCACTTTTCGTTTAGAATAACTTTTTTTTCGGAAGTCGGTAGTAAAAAAGTCAATGAAATAAAAGACAAAGCTACTGACGTTGGAAAGTAGGTATATATATTTTACACTAATTTATAGCTAGTCCTTTATTTTTTTAAGTTTTAGATTTTAAGATATTTTGGCATTTTGGCTGCAAAGGACATAATAAAGCTATTTTCCATATAATATACAAAAGTGTGTAAAGATTCCATTCTATTCAAATGTCAAAAGCAGAAACTTTCCTATTCCAAAACGATGAATGCATAAAATATTCATCACATTCAGATCATTAGGTAACTAGTTTAATATGGCGAATAGTGAATGCCACTTCCTTGCATATTCCGATAAAATATGCATCTAAAAGTCACTGACCTAGTTATTGCATTCTAAATTTATTTCCTGAAGCAATTATTTTTTCTTTTCTACAAATCTAACTAAATCATAATTAGAGATAAGGCGGTCTCATCGCCATATAGGGTGATTTGTTATTCGATGCGGTCCTTGAAATGGATGATACTAGACCTTATTTGCAACAATTTTAACCCCGACAACATGGGGTCTAAACTGACTGGTTTTGGAGATATCGAACTTTAAAGGTTTTTCGAAAAATTTCTACCTCTCCATCATTAAGTGCTTATTGTTAGAAAGCAACGATGGTCACCACTTAGAATTTATACTTTTCCGATAGAATATGAACGACTGAATCTAGTGAATACAAGTTTGTTATAAAACTAATCATATCTTGGGAAATTAAGTGTCATAAAGTTTCTGTTTTGAAGTTTTCTGAAAACTTCCCTTGTCTTTCAAAGCATATTTGGAAAAATAAATGTATGACACTTGGTTTACAAATTACAGGAAAAACTTTCTTGTCTCATTACCTTTCTAAAATGGTGCCACAGTACCCACTTTTAGTTAGTGTCTGACCAGAAAATTAGGGTTGTTACTGACAAGGTAGTAAATCAACGAAAATTGGTTGTAAAGTTTTTCGACCCAACATAATTTTTTTCTGTGGTTTTTGTCCAAACTGTTACCTGATATTAGCTTTTTGAGTCAATGCGCTAAACCCTGGTCGATGACATTAGGCAAAATCGCGCTTTATCTGGAGTATTTCTACCTGTCCTATCAGTAGGGTGACCTAACTTTTATGCACGCCAGTTTAGTTTTTTTTTTATGAAACCGAGTTTACAAACATTCCGTCATTGTACTTATGTTTCAAGTAGCTGTTTTAAATGGAAGAGAATTGATGGTTTGGCTATCTGGTCCACAGGTAAAATACTAAAAATAAAAACCGACTTTGCCTGATATGATTATGTGATTACGGCCAGGATTAAGCACATTGACTCAAAAAGCTAATAACAGATAGCAGTTTGGACAAAAACCACAGAAAAAATAATGTTGGGTCGAAAAAACTTTACAACCAATTTTCGTTGATTTACTACCTTGTCAGTAACAACCCTAATTTTCTGGTCAGACACTAACTAAAAGTGGATACTGTGGCACCATTTTAGAAAGGTAATGAGACAAGAAAGTTTTTCCTCTAATTTGTAAACCAAGTGTCATACATTTATTTTTTCAAATATGCTTTGAAAGACAAGGGAAGTTTTCAGAAAACTTCAAAACAGAAACTTTGCGACTCTTAATTTCCCAAGATATGATTAGTTTTATAACAAACTTGTATTCACTAGATTCAGTCGTTCATATTCTATTAGAAAAGTATAAATTCTAAGTGGTAACCATCGTTACTTTCTAACAATAAGCACTTAATGATGGAGAGGTAGAAATTTTTCGAAAAACCTTTAAAGTTCGATATCTCAAAAACCAGTCAGTTTAGACCCCATGTTGTCGGGGTTAAAATTGTTGCAAATAAGGTCTAGTATCACCCATTTCAAGGACCGCATCGAATAACAAATCACCCTGTATATTAGTCAACAGTTGTGTATCAATGTTGTACAATAAAGTATGTTCAATTTTGGATCAGCTGCTGAAATATTGGTACCTGCCTACATAAACACATGAAAAGTTTATAACGCCTATTAGTATATTGTTTGTATTTGTGTATTATATTTTTCATGGGCCTCAGATGCCTGAAATAAATGTAATAATAAATATTTATCATATTACTAGCTCCCGTAGTTCACTCCCGCTGCTCGGCAGCTTTTGGTCGTAGCGTGATCAATCCAATACAAACATTTTTTCAATTCGATCCAGTTTCTGAGATAAGCGCGATCAACCAAACAAACAAACTCTTCGCTTTATAATATTAGTATAGATATTATATAAGTAGTAGCATCTCCCGATGACTTCGTCTACGCCATCTAAATCGCCAGCACAAATAGTAACCATTGTGTTGATCCACATTAGAAACTACAAATCATTGGAGTTCCTCAGTTTAATAAGAAGTTGAACTATTTATTCATTTGTGAAAATATAGAAAACATTACAGGACATATTAATACAGATACAAGAGAACAAAGGTCCTGCTTATCCCATTAAGAAATCGCTATTGCTCCAGCAACAGAGTTTTATCGCATTTTTATCATCACTATAGCTAAAGTCGAGTTTTTAAATCCCCTAAATTTAATTAATGAGGAGTTAAAAAATATTGTGGTTCCATTTATTGTAGTAGGTAAACTAACTCTGACATGATATCATTCTGTAGCTGGCTCACTAAGCCTCACATACATAAATAAAGATTAAAGCACAATTCACTTTAACAGGCGCTGAATAATTTAAATTTTAGACACTTTACATCAAAGAACTGAGAACCCAACCTAGTTTTCACAGGATCCTCCACTTAAATTTCATGACATGTAAAGCACCTTTTGTTAACTACATAATCCTCGCTGAGAAACCATATAAATGAAACTCACTAAAACAAAGTCACTCCACATTAGTGACCGTATTTCGCAATGCTTTAGGATTTAAGCACTAGAGCATTTATATAAATAATTCGAAGCAGTCTACTCTCTAAGTCCGTCAACGAAAATACGGGTCCGTACGAAAGTAACTTGAAACTTTTAAGTGTACTACTCCCTATTAGTTCTGACAACACATCGGGAGTCAGGACAGCTGTCCAATCATGTTGACACAAATTTTTACTTCGTATCACTAATTTTATGTCCGTAAATGATAAAGAATAAGAAACGCCCGAAACGTCGCGTCGGAAGCTTAGATAGTAGTACACCAGGATCCAACTGCTAAACAAAAGAGTTTAAAGCATTGTGAACACAGCAATGCCATTTTCCAGCACACAAAAAAGGCGGCTCAATCGAAATGAACCGTATCAAAAGGAGAGTAAAGTTCGAAATTCAGATCAGGTGATCTGAGTAGTTCACTTCGTGGGTAGTGGTTTACCTTTCACTCTACTATTTTGTTGTTATACGGGCTTAGGTATAGCTATAGATATAAGGTATGAACCTGAGTTGCTAGGATCGTTCTATAAGTGCAGTTACGGTACTGTTAACTTACCGCCGAAATAGGTCAAAGTTTCAACTTGTTTCATATCCACGGCGCGAATCTGTCGATTCCGGATGACCTCACTTTCGATGTGGAGACCGTTAGACTGTTTAGCTTCAAAACGAGACAATTATGTTCGCTTTGCGGTGCATAATCTTTTGAGGTTGTTTTCGTAATAACTTTAGTTTCTTTATAAGTGCTTTGGCAGCATCGTTAAAGATTCAATTAAACTACTTAACCAGCTTAACAACATAATGTGACTTTATTTAGTCGTGTAATAAAGACGTAAATCATTGATTTATTACTTTTGCAAGCTCAATTTAACTATGAAGTTAAGATAACTTAAGGACAGTTTATTTTCTATTATGAATCAACTTTAAAGCTTTTAATTATATAAAAATGACAGCTATCACTATCAAATATTTAATAAAAGTACCTAGTTGTTTCGTGAATAAATTGAAAAAAAAGGAAGTGTGATTAGTTTCAAATGACCGAACTATCCGTATAGAGCCGATAGGTGCATTGGTTGCAGCCAACTTCAAAATTAAATATAGAATACTTTAGTATAGTTCATTATATTTAAACCTATGATATTTTATGTACAGACGCCAGCACATCAAGCTACCCCAATCTGTCAAATTTCTTTAATAGATTTTCAACTTTATAACAGAAGCAGAAGGTTCATGTTCGATTGGGAAAATTTGACAGATTGGGGTAGCTTGATGTGCTGGCGTCTGTACCTACTAAAAACGATAATGTAATGTGCAATATGTAAAGTAGAAGTAATCACTAATGCTCTTCCTCCTCACTCCCACGTTCTATGCTATTGTGTATAAACCACATAATGTAAAACCTTTGAACATTATGGAACGCATTAAAAAAAAAATATTGAAATGTTACAGGCACTAATATAATTATTTTTATTATATTTATTATAAGTAGGTTAACACTAAAACACCTCCGAATATTTAACATGAACGCCAAGTTAGTTCAAAATTAGTTTGTAAGCACTAATACATAGTCCTGTTTAGTTTTCAAACCAATGATAAACAGACGCGCCGGGTATTTTAGTTCTGTATTATTACTAAACAGATTAGTTAAACAATCATGAGGAAAACATAGCGTCTATCTACATTTTGATGTTACATTTATGTGTACAGCCACGAGCAATTAAATGTATAGGGGAACAGTTTATAAAACGGGGACGTTAATAATCGCGAGGTATAATGGGGACATACACTCTTTAGGCATACTTAACAAAACACTAACGTAGAGCAAGCTACATCAGGACATCATTTGCAAGCGGCCAGACGCAAATGGCGTCCTGTTGGCGCTTGTGCTACGTTAGTTTTGTGTTAAGTTTGCCATAAGTGTGTGATTTCCCATCATACCTCGTGTCCCCGTCTTATACACTGTTCCCCTACACGCTGGGTTTGGCAGAAGATGGATGGAATACGACTGCATGTAGCGGATATGAGGATGTTGAGATGGATGTGTAAAATGTTACGAATGGATAAAGTAAGGAATGAGTATATAAGGGGAAGTTTGAAAGGCAGTCAGTCATTTTCTGTCTTAGTATGGACATGTGACGTGAAGGTACTCGTATGACCCTCATGTGACTAACAAAAAGATGGGTATGAATGTTGATGGATGGAGAGGAAGAGGAAGTCCAAAGAAAACATGGAGAGATTGTGTGAAGAATGATTTGAAAGAAAAGGAGTAAATTATACTTTGACGTCTTACAGGGAAGATTAGAAAGAGAAAACGTGTTGTGCCGATCCAAAGTAAAATGGGATAAGGAAGAAAATGAAGTAGGTAACATGGATAAACAGTACCTTCCAAAACTAAGGTACTTGACAAGCAATACGAAATGGAATAGTACATATTGTGTTAAAGTATCAAACAGTTCTATAATACCTACCGTCTTTCAATGATTTATTTCCGAAAAACTTAAAGAAAATAAAATAGTTAAAGTACATCACTAACAAAATAAGAAGAAAAAAAGCTTGTTCTAATTTGGATAAATGCTCGTTAAAAGTTTCTCCAAAATAATGATGCCTTGGTACAAACATCTGAGCTAGAAACAAGGGTAGAACTTGCAATTATAAAATAAACGTGAGGAGTGGCTAAGATTACCGTGCACCTGGAACATAAAAGGGCAACTAAAGGAACACGGTGGATTTTAGTCAGTACGAGTCTCACTGCCCCTTCCGCTCCCTCCAGGGCGGGAAACCCATTTGATGATTTTACCAACTAAACAAAAGGTAAGGATTTATTAAATATAGCCATATCTGTTTTTTTTTTCAAGAGTACTTTTTCAGAAAATAAGTTAACCAAAGGGAAAAATATAAGCCGCTGCCATATTGTGAAATTTTTTCATTGCACAAGTAACCAGGAAAAAACTTTCACATAGAAACTAGAATAAAACTAGGTACTAAAGGCATCGGAAACATCGTAATTTTAATTTATGACTGACATTTATGATGACGGCTTTATTTCTACTTCTTTTTAGGTCGTCCAAATAATTAAAATGCTGTAAAACGGTCACGTCAACATAAGGATTCTTGCACACTTGTTTTATAACCAATCAAACGTGTCGTATCAACACTGATGAACGAACATTCTTGTGTACCTCGCTTTTTATTGTCAAATAAACACTGACGAAATGAGTGAAAGGGCTTTGTTGAAATAATAATCATTGTTATCGGACTTTTATATCAGCAAAAGTAAGGAAAAACACATATATTCGTTCGTTTATACATTTCAACGGAATCAGCAAGAAATTTGAAACGCAGTGCACGCAAATTGTATGACGGTTTAGCATACGGAATGATTTTGTGACTGCTCTCAGTATGGTGGATCAGTATGTCACTAAGTACAATACAACTAACACAAATTATCTTAGTTCAAAATTAACGTTGATCTTATGCATAATTTATTTAATAAAGCAACCAACGATGTTTCAAGCAATCCGTGTGACCCAGATCAAATAAAGCAATCACGGTTTTTTCCTTTGTAGCGTACGTTTGTAGTACGTTTATAGATCAAGGAGACAGATTAATTCGCAAAGCGCCAAACTTCGCCAGATGCCGGCGAAAAAACCCAACGGTAATGTTTAAAGGCAATACTGCCTTCATGCAGCCACAATAATAAATATCTGTAGAACGATCAAACAAAAAATTGTCGGTTACTCAACAACATGTTCGCTCAGATTTCAATCACCAACAATATGGCAGGCAATTTGATGCAGCAACTACAATGAAGGTCGCTTCCGATGTTGTTTAAACAGCTGGCGAAGTTGGAACCATGTATCCATGTTTACATAAATTCAACTATTCAAAGAATGGTATACAACATCAGAGAACAGGGCAAATATCACAACACGTAGGTACGAGAAAATAACGTATTGAACATCAAACAAAATAAAACTTGAAATCCGATCTACATAATGCTGTGATGAGGAGAAATGCTTACTGTTTCGTGTTAAATCTTTTCCTTGTAACTTTTTCTTTATCGAACACGGAGTTGAGTGAAAATTCAGGGATATAAAACGTGTGGCGTGCAGGCTTAGCGCGGTAGGCGTAGCGTTTACAAGTCGACGGGGTAAATTGGATCCCCCGGGATTTACTGACGCCTCCACGCAAACGTTCCGGTCTCCAGCCTTCAACGCTAACGTTGGCGCGTCAAATATTCAACGTCTTTGTCGATGTTATTTATAAGACGCTTTTTGGACAGATAAGAATATTTAGCATTTTATACGAAGCTGCCAGGACGCTCAAATTGTAGTATTAAACATTATTATTCAAGAATACAGCGAACGCAACTGGGGAGCCGGCGTACATACCTCTAATAACGTGGGTTCAGGATTAGTCCTCACGTAGATGGTTAGACTACAGCGGTAGACAAAGCTGAGCATTGCTAATTGTTCATTCCCCTGTTTGACGACAAATCCTTGAGGATGCAGGTAGATGTGGGTGCACAGACTGTAATGCCTTTCAACCCATCGTTGTTCAGGCGTTTGTATTAATTAGGTACTCTGGTAATTGCCCCTTTTACGACCTAAAGCGCTCGTTACATCACCTTGTCTAGTCAATAAACATGTTTATCAACATAAAATACAAATGCATAATATAAGATTTGAAGGCATCATATTGTAAGAGCGCAGGTACACGGACTAGTAATTGGGCCCGCCTCCCGCAGGGCACCCATTTCAAATCCTTAACGTGGGTCCGGATTACTTTAATGACGCATATGTTGGAAGCTTTTTGTGCCTCCTTAGAAACTGATCGTTGATAATAGAGTGAGCAAAAAAATTTAACGGTTTCAAAGTTGACAAATTAAGTTGCGTTTTTGGTTCGCAAATATAGTAGTAGTTTCCATGAATCTTTCGTGCAGCAGAATACATTTTAGAAAGCAACAAAAACATTGATCAAATTCATAAGATAAGACAATTCACAGGTATTATAAGTAAGACGATAAATGTCACAGCTGCTCCCATCACTGATAATAACTCAAAAGTACGTCAATAGTAATAAAGCAGTCGTTCACAAGAGCTTGCATTTCCGAGCGATTTGCGCTGTGACGTTACGTTAACAGTCAGCACAACGCAATCGCTGACGGGACGCAAATGCGAGATACGAGAAGCGAGTGTATTTTGTCATTTATTATTCATCTGCTGGAAAGTGGGATACGTACAAAGTTGTACGTGACTTCACTTGTCAGCCGCATCTCATCGTAACCGCTTTATGCTTTCTTATTGTTGTGATCACTGCCATTGCCAACAGTTTCGTCTTACGTAAGAATGCCTTTGAAATTCCCTTTGTTTGAGAGATACTATAAACGTACTATCTTCAACGGTTCCACATTGTTCTACTAAGATAAATATCAAATTTTATGATCACTTATTTAGTCGTGTTCTACATATGAGATTAGAATCTTCCTATTAGCGTCTTCATTATATTACTCTCGTTCATCATTCACTGACAGGTTCGTGCTTTTTTAGACAGGCAGAGGTTAAATGGCAAAGTACAGTCGCAACCAACGTTGCTTAATAACGATCTACGAACAAGACTCCTCTAATTAGGTTGCGCAAGAGTTTAAGCGAATCGTGGCGATGCAAGTATGGTAATACTGTGGCAATGTCGCAAAAAACCGTTTGTTTATTCTTTTCTTTGGTAGTGAGATGAGATTTTTTATGTGCAGTCATTCAAACATGGTGTCGGCATATTTAGCGCAGTGACTAAGGGGTTCGATTCCCGTACAAAAAAAATATTTCAATGACCTACAGGCACTTACGGGGTTGACTGTGTGAAGAATTTGGAGTGTCCAAAATGGACTATAACCATGTCTCTTGGGCTTGCCAATGGAAGTTCTAAAGAACTGTCATGAATGAGTAATACAATCCAAAACTCCAGAAAAAGGATCGTAATAATTTATCGAGATAGTAATATCAATGTGATTACAAAACCCGATGCCAAGATTGTTTGTGTAGTGGTCTATTGAAGAGGCAATTTACAGCGGTATCCGTTTACGACTTTATTTGCTATCACGAAGCTTTGATACGGGTCCCTATATCGACTACTAGCAAACCCGGCGAACTCCGTTTCGCCACCAGATGGCTTAGTTTTATGTAACATTTCGTTTGGTGATTAAAAGAAGAAAAAAAATTATTTTTCCTGAATTTTCTTTGCTATAAACCTCACGGAGCCCGAGACCTTTCCAACGAATGCAAAACCGTGGAAATCGGTTCGTGCGTTCTGGAGTTATAGCGTTAGGATAGGAAGGAAACCCGACTTATTTTTATATAGTTAGTAGACATCTAGCGGTCGCCCGCGGCTCCGCCCGCGTGGATGTCGGTTTTCGCGACAAAAAGCCTAAGTTTGATCCCATGTGTTCAACTACCCTAAGGCGAGCTCAGCGAGCCCATTACACCCCGTCCGCAAGCGGTTGGATATGCCCCGCGATATCCAACGCCCTGGGCGTCGTCAACGGTGGCTGGGGCGAGAGGTGGAGGATGTCCTTTCCCTCACGCGTTCTGACTGCTCCCCATTCCTCTCGTCTGCCGCCGTATCCCTGAGATAGTTCCCGAAACAACCGTGCCCGGGAGGACTTGCGTCAGGTTGAAGGTGATGACGCCTAGCGCCTCTCCAACCACTCCTCAAAGAGGGATCTTTGAAAGATGTTATATAACAATGTTGTATAACATGTTATATGTTACATAGTCTGTACGCACCTTTAGGTGTTGAATTTTGGAACTAATTTAGTACGTACTTCATTTTGCCATAGCAAAAAGACAAAATAGTAGGAAGTCTATGGGCCTAGGCTGTATGGGCTTCAGCCCTTTGCCTTTTCCGTTATAAGCAAAGAAAGATACCAAAAAAAAAAAACTATGGGCCTGTTGCCTAGCAACCAATGCTGTTGATTAATTAGGTCAGAAAAATCTTGCTAAAGCCCACGATAAATCAATTTTAGTATGATTCCCAGATGATGTATACTTACATAATAATTATATAGAAGTATTTGTAATAGGAGTAATGTAGATGAATAGGTTTGTAAAAACGTCCACAGGATACTCTCCTGTTTCTGTCGTGAAGTGTCTCAACAACAAACTTGGTAGTGTCGACGAATGGATTAACACATCAAGCGACCGTTGAGTACGAATAATAATTGTGTCATGCCCAGCCCGTAATTTTTTTTTGCGGTAATATTTTAAAACTGTGATAGGTATCTCCTAAGATATTCATTGAAATCAAATGATGTCAAGGGCATTACGTTCAAAATTAAATGCTTGTGATGATTAACGAATTTATTTGGATAAGGATAAATATCATGTTAATGAAAATACCTTCGCAAATAATGCATTATATTAAAACAAATTTGATTATTATAAAAAAGGTTATAGTGACTTAACCATAAAAGATAGATATATCCTCTCGCGGACTTTATTTTAGGACTTTTTATGAATAATTCCGTAATACATATTTTTTGCGTAACTCTAACCGTTTACGCAGCGCACGCAACAGAAGGAATACATTTTCCCGATTTTGAAACATTTTTCATTGCTGCTCCGCTCCTATTAGTAATAGCGTGATGTTATATAGCCTATGTTACTCGCAGATAATGTAGCTTTCTAATGGTGAAAAATTTTTAAAATCGGTCCAGTAGTTTTTGAGTTTATCCATTACAAACAAACAAACAAACAAACAAACAAACAAACAAACAAAAATACAAAGTTTTCCTCTTTATAATATTAGTGTAGATATATGTATAATAACAAACTCCCTTACATTTATGTATGTGCTAACTTTATACAGAATGTGTTAGAAAGGGGATATCATACACAAAAATGTGACACAGTTTAAAAATCATAATATGTATACGATGTATATCTATATGATGTGTGCGTGATCATAACGCCACCTAGTAACCGCAATATTTGGTGCCATAAAATCTGCCAATTCTTACCAACTATACAGGGTGTTAGGGACAGCGACGCACAAACGGATACCATGGGTCCAGGACATGATTCTGGACCCCCCCGTGTTGGAATTTTTCGTCGGTTTTTTCCTATTTTTTTATAAGTTTGTTTTTTTTAATAGCGAGCCGCGCTTAAAGTACTACAGGTACTGTGGCACTGGGCACAGTATTTAGGTTTACGATGACCTTTCATTATACTCGTAAACATCTAAGAAGACACCATTTCTAGTTTTATTTGCATTGCTACTTTTAGTGAAAGTAGTGAATTCATTACTTTTTTATTAAAAACCTCATTGGGTTAAGTAAGAATAACGATTATGAACAGTCTAAATTAAAAAAAAAACTCTATTTTTTTTTATTTTGTAAATTAGGAAAAATCCGACGAAAAATTTCAACACGGGGTTCCAGAATCATGTCCTGGACCCATGGTATCCATTTCAGTTCTGCGTCGATGTCTCTTACACCCTGTATATTATAATAACAAACTCACTTACATATGTATGTGCTAACTTTATACAGAATGTGTTAGAAAGGGGATATTATACACAAAGATGTGAATAGAATAGAATCATTTATTCGCTAGAGATGGTTTTACAAGGCTGTTTTAATTTATGTGTGGTACAAAGACATCTCACCTGCAGTAGGCATGCGAAAATTACAGGTTTATTCATATTATACATGCATTACATCACAATGTAATTATTACAATTTTTATTGAAATAAATCGACACAGTTTAACAATCATAATATGCATACGATGTGTGCGTGATCATAGCGCCACCTAGTACCAGCAATATTTGGTGCCATAATATCTGCCAATTCTAACCAACTACATAAATTTGATAAACATTTTCAGCTTGTTTTTTTTTTCAATTAAAATTTAATAAAACCTAAATCACTTTATACAAAGGTTGAGGTGCATATTAAACTTGACACTAGGGCATGCAGAACCGGGTCCGATTCTAGAAAGTATGTACCCGGTTCTGGAGGTGGCCGGTACCGGGTCACCCGGTTCTACCCGGTTCCAAGAAACCGAAATTGTTTTATTTTTCTTGATGAGTTCCGCAATACCCGGGTACACCCGGGTGCATGCCTTACTTGACACGTACCTACTTCACTCCGCGGGTGCGTATATTGATTCACATCTCTGTTACGTTGTCTGTTACATACATGTAGGATTCGAGGGTGAAGAAATCAAAAAGTCTTCGTGCACTTTAAATTAATTTAATATTGAATTCATCTTTTTCACAAACGCACCAATGTCAACGTCGTAATGGCGACTGCCCCTCATTCTATCTCTCTCTCATTCTCTTGCTTTCCCTTTCACACATGACATCTTTCAGGTACGTTCCAAATCCCACATACATGCCTGCATGCCTGCGATCCTTTTTGTGCCGTTTTTATAGATAATCCGACACGCACTTTTTTTTTTTTTTTAGGGTGGCAAAATCATCAAATGAGTTCTCCCGCCCTGGGTGGGGCGGGAGGGACTGTCAGACTCTTACTGACTAAAATCCACCCGTGTTCCGTCGGATGCCCTTTACGTTCCGGGGCCACGGTATCCTGGATTAAGAAAAATCCGCGACCCCGGCAGGCATTTGGCCCCATAAGGGGCCCCGTCGGTGACGCGTGAAACACGACGCGCCACCGACCCGGGCTTGGTCCTTGGTCGGACGGCGAGCATACCCATTACTCACCGTCCGCAAGCCCGCTCCGCCGCTGTGCCCTCTGCTGTTCAGAGGGACACGCGTTGGAGCGTCCACCCGACAGGCTATTTGCATACGGGCAAAGAAACCCCTTAGGCACACAGTGCCTAAGGAGAGTTTTTGCCCGCATCCCAGGGCGCACCGGCCCGAAAAACTGGTCTTCCCCTCGGACGTATCCGAGAGGGAACTCCAGTCCACGGACGCACGTGGAGGTTTCCTGTCTTAGCACCCCATCCGACACGCACTTGGCTGATTTTTTTCGATACACCCTGTAAGTCATAGTGCGATAATTATGTAGTATAGAGCTATACTAGTTCCCGTTAGTCCCGCCGAATTTCATAACTATAACTGTTATTATCTCCAACTTGACCTTAATAAATAACTAACTTAATAAATGGGCAAAGTTCGGACTCCAGATTATTGAATGTTATAGAAATGTATAGCACAACTTTAATACTCACAATTATTAATATCGGTTCGTATTTGTTTATTAATTATTTTCTATTTAATTGAATTAATTCCTATTGAGAGGATCCGAAATTATTAATTGACAATCTACTCACGTGACCTTTTTAATTAATTAAAGGATTTTCGTGTAACAAAACTCAATTAACAAAATTAAAAGCTACAATTAATATATTTTAAACAATTAAAAAAGTGACGTCACATTATTCGCCTTTCGTAGCACCCGGGATGACGCAGCTACAGCGTAGCAAATATGCTACGGCCTACGACGACCCTCACACGCCAGTTTTATTGTCATATTATTATGTTTATCTTTTCATACATGCGAGCTACGTAAGTGTTTCGCACTTGACCTTTCTGAAGGATTTGTTAGCGAGAGTCAGCGTGGTTCATTCAAAGTGTTATTCAAAATTCACCCGTTGAAAATTGTGAGCTACGCATTGATGTATTAAAAACCTCCTTTTATTTCAATGGAGTTACGTATAAAATAACTTGTTTTTCTTTTACTATGAGCCATTCGAAAGCGCATCCAACGTATTTTCGGTCGCAAAAAAGTAACTAGCGAAATAAAATCCAGCAAGAGGGTTGTTACTGTTCCGAAGAACAACGGTCGAATTTTTCAACTTTTCAACTCAAGTCTGTTGTTTTACGAAAAAAAGTTCTTCAGCTGTTTTACTTTATTTCTGTTACTATGCAGGTTTTCGACTGTCACTAATGTTTTAGTGAATAGATTTTTGTTATTACAACGATCTCGTATACTGCTCAGAGATTGAACAAAATGTATTTGCATTTTGTGTTGTTTAAAATATCAAAAGCATTTCTAATATTCTTCACAATTTTATTAATATACCAATAAAGAAATTCTTTGATCAAAGTGTTCTACAAATAGCGCCCGCATCGCTAAAACGAGTTCATAAGTTCGTCATAATAGTATTTTCAATTTCAACATGAAATTGCCTCTAGTAAATTTATTCGAGAGTGAATAACCGTTTGACCGTTCGATTTAAAAAGCTCGCGAAAGCAAAGTCGAAGGCCTTTGTGTAGTAAACTAAGTCAGTGCGCCACATTACGACCTTTTACCGGCCTTCGACACGCTCTCAGAGAAAATCTATGTTACGACAACAACCATTGTTACCAGCTTATCGATAAACACTCTAATAATAACCCTAAATGAATGCGTTTTCCATTAATTCGTTAATTTCCCAGTAAATTGTATGTGTAATTCCATACTAACCAATTATTATTTCAATTTTGCTACTCCTCTCGCCAATTTAATTGATTTAATAATATCCTCGTTCACATACCTGTAACAAATAAACAAAAATATTTTAAAATAATGTTGATACATACAAGGCAAATAATTACGCTGTACCTATATTAAGCGCATAGTATTGGAAAATATCTGAAATACACGCTACTGCTGAAGTATTCTTCAAATTACCGGTCGTATTTGGCAAACATTATTAAGTTGTTTACTGTTTACACGGTAAAACAAGATACTATTTTTACAAGTGCAGCTGCACCAAGCCCGGTCTACCTACCTAAACACATCTGTGGATTTATTAAAGTTATAAAAGCCCACATTATAATAAAATATACTGCAGCTTTCTTTTATCCTTCATTTTATTTATAATAAACCGCATCTGTTGTAAATCACGAAATGTGCCATTTGCAGAAACAAGAAAAATAATTAATTAAGCTGAGCTTTGCAGAATTATTCAAATCACGTTCACCTTCCAGGCGACCTTCTCCCTTTTTAGGGACCAGTTTGAAATAACTCGAGTACTTACAAAAAAAGAAAAACTGCAGTAGAGTTTCACGAACTCATAACGAGCAGACAAATTATGAAAATGTCGGTTGCGTTTATGTTAATCGATTTTTATTTGTTCACAACGTGATTGACGGCTCTCGCTTTTCGGTGTGCCGCTTCTTTCTAACTTTCCCACGGGCTTCAAGCAAATCGAAGCTGTCGTGTCGCGAGTTGCGATACACTTTGCCGCTATTTGCGCTGTATCTTAACGCGATGGAAAAGTTTGAAAAGTCGCATAACAATAGGAAGAATAGAGTCCATTTGGAATAGAACACAGGTTTGTGTGTCGTCATCGCGCTGGCTGAAGAGATTTGTGCAATACGACAGCGTCGAAAGTGTTTCACAAGACGGAGTTTATGTTTTAATAAAGCAAACTGGGTTACTGCAGCAAGAGAGAAATAAAAGCTTGTAAGAACACAAGGGGTTCATTGACAGTGCGGATGCGGGCACAGAACAGTTTGGCGGTCGCCAACTTCAGTATCTGTCAGTTGAAAGATCGATGAGGCATCAGCTTTAAACAGACTAGGAGCAAGACATAACTTTTTTATCTTAAATTTTATTTCAAACTATCGTCAACTCTTCAATCCTATTTCATTTTAATCCAACAGTCATTTTTAATTTAATAACAAAACTGATTCGACTTTTTTTAAGTTTTTGATTCTGATGAGACTTTTTTTCACTAGAGCAACTTAAAAAAGGTCCTGTGCCTTCAAAAATATCACAACTATGACCTTAATCTTTCGAGAATAGGAATATGTATGTAATTTCACATTTCCAAGTTCTAAAGGAAGCACCTATTAGCACGGCATTGTGAATCGATCACTGACCACTGTACCTTTAGTTGTGTGGAACTATGGAGCACTGGCCAACGTGCGTGAGCGCCGGTGTGGTCCAAGCGAACAGCACGCCATCTGGTGGGCGAGCATCGACCTCACTCAGTATCTACCAAGTTGGCGGTTGACCACTATAACCCTTATGCTTTCAACATTAAGGTTGAAAAGTCTTTAACAGCCAATTTTGTCGAACCGTTACCGGTTTAGAAGACTCGCTGCAGTCTGCGCCCGCGCATTCACTTAGCATCTTATAGTAACTACTACTCCTCAATGTATGCACGCTCTGATTCAATTGTTTACGTGAGCGTGGCAACAATTTACTACGAAGATTAGATTATGGTGCTTATGCTGTTGTAGATTATTATTGCATTTTCCGTTTTTTCTTAATTATGATTGAAAAGCTTGATTGAATGACGGACTGTCTTAGATTAATATTTGTTTACCTAACTATTAAAATGACGATTTCAATAAAAATACTTACTCAGAATATACTCTGAATAGTCTACCATTAAAAAAAGGAATCTCGCTTTGTGTGACACAACTTGACATTCACGAACCAACGCTAAAGCTGAAAGATTTTATTTTCTAAAACATCAAAGAAGATGAATAACCGAACAAAAGGTCCTATGTATTCATCATTTGGTCTTGAATGGTATCCATGGCTACCGAGGCGTGATCGTTCCACAGACTTGTTCCTAGTTATTCGCCGGCAGTGCTGTTACGAAATCGCTGAGAAAAACGATTTACATAATAACGTGATTCACGTTATATCATGATGTAAAAAGCTTTGTAGGTATGAAAAAAAACAGAAGAAAAAGAAATATACCTACTTTTATTTAAACTTTGCCTTTAAATAATAAACATTCAAAAATAAGAAGAAATACGCATTGCATTGGAAACAAAGGCCAATCATAATATAAGCTATAAAATGAAAGGAAGGACAGACACCTTGTTTCCATTGGTTTCCCACGATACTTGCGTGCGTAGGCACACGGTATTTCGTCTCATTTCAGGACCAAAGTTTAGTAAGTGTGGAAGCGAGACAAAAGACATGTATCGACATGTTGCAACCAGAAAGAAAGGCGTCCTGGAGGAACAGGTTTCCTGATGAAATAAAAAATAGGGTCAAGGATTTCGTCTAACCTCTGGGAATCATGATAATCTTTTTTGTCCAAAATAATTCAAAAAACTAGAAATTCGATTCGCTGCGCAATTTAGTACAATAGTGGACAATAGAAATAGAACCAATGACCGTAGTAGATACCCAAAGTAGTAAATTTCTGAATGTTGCTTTGTCCGAGATAACCTTGGAAGGTCTATGAAGCTTGTCAAGTGAGAAGCGAGCCTCACAATAAACCAGGGGGACTAAAAGCATCCATTATGACTCGGAGAGTACTTACGCATTGTTACAATAAATCGGCCGCAGCAGGTAGAGAGCTATTGTAAGATAAACACCCGCCGGATGGGGATGACACAACGCAAATCGCCAAAACTGATACAAATCTGTATCCGAAAGTGTTTTGTTACAAACTGCTATTGACATTACCCGTAAACTTTAGCGTAATCAGAGATTTAGCCGAGTTCGAGGGTGTTTTATCTCCAATCAAAGTTCAATCGAATGTAAATTTATAAGGCGAGATTCTGTTATATTCCTATTTCTAATTTACCATCTTTGTTTCCTTTGTTTGGCAATTATGTTATCTACAAATTATACCTATTACCTATCAGTGATATGTACAAAATAATTGACGCAGTTACTTTTATTTACTACTTCAATTTATTTTTGATTGATTTATTTTCATCACTTTAGTGTGTGATTTCTTTCACTTTAGTGTAAGAACTATCTACGCTATTCATCCACCACTTGAATGATTTTTACAAAAGCGTAATTTGTATCATATGTTCTAAACCAACTATGAACTAACCAAGCATACGAAGGTCCAACGTAACATGAATAGAGAACTGTTGAATAAAGGTTATCAATACATTCTCGGGCTGCGGTCATTTCTATAGCAGGTAAAGGCATCCCCTGTCACATGAATGTTGCTCCCAACCACACGTGCGCGCGGGCTATAAATCACTGGTAGCTCACAATGATACTGTGTAGACAGAATATTATTACTTCTGAGATGTATTATTATTAGATATATTCTAGCTATTTTACTTAAAATGCGAAAATTCTAATGAATGGATGTTTCTTGTTCACCAGAACTAATGAACGGAGCTGTATGAAATTCGTAAAATATGATGGTCTTGTATTACACAACCATCACAAAGGTGAAGCCACTGGAAAAGGCTGCTGAAATAGAACTCCCTATCTAAATCAACAGCATTAGGTACCCAAAATACGCAAGCTGATTTACCCATTTCTACATGTATATGTAGGGTCAAGTGGTAAACAGTGGCCCAGTAGTACACAGTGCACCAGCACTCATATCCCAAAAACGCGACGTTGCCAAACCGTGCTGCAAACGTGAAACAACTTGTCTTTTACCACCTCTCGCACTCCCCAGTCAACATCGCGCTCCCGCCCGTAACGGTCGCACAGTGCATGATTTTGTCCTTGGCGCCAAAAAAAGTAAGTACACGTGTTTTTATTTATTTTCTTTCTAGAATCGTTGTTTATTTAGTTACATTAGATTGCATTATTTTCGTGTGTAAAGCAAGTATTCCTTAATAATTTTGATGTTTAAGTATCCCTTGAATTTGGTTTATTTAATAGTTATGTCACCTTATAGGTTAAAAAGTGGTGTTTGTACACAGTGGCTCAAAATCGTAAGGTACACAGTGAACAGTGATTCACTGTGGACCAATCACTTTGTTTATTATGTCCGATACAATTTGTGCTTATACTTTTCAACTGTGATTGTAAAAAACAAATAATCAAGTGATCTTTTTGTTTCAGAATGGGTCGAACTAAAACAGAAAACCGAAAAATTGGCGGTCATGATGCAAACTGTTCTAAGAAGCGTAAACTATTTCGTAAAATGTTATTAAAAGACTGTTAATTGTTATGTAGAATAATAATAATGTTCCTAATTAGATTTTTAAGTTAAATTAGTACTAGTTCTTTTTTGGACTGATTGTTAACTGTGATTGTTGCTGTCGAATACAAATTATTTAGTAATACATTGACTGTTAATTGTTATGTAGAATAATAACAATGTTCCTAATTAGATTTTTAAGTTAAAATAGTACCTACTAGTTCTTTTTTAGACTGATGGTTAACTGTGATCGTTGCTGACGAATACAAATTATTTAATTTTACATTAATACAGTTTCATTTAACGCCATTTCTAACAATAAATATTTTAAAATAATGCGATAAAGGGATGTAATTAATGTGATGGTTCACTGTGTACTCATTGGTCCACTGTCGACGCACCCCCCGGTTCACAGTGTACTTATACTGGTACACAGTGAACCAATCGCCATCTTTTAAAAAAAACAATATTACCAATAAACTATAACAATTGGAACTGAAATTGATATGCCAAACACAAGTTTAATAAATTTCCTTTCGTCTAATGTCAATAGCTCTTAATTAAATTCACGTACATTGGTTTTATTAATGCTTAAACTTTTAGTGGTTCACTGTTTACCATATCACCCTATGTACTACTTACCATACTCAATACTCAATTCAACATACTCAATACTCAATTCAATATACGGACATTTTGCAACGTTAATGCTTTGATTAAAGAAACAAAACACATTTATTTTCAAATATCAACCCAATTGGTCCCAATAGACGTAGAAAGAGCAACAAATTAACTTTTATCATTTGCATAAAATCCAAAATTTGTTCCAATTTGTTCGTTCGTTGTAGCCAAACATTCCCTAGGCACGTTTTGCGTCAAACGTTTATTCCTGTTTATAATTTTCGGACAACTAACGGTTCGAAATTGGGTGATGCTGAATTTAGTGCTACCTTGTAACATTGTTACGTGGACAACAAATTCAATGTAAGTAATCCTTACCTGATACACCTGAGTCATCCTTTTATCGCTCCAGAAACCAGTTCCGAAAAAAAAGATATATGCCAAGTTGACCTGCGCTCCCGCAACTGAATACAGATACATAACGCGGCTGTGTGAGTGAAAGCGTTCGTATAGTTCACTTTAGAAGCTGCATGTTTTGCGCCTGTGTGCGTTTAACGAGTTGTAACCTGTTCAATGTGGTTGAATGAAGAGTGGCACAGGAGGTAAGCTACTTTCTACCGGTCGGTCGACGCGTGTACCACGTGACAGCGTTGTTTACCGAATTCTACGGTATATATTATCCGGTTTCTTGATTTTTGACCGCTTTGATTGTAGTTCATTTATAATTTATTTTTGCACTAAGTCTACCTATTGCCCTATATTTTCGTTTCATTGTAGATAATATCACGTTCGAAAGTTATTTAGTTATCAACAAGGTCGTTTTATGTTACAACACTGTCATTTTTGGACTTTATTTTTTATGTATTCAATTAGTAAAGTTTGTACACGTCCAAAGCTTTGTAAAGCTTTCCATTTTATATTTTAGGAGCGCGTGACCCCGAATTAAATTTCGTGTTCAATCATTTCTCTTTTGTGTCGTCTACGTTTAACCTTTTGTTCGAATAAAGTCGTGTTTCTTAATACACGAACAGTATCTATCTTTCCTAACAAAACAAATCTTGTTTCTTATTGGGAGTAGGAATATGTTCGTGGGTAAATAAACTATAATTTATTTCCTTTTCCGGATAACCCTCGAATCCTGGTCGTAACAAGATTTGAACACATCCGACATGGCATAATAGCAGGGCCCTATTGAACCTTATTTGAAGAAATGGAACGCGACTCAAAGTTGTCCTCTTTTGATACATTAGACTCTTTTCTTCCTTTTCAAGCCTTAACAAAGCCCTTCGCGATCTATTGGCAATATTTGAAACTTGGCAATTTATTTCAATATTTTGTAGTCTTTTTGTATTTCTGAGAACGCTGAGATTCTCGTTGATATTTCTTTCGACGTCCTAACTAATTTCGAATTGGTCATTAACACTCTCAGCGCCAAGGCAATTTTTGGAAAAGATAACACAGGCATAATTCTACAGGGCCAACGCTTTTGAACGCCCTACTAAAACGTTTGAAACGGTGTATACAGTGTACTGAGGGATACACCGGCCTCCGAAGACGGGGCAGTGTGGTGTATCATTAAGGATACACTGGCCAGTGACAAAACACCCTATGGTGTATCATTAAGGATACAACGGCGCTGAGCGTGTTAATTAATCACTCACTTTGATTGGCAGCTAACCTACTCAGCTAACCCATTAACATTTATTTTGAAAGTAGGTAACATCTTTATTTTCTCATAATATTTGTAATACATAATCTGTTTATTTACATCATACCTAATATCAGCACATTGATTTTTTTTTGTTCTATTATAATACGTAATTATTCATTGCAAAACCAGAATTGATAATCATAGTCTCCATTGCACTTTGAAATTATGAACGTAAAAAGAATCAGATGACAGAATACTTTCAAAGGTTACGATTCATGATAATAAGTTTTCACTGAACCACAACTGAACTCAGAATATTAAAAAAGAAAACTAAAAAACCACCCAATTACAAGATAAAACGGCCAAGTAAAAGAATAGAGATAATTCTGCGCAGGTGTGAATTTAGGGCGCGCCGGTCTTAATTCGAACATTGAGTCTACATTGTTCGGGGGATGTTACAAAGAGCTGTGTCCACGCCATTAGCACCCATTGATACAGTCTCGGGTTATATCGGGGGTGTTTGAGAAACAAACCAAATATGACGGCAGAACTAGTTTCTACACCTGCGTCCTGCGTTTGCTGAGTAGTTTTAAAATCAACGAAGTCCAGTTTTTTACGGCAACCAAGGGCTATGTATGTACCAGCTGCGTAGTTTATGAAAAAAAAAACAATGGTTGAAACTAGTTCATGTTTGTTTCAATTGATTACTATTCTGATGGTTATGTATGTACCTAGCTAGAACATTTCAGGTATCTAACTTTATTTATATTTTTGATGAGGTTTACGATAGCAGTATTAAACTACTTCAACTCTATGTCTGATTTAAAAAATTTGCCAATTTAATTTCGTTAAAATATACGTTCCCGAACGATGCGAATACAGTACGTCCCGACCCCGACCGTTGGACGTGCACGACATTATTTATTAAGACCGAACTCGTGTCACCAGCAATAACCAAACTGCTACATGTAAAACAGATTTGAGAATTTTCTCCTCCAACTCCGGATAAATGTTCCAGAATTTATGTGGATAATCCTTTGCACAAAATTGGACCTTATGCTATATAACCACTGTAAATAATATTGTGTAGGTTTCATAATATATTTTCCTCAAAGTTGTGTTTTTTTCCTAGAAACCCTACTTTTTCCTGTGGTTATTAATACTGGACTAATATAACAAAGTGGAAAGTTTTGTTAGTGTGTTTAGGGCTCGTAGACCCGTTGTTGATCCGATTGACCTCCACAATCTGCTTATAGAACAGTGTCGCAGGATAAAACAACTACCACTGGGCTTTTTGGACGGCTGTTAGTGTTATAAACAACGCAATGTTTTTGGGTGCTACCACAAAAAAGAACTGAATATTTTTCTTATAGACCTTTCAAAAACACCAATAGACTCCCAAAACAAAAAAGAGCTTAAATTAAAAAAAATGTCCTCGTAATTGAATTCTAAACTTCAATATAGTCGAGTTTGGGGATTCAAGTTAATGAATTCGAACCGTTCGGCTGGAGTCGCGGCCGGCATCGATAAATACCTACCAGGATGCGACAATAGCCTGTATATTTGTAAGTAGTTTGTACTGGATCGCAATATTTTTTTTTTTTGTTCTTTAGTACAGGGCTTTTGAATGTATTTAAATAGTAACATGGATTTGGAACCAATGTTGGTGAAGCATATCACCGAGTTGGGGCCTTGGCAGCCAGGTGATGTATTTGATCAATAGAAAGAAAGTTAAAATTGTCTACTAAACGTAAACCGAGGACATATTATTATGAAAACATGAAATCGAAACTACAAAAATGACATTTTTTGTCTCGATATTTTACATTCCACCACAATGTTTCTAATAACTATTTTTTGGTGGATTTTAAAATACTTGAGAAGGCGATGAACCGAGCAATAAAAAGTTAGTATTTATTAATTTCGATGATTTACGTAGGGGAGTCAAATTAGGCAGAGAGAAAATATCTTTGTGAAAACTATGGCTTTTTAGAAAATAAGAAACATACATTTTTTATTTGATTGTCCCACTGTAAAAGTCGCAGTAATCGAAAACTAACCCTTCGTCACCCTCCCTTATTGTTAAAATAGAAAACAATATAAAACCAGGACATCGTCTATAATTTTGTGGAACCCCCACAATTAATATGGCCATAAATTTATAGTGACACGACACATTATGGTATCTATAGGGTAACGTTATATTCGGTACGCAGCAGGATACGAAACCATTACGTACAGATTATATAGAAAAAAAAATAGTGACCTGGTTGGTTTAAAACAGTATCAATTAGCATCGTTATTAGTATTACACTTTCTTTTTTTAACAGTATTTAAAAACTATAAGAGCTTTAAAATAATAAGTAAATAAAATACGTGCGTATCTTTAAATTTTAACTATAATTAGTATGTATTTACATTAATAAATGATACCTAAGCTGCGATAGAAACAAACAGGAATAATTTAATTAATATACCTAATGCTCGTTATTACTAACTAAAAGCTGATTTGAAGCACTTTATGAAAAATATGTTTTCCTTATTTTGCACACAATAATAACGTGAACTATATCGCACAAGGAAAATATTTTGTTTACTGGAATTTGAGCATCATGTTTATTATTTTAATGAACTCGATTATACCGGGAAACTTATGTGTTATATTTTGCCTACAGTACATAGTAGGTTATAACCTAACATGTACTACAGCAGCATCTATACCTACCTGTTTATAAAAACGACTTGTAATTATAATACCTGTCTGTAACCAAGACATAATTTGGGAAAATACATAAATTATACTTTTCGTATCGAACCCTGGTACCTAATTTTATTGTTAGGTTGTATTTCTCCTATATCGTAGGTTCCTTTACAAACATAGTAAATCACATATACAAACACACAGGGCCGGGACCGCAACTTACAACTATACATTATAATAATTTATTCAAAACTTTAAAGTCCAAGAACTCCACGACCTCATCCCACCAGCCCCCTTTTATCATCGCACATCTAGACGCACGGCAAATTACCATCTTTACCTTATTGCTATACCAGCAATTCGCACTAAGCGTTTCCAAACGTCTTTTATAATGCGGACAGCGAAGGAGTGGAACTCTCTGCCTGCGTCTGTGTTTCCGAATACATACAACCCTAATCTCTTCAAAGTTAGAGTGAACAGGCTTCTCCTGGGTAAGCTCGCTCCATCGTCGACCTTGTCTTAGTCACTCCTAACCTAGACTGAGGTCAAGTCCGCAACTAGCTTATTTAAAACAACCATTAGAACAACAATAGTCAGTAATTGCGAATGCATTGCAACGATGACTGTCATAGTAAAGCTCATTTCATATTTGGGAGGGTCCAAAACAACGGTGGGATAGTCCGGGGTCGGGTCGAGTCCCGGCGGGCTGTCAATGCCCCGTAATCATAGACACACATTCCCACGACGGAATGAGAATGACAGACTCCACGTTCCACACAACAATAGAATATGTGGGTAGGACAAAGATAATTGATTCGAAGAATCGTGTAAACAACTAATTACTTTCAAACAGAAAAATACTAACCGCTGTTTTTTTTTGGATAAGTTTTTTATATTTTATTTTACCCTTTTCAGTTCAACAATTCAACCTAAATTCTTGTCAAATACGTAACCCGTAGGTAGGGTATTGTTTATGTGGACGATTTGATTACCGGTAGATAAGTGAAAAATGTTCATAAAATAAAAACTGCTGAACCAAATTGAAAGAAAATTTTATGGGACCAAATGACAGATAAACTGCAGCGAACAAAAAAAAAACGTTTCACCCAGTCGTAAGTTATAACGTAACAAACACACTCGAAATGAGAACCTCCTCTTTTTTTGAAGTCGGTTAAAAACCTGATGATTTTCGAATTC
Source organism: Agrotis exclamationis (assembly GCA_950005045.1). NCBI lineage: Eukaryota > Metazoa > Arthropoda > Insecta > Lepidoptera > Noctuidae > Agrotis > Agrotis exclamationis. Next base: position 12,147,036 of record OX465419.1, read on the forward strand.
TTCGTCTAAAAAAAAGTCGTCTAAAAAAATCATACTAAAAAGAATGCAAAAGTTACGCAAGCAAATAAAGTAGCGGTGTGATTTCATGATTTGACTAGGGAATCAAAGTTTATTGGGAGAAGTTTGTATTTTTATACAAGAAGAAACGACTTTGAAAACTCCGAGATTGTTACTTTATGAATTCTTTGTTAATATTTTAAAAAAGTTTAAGGCTTTAGGCAGATGTTGGTGTTCGAGTACGATATTATAGGCCCCCTGGTATAATATGCAAAAAAGAACTTCATTATTATCAAAATCCCTTGCCTTCCTCAATAAATGGACTATCCAACACAAAAAGATTTGTTCCATTCGAACTAGTAGTTTCTGAGATTAGCACGTTTAACCAAACAAACTCTTTAGCTTTATAACATTAAGGGCGCGTATTCTGAAAGTTATCAACGTCGCAAATAGCTGTCAAATATTTACAAGTTTTAATTAATTTGGCAACGTGACTGTATGGAAATAATAAATATGGCTCTGTAGTGCACTAAAAGATTGATTAGGGAATGCAATTATTAATATCGTAACACCGAATATACACCGTGTTCTTCACGTTATCCATAAACTTTAGCAAATACTTCTATGGCTTTTACAAATCAAATCCAACAAAGGAAGTAGTACTTAAAAAGGCTTCGTTACAAAGATATTTGTAATTTCATTTAATGAAATTTAATTGAGCTATGCAGTGAGAAAGTATCTTAATTTGAAATCTATCAAATACTATTTGCATTTCATTTGTTTCAGCCCGCCAAATGTTATGAATGACGTTGCCAATTCGGATAAAGAGGCATGCATATCGGGTTATTTACGTCTAGGTATTTAGTTTGTATGAAAATTAACAAAAAATAAAAAATAAGAATTTATTAATGTGTCCATAATGAAAAATGCTTACTTCCGTGGTTTGAACATCTGGTCGAAGTTTATGTACCTATATCGTCCGGAACACGGTGTATAGTTTTAGATGTAAAAAAGTATTTTTGTACTTTTTTTACTTTAACAAATGCCTTTTTTACACCTGCATCGGTTAAAACATCAAATTCAGTATTTTAATTGCAATCCTATATAAATTATCAGTGCACTACGGAGCCATATTTCTTATTTTAATATAATCATCATCATCATCAGCCTTTAAATGTTCCCACTGCTGGGACACAGGCCTCCTCTGAGAGGAGGAGAGAGAGAGGAGTCCTCTCTGTGAGAGGGAGTGGGCCGTAATCTACCACGCGGGCCCAGTGCGGATTGGTAGATGTCACATGTCTTCGAATTTTTGGTTCTAGGACATGCCGGTTTCCTCACGATGTTTTCCTTCACCGTTTTGAGAGCAGTGGTGTTGAAATAAATTACACAAAGTAATGCGCCTGACTGGGTTCGAACCCACGACCTACAACTCGTAAGTCGAGGCCAATACCACTGGGCCACCACTGCTCTATTTTCATATAATAAAAATGCCAAATTAATTAAAACTTGTTATTATTTGACAACTATTTGCAACGTTGCCAACTTTCAGAATATGCGCTCTTAAGTATAGATTAATGAAAAGCTTTCTGCAAAAGTTATCTATTAAAACCTCATAAAGTTTTATAATTCATTGTATCTATGTATAACAGAGTCACAACACCAGGAAGTACGGACACGCCGCCATGTTTTATTCCGTTTTAAAAACGTTCCATTTCTCGAATCGATGTGATTCGATACTGAATAATGTCTTTTGATACGTCTCGCTTTATGAAGCTCACGGCTCTCCGCTATTTTCCCGTTTACGATTTATTTGCGTTGCCTCATAGTAGAGTTTACCTAGATATTCTTTTCATTTTATTCAAGCTTTGAGCTGTTTTTAGTCTGTCTGTGTTTTCATTTCTGTAACTTATGTTTTTCTGAACGTTTATAAATATAATGAATGTAAGTTTAAATACCTAACTGAGGCATAAAGGCGAGTTTTCACGGTTTTTTTTTTTGACGTAAATAAAGAACGCTGGAACTTTGATATAAAATTAGTTCCTCAGTCGTGCACTAGAGTGCGCTTTTTATTTTCCGTACAATTTACACCGTAAAGCTGAGAACATATTATCGGACGCGTCCGTCAGAGTTCGGACGACCCTCTTCGGATGCACAAACATCCAGCCGGCCAGATTCTGTTCGGACGTCCGAACGCTCAAGGTCACGTCCGCGTCTTACGACCGACAGTTTGCACAGTGTAGTATTAAATGTACTAGCTAGATAATGAGTAAGCCGCGTCTTTCAGCCGCGGCTGACGGACGCGTCCGATAATTTGTTCGCAGCTTAATACTTGAAGTGCGCTGTACACCCAAATACCTACGTAGAATTCAGGCTAACGAGAATAAACAATTTCACTATTCACAAGCGTATAATGAATTGATTATAATGCTGATCGTATTCATTTCACGTTGTAGGCGTAGCTTTATCTTTAGTTACCAAATATTATTTTTACGTTAGTAATTTAAGCCTGTTGGGAATTATATTCCAAATTATCATAACGTTATTCATGAATATCGCACTCGCAGTTTTCTTTTATGGAATCTCTGGCTTGTAATTTAAAATCACACATAGCTGTCGCTAACAGAAAACAATCATCTAATTATTGGAAAACCACATAATTATCTTTACCGTTCACAACTATCAAGGAAACCAAGCACCTGATTTCGTCATAGAAACAAATTGCATACGATAAGTGGCGTTTCGTACAAGGTGCGGTCTACCACGGCTGGCGTGTCATACGAAATTGGGCTTTATATTGAGATGCATAAGAGTTATGAAGATTTGAGTTAGAATGTAAAGTGCAAGCGTGTGGGTCAGTCATACCGAGGTCGCTGCCAAATGTCAGGTAGACAGGATCCGTGTCATTGTCACATAGTTTGACTAAACTAATCAAAGAAGTTGTCTCTCAAACTGAAGTTGAACCTAGAAAGTTTGTGTTAGAACTTATTTAAAGTAATATCTTGATTTGTTTTTGGTTTTAATATTAGTTTTTGGAGCCAATCGCTTCAACTAGGGTTGGAGACTTCCAACATGTTGATAGATGGATTACAGTCAAATTGAAAATGACGTCTACCTTTCAATTTTTTATACGCATTAATGCCTGCGTCGCAAATCGAACATTCCCTGAAGCCAGGCAAACTTTGATGATTCTAGGTCGTGATTTAACTTAGTAGTATACATATAACGTTATTCATTTATCATTCTAATAACATTGTTCATAAATCACTATCGCACAACTGTCAAACTACAAGTTCTACATAGACACATGTTTTGATGTTGGCCCTAAGATGTTGGCCCTAGATGTTGGCTAAGCTCTAGTAACTTTGAGTAGTACTAGGGGTCGATAGTACACACGGCTACACAACAAGCTATGCAAAGTATGCAAACCAGTACCATGTAAAAAAAAGGTTTCTGAACCCTAAAAACATTGTTATAAAACCAAATCCGACTCATCCATCATAAGTGCGTAACACACGAACATAAAAACGGCTATCAATCAATTAAGAGAAAAGCCTTCTAACCTCAGCCTCATTAAATTCTCAAAGGTCAGAGGCCACAGTCATTAAAGACCGGTACTTAAAGAATGTGTGAGGAAAATCTTCATCACGAGTGAATCGATTTACATAATGGCTGCAGTAAATTACAGTGAAAGATAATGCGGGTATGTAGGGGTCCGAGACGCGACGACACGATACTGGAGGTGAGTATCTTTTCGTGTATGATAGAAGTATGATTTCTAAGTGTGATATGAAGACTCATCAAATGAGTCCTCCAGGCTTGGGTTGAGCAGAAGGGACTCTCAGACTCGTACTGAATAAAATCCTGCTGGGTTGTGAGGTGGAGGCTATCCTCTCCCTCACGCATTCTGCCTCCTGCTTTGCTAGCATGACAGGAGCAGGAGGTGAATGCTTGCTGCTTCGTCTCACCCCGCAGCATGGCCTCATCCATGTCCGTGAACCTGCGTCAGGTGGAAGGTAAGGACGTATTTTAGAAGAATTGCAAATGACGTTGCTAGATATTCACGAAGTGAATCAATAGGAATATTGCTAAGTGACCGTTTTAGAACCACTCGCTCTAATGCAATAGACATTCAATTGATTAACTAGCCAGGTCTCGTCCTCGAACTTATTGAGAAATATTCAGTTACTACAATAGGACTATGTGGAACAACATTTTATATCAATCAGCTGACATACAGTCAGTTGTCTGACAAATTCACCATATTTATTGACCGTCGAAACAGTTTTAGTAACTCGTTACAATTTCAGCTATTTAACAAGCATTCGTTACACCTTTGGTGAGTAATTGTTACAAAATAAGCGAGTAAACTTTACTAATCGATTCACAAAACATTTGTTAATAGTTAGTCAGGAATGTATGTCACGATTCCATGGTGTGTCCGTCGACCGTCACCATAGTGTACTTAGATAACGATGAAAGTGTCCAAATGTGATATTATGCAACACCTATTTAAGTGAGACTGAATAACACCAAAAACGTTACGTTACCTATCTCTATTCAGTCGACAGTGGCGCTTGCGCAACCAATACGATTGCTTTGTTCATCGTTGTGTTCTGCGAAAGTAGAACAAATATATTTTTCTAATGTTAATCTCAGTCAGCTGCTTAGTGGTTTTGGGACCAAAGGAACTTGTGTTAAATACATAAAAATTTAAAAATCAATTAAATCTAGTCTGATATTCAACTGTATCCGGTTCGACTGGAAGCCGAGCCCAAGATAATAATTGGGGAAAGGACAGGCGATGCTAAACTAACAGTGAATCCTAAAGACGTAAAATCAAAACAAAATTAGAACTAGAAAATAAACAAACTTAAAAAATTGTACGCTTCCACCTACGCACATAAACAAAGAAGTGTTTATTACGACAAATCATTAAATTACAAAACATGAACGTTAGACGTTCCGTGTTATGACAATTTTCATGTAAATGTTAGGATCGCGTGCATCAGTACAACGACATGGTACAATTAGTCCGACGATGATAGACCGGTGCGTGTTCCAAACTATTCAGATCTGAAGCATAAACATGGCCGTAATACGCAAAACTAATAAACACTTGATACGCATGGGACGTGTGTGCCACATTAATAGTAAAAGCTTTCTGGAATTGATGATATAAAGGACGTTATTGAGGTCTATCACGTTTTTATTAGTTATGTTTCTTTCTACACAAGGCTGTATTTCCAGTTACTTAGATGTTTTACAAATATTTAAATCGTTAGGTATCCTCATCATGTATGAGAGGCTGCATGAAAAAGTATTCGCTCTAAAAAAATATGGCTGACATATTATGGCATGAAATATTAGACACGATTTTCAAATGTGATTGTCATGGAAACAGAAACTTCACCATTTTATGGAGCGCTAGGATAAATCTAACAATTTAAATATTTACTTTTTAACCGACTTCGTTTGTTACCTCATTACTTGCGACTGGGTGAACCGATTTTCATGATTTTTTTTTTGTTTGAAAGCTGGTGCTTCCCGTGTGGTCCCATTGTCACCATTTCAATATCTGATGATTGGATCCAGGAGAAATCGAGGGAAACCCTCAAATTTTATAGGCCGACGCACCGTTTTTCGCAAATATTATGAAGTAATTTAAGGACTTGCGTATGGTAACCATCATCTCATGTAGCTGAGCTGATGATGGAAGGTACAACTCCTTAACAGTAAGGAGTAGGCATCGACTGACTTAGTAAATTATTTTTATCATTAAGTATTTCAAAGCACTACAATTTAATAAAGGTCTGGAGTATTATCTGATGATGGAGCCGAGAGACAGTCGAGGGAACTCCTCAACGATTCACAGCAGCTATCTTGTGTTTGAGCTTGATTAATTTGTTTTGATAAGAACTTTACACCTAGATGAGTTGTAACTGTTATTAGGGGTCTGATGACGAAGACGAAGGACAGTTCAGGGAATTCCTCAACGGTTTACAGTAGCTACCTTGTGTTTGGACTTAATTCATTTATATTGATGAGAACTTTGCACCCATATGGGTTATTGTTCGATGCAGTATACCTGCCATTTGGTCCCAAAAAAAAAAACATTTATTTTGGTGTTCTTGCTTATTGGGGACATAAGCGATGTTATAACCGGTGCTACGGATAGTAAAATTCTAGTGCATATGTAAGAAAATTATGTATTTGACAAGAATTTGGGTTGAATATTTAAACTGAAAAGGATAAAATAAAAAAGTTTTTTAAAAAAATCTAACCGACTTCTAAAAAAACAACCACGAAAAAGGGTAAAATAACCTACCAAAAAACTTTTCTTTCGGAAGTCGGTGGCAAAAAAGTCAATGAAATATAAAAGCAAAGCCACCGACTTCCGAAAGAAAAGTTTTTTGGTAGGTTATTTTACCCTTTTTCGTGGTTGTTTTTTTAGAAGTCGGTTAGATTTTTTACACAATGTTTTTATCACTACAATAAATAACCTCTGATCGTTTGCATTGCTATTATGCAAACGGATCTAAATGCGGGTGGCAATGTTACTAAGGTCGTTTATTGATTAAAGTTTAAACATTTATGTTATATTGATCACAATCTAAACGAGAATAAACGTGACTACTACTAACTAACGTGGGTACACAACCCCAATTAACTTTTCGTTAACTTTTTTTTAAACTGTTGCAAATTCTCTTTACATTTTCTTAATTAGGTATTTTTTCTATCAAAAATTGATTGGTTGGAGAAAACGGACATCTACATTTGCCAGAAGGCATCTTGATGGAGCAGAGAAGAGTAAACCAAGTCAGCAAATTATGGTGTCTTTTATAGCGGCCATACACCATACTGCCTATCGTACAATCGGCATGACGATCGATTTGATCAAATTGGCAGTTCGTCCATATACACCATACACCATACTGCCTATCGTACAATCGGCATGACGATCGATTTGATCAAACTTCAATTCGGCAGCAGTGATGCCAACTTAGCAACTTAATAGCTAGATCTAGCTATTATTCGGTGACAGACAGCTACAATTTTATAAAACTTGTGGCTTAACTTTTTAGCTACTTTTTTACCGACTTGTTTTATCCCACTAGTGGGAATCAGTTGGTAATACAAGTGAAAGTGAGTTCAATCGATTTTCGACTTTATTGACATTTATGCAAACACCGGATTTTAATGAAGGAGCAATGTTAGCTAACGAGAATGTGAGAAAAAACAAACTAAATTTTGAATGTCAATAAGGTCGAAAATCGCTTGAACCTGTTTTTTAACTTGCTTAACGATAGCAAGTTAAAAAAAGGTTCAGGCGATTTTCGACCCTCCATTCCATTCCACTCCACTCCACTCCACTCCACTCCATCGCAGTCTGTAAAAAGTGTCGTTACAATTTTTTCCGCCTAGCCCCCTTTCGCAACGCGCCATAAGGAACTTCGTTCCAAAAAAATATACGTTTCGAATTGAGAACCTCCTCCTTTTTTTACGTCGGTTAAAAAGTAGCTACCGAATATTAGCTAGATCTAGCTATAAAGTTGCTAAGTTGGTATCACTGCTGCCGATTTGAAGTTTGATCATTCCGATTTGATCAAATCGATTTGATCAAATTGGCATGATCAAATCGATTTGATCAAATCGGCATGATCAAGCCTATTGTTATGCCAATTTGATGGATTCCACGCCCACACACGGTCAAATCTAACTGATCAAATCGGCAGCGTCATGCCGATTGTACGATAGGCAGTATGGTGTATGGCCGCTATAAGTTATTCCTCGTGTCACTTTAAACTGTTCCTCTATCCAGGCTGTACTCTGCTCATAGACGTAATGTAAATATTACAAGAGTTCGTGCACAGCCACAAATGAGTTTCTGAAGCAATTATTTTACTTCGAAACAAATCATAAACCAACTCTTAACGTAGTCATTTAACTTTCCAAATCATGAGATAGTTAAAGAAATGGAAATTACGAGATGTTACGCAAACAAAAACATTTAACCATTGTGACTCATAGTAGGAAAATGACGTCGAATGGACACTCGAAATGACAAAATAATTTCTTATCAAGCCTGTCGACAGCAGTACAGACAGTAGTTGGCAAAGGTCCTAAGAAACCCTTACATAACAAAAAGGAAAACGAGGCAATAGAACGAAGACAACATGTTTATCAAGCAATTGAACCTAAGAACGAGAACGTTAAGTTCATTGAACATTTTAATGAAGTAAACATAAATTCAGATGTAGGTACGGAGAACATTCACTTCGCTTGACGTCGAATTCCATCTGTAAATTCAATTACAGTTGACAAAGCGTTAACTTACTCGCCTTGGATAGTAAGACATTCGACACCGAGTACTTTCACCGAGCCGTGTCGACTTGCCTCAGTACTGGCGCTAGCAGAAATACTGGCAGAAACTCTGCTGCTCTGATTTGTAAGCTCATGAATTCATGATCTAACTGATCGAACACATAGTTAGTACTCATTGTTAGGTAATTCTATTTAAGTCAAGACCGGTCAGTGTTTGTAATTTTCATTGTAGTGTTTACAGTTAGTATTCTTCGATGTAAGCCTATTGGTAGATTATTATCTAGAACCTTACTCGTTTCACAATATTGAAACATCAACAGTTACGTGACACTACAGTAACTGATATTGTTTAATAGTCTGCTATCGTCATTATGTTTCACTTTTATAATGTTTCATTTCTGCCATAAACTCATAAGAGAGAAACTAAATAAATACACTGCTCGGAGATCGCAATTATTTTCAATATGCTGCAGATTATTTCGTTATGTGTAATGATGATGATGCGATATTACTGCTACGAGTACTAACTGTATCTATTTAATTTAAATAGCTCTGTCCTTCATTCTATTTGTTTCAATTGACATCGTCTTGAGTTTCAAAATTAATACAACACATTACATTCATTATAATAACGCCACTATCTGCAATATCACTTACAAACTACCTACTATTGTTTCATCAGTTGCAAACTTATTCAAAACATATTTGCTTACTATCACTTTTATAATCTATTTCACAAATGAAACTAGACCTGAATTGCGTTATAATCTATGCCTCGTTCAATACAATATACACGTATAAGATTTCGCAAGCTTGCTCCAGTAACTGGCCAAGTGCCTACTACACCGTGTAAAATAGCGTAAGTAATGTCCTTCACACGTAATATTAATCTTGTAAGAAAGAAATCATATCCTCAATGAGAAGTTTACTGAGCAATAATATTCATTTTAATTACTGTTTTAGTCGAGGTCCGTTTGTTGAGTAAACTATTATTACAAGTTTATTGTTTCTTCGATAGAATGATAGAACATCTGAAACTTCAGCTAACTAGTACTGCTCTAAGTACTTATGGATTCTAAATTATGGAATAATACATTCCAAGTACTCGTGTAACTTGCTTAAGATAATTATTTAATATTTCAATTATGTATTCTGAATTTATGATGGAATACTAGGAGGAAATTGTGTCCTTATATCAATGTTTCAGAGGCTCACAAATAAAAACTAAATATGACATAAGATTTGTGTAGACAGACGGACAATGCACTCGGAAATTGGATTGCCTCTGGGCCGAGCATCGTCCGACGTCGAATCGTAATTGGCCGTTCGACTCGCTTCAGTCACGAGGCGAGCGAACAATCTTGAGCTCACTCCAGCCACAAACACACCAGCACAAACATACCGGCTATTGTGATACAATCAAAGAAATTAAATTACGATTTATTTGAAAAACGAACAGAAAGCCTTTACACTCTCACAACAAAAAGAGCTCTAACCTTGTAAACGTTATTGTTAGACTGCCGACATGAACATTAAGTAAATCCACTTCGAGTCGCAAGTTTAGTTTCCAATACCGATGATTTTCTGGCGGCTTTGGCGCGAGGCCCGAGCCATTAGGATGTTGGCAGAGCGCCAACATCGCTCGAGGTGCAACTATTTATTTGTAAGCTCAACATTCAAGGAAGTGTGGAATCTTGGAATAGAAGCCACGTGGAGTGTCGACCCGCTAGAAATAGTGCGAGGGAATTCTTTATCCAAAATGATTAAACAGTTTTGGCAAAGTATCGTGGAATATTTATTATGGTCGTTACATAGAACAGCAGATTTATGGAAAATTATATGACACGTTCATCATAATCTTGACTGCCATAGTTGCATGGTGTTGGGTAATTTTGTGTGTAAATAAAATAAAAAAATACGCATTATTCACGGATGTGGCGAAGAAGCACATTTCGCGCAACTGCGTACGCGCCGAGGTTTCGCAATGGCCAGCGATATTGACCGACAAACCACATTTCGAGGACAGAACTGTTTACTACTCGAACACAAGAAAATTTCGCTTGCGAATACTTGCGACACGAGAATTATTGAAGGCGATAAAATGTGAAAACGAGCGTTTATTATGTCCTGAGTTTCAAAATAGAACTATTAAGAGCGCTAACACCTAAAATCCACAATCTGGCACTGCGATGTATAAAGACAAAACTTTCATTTATATGGCAGCTGAGTAAATAACACATCACTCCACAGAAACTAAGAGACAACATAAATTGATATAGCCTTAAATAAACACAGTGCTATAAGTAATTACTACTGCCTTGTTTATATTTGTTTACTTAACATAATTTTAGAAGAAAATCTCAAACTTCCAGATGATGTAGAAATGGCGGCCCTTAACGTTATTAGTCGTATGCGTGTTAATGCGATGCACTTTGCCGTCATTCTTTTTTTTTCTGATTGTACAATAGCTCATTATCACCAGATGTTAACTGTTGACAACGGTAGTCATGACTGGGAACCGTTTCCTACGTATTCAATGAAAAAACTGCATGAAACAACGGACGTCATTCTGATTGATGGTTAATCTATCCGTTGGTAAAAGAAAAAATACATGTAACTATGTAGCTTCTGCCCGCGGATTCGCTCGCGTGGAGGTTAGAAACTGTCCCAAAGACTGATATTATTATATTAAACCGACCCTGCTACGTCTGTTTTGTACATAATATCAACCCCAAAAACACATCCTTGGGAAAATATCCCTCCATCGAATTTCGCCTATGAAATATCTACGTCCTAAAAAAACCCTATGCAAAATTTTAAACCTTTCGCTTTTTAGATTGAAAACATGAAATACAACTTCAAAAATATTTAACCAATATTGAAACTTGTTTTCATGGTAAGAGTTAAAAAAAGCATTAATGACAAAGCTAATTAACAAGTACAGTTAGATGAGTCGTTAACACAAGTTGTTGTATTTATATTTAAAGAACTCGTCGTTTAATTAACCGATTGACAGTGAACAATGATAAATACCGTAAGTAAAGACATAAATATATCGCAGTGGTGTGTTGCTGAGATGCATCGGCCCACATAATAGGCGAGCGCACAGGCGACCTACACGGACCTTGTTACGATGTGGGACGCACACATACGTACAGACACACGCCAAACAGAGACAGAACTAAGACATTACAACTCATTTATATTCGATTGTTGACAACCCACATTAATACAACCGACATTAAAATAGTTCTATCGAAATAGTATTTCCTTTAAACGACAGCACTCGATTTATTATCCAATTGTTTACAAATATGAAACTCTAATTCATATTCCCTTAAGAATCTGTAGTATAGATACTTCAATAGCAGTCCAGAAGTCGAAATAAGTTACTAATATAAGAGTCTGAGTCCAGAATCTGACCTTTACTGTTATTTATTCGTTTGAAATTGCAAAGCCATTGGATAAACCAATTTGAAGATTTATAAGCCAAAGTTGTTCGGGATACTCTATTAAAAAAATTGTATTTGCTGATATTTTATGCAAAGATAAACCTTTTAGCTTTATAGGGTTAATAAAACATTCTCATAGAGAAATAAAACTTAAAGGCACTCCAAAATCTGAATATAGGTACATGATAGTCTAAAGAAACAAGATGATAATTTCGCCAAAGAGGGTGTTAATACCGATATAGCAAACACTGCAAGAGAGGAAAACGAAGACATGCGTCGTTTGCAAACAAATTAGAATACAGACAAGAGATGATTCTAAAACAGTTGTCCACATCATGAACCCGCACTAAAATTTGAAAAAAAGCATTAAAACTTCCTATCAGTTCGAACAAATGCTCGAGTTCCCAATACATTGATACACAATTAAGTGGTTATTCGTACCACTTACACCGCTATCTCGCAACTGGGCCGCAATGTATGCAATCAACATCTCCATTGGAAGCAATCAATATCTATGTGAGTATTAGTTTATCGATGAACGTTCTCTAATCGATTGTAACGAGCATTTTAGTGCCTTTAATGTTCCTTGTTGCCATTTACGTAATAGATGTCTCTATTAGTTAGGTATGTGTTATTTTATTGCTGTTTGTGGCTACCGATAAAAAAGTGTAGCGAAATTATCTTGTATCGAGTACTTCATATTCAAAATGAAGAAGTAACTCAATTATCTTCAAGTCTTACTCCTTCGTTAATCAAATTATTCTCAGGATCGTTTATTGGATCATCCAACTGTTTGATTTCAAGCAGTTTGTCGATTGAATTTATATTTATCAATGAATTCATAGAGACCCGAATTATACTCTGTTATTGTATCAGAAAGGGGATTGCCAATTCAATTAATAAAATATAAATCCATTAAAAAATATATTGCTACACTTGCAGGTTAGGTTTGGTATCTTATCCAAGTGCACGGTGCACTAAAATCTTGCTAGGTTTTATTGAACACGATCCGACTTATGTTTGCTTCAGCCTCAATGCCGCCACTTTCCACCATGTGCCTCAAACCTGTTTCTGTTACCACAATGAATACTAGTACTAGTGTTTCTAACTCAATAAGCAGGTTTAACTACTTTTTTAGTTGAACTTCCTAATGCTAATGAATGTTTTGCTTCCTTCGCTTCATTTCCTTAAACTTTTTCAGAATATTTTGGATGTGTATTATCTTTATCTTCCTTTGTATGATCTTCGAGGATTTCTTTGTTTAGACTGTCCAGTTTTTATGTGATGCCCTTGCTTTAGTTACAGCTGTTTTTTTTTGTATCTTTTAAACTTTAACTGCGTCAGACATTTAAAGTGAGTCGTTTCAAATTATGCAGTTTCCAAATATCACAGCAGTTGCTTTATCAAAAGCCTTGAGCCCACGTGTCGAGTCACGTTTTAATAAATATTTCAATATCTTTCCAACCGCAGTAAGTCGTTAAACTAATCTTGCTTGCTTCCAAGATTTCTCGTCGAGAAGCAACTCTGCTTTCTTCGATTATAGATCAAGTGAACGTAACCCGGGGTTTACTTCGGTATCACTTCTGACTTCTTACGAGATATCATTAGAAATTATATCGTCTGCTTAAAACTTAAGCCATAACACCTGGTGATAAAGTTGATTGTGCGAGACTGGAAATAAAAGAAAGAGTTAGATTTGGCGCAGCTTGGGAGAGACCTATTCCAGTCAGGACAATTGGTCAAACTGCTGATTTGCGCTGTTTTTAGTAAGTATCAAAAGAAGATTCGAGATAGTCGATTAATGTGGTGCCAACATTGAATCCTTAAAACTGTACCGCTAGAGACCTTGTCTGATATGTGTAAACAATCCGCTTACATAACGAGGCCACCCTAGTTAGCGCCCATTACTGAGCCGCTGAGCGTTTGGCATTGCATGACCGAAACAATTTCAATTACAAAAAAACAACTGCGTACGCCTGATGTGTAACGAATACATACACAATGTGTACATATAAACATAATAAAATATGTATTTGTTTCCCCATATTTGGTGGATGGAAACGATTGCAATATAGTGATATTGCTTGCTCTTTATGAAGACGAAGATAAAGAAATGTTGTACTCCATCAATAGTTGGATAATATTGGTTGTAGTCAACATACACGAAAAATTTACCAATTAGTAACCTATTCTAGACTCATAAGTACCTAACCTACACAAGTGTACCTACTCCGTGTAGCAAAAAAAAATTGCACTGCTTATAATTACCTATAACTGCCACATTTATTTCTTAAATATAATTTGCAAAGGCAGTATTTCTCGAGAATCACGCTAACTATTTAGTTGTGATTATGTTCATAGAATTTAACAAGTACACATTAAATTGCATCTTATTGTTGATTCATTAAATGCCCATTCTACACATGTTAACGATTCAGCTGTAAATATTATGCTTCTAGGTCATATTTTAATTAATGAGCACATCATCAACGTTAGTGCATTGAAGGCCAAGTCGTGTCTGCCAAGGTTGGATTTTAGTCAGTACGACAGTAGACTGTCCCTTTCAGACACAGAGCGAGAAGACTCATTTACTGATTTACAATCCAAAAAAAGAGCCAAGTAATCTGCTATACTAGATTTTATTAAGGAGTTGATACGTAGTAGGTAACTTCCTGACTAACAATTTAAGTGATAGAAGTTCTATACCCTTGTATAAATATTGAAAGTGGTCTAACTTCCGGGTCATTTCAATCTGTTGCGTGTGTGCTCCAAATCTTTTATCCGTTGACCTTTCTAATGTTAATTTATTTCGAATCAATACTAACGATGAGTATTTATTTATGTCTGACCAATTTTGTTTTAGGAGCTCGCCCTCATTTGGTTGATTTAACAGAAACCTGTCCTATTAATTAGTTGATCGTACATGACATGTAAAAATAAAACTGTTTATCCAATTTGTGAGGAAGTTGTATACATTGATCCAATTTTAATTGTGTATAACATCATCATATTTGTTGCATCCAGATTGGTACCTAATGTGTATTGTTCCAAAGGATGTCGTGGGTGGTCACTAATAGAGCTTGATTTATTTTAAAATTGAGAGGTCAGGAGATCAAGTATTGCTTCTTTTAATAGGGTCTGTTATTATTCAGTTGTGTGCATAACCAATCCTAAGAATACCACCGTCTTCTGTTTATTATAATCATCGATGTTTAGATTGGTGTTCAAGTATGTCTCTGATCAATGTTTATGATGCTAATCATAATGTGTTGTTCCCTTATTTTTTGATTTAGTGTGTTTTATAAATATTGCTCTCAAAGACGAGAGAGATTTAAATAACCGTTAACTTAAGTTTCGATGTCCTGAATTCAACAATTTGCAACATGTTGAATAGAAAATAAATTCTCGGCTTTCATTTGCAAGGCTATCGTCGACGCTCATTCGCTCCACTTTTCTTTAAAAACTTTCTGTTTGAGAATTAATCCTATAAAGTCTAGGCTATTAGAAATGCATTTAATTTTTAATGCGACACGTGGTTTATCAAACTATTCGTTTCTTTACGAGACGTGAACGTAGTTACTAAGATCATTACATAACATGTTAAACAATGACTTCAATTTCAATTCAGTCGTTGTAATATTCATTTAGTGATATTGTATGTCCATTCACATCATATGTATATGAGATTGTATAATAATTTTAATAATAGCTCAGTAACATAAATATATATTTAAACTTAACAAAAGACTTCAACGCACGATGTCATGGGTATCATGTGGAGTGCCTGCATGCTACGTTTTCAAAAAAATTTGATGCCATAGTTGGTCATATGCCCAGAATACTAATTTGTAATGAAACAGTAGATTTGCGTCAAATTTAATTTGTTTACCAGTGTCTGCATGAAGCCTTATTGATAACATTGTTGGTAGCCCTAGGTTCTTTTTGTATTTTACCAGTTTGTCTCTTCCATTAAACAAAATTCTGAACCTTATCCGAAACATCAATTTTCTTTGCGGTTATTTATTTTACTTTCTGTGTCATGCAAGAGAGATCGTGTGAAAGAAAAGCTGGGTCTAGCTCTGAATATTCACTTAGGTGGTCCTCAAGTAGGTCAGATGTGCAAACGCAGACGTCTAAATGTTATGCCACTATTGTATTCACCTGAGAGGAATTGGCTGGAAGGGGAAGCGATGTGCAGGCGGATGCACGGGTGGATGCACTGCCGGGTGCGGGGCCAGTATAGGCGCCGGCGGGTGCACCGGCACTGGATGCGGTAGTGGTGGCGGCGGCGGCAGCGTGCTGTACGGAGGCGGAGGCACATTCTCCAGCATCTCCGGCACCCGCGGCGCCCGCGCACGCCGCAGACGCCGCCGCCGCGCTGGCTCCTCCGTCTGGCATTCTGCACTCGCCACACTCCGCTCCCTCTCCGTCTGCACCGCACTGTTCACATTCACGGGCGCATCCTGCACCTCCACTATGTTCACGTTCACGTTTACACTGGACACGTTCTGTCGGCTCGGCTCGCCCGGGACGCGCACCGAGACCGAGTCCGACTTGCGCAGGCCGGGCGCGGGCACGGGCAGCCGCATATCGTTGTTGTGGCGGGTTGACGCGCGCGCATGTCGACCGCCGTGTGGCGACTGGTCGGCGCCCCCCGCGCAGTGCAGCGCGGTGTCGGTGCGCGAGCGCGCGAGGGGCGGCGAGCGGCACTCGTAGGGCTGCCACAGCAATGCGGACAGCGCCTCGGCGGCAGACGGCGGCGGCGGCGCGCCGACCACGCTCATCTCGTGACCGTGCTCCGCTGCCGCGCCAGCGCCGTCACCCGCCACCCGCCGCTGCCGACACCTGCTAACAAAACATTTCCTTTATTCCGTTCTATGCTGAAGATGCCAATACCACTGTACGATGAGCGCAAATTCTTGAGTAGGCTATGGGAAGTTAAATCTATGCCAGGACTAAGAACTTGCATCCCATCAAAAACATAAATGTGAAGTGAGAGCTAAGTTCAACATTGCTAAATGCCTTGGTTGTAAACGTCAACGACAAAAGAAGTAAGATCTAAATGGGTGCCAAGAAGTTCAATGAGAATTAAATATGTATGTATGTATGTACATATATTGAAGTCTAAGGTCGTGGTCAGTTTTCATAAATTTTGACATATATTATGTATTATGTACCTACTACCTATGTGATTTTTTTTTTCGATTTATGAAGTGGTCAAAAGTGGCTCCAAACTCTGAATGGTTCGTGTAATATAACACACAGTTCTGCTCGCAAATTCTGCTAACTTGAACTTGGCTTGACACTCTACCTAGATCTAGATCGAAGTGAAGAAATAATAAGAAAACAAGGAACACGAATCTGAGAAATTTCTCAAAAAGCATTTCGATCAAACCTACATTGATCATTTTAAATCTAGAACTACCTGGCATACCTATCTAGACAAAACTATGTTGTACTGAAAAATTACGGAACACTAAGCAATGTTGTCATTTTGCTTGACCGCAATATTTCATAGAGCCTTAGTTTGGGACAGTAAACTTGCATTTGGCGCATAATGGGGCTGTCACTTTGTTTGTTTGAAATTGAATAGATGCTTCTCTTCTTTCTCTTTAACTGACTACCTGAACTGCAATTGTTGTGATCTTGGGGTAGGCAACATGCGCAAGAAAATTTTGAGAAAGTATTCTTTTCTCAATACATAATTTATTTATTAATCTTAATATCGTCTAATTATATTACCTCTTCACTCGTGTTTTGAGACATACCTACCACAAAAAATATCTCCGAAAATAGGTACTAGACAATAAAAATACAATAGAAACTATTGGTAATTATAATCGAAGGTACACACAATATAAAATAATCTAAACGAGAAAGTTAAAAAACAAACTCATACAAAATTTCATCTCTTGACGAACCGATTTTAATTATACTTTGTACAAGTTATCAGACATTTTTTTTTTGAAAAAAAGTAACAGAAAAATTAGAAACAGAGATTTGGAATAAATGTTCCTCAATAACTTTTAAGACCTATGCATCCTGTCTATGCTAACGAAGTTTTATTAAAATCGATACCATTATTTCGAAAATAAGGACTAGAAAGTTTGTATGAAATATCGTTCATCGTTCTCTTAAAAGTCTAAGCCCCTTCGTACACAACGCGACGCAAGTCTCCGATACCTTGCGACTTCGAAATCCAGGCGACTATCGCAATAAAAATCCAGAGAGGTTCATATACAGGCATGCGTCAATTGATACCAAAGTCGTAAGGAATCGGAGACTTGCGTCGCGTTGTATACGAAGGGTCTTAGACTTTTAAGAGCGCGTACTCCGAACAAAGGCCATACCTAAGCTTTGTTTTCAGAACTGACATGATAATAAATTGAATCACGAAAACGCTGTAACATGCACGAACGACATGAATTCTTCAGTGCTTTCTTGGCGTTGAATCAAATTCTGAGAAATTAGTATCCATTAAAATTACACTTGAGATTAAATTAATCCAAATTGAGGAAGTTCTTAATAACTTCCTACTTAGGGGCCATACATAATAACAAGATATTCATAATTACGCTCGCTAATTCCCCTTAACATTACGTGTTATGATCGTAAGTAGAAATGTACATTATCTTTGAATCTGTGAAAAGAGTATGTTTGAAGTTGTGTGTGCTCCGCTGCCCCTTGCATTACGTAACTTGCTGTCCGCTCCACTTCCAACACGCATGTTGATGTAGCGGTCTCCTTATCATTTTACTTTTACATTTACTCCAAAAACTTTTATCCTCTCTACATTGTTACTCCTGTACAGTCTTCGAGGACAGAATTCGCTACAAAAATCTTTTCAACAAAATCTTTCGTTTTAAAAATTCTTCTTTGGAACTCGCAACAAGGTTGTCATTCACTGAGTACACACGCACTCAATGTTCCATAAGAAAACATCCGTCGGTTGCGGAGAGTCGGACATCTGCATAAATAATTCGCTTGCCTACGTCGGTTTCTTTAATCCCTTCGTAGCAACTCTCCAGAAGAATAGAGATTTACCACAACCCAGCTTAATATGCAGCATTGCAAAGCTCTTATGTAAGAATAAGCTCTAGACAGCGGGGAAACTTTATGAAATTTTAATATTCCAGTTGGAAAAAGTCAAGTAACTTAATAATTCTGACAATGTAACGTTCTCTAAGTTTCTAACTTGGTCGTCACAATAATACGGACGACAACAATACTAATTGCAGTGAGCCTCATTATGTAACAGATTAATGGCTTCTCTGCTACATTGAAACGAAGTAGATACTGTTTGCAAACATTATGGAAAAAACATTGGAATAAAAAAGTAAAAAAAAAATCTGTTAATAGGTAGATAAGTTTGTAGACTTGCAAATCTTGCAATAAATAATTTATGAACCATCACATTGGAAAGATTTCCACTACGTGTTCAGCCAAGTTAAAAAAACGATTATTGGAAATGTTCCCAAGAAGATTCCATAATTAATTTTACCTTGGCTAACCTATCATCGAAGCTCCATAAAGTAGTCCGGACGTCATCAAAACACAACAAATCATTGAACTTCAAAGGAGATATCGTCCGTTACGTGAATCTCGCTGGGAGATCAGCTAGACCCGGTAGCTGAGACCCGAGATCCGCGGTGAAACCGCACTCATACACTTTCTCCAAGGCCGCGCGGCGCCGGCGCCTCCCACTACAGTGGCTTTAATCATACACGTATAAAGCCCCAATAAGTACGTCTGTCTGTCCCCATGATGGTCTAAACTGCTGAGTAGCTTTAGGTAAACTTTCTTATTGCAAAAGGACTCTCATTATAGGGTTCACTAAGCAAAAAGCAAATACCGACTGCTTTGAATAAAATGAACCTATTTCTTGGATGGGAAGAAATACTCGGAAGATTGTGTATCTACTATAAGAAATATTCATTTTTCCATGCCCTTATTCCAGATTTCTTCTCTGGACTTTTCTTCAAATTTACGTTACTTATATGTATTTTCGAAATTCAAAAACGAAATTTTCCCAAGCAAATCCATACGAAAACTAAAGCTGTAAACAGAACACACGGATATTTTACATCACATATTATTATTGTACAGTTATAATTATCATAACTTTCGTTTAACGTTGACAGTTTACAAACGTCTTCCTATGTCTATCTGATTGTACTAAGAAGCTAATTAGACGATAAGACTGTCTCACATAAGATTAATTAATGTAAAAATAATTATATAATATTATATAAGTGCAAGCTGAAATGAGGTCGTAGTATATTGAATTAAGAAAAAAAGTGCTGTATAATTTAGTCGGATTTTTTTAGTTGTTATGTTATGTAAGTATCATGTAGGTATGTATGTCTGGTAAATCTAATTATACATACCACACATATACATAGAACACTACTAATTCTTTTGTTCATTCTGGCAATGAGTACGAATAATATAATAACATTTACTAAGGTAAGTAGTTTTTTTTTGTTATTCAAGTTCCTTTTCCGTTGATATAGATTCTTACATAAATATCTGAACTTAGAAAATTGTCCAGTCCAGTGTTATTATTTTCTGCGCAATTTAAAGAAAATTATATTAAAATAAAATTATAACTTCATAGCTTTCGTCAACGCAGGTTATGCATAATGCTAATATTATGTGATATTCTGTGCTTCCGTAAAATGTAAGTATTTCTTCGGACTTCCGCAAGTGATCAGGACAGGTTGGAATAATATCTCAATTATTATTATGTAAGCTGATGGCAGGTAAAATTATGTTCTCCTGTAACTTGTAGGTGGTGGTGAATACCATTCTAACCATTCTTAAACGAATCATAAACATAAGTAAGTTTTTTAGGGTTCCGTACGTCCGAATACAAAAACGGAACCCTTATAGGATCACTCGTGTGTCCGTCTGTCTGTCGCTTACGGTCAATTATCTCCGATTCTACTAGACCGATTGGGTTGAAATTTGGTACACATATCAATTCCTGTGACCCAAGCACAGAGGTGTGACGTGAATAGATGAAATCTGTATGTGGGAGGTAATTTTTGGGGGGGAAGGGGAAAATGAAAAAAAAAGTTTTGAAAACTGCATCGTGTGACATATCAAATGAAATGTCTTGTTGAGACAATCTTAAATGTATTTTTTTTTGTAATTTTAAAATAAATAGTTTCCAAGTTATTCAAGAAAATAGACGAAATTTGACCATTCCCCCTCCCCTCTTATCTCCGAAACTACTGAACTTAAAATTTTGAAAAAAATACAGCAATTAGTTTTCTACTTATAGATTATAGGAAAACCTATAAGAAGTACCTCCCATATACAGATATGGACTTCTTATAGGTTTTCCTATAAATAGATTATAGGAAAACCTATAAGAAGTCCATGATATTAAAAGAACATGGTAAATCACTCAATATTGTGCGTGCCAATTTGGGTCAGATTTAAAAAAAAACGTGATAGGTAACATCGTACGGAACCCTCTTCACGCGAGTCCAACTCGCACTTGGCCGGTTTTTTTACTATACTGCGCCTGTGCTGGACAAAACCAAACGCACAAATTATTTCCTTAGTAAGATAATAAGATTACGCACAACCATATTGATCTTATTACCAAATACTAAATAGAAATCTGTTACAACTTGTTTCATCTTAATAATCGGTTTATAAGTATAGATCGGTCGAATGTTACGCTTTCTCTGAAGGTCATTTGACGGAAAGCAAACTTGATTGCCCACCGACATCGTGCCCCATGGCTTTGAAGTTTCTCTTACTTATAATTGGAGGAGACACTAATCCACAAACACTTCGACTCGACGTCTCTTGGAATATTCTTCAGAGCCGATAAAGATCTTAGACCTGACACTCTTTGGAATGACAGACGATGATGTAATATTGTAGGTGTCGTTATTTGTATTTTGGAAGTCATATACGCATGTTCATTGTAAATAATTTGTGAATGTACGGCTAAATATTACTTAATGAAGAAATAATTTAATAATTTCGCAACAACGGTTTCGATAAAAACGATAAATTAATTTTCATTTCATGTTAGTCGATGCGATGGGACGTACGCAAGCGCATTATGAAGTAATTTATTAGGAGCCGCGGACGTTCGCATCGTAATCCATCCTCATAAGCGGAGACTGCAGAAGCGCCCACAAACCGGTAACTTAATCCTCGTCAATTTTTCACAAACTCTCACTTTGTAATTTTTTTCTGTTGCCGCCATGTTCTATCAATTCTCGCGTTGGTTCCGGATTAATTAGTACGCCTGCGAGGTAATTGGTGGCCGAGTTTTGTCAGAAAAGGCAGATAGTTACAGAATATCATATGGCTACCCCAAATGAATGGTTTGACGCTAGTTGGAAACTTGCCTAAAGGTTAAAGAGTTTAAAAAATATTCAACTAGTCTACGACAAATATCACTGGTCGTCGGAATAAAAACAAACCTACAAACGTGGAAGATACTAAAACAACTAGTAGGTACATAAAATCGTACTCAGTGCCTACTGTAAATATTTTAAAGCAACCGTAGCCTGCCTAGGTACATCGATTCATGTTTCGAAATCTATCCCCTACGCCCGCCGTTGAGAGCATCAACAAAACGATTTCAGTTGATGTTCGATGCACCAGTAACCTGACACAACACAACTAAGGCACTGTTATGACCTCAAAATCGATATTGAGATAGTACGATCTCGAATCGAATACATTTTGGTATACCTTAGATATCTTTTGTGGACAACTCTATTCAGTCGTAAAACTAAGAGGGTTAAAATGTGGGCAAAACCTTGTTGTTTTTAGTCCAGAGACTCAAATTATTTACGACTTTCTTTCTTGGATCCACCGAGCGTTGTCAAAAAATATTTTTCTTGATTTACGTCAAGTTTTTGCCAAAGGAATCAGAAGTCTTCAATTCCTGACTTAGAAAAAGAAAACTAACCATAAAAATACAAAATAGGAACAAAGACGTACAATTACATTTCAATCTACTAGTTATCAAAAGAGACGATTTTTAGGTGCCTTTTGCCGACTATCAAAATAGCCAGATAGTTTTCTTACCCGACTTATGTGTGCATCTGAAATCCAAATGTAAGGCACAATAAAAGAGTTATGTCATACGACGATCAAGAGATTCCAACAAGTATTTCACATCAATTTACGATTTCTCTTGGAGGTAGCTGTATAATAGCATTCTGAGCTTGATTGTGTTATACTCCTATTATGATATTACTCGTAGATTCAGAATGCCTGATATGATACGTGGAATTTTAATTGTCGAGTGAATTGTTTAGTGCCTCATCTACGGCTCTAAATAGTAAACAGTGATGAGTTTCTATACTTATAACACATACATTTACATACAAACTCCTTTTGTAAACTTTATTGAAAATGTTTAAGTTGTTCATAACACAGATCAGTAATTTTCTGTGATTTTAGTTTATGAGCTTATGAGAGAAATTCTTGTATTTTTATTACTGATAGTTTCCGCCCGCGACTCCGTCCGCGCGAATGTCGGTCTTCGCGTGGATGGTTTATTTCTCCATTTTGAGTAACTCTGACAATGACATCTTATAAATATCTATTGGACCCAAATACGGCTAAGCCTATAATAATTAAGGAGATCCCTCTATTGAACTACTGCTGTTGAGCTCGCGTTCTGTAGTAAGTATTTTTTTCATAGTAATTCCGACCTTGTATTTACAAATAACTGATCGGAACAGGGGGGGGGGGTTTTGGTCCTCTAAACCAAAAATAACAGAATTGAAATTTGAATTACTGTTTAACTTTATGATAAAACTTAGTAGCCGAGTCTTGTGTAGCTATTCCAATTAGGACGTAGCCCGCAAGTGCACTGCTAGTTAAGTCACACAGAAAAATAATAAAGTCGCAAGTCGGTAGTCATTAACTCTCGGAGAATCTTAACACCGCGATTCAGAAATGCGCGTCATAGGCACAACGCCATCTAGTGGTGAGTGATGGAACCTTTTTATAAATCAATGGAGGCAGGCGTGGCGTAATGTTGATAATACTACTACTTGATAATAGGTGTCGCCAGTGGTTCCATAATAAGGTTTGCTACAGATTTTTTTTCTACGTATTTTTCCAGGATAAAAAGTATCCTATTTTATGCCCAGGATAATAAGGTATAATTATACCAAGTTACATCGAAATCGAACCGTTAGTTTTCACGTGATGCCTGCACATACAGACAGACAGACAGACAGACAGACAGACAGACAGACAAAAAATTTTTTAATCACATATTTGGGTTTGGTATCGATCTAGCAACACCCCCCGCTATTTATTTTTTCAATATTTTCAATGTACAGAATTGACCCTTCTACAGATTTATTATATGTATAGATCAGTGTGGGAGAATTAAAGCAACGTTTTAGTACACGAAAACTCCCGCTTTATTACCACAAACTAACAATATAACACTTAAACAAAACAGATCATTAATTCCGACCATAATCAACAACAAAATCGTACTCAACTTTAAAACAACTTATAAACAACAAAGTACACAAAGCAAAACTTTGGATATTAGCTACCAAATAAAATTTATTTACTTTGACTTTTTGTTAGTTGATGAATAATAACGAGGGATCTGTGAAAAAATATTGAGTTTAACATTGTATTATTATAATAAGTATTATGTAAAGAACACTTAAAAGTTTATGAGAACAGACGTGATATAAAGAGAAGCGGGGAAGTTGCGGCTTGACTTTTATGTAATGCTTTCTCCAAAAACGCATTTGAGAAATAAAATAGAATGCGTTCCCTTTGTAGTGGCTCGAACAACAATGGCGTGGCGCCGGAACTTGGTATAAAAATGAAAGTGGATTCGCCTGTTATTTTTATAAACCAGACAATCTTGTTTGTGTTTCATGTTGTGGGCTCCTTATTAACATACGTCGGTAGTGTCCGCAGCCGTCGGGGTCGTACGGTTAAACTACACGATTTATGAAAACTCGCTTGTGGCTTCAAAATATGTGCCAAATTAAATTACCTACACGTCATGTAGGTAATTGGTGTTGAAAAGTTTTTGAAACAAATTAAAATAATTTGCATATCCTGTGGTTTACGAGTAAAATAAAAGCGTTCATGGATATCTACTTTCTTTTAAAAATAAAGGTGTTTTATTTAGATTACCGTTTGAACCGGTAAGAATATTTTTAAGAAAAAAAAATGGATTAAGTTTCAGGAGATTCAGGAGGTTCATCATCATCATCATCATCATCTCAGCCATAGGACGTCCACTGCTGAACATAGGCCTCCCCTTTAGATCTCCACATATACCGGTTGGAAGCGACCTGCATCCAGCGTCTTCCGGCGACCTTTACAAGGTCGTCTGTCCACCTCGTTGGTGGACGTCCTACGCTGCGCTTGCTCGTCCGGAGGAGGTTATGAATTCAAAATAAATTTAAAAGGAGTTTGTCTTTAGCATGCTTAACGAAAGACGGATAAACTTAACTTTACATCATTTAATTCATATTTTTTCTTAGATAATAGAATAAAGTCGAATAATAAACAACACATAAAACGACAGTGATATAAATAAATCGAAAATAATTGATTTACACTTTTATTTGGGCAGAGTTTTCCCTTACAATTATTATTATAAACTGAACAACCAAAATCATCGCTCCTGGCTTTTATATAACTCGCTGACTGGCGGGGATGGCGCACGTGGTAGGGAAGTGACGTAGCGGCTTGGTGTGGCGGGCTTGACAGCCGGCTTGGCAGGGCGGGCTTGACAGCCGGCTTGGCTTGGCTTGGCATGGCTTGGCTTGGCATGGCTTGGCTTGGCATGGCATGGCTTGGCTTGGCATGGCTTGGCTTGGCTTGGCTTGGCTTGGCTTGGCTTGGCTTGGCTTGGCTTGCTAGCGACATCTGGCGTTAGACACACGAATTAATACAAATATTTACCTTATTTGGTAAATAAACTGTTATAAACTGTATAATAATTTAATACATTTTTTTTCCAAATTAAGTATTTCTTTTACTATACGTTAAAGGCAAATGTACCTACAGACGCCAACACATGAACCTACCTCAATCTGTCAATTTTCTAATAGGTAGGTACATTTTCAATCTTATTACAATAGTGGAAGGTTAATGTACGATTGGTAAAATTTGACAGATTGGGGTAGGTTGACCTACTGTCGACTGTACAATAAAATTAAAGGCAGTGAGTACAATTTACCTATTACTATAGCTTAAATTATAATTACATAGTCAGTGATGCCTGCAATCAATACGATATATACGATCCATATCGGTAGTGTAAAACTAATATCAATTAATCAAACTACTAATATCTGAATTAATTAACAGTGCATCAGTATGTAGGCAACCATGTCGTTCTTCCGTGGTGATTATAAAAACAAATGGATTTGACTTTCTTAGGCCAATTTTCGGTCAGTCGGTCAACCGGTCTATTATGGACTCTGTTTATACATATAAATAACTAGCTTCTGCCCGCGAGTTCTTTTTAAGCTATTGCATAGCTTTTATCACAGGCTCTGAGCTCGGCGCACGCGAAAAACGTAACGAAAAACCCTGACCACATTTGACAGCACGCATCGTCCAACGTCGTTTCAGTTCGGGAGACTTCGGCAATCATAAAGGTACGGACACACGTGCTCATAAAGGGGCAATTTTATTGAGGGAGAGGGAGAGGGAGTGGGAGAGGGAGAGGGAGAGGGAGAGGGAGAGGGAGAGGGAGAGGGAGAGGAAGAGGGATAGGGAGAGAGAGGGAGAGGGAGAGGGAGAGGGAGCGGGAGAGGGAGAGGGAGAGGGAGAGGGAGGAGGAGGAGGAGGAGAACGTTTCTTGACGTTTCACTCATTTTCTTTAAAAAAAATGCTATGCAATAGCTTCATCGCGGCAGTCTCCGAGTGCCACACTTTTTTTTTTTTTCTTACCTAAATATGTGTACGTGCAGTGATACCTTTTTTTAGAACTAGGCAGATGTATACCTATTACACTTAAATACACTTACAATTATTATTTTTTTACTTTGTGTTTTTTACAGTCCCTCCCGCCCATGGCAGGACGGGAGGTACTGTCAGACTCTTACTGACTAAAATCTACGGTGTCCTTCAATAGCCCTTTACATTCCAGGTTCACGGTAATTTGATAAGTCCGCTCTAGAGGGCGCCCCCTCTTTGAGGCGCGCGTGTAACACAACGTGCCGTCGACCTGGGCATGGTCCATGGTCGGACAGCGAGTCGCCCATTCCTCGCCGATTACACTTACAATAGGCAATTTATCAGCATCAACAAATTGCAAATTGAATTAATCCGTCAGCTACAATTTTGAAAAATAACGGACAAGTTTATTTTCTTTCGTTAAACCAATGCATATTTTCAAAGATTATTCGTAAATTCGAGAGTGGGAGGCTCATGACGTCAGAAGCAAGCAAAAACTGTATTATTAATAATATTAGTATAGATTCCCCCTGTTCGCCCCGGGGTGGAAAGAGGGAAATTTCATATAAAAAGTTTCGCTGTCCACCAGTAGTGAACCAATTGGGGGCGGACATCGGGAATCACCAATTTTTAACAACCTCGCCCTGCTGCTATACCTAACTGTTAGAATGCCACTTTCCTAGAAAACAAACAGCAAAGCTTTTATTTTGGTGTTAAAATAATCAAATGATTCCTTCCGTAATGCCGCCCGCGAAACTTGTCGAAGTCATTTTATTCCAGTTCCGAATGAATTTGTTTTTGCAAGTTTACGATTGTGCTATGGTAATGATATTAACAAGAGAAATCTTACGATAAAAAAATGTTCCACGATGTACCTATCTGATATAAGTATTTTACATGCAAATCTAGCTAAACTTTCCGACTGATCGAAAATAATAAATAAAAATACTTAGTTTATACTTTCCATACAACTAAATATCAACATGTAACATGGTATTATATGTGGTTGTATAAAATATATGGTGTATCACCTTTATACGCTTTTTTTTGTTAATATCCTGTTAAATAATAATTAAATACAAGAAGTAGAAGGGACAAGTAGTAGACCTTTGAGACCTCCTAAAGGCGGCGAAGTTCCTATAAATAAAAGTAGGTAAGAGCCTTTTTTTTAACATCTTCGGAATTGAATATAGCCTGTGTTATCCGCAGATAAGCATTAAATCAATCGGCTAAACGTACAATATGAAAGCAAAACAAACAGTAAACCACGCCAGACTTTACCAAAGTGACCTCAATAGAACGCAAATCAGTTCAAATCCAGTGATGGAACAGCGGTACCGACCGCAAATTTACAATAGACAACAGTAGAGCTGATGAAGTGTTGTCATAACGACTGAACACAGCACTATCAAAGTTGACCGCAGAGCGATTAGGCGATCTGTTGATTACGACTTTATTGCTTTTCGCCCTTCACCGAGCGAAATAGATGTACGTGATATATTAACTTTTGGTATCTATTTTGTAATCTTCTTTTTATCGGTTATATTATTATTTAAAAACGTCAGTCATTACTTTGTGGTTTTGATGGCATACTATCAATCACATCGACTAGACTAAGAAACCAGCGCAAGTTAATTTTGTATCTGTATGTTTTCGGTTTTCAGTTACACTATTCTATTGTAATTATATGTATACTTTCATAATACAGTTTTTTTTTTGGTTTTTAAACATTGCCCCACACTAGGAATTTCTCCTAAGCTGTATCGTGGGTGCGTTTACAAAAATATAAACTCACATACACAAACGCCCAGACCCGGAACAACTATACTTGTAGATCATACAAATATTTGCTCTGTGCGGGAATCGAACCCGCGACATGCAGCGCAGCAGTCTAATGGCTCAGCCACTGCTCCACTCGTTTTTCTAATCAAATTATAATTGTTTACATTTAAATATTTTCACAAAAGTATATAAAAAAAGTTAAAAATTGTAAGAAATAGTAACCCACAGGTATAGCGGTATCGGGAACAGGATCGAAGGTACCGACTTTCAGGGTTCCAGAGACAGGAACCTCCTCACAATGCGAACAGTATCGAGGAGTACTGCCTTTTAAATCAGGCCCTAATTACAATTATTATTATTTCAAAGCAAACTAATATCATAATTCAAATTATGATACCACACGATCGATAAGTTCATCACGAACGTAACATTTAATTACCAACGATCAATATCGTGGGTTATCGTACTCGCAATACGAATAAAGAAGACTCGTTTGGTGCAGTGGTTCAGCGATTGGACTGCTGCGCTGCATGTCGTGGGTTCGAAAATATTTATATTCTTAGCATTAATGAACTAAATAAATTAAAAAAAAAACAATATTTGAAAACAACGGGTACTTTTTAATATTGAAATTCACAAATTAAAAATAAAAATCAAACGGACTTAATTATGCAAAAGAACAAAAATTATTAAAAGGCAGAATTGGCTATCCAAACGGGCATAGGTTTCCCTTATCAAGTTCACAGCACGAAAAAGAGACTCGGAATGAGCGCGCAGCGACTTATATAGGCGCGCGGCGGCGACTAGCTGCTATCCCCTCCTCTTGACGGTGTTGACATCACTTTTCCGCTAACACGGCCTCTCCTGACTGGAGGACGTCCTCGTGCTCCTGTGCTCGAGGCTGTGCAGCACTGGAAGTGCTAGGTACGGGTTCTGATGTCATCACACCAGAAGGCACATCGTTACGTCTGGCAGTGGACTCCGTGTCGTCATCATTACAGTCTGTATCTGGGAACATAGTTAAAACAATTGATTAGATTCTTAAAAAAAATGACGCGCAATTTCTAGAAATCAGTTTTCCAGAAATCACGTTGATTGTAATAATGCAGTTGAACCGCTGCAGACAACTCAACTGCACCATCTAGTTTTATAGTAAGGTCGGGACTCCGGTTCCACCAGAGACACATCGACCCATCGTGAACTACGTTCACCATGAGAGACATAGGCACGACGTTAGCATATCTCTCGTATTACATCTCCATGTGGCATAGGCACGACGTTCGCATACCACATGGCCCATATGGCATAGGCACGACGTTAGCATACCATATGGTCCTTACACTTGCATGACATAGGCACGACGTTAGCTTATCAGCAAGTGTAGTACGAATTACCTTCGAAGAAGGCTGCACATGTGTCAGGAGTCCATTCCCCTCGCCACGGCACCATGAACTCTGCCGCAGCCTGGGTCGCCTTTCCATACGAGCCCGCCAGCAATTGCAGCTCGTATCGACCATGGGGAAGCGCCTTGACCACACGGTACGGCCCGCGCATGCCCGAATCGAGCTTGCCAGTCGCTTGTGCCTGTTTTTTAACAAAAACAAACGAGTTAATTTCAAATAATCGAGGAATTCTGCGATCAGCGTTTTCAGTGGCGTCTTGCCGTTCTTGATTAGCCTTTAAACGCTCAGAAGCCCTCTGTCTTTGCATCTCTCTCAACGCTTCACGGTTCGGATGAGAGTTCTCTAGAGCAACGTCTCTGACCAGGTGTCGTATGAGCGGTGTAGCCGCTTCGATACCTACTAGGAGGTTTAAGGGAGATAGCTTAGTGGTTTTTTGTTTTGTTATGTTCAAAATCAGCTGTAATCGCCACATAACATCTGACCATTCCCTTTGCCGATGATTGCACTCTATACAAACCATGTTTAATAGCGTTCGACAATAACGCTCAACCTGCCCGTTAGAATGATGCATCTCAGGGGTAATGAGGTGCATGTCAATGCCTAATTCTGTTACAAGTCCTGTAAACTCGGAACTCTGGAACATACGACCACGGTCTGCTACAATCAATTTTGGAGCGCCAAAGAGAGAAATTACATTGGTAAATATTTTTTTTAATTCGTTAGCATCTTGACCAAACATAGGGTATAAAAGACAATATTTAGAAAATGCATCTACAATGATTAACACATACCTATAGCCATTAGACTGAGGTAATGGACCTAATGCATCTGCATGTATAACCTCAAAAGGGATACCCGGTTTTTCCCATGAATGTATAAGTTGATGAGGGGCTCTGGGAACCTTTTTATGCGTTATACAGATAAGACAGTGACTCACGTATTTTTGAACAAAAGAATTAAGAGAAGGGAACCAAAAATGTCTTCTGATGAGTTCTAATGTCTTATCAACTCCAGGATGGTCATGTTCGTCATGAAAAATTCTGAGCAGACTGAGTCTATGGCCCTTGGGCACAAAACATAAAAGTCGGGGTTCTTCTCCCACTGGAGAATACTTATAATAGAGCAAGTCATTCTTTCGAGTATAATGTCTAGTGTCCAATTGTCCGTCCGTTAGTTTATTAAGAAGTTGTTGGGTCTCTTCGTCAGCAGCCTGCGCTATTTGAGCCCAGTTCTGATGTCTACGTTCTTCGCAAACATTTACGGGATTACGGCTCAAATAGTCAGCGTGTGACATACAAGTACCCTTACGGTATTCCAGCGTAAAATTGAAGTCCTGTAAATATATCCACCATCTGGCTACACGTGGCACTAGGTCTTTCTTTTGCTGTGTAGCTTTGAGTGCATTACAGTCGGTTATGACAGTGAAATGAACGCCAACCAGATAGTGTCTATAATGCTGCAAGGCTTTAACGACAGCCAAGGTCTCGAGTTCATAGGAATGGTACCTAGGCTCAGCACCTTGAGTTCGTTTACTAAAATAGCTGACTGCCCGTTTGTATCCTTTTTCATGAGTCTGAAGAAGCACTGCACCATAGCCAATCGAACTTGCGTCCGTGTGGACTTCGATAGGTAAATCAGGGTCATAAATAGCCAACACCGGTTCATTTGTGAGTAGTGAAATTATATCTTGCCGTGCTTCTTCTTGCTCGGTACCCCAGGCAAAAGGTACACCCTTCCGTGTTAATTTAGTAATAGGGGCAGTCTTGGTTGCAAAACCAGCTATATAGCGGCGAAAGTAACTTGCCAAGCCAAGGAATTGACGAACTTGTTTAACGGTTTTAGGAATAGGTGCTTCAACCAAAGCTTGGACCTTTCCTTCACTCGGCTGTACCTGACCTTGACTTATGGTTCGCCCTAAGTATTCTATCTTAGTCGATAGGAAGGAACATTTCTTAAGGTTGAGAGAAAAACCGGAATTTGTCAAAGTCTGGAGGACCTTACGAAGGGTTGACATACCCTCATCTATTGTGTGGCACATTATGAGCACGTCATCAATATAAACAAGGGCTTTACCAGATTCTAAGTGTCGGGAAAGAGTTTTTGACATTATGCGTTGATAGACAACAGGCGCATTTGCCAAACCATAGGGCATCTTTAAATACTCATAATGACCCTCTGGTGTAACGAATCCCGTGAGCGGTATAGAGCCACTATCCAGAGGTATTTGGTGAAATCCTGTGGCCATGTCGAGACTAATGAAATATTTATGTTTGCCCAAACGATCAATGTGGTCGTCGATTAGTGGTAATGGGAATCGATCTTTAACAGTGATTTCATTTAGTTTGCGATAATCGACGCACATACGATCGGATCCATCCTTCTTTTTAACTAACAGGATAGGACTTGCGTACTCCGATTCAGACTCCCGGATAATATTTTTCTCTAAGAGGTCTTTGATAATTTCACGAACTTTCAAAATCTCGGGATATGAAAGCCGGTATGGCCTGTAAGTAACCGGCGTGCTATTATTTAACTTAATTGACATACTGCCCGTATTAACAGTGGAAGTCGCAGTACCAGTAATAAAAAAGTTTGAAAATTCGTCAATCAAATCGAGTAATTTTTTCAAATTTTGACCGGTTAAAGGAGTTTTAATCGGGACCCGTGTAGATGACGAATTACACGTCATAACATCATACGTGATACGGGGCTCGCAAGTGAGACTTTGCTGCTTGTGCGTACGGACATAGACAACTCCCTCTCGGTTCAGTACATCCGTACCAACAATGATAGGGGTGTTCATATATTCGGGGGACACGACATGCAAGTCTACTTCCAAAGTTATTTCATTAAATTCTATAGGCAAAGTGACAAAATAAGTAGATTCGATTTCCTGACCACCAATGCCTCTCAAGACCCTGAAAGCTGGCTTGCGTGCACATTTAAAATGTTTTAATAAGGATGAAGAAATTAACGAAATACATGAACCGCTATCAATAAGGACATCAACAGGGACTCCCTGTATAATAGCCACAACAATATCTTTGTTCTTATCAGAGCTTTCCTGGCAAAAATTAACATTGTTGGTATTGCGAGAATCGGATTTTAGTTTAGCAAAACAAGTTTCAACTTTATGACCAGGCTTTTTACAGAAACTACACGATTCAGATTTATGTGACGTATGAGCAGGACGATTTTTTTGATCATTGTCATCACCATTGTTGTTACTCGAATTAGGTTTAGATTTTTTTGTACAATTAGATTGTTTATGGCCACTTTGGCCACACGAAAAGCATTTACCATCATTAAATTGCCGTTTGCGAGTAGTTGCAACATTTGATTTTGAAAAATTATTATCGTTACGTGAGGTATTATTAGATTTTTTATTATGAACTGACGTATTTGATTTAACATATATCGAAAAGAATTCTACTAATTCATTCGGCATCAACTTCGCGTTAGTTGCTGAAGCACGGATTTGCGGATCTGTGATACCTCGAATCACTATTGCTGAAATTAGCTCATCGCTCAGCCCTCTAACAATGCGCAATTTTAGCAGCGACCGGCGAGCATAATCAGCATATGTGGGGTATTTGTCAGAGTTAGTATTCATAACTTCGTATAAAATATTGGCAATATCCGGCTTCCTAGGGCACAAAGGCCTAAACTCCTTCTTAAAATTACTCCAACTACGGTCATTGGTGACCCACTCATTAAGCCAAGTCCTAGCTTCACCCTTCAGGCAATTCCCAATGCGAGACAGGCACTCGTTGTCATTCCAATAATTTAAAACTTTAGCACGGTCTACCTCCTCGCACCAGGTGTCTATATCATTGATGCTCGGATCGAAGTTCGAAATATAATAAGATTGGTTAGATCTCACCGTCGTGTTGATTGACCGGATAGCCTCGATAATGCGTTCGGCGGCACCAGCATCGCGATCAGCTGCAGCGCTGGCTGAAGGACCCGGGGAGGATGGAGGCACCGACTCTTGACACGCTGCCTGTGACCTTCTACACCCTGTCGCAGTCGCAGCTGGTTCCCGCGGACGCGGTGGCGTCGTTGGGGATGCACCAGCACTCGGCTCACGTGGTCGTGGCCGCGGGGACGTAAGGCGCCCTTCCTCCAATGATGTCAGCCGATCCGGCGTATTATTGATTATTTAGGGCTTTTAACGTTTTACTAAAAAGCAGTTACTTTTATTCTTTTTCAAATTTGAATAGCCAAACTGCCTTATATTCAGAGAGCGTAACGGATCAGGGCACGTGAGAACCGTATCCCACTTCTGATCTTAGCATTAATGAACTAAATAAATTAAAAAAAAAACAATATTTGAAAACAACGGGTACTTTTTAATATTGAAATTCACAAATTAAAAATAAAAATCAAACGGACTTAATTATGCAAAAGAACAAAAATTATTAAAAGGCAGAATTGGCTATCCAAACGGGCATAGGTTTCCCTTATCAAGTTCACAGCACGAAAAAGAGACTCGGAATGAGCGCGCAGCGACTTATATAGGCGCGCGGCGGCGACTAGCTGCTATCCCCTCCTCTTGACGGTGTTGACATCACTTTTCCGCTAACAATATGGTATATGTAATAGTATTAAGTACCTAGTAAGTATTTGTATTTGTGACAGGCCTGTTGGTCTAGTGGTTAGTGACCCTGACTGCTATGCCGGAAGTCGTGGGTTCGATGGGCATCGTGGGCATCTGGGTGGGCACCCAGGAGAAATGTTTGTGTGATGAGCACGATCATTTGCACTGTGTCTGGGTGTAATTTATCTATAATATTTATGTATTTAGAAATATATAAGATGTTTATCAGTTGTCTGGTACCCATAACACAAGCTCTGCTTAGCTTGGGACTAGATGGCTTTGTGTGATAGTTGTGGAATATTATATTATATTATTATCCATGATACAGGAGAAATTCCTAGTGCGGATCAACTTTTTTTTGTAATAACTTTTTGGATGATACGGCTCTTTTCTTTTAGCGTGGTGAATCATCAAATGAGTCTTCCCACCCAGGGCAGGGCAGAAGGGACTGTCAGACTTGTACTGACTAAAATCCACGGTGTCCTTCAACAGCCCTTTATGTTCCGGGGTTATGGTATTCGTTAGTCCCACGACCCCGGCAGGCTTTGGCTCTATAAGAGGTGGGGGGCGTCATTGTGGGGTGATACGGCTCTATCATAAGTTTTGTTTAAATCTTAGAAGGAGCATGTGCCATCAGCGTGCGGCTGGAAGGCTCCATATAAGTACTACATATTAAGCTACCGCAAGATTGTCTGGTTTTTTTTACCTTGTAAAATCATTCAATGAGTCCTCCCACCCTGGTGGAGCCGAAGGGACTGTCAGACTTGTACTGACTAAAATCCTTAGTGTTCTTTCAATAGCCCTTTACGTTCCAGGGTCACGGTTACCTGACAAGACAGTACCGCGACCCCGGCAGCCGTTTGGCCCTCTATGGAAGCCTCGTCAGGTTTCTGACGTTTCTCGTTTTTCTTTCTCGTGGTTGTCCCAAAAAAGGGGTTTACCAATATTTCCAGCGCTGCGTTAAATATTTCGTATAGAGATCCCAAACGCCCGGCGTACTCTGGACAGCTCGCACTCCGTAGCGCAGAACCTAGCAGAATAAAAATCCAAAATCAACTGGTATGGTATCTACCAACAGGTATAATTTTTCATTTATATGTCGAAGAATCGTTATCAGAAGGGTCGCGATATCGGAAATAACACTGACAAAACCTTCGTTAACACTTTTAATTACTTGCTAACACACACTGAATACAAAATAATCAAGGATGTCCGAGATATGGCTCGATTAAAAACTTAGGAACGCGGGAAGTTTATCGTGGATGACGTGGCGTGACCAAGATGTCTACACAGCTTGACGGACCGATTCAAAGTGCCCACTTCACTCAACTGTACGTCCAAGTGGCCTACCCCACACATGTTTGCCAACATATCTGTTAACATCAGTACCTGTCAACGTCGAATACCTGATTAAACTTCTGAATCGATATTCAACTCGACTATTCGCTCGGTGTTGCCATTACTCCACGCTAACCATCCCCAAGTGTAATAACTTGGTGTTCTTAAACGTTATCTGTCAAATCCAACTTCATAGTTACTCCAATGAGAGATAGATGGCGTTATTCTAAATTAACACTAATCAATATAGTTTCTAAATTGCGTTTCTGTTTTGATTCCTCGCCAACGATAATAGATGGCGTTATTCTAAATTAACAATAATCAATAGAGATTCCAAATTGTGTTTCCGTTTTGATTCCGCAGCACGATAATAGATGGCGTTATTCTAAATGATTGTGCTTCTGTGTTGATTCTGCGACATACATATAATATCATTTTTCATCACTTACAGCACGTTCATAAGTGGTCTTAGCGTGGTCTTAGCGGCGAGCGGCGGCGGCGGCGCAAATACCTAATACATAAGTGACTATGGTTACTTTTTAAGAACGTGAATTCGCTACTATCGGCGTCTCGTGGCCTATTTCGAACTTTTCTATACATTTGATCTTACCGCTTGCTGCTCCGCGCTAAGTCACCGCTCATAGCGACAAGGTCGTGAGCCGATATGCCCAGAAATTATAGGGACTCCGGATGTCAATGTTTCTTTGACAAGTCTTTTGAAATCTTCTCTTCCAATAGGCATAACCTATATTTCAACTCTGATTACGAACAGAATACTCGTCTAAACTATAATGAATTAGTGGCCGTACTTAGGTTAGCTACTATCAAATTACAGCCAGCATGATTTCATTAAGACTATCGCTGGCTCGTCTAGATCTCGGATGATGCATGCACGCCTGACCAGATTCAATTACTACGAAATTGATTACAATCTGTCTAAGCCGACTAGCATCTGCCTACGCGTCCCTTACGGCTCCGTATTACAAAGCAAGCATTTGATTCAATGGCTAAATGGTTTCACCTCGGCTGTGTTCTGATTTGCTCTAATGAAGTTTTTGTTCTTACTCTGTGGGATGATGAGAATCTAGGACGAAAAGATTCGCATTTTTAATAAAGTAGTAAGCTGTAGTAATTGTATGCCTCAAATATCTTAGGTAAATTATCAATTACTTTCTCAGGCGTTTCTGATTGTACGATTATCCAAAATGATATTATTGTGGAACGATTTGAAAATAAACTATGTCTGCGTATTTTTTTTTATCGAGTAAAATAAAATATTAAAGATTCACGCAGTAAAAAATTACACAATCACATTTTTTCACTCATCATTTATTCAAGCGTATGGGACATTCGCAGCGGCCGTGCACATACGTAGTCGTAGTACGCACAATACGCACGATACGCACCGCAGTCCAGTCCGCACACAAGCGCCAACGTTTGTTCAGCAGCGGACTCGTAAATAATTTATGTGGAGGATTACTTTTTTTTTTTTTTTTTTTTTTCGTGGTAAAATCATCAAATGAGTCCTCCCACCCCGGGCAGGGCGGGAGGGACTGTCAGACTTGTACTGACTAAAATCCACGGTGTCCTTCAATAGCCCTTTACGTTCCGGGGTCACGGTAATGGTATAAGTCCCGCGACCCCGGCAGGCTTTGGCCCTCTACAGAGGGGGCCCCGTCATTATGCTGACGCTCTTTGAGGCGCGCGTGGAACACAACGCGCCGTCGACCCGGGCATGGTCCATGGTCGGGCAGCGAGTTGCCCTTTACTCGCCGCCCGCATGCCCGCGCCTACGGTGGCCGGAGATCGTCTTGCGACGTCCGACGCCGTGGGCGCCAACCACCCCGTGGGCGCCAACCACCATGTGGAGGATTACTTGTGAAAAAAGTTTGTCACGGACGGTCTCACCTGTCCGAAGCTCGGGCGTTCAAAAAAATCCGAGTCGTCGCCAACAAGTGAAGCCATCACCCGCAGGCCGGGGTGCATAAATAATTTAGCCGGGCAATCCGCCGGTTGTTTGCATGCGGATTATCATATTAAACGGATATCAGGGTCGTCGACCGCGGTCCCGATACAAATTCAAACAATATCATACAACATTCATAAAGACAAACAGTTGGTAACAGAAACCGTTCCGATACCGCATTGAGCTGTCCGATCTGGAATCTTACCAGCTGTACCTTTAGGACTGAACAAACGATTGCCCGGAAACTATTAGACGGACGTTTTCGCCGGATCTCGATGTAACATTTTGATCGAATGGACAGTTCTCTTGAAACGGATCGGAATCGGTCCGATCATGAAAGGAGAGCCATTCTATTTTTCCAACAGTTTTCTTGTTTGTCCTTCGAATGCTCTTCAACTAAGCTTTTGAGTCGATAGTGGTCTTTGTTAGTTTTATTGCAAGGGATAATGACAGGAATCTTAATTAAAGAAAGAGGGAAAAGTAAAGTTGGTTGGACTAAATTATTGTGATGGGACAGAAATGTTGTTTTTTATTTATTTTAAAACAAATACTTAGATGAATATAGCCAAAAACTCCAGAAAACAGTGATGTGATTAAAATTTATGCATAAAGAATTGTTTTGTTTAGTCTTATCTAATCACCTAACTAAAAGGTTAGTTAGTTTAGTAGTAGTCTATTTAGAAGCCATTTTCCTTAAACTAATAATATGATTTAAAACTTCAGGAAAGTTAAGTATTACTTACCCAGCATACAGTGCACGTCGTAAAAGAAATGAGAAACTTGCTATCCCTAGCACTTATTCCATATTAGTTTTACATTCCATTTATATGTTCCATGTTTACCTGTGTATCCGAGGAATTTAAAATTTCATTACAGCAGCGGCAGTAAGCCTTGTACCACGTATGTAGGACAGGCAGGATAGCTTTAAGCGAAATGAGATTTTAGTGGATGGCCCCGAGTTCTAGAAATACAATATTATTATAAGACATATTGCCTGTTTTGTTTTTGTAACTAATACTTGGAAAGACACTAACAAACATAGTACTTGGAATAGTTTATCTGCGTACACCGCAAAAACCAACAACGTCGGAGTCCAAACGCTCATGATGACAACAGTCAACGGTATTTAACTGAGATTTAGACCACAATTCAGGACCAGACAAAGACAATGATATTCTAATTATATCAGGGTTCTCGCTATACAACACAATAATACCGAAACTTGTTCGTTAAACTTCTGACGCAAGCGAACTTCGGTAGTCTTCCGAAATTCTGTGGAAGTCGTACAAGCAGTCGTTTCATTTTGTAAACGGGTTTCCGTTTCCATTTCCCAGATCAGCCAACAATGCGCGAGGGTAATTACGTACACAAACAATTTTGTTCAAGTTCCCTCAATACACAAAGGCAACGTGACAAGAAATTAGTTTATTATTAGATAACTTCGATGCTAACGGCTCCGGATTTGTTCAAACACCAAAGTAATGAAACAATTGAAAGAAACAAACAACTGATAACTTTTACATTGGAATAACAAATCAAGTGGAACTCTGTTCTTATATCAAAATGACATTGTGGTCACAAAAACAGTATAAGAATGACTACTGTCGGGTTGTATAACGTGGATAAATAAAACAAAGACCCACTTCGACTATTGGACACAAGTGAATGTGGGTTGAATAAATAAATACTAACGAGTTCGTCGGAGATATAAAAATCAATGAAACATAATAAATTCAGTTTGAAAATCTGCAATGCAAAATTTTAAACTATTCATTTTAAAAATGTATTTGCAACAGCACCACTACGTTATGTTCAAAAAATAATTTTGTACGATAAGAGGTATCCGAGCCATAGTGAACTAAGTACGGGTTGATTTTTTATATTCCTTTAAACAAAATCCTTTAAAAATTAATAGCAAAAGTGCTGTAAGCAGGCTTTTCCCCGAGATCAGAGCAAAACCAAGGTCTCTAACTTCATCTGCGAGAAAGTACGACTCGGTATAGCTAAAGACGCTCGCTAAAGTAGACCCTTTGGGATTTACAACCGCCATCCCACACCCCTTTGCTCCTAATTCCCTACCTTTCTTTCGCAGCAAAAACAACTGGGAATCTGCTCGAAAATAGTAAAAGCAGTTTCCTTTTGTGTTTATCGTATGAAAAAATAGTAAATGTGCTTACTTAAACGTTAGACAACGCTTTCATGAAGTACAAATGTGATTTGTAAGCTTTATAAGGCTTTTTATTTTCGTGGTAAAATCATTAAATGAGTCCTCCCACCCAGGGCAGGGCGGGAGGGACTGTCAGACTCGTACTGACTAAAATCCACGGTGTCCGTCAATAGCCCTTTACGTTCCAGGGTCACGGTAATTTGATAACTCCCGCGATCGAAGCTTTATAAGGCTATTAGAAAACGTTTAGCGGCACAGTAATTACTGGATTCATCATCATCATCATCAGCCTATAAATGTTCCCACTGCTGGGGCACAGGCCTCCTGTCTGTGAGAGGGAGTGGGCTATAATCCACCACGCGGGCCCAGTGCGGATTGGTAGATGTCACATGTCTTCGAATTTTTGGTTCTAGGACATGCCGGTTTCTTCACGATGTTTTCCTTCACCGTTTTGAGAGCAGTGGTGTTGAAATAAATTACACAAAGTAATGCGCCTGACGGGGTTCGAACCCACGACCTACTATTCGTAAGTCGAGGCCGATACCACTGGGCCACCACTGCTCTACATTACTGGATTGTGGTGGTCATATTATAGGTAGCAGATTTATATATAATACTGGTAATTAGCTGTATCTGGTTAGACTGGAATCAAATAGGCTAGGCACTTGGCTTCCTCATAAAACTACTCATCCATAGAATATTTTAATTTCGTCAAATGTTTCCCCCTCAGTCAATTTCTCATCCACACTATTTTAATGCGGTAACCTCATTCCGCGTGGATTCCAACTACGAATGTTCCACCCCTCGTATCCCATGGGTCAAGCCGTCTCATATAATTGTGTTACCAGACGGATTATGGCCAGTAACATCCAACAGATAACCCACACGTTATATCTAATGCGATCATCCTTCTGTTTTCGTAGTTCAGTGGTTATCGACACCGTAATTTTGAAATAGTTCGTTGAAGCATTTTATAGGGCATGTCATATATGCAGCAGTATGATATAAAGGCTGGTTTTTTTATGGTGAAACTTGGCCCTCGCTAGGACGTTCTCCTGGGTCGTGGGTGGCGTTTACAAACGTTTAAGCTCACATACACAAACACCCAGATCCGAAATAACTACTTGTAGATCATACAAAATATCTGTTCCGTGCTGCAAAAGTGATGATAGGCTATTTCACAAAAAAAAAGAAATATTTGACCTGTATTTTTTGTTTTACTACGTTATCCAAAATTGACGAAGATACAACGCTTCTAAAATCACTTGAAAACGTCTCTTGGTCGGTATAATTATACAGGCGTTATGACGTTCCAAACGCCCGCTCCTGAATTTAAAAGCGTTTTATCTTTGTCAATATTCATTGATTTAAAAAAAAATAAAACAAAAAATACATAATGTTCACTATTTTTCAATATCCTTACTTTTCGACTAAACAGTAAACTACCCTATTATTGTCTTGGAAATTGATTTTTATACCAAGAGGAACATTCATCATCGTCTTCCTGTACTGTGTTATAGGTACTTAGGGTTGGCACAAGATTTTTTCATCCATTTTCGCCTGTTAACCGTCGCGCTATCAATTAGTCCTATTTCTTTTAAGTATATCATTTCTTACACAACCCTTCTTTTCTTTTATGACCAAGAGGCAGACACTACGCACGTGATAGATAGAAAATATGAAGGGTGTAACGTACAATATACATTTCTCAAAATATGTAGGTATGCCTATTTCTCAAATAACACTTTTCCAAAAAAGAGCTTCTCATAATTACATATAATTTCTCTTTTTAGGGTTCCGTACGTCCGAATACAAAAACGGAACCCTTATAGGATCACTCGTGTGTCCGTCTGTCTGTCGCTTACAGTCAATTATCTCCGAATCGAATAAACCCGATTGGGTTGAAATTTGGTACACATATCAATTCCTGTGACCCAAGCACAGAGGTGTGACGTGAATGGATGAAATCTGTATGTGGGAGGTAATTTTTGGGGGGGAAGGGGAAAACGAAAAAAAAAAGTTTTGAAAACTGCATCGTGTGACATATCAAATGAAATGTCTTGTTGAGACAATCTTAAATGTATTTTTTTTATAATTTTAAAATAAATAGTTTCCAAGTTATTCAAGAAAATAGACGAAATTTGACCATTCCCCCTCCCCCCTTATCTCCGAAACAACTGAACCTAAAATTATATAATTATAGATTATAGGAAAACCTATAAGAAGTCCATATCTGTATATAGGAGGTAATTTTTGGGGGGGAAGGGGAAAATTAAAAAAAAAAATTGAAAACTGCATCATGTCACATACCAAATGAAAGGTCTTGTTGAGACAATCTTAAATATATTTTTATTGTAATTTTAAAATAAATAGTTTCCAAGTTATTCAAGAAAATAGACGAAATTTGACCATTCTCCCCCCCCTTATCTCCGAAACTACTGCACCTAAAATTTTGAAAAAAAATACAGGAATTAGTTTTCTACTTATAGATTATAGGATAACCTATAAGAAGTCCATATATGTATATGGGAGGTAATTTTTGGGGGGGAAGGGGAAAATTAAAAAAAAAATTGAAAACTGCATCGTGTGACATATCAAATGAAAGGTCTTGTTGAGACAATCTTAAAAATATTTTTATTGTAATTTTAAAATAAATAGTTTCCAAGTTATTCAAGAAAATAGACGAAATTTGACCATTCCCCCCCTTATCTCCGAAACTACTAAACCTATTATTTTTTAAAAAATACAGAAATTAGTTTTCTACTTATAGATTATAGGAAAACCTATAAGAAGTCCATGATATTAAAATAATATGGTAAATCACTCAATATTGTGCGTACCAATTTGGGTCAGATTTAAAAAAAACGTGACAGGTAACATCGTACGGAACCCTCTTCACGCGAGTCCAACTCGCACTTGGCCGGTTTTATTTTTAATGTGAAGTGCTCATTCTGCGTCAAACCCAATATGAATACAATAGAAAGAAGAAAATAGATTTCCACATTTACAAGTATTTACCCATACCTAGTACCTAGTTGGACTCATTTAGTTTTATTTTTTATTCCAAATTAGAGCCATCTGCGTGTTCCAATTTTAAGAAAACCAGAGACAATCTAAATAATCATCTAAAATAACCAGTAAGCCGATCGAATTATTACCTAAAAGGACCATCTATATATAGGTGCAATACGGTTCGATGGTTTCACAAATCCTTTTCGAGGGTACAAAAGATCGCGCGCCTTCGTGCCGATAACTGGCTGCCGATTTTATCTTTGCCTTTGTGGTAGCTATCAGACTTTTAAAGAAATGACTGACGAATAAAGCTTTAGCTATCGTTTCTTACGACACTGGAAAAAAATGAGAAAAAATGAGTTCTCAGATTCGTATTGCAACCACCCGTGTAGACATCGGCTTATTAAGTGGTACAAGTACATAAAGCCAGTAGGTAAGGTAGTTCTGTTTTAAGTACCTTTGGTGACGACCTCTATCTATCAACTATCATTTGAAAATTACAGCAAAACCGGTAATTATTGGCAAAACCATTGTTAATGCGAATTATTTTTCAATAATATTTATTATCGTTATTAATATTATTATTGGCGCAATCACAATTTCGTTCTTGTCGTGGTCGCGTGGTACACAGGTAACTGTGACCCTGAAATTTAAGAGCTATTGAAGGACCCCCCCCCCAGTCCCTCAAGTCACACCTTGAAAGCCCGGACTCAGCTGATGACTTTACTAAGTAGGTAAAAAAAATCTCAGTGTCGTAGTAGAAACTCCATCTCCAGCCCATCAACCTATCCTAATTTGTCAAATTTACTCAACCAAATATAAGCCTTCTAATTTAATGATAAAGTTCAAAATTGATTAAAAAAACTAACAGATACAAACTTCAAATCCAACTTATTAAATTATGAAAAACGCAGATACATCTACCATTTTTTGAATAAAAAGGGCTTCCTTCTTACACAAACAATGAAGTTACTAAATATTATATCACTGGCATGATAAAAGAGATATGACGAGAACAATGTTTATTTAATAACATATCTTGTGGCATATAAAACAAAAAGTGGACATTGACAAGACTGGGGTAAGCTACACATTGTTTACATTACCCTTTTCAATCGAAATCCTCCTTGTCTACTCAATAAAGGCCACCACATACACAAACAATAATGTATTCTTTAAATCCTACTCATATAATCCCGTCTTATAAAATACTAGCTTATGCTCGCAGCATTGCCCGCGTAATTTTCAGTAATTGACCCACGGGAAAGTCATTCGAGGATAAAATGTATCCCATGTGTTAATTCAGGTTATAAGCAACGGAATACGGGAATTCCGTTGACAATTCCCGTTTGTACGGTAGCATGCAGCAGCAGCAGCTAATTATTACTTAAATCCCCTTGTTAGAGGGTATGATCCACTGTCCTCCCCTTAGTAACCAACTTCACTAATGTATTTCCAAGCTTTAAAAAACAATGCACCCAAATAAAGTTTCATTCTTTGACGAAACTGCCAGTCATCGAAAGTTCAATATGGTACCTACAAGACCAGTGCTGAACCCAAGGTCAAGGAGAAAATAAACGGAAAAGGGTGTTATTGTTATACTTCGTACGTGTTGAGGAAATGCCGGAACAAAGTATTATAATGTTAAGCTGAGACTAAAGTGAAAAGGGGTTGCTAGACGTCAAAAGCAATGTACCCTGCCCTACCATTAGCCCTGCTTCGAAAATCAGTGTAAATTCACCAAAAGAAATTACCGTATTCATAATAATATTATAGTTACATTACAGTTACATTTATACGCCTTCACGACTGAAAGGTTACTGGTGAAATTTAGCACACAGAGACGGAATTAGGATAGTCTTAATCCTTGTTGTATTTTCCCACTAATTGTTAATCAACACGCTAGCGAGTCCTACCAATGTATTATGCTATGCCATTTCCAAGGACTCTACAACGCGTTAAT
Organism: Agrotis exclamationis; assembly: GCA_950005045.1. Taxonomy (NCBI): domain Eukaryota; kingdom Metazoa; phylum Arthropoda; class Insecta; order Lepidoptera; family Noctuidae; genus Agrotis; species Agrotis exclamationis. The sequence goes on from OX465419.1 coordinate 12,191,978, forward strand.
TCATATTTCGATGAAATACGACTGAATAGATTCGGATGAATGTTGGTAGACAAACTATTAATGTTGAATTATGTCAGAGACGACTGTAGTAGGCTGAACCTAAATGAAACGTCCTTCCGCTTCGCCAATAGGTTTAATATACTTACGACAAAACTTAAGTATCAAGAATTCCCAAAAATATGTATATATAAAAGTCGCAACAAAAATGGGCCCTTTGTGCAAAATTAACATAAAACTTTTCATAAAACGACCCAAATGAAAGAACTTATACGAAGAACGCCTGTAGCTTTATTAATGTTACCGAATTGCTCACAGTTATTCTCAAGGCGCTCAATAATTTTGTGCCGCACTTTATAAGTAGGCGTTGGTTAAACTCGATTAATGAGAAATGAAACTGCACCTAACCCTGAAAATTTAAAGTCCATGTTAATAATTTTACAAAATATCTTAACTAATGTTTCAATGATCTTAATGTTTTTATTCCTAAAATACTACAACTATTTAACAAAGTAATTTGAGTACACGTTCAAATTACTTGATTTCAAGACCTACATATTAAAAGACTACATGTTTCAGAGTGTTTTCCAAGTTTTTTCCCTGAAACATAATAATATACTCGGAAACGCGATTAATCGCGTTCATATTTCCGAGCTCGATCTCAGAACTCAATTAACAAGTTGTACGAGCAAATATTTAGTAAGTGAGTTACAGTCATGATTACAGTACTTTAATATTAATTACGAAGTAGTACAAATCCAAGCATAAAAGTTAGTCCGAGCTTACTGCAGTAGAACTTTGCTCAGATTGAATTTATCCAGATTTACTGTCTAGTTCGTTTCGCTCCGGTACTCCCGGAGTTTTTAGCACCTGACACGACTTACAAATTGTATTGGCAAGCTTCACTTGTGCCAACTTCAGCACAGTTGGGGACTTGAATTAATGATTATACTCACACAAGTTTGCTTTGGCCGTATTCTTTCGTGAAATATATGGTCTGTTTTAAGCATAAGAAGTTATACAAAAATTTATAGCAGTGTGCCGCAGTATTATGGAAAGAAGTTCGTGTAAGTTTTTAGACTGAACTTGTTTATTGTCTAAGTTTGGCGTATATACTGGGTTTTTTTTTACTCTTGACTGGCTACTAATATTCTTATTAACAGTATTATTGAATACTAGCTAATGGCCCAGCTTCGCCCGCATGGAGATTAGTTATTTTCTCACGGGGTCCAGGGTATAATTTAAGTACATACATGACTAATTCGTTCAGTAACTTTTGTGTGAAAGAGTCGCACCTAGCATCCAGTCATCCTGACAAACTTTCGAATGTATATACAACTTTTGATAACTGAGCAGTATCTTCATAAACTTACTCAATTACTTTCTACTGTAACAAGGTACAATTCTCACTACCTAAACAAAATTAATATCATTGTAACATTACTCTGAATGACGATAATTAGCTAACTTGCATTCATTCATTGCATTCAAACTGCATTCGATTAAAAGTCTACATTCACGAATGGATATAACATCGGTCTCGAAGTCGCATCGCTCCTTTGTTCGTTCATTCACTATTAGGTCAACCAGTTCACCATCTCGAGTCTTGAGCTCCCCAGTGCCACTTTTACCCTCGATTTCAGTTCGATCGTCTTCAATTCTGAACTAGGAGTTAGTGACCTGAACGAGCTTTTGATAGTTGAGCGATTAAACGTGTCTGATTCCGGGAAACTCGGTTCAAGTTGAACGTTATTGGCAGTACTGGCTTGTGTAGTTTTGAAGCTGTTATAAATCATATTAGTATGACTTTGAGTAGCTGTGTCTTTAGTTTTGAATATGTGTGAATGTTTTTAGGGTTCCGTACGTCCGAATACAAAAACGGAACCCTTATAGGATTACTCGTGTGTCCGTCTGTCTGTCGCTTACAGTCAATTATCTCCGAATCTACTAGACCGATTGAGTTGTAATTTGGTACACATATCAATTCCTGTGACCCAAGCACAGAGGTGTGACGTGAATAGATGAAATCTGTATATGGGAGGTAATTTATGGGGGGAAGGGGAAAATTTTAAAAAATATTGAAAACTGCATCATGTGACATATCAAATGAAAGGTCTTGTTGAGAAGATCTTAAATATTTATATTTTTTTTTGGTATTTTAAAATAATTAAATAGTTTCCAAGTTATTCAAGAAAATAGACGAAAATTTACCATTCCCCCCCCCCCTTATCTCTGAAACTACTGAGCCCAAAAATTTGAAAAGAATACAGAAATTAGTTTTCTACTAATAGATTACAGGAAAACCTATAAGAATTCCATGATATTAAAATAACATGGTAAATTACTCAATATTGTGCGTACCAATCTTCAATGATTCGTACATTTCAATTCATAAAAATAAATTCAATTCATAAATCGTACGGACCCTCTTCACGCGAGTCCAACTCGCATTTGGCCGGTTTTTTATTTTATTTCGCGATAGTAGGTATAGCGATGATGTGGTCGACGATGAAGTATGCTTGCCTAGAAGTAACCTATTCACTCTTGATTTAAAGACCCCAAGGTTATAGCTAACAGGAAATACAGACTCCTGTAGGAAGAGTATTTATTTTTAGCTTTATTTTTTTTTTCTCACTTTATATACCCACACCTTTCACACTTTGTTATGTTTCACTCGTAATCGGGTAAGAGTTTTTCATAATAAAGATTCAACAAAAACCTGAACACAAAGCTAACAATTTAAAATTCAAATCATTATTTATATGATTTAAATAATGGTGTTGATTAACGAGTCCCTGCAGATAATATGACCAACTTCTAACATTCCTAAGTTATACAGACCATTAAAGCGGCTCGTACTAAGAGGCGGATCAGTTGACAGTACAATTTAGCTAATTTATTCCCGTGTAGTCGCTCGCAAAAAGTTTCCCTCGTTAACTAAGGCGACAACACTAGTAAATCACGCAGCGCCACCCGACTCGTATCTCAAACGCGATTACTATCTTCAAATTAGAGTAGAGTGAACGTAGCTACCGAATTATGGACTCTATAAGTTCTACAACCTACTGATTAGGAATATTTTATCGCCATAGTTTATAATCATGTTTATTTCAAGGTCACAAACGCCACGCGGGGTCACGCGACTGTCTAGGGTCACGCGACTGTCTAGGGTCACGGGACTGTCTTGGGGTCGCGGAACTGTCTCATCAGGTAACCGTGACACTGGTACGTAAAGGGCTATTGAAGGATCGAAGTGGATTTTAGTCAGTACAAGTCTGACAGTCCCTTCCGTCACGCCCTGGGAGCACTTATTTGATGATTTTACCAAGATAAAAAAAACCCTTGCGACGTATTTCTTTTCATGAAGGCTGTGGAATTTCAAAGTTTCTAAAAAAGTAGGTATATGATGTAACGCGCAAAATATCAGTGAGATTATAGTCTTCTAGAAGCGCATCTTTCATCTTGTATTTTCTTGTGGAGATTATGAACGAACTTCTTAGTTCATTAGTGTTGCTGGCCGGTCTCTGTTTTACTTTAGAAGCTTGCTAACTTTGATACTCGCTCATTAGAAACACCTTGCTGTAACAATGTTTATAAAGTTATAAAATAATGAGATTACTTTTAGGAGTCTTTGTTAGTTGTTAAGCCTCCTGCAGACACACGCGATTAATCGCGCTGCGACAACGAGCCAAGCTAATTTCCACTCTAAAAATACTGCAAATGGACCGCGACATGTCGCCCCGCGCGATTAATCGCGTGTGTCTGCAGGAGGCTTTATGTCTTAATACGTGAAGCTAAAACTTTGTACCCACTTTAACGAAAGTGGCGCGTATAGAGAAGTAGGTATGTTTGGGACAGCAGAAGTTAAGAAACGAAGCTGCTGTGAAATTGTACATATTTTAGCAATTTTTTACCGAAAGTCGTATCATCATAGTGGGCCATGACATGATCCACCATCACGCGGGCCCAGTGCGGGTTGGTGGATGTCACGTCTTCGAATTTTTGGTTCTAGGACATGCCGGTTTCCTCACGACGTTTTCATTTACCGTTTTGAGAGCAGTGGTGATGAATTAAATCTACAAAGTAATGCGTCTGGTTGGGTTTGAAAAATCGACCTACAAACTCGTAAGTCGGAGCCGATACCACTAACCCACCACTGCTCTTATAATCAAACATCTTATAAACAAACCAAAGTCGTATTACAAAGTGGATGTTTGTATCCTCCGACTCACTAGAAGAGTAAACAGCCATCTAAGTCAACGGGTTAAATGTTTCATCGAGCCCTCTAGTGTTGGCGTCGGCGTGTAACGGGATGGAAGGCGCAGGATAAAGACTTGGTCACATTCACCTCGCTGTGTCTGTCCCACCCAACCCGCGCCAGCGAGGTAAGGCCGCGGCAAAAGCATGTTTTGACGATATGATCTGTTTTTAGGGTCTGTCTAGAGATCGCAAAAACTAAGAGGCTTTGGAAGGAGAAGGGCCGTTTTAGCCCAGAACAGAGCACTACACTACACACAGAGGTCATATAAATCCATGTTTGTTTCTCTTCAAAACGAAAACTATGTTACTATTTTTTTTAAGTGGTAAAATCGTCTAATGAGTCCACAAGGACTGTCAGAATCATACTGACTAAAATCCACGGTGTTCCCTCAATAGCCCTTTAAGTTCCGGGGTCACGGTTTCCTGATAAGATATTCCCGCGACCCCGGCATGTTTTCGCACTCGGGGGCGCCGTCAGAATGCCGACAACTGAGGCGCACGTGGAACACGACGCGCCGTCGACCTGGACATGGTCCATGACTGGACGGCGAGTAACCACCACCAACCACTACTCGCCGTCCGCATGCAGAAGGTATTTCCATTCAGTTTTCATCCCGATAGGACGCACCGTGGGATAGTTACCGAACTTGACCCGGGCAATGTCGCGGGCATAAGCTAAGAAAAATTAAAGGTAAATTCAAGAAGACTTTCAATCATCAACTCTTCAAAAATAACGTATTTAAAAACAGCAAACTGTTTATATTATTCCTACCAACTTTAATAGAAATTGGAGTGATAATAAAGAATGTAAATAAATGCAATATCGGTATAATGCAAGCGGTGACAGGGAGAAAGATGGAGCGGACCCGACGCCCGCCACTGATTAATTCAACAACATGAACGGACAGATCTACTTACTTGTGTCCGTACGTAATATCGTCTAATGAAATACCACTGTGGCAGTTGGGAAACAAGGACAAATACAGATTTTAAAATAGAAATGAACCGGAATATTTTAATTTAGGTTCACTGTTAGGTAGGTACCTATGTATGGCAGGTTCGATTTGTGCACGGAACAACGATTTATATTTGTCGGAATCGAGACGTATTCGGAACGCCAGCGCCATCCGGTGGCGCTCGATGGAGTTAGTGTGAGGCGCGCTAGCGACGGTCAACGGCACTTCACTGTTGGCAGCCGGCGCGAGCGGATCACTAAAACCATCCCGCAATCTGAGATACGTATACCTACATTTTTTAAGTACAGTTATAGTGCAGTGTTCATTAGTGCTAAATAGGAAAAATAAACCAAGATGATTGTCAAGTGTAAAATACTGCTTTCTTTATCCAACACTACCCACCGATGACGCCCACAGCAAAGAGGACCTACATTGTGTGCCAATAATGACGTTGGAGACGGTTGTCCTTCGACATATTTATATTGAAGTCGTCTTTCATGAAATTCGTAGAATTTCAATCTCCAATCGGGAAGAACAACGCAAGTTTCTTAATATTTTTTTCTCTATATCTTTTTTTTTTAACTTTGCCCCATAAGTAGGTACTTGGGATTTGTCCAGAGTCGTGGGTGCGTTTACAAACACAAACATCCAGACCCGGAAACACTACCTGCAGGTCAAACAAATATTTGTTCCGTGTGGGATTCGAACTCGTGACACGCTGCGCAGTGTCGATCACACCCTATCGTGCCGTCGAAATATCGAAACGTCAAATGGAAGATAAAACCATGATCATATTTGCATTAACTCTACCCACACAGTACAAAAAGTTGTCAAAAGTATGACGCTATATACTTTATCCCTCTCATTGTAGGACTACAATAAAAAAAACACACAACTAAAAAAAATATTACACCAAAAATTACAAAGGGAAAACCAACTAAAAAGCATCGCTCAAAGTTACCTAGGCATCGTGCACCACCTCCGCTTTTCATGATAATTCCCCGACCAAGTTTCCCTTTATATCAACTTTTTTTTATTTTTCTACTTTAATATCATGCAAAATGAAGGCTGGGCACGCTACTTCGAATGGTCGGCTCATTGCATGCCGGCCGTAAATCCAACTCCGTTGTCGGTACAACGTGGATGGTACAGTCTAGTAAAGAATCTCTTAGACAGACAGATAGATAAATAAATATATAGTATAAATACATAGATAGATAGATAGTCAGATAGATAGAATACTCTTTAATATGCACACCATTCAAATAACATGTAGTTTTTTTTTAATTACACTAGGTACCTTTTAAATAGTGTGACACAATTGGCTGTCTAATCGCTTAAAACGATCTTTTCAAGACAACCAACTTTAGGATGAAATAAAAAGAAGGATAAACAATGCTGTAGATAGTCTGCAGTGTACAATTTAAATATATGTATTTACATACATACTACACACACAAACACATAGACATTATATAAACAGAATTACTAAATAGGCATAAGTATTTAAATTGAAACCGTCATTAAGAATTTTGAAAAATAATAGGCATGTTTTTTTTTCTTTTGTTATATCTCTATTACCTAGTATTTTGGTAAAAAGATTTAACGCATCAAAACTCAAGAGCCGCTCGTGTACAAATCAGTTAAAGTTATGACATAGTAGGTGTTATTAATTAAAACACAAAAATACGGATTTTTTTGTTTTTTGGTAATGTAAAGCCGGCCATACACGGTACCAGTATACTTGTACAAATCTAGACTTGCACAAACACAGGACAGTGACTATGTTAGAAATTTGTGCAAGTATCTTCCCACACACACTACAGTATACTTGCGCAAATACGTATACATACTGCAACGTGTGTGGCCGGCACAGAGTAATTAGATTGTTTCAGTCTAATAGCCTATTGCTAAATCATTGAAAAAGCTCAAGCAACTTAGAAAGAGATTAAATACCTCTTAACGTTTTCGTAAAGTGATAATAGGCACCTACTAATTAAATTATATATTAAACAACGAAGTAAATATAGGAAAGATTCACAGTTACTTATCTTTAGCGTTGTCTTTCTGTACAACCATTACTTTTATCAACGTAGATACGGTACTAAAGTAACTTCTTTTCTCAAATATTACCTGCCTTATTCATAAAAACTCCATATAACCATGAATGTTAAAGAAATCTGCACGACATTGTCGCTTTCTTTTCAATAAATCGGGTCCTTGATAGAGTTACAGCGCTTTAGTAATGGAATAAAAAAACTTTACGTTCAAAGGCAGTGGCGTACCTAGGCGGGGGCGTAGCGAACCCTAGCCCCGGCCTCGCACCTGAAGGGGCCTCGCGCTCAGAGTAATAAACAACGACGTTCACAAGTTTGCAACCAGTCAGTAAAGCGGTACAATTTTACTTCTACTAAGAAATAGAGGCTTTACAATGCTGATGTCGCGACGATCTCGTTGCCTCCTCTGCTCGCGCGAGGCCCTATGTTTTTTTTTAAATCTTTATGCAATATAACTTGGGTACGTTTATTTTTTACTGGGAACTGAAAGATCCAAAAAGGCCTCGCAAAGCTGATATCGCTGGCAATCACATTTGATGCCTTAGGGTATCTTGGACGAACCAAGTCATGTTTCAACAAGGGGAGGCCCCCTTTTTTTTGCGTGGTAAAATCATCAAATGAGTCCTCCCGCCCAGGGTGGGGTGGGAGGGACCGTCAGACTTGTACTGACTAAAATCCACGGTGATCCTTTAATAGCCCTTTACGTACCAGGGTCACGGTTACCAGGTGAGACAGTCCCGCAACCCCGGCAGGCAACAAGGGGGGCCTCGCGCAAGCAGCGGAGGTAAGTCATATTTTTCGTTCTGAAAGAAAAGGGCCTCGCAGAAGCGTCTTGCCCCCTCGTAGATTCGGTTTTGCTACGCCCCTGTTCAAAGGGTTCCGATCCGACTTACGAGCCTTCGTCGATATTTCTTCTCAGTCGTTCGAAACGTTCGATTACTTAGTCGAACGAGAAAACTTATTGTGTATTTACAAGAATGGGTTTGTAAACGTATATACTGGGTAAATGTACCCACCTGCTCAAATAAACTCACTCATTGAATTCTTTCTTTCTTTTTAGCGTGCCGTACCCAAAGGGTAAAACGTGACCCTATTACTGAGACGACCCTATTGCTGTCCGTCTGTTTGTCTGTCTATCTGTCCGTCCGTTTTATCTCAAGAAAAGCGCCGAGACAATGAAGTTTGACGTGTCCCGGAGAATGAATCTGATCTACCAGTCTTGGATCCTATAATGAAATTAATCAGAAAAGAATAGTGGAGGAGTAGGAAAAATACGCGGGCATGCGGACGATCGTGGACCATGCCCGGATCGAAAGCGCGTGTGTTCCACACACGCCTCAGCAAGCTGTCAGGTTGTCAGCAATCTGACGGGGCCTTCGTAGAGGACGAAAGCCTGCCGGGGTTGCGGGACTGTCTTAACAGGTAACCGTGACCATGGAACGTAAAAGGCTATTGAAGGAACACCGTGGATTTCACCACCATAAACAAAAACTTTACATTCAGTAAAATGTTCTTACTTACATCTCTAAGAGATCCTGATGTACTTACATTCCTCGTTTTGTTAAGTATATCAGATCGCGATAAAGCATTTATTCGCATAACAATTTATTTTTGTATCGGAAGGATACATACCTACCTCGGCTCGGATACTGAATTGTAATCCCATTTTTTATTCGGTAAGTATTATAAGCCCACCAGCACACGCCACGCTTCTAATCCCCGGCTCTTTCGATAAAACTCACATCGGATATAAATCTTTTAATACCCACCGATTGCTTTCCTTCCAAAGATATCTGCTTCTATTATGTTTACTGCTCTCTCAAGAGTAATAACTCTAAGACCATATTCTCAGAATCGACCCTAGTAATAAATTCATTGCTGTAGAACCGCTCACATGCATGAATTAAATTACTTCAGTAGGAAACTGAATTACGAGAACCTTCGTGCGGCTTCGTGGTAGGTAGTTGTAGGCACTCACCTTCAGCCATTAGCCACTTGCACCGAACTAACAGCCTTAGATCGAAATAACTCTCTCGCACTGTCGCAGCGCTTTGTTCCTTAGTTTCAACTACAATAGATTAGAGTTCTTGTAGTTGTTCTTGTCTCCCCCGCAATGCGATGAGGGCCGCTCCCCGAACGATTAATTCTGAGTGAAGTGAGGAGATTCGTCCTGCAGCTACACAGTTAATTAGTTTAGTGCTCTTGCGGTCACTTGATGAATGATCAACTTGATAAATTATATAAAAACTTAATGCAACACCTATGGATAGCTTTATCCTTTCAGCGTCCCTTATTTAACATTTTATCCGGAGCGGATACAACACCCAATTCTGAATTCGATTACAACGAAATAACTTTTAAATTCCTCTTCATTTGCTTCTTCGATCAAGTCCGAGAATACTGTAATTTCAATAAAAATAAAAACTAAATAAAAGGGAAAATACAAACAGCAAAAGTACTCGGCGCCGTTTTACAATCAAGTCTAAATTAGAGGCTGCTACGTTTGAACGCGGGCGAGCCTACAAATCCCCACGAATGCGGCTTTATTTCGTTCCGTCGCACCAATCAGAGCAATTAACGGACAATAAAAAGAAAAAGTCCCTTTCCCGCCCGACGTGTGGGGTGTGGAAACAGGGAGGGTGGCAAGGGAATTCTAATTGTTCTTCATTGAGCAGACAATGCGTATACTTTGTGAATAACTCTCTGATTATGAGGTAAGTAACACTGAAAACCTGTAATTATGTTACGTCAGAGAATCTCATAAATATTTTCATTTAAATTTCTTTAACACATTATTTTCATACAGAGATTACACAAATTCAGAAATCTACAATTATGCTGATTTTGCGGTTACAAGCGTAGCAATAGCCACCTGAACCCAACAACTGTTGGTTTACCAGAATTACCTACATACGTATTGTCTAATATCCTATATAGTGTCTATTTAATATGTCGTAGCTACGTATCATAAAACAGTTTATCGAAAAAAATATGCATGAATAAATTCGTAGCAGAGTCTACGAGGGTGCTACGAAAAAATAATCATAATACAATAGATCAATGAACATGTCTATTGGCACCGTGCACGACTTTAGCGCTACCTAGCGTTTGCACTGTTGACGGCTCTGACCGTTCTAATTGAAATCAGATTTCTTTACAAAACACATGGTTTTGGATTCCATGGCGATCCATCAGCTCTGAATAAAATTAAATAAACATAGGCAAAATGTATTCTATATAAAAAATGTCAAATACAGGATTAAAATGAGGATTATGATATTATTTACTTTTTTCTCTTCACGGCAGCTAACCATCTCCTGCATTGCTCATCTTTTCAAGAACCGCTTGGCAATCAATAATATTTAAATTTACTATTTCTGCTAATATTCTTGCAGTTTACAACACAACAACTGCTGTAATCTATGTTTTTCTGGCGGAATAATGCGATTTAAAAACAATTACGTACAGATGACAGATCTAAATGTACTTTGAGACAGAGCCGTCGTATTCCGACTGCTCCCCATCACCTGTCATTGAAGAAACTACGATATCTTGTCAGATATTCATTGAAATCAAATGATGTCAAGGGCAATTTTGTTCAAAATTAAATGCTTGTTATGATGAATGTATTTATTTGGGTAAGGATTAATATTATGTATATAAAAATATCGTCGCAAGAATTGTATTATTTTAAAACCAATTTGATTTCCATAAAAAAGGTTATGGTGAGTTAACCTTGAAAGATAGACATATTTTATGCTGTCGCGGACCTTATTTTAGAACGTTTCATGAGGAACAATTCTGTTACACATATTTTTTGCGTAATGTAAACCGTTTACACAGCGCACGCAATGGAAGCTCTCAATAAGATTTTCCCGATTATCCAACATTTTTCATTGCTGCTCTGCTCATATTAGTCATAGCGTGATGTTATATAGCCTTTAGCCTTCCTCGATAAATGGACTATCCAACACTAAAATATTTTTTCAATTCGAACCAGTAGTTGCTGAGATTAGCGCGTTTTTGTTAATTGGCAAAGCTGAATGTACTCTGAGACAAAGCCGTCGGCACTTCTATATTATTCGCCACCATGAGCGCTGCAATCGAACAGTACTACCCCTACCTAGTACTTCGCACCCAGCGAATAGTATGTCAGTTTACGCTGAAGGCATTTAATATCTCTTCCAGTAAGTACTTCGATATGAAAACATTTTTAAAATACCCTCATTTTTATATTAAAAAGATTCCATTGTGCATATCGATCGGTATATTTCTGGCCAGCATTTCACAGGCTATTTTTTTCAGGGAGGGAACGTTTTGAATATAAAACACAGTCGCTAATGACGTAAACGATTATTGACAAAACGTTTTGAACGACCGATGAAATGATAAAGCAATTTTGTAAAAGTGTGGGGTGGTACTTTTGTAGCTGTCATGGATTTGTGCACTTGTTTGGTGTCCACAAAGGTATATGTGTTATTGGTTTTCTTATTGTACACATCTTTACTCGTACTCATCTGTACTCCATAATGTAATGTTTATAGATATTACACTGATTAAATACTAGCAAAATGACATCGATTATGGATCAAAAAGTTAGGTAACAAAATAGAGAACCGCCTTAGAAAGATAATGTGGTGTCAAACACAGCTTTATTTTACTCTTTAGTTTTAGAAGAAGTACACAACGTAGTAGGTACACTCACTATTTATTAGTTTACAAATACTTACCTATTAATGTTGACAGTATAATTATCACGGAAAAGTTGTCTAATAAAAGTTGTGGACACAAACTGTTGACGTGGTTAACCCTTTCGTACGCCCCTGCAGTACCCGCGTCTCCACACTCACTTAATGAGCTTAATCCTCCAAGAAACTAGTTCAAACTAGCTAAGTGGCTCACTTTTTCATTTCCACGGCTCACTTTCATCGTTTTTCATTTTTAGAAATTCATGTTTGACCTAATTAATTTCTTTTTAAAATTAAAAGTTTAATTAAAACGTATTTTTGTGGAATGTGAAACGAAACAGAATAAAAATTAATTTTGTTTAAATTATTTTTTAAATGGCTAGGAAATGCTCACCGGCGTTGCCCGCGTAAAGTGAAGTTCGATAATTATCCCATTGGAACGTCATATCGGGATAATTCGGGTTAATAATAAACTATTTCTGCGTATCGATTCCGTACCTCAAAAGATGAAAAGAAGGTTCTATGTTCCCGTGAGATAATTTTCTAGTTGTAGTGAGCGGAACCGCTGGGCAGTTTTTTTGAATAGTAACAAGCATCCATTGAACCATCCCTACAAACATCCGCATTTAGAATAATATTATTTTCTTTTTCCTCAAGAATTTCGTACAAATTCAAGCGACAAGACAGAAGTAATAGCAATTATATTCTCTTTCCTGAAGAATTTCTTACAAATACAAATTCAAACGACAAGACAAAAGCAATAGCAAAGCAACTGTAAATAAACAGTCGAAGTACATCGATAGCATCTGGTTTCTGCACGTGCCTCTGAATAAAAAGGAAGAAACGACCAATCGAGCGGAGGACGGACCAAGAAAACAAAACACTACCTCGTGGCAACGGCGCATTTTACTGCGAAAGGAAAGGCCCTTCGTGTACAACGACGCGACGCAAGTCTCCGATACCTCTCCTTAAAACGCCGTCCGCCGAATGCAGTGATACTCCGTACGCCGCGTGACAATGCCTACCACAGAAATGTTCTGCTATGGTATGTTTGAAGCCCTGATGTGTGTATATGGACGACATAGGAGAAATTCAGTCACTTTACACCGCGTCTCTAGTTATTTCGAACCCCTGAAAAGTAAAGGTCTCACTTAGCGTCGTAGCACAGTATCGAATATTGATAAAGAAAAATAAATTATTGAGTAATATATTACAATGCATTATACAAAAAAGTGACAAAAAAATATAATCCATGTATAAACACAAATGTTTAGAATAAATTAACGAATTAGTCGGTCATCTTCTGCCTTTTCAATTAAGAAAAGCTTCCCCAGAAGTGTCAAATTATATATCCATTTTATATCACACAACTACACGCGGGCGGGCACTTTTTGTCGACTCTTTCGACAGCTTTTGTGAACGTTTGTATTGCAATAGTCGCCTGGATACCAAAGTTGTAAGGAATCGGAGACTTTCGACGCCTTGTGTACGAAGGGCCTTACTGTTGGCCCCAAGACACTTTCAGAGCCTTACCGTTCGTGCAAATGAAGTAGAGGCCGTTTTACGTACAAATGTTTACTTACAGGACTGAATAGGAAAGGCAAAGTTAATTCAATATTTCGTCGAACTCTCCAGAAATCGGGTGCCAGTCGTTTCACAGTTCACTTGCTTCAAGTATTAACCCAACGTAGGTACTATTGATTTTTTTTTTGTTTTTATTTTGGATTTTGATGTAAAGGACATAAATTATATCATCTCGGTCTATGACCCCGGTGCAGATAATAATATGTTTGGGAAAAAAATACAAAAGTCTTAAATAGGTGCCAAAAAATAAGACTTAACACCACGTCCGCTGCGTTTGACGCAAAGACATCAAAATCTAATTAAAGAACTGAACACAGCCAATATTTCTATAGACATTTTAATTAAACAATCATCAAAACCCATCAAGAATGGTACACAAAAGGGAGACAGTTCCTTGCGTAAGACAAATTACTTGAACATATGGGCTGTCGGCACATTGCAAAGGATAGTATACATTGTAGTGATACTATCGTACAAGTGAGGCTTAGTGTGACTGATGTGTACCCGGCCTTACGACGGCTCTGGTAAAACCGGTGCTGTCTTCAAATTCAAAACCGTTATTATTGTCCTATTTATATATGTCAAGTTTTGTATTCGAGTTTATGTTGAATTATCCGTTTTTCTTATCCGGTTCGCCTTGTGATACATTCTAGTTAAATTATTTTATTGTCATAAATTAATATCGACTTGGTTGCCATTCTTCAAAATTGAATAGAATAGAATGGTGTATATTTAAACTGACATTAATGCGTCAACTAAGAAGGTCGGTTGATGACGCCAAATTTGACGTCATGGACCCCTTTTAAACACTTGTAAGCTTTTAAATAAACAATTATTATTTAAAATAAGTCTAACGATATAATAAAAATTAATTAACATTTTCTTTTTATGTTGCCCCATTCTATTGATTTCCCCTGTATCGTAAGTAGGCCCATAAACATTATAAAAAAGCAAAGAAAAACACACCCAGAACCGAAACAAATATGATGTACTTGTAAATCATACAAATAGGTGTTCCGTACGGGGATCGAACCAGCAGTCAATTATTGTTCGGCCATTTTTGCCAACTTTGTATTCTATCCATAAAGCATGCTACTTAAAGTGCCACCTTAATTCAAAATTGATAACATAGAGAAAGCTTCCTCTAGCCATAACTTCGACTTCGTATAAGCTCTTACGAGTATTTAATGACGATGTTCTCCTAAGCATTTTTATTTTATCGGTTTTCAAATATATATAGCTTTTCACTCGATTAACCATCCATAAACTGCATACAGGGCCACCTCGTCTACTGGGCACTCTTGTCATGTGCCCAGGGCCCCACAATTCTTGGGGGTTCCGAGTTCGTGGAAAGATGAAAACAGAGGCTTACAAAAAAGCTTCGCTGTGCTCTTTTTTTAGGGCTCACTTAAAAAGCTCGCTTATTCTGTCCACTTTCGAGCTCGCTGCGCTCTTAATCCTACATTTCCATGATTGTCTTAATTTTCTGCATAAGTCACTTTACGTATATTTCCTGTATATATATATAACTATCATAAGAAAACCTAATATACGAGGAAATGTGCTAGTTCAATTCACTTGAAATTTGACGATCAACCGACTTGCGCTGCATCGATCGCGGTTTCGATTTCCACATGGAATAAATATTTGTATACAACTTACTTTGGTTGTTGCGGGTCTGATTGTTCGTATACCTGTGAATCTCAATGTTTGGAAACACATCTACCATACAGAAGAAATTCCTAAAAAGAGCCAAGGGTAAAAAAATGACTCATATTGCATCATACATGGACCCAATAGTCCTAAAGTGCCCAGCTGAGTCCCTTGTCGGTTAAGTACGTCCCTGACTGCATACACTATCCTCTTCCTTGAACATTGGCGTCGAAGCGCTCAGATTATGCTGATGCGAACTATGCTCGTCACCGCACGCTTTCAAGATGTTAATCGTTCTCCTTTCAAACATACGACGCAGACAAATTTAATTAAACAGGCTTTTACACTGTACTACGTTCCATTATTAATTAGTCTTGACGCGGAATAGGTAAGCAAGCAGGTATTATCTAAGTTTACGTGCCAACGGATACAAGCGTGTGGTCGATAACGCAGGCCATATTGACCCTTATCGCCTGTGAATAGGAAAAATGGATAAATATTATAAATGAGAAAAGTTCTATATTGTTATCCGACCGAATCAAATGTAGAACGGCAGATAACTCGTAACAGATTTTGAGTCGCAAAGTATTTTTATGTTAATGTCGAAATCAATATAATCGATATAATTATGTTTGTGTTGACGTCATTATCATACACCACACTCATCCACTCAGAGATAAATATGAGATATATTGTTCATCATACACGTGGACATTTGTTATTGCTGTTCTATCAGCCTTGCCTAGGTCTTGGCTGACCATATTCCGCTTCAAATGCAATATCAAACCAGCACTTACTCGTATATCGATCGAAATTAACTATTTCACCCTTTTTGGTATATGATGGAAAAAATATATTAAATAAAAAAATATGTTTCTTCTGTTACATGATATGCTATAGAATATTATGATAGTGTCACCGTCGCTTGACGTAGTACATGATAGACAGCTGAAACATCTGCCGATAATTGAAATGTCAGACGGCGACGTGAAGCACGCCTACAAGTGCCCGACAATGTCCGACGATGCCCGATAGTACCCGACGGACGAAATCATTTTAATTAACGAAGTCATTTTGTATTTTATATAATTACTAGCTGACCCGGCAAATGTTGTTTTGCCATAAATTAAAAATTTTGTTTAAAAAAAAAAAAAAAAATTAGGGGTGGACTACCCCTAACATTTAGGGGGATGAAAAATAGATGTTGGCCGATTCTCATAGATACCGGATAAGCACAAAAAATTTCATCAAAATCGGTCAAGCCGTTTCGGAGGAGTATGGCAACGAAAACTGTGACACGAGAATTTTATATATTAGACTTTATAATGTAAGTTAGGATCAATATGAATGGGAAGAAATACAAAAAAAGGAAAAATAAAAATCTCAATAATTTATTTCTCGTTATTTTTATTGAAATGGGGTTTGGTCATTTGCGTATAATATTATTTCTCGATAATGTTTAATGTATTACAAAGCTATTTATTCTTTCACTCAATATCGTTTGCTTTGTATTATACAAAGAATGTGCGCACATTGGCAAGTTTTTAATATCAGAAATTGCTTCGTATAAAGAGCAAACAAAATAGCTCTTCAAAGAAGAAAATCCTATCAATAACAACAAAAACAATATTAAATTTTCATAATAAAAAGCCAGCGACACCGATACCTTTTAAAGAAATTAAAGTTAAGCTCTCATAAATCTGTATAATAACTAAAACAAAAGCCATTATCTTTATTTTGCCAGTTCTCTATCCACGTAAAAAATGCGGAGCTAAAATTTCAAGGCCCATTTAGCAGATCCGTGCTCTGGACAGAGATTAACGTGCTTTCTGTTTCATTAATAAATCCTCAGTTTATCAAATCCAGGAGCACGAAGCTTCTGCCCCTGATAGCCTTCGAAAAATCAATAGCACAACTAGGTACTATCAAAACTTTTACCGCGTCATGTTATTTTGTAAATGGTTGTTAGTTTAATTAAATTCTATTGGAAATAAGTTCAATGTTGTCTCTTCGAAGTAAATAAATCTCGCCGAATGTAGTACAACTACCTAATACTAGGCTGGAATTCGTATCCTCGATTCTGTTGCACGACTTCATGATTCATGTCGCAGAAAAAACAATTAAGTATAAAGGTTCTGCTAGACTGGAGCATTCACTTGTAACAGAACATCAAGTAATTTAAATTTTGTCGAAATGAACAACCAACAGAACCCAACATCGCTACGAACATTTTCATTATCTTTCTAGCGAACGATCTAGTGACTAGTCGATGGTCATCAAAAATGTTTCCTCATGAAGATGTCGAATAAAACATTTGGCTCGGCAAAAAGCTCACCAGAACGCTCGTAGAATGCTTAAAGTAGCCATACACCATACTGCCTATCGTCCAATCGGCATGACGCTGCCGATTGGATCAAATTGGCAGTTCGTCCATATACATCATACACCATACTACCTATCGTCCAATCGGCATGACGATCGATTTGATCAAACTTCAAATCGGCAGCAGTGATGCCAACTTAGCAACTTTATGAAGTCCAATCGGAAGGATCAAATCGGCATGATCAAGCCTATCAAATTTAACTGTCACGCCAAGTTGATGGATTCCACGCCCACACACGGTCAATTTTATTTAACTGATCAAATCGGCAGCGTCATGCTGATTGGACGATAGGCAGTATGGTGTATGGCTACCATTACTCGCTAAAACACTCTCGTTTGTGTTTCTGTAATGTAACATTCGCAAGAATGCTCATTAGAAGTTAATGCTCAAGTTTATCAGCGCCTTAGGAAAGCTTTCACGACAATATTAAAAAAGAACTTGTTAAAAGTTTCCGTGAAGTATTTTTTATGCTGTGATTTCATCAGATGACGATTGCGGTCACTGAACATAATTGCAATTAAATCCGACATAATTTATTTTTGGAGTTGTTATCCCCGGGGCATCGTTTGTGGATTACTTGTGGCGGCGCGATCAGCCTGATGTGGCTGTGAGCGCCAACTTTACCGCCAACGATAGACTTTTATCGTGAAACTTTCTCTTGTAAACGCGGGGTACGAGTACCAACCCATCGCCCTATATGTACGACTAATGTGTCGCAAAAAGACCTAATTGCTCTTGTTTGATATAATTCAAGGGCATGTGGTAAACAATTTTGCAGTGCTTCGCAAAAACCACTTAAAATTCGTCTAGATTATATATGAGTTTAATGGAAAAGCTAAATTTTTTTGTCAAAAATAAAAAAAAAAACAACCCAAAACATAATAATTTTATCGCCTATCGTTAGGTCACGTATGAAAATGAATAAGAATTATCATCAAGTATACTATTGAACTACTAGTTTTTATTTACTTATAAGAAGAGTTTGTTGACACCCCGTAGTAGATTTCGTAGAAAATCCCTCTAATGTAATACACGCCAATGCAACTGATTAGCTCTCAAACAATCCCAAAAGTTAATTAAACATTTATCAATTACAATAGAGTTAAGAATTTAACAATCAATTCGGATCATACACGCCATTAGCCATGGCGCTAACTCGCCATTTATTATCATACCTATATGAACGTTATTGTTGTTTTTCTCGGGAATATTACTTTTTTCGGGATGAACCTTCCCTATGTCCGTCTCTGTACACCTGACATCTATACATATAATAAATCTGTAGAAGGGTCAATTCTGTACATTGAAAATATTGAAAAAATAAATAGCGGGGGGTGTTGCTGGATCGATACCAAACCCAAATATGTGATTAAAAAAATTTTTGTCTGTCTGTCTGTCTGTCTGTCTGTCTGTATGTGCAGGCATCACGTGAAAACTAACGGTTCGATTTCGATGAAACTTGGTATAATTATACCTTATTATCCTGGGCATAAAATAGGATACTTTTTATCCTGGAAAAATACGTAAAAAAAATATCTTATTTTTCAGTTTTATTCATAGACGTTGTTCTGTAGAACCGCGAACACACGTTGCATTACCCGCAGTGGATTCAGCGCCGTAACCTGTAGCGCCGAAAGTCGGATTTCGCTTGAACCGTTTGCGGCACACGCGGGCCACGCCTCCCCGACTCCTATATAAGGAGCCGCGTTCCGCGCCGCGCGATGCATATAAATTCTGAATTTTGATGCGAGCGGACGTGTCCAGTGTGGCGAGCGGTCGTCCGTGGAATTAATATTGTATGCGTGCAATTTTAAACCGTGCTTTTCAGCACGGCCTGTGTATGTTGAAGCTCTCAATTAACTTTCTGTCGCATTGTCACGATCACTTTTTTATTATTGCAAACTTTTCGTCACTGTCAGTGAATAACTATGAAAAAAATACTTACTACAGAACGCGAGCTCAATAGCAGTAGCTCAATAGAGGGATCTCCTTAATTATTATAGGCTTAGCCGTATTTGGGTCCAATAGATATTTATAAGATGTCATTGTCAGAGTTACTCAAAATGGAAAAATAAACCATTCCACGCGAAGACCGACATCCGCGCGGACGGAGTCGCGGGCGGAAGCTAGTATTTAAATATGTGTATTTGCAAAATTTCAGGATGATTGATTTAGTCTTTTAGGCGTGAAAACGTAACAAACAAAATAACTTTTGTATTTAAAATACTAACTAAATAAAATACGATTATTAATTCCAGTCAGTAAAATGACATTTCCGGTGTTGCAGGTTTGTTTCATTTTGTTTGTATCAGTGACAGTTGCACTTGTCATTTTACTGACTGTAGTGCCGAATTCGCCCGCTACTACACGAAAATCATCTCATGAAAAAATCGGGATAAAAACTACCCAATGTGTTAATCCAGGTTACAAACTCTCTGTGTAACATATTTCATCCAAATCCAAATCAAGAGAAAAAAAAAAGAAAGAGTAACAGACAAAAAACCATACGTCCATACCTCGCAAACTTGCACATTTATGATATTAGTAAGATAAGATTAGGATATATTTTGAACAGAACTACAAAAATCCCGTCAATATTCCCCATTTTTTATTGATTGGTTACATTCAAATGTCCCAGAAATTCTTTCTTCATTAAATAAATCATAGATGTACAAAGGTACAGGTAGAGAAAGTGCACAATCAAATATTTCTCAAGCGAACACGCGTATGCCGTCGAAAGTAAAAACACTTGATTCATATGCCGTTAAAGGAATTTATACGGGTTTACATACCTATACATAGGTAATGCCTTCACGATATACGGAAATATTTAAGGAAAACGGAGTAAAAACGATTTCTTTGTTCACCCTTATTCGTTTGTCTTTTGAGTTTTCGCCATGTCGGAATGGTATCCCTTGATCATTAAGTACGCTTGTTAGGTAGCATTTTCAGTTTCTTTTGAAATAATTACGTAATCGTAATTAACTGCTACAAAAAGCAATAGCTCACTAATTACATAAATTAGAATTTATCATGTAAAGTCAAACAAAAAAAAACATAACATCAAAGCTTGAAAAATTGAAATATGTATGAGCCTAGGTTTTTAGTAGTCTTTTTTCCTATTAATATCAGTCAATCATAAAAATAAAGTTCCATTTGAATTTTCTCACTTGAATATTCGCATGTAGGTAAAACGATATTCTCTGAATCTTCGTATTAAAGCAATATTTTGAAAGAAGTAAAAAAATAAATGCTAGCTCCACCGCACACGTCGAGATTGCTTTCCAAATGGTTTCAAGAATATCCTTTCCATTTGAAATGAAACTTCATTAAATAATAACGCCATGTATTCAGCCTCGGGGGAATAGGTAGGTGTTTCTAAATGTCACCCGTGCCTTGAACCACGGTGAATAATTAACTATTCATATACGTTCTTTCTTTTTCTCTGAAATTCAGATATAAAATATTTGAAAGCCCACAGATGTACGGATTTCAACAATGTGGGAGAAAACCTTCGGATTCGCTACATAATTATATGCTCTTACAAACTGGAGCCACCGAGGTTCTCACCTAAGAGCGTCGAATCCATTCCTAACTTTTTACGGTTTTTTTTTTTTTTTAGGGTGGCAAAATCATCAAATGAGTCCTCCCGCCCTGGGTGGGGCGGAAGGGACTGTCAGACTCTTACTGACTAAAATTCACCCGTGTTCCGTCGGATGCCCTTTACGTTCTGGGGCCACGGTATCCTGGATTAAGAAAAATCCGCGACCCCGGCAGGCATTTGGCCCCATAAGGGGCCCCGTCGGTGACGCGTGAAACACGACGTGCCACCGACCCGGGCTTGGTCCTTGGTCGGACGGCGAGCATACCCATTACTCACCGTCCGCAAGCCCCCTCCGCCGCTGTGCCCTCTGCTGTTCAGAGGGACACGCGTTGGAGCGTCCACCCGACAGGCTATTCGCATACGGGCAAAGAAACCCCTTAGGCACACAGTGCCTAAGGAAGAGTTTTTGCCCGCATCCCAGGGTGCACCGGCCCGAAATACTGGTCTTCCCCCCGGACGTATCCGAGAGGGAACTCCAGTCCACGGGCGCACGTGGAGGTTTCCTGTCTTAGCACCCCAACTTTTTACGGTACAGAATTTTTATTTTTACAGAAAATCTTAAATTCGCGACACACGCGTTAATGCGTATAATATTTAAAAATGTATAATGTAGAGGAAGTAATAACTAAACTATTCCACTTACATTCCGTTATCCTTGTAAAGACTTCATAAAATTCCAACAAAGAACGAAATAGTGAGAGAAAATCTTTTAGGGGAATACAAAAAAAAAAAGAAACTTGCTTACCTACATTTTTGTACTTCAAGTTATTTACGTATAAGTTGTCCTCATAAAAGTATTGGATATCTTACTGAACTTACTTATCCATGAGTATCCATTTCGTATTGCAATTCTAGTAACTTGTGTTCTGCTTTGCTAGTGTAGTGTTCAGTAATTGTCTCACGATATCGTTATTTCGTATAAAAAGTGTCCTAAGTAATAATAAAATTTAATTGTGACCAAAACATCAAAATCCATTCAGTAGTTTTTGCGGAAAAGAGTAACGAACCACCATCCAACCACACATACTGATAATTTTTTCGCATTTACCCACTATAGGTATCTTATCATACAATAGTTGTAAACCGGCTTAAAAACGGGCACGCCGCAATCGCGGCGGTAAGACCCCTCTTTGAGGAGTGGCTGGATAGGAGTCACGGCGTCCTGACCTACCGCATGACGCAGGTCCTCACCGGACACGGAAGTTTCGGGAGGTACCTGTGTCTAAGGAGAAAGGAGGAAACGCCTGGGTGTCACCACTGCGAAGATCGCCCGGAGGACACAGTAGAGCATACGGTGCAAGACTGCCCCGCTTGGGCAGAGCACCGACGTGTCCTCACGGCGGCGATAGGCGGAGACCTCTCGCGCCCGGCATTGGTTGCGGCCATGCTGCGGGGCGAGACGGAGTGGGAAGCGGTCGCCTCCTTCTGCGAAGCAGTAATGCTCGCGAAGGAGGAGGCGGGCCGCGTGAGAGAGAGGACAGTGTCCTCCCTCCGCCCCAACCGCAGTGGTGGACGCCCACGGCGACGGACGTCGCAAGACAATCTCCGGCCACCGTAGGCGCGGGCATTCGGGCGGCGAGTAAAGGGCAACTCGCTGCCCGACCATGGACCATGCCCGGGTCGACGGCGCGTTGTGTTCCACGCGCGCCTCAAAGAGCGTCAGCATAATGACGGGGCCCCCTCTGTAGAGGGCCAAAGCCTGCCGGGGTCGCGGGACTTATCTCATTACCGTGACCCCGGAACATAAAGGGCTATTGAAGGACACCGTGGATTTTAGTCAGTACAAGTCTGACAGTCCCTCCCGCCCTGCCCGGGGTGGGAGGACTCATTTGATGATTTTACCACGATAAAAAAAAAAAAAACCGGCTTAAAAAACAACATACTCGTATTTGTTGTAGGGGAGCCCTTACGACAAACGTGATTTTTTTGCCGTTCGCGACTGGTCATCAAATATTTATTTTATTATGTCTATCTATTGTTATAGCGGCAAATGAAATACATCATCTGTGAAAATTTCATCTATCATACTATAACGGTTCATGAGATACAGCGTGATGACAGAAAGACAGACACAGAGGCAGGCGGACAGAGGAGTCTTAGCAATAGGGTACTGTTTTACCCTTTGGATATGGAACCCTAAAAAAAATATAGTCTACCTCTATGCATAGATATACCCGATAAAGCTCCCTCTTGGAGCGAACGTGCAAAAGTTGTCTGTCTGAAAATTGACATGTTCACCTAGGGCCTATTTAATAAACCCACACGCGACAGGCGTCAATTCCACCGTTCATAGTAGATTTTCAGCAGCACCTGTCGTGAAAAGATTCATCTATTTTGTAGTATTTTTTTTTTTGAAAATGATATATGAAAATCACTCTATATTAAAACTTGATTTACATGTAATTTAATTATCACCCTATTTATTAGTTAATACTACACTTCCGACTTTCTGAAGAACCTTGCCAGTAAATTCAGTAGATTTTTCTAGGGCACCCCCCCCCCAGAGCGTTACCACTAACATAACTACCTATAGGTATACTTCTGTTAGTCTCAATATAATTATGTTTTTGTTTTAGCATAAATTTAATCAAACTTTAATTTCAAAGTTCCAATAAATTCTCATACAATATCTTAGCTACTTTCAGTAGATTCATAATCAGGGCCAGGCGTCGGGTCAAAGTGATATTAAGTAATAAATTTATTGTGGGGAGTGCTCTAAACGCTTTCGAATTACCGAGTGGTGTAATGGGCAAACTTAATATTCAAGAAGGGATCAAAACGAACCGGAATCTATGTAAGCATGCGCCGCGCTCTAACGTTTTATGTACCAGTCGATAATTACATAATAATACCCGTTTTTTTTGGTAAAACTGTCCAAGCTCAGACAAAATAACTATACATAATTATACTCATTTCGTTACTTAATTGCTTTCGTTGTATCCGATCATGCACAACATTGACGACACGATTGGCGCACTGGCTGAGTTATCGACTGCCGCGCAGGGTGTCACGGGTTCGATCCCCGCACGGATGAAGTTGTTTCGAGTCTGGGCGTTTGTGTATGTGAGTTTCTATGTTTATAAATGCACCCACGATCCTGGAAGAAATTCCTAGAGGCAAAGATTAAAAAAAAACATAACTTTGTCCGAGAATAACGGAAATGTATAAGAATATCAATTAATATTCAATAGGTATCAAAATACAATGCAATATTTATAAAAACCGGCTGGCTGTTGCATGAGAATGTCTTTCCTTAAATATTTATTTTATTATGTGTTAGGGATCTGTATCAAAAGGGGTAAAACCTATCATCTGTGAACAACTCTCTAACTGTCACGGTTCATGAGATTCAGCGTGGTGACAAACAAACAGATGGACGGACAGCGGAGTCTTAGTAATGGGGTCCCGTTATACCCTTTGGTTACGGAACCCTGAAAACATATGAAAGTAAATTCTAATAAATATTTGATGTGTATTTGAATTACAAATAAGCTTATATTATGATTTACGCCTGTCTTCATCCCCCCATTCATGGAAACAAATACATTACGTATTTTCCCTCAATGATCGCTTTGTAACCAAATATAATGTATCTTTAATATGCCACGAATATTAATACCACGTCTACGCGTTGAAATGCAAATATGATAAAGCGAACGGATGAAAAAATTACAATAACTTCTGATAATGGAAGCTATATTTTATTGCGCGTTGAAAAGGCGACACTTTATAATTTATTGAGCCCGCTTCCGACGCTACTAACCTCAAGAAATATACGCTTTTATTATTAAGTAACATTTCGAAATATGAGCCGCAATCAAGATGATACATATAATAGGAATTATGAATTAACCGGTCATTACAAAGCTTTTATCGCAACACTGAACATCATTAAGGACATTGTAAACAAATCCCCTTACAAAGTTTGGATAAACGAGATGAAAGGGTACTCCGCAATTAACATTTAAATATTTTCACAAGAGGTAAGTGAAATTAAATTCATGAAATCTGTACCTCCGTAGAAGCGCTACGCCAAAACACGCTACGTTGAATCTGTGTGTATTTAATATATAAAATGGGTTGTTATTAAAAGGTAAACAAATATGTTTCTTATGTTCAGGTTGTACGGTCTAATCAATAAAAGGCCGCTGGCAAGCAATCAAAACACAATAGTTGGAGCGTGTTCGTTCGCCGGTGCTACGCGCTACGAGCCGCTACGGCTACGACCCGCTACGACCATCAAACGATATCCCCATTGCATTCCTTTTGTTATCCGCCTATGAGAACCATTCTCTCCAATCCTCCGCATTTTGCATTATTTTCCTTTTTCCACTAACGAATCGAATGTTTCATTCCTATATCAATGTCGATGCCGAAGCGCAATCGGAGTTTGTTCGTGAGTTTGTGATACCTTTTTTCATTGGTGAATTATTGCGAAATTATTTTTCATCAGTTTTGTTTTTATGGCTAGACATGTACTTTTGTCTAATACCATTATATTCAGAGTTTTATTTCGACATTTTTGAAGCAAAAGAATGATGACAGTAAATTAATCACTCTCTCGTAAAATTTATTCGACAAGAGTCCCACAGTTTATAATTGAATGTCGATCATGGCGGTCACCTTTGACATCCGATGCAGCCACAATGTGGTGAGTATCCAATATATCATAAATTCACCAATGACAAAATATTTAATACTTCGCTTAAATTATTGCTACATTTTAACACACACAGCTTTAAACTGGAATTTCGAGGAATCCTTGTTTTGACCAAATAGCATTTTCAACAACGACGGGATATTTTCAACGGATTTTTAAAGTACGTTTTCATTTGTTCACTAGACTGTGTGTGGCTACAAAATACAGTCTCTTTGAACGCTGAGAGGTAATTATGATCCAGTTTTCGTTTGTGGAAGGTCCTGTCATATGCCCAACAGCACTTTATTACCGCCAGAACTGAATTAACAGTTATAGTAAAATATTTTGGCAATATGCCACTTTTATGCTATATACGCTATTCAATTATGTACCTAAATAAGTTTAACAGTAGCACAAGCCGGGTTTATAATCCAACGTTTACCCCGAACCCGTTGCGAGTTTACAATATTAATGTCAATTATTAATTATAACGCAAACAATTATCCTGCTCCTTAATTTGGGGACCGCGAGTCGGCGCCGGCTCGAATTATTGCGCTAAATACGGGGCCCAATTTATCTTGAATCTCGTCAGTTTGAAATTTAAATTAAAATGTAAATGTTGGGAGGGCGAGTCCTCTCTAATTGCGAGTCCGTTCGTTGTCAAAGTTGTCCGTGAGGTTTAATACAGGACTCGCATGTTCCACTTATCGATATAGTCAATCAGCGTGTGGACAGGTAGTTTGGAAAACTTTAATAACCCCAATGTTGTTTTGTTACCTAATATTGGATGTGTGGGGTTACACTAACCTATTTGGCATTTTACGTATGAACCCTAATATTACTTAATACAAATTAAATCGGTCAAAGATAAGTTAAACCTTATATCTTCCTAAGTTGTGTTCAATTTTCTTAAACTGCACTGCTAAAACACAAACTGCGAGATTCCATGACTTCTAATTCCAAAAATCTGCAATAATTAACCGGTAAATCTACTAAAATACACGGGTCTTCTTAATTGAGGCATCCGACTAGATAGTGGCGGCAATTTGGCTCGCAATCCAGTCTGATACACTTTTCAAGTTAAAATTCCTTGTCAACTGTGGCGGGCGAAGCAATCCGAGCGCTAAATCAGTTTAATTGCTTCAGAATCTCTGGACACTGTTTGTTAGTGTGCACAGAAGCGATATAACTGGGGATAAGTTACTGTTTTGCTTTACAAGTTTTCTGTTTCAAATAGAAGATTTATTTTAAAGTAATTCGGTACTGTATTTCAAGGAGCGATCTTATTAGCTACAATACAACAAAAATATAAAAAATGTGTATTTTTTTATCGGTGGTACAGACAATAAAACTCATTAAACTGGATGATTCTCTGATCACCAATATCAGGCAGGTTACCGCAGAGTTCAAGGTTACTTCCAGTAATAGCGTGGATGTATACTTGTATAGTCAGAAAATGCCTCATAGTACTTTCCGCTCCACTCAGTCCGGAAGGACTCATTTTACCACAAAAATTATAATCAGCTGTCCCATACACATGAAGAGCTGACAGTCCCTACCCACCACCCCCTACCACCCAGGGTGGGAGGACTCACTGGATGATTTTACCACGTTAAAAAAGAGCCTATGAGTTAAAGTACATATCTTACATATTCTTTACTGTGACGAAGGGGGATATAGCCTTTATATTAAAGGCATTATGGCACTAAACGATATTAACCGGAACTTAAAAGAAAATGGCGGCTATAAATCTGAAAGAAATGCTGGTTACGGATATCTCCCTTTCGACAATAAGTGGTTGGGAAATGATGGTGATCAATCACATCTTTCAACTTTGCTTGCCAATACTACGCATCCATAGAGTCTATAGGTATCTTCTTCTTTAAGCATGTTAGATATTATTGATAACTTAGTGATTTCTGCCTACCCCGTGGGAAAAAAATTGGCATGGCTAAGCTATCGATTTCTGCACAGCATGTCACGACTTCGATTCCGATGAGCATTTATTATCCACTAGCGACCCGCCCCGGCTCCCCACGGGTGCAATTTCTACTATATTATGCATGTTACCTTAAACCTTCCTCTTGAATCACTCTATCTATTAAAAAAAAACGCATCAAAATCCGTTGCGTAGTTTTAAAGATCTAAGCATACATAGGGACAGACAGCGGGAAGCGACTTTATTTTATACTATGTAGTGATAAAAATAATAAATAATAATAATATTCCACAACTATCACACAACGCCATCTAGTCCCAAGCTAAGCAGAGCTTGTGTTATGGGTAGTAGACAACTGATAAACATACTTATATATTTCTAAATACATACATATTATAGATAAATTACACCCAGACACAGAACAAATGATCGTGCTAATCACACAAACATTTGTCCTGGGTGGGAATCGAACCCACGACCTCCGGCATAGCAGTCAGGGTCACTAAACACTAGACCAACAGGCCTCAAAAAGAGTCAATACCTATATTATATTGTGTGTTTAGCTACCTCGGTGGTCATAGGATCGCAAGCGGGACTGCTTAGCTGGTCCTTGAGGTCCAGTAGCAGCCCCAGTGCTTGGATTTGTGACCGGTTGAAGGCAATAGGACGTACTAGGTATTGTCAGTTACACCTCTGCCTAAGCCGACAGGGATTACAGGCATGTTGCAACATGTGTTATACAACTGTCATTATCTGTCTGTCTGTTTAGGTTGATTCCTGATATTTAATAAAACGTCTATGAAAGCTGTGCCACGTGACAGCAACGTGTTTGATGTCAGCTTAACGATTGCTGCAGGTAATACCCACGTAATGATGTACAGTGGGGTGCAGAAATAAAATCGTCAGAAACGATAATTTCTAGTCCAGCGTCTTCGTGTCTAACTTAACTCTAAGGCCCTCCGTACATAACGCAACGCAAGTCTTCGATACCTTACAACTTTGGTATCCATTGACACGTGCCTATGTATGAACCTCTATGGACTTGTATTGCGATAGTCGCCTGGATACCAAAGTCGTAAGGTTTCGGAGACTTGCGTCGCAATGTCTACGAAGGGGCAAACGTGCACAGGAAAATTGACACTAAGGTCCATCCATCCATGGTATTTTACTGGAGAGTGTACCTGGAGAGTGCTTATCCCACTTTTTTAGTTATTTTCTCACCTAATACTTTTGGCTCCTAATACTTAAAGCGAAATCACCCCATAATGTGACCACTGTTGCGTGAACGCTTGTTCTCTATGAGAGGGAGTGGGCATTAATCCACCACGTGGGCTCAGTACGGTTTGGTAAATGTCAAATGTCTTATTCTATCACTTATAACTTTGTCAATTTGCTAATTAATTTAAGAAGATTTTTTATGAAGTTGAAAATAAAATAAAGTTTCTTCATTAAGGTTTTTCTAAAGTATTTTCCTCGAAGTTTAAAGGAATAAGTTACCTTAATGTTCATAGTCTAGTGTCCTTCATATCACATGGAGTATTCCTACAATTATGTGTAATATTATAATAACCGGTATCACTGCGTCCAATTAGAATCGAAGTAAATTGTACCTACAATTAAACGCAACCTACACTTATTATTTATTTCGTAACATTATTGTACTAACCGACCTTGTTACAGAAACAAACGGAACAAGCCTGCTAACTTTAATTAACAAATTCGCCAACAACAAATCTCATCAGAAAAGTTTTCCATTTTCGTCAATCATAAAAAGTTTCTCGCTCCTACTGGAGTCGTTACTACTAATTAATACTTATACTTACTTATTTTAGTCATTCCAAATATCAGAAAAACATTACTATCCATTAACGCTCTCGGTAAATGTCCATAAACTTTAGTCGATCACTGTTTGTATGAACAATTTTTATGAGATGACGTCACGGTATGATTTGGTTTTCGAATTTACACCCCGGTGTTATTGTTCATCGACCTAGATAAAGGTATGGGATTCGCACGTTGTCGGAATATTGTTCGTAGTGACCGGCCGCGAGCCCGACGCGTCTACTCCCGTTGCCGCGCTTGTTCCGACTGCCAGCTTTCCCCAAAGCAACACATGATTTTCTGAAACAACCCCCGCGGTAACTCGGTCGAGAGTGCAAAACCTTCACACAGTGACACGAGGGTGAAACATAATAGCAGTTCGTTAGCATAACTTCAAGCTCCAACCGACTTGGCATTGCCTGCAAGTAAAATATTTGCCTTATTAAATGATTTCAACCCTTGCAATTTCATTGTTTATGCTGAATTAGAAATAATTATGTACTCCCATTTGGAATTCATAAAACGTATAAGGAAAATTGTTCACCGTGAAAAACGTTATGGGTGTTTTTGCTTTTCCTTTAATTTTCCTACCTACCGAAATACTGTGGGGAATTGTGAACGTTGTAGCAGTTAAAACTTGTAGATCTTAATTTAATGAAACTGTTACAAAAGTACAGATACTAAACAACATGATGCTTATTACTTTCACCTGCAATTTTCTCGAAGTCGCTACTTCCCAGACTTGACTGCCATATACTTTACTTACCTAACTACTTACGAAGTTAAGCAACAAAACTGTACTAAGTTTTAATAGGTTATTCTACATGCAAGCTATGTATATGTTTATTTTTACTACTAACTTAATTCTAGTTGCATCTCATTATAAAGAGCCGGCTCGCTTACTGCCACCCTTCGCGAGTTACACTAATGCGATTTAAAAATATACTGACATAGTGTGCAAATAATGTAAGCCATTGGGTTAACTCGTTTATATAACAGGTTTTTTAAAACTTACTATTTACAATTATACTTGTTTGTAGTTTTATAAGGGTTTACTTTTTATAACAAAAATGATCCATACGTACTTTCAGTAATATGTAACAGTATGGAGCGGCTTTGGTCAAAAATAGAAGACAGACTTTATGTCAGACATATTATATTACATAATTCTAGGCCTTTTCCCCATGGGGGTAGGCAAAAAGTACAGAACGTTACCTGATACGATCATTAAATATACAATTTTCACCTCACCCACATTCACCCTTTTGGTCTCACAAGCAGACAGATTTTGTGCGATTAAATTTCTTCTTTAATTATAATAATCTAGATCTTTTCAAGGCTCACGTGTATGTATACATAATAGGTTTAAAAAAGCTATATCATTTAGTGCTGATAAACTTCAACAATCACTTGTAACAGAACATCGAGCATTCGGCGTTCGCAAGCATAGAATCTATTAAACATCGGTACAAACATTTTCATTATCTTTATAGCAAACGCTCCAGTCGATACTTATCAAAAAAATGTCTTCATGAAGATGTCAAACTTGACAGTCAGCTCGACAAAAAGCTGGCCAAAACGTTCGTTAGAATGCTCACTAAAACGCTCTCGTTTATTTCTCTGAAATGTAACATTCGCAAGAATGCTCCTTACGAGTGATGTGAATGCTCAAGTTTATCAGTAGGTACACTTACTCAAACCTTAAATACTTTTAATAACGAATTTTGCTCATATAGTATGTAAAAAGGTCAAACATTTTAATATAAAGAAAAAGATTTATCATAATGAGCGCGGCAATTTACCCCATCAACTTTAATTGTAGGGTTGGATTCACGGACCGTTTATGGCGACCCTAATGCTCAACCGAAAAGGATAGCGGACTTCCATGTTATGATTTAACGAGTGTCATGTCATCGCCCCTTGAAACTTTTCCTAGCAGGTATAAAACCCGAAGTGGCTAGGCGCGAATCGAACTCGCGTGGAGAATGTTCCGTACTATGAAAATTCAAACTACCATGCATACTGATAAAGCAAACCCCTCGCAGCCTTTTTGTCATTTAAACAAAAGTAACATAGTGGTTGCAAAATTTTTCCTCCTTTGTGTTCCAACTGCTCGCTAAACTGTCTTATTAGGTTACCGTGACCCTGGAATGTAAAGTGCTATTGAAAGAACACCGTGGAATTTAGTCAGTACGAGTCTGACAGTCTCTCCCGTCTCGCTCTGAGCGGGAAGACTCATTTGATAATTTTACATGAATAAAAAAAAACAACTGTAAATCTAAGTTTGTACGCACAATATCACCAAAACAATGTTGTTTTGAAATAATCTACTTCTCATTATTTTTACTGTAATCTATATGTAGGATACTGTGAGCAACTATGAACTTGCCTTTGTTAAGGGTTCTATTTTTTCATTAGGACGTACGGAACCCTAAAAAAAGTATTTAAAGGGAAGAGAAACTAAAAGTCCCCTTACTTTTACTTTCACGGGGTTGCAGGGGTGGAAAACTAACACGAACGAATTTAGTTATTTATCACACCTCACAAATCTAACAAAGTTTTATACCATGAGTTCAAATCCTTGTGTGCGAACCTCTTTGACGGATAACTTTACTAATCTGCGATTTCGGGTTCGAGAAAAGGATCGGGAGAAGTTTATTCGGGAATCTCCGAGTTTTTTTTCAGTTCGAATGTTTTAATCGGACCGGGATAATGTTATTCTTTACCAAAGAACCGATATTTATTTCTCAAAAAACCGGCCAAGTGCGAGTTGGACTCGCCCATGAAGGGTTCCGTAGTAGCAAGTATAGATTAGGGATATAATTATATTGAGATTAGTAAGTGATATACACAAACAATAAAAATAACTTTATTTTTCATAGTGCTTGTATAAATGGCAAAGTTATATTTGCGGTTTTTGAAAATGTACTATTATTCAAAAACTGCTAACTGTATATCATCCAAACCAATTTTCGTAAGAAGTTTTTGTTGAGGTCTACATTATATTTTTTTTTAGTTTTATCATTCTCTTATTTTAGAAGTTACAGGGGGGGGGGGAACATTTTATCACTTTGGAAGTGTCTCTCGTGCAAACGGTTCAGTTTAGAAAAAAATATATTAGTAACCTCAATATAATTTTTAAAGACTTTCAATTCTAAGTATGGGGGGCACCCCCAAAATTTGTTTTGTTTTTATTTTTGTGTGAAAATCCTAATACATCTACCTACCAAGTTTCAACAGGATAGCTCTTATACTTTCGACAAAAAGTGGCTGTGACATACGGACGGACAGACAGACAGACAGACAGATATGACGAATCTATAAGGGTTCCGTTTTTGCCGTTTGGCTACGGAACCCTAAAAAATGAATCCACGTTAGTTTTACAATACAGCTTAGTAAACCTATTATGTTTAGGCAGTGGGACTGGGCCTCTTCTCGACGAATATTAGTGGGTTACTTCTTTCTTACTGCGAAGGCCCAGTAGGTACCCTACCCTGTCATTTTTTTTTCATGGTAAAATCATCAAATGTCCTCCCACCCAGAGCGGGAAGGGTCTGTCAGACTTATACTGACTTAAATCCACGGTTATCCTTCAATAGCCATTTAAGTTTCAGAGTCACGGTCAGTTGATGAGACAGCCCGCGACCCCGGCAGACTTTGACCCCTGTAAGGATTTGACTCTGTCAAACTTACGGTGCCGTCAGAAGTGGCGTACCTACGTCATACATATTTATTTGGATAAAGATTTTAGGCAATATTTTTTTTTACATCACAACTCTTAATTTTGTGTTTTTGGATACAATTGAAACATTAAAGTACTATTCACCATAGACCTAATACTATTTTAAATCAAATAAATAAAACCGATTATTTTATTACAAAAATAATTTCGAACGAAAATTCTAATTGATTTATTTGCCACCCACTCATCACTTACGTGCATCGTAGTGAACATATTTTACACAAAGAGCCAAAAGCAATCCCGTAACAGAACAACCAGTCGACGTATTTTAAAGTTAAAAGTGTATTCAAATCACGGTGTAGGTGGGACCGTAGCTAAGTAAATTGTGTACGTGCCTGGCCCACTGCCGAATAGGTCAACCGCAAAGGATGCATACCACGACACACATAACCTAGGTACCTAAATACGTAATACTGTTAGCCGCTAAATTCCTATCTGTTTTGTATTCCGCTGTTGTATTGCTGACGGTGTTGGTGAACTTATGGGATTTTCGAAACTTTAAACGAGTTCAATTTGACATTTGGAGGGGATTAGTACGTAATGCTTTGTAACTTTTGATTTTGTACGCATGTATTGCGTATCCTAAAGATATTTTTGAGGAAAGAAAAAATCAGCAGCGAGTGTTTTTGTTTCAGTCTCGCAATCGTAATATTTTAGTAGATCGAGCAAGAGAAGGATAAAGCTCGACAGCATACTGTCACAACATCAGAATTTTTCTGACAGAAATTTCTCATAGCGGTCGCGCTATGATGGTGTAAAGTGATGATATTGAACCATAGATAGTGGACCTTCGACCTATCGATTTTGAGCCGGATAGTTCGGTGTTTAAAAATTTAGCGGCATCCCAGATTGTCTCCCAGTCCGACTGCCCGGCGCAGTGATGTCTTGTTTATAAATTGTTATTGACGTAGCCGAGTTCCATCGGTGTAGTACTAAATTCTAGGGTACCAGAATCTGTTATAAATACAATATCTTGAGAAGAGACGAATACACCTTTAGTTGGGCTACCAAAATGATATCGAGTTTCAATCAATTGGAAATGATACGCCCAGAAAGTCTGAATTCCCGGGTCCAAGGACTAGGTTTGAAGGATATTTGCCTATTTTTTAAGTGCTCCTACAATTCTTTAGTACATCGTTGCCCTTAACAATCAGGGTTTGACGCATTTTCATATTGAAAAATTATCGACGATTTATTTATATGTATAACGCCCAGAAAATCTGAATTCCCGGGACCAAGGACCAGGTTTGAAGGATATTTACTCCAACAATTCTTTAGTACATCGTTGCCCTAAGCAATCATATTGAGTGACAACATTCGCGACGATCACAATGATATAAGTACAGACAAGTGTAGCAATATCTCTCAAGTCGCGCCCCGGACTTAATCCTGACAATCAACCCACTTGACCCGCAGTCATCATGTCCTTTACAAGCGCCCTCTGGGCGTTTATTGTATAATTGTAAGCCAAGCAATTACTTTTTCCTGTCTGTCTGGCATTATGAGTATGACTTGTTATTTGAATGCTGAGTGGTTCTGAAATAGATATCTTGTTATTCTATACTCGTGAAGTTATGCCTCATTTTTCGGGTGAAAATATTTGCGAGCGTTGTTTTATTCAATTTAGATATGAAGAGAAGAAAGCCTAGACAAGAACTTCTTTCAAAGCGTTTCACATTTCTGCAAAGACTTTCAACATGAAAGTTACGCAAATCAGGATCTACGCAAATGTTGCTTTACAAAGAAAAGTTGCGAAAAGCTCGTGGATGCAGACCCAAGAGCTTTTTCAGAGCCAATACAATTTTGACTTTACTAATATGTAAATAGCTTTTAGAATGTCACTTTGGAAGAACAAAAGATAAAGATAAAAGTGATAATTCTGGAAGTAGATGTTTACGCATATTTATCTAATTATCTAATACCTACTAGCTGTTCTTAATGGCTTTGCTGATCCAGACAGACGGGCGGAAAGTGGAGTATTAGTAATAGGGTCCAGTTTTAACCTCTGGGTACGGAACTCTAAAAATCATCAAATTAGTCCACCGGTTTAGGCGTGAAAGCGTAACAAACTCACTTTCGCGTTTATAACATTAGTTAGGATTACTACCAACATAAAAAAAAACAACAATCTGAAAAAGCTACACATAAAAACTTCTTCATTACAACTTCACCATGTTGACACAATCGCGCACAACGTCGTAATTCAAGAATAACAATATGAAAGTCGCTAAACGTATCTTATGATCTATGAAGTTCCCCCGAAACTTATCCGTCGAGTTAAAGATGAATATCGCGTAACTTTCCGCGCAACTTTATCGCGAATTTGGAACATATAGCTCGTGTATGTATGAACTAACGAGAGCAGTTTGTAAAACTTCCCGCTTTGTGTCGCACTTACCTGCTCTGCCATTTGCATCTCTACGAAATTCAACAATAATGTCATTTGTTTCGACTCCACTATAATGAGAGAATACAGGAAAACATTTTCATTTTACAATTTAACTTATTGATAAACATGCTTCATTACTGCACTTCGAAATATAAAGCAAATATCACTACGACAAAGTACCATGGTGAATTTATGAAGGTACATCGACATTCATAAATTCCGCAAAGGTTTTTATTAAATTTCACCGTCGTTAAATTAAAACCCTGTGAAATATTCCTCTAACTATATTAAATCTGTAAAATTCCAAGCCAAGCCATTATGCCGTGTAAATATGTATTTTATTGAAATAATGGTTATTTACGTTGGCAAATTATCAATACTCCATTAATACATATTTGAGAGACAAATAAAGAAATTGAGACCCATTCCATTTCGCATAAGCCTCACTCAATCACTCATGTTTGCATACATTTTACTTCAACATTTGAAAAACAGAAATGAGACCAGTAAATTGTTTACCAAGGGAACACCGAGTCTGACCAAGTCTGACCTTGAACATGACCTTTTTTTGCGTGAAAATGAGTCGTCCCGCCCTGTGTGGAGCGGAAGGGACTGTCAGAGTCGTACTGAATAAAATCCACGGTGTTCCCTCAATAGCCCTTTACGTTCTCATCCAGCATCTACTCTTGGATTTCCCCGTACATGCCATCGAGCGATTTAACCTGGAGCAGGAAATAGGCATAAAGTTAACAAGAGATAGCATAGGGGGAATTTTCTGCGGAAAGCACAGAAATGATTTGATATATTACTGCTTGAGTATAGCGTCAACGGTCGTGAGGAGAAATAAGACGGCATAAAATCTATGTTCCATAGAATATTAGTAGATATTATTATGTTAACATAGAAGTAAGTAATGTAAATAAAATAGCAGTAATTAAGATAGATCTAAGAAATAGTTGTAAAAAGTAATACAATTAGCATAGCAGTGTAAGTATAAGTAAAATAATAAGTATTGTAGTAGCAAATTGTACTTTGCTTTTAAAACTTAAATTTGAAGAAAGATGTTTTAGAGTATAAGAACAAAAATTTAAGGAATCAAAGAAAAGGAACAAAAAATGTGTTGGATAGATGTGATTTCCCCGATGTGTTAAAAGGAAAAATAAAAATATAAGAAAAGAGAACAGTTAAGAAAATGGGAATCCCACCCATCGAAATGAGAGTGATGTATGCAAGAAAGATCCAGTATGAAGAATGAAAGTGCGAGAGGCACAAACGTGAGAACTGGCATGAATGAAGTAGAATAGACTAGGCGCCAATTACGTTGGTGGAGAAAGTAGACAATCCCGCTGCCCTCTTAGTCTGACCCTGTGTTTGAACCTGTGTCTGACTCTGACTGAGTCTGACGCTGAGTCCGACTCTGACCCTGAATCTCTAAGTCGTATTTTTTATAATCTCTTTTAAATTTCTCCATATCTCCTACGGCTCGGCTGACAATGCCGCCTCGAATGCCATAACAAACTTTCCCTACTTTTATCGAAATGTACTACTCTAAATAATTTAATTCTATCAAAAGAAAAGTCATTAGCGGGAATGTTCCGAGGAGGATACTCAAGTGAGGTTATTAACAAAGACATTTAACGGTCCCAGGCTTAGTTTGAAAATAAAATTTTCAGATTTATCGTGGCGTGTCCCGGTTTATTTCAACGAAAGCGTCAGGCGTCGACAACGGAGACGTTCTCTTTTTATAGCGAGACGTTTCATCAAGATTATTTTCTTTTCAAGACGCTCTCGATGTCCCGACACTTCAATGGACGCTATCAATTCTCGAGACGAGAAACCACGACGTCGGTCGTCGTAGACTGGAATCGTTCAAAGTATACTTATCGTGACAGCGATAATATAACATAACTCTTCACAATTGGCACAAGTTTTGTCTTAGTTCCATTACTTGAACCTGAAAAGGCATAGTCACGTCCATTAGCACAGACAGAAAATATATCTAATTGAGTTAAAAGGGTGCAGATAGATCTCCACTTACAATCTACGGGAGAGCAATAAACAATGGAAACTTTAGACAAGTTTGAATGTATTGTGGGTGTGATTTTGTCAACAAGAAAATGGCGGACCCGGCTGTCGCTTTCGGATATTTATGACCGCGACTCGACAAATTCCGCATCGTTTTATTTTCACCGCCGGACTAACTAAACGTGAAGGTAAATACTACCCGATAAAACAAACACGCGTGGACTAGCGCACTTCCCCGATAATGGATTGCACAAATAGAGCCGTTTAATAACGTAGTATTAATCATTAACTGCCAATGTCCATCTATTGTGTTTAATTTGGACATTTGCGTGTTTATCCGCGAGGGATGCGTACATTTATTATTATTTATGCACGATCAAATATGATGACATGATATTTTGCATTGAAATTGGTTAAAAGTGTACCACTAATCTATCAATCAGTAAGGACTATGGACATCTGATTAAAACAAAGGCACTTAAATATTATTAAAATTACGTTAATTTAATTCGACGACACGGCGCTTCATGTCGCGGGTTCGATTCCCGCACGGAGCAAATATTTGTATGATCTACAAGTAGTTGTTCTGGGTCTGGGTGTTTGTATATGTGAGTTTATATGTTTGTAAACGCACCCACGACACAGGATAAATTCCTAATGTGGGGAAACGATTTATTAAAAAAAAACTGTCTGCAATAGTCTTATTTCTTTATACACATGAAAAAAAAGCTTTGATCACCTTTTATTAAAAAAAAAAAAAAAGATTCCGACGAATTGAGAACCTCCTCCTTTTTTTGAAGTCGGTTAAAAATTATATGAACTTAACTACGGTTAGCAACTTTTTTTAACATGCGGCGCTTCTTTGCCGTTATTGAGCTTCCATTATATATATAATTTGAAAACATCAAGCAAACTGTGTTTGCTTTAATAATCCTGAAAAGAATATTATTTCCTTCTTCTTCTACGAACTTCTTTCACAAACCTATAATTTCCTAATTACAATGCCCACAGCGGCTTGATCCTGTTCAATCTATTGCAATTCTAATTAAGTGCGTAAAAAGCGGCGGAACCACGAGGGTGCATTAGTATTCCGATACGGAATTCGTCTGCGTCAGGTGGAGCGCCCTAGAGGCGAGGCGGGAGAGCCTCGTGGCAGAACATAACACTGTTACTGCCTCCGTAATTCTATCAACTGGTTTCAGCAAGCCAATATTTTGAAATTTTTGCTCGAAAACATAAGACTTGGACTTGGATACATTTTTCACTTGATGCTATAAGTACGTTTTTCAGATTATATAAATAACATTCTGAAAATGAAAGTTATTAAATTTAAAACAATTCTATCGATTAGTTCACTTGAAGCTTCAATAATACTTCATGTAAATCAGGAAAAGATCTGCGAATTCTCCACTGAGTTTTTGTTAGAAAAGAAGAAATTTCACCTTTACTCTAACTTCGCATAGGTACTAAAACTTTGCAGAATGTCGCCGTAAAGTCTCAAAGCGCACCATAAACCAACGGATCTCTTCAAAATCAGACTAAACTAACATTAATCTAGAATTCTAGAGTTTAAATCCGTGAAAACATTTAATGAGCAGGTAACAAACGAAATTAGTTAATTTTCGAGTACAAATAGTATTAATGTAGGTACCTAAACCAAACAATTAATACATCAGTACACAATAATAACAAAACAGTGATCACTAATTGGTCTTTGTTACGTTGTGCTTACATAATTATGGCAGTAATTAAAGTGTACCTTCCTAACACCGGATATACTGAACCAATTAAATCTCATCCTGCTTATGAAACATCATTTGAATATAGTTAATTGATATCTCGGATGTTCACCACTGCGAGATTGGGCTGGCCGCACCCTGGAGCAGCTAAAGAACAACAAGGCACCTGGCGATGACGGAATAACGACAGGATCCTTAATCTGGTTGGGGCTCCAGTCCTGCCAGAGCTAGCGAATCTCTTCAATTCCGTCATCCAAGGAGGTACATACGCTCGAGACGCGGAGAAGAGGTGTGGTGATTTTCTTACCAGGCGACTTGACGAGTACAAGCTACCAGAACAAACTAATTTTCGAAAAGGCTTCAGTACCACACCTTTATTGTAGGTACGGCAAGTAGTACAGAAGACTGAGGAGTAACCACCAACCAACCAGCCGTTGTATATGGCATTTATAGATCTCTCAACCAGATGATAGTCTGGTGCGTCACACCCGACGGTTGCTATATGACAATCGAATAGAAAATTACTAGCAGGATCATGAATAGGGTTGTCATCTCTAAAATTTGGAAACCAGGACAAGACACGTGAAAACCCCGGATTTTAGAGGCCAGAACCCGGACATGAGTCGGAGTTCGCACCGTGGCAATTGCGTCGGGAGAAGTGGAGAGACGGTGAACTGTGCGTGTGTCGCGTGCGGCCCTAAGACTTTAAATTTATAAACCTGGACTACAAATTAACCCCCCCCCCGGTTGCTCCACGGATGCCCTCTAAACTAATGACACGAGGTGTGAAGTGTTCACATTCAACGTTCTAGAAGACTGAAAAGTTATTTATCTTTAAATCAGCTGGAACGATGGAATAATCAGCCATACTAGTAGTAGGTATTCCAGGTACAACAAAGTATTATATATATTAAAAAAAAGTAATCAAAATAAAAAGTAATCAATAATTTAAAAAAAAGAACATCGTTCATGATGGTAACCGGCAGGTAATTGGCCATCAAGTAGGGCACAAGGCACAAGTTTACATTCCACGGCCGAGGCAACGTTCGAAAACAATCCCACGGTCCAATACACATTGATAAACTTGGTGGCGGCGCGGTCCAATTCCCAAATATAGCAGGCTGGACAGTGGACAACGGGGAACTGTGCCCTGCCCACAGTAATCGCCTTTAGTTCGTGCAGTTTTAATATAAACTCCGTGACTTAGCTGCATGGAGAATTTGATTAATTTGTACCAAATTAGGAAATTATGCCACAATTGTTTGTTAAAGTAGCTCAATTTGCAGTAAAGTAGGTCCGAAAATCGTTGTAATTCGAAAGAAGGTAACTTCGACAGCATTTCAGTTCGCCATAAATACAAAGAATAATCGCGTCAATTGGGCACATCATCATCTATAGCGTTTATCAGATAAGTGTGGTCTCAATTAAGAATGTGACATAGACCTTTAATCTTCCGAAAGAATCCAGCTGTCCCATACAAAACTCCAACACTTAGGCTGCTTTTCCACCAGAGATGCGCTATGCTACGTTGCTGCGGATGCGTTTGATATCCACCAATCATATTCACTGGTTTATATAGCACAGCACTGGTGGAAACGGATTCAACTAAGATGTGTTTTTTATATGTAAGGATGCGTGCTATGGCTGCGTGCTGTGGCTGCGTTCTATGGCTGCGTGCTGTGGATGCGTGCTATGGGTCGTTTTCCCTAGTATCGATACATCGCATAGCTCGAGCTGCGCATCTTCATAGCGCAGCTACCTTGTGGCGGCGCATCTTCATAGCGCAGCTACCTTGTGGCAGCACATCTTCGTAACGCAGCTACGCATCTTCATAGCGCAGCTACCTTGTGACAGCACATCTTCGTAGCACAGCTACGCATCTTCATAGCGCAGCTACCTTGTGACAGCACATCTTCGTAGCACAGCTACGCATCTTCATAGCGCAGCTATCTTGTGACAGCACATCTTCGTAGCGCAGCTACGCATCTTCATAGCGCAGCTACCTTGTGGCGGCGCATCTTCATAGCGCAGCTACCCATCTTCACAGCACATCTTACCGCACAGCTACATAGCGTAGCATCAGTGGAAACGGTCACACAGTTTCGTAGCTCAGCTTTTACATCCTCGCAGCACAGCTATATAGCGCATCTCTGGTGGAAAAGCAGCCTTAAGTACCTACTAAAATAAGACCAAACATTTCTAGAAATTCCACCCCAAAGAGTACCGTTTGTAACTGCAAAGCCAAGCATTTCATAAGGAACAGTCCCATACGAAGAGCAATTAAATCGTTTGCCGGTAGATTTAGGGCGCACCTCGGCGCAATACATTCCGACCTGCGATACCGTCGGCGTCGGCGACTAATGGCCGGAACACACGTGTGCTTTGTGAACCGTTCCAATGTTCTATTTTTAAACACTGGCTGGAAGAAGAACGAAAACAATGCTAGAAACGGGTTTCGGAAAAACGTGTTAAGGGAGTGTCTGTTGTTAGTGGCCAGGATGAAAATAAAAAATTACCGAACGAGTCTTTAATTTGCTAAAGGCAATTTTCTGTGGGAATACATTTTAGTGTGTAATTAATTGATCTACTGCAGGTCTAAAGCCGCCGCTTTAGCAATATTGTTTAATTACGATTTAACAAATTAAGTATTCTTTATCAATTCATAAAATGGAAAATCCTATTCCATTGCAATTGCACTATAGTAATTTTCACTTCAGTAGCTCAAACATGTAGGTTTTGCTTCCTGAAATCAGTGAGCAAAATGCGATTTTGCTCACTGAGTGAGACAAAGTAACTTTTTAATTTTTGTTTTCAGAAAGCCGCGAATATCTTATTCAGCCTTGTATTCATACAATTCGAAACGCAAAATTTACACTCCATCTCTTTCACGCTATTAGAAAGAGAGAGGGACAAAGACCAGCCCTTTCGGAATTCCGATTTTGAATTCGATCTCAAAGACAAACACGCTCGGTTTGTACTAAAACAAAGAAATTTTGCAAAAAGATAATTATGTCTTAGTGTAATTTATTGAATTTTTAACTTATATGTATACGTAGTATTTGAACGAAAATAAGTATTTACTGCAAATAAAACTGATATTTAACCTGTAAATATTTATTTCTAGTTTCAATAATGTTACGTAAATATTTTGAATAATAAAATATCATGGGTGCCATAATTTCCGAACACGCCTTAATTTAAATAAAAGAGC
The DNA here is from genome assembly GCA_950005045.1 of Agrotis exclamationis. Classification (NCBI taxonomy): domain Eukaryota; kingdom Metazoa; phylum Arthropoda; class Insecta; order Lepidoptera; family Noctuidae; genus Agrotis; species Agrotis exclamationis. The sequence continues at coordinate 12,234,665 of OX465419.1, forward strand.
GGGAATAAAATTTCGTGGCTGGCGTAAAGAGTTGAATAAGTTAATAGTTATTTCAATCTATTCCTGTTTATTATTTTATCTCCTAAAGTGTTCTCGCTGCTGAAGTGAAAAGTTATGTGTGTTACACGAGAGCAAAGTTTTTTGCATCTCGTGCCTTTGAATCCCTCGCCACACTCAGGATTCAAAATCAGCACTCGCAGCAAAAAACGACTTTGCTCTCTTGTTGCACAAATAACTATTTCCATTTTATGAATTTTTGGTCGGTAACATTGTAAAATGGCCGTTGGCCTGCACTGATCACCTAGTTGGTCTAATTTTACCCCAAAAAATATCATTTTTTTTTCACTCAGTCTCTTCACATGAACTTTGACAAATCTCATTCTCCTCCGTGCTTAAATGAGTATACCTATACATACAGGTAAATAAGTTTAAAAAAAATATGTTTTTTCTCGAAACAACTCACGTTCATTTATCTATGCTAAACGCTTCCTAACCTAATCACGTATGACAAACACAGTAATAAAATTGCGTAATTACATTAAAATATTCCTATGTTTTCCTTATTTCCTCTGCTTTAAATACATATACGAGCTTAATACCTGCAACAATGATTCATACTTCTGGGAACGGGTCGGAATGGCGGCGGGCGACCGTTAGGGCCACCCTCCAAACAAAAATCTTCAATTTTTTAATTTTAGTTTAATTTAGTTATTTTTGTAAATATTTTAGTTTTATTTTTAGTTTTTAAATGTAGTATCTGTGCATATAAAGATTTTTTTATTTAATAATTATGTAATAATTATATTAAAAACAAAGAAATGTGAATATTGACTTCAAAGTCTTCAAACCTATCTTCATAACAATTTCATGAATTAAAGATTCATCATCATCATCATCATCATCTCAGCCATAGGACGTCCACTGCTGAACATAGGCCTCCCCTTTAGATCTCCACATATACCGGTTGGAAGCGACCTGCATCCAGCGTCTTCCGGCGACCTTTACAAGGTCGTCTGTCCACCAATAATAAAGATTCATATCATTATTATTTTTTATGTTATTACAAATAACGTAAATAATGTGTACCTGCATGCTCCATGATATACACTGCGAGCTAAGTATGGAATCACTTACTTAAAATTGATCCGGGATAGCTTATTAAATAACGGCGTGATTTGAATGAATTTGGTATCAATTCAAAGTTAACAGTTAAACCTTTAAAATACTTTTGCTCGCAAGTGTATCTGATCTAAAATCTTAATATTTATATGGTTAGAATGCGGAATGTAGTCAACATCATAGGAACTTGTATGTTATCTGTATTCTTAGGAAAAAATATCATTCACTCACTCATTCATTCACTTAATCGCAATTGAAACTTATCACTGCACCAACCATTATGCCTCTAGCATTTAATCGTATGCATTCAGGTGATACGCTTTATGCATTATACATAGAAGTAGATCACTTGCATAGCTGGTTATAATTGAAACACTAATGTTAGTTAATCTCAAGACCCATTCCAATTAAGCCTACAGATTCCCAAATCCGGGTAGGTATATAATAGTGATAAATCGAAACATAGAATATGAGATACTAGCATTTGCCCGCGGATTCGTTTGCCTTTCTATAGCCATTTTTAGGGTCCCAGAGGTAGACACTTTTCCACAATTCATCATAATTGTTCTGTATAGATTTGACAGCATCACAAAAATATAAATGAATTCTCTTTCGCATTTATGGGGTTGTTGTAAATTCGCCACAAAATTAATTCCCCACGAAAAAAAGCATTGATCGTGTTCTCCTAGTACTTTCTGTTCAGATTCCACATTCGGCAGTTTTGGGCTGGATTTTTTTTTATTTAATTGTTCTGCTATCCGTGCGGAAAAAAGAAATTGGGCGAATTTACAATAATCAAAATTAAAAAAAAAACCTTTGGCTAACTTATACATACTTTTTTTCGTGGGGAATTATTTTTGTGCAAACTTACAACAACCCCATTTATGACCTAACTTATGTATGAGTGAATTTTACACCCTATTAGTTCTCAATTCATAAGATTAAGATCTAACAACATTTCGGGAGTCAGGACAACTGTCCCATCATGTTGTCACTTGTCACAAATGTCATGGCATCGGCCGATGCTACGGGTTTCGTGCTTAGATAGTAAGTAGTAAGTACCCTTTATCCGCACTGATCACTTTGTTAACATCTCTCTAAAGTAAGCATGCAATAGAGGTCCTACAAACAATATATCATTGAACTGCAAACAAAATACTTGGACAGACAAAGGCAGGTTCTGAGTTTTAATCATTCATTTCCCTCTCACAATGTGTAGGAACGGCAAATATTCCAACATTTTTCATTAAAAACAGGCATTCAGTGTTAACGCTTTTTATACAACGCCACACATTTAAAAATCTTACTTACTTTTAATTAGCTTTGTACTTTCTGCTGTAAATCTAGAATTTAGTTTATCGGGAAATATTTCCCGGTTTAATTGCTTGCAGCTTGCAATTTTAGTTATTTTTATGCATAGAACTTGTTCTGAATATGGCGGGATTGGCGCTGTGGCTGAGCAATCGACTGCTAGACAGCGTGTCGCGGGTTCGTATGTTATACAAGTAGAGGTGTTCCGAGTCCAGACTCACATACTCACATACATAGACACCCAGGTGTCTATGTATGTGAGTTTCTATGTTTGTAAACGCACCCACGATACAAGAGATATGACTATAGTGTGGGGCAACGTTTTAAATCAAAATCATTAAGTTGTGTAATTGGTACCCTAATTGGCGTCTATTGAGAGCTAGTACGACAGTGACATTTCATTGTGCAACAAGAGAGCAAAGTCGTTTTTGGCTGCGAGTGCTGTTTTTGAATCCTAAGCAAACGAAGGCTTCAACGATTGAATCACGAGCACGGTTATTTTATGAATTAACTATGAAAGGATAAATAAATGTAATTTTTAAATAATAAGAACATAATACAGGTGAAACGTAAAAGATGAGAGAGATTGCAAAACAAAACATCTTAATTTATTCCGAGAAGAAGTTAGCTACAATTTGAATGAAAATCTTTCCCAAAAAAAAAACAAATATAAAAAAATAAGCACAAAACACATAATAATAACAGCACGCTCAAAAAACGTAAGTCATAATTCCTCATTTAATTTTATTCATGTAAGTACCTAGCTAATTGTTCGCTAATTCAACTTCAAACAATTACAATTTATAATTACATAGTGTTTTATATAAACTCACTTCAGCGTAACAAAACCTGTTCCATCATTAGTGTGATTAATATTACATCACACGGCAATGACAGTCGAATCATTGAAACTAATTTGTATTATCGAGTAACGATCTCGATCACAAACAACATTACGTGAGCTATGATGGATATATCTCCCTTGTAGGCAATGTATCTATATATATAAAAGCGAAAGGTCACTCACTCATAGGACACGAAATCTCAGAAACTACCAGGGCTAGGGGTTTCAAATTTTGCATAGGGGTTCTTTTCAGGACGTAGGCGCTCGCTAAGACGGGATTTTGCGAAATTCCACCCCTAAGGGGTTGTTTTTGGGGTTGATAGTTTGTATGAAACTTTGTTACTACAAGTACTAGGAATTTCAAATTTTGCATGCGGGTTCTTTTTAGGAAGTAGGTACTACTTACGAAAGGGGTTTCTTGAAATTCGACCCCTAAGGGGTTGTTTTTGGTGTTGATAGTTTGTTTGAAACTTCGTTATTATAAGTGCTAGGAGTCTCAAATTTTGCATGGGGAATATTTTTAGGAGGTAGATGCTCACTTTGACGGGATGTTGCGAAATTCGCCCCTAAGGGGTTGTTTTTGGTGTTGATAGATAGAGGTCTCAAATTATGCATGGGGATTCTTTTAAGGACAAAGATGCTCACAAAGACGGGATGTTGTGAAATTCGACCCCTAAGGGGTTGTTTTTCGGCATGGATAATTTGTATGAAACTTTGTTACTATAAGTACTAAGAGTTTCAAATGTTACATGAGGGTTCTTTTTAGGACGTAGGTGGTACTTAAGACGGGATGTTTGGAAATTCAACACCTAAGGGGTTGTTTTAAGGGTTGATAGTTAGGAGTCTCAAATTTTGCATCATGGTTTCTTTTTAGGAAGTAATTACCTACTCACTAAGGCGGGATTTGCGAAATTCGACCCCTAAGGGGTTGTGTTTGGGCTTGGAGTTTGTATGAAACTTTGTCACTACAAGCACTAGGAGTTTCAAATTTTGCATGGGGGTTATGTTTAGGACTTTAATGCTCACTAAGATGGGATTTTACGAAATCCAACCCCAAAGGGTTGTTTTGGGGTTGAGAGGTAGAAGTTTCAAATTTTGCATAGGGATTCTTTTTAAGACGTAGATGCTGCCTATGACGGGATTTTCTGAAATTCTATCCCTAAGAGGATGTTTTTGGGGTTGATAATTTGCATGAAACTTCGTAATTACAAATGCTGGGAGTCTCAAAATATGCATAGAGATTTTTAGGACGCGGCCATCGCACACTTTCGGACATGCCGCAATCATGGCGGGCATGCTAGCGAAGGAGGAGGCGGGACGCGTGAGGGAGAGGACAGCGTCCACCTTACAGCCCAGCCGCAGTGGTAGGCGCACACTGCGACGGACGTCGCAAACGATCTCCGGCCACCGTAGGCGCAGGCATGCGGACGGCGAGTAATTGGCGACTCACTGTCTGACCATGGACCATGCCCGGGTCGACGGCGCGTTATGTTCCACGCGCGCCTCACAGAGTGTCAGCACAATGACAGGGCCTCCCCTTAGAGGGCCAAAGCCTGCCGGGGTCGCGAGACTAACGAATACCGTGATCCTGGAACGTAAAGGGCTCTTGAAGGACACCGTGGCTTTTAGTCTGTACAAGTCTGACAGTCCCTCCTACCCTGCCCTGGGTGAGAGGACTCATTTGATGAATTTAACACGCTAAAAAAAGATGCTCAATAAGACGCGACTTTGTTCTTGATAGTTAGGAGTCTCAAATTTTGCTTATGGGTTTGTTTTAGGACGTAGGTGCTACCTCAGGCGGGATTTTCGAAATTTGAACCCCTGAGGGGTTGTTTTTGGGTTGATAGAATTTTTGTTGGATGTTGATTTAGATTTTCCAAAAGTATCCCATAAAGAGGATGGCCGGGAGTAGAAATTCACAGATAAAAAGTTCGAAATACGCGCAGACGAAGTTGCGGGCGAACTGCTAGTTATTCATATAAGCGTAATAAATCACGTTTGTAGTACATCCCCGTAGATTTCCTATTATTCCCTTTTCTAAATCTGGAGTACATTAGACGGAATGAGTCAAAGAGGGTCCTTATATGAAGGTGAGCGTTCGTGATAGGCATAAATGCGATTTTATTTGCACTTTGACACCCTATTTTGTGAAGGAAATTCCTTTGATGTTTCTCCTACGACATACAGTGTGCATCTGTACAATTGAATACAGGTTTTGTTTGATGTTTATAAATTCTTACTAGATCAGAAAGACCTAGCATGACTTTTCGTTTTTGTGACGTAAACTAGAACTTTGATGTTAATTTGATGGAAAAAATGGATTATGATAACAGTATAGAATGGGTAAAATATGTAATTTTATCTTTTATAAGACAACACATAAGACGTCTTAGAAGCTGTCTGTCACTACATACATACCGCCTATAGCATAACAATGAACCACGATCCTTAGACTAAACACAGTTACAGACTAAACTAAAATCATTTTCCACATAAGCGTAATTTTCTCCACGTAAGTGCATCCATACACTGTTTCCAAGAGCAAAACGCTCAATACGAAATCTAATATCGGAATATTATCCTGTATTGCAACACTTAGTTCGTAGCAAAGCAATGCAAAATAAATGGTGCTTTCTCCATTGTTATTACATCCATTTGCCCTGCGGCAAGTCGCGAGCGGGCAATGAGCTGCTATCAACGATTCCTTTGTTAGTCGTGTAGGTAATAATATAACCAGGTATGTACGAATTACGTGTCTCTTTAGATTTAGAAGATAATGATTCATTCATGATGCTAAATTACTTAACAGTTACCATAGCAAATATAAAAAAGACAGATTAATCGATGATTGGCAGACATAAAGTTCTGAATTGTAGTGGAATCTTTGGTAACTAATCATCATTGAGTTCAATAAATAAAACCTGAACAACACATTATGACTTTACCCTCCTTTTTGGCTTCACTGCAATCGCGTAAAAAGGTCCTTTGGCAAATGGTTACGCGTTAATATGCGTAAGTATCTGAGATTACTAAGAATGGTTACAGAACTAATCCAATTATGTGTGACTAATTCTTGTAGATAATCAATCCATGGCCTGTAACGAATCAGATCTCAAGGCATTCTTCCACCTAAAATAACAAAAAAGAAACTCTTAAATGAAATTGAAGTTTATACGGAATGTTCTAAAGTCACGAAATGAATATCGGCTTACCGAATCGTCCCCAGTACGTGTGAACACAAAACTTTGTACAGAATCGTACGAGGGGAAACAATAAAATTCACGGGTCGGTGGCACTCTTGTACACCGGTAGGGGAAGCGCTCGGCTCCCGGTCGCGGCGATAAATCTGATCGTAAGCCGACCGATCCAGACACTTCCGATAGTGCAGTTTCGATCTTGAACAAACGTAACTACACTTGACAATGACCCCTAACGCTTTGCCTCGCGTTTGCGACGTAAACACGTACTAAATTGTTTACGCTTTACGCGATGGGGAACAGATTTGTAATAAATAGACGCTTCGTAGAACGCGTTTAGATTTCCTGTAGTACCTAGTAAGTTGTTTTGCTAACATAAATCATATCCAGATTTGGAAACTATGTGTAGTTCATATAAACTATTATATTAAACCGGCAGAGACCCCAGACACCCCCGCTACAACATTTATGTAGGTCACCCTTTTGTGAAAAAAATCTCAGGGAGCAAAATCTGTTCATTGCTTATTTTTTTTCGTCATTTTGCCACGTGTGTTATGACGAAGTAAATGTGTTTCATAATGAAACGACGTATGTGATATAGTGCGAGTAACAACAGATGTTGCCGCTTTTATAGCGGGTAGCTGTGCTGTATTATTATTAATTGTAAATACTGAAACGTTTTAGCATGAAGTTTTAAGAGATTTAGGTTCAGGATTAATTTTGTTCTTCTGTATCTTTTAATTAACACAATAACAGACGGTAGAACATAAAGTGCGATTTAACTGTGCTATTAAATCCAGAGATGGATACACTACGCAATTATTAGCACATTTGTTTCAACTATTGCTGAGTTAAAGCTATTATTAAGCTGAATATGCACCATTGTATCCGAAATTATCCGTATTTATAGGCAAACTGTGGATATTCTGCATTTTCATTTTCCAATACGTTAATGTGTTTCAATTCCCGTTTCATTTTCAGCCGCAGATTTGTTTGATGAACCGTAATGAAACGAAAAACACAGTAAATAACGTTCAAATGTAAACTCACATCATCGCTCTATCATGTGGAAAACGTTTGACCTAAATAGGTTTTGATAAATGTCAACACACTCAGCGTACTCTCATCATAATAAAATGCAGATAAAAAGTGTTCAGTCATCGGTGTTCAGTAAATCGTGGGAGAAAACCAAACAAATATCCTTCGCGCGAAAATGGGTCGCTTTCCAATTGACAACACATGATTAATGGATACCCAAGTTCGCATAAATCACGCGGATGTTGCGGTATCAAATCTGAAGATATTACCGACGTTCTCGTGCTTTCGTAAACGAGAAACGCTCAACAAACTACGTTTACATTTATGTTACACTTAAGTAATGCTCGTTTTAATGAGATGTATTTGTAAGTAATTGCGGAACTACTAATGTTTTAGTAACATCTTCTCTTTCACAAAATCTGCTGAATTTTATAATTTTATCTTGAAAGTAACTAAGTTACTAGCAGCTAAAAAAATACTACCAACTTAGTGAAAATTAGGAAAAATAAGTCGACTAAGTTCTGTATGGTTATAAAATATGTGTACGTGTACCTATATTGTTTGACGTTTAAGGTGCATTTACAATTTCACACACATCAGTCACGTCACGTCACCGACAACGGATCGGTGACGGTTTGTCTAGTCACCAATCACCGTCATGTTCGTCAGTCACGTCTCCGGTTTGGCTGAATCATTGACCCATACACTGACTGAACTAAGACGTTTTTTTAAACCGGGCCGGTGACGTGACGTGACGGTGACTGATGAGTAAAATGCACCTTTAAACGTCTGTTAAATTATACGCATACATCATTTACCTATAAGCAAGCCTCTAGATGTGAACCTGTAACAAACAAAACTATTCTGTATCATGTTATCCAGTAAGACGCTGTTATATTATTCTACCTGCCCGTATTAAATTTTCCCAAGCAGCTTGCCTTCTCTCTTCGGCAATGTGATATTAAAAGCTAAACCAGATCCTAGCTTTATCACCAAACTCGTGCCAAAGCCAACGGCTATCGACACGACATCAAACACATAACAACGTGTCCAGAGTCGGAGATACGCAGCAAAATGAGCAGAGCACCTACGTTGAGGCGGATGTGTTATTGGATTGATCCGGGGATCCCGCTACAAAGGCCCAATTACGAGGGGATGGCACAACTACAAGGTCAATCAGGCAACTCACTACCCGTCCGTTCGGTAATGACTCTACCCGGATTTAGCGTCCGTATACTCAAATTCTGGGACTGTGTTTTCCTTAACTTGTACACATGTACCTATGGATAACACATATCTTGTAGTAACGGCGTGTAGACGATTGCAATACGCTTACATAAACTTATAAATAAGTCAATTACTTAAACTAAGACAGCATTTGCTGAGTTGTTATTTTAAGGCACGCTTTCTTCTGTAATGTTTGATGAACAGATATTGCGCACACAAACATACTGACCGTGACTTTGTTCTCCGTAATATACAAACGCTTTATGATCATCACCATCGGCACGCTCCATTGTCCATTGTGTGTACAAAGAATTCATTCATTTGTGCGAAATGGAGACTTGTGCAATGTATCGAAACATCAAGCTCCTATTGTCTATTTTCTGGGCAAGTATACGAACTTCGTTGAACCACAAATGAACCCTGTTCATCTTCTATCCGTCATTGTGTTACACAATGCTCGTAGAAAAAAAATTGATATCCGCTGTATTGAGCAAACTAAAGGCAGTAATATTTCAAGTGATTGTACGTGACCAATCGTAGCCACGACCTTATTTAATTATCCATGGGATGGCGTGATTATCACTATAATTTAATGCGCAATGATTTCAGTTCAAACTATCAAATAGAAGGTTCATAATAATGTAGTACGAGTAAGTGTCACAATTGACTATATCGTAGTTCAGAGGTGTTCCTCTGAACTACGATATAGTCAATTGTCTGGATCGCGTTAAGAGCTCGTGGTAAGGCCCCTGACATTGTTATGTCAGGGGCCTTACCACGAGCGCTTAACGCGATCCAGTTTAGGCTGTGGGAAAGAGACAGAGCTATGCAAGTCGTATGGTAGGCCACCAGGACCAAATGCCTATGTAGGTAAGTACTTAGATAAATGAAGTAGTGCGATAAGGACATGAATTTTCTCGCCAACGGGACTGCTAAAATGAATTTACATTTACATGCACAAAAAATATCAAATCAAATCATCGTCAATCAAAAGGCCAATTTATAATAGCTCCATAAAATATTATGATTATTTAAAACATACATTGTTTTATAAACCAAAGTTAAAAACAATAAAGACGAGTATTGAGTGAAAATGTTGAACTAGTTCTCGTTAAAATATTTTCCCCTATTAAATAAAATTTCCCTCCGTACATTTAACCCTGTGACTGCGTAGCGAGTACTCTGCGATAACCTAATATTCATGACTGACGCTCGGTGAAGCTAGGAGTACAAGGTCTCCACCGGGTCAATTACTAATCAACTCAAGGAACGGTCGCTCTCAGACACTAATGACCAATTATTCCAATTAACTCTTGACCAAAACATTTTTGTTCGAACCTTTTATAAGCCAGGAGCCATTTCGAAATAGGTATGGATTAATTTTAATAATTAATGAGGTGATTTATAAAGTTATAATTTTATTCAAACGAGGTTTGACACATCGTAGAAAAAAATTTAACGATAATAGTTAACTTTTATTGAAAAAATTAAACCTGGAACATTTAAATACACTGAATTCCCAAACAAACAAACAAAAAAAACTAAACATTAAAACTAGCGTGTCAATACACATTTTCTTAGACTATATTAATAGAAAAATAGTTACGTTTCGACACCAAAGTATCGATAAAAAGACATTTTTACCAGGAAAAATAGGAACTTTTTACACTGACTGACACCCACTTAGCGTGATATATTTTTGGATAGATTCCTTGTTTGCGCGGTTAACGCTGATCCGAGCTTAATCGAGCAAGATGTTCACTCAGTTATACAAAGACCGGTATGTATTATCGGCTGTTTACTACACTTAATGTCTATAGTTATATTATCAATGCTTCCCTACAGCTTTATTACATAAATATTGTGTTGCTTAGATCATAGTTAGTCGGCGGTTTCCTTATAGTTTCCCTTTTACAACGAAACTAGTGTTGATTGTATGTAATTGTGCATAAGTTTGTTTACTTATGGCATGCTAATCTGACGTAAGTGCTCTACCGGGTTAACCTATTTCTAAACGCAACATATAAGTGACAACATTCCTATAGGGAGCTATTTGTTTTACCAGTATAAATTATCCATTTGCATACAAAGTGAGAGTTGGAGAGCAGTGGTGGCCCAGTGGTATCGGCCTCGACTTACGAGTTGTAGGACGTGAGTTCGAACCCCATCAGGCGCATTACTTTGTGTAATTTTATTTCAACACCACTGCTCTCAAAACGGTGAAGGAAAACATCGTGAGGAAACCGGGCATTTACTAGAACCAAAAATTCGAAGACATGTGACATCTACCAATCCGCACTGAGCCCGCGTTAGATTATGGCCCACTCCCTCTCACAGAGAGGAGGTCTGTGTCCCAGCAGTGGGAACATGTACAGGCTGATGATGATGATGATGATGATACAAAGTAGGTACCTAGATTTAGGTAATATAAATTGTCATACAGTAATCGTAGCTCTATTAAACTTACATAGCCAGCTATAGGTAGACTACTTCATCATCTAGTAATCACAACCGCACCATCTGAGCAAGAGGTATCGTGTTCGATTTCCCGGTCGGAAAAAGTGTTATTGGGTTTTCCCATTCGGAAAAAATCATCAAAATCAAAATCAAATCATTTATTTCAAATAAGCCAGTTACAGGCACTTTTGAATTGTCAAAAGTAAAATAAAATAGTTTAAAAAATAGTTACGGTGCTACAGTCCCAGTCACAAGACATAAAAACTGTGAAAGTACTGTAGGTGCCCATTCCAAAGCGTAGATCTCATGGAGAAGAAAGGGCAAGAAACTCCATGGACACTCTTTTTCAATCGCCAAAATGATTACAGAACCTTTGTTACATCATTCAACTTGAGATGGTACATTATGTGAGAACGATGTAGCAAGTAAAAAGTGTCCATAGGAAATATAAAAAAGACAATTCAAAGACAAAATTATTGATAATTAAAATAAACCATGGCAGCTAAGAGATGACCAGTCTCAACTGACAGCGCCCGTTCACGAACATGACGCATGATATCAGCACCATTCAGCTCAACCATTTTGAAGGGAACTAAATGATCCGACACACGCGCCACCATCAGCGAGACATTTAAGTGAGCATGACATACTCCCAACTGCCAGAGCACATTCATGTCAAAAAAATAATAATTAAGAAGTAGGTATCTGGTGAATAGCTTTGTGCACATAGAACTCACACAATATAATGCAGCTATATAATTCAAAGAAATATGAATTTATACAATGCAATTATAGTTTTACAATCTTCTGCAGCTCCGAAAATAGTACCTATTAAATATGCTATCAATGAATATATCCCTGTCCTATGGAGCAGGACTAGCATGGAGCCAAGCATTATTATCAGCGATATAGTCGCCCAATTTGTAATATGCCTGCTTACATAGTGTGCGTTTAATGCATGATTTAAATTTTGTCTCATTTAGTTCAAGAATACTTTGTGGAATTTTATTATAGCATTTTAAACAGTACCCCATAAAAGATGAAATCTCAGCAGCAGCCGGTATAAGACAATAGGCTCGCCCCTTATTACATGAAACCTAAACATAAAGGGCAATGTGGATGTACTATTAGATACACCAGCTCTGCTGCTCTTTTTATCGTGGAAAAATCATCAAATGACTCATCCCAGGGCAGAGCGGGAGGGACTGTCAGACTCGTACTGATTAAAATCCACGGTGTCCCTTAATAGCCCTTTACGTTCCGGGGTCACGGTAATTCGTAAGTCAAGCCGAGGATAACAGGCTTGATGTTAAGCATGTGAGAAAGAACCGCGTCATGGATAAACTCTTTAAGCAAACATAAAAAACTTTAACAAAGACAACGGACCAGCAAGCGTTCTCTTTTGTAACCAATATAAAGCTTAGTACATACTAGCAACAGGAGCGCTGTGGACCACGTGCGCGCTTGTACTCGCTGCTTTCCACGGACTGCAATGTCGTGACTCGGTGATTACTTCGCCCCACATACACTACTACACTTTTCCCTTACCATTCTACTTACTTTGTTCCTGTAAGTAAGCGTTACAGTTTTCTTCAAGTAAATGGAATTTTCCAGTAAGACTTCCAGAAAAAAACTAGGAAGAGGTCTTGATCTTAAAAACAAAATAATATTTTTGTATTTTATTTAGGGCACTTAGAATTAAGGTCTGCCTTTGTTTCTTGAAATATCAAAACGAATGAATCTTTGACATTTCAAGTTATCTGTGAGTCAACTTAGCTCACCATAATATTGAAAGTTGAAAAAGGACGAGGTCAGCCATGCGCTCGGTGCGACCTGTCAACACTATTCCACCAGTCTGTGCGTCTATAGTCATCACAGTTAACACATCAATTGCCGGGATACGGTTGAACAAAACCAGTCATAGTAGTCTCGACAACCTGAGTTTTTCTGCGTACTTCGAGTAATCGATTCTCCGTCTCGTGCGCCAGTCACTGCTGAGTCGTCCATTCGTACGAGCGTACGGCGCGCGCGCACCCGATAAGCACCGAATTCGAATTTCTCATCGTGACGCAAAGAGTGTTGTGACTTGTGCCAATTCGTGACAGTGTATCGATACCATCTTTGTAGCCAATACAGAATTAGCGATATTATAATGACGTGAAGTGACAGATATGTGATTGTTCAATACTAGCATGGAAGACGTTTACATTTTTATGGTAAGGAAGTATGATTTTATTATTATTGTTTTTATGGGTTCGTTGACATTGTTTATCAGCATATTCAATCCGCAATGCATTTTTCTTGCGATAAATTAGATATTTAACTCCAATTATTCAATCCACAATTACTTAATCTACAAATTAGGATTTAATCAAGCTCATTTGCATTAGCATTAATAAATTATAAACGCTCTTGTATAACCGTATAACCCAGATAAACACTTATACAAAAGCAACAAATTCATAAATAAAATAAATATTTCACAAGGGTGCTAAAAATATAAACGAAATGCAAATAAGGAAATATCATTTCTAATTGTCATTTAAAATGATATGGTAAACAAAAAAATTCAATCACCGCACGCTTGAAACATACAATAATCCACTACCGAGGTACTTAATGGCCATTGCATCTAATATAATTAATATTGCACATATCAAGCCACGCTTCTCTAGTTTCATAATTGTTTAATTTAACAACAAGCGATATTGAAACTAGAATAAGTAGACTGAATCAGCATAAAGACGTAACTGCGTAACATCGAGAGTCGTCTCACCTCTCGCACATAGTATTGCCATATGGACTCGATGCATATTAATGTGAACCGCATAACAACTCCTTGCCTCCAACAATGTGGTTACGACACTTCCTGGTACGAGCCACAAGCCGCTGCAGGAAACAACATGGCCAACAAGTCAACGGAAATTATTTAGCCTCAAAAGCACCTAAACGCGACTTAAAATCATACCCCTGAATACATTATTAGGAAACTTTACTATAGGCATCTTTAAACGTCAACACCGCAAGGAATTCAACCACTAGGAACTTACATCCAAGTCAAAAACATGTTTACTCATTTTGATGTCAAGGCTCATTATAAATTACGAAGTAATGCCGCAGAAAACAATTTTTCGACCCAAACAAGGACACATATGTTTCCAGACGAACTTGACGCTATAGTCATACTTGTATTGTTTAATTCCGACATCAATATTCATTTCGCGCCATGGCCTTGCTGAATCAATATTTCCATACATTTGACACTTACGAAAGTATTGTTTTCATTGAAGCAAACATAATACTATAAGAATTGAGAATGGCGTCGTACGTAAAGTGGACCTATGAGTACACAAAGGTTCGGAAGAATTTCGGAAGGCAGCCGCTCTTTCAGGTGGTTTCAGCTCGAATGCTGGATTCCATAAATCCTAACAGAGAAGATCAAAAACAATACATACTCCGAAATCCCGTACATCGTGAGGTACAAGCAACATACTCAGCTTCTGAACATGATACGAACACGGCCCATTCAAAAACTCAAGAGGAGATCGTAAGTCACACGGAAGGTGGCTGGCCGCGTGAAGTCAACCCTTACAACGAGGATCATGTACAACGACATCGCCGTAGAATTATGCACGAAGATAATTATATACAATCCGTACTAAACCTGTCAACATCGTTGTTTCACTATGCGGACCAAAACAATGCAATTGAAATGTACCAAACATATTATGATACCATGCCCGCACAGGAACCTGTAGAACAGTATGGCATCCGAGTCGCCAACATATTCCGAGACGAAAGTGAGAGACCAATATCATGCGTCAAATGGACTAATGAAAAAAATACTAAGTTGGCCGTTGCTTACTGCTTCAAAACGTGCATGCCAGACACGGAATTAAACAAAACAAACGATTGTTATATTTGGGATGTACACAGACAAACTAAACCAGTTTACACGATACAACCCGATTACCCATGCTGGCAACTAGCGTGCTCTCCCACGACCCCTGAATTATTAATATGCGGACTTGAAAAAGGTATTGCTAATGTATTCGATGTCCGTGTGGGCGTAAAAGCTGTGTCGTCAAGTTCTGTCTACAATTCACATCGTGAAGGAATAACGTCAATACTTTACATCCATTCGCGCACAAACACTGAATTTTTCACTGGATCTTCTGATGGTCAGTGTCTGTGGTGGGATTTACGCGATCTCTCTCAACCCTTAGATCATTTGCCAATATCAGTTAGGTTTAAACCATCAGAACAACCTAATCTAAGTAATGCAGAAGGTGTGAGCACATTAGAATATGATTTCGGGTTGCCCACAAGATTCCTCTGTGGAACTGACACTGGTCTAGTAATTAATGCAAACCGCATGGGGAGAAGTCATTCTGATATTTTAGTGTCATACTGGAACGCTCATGATGGATCAGTACTAGCAGTGCAAAGAAGTCCTTGTACGTTTAGAATGTTTCTTACGTGCGGCGACTATACAGTTAAAGTGTGGAGCGAGGAGGTTCGTACACAACCCATCATCATAACGAGACCATATAAGAACCCTGTGACCGATGCCGCTTGGGCTCCGTTAAGATTTTCCTCCTACATGTCGGTATGTGCAGGGGGAATGTTTTATTTCTGGGACCTACTGCGTAGATATAAGGAGCCGGTCGTTACTCTAAAGGTATCTAAGAACGGACTTACAAGAATGTCTCCTCATCCGGAAGGCGAATTAGTTGCTGTTGGCGACTGTAAAGGATCGTTGTATCTTATGACTTTGTCAGAAAATATGGCGATTCCAGGAAGTCGCGATAAGCTGCTGATGGGTCAAATTTATGAACGTGAGACTAGACGCGAGCATATTTTGGACAATCGTTTGAAAGAAATACGGCTGAAAGCACGTAATGAAGAAGAAGCGGCTGTTGCGGCTGCCGCTGGTGACGTACCAGATGATGGCACTGACGATGATGACTTAGACGTTGCAGCAGCCGAAGAAGCTTATTTTAGAGCTGTTCAAGAGGAAATGGAAAAATTGGAAATTATTCCGGATAGCGATCAAACTGAATAGCAAATGCTACAAATGCTAGAGTTTTGGTACCGAATATTCGTTACTCTATTTCATCTTACTTGTTCCTCTTAGCCACTGCTGACTTACTAACTGTTAAGTTTACGACCACCGTTAGGTTGATAATAACCAACAGTTATAATTTACAATACCTATAAGTAGCTAAGATTGTAATAAATCTATGCTGGCGGTGTTATATTTTTTCCATAGAGTTGCTTAGTTCTATGTAGCGATCATATTATATCTTTGTTATCATACCACACCTATCTTAATAATGAATGAAGAAAAAGAATTACCTCACGATCACGACACTATTAGTTACCGATAAAGTTTGTTGAATGTTTGTAAAATGTCACAACCTTTATGAAACAACTGATTCACATGTTATTATAGTGTGTCGAAGGCTTGCTTGCAACAACAGTTACATAGGACAGCAATATAAATTAAACGCATTATGACGAAGTGGTGACCATACTTACAATTAAAGATTTTCTGAGTTCAACTGATTTACCATCTACTACATTTGCCTGTTCTCTATCGCCTTCATTCACCACACCTTTCGCCTCGTGGTGATGACGAAGTAATCTCGTTTTATTAATTAACATTAGATGTTGCTCCCCTTCTTATCTCAATTAAAAAAAAATATTTTAATATAATATTATGAGCTACATCATTTTCTTAAAGTATCGGATACCATTTTCGGTATTTTGTCGAACTCATGTTTTATAAGCTATTCATAAGTTTACACAGCAACCATCCCGGATGTTTAGTACAGGCAAGAAGCCCGCATGTCTCTCAACAGATCCGGCGACTAGGCAGCAAGGGCCATGACCGCCGATTTGTACAAAACGACAATTCTAAAGTGAACCGCCAGATTTCAATAGAGATCCCCCTTTATAAACATGTCTGATGAATTAATAAGAGAGGCGGGGGAGGTCTCATTAGAATGGTGGCGTAAATTACTCGAGCCTCGTGAGTTGCGTGAATACAAAAGTGCGTCACCGGCAACTTTCACCGCAGCGAGGTACTCTACTCCGGCGCAGTCCGCGGCGCACGCACCGTGTATGCGGTAGCCTCGATTCCATTCAATGTGCTTATTTACTTCTATTAACTCTTTACATTTACATATTCTTGTTAAAATCTGTTTACGCAAACAAAGAAGCCATAACTAATTTTATACCATATAAACAGTCTCACATGCGATTAGTGAGAAAGCTTTCACAGAATCTCATGAAGAAACTTTCAAGCTCACAATTTAATTAACAACTCCGGGCACTTAATACGCTTAAAGCAAAATCAGATTCCACATTTAGCAAGCCAGTTTCTCAAAGCATATCATAATAAAATGCTAATTAGTAATTAGTTAATCTAGGCAATTAATTACATCAGAACGTATGAACTTTTAACGTTTAGCTAATCTAAAGCCGGGAGCAAGATTTACGAGGAATGTGTTCATAAAGTACCTCCACCAATGTAGGTTAATGTCTGCCACTCTAGATGTAGTAGCTACTAATAGTGAACTATATTATATACCTATAAATTATACCTGTGCATATTTAATTAATAACAAGGATAGATAGACACTGCTGATTGTATACTTAACCAACATAGTTTATAAAGTTGTATTGAAGTACGATCGATTATGATTGGTGGGTTTATGCGAATTATCTGCACAAACAACGGCAACGCTATAATAATAGAAATTTCAACGTATAAATTCGAGTATAATTATGATAGAGATATACTTATAGTAAATTTTGAAGGAATAATAATGCAAATTAAGGATTGTAAAAGTAGAGCTTTTGATGATATTATTCGGGGTTAATCGTAGAAAAAATAATATACCTATTATAGACATTATAATATATAATAAACGGTAACAATATAATATACATTATATAGTTTATCACCATTTTACGAAATAGCCCCTATTCCAACACACATAAAGTACTAATAAGCGTGCACGAATGTAA
The DNA here is from genome assembly GCA_950005045.1 of Agrotis exclamationis. Lineage (NCBI taxonomy): Eukaryota > Metazoa > Arthropoda > Insecta > Lepidoptera > Noctuidae > Agrotis > Agrotis exclamationis. Next base: position 12,252,893 of record OX465419.1, read on the forward strand.
CAGCTGGCCGTACCTAGTCCTACCTACCTAGTAATGCCTAGTTTAAGCCAAGTCGTGCACGGAGCCATTAGTAGCACCTAGCGTTTCATAACCTTAGCTTAGTCAGACGTGATTATGAGATACGAGCGAGTGTTCGTAAATACATTCGTAACACGCAAACGAAGGAGATATCATAGCTATATGATTTGATATTTATATCATATCTTGGTGATTTAATGTAACACGCGTTCAGGGGTTCAGAAGGGTTAAATACAGACGTAAATGTAATTGTAGTTAATTACAATGTATCTGAAGAGTTCATTTGTTTTGAAGAACGCGTTAATTGCAGGAACTACTGGTTCGAAATGAAAAAAACTTTTTCAAAAAAAATGTAACCGCCTTCAAAAACAACCATAAAAAACGGTAAAAAAACCTACAAAATAACTTTTCTTTCGGAAGTCGGTGTCTTTGTTTTCTTTATTTCATTGTCTTTTTTTGCCACCGACTTCCGAAAGAAAAGTTATTTTGTAGGTTTTTTTACCGTTTTTAGGGTTCCGTAGCCAAATGGCAAAAACGGAACCCTTATAGATTCGTCATGTCTGTCTGTCTGTCTGTCTGTCTGTCTGTCTGTCCGTGTATGTCACAGCCACTTTTTGTCGAAAGTATAAGAGCTATCCTGTTGAAACTTGGTAGAAAGATGTATTATGTGAACCGCATTAGGATTTTCACACAAAAATCAAAACATAACAAATTTTGGGGGTGTCCCCCATACTAAAAAAAAAATTTTTTTTCACCATACCCATACGTGTGGGGTATCTATGAATAGGTCTTTAAAAATGATATTGAGGTTACTAACATCATTTTTTTCTAAACTGAACAGTTTGCGCGAGAGACACTTCCAAAGTGGTAAAAAGTGTGTCCCCCCCCCCCGTAACTTCTAAAATAAGAGAATGATAAAACTAAAAAAAATATATAATGTAGACCTCAACCAAAACTACCAACGAAAATTGGTTTGGATGAGATACAGTTAGCAGTTTTTGAGATATAGTACATTTTCAAAAACCGCAAATATAACTTTGCCATTCATACAAATACTATGAAAACAAAGTTATTTTTATTGTTTGTGTATATTACTTACTAATCTCAATATAATTATATCTCTAATCTATGCTTGCTGCTACGGAACCCTTCATGGGCGAGTCCAACTCGCACTTGGCCGGTTTTTATGGTTGTTTTTGAAGGCGGTTACATTTTTTTTGAAAAAGTTTTTATTTTACTCTTTCTAGTTTAAATATTCAACCCGAATTCTTGTCAAATACAACATGTGCACTAGAATTTTGTAATCCATAACACCGGTAATAACATCGCTCATGTACACAATAAGCTAATAAAATTCCCTATCTCAAAAACTACTGAACCGATTTTGATGAAACTTGCAATATTCCCTAAGTAAAATAATACCTAGTACAACAAAAAAAGAATGACTTAAATCGGACTTGTAGTTCCAGAGATATGCGAACTCAAACTAAATCAGTCGATGCCTACTCCTTACTATTAAGGAGTTCTACCTTCCATCATCAGCTCAGCTACATGAAATTATGATTACCATACGCAAGTACTTAAATTACTTCCTAAAATTTGCGAACAATGGTGTGTCGGCCTATAAAATTCGAGGGTTGCCCTCGATTTCTCCAGGATCCAATCATCAGATCCCAACTTGGTGACTATGGGACCACCTCAGAAGTACCTCCTTTCAAACAAAAAAAGAATTTTAAAAATCAGTCCACAATTGGCGGAGTAATCGCGTAACAAATATACAAAAAAAAAAAAACAAAAAAAAAACATACCGTCGAATTGATAACCTCCTCCTTTTTGAAGTCGGTTAAAAATACGTTTGTGTTGGATAATCCAGTTATCGAGGAAGGCTATATAACATCAATCTACGATCAATAGGAACCGAGCAACGGAGGTGAAAGAAAGAATTTATGAATTCGAACCAGTAGTTCCTGAACTTAGCGCGTTCAACCAAATAAACTTTTCAGCTTTATAATACGTAGTAAGATAAGCTATAAGTTTCAATAAGCTTAATAGTAGTTTTTGGTTAGTAAGATTTTAATATTTTAGATAAAACAACCGTGGGATTCAATAATTATGTTTTATAACAAATGAGCATCAACTTTATCTAATAGTTCTTACACCCCTATTAAGTTCTCTCTCTTACAAAGTATTGTATTGTATACTAACTACTACCATACCATGGCGGATCCCAATTTAAAAAAAAAAACTGATCAATACAATCTCTTATCCAATCTCAAGTCAAGTAATTGGCTGTTGTCATTTCCGACAACCAATCACCCGAGCTAACGTACGATTTGACATTAGTTAAACGGATTAAATTAATATTTATGTTCATATTATGTATTTAATTGGCCTTTCAGTCAGGTCCTACCTACCTACTATGGCCTATTGGCTAAAATAATAAAATATGGTATCGTCCACCCCGAAGGGTTAAACCTTTACACATGCATCACTAACAAACAGTAGATTATGTTTACCAATACTTCGCCTGTTCTGTTTAGGGAAAAATCGAGATAGTTGTTCAAAAAGTAAAATAGGTAGGTACTTAATTTGTAAAACGGATAGGTACTACTTTGGTTTATTATTTAAAATGAATGTAAAAAAAAATGTTTGATATTTACACAGTATTGCGATTTTTGGGACATCTATCCAATGAATGTATTATCTATTCCATGTAAATTACGTAAAGGATAGATGTCCCCACCGAGAATAAAAAACTTTTTGAAAAAAAGGGAACCGACTTCAAAACCAAACAAAAAAAGTGTAAAATAACTTTTCTTTCGGAAGTCGGTGGCTTTGTTTTATATTTCATTGATTATGGCCACCGACTTCCGAAACAAAAGTTATTTTACACTTTTTTTGTTTGGTTTTGAAGTCGGTTCCCTTTTTTTCAAAAAGTTTTTTATTTTATCCTTTTTAGTTTAGATGTTCAACAAAAATCTTCATAATAATCGGCGTCTTTAAAAATCTACAATCCAAGTAAGCAAAAACGGATCCACGCGAGCAACGTCACGGGATATCCATTAGTGTTATATGTATACTAAAACCTTCTCCAGAATGTAATGAACACTTTCCTGAAAACCGCATCAAAATCGGTTCAGCCAAACGCGAGATAATCGCGGACAAACATACATACATGCATACATACATACATACATACAGGTCGAACTGAGAACCTACTTTTTTTTTGAAGTCGGTTAAAAAGGGCATCTCTCCCTCAAAAAGTGATCGCACTTGCCTTCCCATGCAATAGCATAGACATAGAGACTTGCAACATGGCCAACTTAGTGGTAGTTTTACAGACTCTCGATAAATAATAGTAGATTACGCACCAAGGGAATAAAGCATTGTCTTATGACATGGGCATATTGAAGCCTGAAGCGACACTAAGGATTCTGGGAGTGAACCTAAGTAGCGTAGCGAGGAGGCTCAAGTTAAGAATCCTTAGTGTAGCGAGAGATTTCGGTTAACCCAAGACAAGGCAGCTTTATTCCCAAGGAGAATACTCTGCTTTTAACACCTACTGCGAGGAAATAAATACGCCAACTTTCGAACGTGAAGTATGCACCACAGCAAGCCTGAACGGTTTGCATGTCATATCACATCATGTTGATTCATCCCCGAAACTAGAGTAATAAGAATCGAGGTAACTATACTATACTAAACCGGGATAGTTGCCCCAGCAGGGCAACTATCCCGGTTTTACCTTGAAATATTCGAGTCCCATGAAATATTCGAGCGATCATTACAAGCCTCTTGCCATCAACCTAGCACAAAAAGCCGCAAAACCCAATGACTCTACATAATATTGAGTACAATCAGTTCACGATTGTTCTTTTATTAGCACAAAAAATCCTGGCCAACTCGAGCCTAATCGTTTTTGGCACAGACATTATGACTCTGCCATATGGTCAGACGCATAATACTAAAATAACATCTAGACCTACTTCAGGATTTATGGCGACTATAACCTACACGTGTGATCCTTCGTTATTTTAATTCAATCACTTTCTGTCAGTTCATTTACTTTCACAGTCGTGATTAGGGTTGCCAACCCTACTATATATACATATATAATATAGTATCCTACTATTTTAAGGGATCAAATACTATACTTCTAAAAAGTATATATAGCAGGCGAAACTACTATATTTTGCGTAAAGCGGAACGCAGCCTTAACTAAAGCCCGCTCTAGGGTCTACCGCGAAATATTACGCACGCAATCGCGACGATAGCAGCCAAAAAATATTCATTTAAAAAATTAAGTACATTATTTTAACCACATACTTTTTTCTTTTTCATTTTTTTGCCATCCACTATATTTTTAAGTTAATAACTTCAAAAATACTATATTCGATTGAAAAAAGTTGGTAACCCTAGTCGTGATGGCCCGAGGGTTTAGCACCCCGCTTCTCATAACTGAAGGTGCGAGTCCAAACCTAGGCAAGTACCAATGTGTCTTTTTCAATTCATATGCACTTTCTAAGTTTATCTTTGACTTCACTGACATCGGTGAAGGAAAAAATCGTGACGAAACCTGGACTTATGAGTATAATAAAATACTAGCTCTTCCCCGCGTTTTCTTCCGCTGCTCGGCTCCTAGTGGTCGTAGCGTGATTTTATATAGCCTATAGCCTTCCTCGATAAATGGGCTAACCAACACAACAATATTTTTTCCACACAAACTCTTGAGCTTTTTAATATTAGTATAGATATAAGTCCAAAGCCTTATCAGAGGCCTGTGGTGTACCCAAAAGCGGCTCAATCTAACACCAGAGGGAGGCTACATCCTCATAAGAAATAGAAAAATTACATAGGTACACGCACACAGACAGCGTGTAATCATCTACTGACAATCAACTCTGAACATCTTTCTCCATAGGATCAACCTCCTTTATATGTTCTGTGGGATCAACACTGCAATTTCCAAAAACCAACGACATTCTCACACAAAACTCCAAATCCTACTCGACCCAAATGTATTGAGCAGCCGAATATTTTAACGTAACACAATGAAAGTCCCACGATGAAAGTTCTATAATGTTCTTCGCAGTAGTTGTTTGATGGCATTCACCACACTTTTGAATACACCCTCTCTGTTACACGCTGTATACACGTATCTAAACGTATAACACATAGGTAGTTAGTTCTGCACGCAAGCAAGAAAACTAAAAGAAAGGCTGACACGCGATCGTGACTTACTTCATACATTATGTTACATCATTATTTAACCTTCCACGCCTTACCTGATATAGTGTTAACCCTGAAAACAATGTTTCGGACTTGTAGAACTCGATGCAGGTATCAAAATATAAATTTTAAAGCGATCACCCTATATTTTTTTTAATATTTTTGATATGTTTACTATTTTGTCTTTTAGAATATTTTCTTTTAGGACAACTGTACGTCGAAATTAGTGTTTTTAATTAATTGTTATATTTCTCATGTAAGTGAATTCTCTTAAGGGAAATAAATATAGCTCAAACCCGAAAAGACTGTGTAAGAATTGTAGCAGGTCGCAATTTAATGAAAAAGGAAAAAAGACGTGACTTTATGCATGTGTGTTTAAAATGACTTTCCTAAGGATAATGTCAAGCTTTATTCGTTGGATTTTATACCTTACTAGCGGCCCGTCCCGGCTTCGCACGGGTGGCCTACTCATTTGTTACAAAAAATGTGATACCTAAATGAAGAACCGCTCGACCGAACAAAGCCTTAACATTTGGTTTGGATAGGTGAGCCCGTTCTTGAGTTATAAAATTACAACGAAACGTGGCATTGGTTTTTATATAATATACTGATTTATATTAGCATAATGGCTTTTTTGATGATGCAGTTGAAGTACAGTTGGTATGAAGAAGTTTTTAAGTTTGGCAGACCAGCAACAACGGTCAGATGGATGGATGACAAGATCGTAGTTAAAACCTGGCTAAAGCCTCCTGCAGACACACGCGATTAATTCCGCGGGGCGACATGTCGCGGTCCATTCGCAGTATTTTTAGAGTGGAAATTAGCTTGGCTCGTTGTCGCAGCGCGATTAATCGCGTGTGTCTGCAGGAGGCTTTAGACTCGCTCTATCCGGGTATCTCAAAATTGGGTGGAATAGGTGTACCAATTAAAAGGCAGGTTTTTTAATACTATATAGGTGACAAACAAGCATTGTGACTTACGTATCTAATGTAACCAGTCACAATCGCGGCGGTAAGACCCCTCTTTGAGGAGTGGCTGGAAAGGCGTCACGGCGTCCTGACCTATCGGATGACGCAGGTCCTCACCGGACACGGATGTTTCGGGAGGTACCTGTGTCGGATGGGGAAGGAAGAAACGCCGGGGTGTCACCATTGCGAAGATCGCCCGGAGGACGCAGTAGAGCATACGGTGCAAGACTGCCCCGCTTGGGCAGAGCACCGCCGTGTCCTCACGGCAGCGATAGGCGGAGACCTCTCGCGCCCGGCATTGGTCGAGGCCATGCTGCGGGGCGAGACGGAGTGGGAAGCGGTCGCCTCCTTCTGCGAAGCAGTAATGCTCGTTAAGGAGGAGGCGGGCCGTGAGAGAGAGAGGACAGCGTCCTCCCTCCGCCCCACCCGCAATGGTAGACGCCCACGGCGTCGGACGTCGCAAGACGATCTCCGGCCACCGTAGGCGCGGGCATGCGGGCGGCGAGTAAAGGGCAACTCGCCGCCCGACCATGGACCATGCCCGGGTCGACGGCGCGTTGTGTTCCACGCGCGCCTCAAAGAGCGTCAGCACGATGACGGGGCCCCGCCCAAGAGGGCCAAAGCCTGCCGGGGTCGCGGGACTTATCTCATTACCGTGACCCCGGAACATAAAAGGCTATTGAAGGACACCGTGGATTTTAGTCAGTACAAGTCTGACAGTCCCTCCCGCCCTGCCCGGGGTGGGAGGACTCATTTGATGATTTTACCACGCTAAAAAAAAAAAAAAAAAGCCATATAGTCAATTTCCCATAACATAACATTCCACGTATCGAAACCACAGCAATTGATTGCCCAAGCCTTATCAAATATTCAAACATATTGATCATGGCACTCAAATTATTAGAAAGCGGTTGATTTATGGCTAGCCGAATATCGATGAATCTCGATATAAAGACTTCATCGAGTCGGCTGGCATCAGACGTAATCTGCAATCTCTATCTAGTATACAATAGGGGTATTTAATGTGAACTCAGTTCACCGCGTCTGTATATGTGAAAGTCTAAAAATGCTTAACGGATTTAATTTAAGTTTCACGAAGTATTTCGGAGAAGGATTTAAATACGATTCATCACTACCACTTAACTAGCTGCCTCGTTTGACCTAATGGACGAAAGAGCTTCGACCACACGCTAAGACCAGATTCTGGGTTCGATTTTCAGATGGAGTATAATGTTATTGAATTTTTTCATCGCACTGAATATTTTTCGGCACCAATGAGCCCGGAACAGAGCTTATATTCGGGCGCGATTCTTGGTATCTTAGTAAAATCATCAAATGAGTCCTCCCGCCCTGCACGCGTAGCATGGCGATTCTATGTCTATTCTACCAAGAAAAGACAAGGTTATTTCAACAAATCGACTGTTTTTTTTGCATAAATATAACACGATTCGTACGCTACTGAAAAATAGAACGTTTATTTTCTATATTTTTTACATTACCATGCTTAAAACTCTAAAAATATTTCTACGTTCCGTCATTTTGTCTATTCTTCCGTCGACAAAACCCCTTTCTACGGCGCCATGCTACGCCCGCTGGTGAGACCGGAGGGGACTGTTAGACTTGTACCTACTGACTAAAATCCACGGTGTTTCTTCAATAGCCCGTTCGAGTATTACGGTTGCCACTTTAGACAGTCTCATGGATTACCACATCGTCAATCAATAAATAGATGACCATCGTAAGTAGATGGCTAGTCTTAATAGAATACGCATAGTATATTCTGTTACAGCTCAAATATAGAACGAAGTTCAAGAAGCAAGGTTACTAACGACTTAGGTACTAATTTCGTTGACAAACAAACAAGTAAACAACACATAAATATTGCAAACACGTGGCGTGTGGGAGGAACCTTCAGTAGCGGCTGTCGAATGCCAATGTCAACTGATTTGCAAACCCGTCAGTACTGTTACAAGAAACAGACGAACGAACGGACAGACAGACGAGATCGTCTGATCCCATATTTTATGTCCAAACAATATAATTAAGACGTGAAGTTTTTTACTAAAAAGGGCATTGGCCAATCTCTAATAATACTCTGTGACTCATTACTCTTCGACCAACGCAACGATATAAGGATTTTATTATGTGGTCACCGTTTCAAAGAAGTTTTGTAAAAAAAAAGCGAGTTTTTATTCGTGATGTGCATTTGCAAAATGTGAATGAACTCATTAATGCGTATAATGGTCATTAATCATATTATTGATAAAAATAATAATAATGTTCAGTGTAGACTCATGATAATTATAAATTAAAAAATACAGGTTTCGCTTTATGATATATGTACTTATTCTGTTTGATTGACAACAAAAATTCCGTGACTGACAGTCACCACCTGTGAGGTCCCAGATTCGATTCTCGAGCTGGAAACAGCATATTTGGGGTTGTCCATTACTTTTTTTGGAAAGAGCGCGATGATTGGAGTTTGATCTATTAAGATTGGTCTCCATGGCCAAAGACGGTCAAGAGGACTATAAATATTCAGTTGTTAGTAGAGTTAATTTGAATAACACAAATGATACAAATCGCCTTACTTCACTTGTTTCATTGTCAAATATTTGGTTATAAATATTTTGTTCATGCTTTCATGTTTATGAACAAGACAATGAAGTATTGATCAAAATAATTAATAACTGACATTGTCACCGATATCGTTTCCAATCCAATAATAATGTCACATTGGTTTGCGTAGCCGTTGTCATTCAACAAAAAAATTCGCCAAGTGCGAGTTGAACTCGCTTATAAAGGGTTCCGTAACTTCCGTAGCAGCAAGTAACATAATATAAAAGTTCTTGTAGTTGGTTGTAACTTTGAAAGGTAAATTGCGGTTTACGATTTATGACGTATTAAAAAAAAATACTTGACCTCGTTCAAACCAATTTTCGCTAGAAGTTTGCATGGTAATGTATATATTTTTTTTAGTTTTATCATTATCTTATTTTACAAGTTACAGGGGGGGACACATTTTACCACTTTGGAAGTGTCTCTCGCGCAAACTGTTCAGTTTAGAAAAAATGACAAAAGTAACCTCAATATCATTTTTAAAGACTTATCCATAGATACCCCATACAGGGTTTGGTGAAAAAAAAATTTTTGAGTTTTAATTCTAAGTAAGTATGGGGAACGCCCCCAAAATTTGTTTTTATTTTTATGAGAAAATCCTAATGCGGTTCACATAATACATCTACTTACCAAGTTTCAACAGGATAGATCTTATACTTTCGAAAAAAAGTTGCTGTGACATACGGACGGACAGACAGACAGACATGACGAATCTATAAGGGTTCCGTTTTTTGGCATTTGGCTACGGAACCCTAAAAACACACAAATATTTATATATATTTTTTACATACAAATATTTATATGACCTGCAAGTGGTCGTTCCGGGTGTGGGTGTTTGTGTGTTTCTATTTTTGTAAAGGGACATACGACACACGAGAAATGCATAGGGAAACGTTAAAAAAAACGATAATTTGCGTTTGTAAGATGGCTAACAGGAAGTAGCCTATGCCATTTGCCATATACCCACAAAAAAGAGATTACTGACAAAGACGCTTTAACAACGAACGTACCGTCAAAATATTCTAAAACCGGTTAGAAATAATGATCACTTTCATAGTTGCTTTAGATGTGGTCATTGCGAACCGAACATTACATTTTTAATACGTCATAGGTTTTGTGTGAATGGAATCTATGCTGTGAGTTACTTGAATCAGAGAGTGATCAACTGATCACTTTTTCAGTGATCACACTGATCACATTTACCAACGTGGATTTGACTCGTACCGAACTTGGTATAGATGAAATAACGCGAAGAAAGTTAAAAGACATCATTTGAGTTCGCACAATGTGTTCTGTATCAGACACATTTCCACCCGGGTTAGGCAGAAATCGATTAAATAACATCGAACAGTGTCACAGAGCAGTGGTGGCCCAGTGGTATCGGCTCCGACTTACGAGTTGTAGGTCGTGGGTTCGAACCCAGCCAGGCGCATTACTTTGTGTGATTTATTTCAACACCACTGCTCTCAAAACGGTGAAGGAAAACATTGTGAGGAAACCGGCATGTCCTAGAAACAAAAATTCGAAGACATGTGACATCTACCAACCCGCACTGGGTATTATGGCCCACTCCCTCTCACAGAGAGGAGGCCTGTGTCCCAGCAGTGGGAACATTATAGGCTGATGATGATCATGAACAGTGTGATCCCTTCCTTATACCTAAGCCATGCATTAAATTTTCTTTTATTACCATTAAAGATATTAAAGTTACGCTTACGACTTAACTGTTTTATTTTATGTTTGTCTCAAACATTACGAGCGATGTCACAACAAAGAAACTAAATCTGTGGTTTTGTATTACGCATAAAAAGGCACAATATTCAAATTCATGTGGCGTTACTTGTTTCTCACAAAAGTGTAGTCATTAGTACAGTTATGTTGATGTTGTCTATAGTGGTCTTACAGTTTCCACGTACTTTATCAGTACCTAGAATTATAATAACAACTAGCTTTTTTCTGCGACTTCACTTAAGTACAACCCCACCTCTCTTCCATATCCTATTACCGTCTCAAAGGCCCCTTCTATCTCTGTACCAAAAGTCATCAAATCTCTCTCTTTAGGACATTTGTTACTTCATAAAATATGTATAACAATTATCGTAGACCACTTTTTCAACACATTTGCTCGAAAAATGCATTTACGAAGCCTGTATACATTGTTCGAAAGTTAAAAATTACGCACCATACAACGGTACGTGCGGTAAAATAGGTACTCTCACCTAAGTACCTATTTTACGGCACGCCCCTTTGTATATCACCGTGCGTTTTCTTTACGGTTTTTTTTTTAATTTAAATAAAAAAAAAAATAAGAACTCCACCAAAGAGTTTCACATTATGAGAATAAACAACCTGTTACCTGACTGATCGAACCTCCTTGGAAGCGCTTTTGCTCAATACGTTGTCTCATTTTAATACTAAAGAGTAAATGAGACGAAAGATGTAGTTCTATTTTTCACCACGTGCATGTGGCGCCATTTGCAAATTCGCGCCATTTTCATATTAGAAACTTCTAAATAGTTTGTTTAATTTCATATTGTACTGTTTTCTCGCAAATGTGTTGAAAAACATTGTATGACACACGTGCGGAAATTGGTATTTACAAACTCGTGACTATGGTAAGCCCTCAACTTCATCTCGGGCTTACATTCGTCTACTCGTTTGTAAAAACCAACTTACCGCACTAGTATCATAAATAACTATTTCCTTATTTACCATGAATAGTGGTGGCCTAGAGGTTTGAAGCGCGACTTACGTATGATATGTGGTAGTTTCGAACCCAACGAGGCAGTTTACTTTGCGTAAATTACCTCTTTACTAAGCAAGGTTGCTCTAGCTTGCAGCAGTAGGAAAACATGGAGGATCGATGCATACTTACTCACCGTCGCATGTCACATTTCCCATTACCTTTCAAACACACGGGAAGTACTCGATGCATCTATTAAGTAGTAACATAAGCAAGTATGGCAGCCCACAACACGAGCCGCTTGGCACTCTGTGAAAGTTCTAAGCGCTGACTTGAGAAAATGATAACAAGACGCACGTAGGCGTCAGGCAATGAAGCAACGCTTACTACTTATGGCACATAATTAGCTATGAATTTCACACATTACTGCTATCTACTCCTTACCTTAGTGGTAATAAGTCACGAACTGTTTCATTACTTTCGCTACTGCTGTAGGCTTTTAAGTGTGAAAGCTTTCTTCACATGAATTTAATTTCCATTGAGGCTTGAATGTAACTATCTGTTATATTTCGAGTTTTCTTCATGCCTCGAGCAACCAGTTTAAGACTTTGATAGTAATAGTACTTTAATTAATTAGAAGAACGCGAATTCGCCACTAGCATCGCCTCCTGGCGTGTTTCAAACATTTCTATACATTTGATATTCATATTCGCCCCACGCTAAGTCACCGCTCACAGTGGCAAGGTTGTGAAAAGGTCGCAAAAGTTCGCTAGGCCTTTGGCCTCAGATGTCGTTAGTACTTCATTGACAGTCAAGGGTAGTTAGAGGCGTGATAGTCTAACAACTAGGTAGTGTTTCTGAAAGGTACATATCGCAGTATCCAGATGCATCTATTTAGACTAGAGATATATTACATATATATGATAAGTATGAAGAGCTTTACTGTAACAATGCATCCTCTTTACACTTTTCCAGAGACAACAACTCTTTATTTTTCTAAATGATGTTAGAAAAAAAGAGCACAGTGGCACAAGCATCTAGGTTTAGGGCAAGCTATAACATACCTTATGCTAGGTCGTCGGCATTTTTATAAGTCTTTAACTTGACGTTCGCCTTCAACTGAGGACGACATAAATCTGCGTGACATTTAGGTCTACAAAAATTCATTGACATGATTTCTAGAATTCTGAGTCTCTGAAATTTAATCATTTTGACACTTATTTAGCTTCCTTTAGTAATTACGGTTTAAACTGACCTATAAATCATCACTATGAAAGCCGAAAGACATTGCAAGACATAGACTTTACTAAATATGAAATAGTTGTATTTGATACTTGGGGAGCCTATGTGCCCCGTAATACTTAAAGTAGTCTCAAATTTTATTCTCTGAGAAGCCTCTGAACATGGTGGTAATATGAACGGACCATTTTTTGGTTTTTGGTTTATCATATTTTCTTTACTAATTATGTTTTAGGAAAAAGGAAATGATTGGAGCACGTAGTAATAAGGACTAGATTTTACAAAAATTAATCATTGCTCTAGAGGCATTATAACCACGATGAAAACAGCGGAATACGTTTGTACGGAGAAAAGCCCGATGGAGTTCCCTAGCTTGCATTAATGGCGACAGGCTTCCTCTCTGTGATATTTATGTCGAGCAGGCCTAGTGTGGGCTCGTCTATTTCTTCGAAACTTTGGTTCATCACATGCCGATTTTCTACCATTTACTTTTTCTTTCACTAATCTGTTTTCTCCTTCCACAGTAAAGTCACGATGAGTAGCGGTGTGCGATGAGCGGTGCAGCGCTGGTGGCGATGGCGGCGCTGCTGTCGTGTGCGTGCGCGCAGCTTCGGCCCGCCGACGCCCCCCTCGCCATCAACGACACACGTGAGTGAGTCCCAGATTATTACTACCTTTTAAGACCTTGTGGTTACGAAGATCAGGTGGGCTACCATGACGTCATAAAGCGAGAATAATTCCAGTGTGGGAACGAGGTGGGGCTAGACGACTTGTATAGCTCTGTCTCTTTTTTCACACTGGAATACTCTCGGTTGAAGACTTCATGGTAAGCCACCAGCTATGATTGATGTCAGTCTACTTGTTCTCCGCTGGTGGACGAGGTCATTTATTCAATCATTTGTTTAGTTATTTATTTATTGGTTTACCAACAATAATTGTTTACACTGGTTATGGACATAAAAAACAAACAAAACAAATAAACAATAGTGCACAATCAATTTTTACAGGTAAACTCAGCATTCAAACGAAATTTGTACATAGTAAATCTATATACGTCGTTATACGTCAATATCTTAAAGCCCGTAATTAATTAATATATTAATTAATAGTATACAACACTACTTTATCTTCACTTTACAAGCTAACATAATTATATTACCTTTTTATACACTAATTGGGCTTTCATCAGTATCCAATTTCTAATACTAGGCATCCATCCCTAAGACCTTTACCTAATACAATATAACACCGAAATGAAATATGAACTAAGGACTAACCCCTCATCATTAATCACTTCAGAATTAATGAACCTAAAATACTAAGTAACGATTTACTAAGTTTAGATTTATTTATGACAAGCAAAGTTAAAGGAGGACGTCCATTAATTTGACAATCAATCATGGTTAACATTATTTCTATTTTAATTTCTGCCAAATATGATCCGTGTCATTAAAAAACTAGTTTTTATAAACTTTAATTTTATAACTTTTTAAGCCTGTTTTTTTATAATTATTTGGAACTCACTTTACTGGTATTTTTAAAGCATTTTTTTACACAACGTAGAAAACTTTGCATTACCTATTTATTTTAAAAAGTTATAAACAAAAGATTTTTTATTTATTATTATTTAATTTTTACATACAGACAGTACACATATACATTTTATAATATATTTGTTATTATTATTGTCGAGCTCTATGCAGTCAGCGAAAGCGTTCGTTGGCCCGGTATGTACGCGGTATTAAACCTGCTTAGCAAGACTAGACAAACTTCGTTTTTAGTGTACATGTCTAGAAGGACAATCCACCAATGAAAATTAATTAAGACATGGTACTAAGTGCTTAAATAGGCAATCAAACATAATATGTAATTAAACCGAGTTTCTCTGATAAACGGAGAAAAAAATATCAAAATCTGTTAATTTTTCCACAGTTTTCCAAGATGTGTGCGGTACATTAGCATGAAGCCGATTAAAGCGCGATTAATCGCGCGGGGCGACATGTCGCGGTCCATTCGCAGTACATTTAGAGTGGAAATTAGCTTGGCTCGTTGTCGCAGCGCGATTAATCGCGTGTGTCTGCAGGAGGCTTGAGGGTCTTTATCCAAGTCTGGATTTTTGTCTCGCAGAATTGTAACCAGATATTTTTTCCTATAAAACATTTTCATGTCATGGATTTCCGCAAATTAACGCCTGATTTCATAACTTAACCAGTTTCTCTGGTTAACTAAGTACCTAATATAAATACATCGGCAACTTTCTCCGGCAACTTACAATTTTAATTAATTATCATTATGAACAGTTAATTGTGGATTCCTGACACGATCACAAAACACGCGATATTCGTACCTACCTACTTCCTTGAAATTAATTTGTGTGTGTCTGACGTTATAAAGTACGTAAATGCATCATTTTTTTAATTGAGAGGAAATATCCTTTAGCATTAGTTCTATTTACTGGCTAATCCGTATTCTTCATAAATAAGTATAAAATATAAACCCATGACATTGAGGAATTAGAGCAGTGTTGGCCCAGTGGTATCGGCCTCGACTTACGAGTTGTAGGTCGTGGGTTCGAACCCCGTCAGGCGCATTACTTTGTGTAATTTATTTCAACACCACTGCTCTCAAAACGGTGAAGGAAAACATCGTGAGGAAACCGGCATGTCCTAGAACCAAAAATTCGAAGACATGTGACATCTACCAACCCGCACTGGGCCCGCGTGGTAGATTACGGCCCACTCCCTCTCACAGAGAGGAGGCCTGTGTCCCAGCAGTGGGAACATTTATAGGCTGATGATGATTGAGGAAATACGTAGATATTATATGGGGGAAACAAGTAGTACATATAATATTTCCAATTTTTAAATCGAAAAGCGCGTGAACTCGAACGTCGAGTAAACATTGTACGATTACATTACGTCGCGCACTCGGGCTAGCGCAGCTGCATTTATCATTTATTCATTTCATCATTTTGTAACACTGCACATGTACTTAAATAACGCTTTAGAAAACTAAAGTTGGCCGATAACAGTTGTAGGTAATTGCAACAAAATCAAAGAGATAATTACTTATTTGGAAATGTCCCATGTTCAGCTTTTCTCACACGTACAACTCAATTACGGGCAATCGAACCAAAAATGACATCATTCCAATTTATTTATAGAGAGACTAGAAGACATTAATAGTTCTTAACTTTCGAAACATTGTGATGCAAACAGTCGATGAGAACTAAAACACTACAAGAAATAAGATTTCTATTTTCTAACGCACATTGGAACTGTTGCACTGGTGTCAATAATATGTTCTCATATTTTTTCAATTGAGCTTGAATAAGCTGGAAAATAACACTTTGTTGTTGTATGTGGTAATTAAAAAGCTTCTGTATAACATATCCCTTGAATTCAAATTACAACATAAACTGCCTGGTAACGACCCTACAAAGAATGCTAGGGTAAATAGAAAATAAAAATGATGGAAAAAAGGGTAAATGGCTGATGTGATTACAGGAACATGAATAATAGAAAACAAAAAAATCGGAATATTATGTTTGTTAAAAACTCTGTACATTTCACTAAATAAAACCAATGAAATTGTTCACCTAAATGAATACAACAATCAATCATTCGGTCCGAAATAAATAAAGCAACGACCGGTAATTTGATGGATCGTAATAAATGGCTTCGTCAATACTGTTTCAATTTCAAATAAATTCATAAATTGTATCTATTAAATATCAATGATATGTCTATGTCCGGCCTTTCTTATTTCATATTTGAATTTAGAAGCCTAAAACCTGATTCGCTAGCATGACTTTTTACGTATTTATGATGTAAATTACACGAGAACTATGACGATAATTTCATGGAAAAATTAGTTCAGCATCGTACACTAGAGGCACTTTTAAATTTTCCATACTATAATAAACGCAGAAAATATTTAAAGTACGCTGTAAATTAAATATAGAAATCTAGCGATTAGGCCTCAGTCTGACCAGATGGTATTACTCAGTAACTGGGTGTTATTGGAGATTATTTAGTCAGCCATGCAGTCGCTAAAAATAAAAATTATGGTATTCTATCTGGATGTCTATGAAAAACACTGCCTGTGTTTATGAAAAACATAGCCAAAATTGTGACTAAAGGCAATAAGAGTCACCTAGACTTAGTTTTCTTTATTAACCATAAGGCTTCGTTTATCTATCTTTTTTTTTACGATAAAACGATGTAAAGCATGAAATAGGTTGTTTTACTTATTATTTCCAATTTAGCTTTCACAATAACCACTCCAGTCACAGTGCCTCTTGGCCTTCCTACAAACACCCACACAATGCCGAACTGCCTACTACAAAATATACATTAACCTCTTTCTAGGTGATATAAACAAAGGGCCTAACCTTTTCAAAGAAACTTGTCAGCATTGGAATACGGTTAGAAATTTCTATCAGAAAAATTCTGATGCTCACCGAAAGGCATTCGCTGCATACATTTTGTATTAGATACCGCACACTGTTAGAATAATTCTGACGGATCATTTTTTGATGCTTGCCATAAATTGTAAGGCACAATTTGTATTGAAAAAGTTGCCGGACCATTTCTGATAGTGCATCCGGCGAGCATCAGAATTTTTCTGACAGAAATTTCCTATAGTATGCGGTCGCGCTTAATACTGGTAGTCTAGAATCAGAAAATACCAACCATAGACTAATAGGATTATGATTCGGCAACAAAACAACATCAAACATCCTCACTACTAGTTAAAACGAAAATTGGTATCGTACACTAGTGTCGATCGCCCGAAATTGCCTATCATCACACCGCGCTGTTTTGCACACTAGCCGGATTATGCACGTAATGCTGAACGCAAAGTAAACAAAACACAGTAATGTGTCTACTCGTCCGGTCAGTACCGTTAATTGAACAGCGCACTAATCGCATATTGCGCGCGCTTTCGCTTTGGAAAGTATCGAAATACAATCCAAATCACTGAAGTTGAATATAAATCGATTTCCAAAGTCATTGCTTCAGAAACGGGGAATTAAGTGACGGACGCGTAAATACAAACGCTGATGCAACACAGACATCTTTAGACTGCTGCATTATCTCGTTATAGTCTGACCAAACCAGGCTGCAACACAGCGATCTGTAGTGCAGCCGCATAATTTTCTATAATTTGTGGAAATTAAATAAATTAGTGAATTTGTGCGAGGATGTCATTTCGAACTGCTGTTCTGTCTTGCAGTGCAACCGGTTTTGTTAAGTACAATGTCTTACGAAACCGATCGCAGTGCAGACGCTTTCCAAACGTCTGTGGTACAGCCGTGTACAAAATTATTTTAACTTTTCGGACGCTTTTCGAACACTATGTGTACATAGCGAAAAGAGAAGAGAGAGGAGCTATTATTTTACCGATTCTTAGCCGGGTGCTAGGGGCACGGCAATTGAGAGGTTAATACACAAACCCGGCTGCGCTACAGAACAGCTATTTTTCGTGTTGTATTCGCTTTTGTATTTACGCAACCCGGACCGTAAGTTGCTTTCGTATAATGTGCCAGTAAGCAGTAAGATTTTGAACTTTACGCCAAGAGCGAGCTTTAAAGCTTGACATTTATACGCTGACGAGCTTTGTTTCATTTGCTCCAAAGCAAGCGGAAACTTTTTAATGTTCTACTAAATTTTAAGTAAACCGCTCGTAAACTCATTTCGAGTCATTTTAATATGCAAATTAATGCGCCAGGTCCTACTTTTAAAACGTAACCAAATACTAATGTTTTCTTACATAAGTTCCGCATCTGCTGGTTGATTTTGACGTTATTCGGTCACCGCTGTGGAATGACCCCCTACCGACATAAATTATTAACATTAATGACTTTGTATGATGTCGTGTAGGAGAGGTGAAATTTTACATTCACCAATCTGCGTTTGAATCGAGCAGTCGCATGCACGTCGTGCATCACCATGAATACATTACGCCCATACATGGTACCATTTATTAGCATAGAAATTCGAAATATTCCAATGATATCTCCGATTAACATAGACCTGGTTTGTGTACAAAAATGGAAGGTCTAAAAAACACGATGCACTAACCACAGCAACCAAGCAAGAAAATAAAGGTTGCATTGCGTAACTGTTGAAAACTATGGGTACTACTCGTATAACGGATCCGGCGTCAATGCCACAGCGAAATATTCAATCAGTTTAACCTTCCTCAGATTTCCCTTCAAGACGCTCTGAACTGAAACATTAAGGTGCTGATAAACTTGAGCATTCACTTACAATGAGGCTTCTTGCGAATGTTACATAATAATAGAAAAACAAACGAGAGTGTTTTAGCGAGCATTCTCATGAGTGTTATGGCGAGCTTTTTGCTGAGCCGACTGTCAACTGTCGACTAGAGCGTTCGCTAGAAAAAGCGTGAAAATGTTCGTGGCGATGCGATGGTTGCCTCTATGCTGCTTAGCTATGTTCGTTGTTCACTTCGACATGGTTAAAAGCGGCAAGTGCTCCATGTTCTGTACCAAGCGAATGCTCAAGTCTTCAACCTTAAAGCTATGTAAATAACACACTATATTGCAAGATTCGTCAAACTCACGGACACGACGACTGTTTTATAGATTATAAAAGAGGAGTTAACTTCACAAGTGCACACCCATTTAAGCGTAGCTCGTTACGGTTCGTCTTGCTTCGAGATGTAGTTTGTTCCTTGCAAAACTGTTCGGAGAAAAATAGGCTCTCTAGTCTCTAGAACTACTTATTTATTAATTGACTGCTGATGCCGATTTGAGAAAGATGGATAATTCAAAGACGGTGCGTCGTGTCGGCTCGGCTTCTGATCTCACTGGATGCAGCTCATCAGCATTTTACAAAACTGTCTATCTAAACATCTATGGAGTAA
Source organism: Agrotis exclamationis (assembly GCA_950005045.1). Classification (NCBI taxonomy): domain Eukaryota; kingdom Metazoa; phylum Arthropoda; class Insecta; order Lepidoptera; family Noctuidae; genus Agrotis; species Agrotis exclamationis. The sequence continues at coordinate 12,272,543 of OX465419.1, forward strand.
TACAGTAAAGCATCGGGATTTCCTGTAACGTTTGTAAAACTACCAGCACAAACACAGGCACAAAAACTGTTCAACGAGCTTTTCCAGTCAAGGGGGAGCTTCAAAATGTAATGTATGGCAGTTTATACGATCGACCATTGGTAGACCACCACGTTGTAAATTACAATACAGCCACGAAACCTGCTGACAGTTTCAAGACCGGAAAAATCTTCAACATTTTCTTTTGTTACCAGGCTGTGGTACGGAATGCGTGCGGTGCGCTGCAGACGGGTGCGTTAAATGTGCTCGATTGCTGGTCTGGCCGGGAGGAACCTGTGCCCACGACTGTCCTGCCGGCAGCCGAGAAGCATGGGCCCACGATGATCACCTCATGGGCCGGGTGTGCTACCCGGCGCAGACTTATAACGAGGTATGTCAAACTTTTTAAATGACGTTTCTGGACTTCTTGTGCGTGACTATTTCACTCATATATTCAACGACCACTATTTTAACTACGTATGCACAGCTCTACGAGTATCATTGTTTGAGGTCAGTGCTAGAGCGGTCGTTCAGATTTGACACCTTTTGAATATAGGTAAAGGTGTGCAAAACTGTTGGTTGCTAGTTGTTTGTGATGACATTAACTTTGTTAGATCTATATTTTTCTAAAGTCATTAACTAACTCGAATACAGACAACACAAAACGTGACGGAGGCTGGGCATAATTATTAGCATTCCGATAAACTAGTCGCCTTAGTAATGAAACTCTCACACTAATTGCATCTGGTATAAACATGAGTCAAATTCTTATAACATTAGTATTAAATAGGCAACTTGTATACATCATTATGCGGTAGGTGTGTTACAACTATTAGCCTAATTTATCAAATGCCAGAACACGAAAGTTCAACGTCTTGTAGATTAAAATACTATGATGCAACGGCTTTGATGTGCGGTACAGATGTGGCACATGGAGGTAGCTACAGACATTCAATAAATCATTTTGAATGGTAAATCCAATGATGATTCTGCACTTAGAATTTTTATGGTGTCTGTTCAACGGACGAAAATAATTTAATGGTACCTACCTACTTATTTATTTAAAGGTAGATAGTCATTCAATGAAGTTTCAATCATAGTGATCTCAGGGCTGATAGTATCATGGAAATGTGGAAAATAACGTTAGGAAAGTTTGTTTAAAAGTTAATTATAGTTTCAGCTTTGGTATAATGAAGTTTCTTACCCTCGTTTCTCTGCCCTTTACAGACATGTGTACATATATGCCTACTGCCTAGGTATAGGTACGTATAGGCGAACATTGGTAGACTAAATAAATAAACGGGTCTATTGTAGCAGGTGCTATTTATTACGTTATTGCTCAGTAGCGTCAATTGAAAATAACCACTAGTGAATAACAGTAGTGCTGTTCGGTAACGTTTACTTACTTCGTAAATAATTGCAGATTCTGAACGAATTAGTAAAGAAGTTTTATTCTCTAAACATTTCTTCCGAAATTCGAACTCGGTGTCTCGCCGAGAATTCGAAATGATTAAAAAAAATTATAAAAATGAAAATAGTATGTAGTATGTACTGGGCTTGGCGAATACGCTTCTTGTGGCATATACCGCTAACACTGAATCATGACTCTCATTGTTTTGCTACATTTAGGTAAGCATGTTACCAATTTTATAGACTGAAAATTAAAATAGCTGTTTTGATTTTGGCATTATTTACCTTTACGAGTATGTGGAATCCGCATAAACAACGCCAATTGTTGGAAATTCAAGCGTCCATCCGACCCGATATTTATTTCGCCATGAGTCCGGAAACTTTTACTCTAAAATACGATTATTAATTCGAGTCAGTAAAATGACATTTCCAATGTTCAGGTTTGTTTCATTTTGTATGTATCAGTGACAGTTGCACTTGTCATTTTACTGACTCGAATTAATAATCAAACTATAATTTTATCTCAACTTCTAACCTTTTTTTTTACATTCACTTCTTAAGAGATAGATGTTTTGCGAAAGAAACAAAAACGAATTACGCTGTATTTTTTTATTACGACCGGATATTCCTTAAGTGGTAAAGTGGTTGTAATTATTGCTTCCAACAGCTGCTACTGCTGCCATTTTACTCCGACACATTTCGGTCAAGTAACCTTGGCTACGGTCTCAGTAGAAAAGATATAGATTTTTTTTAATTATGGTTACTTATTTCATCTATGCAGGTAGGAAGGAAGTCTAGACTTTTTCTCTTTTTGAGTCGAACTCGAAACGACGATCCTGCGAAATGAGAGTATACGAGTACAGTCGAGTTCAATAATATGTTGGCAGTGTCAATGATTCAAAATATTGTAAGCGTTGGTAAGCTCAATAAATTCTACAGAATCTGTAGATCAAAAATATATCCTCATGTGAACGGTTTAATAATATATAATTTGCATTAGGCAATAATATGTGATCACCTTTTGAAAAAATATATCTATTCTTAGAGGAAAATCCCTCTCAACCTAGTACATCTGCGCGATGACGTCAGGTGGAAGGGATAGCGACACGAGAACGGAGCAGTGCCGTGCGGCGCTTCACTTTTGCGTCGGCGCTCGGACGAGACGGTTGTGTGGTTGTGCTCTCAAGTGCTATTTGTGATATTGGTGACCGCTAATTTTGATTTCAGTTAATTGTGCTAATTTTGTTACTTTTAGTTCCGATTTAGGTTGTTTTGTGATTTTGCTCATGTTAAGATTATTTAAATAATTAAAGAGAGGTTAGGATTGTTAGTGTGTTTCTTTTTAAAAACTTAATTTGATAAGACGTTTGTAAGATCAGAAGTGGGATAGTTTACGCGACTTTGATCGGTCTCCATCCTCTTATTTTAAAACCACGTGGTCGATCAATCTTTTTCTAGTAGTTTAGTGCTTTGTTCTTTTTGTAAATAGTTGCGGTTAGTAATTATGTCGAGTAGTGATTATTCTGGTGGTGAAACGCCACCCACGCGTCGCAGTAGGAGTCGTGATAGTCGAAAACGTAGGCATGGTTCACATAAACGTCGCGACCGTCGTTCAAAACGACGCGATCCGTTAGATCAGATTTTGCAAAGACTGAATGCACTTGAGGAGCGCCTGCCGGTAACGGCGACTAATTTGACCGCTCCGTCTCGTCCTTGCGTTGGAGGCAGCCCCTCATCCGTGGTCTTGAACGTCACCGAGACCGCTGCTGAGGTTGGCGTGGCGACGCCCTCTACGAGCCGGCCTGCGGAAACGCCGCGCGATACCAGCAGCATGGCGGATGGGATTGTCGGTGCACTCTCTTCATTGTTACAAGTAAGATCTAAGCATTACTACATTTCAAATTTCGATCCAAGTGTGCATAATTTTGATGTGTGGTGTGCGGAGGTAGACCGTGGCCGAAACCTGAACGGTTGGGATGATCATGAGTGTTTTGGGCGTATTGGTGGTTGCCTACGTGGTGACGCCAAAACGTGGTTGAACCATTGGGTGACAAGCGATCGCTCGTGGTCGAATTTTAAAGCCGAGTTTCGATCGTTGTGTCCACGTGAAGTCGATATGGCGACTGTGCTGTATGACGTCATGAGTACAACGTCTAACAAGTTCACCACGTATGCAGAGTACGCTCGAATGTCTCTACTGCGGTTAAATATCGTAAGAGGGCTTTCGGATGAGCTCAAAACCGCCATAGTAGTTCGTGGCATCTCCGATCCTCAGGTGAAAGCGGCGGCTACCAACGCCAAACTGCAGCCGAAAGACTTGGTCGAATTTTTGTCCGTGTACGTTAAACCTAAGAACACGCAAAGTGCTACCGGTAATCCCATACGCTCGTCAGCTGCTGAAACGTCCAACCCTCGTAAACGCGAAGCGTCTAGGAGAGGACAGGTGACATGTTTCTCGTGTGGCAGACACGGTCACAAACAAGCTGATTGTTCAAAAAAATCAAAAGTTGATTCAGCCACTTCTAATTCTAAATCTACCTCCTCTGAGACTCCGAATGTAAAAGATACGAAGTCTAATTCAAAACCAGTCAAAGTGATTTGCACCTATTGTAAGAGAACCGGTCATCTCGTTGATTCGTGCTATTTAAAGCAACGTATGGACTCTAAGTCCAATGATAAAAGTAGTAGTGACGTAAATTTTTGCTCCGCGTCGATTCCGGACGAAACAACGTGATGGCGACGATTATTCAAAAACTACCCGTAGATGTTTTAATTGATTCTGGGTCTGATATTTCACTTATTTCTAGATCGGTTTTAAAGTATTTTAGTTTTAATCAATTGCCAACCTATCGTAGATTGCGAGGTATCGGTAGTCAAGATATCGAGTCTACTTCTTTTGTTAAGACAATGATTGAGTTCCCTGAATTATCATTAGAGGCGGATCTTTATGTAGTACCACCAGATTGCATTCGGGCACCTGTCTTGGTAGGGACTGACATTTTAAATCGCGATGGTGTCACCTACATTAGGACGAGTGACTCTCAACGATTGATGAGAGTTGATCAAGCGTACAATGTGTCGTCTGTGGAGCTGGCTGACCAAGTGAAGACACCCTTAGTTGGTGATGACAAGAAACGTTTGTTATATTTGATTGACGAGTTTTCTGAAACGTTCACCACTGGCACAGCGACCTCCACAGTAAACACTGGGAGCATGGAGATTAGGCTTAACAGTGACAGTCCGATAAGTTATCGACCGTACAAGCTTTCTGCCGACGAGAAGTTACGCGTTCGCGGCATAATTAGTGATCTTTTGAGTAAGGGCATCATACGAGAATCCCAATCAGACTATGCAAGTCCTATCATCCTCGTAAAGAAAAAGAGCGGGGAGGATAGGATGTGCGTAGACTACAGGGCCTTAAACGCTGTCACTGTTAAAGAGAGATTTCCATTGCCACTGATCGATGACCACATCGATAAATTAGGCAACTTCAAGTATTTTACCAGTCTTGACATGGCTACTGGCTTTCATCAAGTACCAATGAAAGATGATGCCTCTATTAGTAAAACTGCCTTTGTGACGCCTGAAGGGCATTATGAGTATTTGAAAATGCCCTATGGGCTGGCTAACGCCCCTGTCGTGTATCAGCGCATCATCACAAAGACACTCAAGCATCTTATAGACACTGGCCATGTATTGACCTATATTGATGACGTACTGATCATGTCCAATTCGATCGAGGAAGGCCTAAAGGTATTGCGAGAGGTTTTAAAAACCCTCTCAGCGGCAGGTTTCTCGGTTAATCTGAAGAAATGTACGTTTTTAGATACGGAGGTCGAATACTTAGGACGGCTGATTGGACATGGTCAGGTACGGCCGAGTCCGAGTAAAACTGATGCTCTAGTTAAGTCCCCGAAACCCACAAATGTAAAAGAGGTGCGTCAGTTCTTGGGGCTGGCAGGTTATTTCCGCAGGTACATTGCTGGATATGCCTCAAAGACTGCTTGTATTGCCAAGCTACTGAGAAAAGGTGTGCCTTTTGTTTGGGGACCGGAACAAGATGTCGCTCGCGACTATATCATTAAGTGCTTAACTGAGGAGCCAGTTTTAGCAATTTTCAATCCCAGTCTGCCCACAGAACTACATACCGATGCTAGTTCGATAGGATTCGGGGCTATTTTGCTTCAGGAACATGAAGGAAGACGTAAGCGAGTTGTCGGGTATTACAGTAAGTCCACCCAGGGAGCGGAATCAAAATATCACAGCTACGAATTAGAGACCTTAGCTGTGGTACGTGCTTTACAACACTTTCGGCATTATTTGATCGGTATAAAATTCAAAATTGTCACTGATTGCAATTCTTTAAAATTAACTGAACGCAAAAAGGATTTACTGCCTCGTGTAGCTCGCTGGTGGGTTTACATGCAGGATTTTCAGTTTTCTTTGGAGTACCGAAAGGGTTGCAACATGCAGCATGCTGACTTTCTCAGCAGACAACCTGCTCACGTGTTCCAAATCCAAAATCCACGAAACTGGGCGAAACTTGCTCAGACTGCCGACTTGGAGACTCAGGATCTAATGCAGAAGGTTCGAGAAGGCCAGTTAGATAGCAGTCGATTTTTTATTAAAAATGACTTGCTGTACTATAAGTACACGCCTACTGGTGAAGACTCGCGCCTTCTGTGTTTCATACCGAAAGGGCATAGGCTTAGTCTTTTAAGAGTCTTTCATGACGATCACGATCACATAGGCGTCGATAAGACTGTCGATTTGATACTGCGTCACTTTTGGTTTCCTGGCCTTAGACATTTTGTTAAAAAGTATGTTGGCCATTGTATCGTTTGCTTAGCACATAAGAAAGTGCCCCGAGCACCTCACCAACCAATCGAGTCTTGGACAAAACCGGACATTCCCTTTTCCGTGTTACATGCCGATGTTCTTGGGCCGTTAACAGAGTCCAACGGTTATAAATACGTTCTCATAGTTGTAGACTCATTTTCAAAATTTTGCTTATTGTACGCGTTATACCGGCAAGACTCGGATGAATTGAAAAGGGTGTTTTCCAATGCCGTCTCACTGTTTGGCACTCCGTCAACTATAGTGTGTGACAGAGCTAGGATGTTTGAAAGTGCTGCGTTTCAAGAGTGGGTAACTGAGCTTGGGTCCTCTATACACTATATCACACCTGAGATGCATCGCGAGAACGGCCAAGTCGAACGGTACTGCCGCACAGTCCTCAACATGCTGCGCATAGAGGTTAACAACAAGGGTGCTTCTTGGTCCAACGTCTTATGGAAAGTGCAGCTAACCCTTAACATCACGAAGCAGGCAACAACTCGCACCTCTGCCCTGCAGCTGCTGACCGGTGTTGAAGGAACCACTCCGGTTCTACGATCGCTGGTCCGAGACATTGCGCTGAGCGACTCTCATCCGAACCGAGAAGCTCTGCAGACTCTGAGGAGACAGAGGGTCTCGGAACTGCTTGCTGCCAACCAGCAACGACAGGACGCCTACATTAATGAGGGTCGTCGACAGCCCCGTACTTTTTCTGTTGGCAGTTTCGTGTTCGTCAGCAAAGGTTCACAAAGTACCGGCAAACTAGATTCCGGGATGCGTGGTCCGTACAAAGTTGTCCGGGCATTGCCTCATCACCGTTACGAGCTTGAGTTGTTGGCAGGCTCATATGGAAAGAAGACTCAGAGCGCCGCAGAACATATGGTTCAGTGGCGGGGTGAGTGGACCCCGGATACATGCGAGGCATTTTTCGGGACTGGTGAGTGAGCTGTGTTGTCCTGGTGTCCGTGAGTGGCAGGCAGAGTGTCACGCATGTGACTTTTGTGTTGTTTACCTGGTACCCTTGAGGGGTAGCCAGAACGTCACGTAGGTGACCATGTGTGTGTTTACCTGGTACCCTTGTGGGGTAGCCAGAACGTCACGGAGGTGACCTTGTGTGTGTTGTCCTGATACTCCTCGATGCGGAGGTTTATCAGAGGGCCTCGGAAGTGGCTTCTTGATTTGTTGTTATTTATGTGTTGTCCTGGCGGTTGCCAGAGGGCCACTTTCGAGAGCTTCTTGTTTTACTGTTGCTCATACTATGTTTGTCGACATCGTTCATGAGTAGAGCTCCTCATTGATGATGCCTTCTTGCTTTGGTTACCCTTTGTAAGGGGATTGCTTGAGTGCACGCTTGCTGTCCGTTTGCAATGAGTATCCAAAGCCAAAATAATACATCACTACAATGTTGCTTTAACATTTCAGAAGAGAATGATGTTGATGAAGAACCATCAAATGAGGATGGACTACAAAGGGACCCTGCTGCAGAAATCCAAGCTGACGAGGCCGTTCAGCTGTCAGGAACGGCCGTCTTAGAGGAAAATCCCTCTCAACCTAGTACATCTGCGCGATGACGTCAGGTGGAAGGGATAGCGACACGAGAACGGAGCAGTGCCGTGCGGCGCTTCACTTTTGCGTCGGCGCTCGGACGAGACGGTTGTGTGGTTGTGCTCTCAAGTGCTATTTGTGATATTGGTGACCGCTAATTTTGATTTCAGTTAATTGTGCTAATTTTGTTACTTTTAGTTCCGATTTAGGTTGTTTTGTGATTTTGCTCATGTTAAGATTATTTAAATAATTAAAGAGAGGTTAGGATTGTTAGTGTGTTTCTTTTTAAAAACTTAATTTGATAAGACGTTTGTAAGACTATACTACAATAGCTTTAGCGCTAAAATCAAAGAAAATACAATAGTTTTAGTTGAATATATTAATTGATCGCTCACATCAAATATAATTTCAGCTTTTGCGTCTCGATTGAGGAGCCACACTAAAACTATTGTATTTTCTTTGATTTTAGCGCTACAGTAGCCAAATTTTTAGACGATATTATGCACAATTGCTGCTAAATGCTGCAAAAATTTCAACAATGTGCATCTATTACTTACCGAGATCCAAGGTGGCTCCTCAATTCAAACGTTTAGATTGAGGAGCCACTTTTGCATTACTATAACTAGTGATATATTTTGCTGCTAAATCTAGAATTTGTGCTGCAAAATCAGCTACATTGCTGCTAAATAGTGGTGAAATCAGATTTTAAAAATCTGATGTGGCTCCTCAATCCTGACGTACATGTCATTATTCATTTAGTATGCTGCATGCATGTTGAGCTGTGTGCGTTTAGTTCTGTTCAGTTGCTCCCTAGACCCATGATGACCTCGCCGCCTTACTTACAATTTGAAAAGGTCCCTAGCGATTGGCAAATTGTTAGTTTGAGGAATCTAATAGACAATTGAACGTCGACTTACCTGTTTTATGCCGATGTCGGGCTCACGATTTTTGGTCGAATCGAGAGTTAATGAAGCAATAAATTGTATCAGGTGCCCGGTTATTGTAAAACTGTATTGTTGATGAGGTTATTGTTAGTTGCATTTTTTTGTAGTTCCTGTAGCTATGCAGGATATAGACTGCCAACATCATCATCATCATCATCATATGAGCCGTAGGACATCCACTGCTGGACATCAGCGTCGGTCCAGTAGGACCGGTTGGAAGTGGCTTGCATTCAGCGCGATCCTGTGGTCTTCATCAAATCGTCTGTGTACCCTGTGGATGGAATGTCCCTCGCTGCGTTTGCCGGTACCTTACGGTCCCATCGACTTTCAGTTCTGAGTGCTATGTGGCCTGCCCACTGCCACTACAACTTGCTTATTCGCTTATGTCGGCAACTTTGATTCGTCTACGAATCTCCTAATTTCTAATTCTATCATGCAGAGAGACTCCGAGCATAACTCTCTCCATAGCTCGTTAGGCTATCTTGAGCTTACTAATGAGGCACATAGTAAAAACAGCTACCAACAGTAAACGAAATATACTTGAAAGCATCTATCAAAAGAAAGGGGCTAAAGAGGGAAGCCTGATACTTTACCTACACTTCTTTCTCCTCTTTAGTAAAATTCTAGAACAGAATATTTGCACTCATACCAGCTTCCCATTAACTTTGCACGTTGAGGAAGAAACGGTCACTAACGAAATACCTAAGTATTAGGTATGTGTTTTGGATATGAATATGGATGCAATTTGAGTTGAGGATGACCAAAGAACTACAAATAGAAGAAAATGAAAGATCATAATGGGGCTCGAAAGGTGATGACGACTAAGTATTATAAATGCAGAGGTATGGAAGAAGAAGTAATGTACCTCCGCCCCAACGTATAATATTGTTAAACGAGTAAGTATACGTATAGAAGAATGATAATGATGCTTGACTAAATTTATTTTATTCTGTTTCTCAGGTGATAGTGGGTGGTGCCTGCGGAGTGGCAGCATGCATCGCGCTGATTGCAGCTGCAGCGGCGTATGCGCGGTGTCGCAACAAGGCGCGTGCGCAGCCCCAACCGCTGCCTCAGCGGACGCACCACGACGACGACACACGACTTCGGGAGTTCCACAAACAATTAGACTGTTTACGAGTAAGTTAATCATGTTGTCACAGATTCATCCACTCGGACTTGCATCTAGTGACGCGAGTGTATTCGTATGGCAAGTTGCATCGCAGTGATTGGTTGCAGAGTGGCCACTGATGGCTACATACAATTCCTGTCTTTGACTTAAAGTCCTATGACCCCTAGATGGGGCAGAGGGCGTCCACAGATGTCTTCCATCGCGATCTGTCTTGAGCTTCACGTTTCACCTCGCTCCACGTCAATCCAATGCTCGCCGCTTCCGCTAGCACGGTGCGTCGCCAGGTTTGACAGGGACGGCCACGCTTTCTTTTTCCTTGGGGATTCCAATCCAAAGCTTGTATACAATTTCTGTACTTAGGTATATTTGTACAATAACACGATCGTCTTTGCGGGGGCACTACCGTGCCCCCAAATTTTAAAAGTGGCTCGCACCTTTATTTATTAAGCTCAAAATAATCAAACAAAAGAAACATATAGATAAACGAAATTTTTAATTAGTAGGTATCTACGATACGACCTTTAATTAATGACACATAAAGCCTCCTGCAGACACACGCGATCAATCGCGCGGGGCGACATGTCGCGGCCCATTCGCAGTATTTTTAGAGTGGAAATTAGCTTAGCTCGTTGTCGCAGCGCGATTAATCGCGTATGTCTGCAGGAGGCTTAAAACTTGTCTTTTCAGTAAAATATCTAAAATAACATCGATCTCATTCAAAAACTAAGTACCTAAGTACAAAAACGAGCTTATAAGAGTGAAAACAACTTTGAAACGCGGCGTCGCATTTGAATATAAATCACAGTCGTTATGTTAAACTCATCAGCGCCAATTAAAAAGTAGTTTACACAAATATAACTCAGATATAATTGTTTACTAACGTTATAGTAATGCCTTGGCAGTTGTTTCTTATGATGTGCTATTGTTTTTCACTCTTGTTTTACCAGAAGATCATGCTTGTAATTCTCGGCGTACCTAAATAGTAGAAGCCGCGCCACCAATCATGGCGGAAAATTCGTGGTACTACATTTCTTTAATGCAATTTGATGTAATGACATAGACACTATCGCTGCGTCAAAAGGTCATGTCATGAAGTGGTGACGCGAACTACTACATCAACCAGTACCTCGAGCACGAATCACTTTCGAAAAAGTATTCGTATCGTCTTGGAAAGCATTTTGTATGGGAACTTGAACAGCGCCTCTGGTGAGCGTAAATTGAACTAATTTTCGGAGCACGAACAAAAATACGTAAATTTCGTATCGTCTTCGTATTTAATTCGAAACGTAACTTGAGCCTTTTGTATGAAAATAGGTAGCACGAAGGCATAAAATGAGGGATAGTTTCTTAATTGTCGAAGGCTGGCTTACGAGTTTCTCGAATATTTACTCACTTCAAATTTGACAGTGAGAAAACTTTCGTCAAGTTTATTATTGAGCATAAAATTATAGATTATAGAATCAGGCGTTACTTTGCGGAAATCCATGACATTAAATGTTATGAAAAATATCTAGTTTTAATTCCGCTACAAATTTGTTTTGTAGCGGAATTAAAACTAGATATTTTTCATAACATTTAATTTTAACATAAAATTATAATTTAAGTGATTGTGTTGATATATTTTGTTAAAAAATGAATGTGTGCTCCAATATTTATTATAATAATGTGATTTCTTTCTATTTATGCTGCCATAATTCACAAAAAATAAGCACTTGGCATGACAGGATTACATAGATCTTTTAGCAACCGTACCTATCATGTTGCTTCTCAATCATTGCTCGATTCATTGATTGATATTATTGTCATTATTATAATAAAATAAATAAAATCATCGAACACAGAACATTCATAAAGTTTTTCTTTATTTTTACAATACATTTTTCATTAAATACCATGACAAAATATGCTCCTTAGCCTATTATCGTCTCCTGGCCGCACTTAGGTACTCTGTGTTATTCAATATCGGTCTAGCAATATAACGTGAAAGAACAAACAAACTCATATTCGCATTGACTAATAAGGATTTAAAACATTCACACTTAAAAATACAAAATAAACATTTTGTTATGGATCACAGTTCAATGTATTAGTTATGTTGAATTAGTTAGTTAGGACCTCAAAGATAGGAATTTCTTCATAATGCAAGCCTTATCGAGAAGTACTGTCTTCTAATTCAAGCTCTTCGCCGAATTCCCAAACGAGAGCCTCGTCTCATCATTGAATATCGTGGGGGACCTTCTGTTCAACCGGTTAACAGACCTTCTTGATCAGGGTGTCCATTACTTATTTACTCCAGTAAGAATACTTCCGTTTAGTTATCTCAGTTTACTGGAATAGCTTACAGAAAAATAACGAACTATAACAACAAAATCATTGAATATTGATTTGAAACCTCTTGACAGCGGACAGATTTGACAATATAGACATTAGGTATGACACAAGCTTTTTTTCTAAATCAAATTTTTTTCATGGCTTTTTATTTGTGCCAGTATGACAGACGTTCGTTTAGGAATGCAGTCAAATCAAACACAACGTTTTAGTAATTATTTTAATTATTATCTAACGGAATATTAACTGTTTCTGCAGTTCCTTTGTATTGCGTCATAAATTGAACAGTATTACAATTTTAAATGCCCTAAAATCACTAATTTTCTAACAAAAATCCAGTTTCTGAACGAAACATTCATCCTTATTTACGTTAGTATGACGTCACCAACGTTTTCGTATCGCGCCCTCGGTACTAATTCGAAAGTGCTTCGTGCTTCCGACTTTCGTTGTATGCCGTTATTGTATCGACGGTACGATACGGTGGCGAGACGAAACCTTCAAATATTCGTGCTAGGGGTACAGCACCCAGTTATTTTTAAGCTCATATAAAGGTGGACGTGCCATCAACACAACATACTCAGCCTATGAAATTCTTGCTGGTAAAACCCAACAACACATTGATCTAGAAATCGAACTTTGGAGGGGTTCAGAGGAGCTCAAACTCAATAATAGTATGTACTTTTGAGCACTAGACCATCATACTGCAAAACTTTGGAGAAATAAGTTAATCACCATGGAGATGAAATAAAAATTGCAGTTTTTCCAAAGCTTGGTCATATAAGCTTACAAATCAATAAATGACATAATCACAGTGCGAGACACCACCTACCAATACACGATAAAAAAGTAATGAACCTAGTTACATCGAACGTTAAGTAATCAGGAGATTTATTAACGCCCACATTATGATCACACGATATTTCTTAAGATACTTTTCTTCTAACATTTCATAATTCGCTCTAGTTGAGGATTACAAATGGCCACAGAGTACTACAGAGGGGTCTCTATGCGGTGTAGGTATGAAACGGCACGCACACACGCGCACACCGTTCACGGTGCCGTATGCCGGGCCGCCCGTCTCGCACGCGTTCCGTATCTTAATATTTTTGTTACGTTTACGTATGTGAAAGAGAAAATAACCAAAATAAAAAGTAGTATTATTAATTAGGTACTGTGTGAAATAACTTTATATATATTTTAGTTATAAAATAGGAAAAGCAAATACTGCATAGCTTTTGGTTGCTTAAACGACAATAGTGATAAGAGCCTCACGTTTCATAAACTACCGCGTCACGTCGAAAGGTGAAAATATCGACCACATTCAAACTCAGAAAATAGCAGCTACGCATTCAAGGTCAGCGATCGTAATTGGTTGCGCGACTTTTTTACCATTTACAAAGACTCGCAACGCAGAACCTGTGACGTAGGGATGGAGATCTGAGATCGATTAATCGAAGAATCGATTGTTGGAGCCAAAATATCGATTTTTTTAAATCTATATATAGTACTGAATGGATTCAGTGAATCGATACTTCACCCTTGAAACGCGACATTCGATTTTAGTTTTTGCTCTAAACCATAAAAGTACTTACAATTAATTGAATGTACCCATATTATAAGAGTGCTGCCGGTTAAAGGGTTAATTATTCAAAAACTCGCGAGATGGCTGTATGATTGGATTCCTTCGCCTCTCTTTAAAAAACCGGCCAAGAGCGAGTCGGACTCGCCCATAAAGGGTTCCGTAGCAGCAAGTAATAACATACTATAAAAGTTCTTGTAGTTGGTTCCAACTTTGAAAGGTTTACGATTTATGACGTATTAAAAAAAAAACTTGAGAGGTGTCAAGGCACGTCGAAAATCGCTATGAACCTGTTAAAAAGGTTCAAGCGATTTTCGACCCTCCACCCCACACTACCCCACTCCACTCCGCTCCACTTCGCTCCACTCCGCTCCGCTCCACTCCCTTCCACTCCACTCCGCTCCGCTCCACTCCACTCCGCTCCACTCCACTCCGCTCCACTCCACTCCACTGCACTCCACTCCACTGCACTCCACTCCACTCCACTACCTATTATAGCTGTAAAAATGAAGTTGACAAACTTACATTTGCAGTTGTTCTCATACTTCTTATACATTTTGTTTAGGAAAATGTTATCCCAGTACGTTTTATAAGTTGGTCAACTATTACTCGTAAACTTGTAAAGCCCACTTAGTCATGATAATTTTCTTTTAAACTTCGTTATATATACTACTATTGTAAATTTTTTCACACCCCCAAACATAACCGTTTAGCTGGTAGAGGGGGGGGACACTCGAGTAGGGCAAAAATTAGCACTTTAAAGCTTAATATTTCACAAACGAATTTTTTTATCAAAAAATTGTTGATGGAAACTACCAATATTTTTTAAAGGCCTATTTAATGATACCCCACACTAAGGGGTACGCGAGAAAAAAAAAAACATCCCCGCTTTACGTGTACAGGAGGTACCCTAAAAAAAAATATTTTACGAGATTTTATTTTACCACTTTTGTTGACGCAACAAATCCGTATATTTACACCAAATTACAGCTTTCTAGTGCTGGGCGTCTCTGAGCTAAGCGGCGGACAGACGGACGGACGGACGGACGGACATGGCGAAACTATAAGGGTTCCTTGTTGACTACGGAACCCTAATAAAAAAAAGGAACGTTTGTTTGTAATCTTTGACTTTCTTTTTGTATTCTGTGACTGACATTTCTTGTTGCGTCATCATCATTCATTAAAATTCATTTGTTTGTTGTTTTAAAATCTGTGTGTCGTAAAGCAAAATAAATACTGATTTTTATGTAGTGTTTGTTGCAGAATAATAACTAAGTAATTGTAACCAATACATTTAATAAAGCCTATAAAGAACAAAGCCTAACATTTCAAATATTTTTAAATAATATTCTTTTTTGTTTTTGTAAGATGAAATGTTTAAAAATATTACAATAATAGGTTCTAATGTAAGGTGCCGTTGGTACTATGTATTAACATTCTGTGCTACCAATCGATATGTATGTAGAATGTAGTAATTAAACCAAAAAGATATAGGCTGATGATAAAAAAAGTCCCTGAAGAGCATTTATGTTAATAGTGTAATTTAACAAATGCATAAAATACACCTACCTGCCTTATTGTGCCTCCTAAACTCGTAAGTCGCAACCCTATTGAGATTCACGGATAGCAACAATGTAATCACATTGTAATGTTGTTAGCGTCAGATAAACAAAAATAAACTCTCGCGCGTAACCATTCAGTACATTTTTGCTTGCGCATGGGAAGTTTAGGCTATTATAAAAGTACATGGGTGATGCCGATGCTAGTAAAAATGTACTTTATTCTCTCGAGTATAGATTTTACATTTGTTTGATTGTTTTTGGGAAGTGACCCAACTGTTCTAAACTGTGAAATGGCCGACATATCTTGGCAAACTGTGGAATATAGAACCCGATTGAAATGAACTTTTGATACATACAAGCAACTAAGTTAACAAGGACCAGGATATACTGGTCAACTCTGTACTTAAGTATTTAAGCAAGCAAATGATAAGACTGTTGTTATCATTACAGCCTCACGCTTACACTTTGCTGGCGATCCTGAATCACACACGGAATCAAGTGCGCGAGCTTTATCAGCTTGGAAACAATGATGCTGCAATGGCTTACAGGTGTGTAACCTTTTTATTATGGGACTTTTATGAGTTTACAGAGAAACTTTATTGGTGTCTCGGGACGTGGCTTGTGGGTTTACATTGTAGATTCTGTTAAGGAGAAAATGTACTAACTTTATTCAATACCTCTAAGAAAAACTTATTTTTTGTCGTAGGTGATAATCTTAGAGGTTCTCGAAAAATTCGAGATCATTTGCTACGACTAAAAATCCAAAATATGTAGGTATAACATCGTGACTTAAACAATGTTGTATCTAAGAATCAAACAGGCTTACCCGAGAATAGAAAGTTGAACGTACTTACAGACACTACCGACAATAAGAAAGCGATAAGCATAATATAAACAAATAAGGTCTACGTGGGAACATGACTGTTTAGACCTACCACAGCTTCTTTCCGAGAATGCAATCCATACAATACTACTTCATACTACCGTAACAAAAGCAAAGGAATCAACAGACCGATATAAAGAGGTTGCAACACTGCTCTAAAAACATGGCAAGCGAGTTGAGCTGAGAGCAGAGCTACCAACCTAACCTACAAAAACAGTTCCTCAACACTGCGGTGGGTGATGTGTTTATTTATGTTAGATACCTACTCGAGATAGTGGGGTCTAATATTAGCTTCTGTTACAGTTGCATCCTGAGCGATCTAGCCAAGTTGCTGATATTGTTGAACAAGCAGCAGGTGCCTGTGGTCCCGGATGAGTGGCCAAGACTCGCTAGTTGGGCTGAAAGGTGGGTTAGCTGACTTTTATTTTGAACAGCATTTCATTGATCTAATAACCTATGTGTAAATATATCGAAAACAAAATTTACGAAATTTAGTACATACAAAAGTAAAAGCAGTGATTTTATTAACATTAAAATAAAAGATAATATTATAGAAGAAACGGATAGTATTAAGTTTTTAGGTATAACTTTAGACAATTTTTGTAATTGGAAGCCACATATTCACAACGTATGCAGTAAACTAAATAGATTTGTATATGCCTTAAGGAAACTTCGTATAGTGTCAGACGAAAAGACTGCTCGCATTGCTTATAGCGGATACGTTGAATCGATTTTAAGATATGGTTTAATAATGTGGGGCAACTCAACTGACTACGACAAAGCATTTGTTGTACAAAAAAAGTGTGTTCGGGCTATTTGCGGTGTAGGTCCACTTGAATCCTGCCGACCTTTATTCAAAAAACTTAAATTATTAACACTAACTGGTATGTATTTGTTTGAGGTATCGGTATTTGTAAGGAAACATAGCGAATTCTTTAGATTCAAAGGTGACAATTATACTAAGCAAAGGCCGAGAGATCCAACCAAGATTTTAGTATCATTTTGTAATACCACTTTAAGTAAAAAAAATGTATATCATATGTGCATTACAATTTTTAATAAGTTACCCAAAAACTTAAGGGAACTACCTTTTAAATATTTTAAAAATAAACTTCGCATCTGGTTGACAGAAAATTGTTTCTATAGTGTACAGGAATTTTTACAACACCGAATTTAACTAAGTATCATACTTTTATAAAAATTGTCAACATTAGCTTAAGAACGCTTTATAAATTGTATATTAAACTCACAAATTTAAAACATTATGTACCCTATAATGTAATGTAAAATATTTGCATGCCCTAAACAGGCAAAATATGGTTTGTGCCTAAACCACCACTTGTAACAACCGGTAGTACCTATATTTTACGCAAATAAATTATTCTTTCTTTCTTTCTTTCTTTCATTATGGAAATACGGCAATACCTTCTTTCAAATGTAATTTCTGATCTATGTTTTAAGAAAATCTGTAGGTAATCATTACACCCGCGTAGAGAATTAAAATCCACTCCCTCTCACAGAGAGGAGGCCTGTGTCCCAGCCGTGAGAACATTATACACTGATACAGTACACACTGTGAGAAACACACACGTGTCTCTATGTTCTAAGAAAAAGGAGTGTGGTGCGACGGCTGACAAAAGTAAAAAACCTGTTACGCCAACCCAAAGAACTTAATCTATGTTACAGGTCACAGTAGTATGGTTTGATAAACGCCCTGCCTAATATTATAGGTACCTACCCTATTTTTTAAATACCTTTATCATATAGGTACTGTATTGCAAATTGTTTTTTTTTTTCAGAATTCTAAAGCGCTACAGCCGCACGACCGCAGGCCCACAGCAAGAAGGCCAGCTAGTTAATTTCCTCCCCGCCCCACCGAGCCAGGGCTCCGATTCGGAGACTACCCAGCAATCCTTCTCAACATTCAAACCTCCTTCGTACTCCCCCACGTCATATGACAGCAATATCATAGACAAGGAGATAGAGTGCGAGTGGAGTGACGCGGGCAGACCGCCCAGCTATTCCCAGGTAGAGAGAGAAAGAGAGACTATCGTCCTCTCCGACCCATGGGAGAGAAGACCGATAGTTAGGAGGGAGAGCGTTTGGCTAGAAGATGAATTCTTCGAAATGTCAAGGCGGCCCCAAGACGAACTGACCACTGAACTTTAACTGTGTAATATTATTTTTATAAGCATTTGGTTCACCATTCCAAGTCTGACAAGTACAAAATACAGATTACTAATAATAATTAATATTGTGTATGTTTGTAGTGGTGCTTTGAACCTTGTAAATAAGTGCCTACCCAGCTAGCTATGAGAATAAATAGAAGATTTATAAAAAAGTTAATTGATGCAGCAAAGTAGGTAACTAAAGATCAGTTAATTAAATGTCTGCAGAACACGTGTTACATGATTGCACAAAATCTATTTTTATTAAGCAATTATTTTAGTATGCTTTAAGTAGATAATGCAGAAATAACACTATTTCTAAACAGTTTAAAACCAAAGTAGAATGTAAAATAGTTATCTAGTCTAATAAATAAAAACAACATCTATTTTACGATTCTTCGCAAAAAATAATTAAGCATTTTTAAAGAAAACGATGTCGTTTCTTAAAAATTGATAATTTTATCAATTATCATTAAAATAATTACACCACCTGTATAAACTAAGGAAATATTTGCATATGTCTATGTAAACTAGCTGTACCATGAAACAGTATTTTAGTAGAAGAAGATCTTCGTTACCTCGACCAAGTTAAATGAAGGTCTCATTGGTAACCAAACCAAGAAGATAGGATCAAAAAGCAAGGGTTTGTTAGAATTGTAAATATGGTGATAAAACTAGAAGAAAAGGCACAGCAAGTGAGATACCTGGATACCTGTAAGATTGTATTGTCGGGTGAAATGTAACCGTAGACTTAGAAGGATGGACTGCGCCTTCGCTAGCCAACTGATAGATAAAATTGGCTCCTATAAAAAGAGAGGAAAACAATTATTTGCAAAGACTTGGAAGTCAATAATAAAATTGTTTTCTACTCTTTCTCTATTTTAGTCAGCTATTGCTCAGTCCCCCCTTTATAGTCTGTGAATGTAACAGTGTGAGACCCGGATGCCCAGAAAACGAAGACGAGCGAAACGGTGCATAGACGTGCAGTTTCAACCAATCACAGGATAGGCAAGAGACTCTATAGAGATTTCAGTGAACGTGATCAGTTAATTCATCGAACGTCTCTTCTCCGCTCCGTTCACCTCCGCTTTAGTAGACCTTGGGCATAGCTGTGCATGCTTCCATGTACCTACATATTTAGATAAAAGGCGGTTATAACCTGGGAATCCGTCTAAGTAAATAATGAAATAACAAATTAATTAAGTAAAGACAACGAAATATCCATTTGTTAAAATATAGTCTACAGTACTTTTAAGGTTGTTAAATTAATAAAGATGAATATATTCTTGTTCACGATTTATTTTTATAATCCCATAACCCCTCTTCGCCAACTGGGCACTGCTGTGCATTAAGTCTCATTACCAATGACACGAAAAAATCGTCTTGCAAAACTCTCGAGTCGATAAAAGATCAAAATCTTGTGTTAATTTAAGCCAGCCTTATTCAAAAGTGCGGCTTCGATTTTCGACCAATAAAATAGTACATACTTTTATTATAAGCTGTCATATATTTTCACCTGTCCCGTTGTCCGTAATCAAATCCACTTCCCGGTTTCCGATTGAGCTCGCACGTATAATTATGTATATCGCGTGACAATGCAATATTATGAAGACATGGAGCTGATCTGATGATGGAGCATAGGAAGAGGCCGTAGGAAATCTGTAATGACACGCCGCAAACCCATCGAGTTTAGACTCGTTTGATTCGCCTTGATGTGTACTTTGTCTATCGTAAGTATTTTTTTTAACTGACTTCAAAAAAAGGAGGAGATTATCAATTCGACTGTATTTTTTTAACAATAAAAGCTTGTTTTAAAAGAACATAATTTTTTAAATGACTATCTTGTAGTAGTGTATGTTCTTTACGATTTAGTATCCATTTATCCTATCTATACTTTAATATTATAAAGGTGAAGAGTTTGTTTGATTGAACGCGCGAATCTCAGAAACTACTGTTTCAAATTGAAAATTTATTTTTGCTTTAGAAAATACATGCTTGAAGGAACATGGTGGATTTTAGTCAGTACGAGTCTGACTGGGCGGAAAAACGCATTTGATGATTTCACTTTGGTCATCTATCAATAGACAGATAAATAAAAAAAATCCAAATAATTTCAAATACAACGCGTATTTTTAAAAGAGCCCTGAGTCACGACTCAAGTTCTGCGGAAAATACGTGGTAGGTACAAGATCCATAAACAACTGACGGATGAAATTGGCCATCCTCCAGAAAGAGAGGAATATAATTATTATTGTTGAAGCAGTGGCAGAGTAATCGACTGCTGGGCTGCGTATCGCGGGTTCGATTAGCAGGGCTATTATTATTATTATTAGCCTGAACTGTCCCACTGCTGGGCAAAGGTCTCCCTCCATTCCTTCCAACTTTCACGACTTTGGGCCACCTCTTTCCAATTCTCAAGGAAGACATCCAGTTCGTCCCGCCTTCTCCTTCGAGGTCTACCGCGTTTCAGGCTCTGTGGCTGTGGGAGAGAACAGTACAATATCATCAGCGAAACGTAGATTGGTTAATCTGGGTTCACCTATGAAAATTCCCTTGTCATCCCGTTTGGCTTTCAGCGTCTGAAAGACTTCTTCCAGGGCACTGGTGAACAGTTTTGGAGATAGTGGGTCGCCCTATCAGGCAGGGCTATTGGCTAACTTTATTGTGACTGAACAGCAGTTGTCAACTAAACTTCGTTGGTAACTGAGAATCATGTTACAGTGGTATTGCGTATCGCAATCAGTGAGCGTCAATACCCGGTGGCCAACGGTGGCAATCGGATTGGTTATGCGACTGTAAACTAGTGTGTAATAGTGAATCACTATTTAAAACTCCACATCGTTGCAAGAAACCCTAACTCAAATACATTTAAATTTGGCGCCAGAATTGGCTTTATTCAACTTCAACGCGCAGTGAATGCGAGCATTTAATCGTCTATTGTCTTATCTCGATTTTAAATTGGAAGGAAGTATAATAATGTTACTTTTGTTTATAGTAACACATGCAATAAAAATATTAAAAAAACTACGTATTTTTATTTATACTGTATAAATGATGCTAACATGTTTTTTTAGATCCTGTAAAGTAGTCAAAATTGAGATAGTACCAGTTGCCAGTACAAAGTCGCATAACCAATCCGATTGCCACCGTTGGCCACCGGGTATTGACGTTCACTCATTGCGATACGCAATACCACTGCATGATTCTTGGTTACCAACGAAGTTTAGTTGACAACTGCTGGTCAGTCACAATAAAGTTAGCCAATAGCCCTGCCTGATAGGGCGACCCGCTATCTTCAAAGCTATTCACCAGTACCCTCGACTTCCCTAGCCAACTAACAGATAAAGTTGTCCCCAGAGATGAAAAAAATATTTGCATAGACTTATTATGTACGACTAGACTGTATGGCCAATTTTATTCAGCAGCTATTGCTCAGTCCATTCTTTATATCTATGATAATACTCATACAACTAATTTTATTTTAAACAGTTAATACACATCTCGTGTATGTTTTAGTCTTTACCATCCTTCAACACAAACGAAAACACCCGAAACTTAATACACAAAACAAATTAGACTTAATAATGGCCCGGTGACTACCCTAAACTAAAACACTAATACTCATGAGCAGTGTTTTAAACGATAGCCACTTTCCACCAGTTGGTTATCAATTTGATGTTAGACAATCGCAATGTAACATAAACAAAACAACTGTCAAATAGAAGACCGGTGGATATCACCTGCAACAAGTGCGTGTGACGTCATCCTTGTTGGACACTGGTGTTAGCCAATGCGAAATATACCTTTTGACAGCTATTTGATGATCACCAGTGCAAGTGATCATCAACAACAGAGATCCGCAATAGCCCCGGGCAGCATATTTACGTCTATGGTCTTTTGCCACTGTTTCTCGGTGGTTTCTCGTTCTTGAGAGTTAAAATATTTGAGTTGGCAACATATTTCGAGACTGTCAAAGTCAAAGTGTCAAACTCAAAAAAAGAGAGTTCTCGTCGATGTTTCGTTTAGATTCAGTCAGTCGCAGTAGTTAAATTAGTTATTTAATCATTTTATTCATATTTGTTAATTGAATTGTGGGTCAAAGTGTATTCCTATAAATCGAATCTTAGTTGCCTACATCAATTACCGACTATTGATAGATAAATTAAGAAAAATGTAGTGCAAAAGAGTGCATAACGGTAAAGTTCTAAATAGAGCCTAATTATTACAATATTGCATGCGAACAATGTGTTGTTGACCTGATATAATTTTGGAGGTGACCTTTACCCGTCGCTCTATATTCATCTTTAAATTACGAGTTACGAAATGGTCCAAAAATTATATTTTATATCAAGTTACTTGTTGACATACAGCTGTTCAAACATTCTTTGTTCGATGAATTGAAGCGCTTATTAGTTATGGAAATAATGTTTCGTTTTCAGATGTCTTTAAATAAACTTGAGTTTTGATTGCACTGAAATATTCCACTATCAATCTGCCATCAATAGGACAAATGGTGAGTACAGTTCGTCAGCCACTTAACTTGACTCCAATCTGTATGTATTGGTGTAAATTGTGGAGCGATTCAATTAATAATCAATTAATCAAACTTGAAGTCATTAGGATTGATGTGTAAAATTAACTTGCCTATTAATTGCCTTCAAAACTTGTTCCATTGTATTATATTAAAATCTAAAAATGCCTATTAACTAGATAATAGATCAGATTTACGTTTATTTCCAGTATACATATAGTTTCACTATAATATATAGTCTAGATTATATAACTATTTATCACAGACTTATATTTTAGAACAATCAGTTTACTAGAGGTATTTAAGTGAAACTTCTTGAGTTATATTAACTTTTAATTGAATTGCAAATGCTTGTAAAACATTCAGGAACATTGTTCCAATTATTGTACATTCTACGAACAAGTAGGGATAGTGATAAAGAAAGTTTTTTCAATGTTCATTATATTTTCAGCTTTCAAGTACCATCAAAGTGAAGTTATTAGAAACATCTTCCAGTTTCTCTGCTCATCATGAAGCAATTAGCAGCATGGTGAGAGTATTTTTTTTTTCATTGTTAGTCATGCCAAAGTCATAAGTAGAGACCGGATTACATGCAAATGCATATTTACATAATGCAATTGCATATTATGACTAGTTTTTTCACTGATCGCATATTTTACCTAAAATCGGCTGATTTCGCATTATTTGGGCATTTTTTCTTTAATTTTAATTTTAACTAAACTTGCAAGTCGGTGTACAAAAAAACCTTTCTGTTTCAGTACTCCGATTAGTAAAGTTTTCCAGAGGAAAAATTGCAATCTATTGAATTGTAGTAGACCAAAAAATTTAA
The DNA here is from genome assembly GCA_950005045.1 of Agrotis exclamationis. NCBI lineage: Eukaryota > Metazoa > Arthropoda > Insecta > Lepidoptera > Noctuidae > Agrotis > Agrotis exclamationis. Next base: position 12,296,305 of record OX465419.1, read on the forward strand.
AAATGCATTTTCCAATTATTCAAAAATAAATTGATAGGTAGGTATATAAGAGGCCATACAATCTCAAATGGCTTAGCAGTATCCTCTGATACGCCGAAAATACTGCAGCATTAATTTTAAAACAAATACATATCAGGTAAAGTTGAGGATTCATGTTAGGTCTTATGTTTGGTGAAAACACGATTCCGTAAAATTTTCTCGATAGAAAAAAATCCCAAAGTTACCCCTAAACTGAACAATAAAGCGCTGGCAATCATATAATACTTAAAAGTAGATCATGAAACTTTTTATATTAACTGAACTAACTATAAAGCAGGTCTTATGGTATTTATTTTTTGAATTTCCATTTTTTTCGCCGTAAAATAAATAGATTTGCGAGTAGACAACTATAAGAAAGAGTGAGCAATAGTGTGTGGTATGTGCAAGTGCGAGCGAGTAAGATATATTATATTGAAGTACGGAGCAGCCTTAATAACAACTTATTTTTTAATAATAATTGGAAAACATTTTCTGATTTTAATTTAAGTAAACCCAAGAAAATAAATACCAAAGACAATAATAGTTGCTAAAATATGTAATGTAAAATTGTATAGTACTTATAACAATTTTACATTGCGTCTTTTAACAACTTTGTTACATATTTCAGGCGTTTATGGTGCATATTTGCATGCATCTTTTGCCAACTATAAGTTGCATATAATCCGGTCTCTAGTCATAAGTTTGGTCAGGTATACTTCTGAAAGCATTAATACCTCTTTTGTACAACTGCTTCAGAAAGAATGATCACATTTACTAAATACAAGTATCTTTCCAACACATAAAGCAAGACACTGTAGAAAAATGGTTTTTCAATGAAAAAATAAATAAAATGACAGAATGCGGATACATTTCTATTATCTTAAAAAGCTTCTATACTCGAGCAATGAAAATGTTAAGTTGTATCGAAATTACTTGTCAACTCTTGGTAGAATAGAGATAGAATTGGTTGGTGGTGTGGCAGGGTTGTTTCAAAATAATAATTATATAGCTACAAGTGTTCATTCACTACTGTAACAAGGAAAAGACAGCTATCTAAAAGGCTCAACATTATCGCTAATAACAATGATTCAACATATATTAAATTAATAATATTAAATTAACAAGCTTAATATTCTACTTTTTCCTTATTTTTTATACCCACATATAATTTTATCAGTTGCTTTATGAGGCAATATATTATCATGAAAAAAAATTTGCAAAACATATTTTATTGTTCCTAGATAGAAGTATGAATGTTATTCATTATTATTTTATGTGATAAGCTGATTAGGCAAGGCATGTAAACGCAGCGGATTTGTACTGCATGAGTTTTTCATCAGTTTTATTTTTTATTGCAACTCTTAGTAATTATAGGCTAAAGTATAATATTATTTTACATTGGTTTTGCTTAATGAAATTTGGGTACAAAAGTGAGGGAAATCGGGGAAGGATACAAGTTCTTCTACTGTGGAAGTGATGGAAAAAGGAATGGCGTGGGAATAGTGTTAGATAGTAATTTGAAAGAAAGTGTGATGGATGTAAAAAGAATTAATGATAGTTGTGAAAGTTATGTTAGGGAATGTTGTACTGAACGTGATTAGTGTGTATGCTCCACAGGTAGGATGTGAGGAAAGAGTGAAAGAGAAGTTTTGGGAGGATTTTGATACAGATTTAATGACCATCCCAGTGCATGAGGAATTCATTATTGGAGGTGATTTTAATGGACATATGGAAGTTATGAAAGAGTACACGGGGGATGGGGTTTTGGGAATTTAAACAATAAACAAAACTTTGTTGCAATCAGCTACAGCAATTGATCTAGCAATAGCTAACACCTGGTTCCAAAAAGCCGATGGACACCTAATAACATATAAGAGTGGAACACATAATACACAAATAGACTACTTCCTCTCTCTTAGGTCTCACAACATCGACTCCTGGTTATGGAAGTAGTCTTACAAATAAGGGTTCTAAAACATAAAGAGCGTCCCCCTCCTAAAATAAAATGGCATAATTATGCTAGAGAAGAATGATTATGCTGGAGAATTAAGAGAGTGAATGGTAAATAAAATGATTGAGATGGGTGATATTTTATGAACGACCAAAGCGTAAACGAATGTTGGAATGAGATGGCTTGGTGTATTAGGAGCGCAGCAAAAGATGTTTTGGGAGAGACGAAATGAAGGGGCTCGCTAGATAGGGATACATGGTGGTGGTCGACAGAAATACAGAATGTTCTGAGGGAAAAAAAAAAGAAATTTAAGGAATGGCAGAGCATTGGTAATGAGAATGCTAGTTTGAAAGCTGATAGAAAGAATGAGTATGATGCTCTTAAGAAAAAATCTAAAAGAGCTGTGGCTACAGCGAAAGCAAATGCCCAAGAAAAGATCTATGACACCTTGGATACCCCAGCAGACCAAAAACAACTTTACTGGCTTGATAGAGCTAGGGAGAGGAAGGCGGACGGCGCGTTGTGTTCCACGCGCGCCTCAAAGAGCGTCAGCACAATGACGGGGCCCCCTTTAGAGGGCCACAGTCTTGCCGGGGTCGCGGGGTCCTTCGCGAACATGACTGCTTCGCAGAAGGAGGCGACCGCTTCCCACTCCGTCTCGCCTCGCAGCATGGCCTCGACCAATGCCGGGCGCGAGAGGTCTCCGCCTATCGCCGCCGTGAGGACTCGACGGTGCTCTGCCTAAGCGGGGCAGTCCTGCACCGCATGCTCCACCGTGTCCTCCGGGCGATCCTCGCAGTGGTGACACCCAGGCGTTTCTTCCCTCCTTATCAGACACAGGAACCTCCCGAAACTTCCGTGTCCGGTGAGAACCTGCGTCATGCGGTCAGGACGCCGTGACGCCTATCCAGCCATACCTCAAAGAGGGGTCCTCGGTTGCGACAGTCGTCCCCTCCATACTGCCCTGAGATCGCGCCGGTACTCTTCCCGCCGTGATGCTGGAATAATTCTGTCGGAAGATGAGAAAATAAAGAATGATGAATGAGGAGAACGACGTGTGTTAAATTGTGCTTGAAAATAAACCAGTAAATAAGGGATTAGAAGAATAAATGTCGATTAAGTGAGGAATGCGGTAAGTGGAATGAAGAATGGTAAGGCATTAGGACCGGACGGAATACCTGTTGAAGTGTGGAAAATATTGCGGGATGGCTGGACGTGGTTAGCTTTATTCTTCAATAAGCTGTTGCTGGAAGAAGCCATACTTGACGAATGGTGCAATAGTTCGCTAGTGCCCAATTTTAGTAACAAAGATGATGTGCTGTAATGCAATAATTATAGAGGAATAAAGCTCATATCACACAGTATGAAAGTTTGGGAGAAAGTTATTGACAGCGACTGAGAAAGGAGAGCGTAATTTCACAGAACCAATTCGGTTTTACGAGTATGCCTGGTCGGGGTACGAAGGATGCCATCTTCGCTATTCGCCAACTGTGCGAGAAATACAGAGGTGCGCACAAAAACTTGCACATGGTGGTCATCGACCTGGAAAAGGCATACGACCGGGTGCCCCGTGAGGTTCTGTGGTGGGCCCTTAAGAAGAAAAGTGTACCCGGGAAGTATGTACAGTTGATCCGTGCTATGTATAGTCGATGCAGTACCCAATTCCGGTCTACAGCGGGCACTACCGGCAGTTTCAATGTCGCGGTTGCCTTGCACCAAGGGTCGGCTCTCAGCCCGATGCTTCCTGATGATAATGGATGCTCTGACGTTGGAGATCCAGGAAGAAGCCCCCTGGTGCATGCTGTTTGCCGATGACATTGTGCTGATTGCCGAGAGCGGCCTAGAGGTCCAGAGCAGATTGGAGGTGTGGTGGCAAAGACTGGAGAACATTGGCCTGAAATTGAGCAGAACTAAAACTGAATATTTATTTTGCGATTTCGGCGGTCTCTCCAGTCCTGTGCCCATTACTCTTGCCGGAACGCCCATACCAGTCTGTTCCGATTTTCAGTACCTCGGCTCGCTTGTCCAAGGAGATGGCGATGTACACTGGGACATAACACACCGGATCAACTCGGGTTGGATGAAATGGCGACAGGTCACCGGAACAACTTGCGACCCACGGATGCCCCTCAAGTTAAGGGGGAAAATATACAAATCAGTTATAAGACCTGTCGTATTGTATGGATCGGAATGCTGGGCTGTGAAAAAGATGGATGAGAAACTATTGCATGTAGCGTAGATGAGCGAGGATGACAAGAATGGATAAAGTAAGGTATGTAGCTTAGTAAGGAATGAGTTTAAAAGGGGAAGTTTGAATCCCTTTCAAACTTCCCCTGTTGTGTTCCCCTGTGCCTGTTACAGAAAAAATTAAAGGTAATCGTCTGTCTTGGTTGACATGTGATGAGGAGGGATGAGGCTCATGTGACTAGTAGAGAGTGATGAGTATGAATGTTGATGGATGGAGAGGAAGAGGAAGGCCAAAGAAAAGATGGATGGATTGTCTAAGGAATGAATGAAAAGGGAATAAATGATACTGTAACGTCTGATACGAGAATGGAAGAAAAAAACGTGTTGCGTCGACCCCACGTAAAATGGGATAAGGGCAGGAAGATGATGATTGGTTTTGCTTAATGCCTTTACATAGTCTTCAATGTAATAAAATATAGAATAATGATAGTAATGCATGTAACTAGGCTTATGCCAACAGCCTATGAAGAGATACAAGCGTATCCACAGATTATGCTATGCCACCGCCATCCAAAATTATTTTGTAAGATTGAACATATTTTAGATTTAAATTGATTCTTTTCAATTATAATTGAAAGAAGTAGAATGAACTAAAATGAATCCTATAATTCTTGCAACAGGTATCAGAAGAAAATAAGTTCTTACGACAAAGAGGAATGGGAGACAATGGTGGAACAGTTACTGATGCGCGGCACGTACCGCCGACGCATCGTCGACTTCTCCTCGCATGCCCGCTCCTACCTCATTGATGTGGACTTAGTCAGAGGTACACCTTCATTTGTCTACTAGTATTAGTTCTTTTACAACTATGAGGACTGGGCGACAAAAGTGGAATAGCCTACTGATGCGCGGCACTTTCCGCCGACGCATCGTCGACTTCTCGCATGCCCATCGATGCACCTGTATTTATTGAATAACAGGGTTAATCATCTTAAATTGAAATGGCCAAAAGTTCTTTTTTACATAATGCTTCGACAATAATTGCCTTTATGAAAAAAATGTCTAAGAGAAGATTAAGACAACACAACATAGATACAGATAGCAAATGAAAGTAACTAGGCCCGCATACTACACAACTGTAACGCTACTATAAATACTGCTCGCAAGATCTGCGTCGCCTGCGTCCCAGCATACGCCTAGCCTTATGTGTCGCCGACCAATTTCAAGTAATAATCATCCTTACTACTACGACATAAAGGCGCTGAAAATATAAAACGTGCGGTTGTCTCTGGATAGCTAATCTTGTGGCGCGGTGGGACAGCGTACAATTAAAGCGCCAAATGATCTGAGTTCGAGCCATGAGGGAATTGAAATGTTGAATAGATTTTGTTATTTAGTGATTGTATATTATTAACTAATAGACCGGTCAGAACTATTATTTATATTCCGACCGGTTTGAGAATTTACCACAAGTTTCTCTCCTACTTAAAATTATTTGCCAATTTAAAAGCTAACTATCCGGTTTTAAAAAAATATGTTCCGGTCTTATTTAATTTTGCCGACGAAATTTAATTGTGATCTTATACTCATTCTGTATCAGCAACTATGTATACCTGCGGGTCTAAAACGGCCACTTATCAATATTTCTAATGATTCACTTCGCAACGTCATTATTAATTCTTGTAATATAAAATGGCACAAACAGAATTGCTTGTCATAATATCTGAGCTATGCTCATCAAGTCTATACTTATAGCATGGACTGAACCTTCTAACTAAATGTTAAATATTTTTTTAATTCCTCTAAATAACCAAACGTTATTCATGTCGTTCAAGAAAGAGAGAAATGATTCTACAATTATTGACTTTCGCTCTTTCTAGAGAGTATGGCATTTTTAACCAGTTTATAATAAACTATGAAATTCCATGTTCGTGTGCTATAAGTCTATGTTCAGTTACACCTAGCAAGCAATTCTGTTGCCCTGGGTGGAGCGACAGGGACAGTCAAGCTTATAGTGACTAAGTTCCACGGTATTCCTTCAATAGCCCCTAAAATGAAATGATAATTATTTTGCAAGTAGATTTTCAAAAACTGTGTTCCCGGATCACCGTTGCCTCGCATCCGTTGCCGTGGACGTCTCCCGCGGTGACTGGGTCGTGAGGTAGAGGCTTTTCTCTCCCTCACGCATTCCGCCTCCTCCATCGCTAGCATGACTGCTTCGCAGTAGGAGATGACTGCTTCCCATTCCGTCTAGCCCCGCAGCATGGCTTTAACCAAAACCGGGCGCGAAAGGTCGCCGCCGCCTGTCGCCTTCGTGAGGACACGATGATACTCTGCCCAAACGGGGCAGATTACAACCGTGTCCTCCGGGCGATCCATACAGTGGTTACAGGGGTTTCTTCCCAACTAACAGAGGAACCTCGCGAAACATCCGTGTCCTGTGAGGACCTGCGTCAGGCGGAAAGCGAGTCGCGCTTACGACTACTAGCCCAAACAACCGATTAAATGAAGTTTTTTTTTTACATCAACAGGATCATCATTCCCAAAAGCAAAGCCCACTCTGAGCATGCGTCGTGTGATATGGTACGCTCTAGTCCGACTATTGTTCCTACCCGCGCTTTACCAGTGGTGGATCCAGCAGACCTCACCAGCATGCGCCAAGTTCCTCCTCACACTGTGGCTCATGCAGGTCCTCAATATGACCATATACTTCATGACTCCTGACTTGGTTGAAAGTGATGTAAGTTGCTATACCATTTTAAGCTGTAACACTTAGTTTTAAAATTCCATTTCATTTGCATGTTGCTGTAGTTTATTTATGCACTTCAGTTCTTTATTATGGCTATCGACGGACGTGTTAATATGGATTGAAATACAAAAGGTAGGTATCTAAAATTAGCTCGAATTACAATACGTAAAAGCGGTGCATGCTACACTTCTTTTGGAATACTACTAATACTTATTTACAAATTCCTTTTGAAATGCGTCATGGTCAACGCCAATAGAGATAAGAATTGAAACTCGATACATTTTAATAGGATTTATTATAATATAATTATTCAGATGATATTTTGTTAGGGTGAGGGATGAGTGAATCATGAAGTTGACAGACTTTCATTTTGGTTTTTCAAAGAAAAGCTTCAAATTTCTTCGGCACCATCTACACTATGCTCTCTCAGTTCATTCCGATTGAATCGACTCTTAAATTTTGGCGCCCAACGTGGGACCCATTGGTGTAATTATGTTCTTTGTTTTTTTTTTCAGCCAAACTGTTGGTTAGTGCCTCTAGGTTTGATGCTGGTACTTAGCGTGGTTCACTCACAGATAGTGAGCACGACTGAAATGGAACTCGCTCGAGTACGGCCTCGTACCACATTCCGCCGCAAGTTGCCTAGATATTTCAGGTAAGACCGAACGCAGCGTTAGGTTTAAACGTTTTTTTATTCCTTTTTTTAAACATATTCATTTACATTTTAGAACATTAGCTGTAGGCCGTATTTTAAGAAGCTCAAGATTTTAACCTTACCTGCCCTCTACATCTACGAGATTGCTATATTTGTAAAAACCAATAAGGAAAGGTTTGGTAGCCTTCATTCCCGTCGACACGCCGACAAAATAACTAATATACCCTCAAAAACAGCCTTGCTTTCTAAAAGTTTCTTCGGAATGTCTTCACGAATTTATAATAAGCTTCCTAAACAAATAAGGGAAATTGAAAAAGTAATTTCTTTTAAGAAGGAATTAAATGACTTCTTGGTGAATAGACCATATTATACACTGCATGAATTTTTGTCCGACAGATTCGTGAACAGTTAGATCCAAACCCGTGTCCAAACTGCCATTTTATGTTTTGATGCAAAATATAAATATTTTTTTTAGATTAATGTTATTGATAAATTTAAATTTAATGCAAGTGATAAATTTTAATTTGATTGATGTAATTGATAATTTAACGTAATTAATAATTTTTAACTTAATATAATTTAGTAATTAACAACAATTAATAATTTTGACACAATTATTGTATACCTAACATGGTGGAGCAGTGCAAGAGCACAACAACCTTTAATACAACTTTTTAAACCACTGTCTCACAATAAAGATCTTTGACTTTGACTTTGACTTTGACTTTGACATTATTTAAAAAAAATGTAAACCAGAAGGGCCAAGCTGCCGGTGGGTCATTTTTATGATTATTATAATTTTAGATATTGACATTTTTTTAATGTTCCCTTCACTTCGATTTTCTCTTATATCGTGGGCGCCCTTACAAACATTTAAATTCACATGCCCGAGCAACATTTTACAGTAAAATCAGATTTTTTTGACAGTAATTGTGTTTCGGAATTAGCCCAAAATTCACGTATGCTTCGGGAATTATTGTATATTTATATACATTCCTGTAGCACATACTTTTCTTAGGAGATCTGTACTACTTTAAGAATTTTAAAATTTCACTTACTTGTAAAAAGGCGTGGCAGATCAGACTGCGATGGTGGCAGCGGTGGCGGTTCTGCCGAGAGTGGGGCTTCCAGTCAGAGCAAGACACCCACGACCAAACCCGCCAAGTTCAGACGGAGACAATCACGCACTGATATCACTGAGAATGGACTGAGGTTAATGTCTGCTACAATTTTCTGTTACCTTGTATTAATACTTGGACCCATAATTTTGTAAAATATGGAAAATATTTTTTGAAGCATGTGTATGAGCACAAAATAATTTCATTTTAAAATTGGTGTAGTTTTTATGATCATTCAAATTTTAAAATGTTCCTTTTCTAAATCACAGAAAACGTAAGAAGGATCTCACAAAAGAGAATCTTATCAAAAATTGTGAGCCTGTTAAAAACAAAACTATTGTAAAAGTCAAAGCGAAAGATTCTGATGACGAAGACTACATGGTTTGGAAAAAGCCTGATCTCACCGCACCTATTGTGACGTTCACCCCACCGCCCGACGACGCTATTCCTAGCACCTCGTTTAGATATAAACCTAACGTACTAACAAAGAAACAACTGGAATCATTTAATGTGAGACAGAATCAACAAGCACACATTTCTAGAGCACTTGCTGATGGAGACGACGGCTTTGAGAGCCTAAATGGATACAATTCTAACGGCAGCGAAGGAGAAAGACTTAAAAATGAGACTGAAATTCTAATTCAAAAAGAAGCAGCGAGCTCTAAGGAAAATGGATCTCCTGCAGAGCCAAATACAGCAGAAAATACAATGGCTGAAACTCCTAAAGCTAGTACCAAAAATGAAGAGCCAAAAAATACTGAACCTACTAAAGTATTTGTTAAATCTAACATAATGAAGAAAGAGGATGATGAGAAATCTTTGGATGCTGACTCTGATGGTGTTGCTCCAACCAGCAGTCCGAGTACTGGGAAGAGAATTGGAGTCAGGTTTAGAAGTTCCTGGGCTCAAGAAGGCATACGCATACAAGAATCTAGCGATGACGACTTTGCTTCTGTTACTAAGAAAAAAGATAAGGTAATTTTTTTTTTTTTCTTCTCAGCATGTTTTCTATTCAAAATTCTTTGAAAATCGACAAAAGCTCAAAAATAAATTAACTTATCCTATCTTTTAACATTAGGTGATTGATGGAAGGAATGTACCGCACGAGAATAAAGGTACCTATTAATCGTTTGGAACTGCGACAGCATGTCAATAACACTACGTTCGCTACAATCGCTGCTAATACCTTGTTTGATGTCTTTATCATTGGAAATATAGGAAATGCAATTCAATGTGTGAACATATTCTTTAAAATTATCATTAATGATATTTTTGGGAATAATTGCCTTGTCTAGATGTTGATATGTATGTGTCGAATAAAATGGGATAAGTAGAAAAGTAAGAGTGAAACAGAACAACTTTAAAAGCGATTTTAACATTGAAGTAATATGATAATGTTGCTAAGAATTAGGTACTCTATTTACATAAGATTTTTTAAGAAATCATGTAGACAATTATATCAAAACAAACGTTAAAATTCCTTTTCTCTCGCCTGCCTCTGAATTTCTATCACTCCGTTCAAGATGGGTCTCAACAGCTGCTTTTACATAAATACAAAGAGAGATGGTGGTGAATTTAGTCAAGCAATCGTATAAGGGTAAGGGCCCATTGACAACTGACTTATATTATAATAATAAAGGTCCACCATGCATTAGAACAGTATTTTATAATACTTTTATTTTTCAAGACATGTATGAGATTCGTAAATGAGTTAAAATGGCCTATAAAAAAACCCCAATGATGATTGTCGGTGGCTAAATCGCCACCCTAAATAAACAATTATAATTAAAATACTGAATGAATTTCCATAGAAATTAGACAATTACCAGTCATCGTCATCGGACGGAGAATGTTCGGCGTCCGCTCCATCCATCGCCCTCCCATCCCACCATACCATGTCTGATTGGGTTGGGCAAACTACTAACAGTAAGCATCAATTATGTATGTTAAATATCTATCTACTCTAATATAATGAAACAAAATTAACAGAGAAGGTGACGCCATATGACAGTGACAACAAAGTTAAAAAAAAAATCTATATTAGGTATCTTGTTAGTTGCGACATTATTATTATTTTATTTTAATAGCGTATAATTGTTTGTTGTTTGCATGTTGTCACAAGGCGTCTTTCTCGTAAATTTTGTCGCATAGTACGCATTTTTGCTCGTTTTTTTTTTTGAATCAATACATCTTTTTACAAAACGATTTGGGGGTTCTTTATCTGAACTCATGATTATCGATTTAATCCTATCGTTTTAACTTAAAACGGAATATCTAACATGTTTATAATTTCCATCTTCCGATTTTTCGGTCCTGTTGCAAGTGCCAAAATTTCAAGGTGCGTACGGATTGCGCGTACCCTGGTACGCGTACTCAGTTTACGCGTATCCGGAACGCCTAGTCCATACCTGCAGCTACGCGTTCACTCTTGGGGTACGCGTACCGCGCGAGCCAACTCGCAGCGCGAGCCACCGTCAGTCGGTTTTTGGTCGCGCGTCAAAGAGGACGCACGCGGCCGGCTACGCTATATTTGGACGGCAAAATGAATAAACACGCGTGTTCTTCGAGTTTCAATAATGAAAATATTATTAGATTGATTCAATTTTATGAATTTCACCGGGTCTTGTGGGTTGTCATGGCGAATGACTGGGGCTCGCGGAGCGCTCTGGATCGATTGACCTCGCGTACAGGTTCGCGGCGGTCCGTACAGGAGCTGTACGCGTATCCAATGTACGCGTGGACAGTGTTTCCCAACTACGCGTAACACAGGAACGCGCTATCCGTACGCACCTTCAGATAAACTAATATGTTTTTTTATCACCCAGAACTGTGTTCTGTCTGGGTAATAAAAAAAAAACAAATAAGGTAGACCATTTTGCCCGCTCATCAACTCAATAACATCAGTTTCTCCATGATGATGGCGCTTACCACGTACCGAAATATCGTAAACTCAAAAACAAATAATAAACATGGTAAATATCCCATTTTAAGTGAATATTGTGTTACAGACCATAATTATTAGTTTAATAATTTTGATTCGAGAATAAGGGAGTTATACCATATTTCCGGTTCGGTTCATTTTGAGTCACGTTAGGCGAATCCCATTTAGTCCGGCTCAGTCGTCAACGAGGCCAATAACAACATTTTAATTTTTATCGCATGACTAAAATTAGTTTAAGCGATTCTCGTCGATAAGTATGGTTATGGCTCCCAAAAAATCAAACAAATCTGTAAATTCCATTGAGCATGCTGGTATTATTCAATTCGCAATGTGTTCTTTTAATATAAACTGCACATGTTGACAGGTGAAGAAAGCAGTTATTGTTCCCAATCGGAAGGAGGACACTCGGATGTGGGCTTTTCATACTCTGCTGACAGCTCATGGGACCCTTTTGCTATTCTCAATCCGACTAGTGATACAGGTAACTGTGATTTTAACTGTACATCTCCCAAACCACAGGTCTAAGAAGATTTGTGTATTTTTCAAAACTTAGTTAAGTAGTTAATACACTATCTTGTTAGTCGAATGATGCTAGCGTTAGCGCTTGTTGCTGAGCATGTATTCTTAATTTGAATTCTCTGGTCGATTATGGCGTTATTTCGAATTTTCCGTCACGTCAAAATTTTCTCAATAATTCGAAGCTTGAGCTGTACTAGGGTGTACTACGGTAGTTCGACAAACAAATGTGCGATTCATGTTTGTCCGATAAAACTGTACTTAGTACTATGAATCCCTCGCTGCGCTCCAGATTCTACCCTAGGATCCTTCGCTCCGCTCAGAATTCTAAAATCACTCGCCTATAAAATACTTGTTTATTCCCATGGTAAATAATCTACTATGGTGCGAGCGAGTTCTATCGGCGACTTACGAGTTGTAGGTCGTGGGTTCGAACCCCGCCAGGTGCATTACTCTTGTGTAATTTATTTCATCACCACTGCTCTCAAAACGGCGAAGGAAAACATCGTGAGGAAACTGGCATGTCCTAGAACCAAAAATTCGAAGACACATGACATCCACCAACCCGCACTGGGCCCGCGTGGTGGATTATGGCCCACTCCCTCTCACAAACAGGAGGCCTGTGTTCCATCAGTGGGAACATTATAGGTTGATGATGAATAACACAATTAGTATGTTTTCTATGTTAGTAAAATGCACGATGTGGGAGCGTGGCTCGACTCTCCGTGCCGAGCTGTCGGCGGTAGACATCAGCTGGTACGTGGTGGCGCGCGCCGAGCGAGCCATGGCGGCGGACGGATGTCTGTGGGCCGGCCTGGCCATGGCCGCCGCCGTCGCTATGATCAAGCCTCTCATACGATTTGCTCAGGTAAAAATTCAATTTATAAAAAATATAATATTCCACTTCTAAAACAACACAAGAAAGTGAATATTACTAGTCTTTCGGAAATTGATGACTTTGTTTTTTATTTCGTTGAGTTTTATAGATCAAAGGTTTATGCCACCAACCTTTTTGGTGGGTACAGGCGTGATATGTATTATGCTGTGTGATTGAGACATGCGATAGCAGCGATCGTGTTTTTTTTTATCTCTCGATTTTATCGGTGCTCAACATCAAATACCGACTTAATCATGAGATGTCCTCGGAAGAATACCCTTTCAAAAAAAACAAGAATTCTCCGAATCGATCCCGACGTCTAAAAAATCGAGTAACAAATGCAAAAAAAAATGAAACATACAGATGAATTGAGAATCTCCTCATTGTTAAGTCAATTAAAGATAAATGTAACAGTATCATAATTATTATCATTACAAAGCTGCGTCAACGGTAAGCGAACTAAACCAAGCACATGGATACCTCGTGTTCCACTCGTGCTCGGGTAACATACACAAAGCCAAGATCCTTTGTTTGGGCGCCAATAGGGTAGTTTACTGCATAATTAAATTGAAAAACTGTTTAGTCCGTTAGTTAGAGTATTGAAAAATAATGAACACGTATTTTTTGTTTTTTTTTTTTAATCAATAAATATTGGCAAAGATAAAACGCTTCGAAATTCGGGATCGGGAGTGAGGGATTGTGACGCCATAACTCCTGTAAAATTATACCGACCGAGTGACGTTTTGTGACTTTAGAAGCGTTAAACAACAAAAGAAAAAATACGGGGCCAAATATTTTCTAATTTAACTTTCGAATTAATTAAAATTTAGTAAAATAGCCAATTTCAGTATGATACATTATTTTTTTCCATCGCCTATAGGTTGCTGCAGAACAAGACACAAGAACGGAAGAAGAACTGCAGGCGCTGTCCGTTCTCACTTACTTCCCGACGCTAATGGCCAGCTACAAGGGATCCTTCCTCTCTATCTTTATCGGTGCTTTTGGTGATAATATTTGGTAATTTTAAACAATTAAATTTAAAATATTAAACGGATTTGTTCATGATTTTAAAGGCAAATGTAGTCAACTACTTGTATTTACTAATGGTAACTGATACTACGACTTAATATATTTTTTTGTTTTGACTTCTGTTGTTGCAAGAAACCACTGAACAAGACGGCATTATTAAAATGTTTTTATGATCGCGGTTGAAAACGCACTGCCTAGCCATGCCGGCCATTTATCTAATAGCTGAGCGTAACGCACAGAAGCTCGCTATCCAGACACGCCCCCTTATAGTAAAGACTGTTGAAACAGTTCTAAAATGATTCTGTTTTGTACGTGACTGTGGCATTAAGTCTGCCTCTATACATTATAAACTGTTGCAAATATCGTATTGAAATTTTCCGACTATTCGCTCCAAAAACAAGTCAATCACAAATGTGATCACACCTTTGTGTCTCCTTAAAGGTGCACATAAGACTAGCAGCCATATTATGATGTCTTAAAGTGAGAGTAGATCCACTGTAGAAAAGAGACAGAGCTATCTATACATAATTATATATATATAAATAAAAAATAGGAAAAAACCGACGAAAAATTCCAACACGGGGGTCCAGAATCGTGTCCTGGACCCATGGTATCCGTTTGTGCGTCGATGTCTCTTACACCCTGTATAAACTCTCGCTTTAAGACGTCATAACACGGCTGCAGCACTATTACAAAGTTGGCTCTATGTCTCTCTTCAACTTCCAGGCTAGTATCAACAAACCTGCTATCCTGCTTGCTACGCTTCGCTCTCGGCGCCCTCGTATTCTTCCTACTGGCGGTAGCGGAGCGCGCGTTCAAACAACGCTTCCTATACGCAAAACTGTTCTCCCATCTGACGTCAGCACGAAGAGCCCGAAAGTCAGAACTGCCGCACTTTAGGCTCAACACTGTAAGAAACATCAAGACTTGGCTGTCGACGAGGTCGTATTTGCGAGTAAGTGTTTATTCAACCAACGTGGGTTCGAACCCAGCCAGGCGGATTACTTTGTGTAATTTATTTCAACACCACTGCTCTCAAAGCGGTGAAGGAAAACATCGTGAGGAAACCGGCATGTCCTAGAACCAAAAATTCGAAGACAAGTGACATGTACCAACCCGCACTGGCCCGCGTGGTGGGTCATAACCCACCACAGTGGGCCATAGCCCACTCGCTCTCACAGAGAGGAGACCTGTGTCCCAGCAGTGGGAACATTATAGGCTGATGATGATTATATTTTATCTCTAATATATAAAATTCTCGTGTCACAGTTTTCGTTGCCATACTCCTCCGAAACGGCTTGACCGATTTTGATGAAATTTTTTGTGCTTATCCGGTATCTATGAGAATCGGCCAACATCTATTTTTCATCCCCCTAAATGTTAGGGGTAGTCCACCCCTAAATTTTATTTTTATTTTTTATGGCAAAACAACGTTTGCCGGGTCAGCTAGTTATTTATAATATTCTTTATGTTACTTTTTAGCGTCGGGGTCCTCAGAGATCAGTGGAGGTCATCGTGTCAGCAGCATTCATGCTAATAGTGGTATTACTAGGCTGCGTTAGTACTCACCTACTGAGAGTAAGTGCTATGAAATATTGTCTTTTATTATCTATAATTCTACATACATATTTAAACAAACAGAAACTTACTTTGGGTACCACGCAACCTGCTCTGTTCCTTACAATCAGCAAGTAATATTTTTAATTAGGAGTTATGAATTGATGTTATTTAACCGACTTTAAATATCCTCCTGAAATCTTTATCAAATTATTAAATAGTTAAATTTACACCAAAATAATAAATTTAATAATTCCATTAGATAGGTATCTTTTGTCACCGAATATTGAACCCAACGACCATTTATATCTAGACTCCTAATCACAGGCGACCGATGTCTGTCAACACATTAGGTAAAAAAGTCTTATAACCGTCGTGACTCGACCACTCCTGTGAGTCCCCTCGTCGCAATGACCTTGAGTTAGCCAATCAGAACGCAGTACCCCGTCCCGTTAGCCAATCAGAACGCAGTACCCCGTCCCCCTCGCTTACGTCGTACCTCAGCGACTTGGCAGAATAATTTTCGTTAGTCAGATCGTACATGAGGCGTCTAGATATAAATGGTCGTTGATTGAACCCCACTAGATCACACTTACTCAACCTATACATTATAATTATATCTATGTATTTATGTGTGCAAGTTCAGAAAATAAATAAGATTAATAACAGTTTAATAATACTCAGGACTCAGTGACGTTAGAAAGCGGCTGGCTGCTCGAAGTATTACTGTGGAGCTTCTGCATCGGAATATACCTGCTACGATTGGGCACTTTGGGCAGTAACGTGAACAAGAAGTACCGAGGTTGCCTGTCCGCCATTATAACCGAACAGATCAACTTACACCTGGCCATAGAGCAGAGACCCGAGAGTAAAGAACAACTGACTGTCGCTAATAATGTACTCAAACTGGCAGCTGATTTACTTAAGGTATGTTTACACAACATAAAATTATGTAGGCTTTACAATTATTCCCAGAGTCAGATATTCCAGAATCAATCATTTAATGTCACATTTCGCTACGCATATAATAATAAGCTTGTCCACTGAAAAAATCTAACATGCATAGTGCAGTTCAACTAAGGATAGTGTCTATGGTCAACAGTGACTTGAAAATAACGCTTAGCAATGAAATACTCTGTGCTAATTAATTTTTAATAGTGCATATTGTCTTTATCATCTCGTTAGACTTATTTTCAAATGATAATTGTTTATTTATAAGTGTGCAAGACTTATTTTCAAATGATAATTGTTTATTTATAATTGTGCAAGTGTTAATAATGGGTGCATGACGTTACAATATGGCGTCATCAACTATCCTTCTTAGTTGAAACGCATTATAACGTAAATATGTACAAAATAATAAAAAGAGAAAAAACATTCAAAAAGCGTCAAAAATCTATTCACATCGCTAAAATTCGTCCGTCACTTAGATTACCTTTGACGTGTCTTTTCACAAGACTTTTTTTTTCAGGAATTGGACGCGCCGTTCAAAATATCCGCGTTATGCGCTAATCACTACCTCTACACCATAACTAAGGTGGTCATACTGTCGGCGCTATCGGGGGTGCTATCAGAAATGCTAGGATTCAAGCTAAAACTACACAAAATTAAAATCAAATAAAGGCGTGGAAACACCTCACTAATTGCTGAACTTTGAAGTCCAGTTACTAGTCTCAGAGGCCATTTAGTTATTATGACGACATCAGTTTCTGTGCGCAACTATCACAAATATAATTTAGAGACGTAAGAATAAATTATTAAAAATCGTATAATTATGTTATGTGCGCATATTAAATAATAACAAATAATTCATGTTTGAAATCGGAACTTCAGAAGCTTAGATAAAAAAAAAGTCCAAATTCCAAAATTGAAGTCAAAAACATGGCAGAAAAATTACCCCCGTCGCGTCGCGCGATTCCTACGTAAGACAAGTGAACATCTGCTAAGAAAACATTTAAATATGTGCGTATGGCGCTGACTCACACATTCACAAAAAAGTGACTTCATTAAAAACCTAACGTTTTGTTTCGAACATGGAATCTGGACATTGTTTAATCTAAGTTCGGAAGCATATTTTTTTTCATCTGTATCTATTGCAATAAATATGAAACTGCACGTAGTTCATTAAAAATGTTATTCTACTAGATTTCAAAAGCGTAGTTAGTTATGTGTTAAATTTATATAAACAGGGATATATTATGTAAGTAAATGAAATATTTTAATTAAGTCTTTCTATCATATCTATCTAGAAAAGTTTTGACAAAGCGTGTTATAATTTCTATTTCTTTTTTAAAAATAACTAAATATTGTTTTGATGTACAAGCAATATTAAGATAGGTATTAAAAAATAATTGTCAAAGTTCAGCATTTCATAAGTAGAGAATTAGATGCCGTACTCAGTGCCAAAAGTATTGAATTTTTGGGAAATCTACTTAAAATCCTTCATTTAGCAGGTGTAGACGCAATCTGGGGACACAGATTCTACAGACATTTGCTGTTTTGCAAACATAATGACCTTCCCAAACAACTCTATGTTACCACATTTTCACGCACAGATCAGCATTTTCTTACTGTTTTCCCTTTCTGTCACTTAGAAGAGCAATTCAATAAAGTGAGAGGTCCAATCGAACGTTAAAGTACTTCCGACCCTTAAGAAATAATCAAAAATGCTGATCTGGGCAAGCAAATGTGATTTCTCTTACCGAAAGTACTTTTTCTTGTGGCAAGTACAGGTTTCATCATTTTCTTGTTACTAAATTATGACTACTATATTTTGATCTCATTATAACTCATAGTTTTATTTTATCTCTTAATGAACTGTAGCTAAATATATTTAATATTTTTTTATTTAAAAATCCGCATTGAGAGCCTCCTCCTTTTTTGAAGTCGGTAAATAAAAACGTAAATTACGTTATTTAGATTCCAAACACTTGTTTGAATCTATAGTTCTGTTACTATGGGTCTGAAACATATTTATGTTACAAATAAAAACTCAGGTTTTCGTACTGGTAGCAATTATAATCATGTAAGTAATAGAACGCTATGCTACTATACAAGTATAGGTACTATGAAACCGATAAGAAACATTGACGTAAGTTTAATATTTTAACAATAAAGATATTATTTTCACACAAATTCTATAAAAAAAAAAAATCATGTTTTGTAAGTGAAGCAAGTAGCGGACAACTGAATGTATTAGTGTTTAGTTATAATGCCATTATTTTTATACTTTTACCTACTTTTTATGTTCCTAATTGAGGTCTTTAAATATTCTCAAAAAGACATTATTTAGTAGAGATACTTGTATTAGATCCATTCATTTAGTAGATAGTAGTAGTGCATAATTATGTTCTATGAAAAACTAGTTGCGACAAATCACTGTGTTGTAGCACAGTATTGTGATAACAATAGAAAAATAATAGTATTCTACAATCGAGAAATATTATCGATTTCTATTCAGTAATGCATACATTTCACCTTGCGTTGACGTAATGTTTTAAAAAGGGCGCGTATGCATATCGATACCATACTTATAAGTGCTGAAATTGCGCTAATTGAGAAAACCCTTATTACAACAAAATAGATTATTAGATTACTAGACATCACTGTCGCGAACACGGTATTTATGTCGGTAATTGATTTCTCGCAACTGGTTTCAAGTACATCCGTTTAAATGACGCGCCCATGGTGTTAAATAATTAAAGTTGATGGCCACGCCATTGTAACGGACGTATTAATTGGAATAAACACTTAAACTATACCTGGCTACAACTAAGCCAAAATCACACACGTTACGGTACTAGTTAAGTTTAGTCTTTAAATCTTCCGACTACCTACCTAAATCGGAAGATTTAAAGACATTTTGTTATGAATACCTAGAATAGTTTGTAAAATCAAAAAAACTGTCGACCGTTTTTTAAATAAGTAGGTATTTGTTTCTTATTTTAGCCGTAGTCCGAATAATTGTATAGAATAAGGGTCCCCCCACATTTATCGACGCGGTATCGGCTTAAGCCGGTCAAGAAAACCTTTATACGTCGTCCGAGCCGAGCCATTCGCATCGGCTCGGCTCGGACGACGCGATCCGATGCGAATGGCATTAGTAACACCCTTATTACGTTGACATAAAGGTTTTCTTGACCGGCTTAAGCCGATTCCGCGTCGATAAATGTGGGGGGACCCGAAAACGTAGGTGCTTTCTTAAATTGCTGACAGGTATTTTTTAAATACCAAGTAGGTATCGTTGTTAGAACTAATTTTAAATATGTAATAATACTTCTGTGAGCATGAAATGCTTAACAATAAGTGAAAAAATAAATGAACTATGCATTATTATCGTATTTTAAGTTTACAACCTAATAACTGAAAATCGGTGGGTTTCGGCACAATCAAATTCAATTACCAATACTTTACCAATTCAAAATGTACCTACCTAATATCATGTGCATACAACATTTTAATAAAAGGTGTAATTTGAGCCTTCTAATCCACACAGATGTTCCCACTGGCTAAACGCACTCAGGCCGGGACTCCACCAAAGCTTTGTCGAGCTAAGCGGAGTGACGACGTGTTTTAAACAACCAATAGAATTGTGTTATTGACACATCTCCACTCCGGTCAGCTTCAGTGGAGACCACTGTGCTGTGATGTATACATTTGTATGGCGCGATGACGACGCGCAGTGGAGACGTGAGATGTGAGCGGCGGTGTGCAGTGAGCGAGGTCACCCTCCCCCCTCTCGCCCGCCAGCAAGCCGCAGAGAGCCAGAGCCCAGTGCGCGCGCCGGCCGGCCATCTTTTTAGTAACGTTCACGCGAGCACACGCTGCACACCGCACACACATCTCAGGTTTGGTGGAGTCACCCCAGCTGATAAACATCTCTTGCACAGCACACATCTCAGCTTTGGTGGATTCCCAGCCTCACATATAACATGTTGTTTCTTTCCGTCCTTTTCAGTTAAAATCTATATCGCTATCAGTTATTTTTTTTTTGCGAATTTTACAGTTTACACTCCATTGCGAACGCACTATTTATTGAATTTACACGGCCATATGGGCGTACCGGGGTTCTGGACTAGGAGCAAGGGGGGAAAATTCGAAGGAACATGGTGGACTTTCAGTAAGTCTGTCAGTCCCTTCCGCTCTACCCACGGCTCAGGACAAATGTGACGATTTATCAGTTATAGCACACAAAAAAAAACCGGCCAAGTGCGAGTTGGACTCGCCCATGAAGGGTTCCGTAGTAGCGAGCATGGATTAGGGATATAATTATATTGAGATTAGAAAGTAATATACACAAACAATAAAAATAACTTTGTTTTTCATAGTGTTTGTATGAATGGCAAAGTTATATTTGCGGTTTTTGAAAATGTACTATATCTCAAAAACTGCTAACTGTATCTCATCCAAACCAATTTTCGTTGGAAGTTATTGTTGAGGTCTACATTATATATTTTTTTTAGTTTTATCATTCTCTTATTTTAGAAGTTACAGGGGGGGGACACACATTTTACCACTTTGGAAGTGTCTCTCGTGCAAACTGTTCAGTTTAGAAAAAAATGATATTAACCTCAATATCATTTTTATAAGACCTATCCATAGATACCACAAACGTATGCGCCACACGTATGGGTTCGGTGAAAAAAAAAATTGAGTTTCCATTCTAAGTATCGGGGGGCTCAGGCGCAAAACGTCTCTTTCGCAAAATGTCCCCTGGTCGTAAAACGTCTCTTTCGCAGAATGTCTCTTTCGTAAAATGTCTCTTTCGCAGAATGTCTCTTTCGCAGAATGTCTCTTTCGCAAAATGTCGCGCCAGGGACTTAAGAATAAAATTTGGGAACCGATCAATTTACCGAATTTTGTTTGTTCGAATTTCATTATACCGAAAACTATTGACCGACATCTCGTTTGCTATATGCATTATTTGACATATTTTCAGATCATCGAAGTATCATCAGCCGTAAGTATTATTTTACCGAAGTATGTTCCGCCGATTAACAAAATAACTTTTTACTTTTGACCGAAGCCTCTTTTAAACTTTTTTCAATTGCCAAATGATTTATTTGCCATATTTTCACCATACCGAAACAACATTTTACCGAAAAATTAAATTACTGTCATAAAAATTCAATATATTGTGCTACAAAACTCTGTGGCGGAAACAAAATGCTGCAAAACCGACTTTACGTAGTCTTGTCTGCCCTACCCCTAGAGTGTAATTTAAAATCGCGTAGGCGCGGAGGGGTGGGGTGGCCCGCGAGCTGAGGAGCAGGTGGTTAGAACGGCCGCCGCCGCGGCTGAGGCTGGCCGGCGAAGCCGGCCAGTAAGCCGAAGCTGCGGTGGTGAGCGTTTAAATCATCTGTGACGATAAGCTCGCGTGGGGCCACCCAAAACCCCGCAGCGCCGGAGCCATGACAGAAACAATGCTTGTTGCATGTTGCATGCTTGCTTGAATGCTGCATGTTGCATCCTCGCTGCATGCTTGCTTGCATGCTGCATGCTTGCTTGCATGCTGCATGCTAGCTCGCACGCTGCATGCTTGCTTGCATGCCGCATGCTTGCTTGCGTGCTTGCATGTTTTGTGGTGCTTGTTTGCATGTTGCATGTCTGTTTGTATGCTGTATGCAAGTGTATCACAATACAAACCTTTTGACTTTGACTTTGCTAGCCTGCAGAACACCCCTAATAGTCCAACTATGTAATTAACAGCAAATGTCATTAATGATAATAAAATACCCGTCAGAGTTATATTATCATAATTATATGACATTTTCACAATTATTTTGTATTGTCTACCTACATTTCAATGGCGCCTGCTAAAAATGTAACAGCAATAATTAGTGTGCACAAATTTCTAGGCAATAAGGCGATTATTTGGTGAAATTAAAATATGGCAATTAAAACAGTGGTATAATGAATGTTTGGAAACATAATTCTTCGAACAACCGTTATTTCGAGTAAGTGTAACATCGGTAAAAAGTTTTTCGGCCAAATGAAATGTTGGAGTAACGAAAAAAAACGAAAAGATAATAGGTTAACTGAAACAGTGGCAAACGTGACTTCGATGAAGTAAAAAAAAACGAAACGAAAATAGTCGAAAAGTTTTAGGTCAAACGAAATTCGGTTAAACGTTTTTCGATCTTATGATAGGTAACCATAAAATTTTGAACAAAAAATCATTTATTAAAATTATAGTGCATAGCTAAATTTTGGTTTTTTGCTGAGTAGGTATCAATGTTTATTTTGATTTACAATACTTCATTAGCAAGTAATGTACATTCCAGAATGAAAATAAGTACATTTATGTTTTTTTCTTCTTAATGAAAGATGATATTTTCATAATCATTTACGAAAATAATAATTTATGTAGCAAATTTTAATTAATAACCAAGGTTTATTTTAGTGCGAAGATTTAATTTTTTTATCATTTATGAAAATGATAACAAAAGTTAATTTCAGTGCCACAATTAATATATAATTTCATTTGATATGTCATATATTTATATTTTCTTTTTATCAATAATGTTATGTTAATCATTTATGAAAATGTTTTTTTTATGTAGTACTTGATAATAACTCAAGTAAATAATAATGCCAAAATTTATTTATTTGACATTTTAATATTAAATATATATTTTTTAATCATTTTAAAAATGGTAAAAGAAATATTTTCATTTGCAATACTTAGTTAATGTTTAGTTACTATTAGTAATAGCTCCTATTATATTATCTGTGGATATGTTTACTAACAGTATTGATTCTTTTGATCTAAATTTTGAATGTGTGTAAAATGTTTGATACCTATTGATATTGTTTTTATTTTGAATATATACTTAAGTAAATTTAAGTACCAAAATTTTTACATCATAATTGCACTATAATTTTAATAAATGATTTTTTGTTTTGAAAATCAAAATTTTATTCTTAAGTCCCTGGCGCGACATTTTGCGAAAGAGACATTCTGCGAAAGAGACATTTTACGAAAGAGACATTCTGCGAAAGAGACGTTTTACGACCAGGGGACATTTTGCGAAAGAGACGTTTTGCGCCTGAGCCTATGGGGGGCTCCCCCAAAATTTGTTTTGTTTTTATTTTTGTGTGAAAATCCTAATGCGGTTCACATAATACATCTACCTACCAAGTTTCAACAGTATAGCTCTTATACTTTCGACAAAAAGTGGCTGTGACATACGGACGGACAGACTGACAGACGAATCTATAAGGGTTCCGTTTTTGCCATTTGGCTACGGAACCCTAAAAATGGGGGAAGAATCAATGATTTAAAGCAGTCTCGAAAACGACGTACAGCCTTGCGCCCACGTCTTAATTAAGTTGATAAAAAAAAAAACAAGAAAGTCAATTATAATGGTTTTAATTTTAACAAACGAAAAGCACTAAACTACACGTTACATCATGCCATCATATTGAAACGATGCAATGTTTTTCCGACTTATTCCTGAAATATTGACCTTTTTAACACTTCAAAAATAAATCCATTAGCTATATAACTAGCGCAAACGTTAACATAGTTAACATAAACCGACACGAAATATACTGATCATATTACATTAAAACCTAAAAAGACTTACTTATAATCTAAAACTAAACTATAACTTTTCTTTATATTTTGTCCTATACTAACACCTGAACGATCTAGCGAAGAAACCAGTTCCGTATCTACTACATGCATTGTAGTTTATTTATACCTTCTATATATATAAACCGATTCGTAAAAGAAAAGTTTTGCATGACCGTCCAAGTTAAGGCATACAAACGTAAGCGGTATTCACTACAGACAAAGTAAACCGAGTGGGTATGTGGTACTCACACCAAAGCGTATTTCGCTACCCGTGTGGGTAGAATACCGAGTTCGAATGTGCAGTTCTGACCCACATGTGCAGCGAATCACTCGCACTCAGGTCGCTGTAGCCGCGGAACTTGATATTAAATACCTCAGGGGCGGATCTACCTATGGGCTATGTGGGCTGTAGCCCAGGGCCCCGTAGAAACAAGGGGCCCCCAGCTCCCACTTAAAATCAAGAAATAAATAAGACTATGGCTAAATTATTGCAGCTGGATGCAAACCGGTTCCAACCCGTCTCAATTGGAAATCTGTATGGGATGCCTATGTTCATAAGAGGATGTCCTAAGGCTGATACGAGTATGATGATGGCTAAAATTGTGTGCATGACAAAATGGAAAAGAAGGAATGGTATTTAATAATAAAAATAAATACCAACAGAATGACGGCACGGTTGGCGCAGTGGCTGAGCGATCGGCTGCTGCGCAGCATTTCGCGGGTTCGGCTCATAACAAATATTTGTATGATCTGCAATTCGTTGTTCCGGAAGTTTGAGCCCCTGGGTATCGTCCGCAGTGGGCGCGAGGTCGAGGATGTCCTCTCTCTCACGCGTACTGCGTTCTTCTTTGCTAGCATCATCGGCCCTGTTCTAGGTTATGGTGCGGTGCGAGGGGTGCCCCGCACCATAACCTAGAACAGGGCCGGACGCCTTAGGTCGCCACCGCTGATCACCTCACGAGAACAAGGCGGAGCAGGAACCACCCGAAACAACCGTGTTCAGTGAGGACCTATATCACACAGAAAGTGAACATGATGTGGCACCTCTCCTTCAAAGAGTGAGTCGTTACGAGTTAAAATGACAGCAATTACGCTGCTGACGACATCTTTTAAAAAATCCTGTGATCCGAACTTGGTGTGGAACCTGAGGTCCAAAACGCTGGTTTAACTAATTAAAGTCAGGTCCTAATAGCGCATTCAGTTAATTACGTATAGGTATAGGCAGGGCCCCCAAGTAGTATTAGCCCTGGGCCCCACAAACTCTCAGTCCGCCCCTACCTGAGTGAAATCCACGCTACCCACAGCGGTAGCGAATACCGCTTAGGTTTGTATAGGCTTTATTGCAGAATATTATATTATACATACAGACTGGAACATTATTTTAGTTACATCGTCAGTCAAAAACATTGTGTCAATTAGGGCCAGTATCCACGAAGTTGAAAAACCTCGCGCGTGTGTCAAGCATCCTCTTCATCATTATAATTATGAAATTCACACCAAGGGCACTAAGGCATTTCAAAATGTGACATCGTACTACGGAGGAACTGAATGCCGCTAATATGCGCTGAAACTTGCTGGGGTTATTCTGGTTGGTGGAAACTGACCCTTAGAATGAAAATAAACTTTAGAGGCATTAAAATACATTGCTCCTTGTCGGCAGTGCTAGTTATAATTATTCATACTAACTTATAAGGTTTTTCAGAGAAAATAATTATAAGTATAACCTCACTAGAAATAAAAAATATACACCATGGTGAGATGAAAAAATGTTCATATGTTAAGAGCGCTTATTCTGAAAGTTGGCAACGTCGCAAATAGTTGTTAAATATTAACAAGTTTTAATTAATTCAGCAATGTTACTGTATG
Source organism: Agrotis exclamationis (assembly GCA_950005045.1). Taxonomy (NCBI): domain Eukaryota; kingdom Metazoa; phylum Arthropoda; class Insecta; order Lepidoptera; family Noctuidae; genus Agrotis; species Agrotis exclamationis. The sequence continues at coordinate 12,322,347 of OX465419.1, forward strand.
GAAATAAGAAATATCGCTCTGTAGTGCACTAGAACATTGATATAGAAATGCAATTAAAACACTGAATTTGATATTGTAACCGTTTCAGGTATAAAAAAGCATTTGGAAAGTTTCCAAATACTTTTTTTACATCTAAAACTATACAGTGTGTCCGGACACGAGTTAGCGATACTTGAAGGGAATATTATAGACTCATTTTCATCGACAAAACTGCTTTAAAAAAAATTCTTACTCCAACACCTCGCGAATGGCAGCCATTTTAGTTTTTTGATTTGTCGAACTGGGGTATGTACAATAAAATGCAAATATCTTTGAATCCAAGAGACCTACATACATGCAAATGACTTTATTGCAAAGTTAAATGTTAAGGCTTTACAAAAACTTGCAAAAGTTTTCTAAATAATATGTAGAAAGAACCAAAAAACGTGGGCAAACATGAAATTGTACACAAAAATTACTGAATATTTTCACATTTTATACTCTAGCTCGAAAAGTACCCCTGTATTTTGCTTAGGTTTTTGCATTAAGTTAAAAGTATTTGAGTCAGGCTATAAAGTTATATCAAAATTATCACTCTACGTTAAGTATTTTAGGAGTTATTCTCACTTGAACATAACCCTTTCTTAGCGCATGTACCACCAATGTTACAGAAGCTGCATTCTTTGGGCGAGCTAAACCGTTTCAACGTGAATTTATAAGCTGGCATTATTAACCACCATGTAAATGATCCCAACGAATCACCATTAAACTGAAATAATAAATTTTTTGTTTACTTTATGAAAAAAAAATCTTTGAATAAATTCAAAAAATGGGTCTTTTCAGTTTATGGGTGATTCGTTGGGATCATTTACATGGTGGTTAATAATGACAGCTCATAAATTTACACTGAAACGATTTAGCTCGCCCAAAGAATGCGACACCTGTAATATTGGGGTACATTCGCTAAGGAAGGGTTATGTTCAAGTAAGAATAACTCCTAAAGTACTTGACGTAGAGAAATAATTTTGATACCATTTTATAGCCTAACTCAAATACTTTTAATTTAATGTAAACATCTAAGCAAAATACAGGCGTACTTTTCGTGCTAGAGTATAAAATGTGAAAATATTCAGTAATTTTTGTGTACAATTTCGTGTTTGCCCACGTTTTTTGGTTCTTTCTACATATTATTTAGAAAACTTTTGCAAGTTTTTGTAAAGCCTTAACATTTAAATTTGCAATAAAGTCATTTGCATGTATGTAGGTTTCTTGGATTTAAAGATATTTGCATTTTATTGTACATACCCCAGTTTGACAAATCAAAAAACTTAAATGGCCGCCATTCGCGAGGTGTTGGAGTAAGAATTTTTTTAAAAGCAGTTTTGTCGATGAAAATGAATCTATAATATCCCCTTCAAGTATCGCTAACTCGTGTCCGGACACACTGTATAATCGATGTTACGATATTAATTATTGCATTGCCTAATCAATTTTTTAGTGCACTACAAAGCCATATGTCTTATTTCCATACAGTAAAGTAACCAAATTAATTAAAACTTGTAAATATTTGACAGCTATTGGCGACGTTGCCAACTTTCTGGTTATGCGCCCTTAACTTAAAACAAGAAATAAAACTAAATTTACACGCAGCTATTGGTGATGAAAACGCATTAGTTATATAAAATTCTAAAACAAAGAATATAAGTGCATATCTATCATTCAAATATTTGTATTGCGTAAACCTTTTTTAGTACATAGTCATACTCAGTTGAGTTCAAGATAAGGCTAATAAGCATACAAGCACATTCCTCGTTAGTTTTAATAATCAATATATATAAATGAGAAAGTACAATTGATTGCAAGTGTAATAAAAAGTGTGGGATAACATAAACCACACTAATCTTGAGTCAGGGAGGATCATAATTATTAATAAAGAATAAACAGTAATGGCAACGGTTAGTCCCGCCTGCGTTCTTTAGAGGAGGAGCGATGAGAGCGGCTGCGGCGAGACTCGCGGTCACGTTCACGGTCGCGATCGCGACCTCGAGACCGCTCGCGCGAACCCTCGCGTTTGCTTCTACTGCGTGACCGGCTCCGTCTGTTATGAAAAATAATGTAAATTTAAGATAAAATGGCACACCACTACTTACTATGTCTGTTATTTTTATGGTTCCGTACCCAAAGGATAAAACAGAAACCTCTTGCTAAGGCTCCGTCTGTCACCAGACTGTAGGTATCTGATGACTGTGTTAGTTGGACAGTTGAAAAATTCTAACAGATGATGTGTTTCTGCTGCCGATTTAACAAAAATGCTAAAAAACAGAATAAAATACATTTACACGGGCTTCCCTACAAGGGGAAGGGAGATCCCATTTTTATACATTTAGTGGTACAGAAAATCGTGCGCGAGTCAGACTTAGTTCTAGACCAGTTTTTTTTTATTTACATTTTAATTTAGCAGCCAATGAGGATAAAGAACTAATAATACTGTTCAGAATTAAACAATACTAATGTTCTGAGTTTTTTATCACAATAAGAGGCGTCAGACCCTTCCATACAAAGAAGCATTGATGTTTACCTCCGTTCACGTTCACGTTCTCGTTCGCCCTCCCGACGATCCCTGTCCTTGCGATCGCGGTCACGATCGGACTCCTTGTTGCGGTCACGATCCCTCGCAGATTCGCGGTGGCGACGAGCTCGCCGGTCTAACTCGCGACCGCCGACGTAGTGGCGACGACCGCCTGTACGCTCACGCTCCGAAGCACCACGCTCTTCACGACGTTTGTCGACGGTTCTCTAAAGAATCAGATGAAGATTAGTTTGATAAATTGATGTCATAAGATAAATTAAGTGTTGTTACATTGTACATCCTAGAAATAATAATAAATATAATACATTTCAAGCATTACCTTCAATTCAGATAGTTTCTCACGAATAGTAATGAATCCAAGATGAAGTTTTCCTCCAAAATGATCAGCTAAACGTCTGTCATTGTCGTGTATACCCAGGTACGCGGAGCACACTTCACAAACTCGCAACTTCTGTTGCTGATAAGAAGAAGCAGGCATGGAATTGCGGTACTCCTGCTCAGCTACAGCTTTCTTTTTGCGAAGTTCATCAATCTGGAATATTTAATGTGTAAAGAGTGAAGATAATTCATGGATTATGCATCCCCTGGTCAAGTAAATTTTATACATCTCACCTCTCCCATTAGCTTAACACTTTCTTCTACCATGCCTTCTTCCCCCAGTGCTTCAGCACGAGCCAGCTTTTGACCAATCTGTTCGGCCAGCTCATGAACTGCATTAGCTTTTTCTGTGACTTCAGCTGAGAGTTCTTCCTGAGTTTCAGCAAGGCGTTGTTTGGCCGCTGTGGTACGCCGATCGCAGTCGGCTATAAATGCTTCTAAATGTTCTGTTGCCTAGGCATTATAAATTAAATTTAAATTGCTATTCTGTTACAACATATTTTTTTGTCCAGGCACTTACGTACCTGTGTTACCTCACTTGAAAAATGATAACAAATACAATCATTAATTGGTACTAATTCTGTGCAATTGCTTGCACTAAACTAAAAATTAACCACCTTTAGATTGAAGTATATATTACTAGAATTTGCATTACACATTTGCAATTTTTAGTGGTTAGTTCCAAAATGTGAAAAGTTAGAATGCTATAACTGAATCATACTTACATCAATGTCATAGAAATAGTCTTTGGTTTTTGAAGCTAATTCATAATCTGCACGCAGAGCCAAATCATGTATTTTTGGACACTCACCTAAATCCATTCGCTGTAAAAAAATAAAGCCACATAAATACTAAGTGCCCATCAATTTGTACAAAACTTTAGGTGACACAAGTGAGGTTTTACATTTTAAATTTTTCTCTGGTTTTATCAATAATACTATTATATAAACATTCCCTAACAGACACAAATGATATTTATAAAATAATAATATTTTCAATACACAAAAATCTGCCATAAAAATATTTTAAAGAAATACATACTAAATCACCACAGCTCACACAGCCCAGGTTCACGCACAGGATATTTATTGTAATTTATTATAAATACTTACAAATGTTAGAGGAAACACCCGAATATCCTAACTAGGCCGAAGATATGTTTAATTAGAAACAACAGAACAAATTAAAACTTAGAAATACAATATTAAATAAATAAAATACCAATTTTTAGCAATTTTGATTATGTTTTTCTCTGTACATTTTTTTGGCAAGTTTCAATATTTGCAGATTATATATCAGTCAAATATTTAATGCTTACATTTATTTTTTTGATAATATTGTGCAGTGTTTTTAATAAATGAAAAATGTAAAACACATGATTATTAACAAGGTTTTAAATTTGTATCAAAACAACACATTACACTTTTTTGCTATCATAATAATATTCAAGAAATCAAGAAATGATGTATTTTAAATTGTTGATAGATTTTATTTCAATCAAGATCCAAAATTGAGTACATTTTGAACTAAAACATTCAACAATTTCTATTCATTTGAAAATTTTTCTTGCTCATGCAATACTTTGTTGGATATGCTAGCCATTTAAACAGCACAGTACGTACCCAATGTAGTTAGAATGTATGACACCAAATTGCTCTCACCCAGGCTTATGTTTTTCATGTTCCTAAAATTTTCTCATGTACTCACCGAAGCAGCATTAGTAACCGTTGGAAAATTTAATTATTTCATGAGCCTTAATTAATTAAATACTGCATAGCAGTAATAATACAATCAGCTAACTATAAATGTTTTTATACGTACATCTTGGTACTTACAGAACAGCCTAACTCATACAATCTATCCCTCATCTGTTAAGTATTGTGATGAGCAATAAAGACTAGTGTTGGGCATTTTCTGAAAAGCATATTTCACCACAGTTAATGCCACTCCGATGTAAGAATTCTCCAGCGATACTAAATTTATAAGATCATTCGACAAGAGATGTGAGAGTGAAAATAAAACACATACATTAAGATCAATACCTCGAGGGTAGTTCAAATAAATCAAAGCAATTGGTTGTGACACATTATATTAATATCTTAATGTATGTGCACCAAAAAAGCACTGCAACTCCCAGTTTAAAATTAAATTACTGAGATTTCATTATTAATTCTCAAAGAAAATTCCGAATATTTTAAGCATTAACTTCTTGCTACTTTGCAAAACTATGAAAAAAATATATCAGAATTTAATGAAAACTCAGAATTCATTATGAAGTTGTAATCACAACAGAACATCTTACCGTGGAGGATAGGATTTCATGAGGACAACATTGTAGTAAAAACGATTTACACACTGTATCGTCATAAAATTTAACCCCATGTCTGTCAGTTTCACCTGAAACAAATTTTAGAGGATGTATTTTTTTTCGGTACCTTGCTCATTACAATTTACAAGCTTTGTTTTGAAATCAATAAGGGAGGATTACGAAAGCCTGAGGACCAAAATGATGCGATTAAAAAATAACTTACCATTACGAGCAGTGCCCATCAGTTGGTCTAACATTGCCCTCATTTGCTCGTGTGCTGACATATTGAATTAGAAATTTAGCCTTTTCTGATTCACAAATTTCTATTTCTAAATAAATAGTGAAATCCTGGTTATCTGGCAAGAATATTCTCTAATCATATGTCTTCAAAACTGGTTCATATTTCAATAATTATCAAAAACTTCCAATTGCCACTACAAGCCAACAAATCAATCAAATTACGAAAGATAAAATGGCGACAAAAGTTTTAATTTTTTTTTTCAAATGTTTTTTGGCATGGCTTCGAGGCCTATAAGCTAACAAAAGTTTTTAAATACATAGATAAAGTTGCAAGTTCTAAAACAATGTCGTTTTGCATTGGACCATTGGACCCAGTTTTCGGAGTCCTACTGTACTGTACACATTGGGCCAAGGCAGTGGGCCAGCATGCCCAGCATGCTGGGCCAAAATAATGTATTCCAAATGTCGCTGTTTACACAATGGTGTACTGATAATTTAGCAAATCGTACTTTTTTTCGTTTTACTTAAAAATATGAGTAATTAAAATATATTACAGAATATAAAAACTATCACAAGCTATAAAAAATGTAATATAATATGCATTTAAAAAAAAAATAGCTCAATAAATATCTAAATGTTGGTAATGTTTTTATTTTGTGTAAACTTATTTGCCAGTAATGTGAGTGTGTGAGTGATTGTTGACAGAAGGGGCGGCAAAATGGTAAGCGTGTTCTCGGTTTGAAGTTTATTGGACGACTGTCTGACTCCAGTGAATTTAAACAGTACCTAACTTAATCTAATGTGCCTAAGACTAACTATGACTATTGTGCCTACGCTCTACACTTATAACAATGACAGAAGGAGAAAAAACTTTTTCAAAAAAGTAACCGACTTCAAAAACAACAACAAAACAAAAAAGGGTGAAATAACCTAATTAATAACTTCTTTCGGGTGTCGGTGGCTTTATTTTTTTTATTTTTTATTTCATTGATTTTTAGCCACCGACTTCCGAAAGAAGTTATTAATTAGGTTATTACACCCTTTTTTGTTTTGTTGTTGTTTTTGAAGTCGGTTACTTTTTTTTGAAAAAGTTTTTATTTTACCCTTTTTAGTTTATTTACTAAATAGTCAACCCAAATTCTTGTAAAATACAAAATTTTCTTACATATGCACTAATCTTGTAATCCGTCACAACATTAAAAAATCCATATCTCTAAAACTACTGAACCGAAATTGATGAAACTTGCAGTGTACCCTAAGTTGAACAATACCTAGTACAACAAAAAAGAATTACTTAAATCAAACTTGTAGTTCCGGAGATATGCGTGCACAAACATAAAAACATACATACATACACTTTTGAAATTTGGCACATTTGTTCAGACGCTGATCTAGACTAACATATATGAAAACTGGGCAGTTCTGATAATATTACATACATACGGGTCGAATTGATAACCTCCTTTTTTTTGAAGTCGGTAAATATGCATTGCTGTCACTGACCCTCCACTGACCACTTTAATTACCACTGGACTGGCTGCTGTCAAAGTTCTTTTATGCCCGTTGAACAGTTTATTTACAAGACAAATAGAACTTATTTTAAATAAAAAAAAATACAACAAAGATGGAAAAACAACACAAACACAGTTCAGAATCGTCACGCACTGTAGAGGCCTCCAGCAGTCAGGGCCTCCAGCAGGAAGAGTCCGCAGCAGGCAGGTTGTAGCAGCCATAGCAGGCAGGCTGCAGGACGGGCCCCAGTAGGCAGTGGTCCTCAGCAGGTAGGGACCTCGCAAGTAGAAGCCACAGCAGGTAGTTTGGGAAAAGACAGATGGAGACTGTCCAGAAGTTACGAGCCAGTTAGCAAGTCAGAGGTTCTGGACTGTAGCGCACTGCCAAGGAGGCCAAGATAGACCTCTCAACTGCACAAAGCCGACTCCACAAAGGGCAGAGATAGAATCTTCACTGCACAAAAGTCTGTGATAGAATCCTCATTCTTCTGATGGCTGGATTCCTCCGCTTTCATATCCATCAGCTTGTTTTCATAATTTCTTCTTTTCTATTGTCAAATATTAGTTTCTTCAAATTTTAATGTCGTGGAACCCGACCATATCAGACCTCCTTCGTGTGCGTATAAGTAAAATTTAGAATTAAGTTATTTAGTACAATCATAATATAAAAATTAAATTAGAATTACACTATTTAGGAAAATAAAAAGAAACTGACAGTTTGACATTTGACATAAGTGTCACAACAAAATTATCAAGTAAAATATTTTATTAATAAAAGGATGATAAATAGTATGTTAGTATACATTATACTATACCGTTTGATATTCGCCATTTTGGCGCTGTCAGACGTAGCGGGTGTTTTTGGTAGACTAGTGATGTCGACATCAGGGAACAAATAAAAACACTTAGGTACTAATCATTAGTAATTGCTTAACTTTATGGAAATAGTATATTAAAAATAATGATTAAAATCTGACCTCATTAACGACATTATTTATTCATTTTCCTCAGTCAATGTTTTTCATTTTTTTTTTAAACAGGTTAACGAAACTGAAACGTATTTACGTTTCAGATCATAATCACAAAACCTGCTATGTACCCCATATATTGCTTCGATATGGATATATTTCGTTTACATTATTTGGTACAGCCTTTCTCTCTCGCAGCCGTTTGCAATTATACGTCATATACGTCAAAAATATTTCTGTGAACACCCGCTAGTGGCGCTTCAAATAGGCACACTTTCAATTCAATAGCTGCCAAACGTATGGAACAGCCAGTCAGTGATTGCTGTGTGCCTCTCTTTCTAAAAACGGCACGGTTCTAATGTTACAAGCCCTCGCTCCCTATATTTTTATCTCCATGGCCCTGACTGCTATACACATGCGGCCTACAATGAGCTTTTGACTCATTTCATGGGGCAGCAGTAGTCTTGACTTTTGTTAACCCAGCACCATAGACATAAAATCCTAGAACCAAAAAAAAATGTCAATTGTTAACGACATTGACACTATTGACAGTGTCACGACTGTCACTTTTTGGTTTGAAAACAATCATCAAATTGATCGAAGATCATCAATAAAAAATCGAAGATTATAGAGGTTTGTGTTTAATAAGTTCAAATGTGCAGTACTTACAAATAACAAATGCCTACTACGGTAAGAATATTGCTGCCTATATTTCCACAGAACACTAAGGAAATATATTTCAGGGGGTATGTTAATATCTTGGATGATACTCGTACTATTTACATTACTAAATACACAACACATAATGAGCTATGGGCCGAAAAACAGCAAGAAAATGAAATATACGGATACTGTGGGGATAATTTACCAAAAAAGGTGTCCAGAAGGTTTCCGAATTTTCTGGACACAGAACAAAACATGACACTAAAAATTAACAAGTTGCTGCTAAATGGAAATGAAGTAAACACTACTACTAATTGTATTCTTATGCTTTATAATTATAACAATATTAAAGACTCTCAAGCAATAACTGACACCAAGAACAATTATTTTACAAAACTGGTGAATTTAATTCAAGAGGAGCATGGGAGAAACATTGATAAGCATGTAAAGGAAAATATTGGCAACCAGCACTGGCTGGCTTCATCTATGTTCCTGCAACATGTTTACAATTATTGGAAATTAATTAATTGGCTAATATCAAGTATTAAAAGGGACAAAAAAGTAAGTTATGCAGACTAAAACCTATTTGAAATAATTTACTATTAACCCTAGAGTACTAACCATCGCCTGGGAAGCCGCATTTAACCAGTTTTTTCGCTGTAATTTCAAATTGTGCGATCGTTGCTACTTGTGCACTCATCTCAACTCTGTGTACCCCAAAACGCGTTAGTTAATGATCGCTCATCCCGTGAGCTCTTGTTATTGCAGAATTACAGAGTGTTGTATCGCCTGGGAGGCGATCCTTAGTATTAAAGGTAATTATTTTTACATGATCTTATTTATTGTTTTTGGAGTTTTAGACATGACGTGCTTATTCTATTTATTGAAATATAATATTTAGTTTATAGTTAAACTCACTCAACAATCAGATATAAAAATTGTTGATGGAAGAAGACTGCCAATGAGAATGTAAGCAATTTAGAAGTCGAAGACTGTGATTCTGATGACAGAATGAACTTGGTTGTAAATGTCATAAAAAAGCAAAAAAAAAGCAACTAAAAAAATGCGCATGATTGTGTACTACTATGTGAAATGCAATAAACCGTATAAAATCTGCAATATCGAACTAATTGCTTCTCTAGCGATAGGAAAATAAAGACTTTTAAACTTATGTACCATAAAAATTATAATGCTTAATATCCATTTTTAGGGTTCCGTAGCCAAATGGCAAAAACGGAACCCTTATAGATTCGTCATGTCTGTCTGTCTGTCTGTCTGTCTGTCTGTCTGTCTGTCCGTGTATGTCACAGCCACTTTTTGTCGAAAGTATAAGAGCTATCCTGTTGAAACTTGGTAGAAAGATGTATTATGTGAACCGCATTAGGATTTTCACACAAAAATCAAAACAAAACAAATTTTGGGGGTGCCCCCCATACTTAGAACTGAAACTCAAAAAAAATTTTTTCACCAAACCGATACGTGTGTGGTATCTATGAATAGGTCTTTAAAAATGATATTGAGGTTACTAACATCATTTTTTTCTAAACTGAACAGTTTGCGCGAGAGACACTTCCAAAGTGGTAAAAAGTGTGTCCCCCCCCCCGTAACTTCTAAAATAAGAGAATGATAAAACTAAAAAAAATATATAATGTAGACCTCAACCAAAACTACCAACGAAAATTGGTTTGGATGAGATACAGTTAGCAGTTTTTGAGATATAGTACATTTTCAAAAACCGCAAATATAACTTTGCCATTCATACAAATACTATGAGAAACAAAGTTATTTTTATTGTTTGTGTATATTACTTACTAATCTCAATATAATTATATCTCTAATCTATGCTTGCTGCTACGGAACCCTTCATGGGCGAGTCCAACTCGCACTTGGCCGGTTTTTTTTATAATGAAATCAACAGACTGTTAATATACTTTTAGATAAATGACTTTATTTAAATGTTTAAAAGCAAAAGCAAAAAAATATGATTTATCTCTGTATTACCGAAAAAGTTTTGCATATGTTAAGTTTAAAGCACCGTATAAGACTGTGTCGATTTCAAAAATATGTTTTTGTTATTACACTTGAAAAAGCAGAGGTTAGCCTTTTATTGAAATAATATTGTTCTTCTACATTCATAAATAATCTTTAAAAAAAGATGTGGTTTTTCAAAAAGTAGCCTCTCAGGCGATGATTAGTATTAAGCAATAAAAATTTTATATTAGTATTCTAGGGTTAAGCAGAATTATTTCATAATTTAACAATATCTTTATAGGTAACAGTTAAACAAGGCAATTTAATTCTGGCAGTGATAATGGATGTACTGTTAGGATACCTAGCTCTACAGTTGCTTACAGAAGACAAAACAGATATCACCATAACACTAATGGGAATTCTAGAGGTAAGAATGTAGTTTTAGACACTAGTTTAAGCTCTACAAATGTTTTACAGTGTCCATGTTCAGTAAAGCCCCTCAAGATTGGTCCACTACAAGATATCAATGTTCACTGTACAAGATATTCAGTCCAAATATTACAGTTATTAGGTTTATTATAAACAAACTAAGACAGATTCATTGATCAGATTGGTCTTTGGAGAGATTATTTATGCATGGAGGCCCATTCTCCCTTTAATTTAAATTACTTGCAGTCATATTTTCACAGGCAACATTGAGAGTCCTTTGTTTATAAAACTTTAGTAACTGAAATATTTTGGTTACTAATAGTTTATTATAAACATCTTTTTCAACCTTTCTTCTCTTCTGAATGTTCTGTTTCAACCTTATCTTAACTTCAAATAAATAAAGATTGTAATTGTATTATTCAGAATCAGAACATCTTCCTTATGTAAGACTTAGTTAATTAATTTATTAATTAAGCTTTAATAGATGATTAAATTTTTTTGTCTATTTCCACTATTTTTTTATATTCCGACCCATTTCCTGTATTTTAACTTCCCAAGCAGACAACTTTTTTTTCTCTGTTTCAGAAATTAATAAATTCTCTTTACTCTCTACTGAAGTGGTTGATGGGTGCTCCAGTTGGTTTAAAACTCAATAATGCTTTCAATAAAATGTTGGGAAAATACTTCTCTTATCATGTGCAACTATGGTGGTTATTTTTAGGTAAAAAATATACAATCACTTTGAAAGTTTCGACAATGATGGCGCAATTACTCATAGGCAGTTGTTTATCTGAATTTGATTGCATATAGAATTCGGACAATCAAACAAATACCAATGAACCAGGTTGAGTACGCCAAAATTATTATTTTTTAAATTTATTAATGCAGTGACCATTTTTTTTTTCGTATTTCTTTCTTTTTTGTCACATCACAAATAGCCAGAGCCCGAACTGCGACACGCTGCGTTACATTTTATCGCTCAGCAAATATCAGCCAACCGTACCGTCGCAAAAGTCGAGTATATATAGTTGGCTAACAACCTAGTGTAATCGCGCCTTTATTACACTAATATTACAATGCATTTTGACTGGTGACAAAATCAAATAAAACCTATTGGAATCTTTGCTTCTCTCGCTTCTAAAATCTTTTTCTCGATATTTACAATATATTTTTTATGTTTTGCCATTGCGAAACTGCACTATGAATTAGATATTAATTAATATGAAACTAAAAGAATTACATTTATATTCCAGATGTGTCAGGCGAAAAGATGGATACTATACTTCACATATACCACTACATTGGATATTTGGGATTCACATTCCAAACTGCTATAGTGTCTGATCTGATATGCATTGCCACATTCCACTCTTATTGCATCTATGTGTATGCAGCCAGGTAATATTTTTTTTAATAGCCAGCTCTTTCCCACTCCTGGGCAAAGGCCTCCCTCCACTCCTTCAATTCTCGCGAGCCTGTGCGTCCTCCTTCCAATTTGGACAGAACCTGTCCAGTTCGTCCCGCCATCTCCTTCGCGGCCTGCCGCGACCCCGTCTCACTGTCTCAGGGTTCCAGTTTTGAGCTATTTTGGCCCACAGTTTGTCCGGCATGCGACAGACATGTCCTGCCCAGTCCCATTTGAGTTGGGCAGCCTTCTGAGCCACGTCAGCTATATTTGTTTTGAAGCGCAGTATTGTGTTTCGAACGCGATCCGTTAATTTAACATCTAATGTACTGCGCTCCATTGCTCGTTTGCAAACCTTGAGTTTGGGCTTCTGGATGTTAGTCAAAGACCAAGTCTGTGCACCATATGTTAAGATGGGGAGTATACATATCCATGAGCTTGCGTTTTAGTGCCATAGGCAACTTACCCTTGAATAGTTCCTTCATAGACCAGTAGCTCTTCCAGGCGTTCTCTGTCCGTGAGTCCGTCTTGCGACTTCTTTGTGTTGTCTCGCTTGGAAAGAGACTACTTGGCCCAAGTAAAAGTATTCCTGGACATGTTGTATTACCCCCCCATCTACTTTTGTTATTGTAGGTGTTTCATTGCACATTACTTTCGTCTTCGACAAATTCATCTTCAGTCCAACCTCAAGGCTTGCATCGCTCAGATCTTGAAATATAAAGGGTGCATTTTCCAACTAGGTGTTAATGGCTAAATCCGAAAATATGTGGAATAGCGAAAAGAACTGAAAGGAGTCTCGCGGCCAATTTTGGTGAAAACTAAATCAGCATTTTAGTATTTTTGAAAAAAAAAGTCTGTATTATTACAAAATTCGATAATGTCGCTATTGGCACTGTGCACGACTTTAGCGCCACCTAGCGTTCGCAATCCAAAGGCAAAATGTATTCTATAAGAAAAATATCAAAAACAGCATTAAATGAGGATTATGATGTTATTTATTTTTTTTTATCTTCACGGCAGCTAACCATCTTCAGCGGTGAACTTCAACAAGACGGCATTTTTTTATCATATCGGTGTACTTTTTCAATTATATATTTTTTGTTATTTTTTCAGGTTTTAAGGAATCTTTAAATTTATATTATAAAAATGGCGTTTGTAGAAATTCACCCTTCTGCATTGTTCATCTTTCCAAGAACCGCTTGGGAATCAATAGAACTTAAATTTACTATTTCTGCTAGTATTCTTTCAGTTTACAACACAACAACTGCTGTGAACCATTTTTTTTTCTGGCGAAATAATTCGATTATAAAAAAATACGTACAGATTGCAGAGCTGAATGTACTGTGAGTAGAACACCCAAATACTCCGAAATATTTTATTCCGAATTTCGATATTCCGATTTTCAAAACTCCGAATATCATAATACTTAAAATTGCAATATCAATATATAAATTTATTGAACCGAAAGTCGTATATCCAATTTCTTTATTTTACGATTTTCACATATTATTATTCGAAAAATGTAATGCTCGATGAGTTCTCATTCCGAAAAACGAAATTCCGATTTTAAATAAGTATTCCGAATAAGCTGTTTTTTTCGGAATATTGGAAATCGGAATTTCGTTTCTCATTCTACAAAGTCAGTAACAGAAACGAATAGCTGCAAAACCGGCTCCACGTAGTTTTGTCTACCGTACTCCTAGAGTGTTATTTAAGCCTGTTTAGGCGCGGAGTGGCGAGGCGTATCCTCTGGACTTTGACTGTTTGCCCTTAGGATTGTTATTGTTATTAGGAGAACTTAGGACCCAAGAGCGACTGAAGCGAGCTCGGGACTTGGGGCACCCCGACTCGGACAGGTTAGGTTCGAAGGAAGACGCGGAGCAGCGGCAAAAGTGGGTAAGTGGCCAATCCTAAGAATTTGCAAAACGCGCGACGCCTGTGAGACTACATGTCACCAGTTAAAGGTTAAAGTAATCTAACACGAAGGGGATGGCGGGGTCTTTCAGACCAGTGTTAGGTTACTTTAAACCTTGCTCACAGAAAGAGGAGCCACGCGAAGCGGGGCTCCGTCGGTCTACCATGGTAGGTGGTAGTCAACAAATTGACCAAGGATGCAAGAGCGAGCGTAGCGAGCTCAGGACTGTGGGCACCCCAACTCGGACAGGTTAGGTTCCAAGGGGATTGATGCATTTAAATTTTCGGAATTCTAATTAATCGGAAATTTAATAAATCGGAATTTCAATAATCGGAATTCGTGTTTTTATGTTTCGGAAAATTATTAAATCGGAACTTTTGATATTCAGTCTATTGAAACTCTATTTCAATAGACTGAATATCAAAAGTTCCGATTTAATAATTTTCCGATTAATTAGAATTCCGAAAATTTTGAAAATAGTAATTATACCTAAACGTTAAGAATATTGAAATTTCGAAATTATGAAAATAGGAATAATGATCAATCGGAGTTGTTATATTTTAAAACATTCGGAATTATGGAAATCGGTATTTTGAAATTCGTATTTATGAATTTCGGAATAAAGTTTTCGTATTATCGTAGTGTACCCGTACTGTGAGACTGAGCCGTCGTATTCCGACTGCTCCCCAACACCTGCCGTTGAAAAAGCTACGATATCTCGTCAGATATTCATTGAAATCAAATGATGTCAAGGGCAATTTGGTTCAAAATTAAATGCTTGTAATGATTAACGTATTTATTTGGGTAAGGATTAATATTATGTTCATAAAAATTTCGTCGCAAGAAATGTATTATTTTAAAACCAATTTAATTTCCCTAAAAAAGGATAAGGTGAGTTAACCTTAAAAGATAGACATAATTATGCTGTCGCGGACTTTATTTTAGAACGTTTCATGAGGAATAATTCCGTCATACATTATTTTTGCGTAATGTGAACCGTTTACGCAGCGCACGCAATGGAAGTTCTGCATAAGATTTTCCCGATTCTGCAACATTTTTCATTGCTGCTCTGCTCCTATTAGTCATAGCGTGATGTTATATAGCCTTCCTCGATAAATGGACTGTCCAACACAAAAATATTTCTTCAATTCCAACGAGTAGTTTCTGAGATTAGCGCGTTTTTGACTGTTGACAAAGCTAAATGTACTCTAAGACCAAGCTCTTGGAACTTCTACTATTCGCCACCATGAGCGCTACAATCGAATTGCCCCACCTAGTACTTCGCAGATTCGCTGGGTGCGCAGTACTAGGTGGGGGTAGTACTATTCGATTGCAGCGCTCATGGTGGCGAATAGTAGAAGTACCGACAGCTTTCTCTCAGAGTAAAATTTCAGTTTTATTAACTGTTAAAAACGCGCTAATCTCAGGAACTACTGGTTCGAATTGAAAAAATATTTTTGTCTTGGATAGTCCATTTATCGAGGAAGGCTATAAGCTATATAACATCACGCAATGACTAATAGGAGCAGAGCAGCAATAAAAAATGTTGCAAAATCGGGAAAATCTTATTGAGAGATTCCGTGCGCTGCGTAAACGGTTTTCTTTACGCAAAAATTATGTATGACGGAATTGTTCCTCATGAAACGTTCTAAAATAAAGTCCGCGACAGCATATGTCTATCTTTTATGGTTAACTCACCATAACCTTTTTTATCGAAACCAAATTGATTTTCAAATAATACATAATTATCTTGCGACGATATTTTTATAAACATAATATTAATCCTTACCCAAATAAATACGCTAATCATTACAAGCATTTAATTTTGAACAAAATTGCCCTTGACATCAATTGATTTCAATGAATATCTGACGAGATATCGTAGTTTCTTCAAAGGCAGGTGATGGCGAGCAGTCGGAATGCGACGGCTCTGTCTTCACAGTACATTCAGCTCTGTCATCTTTGCGTAATTTTTATAATCGCATTATTCCGCCAGAAAAAAATAAGTCCTAGCAGTTGTTGTGTTGTAAACTGCAAGAATACTAACAGAAATAGTAAATTTAAGTTTTATTGATTCCCAAGCGCCTCCTGGAAAGATGAACAATGCAGGAGATGGTTAGCTGCCGTGAAGAGAAAAGAGTAAATCACATCATAATCCTCATTTAAATCCCATATTTGATATTTTTCTTATATCATATTATTTTGCCTATGCTTATTTAATTTTGTTCAGAGCCGATGGATCGCCATAGAATCCAAAACCATGTGATTTGTTTACAAATCTGATTTCAATTAGAACGGTCAGTCAGAGCCGTCGAAGTTGTGAACGCTAGGTGGCGCTAAAGTCGTGCACGGTGCCAATAGACCCTCTTCAGTGTTTTTTCGCAGCGCTATTCCCCAGTTTCAGATTTAGCCATCCACGCCCACTCTGAATATTTAAGACTAGCTTCCGCCCGCGACTCCGTCCGCGCGGATGTCGGTCTTCGCGTGGATGGTTTATTTCTCCATTTTGAGTAACTCTGACAATGACATCTTATAAATATCTATTGGACCCAAATACGGCTAAGCCTATAATAATTAAGGAGATCCCTCTATTGAGCTACTGCTGTTGAGCTCGCGTTCTGTAGTAAGTATTTTTTTCATAGTAATTCCGACCTTGTATTTATATCTGATCGGAACAGTAATCAAAAAGGTCGCGCTGAAAAGCACGGTTTAAAATTACACCCATACAATATTAATTCCACGGACGACCGCTCGCCACACTGGACACATCCGCTCGCATCAAAATTCAGAATTTATATGCATCGCGCGGCGACTGACTGACTCGTAGTAGTCGCGGCGCCCCCGCGAGGGGGCGCGGCAGGCGGGATGCGGGCTATGCCCCTGCCCCGCGGTCTCGATCTGTTGTGCCCGCAACGGCGGGCACACGCTCTAGGTTGGCAGTATAGCCTAATAAAATCCTACGGGCGCCCGCTCTATGTGACGGCATCGCGCGGCGCGGAACGCGGCTCCTTATATAGGAGTCGGGGAGGCGTGGCCCGCGTGTGCCGCAAACGGTTCAAGCCCAATCCGACTTTCGGCGCTACAGGTTACGGTGCTGAATCCACTGCGGGTAATACAACGTGTGTTCGCGGTTCTACAGAACAACATCTATGAATAAAACTGAAAAATAAGATTTTTTTCTACGTATTTTTCCAGGATAAAAAGTATCCCATTTTATGCCCAGGATAATGTATAATTATACCAAGTTTCATCGAAATCGAACCGTTAATTTTCACGTGATGCCTGCATATACAGACAGACAGACAAACAATTTTTTAATCACATATTTGGGTTTGGTATAGATCCAGCAACACCCCCCGCTATTTATTTTTTCAATATTTTCAATGTACAGAATTGACCCTTCTACAGATTTATTATATGTAGAGAAGATATCTCAAAAGAAGAGATCCTATTCACCAACATATTATTATGACATTCTTTCCCTACCATTACAAAAATAACGTATTTTCAATTACAATTCCTATTATAAGGTAAAGCTTATCATATGTCACATTATGTGCTATGTTTACAAGCTTTCAAAGGCTCGTATTATGTCTTGACACTATTTGAATATAACATCATAAAAATCCTCAAGTGAATGCTGTCATACGAATTTCAACTGTATACCCTCACCCACATTTCAATTGTTCTGCTATCCGTCTTATAGAAGTACGTCGCTTTGTTCACATCTGCATCTGCCTTAGCATTTGTAGGTAGCTGATATTATTTAAACGTTTTCACAAACAATAATCATGCTACAATATTTTTTTTTTCAGATTATTCAACATACAAATATCTGGACTAATTGCACTACTACGACTATTTGTTGGAAGAAAATATAATCCACTGCGAGGTGGCATTGATTCCTGTGAATATACAAACCAAGAGCTTTTTGTGGGCACTGTAGCATTTACCATATTGCTGTTATTATTGCCTACAACAACTCTTTACTACATCGTATTTACAATGGTAAGGCAGCATGCTTGTTAAGGAGGGAGAGATAATGCTTATCGACACGGAATCGGCTTAAACCCCAATAGGTCAAAAAAAACAATAGAATCGTTCAAGACTATATTATATGCCTCAATTCGGTTCTGTGGAAGCGACTGGACACCGCACGTAACCAAATGCGACAATCATGCCGCACGTACTCAATGCGATCGATCATGTAGTAGTAGATAATTCTGTGTCCGTAAGTGTGGTCACTTCCTAAGATTTAATAACTAGAAAAATTCAGCTTCTCTCCATTTAACTGATCGTGATAACATTTTGTAGAGAATTTTGTAGTGTCTTCACATTCATTTGTATTATGAATACCTTGACCTAAATTGTGCCTTACGTATCACCTATATGCAATATGCTAATAAGAAAATTTTAAACTCACAAGACAAGCCTTTTCACATTTTTTACTTGGATTATTTCATTGCCTTTATTTGAATAATTATCGGCCTGTCTTACTAACATATTTTTATTATTTTACAGTTTAGAGTATTGTCTCTGTCGGTCCAGTTTTTATTAGCCAAGTTGATCTACATGGTACAGACATTGCCTTTGTATGTAGTGACCTTATGGCTTACTCATTCTCCTAAAGTTACAGGTATGTCTGACTTTTCATACAAAAATATTATGAAAACAAGAAAGTCCTTTTTGAAGTCTGTTAAAAATGGATACCGATGTGGTAGTGTTCTTATATTTAAAAAATCTTCATTTACAGGTAATATTCTTATGGAGGTGATAAGCCAAGAAGAGAATGCACCTTTAATTCTCAGGATAAAATTATTGAAAAAAACTATCCCTGAATTGGTAAATATATTTAAACCTCCAGTTGAAGTTCCCAATCAAGTGGAATGGACCAATTTGGTATCAAATGTGTTTGTTGGGAAGCAAATCGTTTAGAGACTGTGTTAGTTATCATTTAAGAAAGTGTATTATATTGTGTAAATAAAAGGAAAGTTTAAGGAAAGAACCAATCTGTTTTGACTTACTTTATTATCCTTCGATATTTCATATTGCGTAAAAAATAAAAAGTTGTTTGGTCACCACACGCGTGAACGTATAAATGCTAGAATGATACTTAAAACTATTTGCAGCAAACTGGGCAAATACATTTGAGTAATATTACGCAAATAACAAACCATATTTTTGACCAAAAATTTAGATATTACTAGAACAATTTCCAATGCTTTATTATTTATTATAGACATCACACAAATTGTTGAGAGGTATGTTACTTTGTGAGTTTCTAAATTACTATTTTGTTTGGGGCTATTTTATGGGTATGTTATATAATTATATATAAAACGCAGTGTTTTAATAGCAAAATATATAGATACAAATTCTACCTACAGTCAATTGTTTTCATTTCAGTAATAATGCGGGGGCCATACTAACGGAAAATACCGTAAATTTTCGCGACATACTTTTCTCGTACAAACGTCTGTCATGACGATAATTAACGGCATTTCCCGTTAGTGTGATCAGCTAATAATTATAGAATGTAATGAAACTTAATGATAATTAAATTACTGCCACTCACAACAGTTGATAAGGCAAGATACGACCCGCTCGTCATAATGTTAAATTATAAAATTATTTTGTACCAAGCTTGTAACCCTACAAAATATATTTAGGGAGCACAATTATTTTCTAACAACTTGGTAATGAGAATTGACGAATGTTTTAAAACAGGCTACATATAATACAGAGTATGGGAATGACAATCGTATAACAAAATATTATTAGTGCATGCTAAGAATAATGTAGTGATACACTCATGCCATTATTGCCCAATAGTACTAATGGTTAGTCACGAATTTATATCTGCAACACCTAGAGAGTTTCCAAAATCTAAAATCATACTAAATCTTAATATTATTATTGAATCTGTTTCAGTTCTAAGTATTTAACTAATTGTGTATTGAGCACCTGATTATATTATTATATGTATAGTGTGGTGTTATAAAATTATTCTTGTCGCAAATGTAAAAAAACCTAAAACATTTATTGCTATAATAATATTCTCATCCCAATCAATGTATTGTCGAATACACAGATCTGATTGTATCTACATAAATATGTTACTATTATGCAAGTACAAAATACATTAATAATTTATACATGTCATTGCAATTTTTGCTGATAAATTTTAATCTTTAATTTTAACAATTTCATACATACCTCTTTACCTACTATTTACATAAATATCATTCGAAAATATTTTTGTCCCCACTAAAGTATCTTAAGTATTTATTTATTGTAGTAATGTAAAGGTGAGTCCAATACTCCTAAAATTTACACCGAGAATCGTGCACTCAAGTGATAAGTATACTAACTGAATATTATAACAATATAGATCTAAATTACCGCTAATTACGGTAGCTAAAACTCCCTTTAATAGTTTTTTTTTTTAAAGATGGACGCTTTATTATATTTTTTTAAGTATTATCTTCTATAGAAACAACAGATGTTTCGTGAAGCTAGTAACTATATGATGTGCGGCATTTGATTCACACAGTGCTAGTTCTCCGGTGGGTAGGCCAAAACCGTTCACATAGATAGATATACCGATACTTAACTATTTCATTATCATCACAGATATTAGTAAAATTAGGAAAATGTGATTACGATCACAGTTGAATTATTTACGATCAGCAAGATTAACTTGAAGCGATGTTTAGAGGTTCGCTTGATATAGTATCACACTATGATAAAAGCTACGCAGCGGCGGCACGTCACGATACAGATGTGATGATATGAGGGACGTATTAATTCTTGAGTACACACCTGTAGTCCTTATTGACATCCGAAGCTGAATTTGGTGAATGTTCTTTAGGTCTAACAGTACCGCGACACGACGCTAACTTTGATTCCAAAGCCTACAATGAAGAAAAGTACACAGTAAATGATGATGTTAATATTAGTAGGTGACAGGAAGATATGTGCGGTGATAACCAACACCTATTATTTCAAGCGAACTGTACATAATATGTACAATACAATGATGCGGATGAAAAGCTGTAAATATAATTAATTAAATAAAATTAAGTGCAATATAATACAGATAATTATATTATTAATGATGCAGCAGTCGGTTTAGTTTTGGTTGTAAAATCCTTATATAAAGATTAACATTATTAAATGTTCTATTACAAACTAATTAATTTCAACTAGTTACTACATTACATTGCAAAGTTGTGAGTTAATACATTTACGTATTCACAATTAAATAGAAAAAAAAAACATTATCTCTAATAAAGCTACCAAATGCATTGAAAAAAATTCTATTCATATGCATTGAACAATTTTCTATTTATTATTATTATAGATAAATAAATAGGTACTAAAAATCTCGTTGTTTTTGTACTTTTTGATCATGCCCTTTTCTGATGGAAGCAAAACTTAGAAGGTTTTCTAATCCCTCTCGGGAGCGCACGACAAATGATCTTCTCAACTTTCCGTTTCCTGCTTGTGCAGAGCGCACAAATGGTTGTTCTGAAGCGCGTTGTGTTACAACAGGAGCTTTCCTCGCTGAGGAATCGTGCTCAGATCCTGAACTCGAGCGTACATATACTCTTGGGTTTCTGTACTCTACAGAATTATCTAAATCTTTGTCATTCAATCCATTCTCTGTTGCAGTGGAGTCGCTCGGTGTTGTTATTTGAGAAGCAGCTGGTGGCGTTTCACAGGAGCATTTAACCTTACCACATTCACGGCAAAGAAACCTTTCAAGCTGTAAGCATAAATTTCATGCATACTACACAACACAACCATGCAAATACAAAATCAAGAAAAACTACAATTAATCTCTATTATGAATCTACTGCTACTAATATTTTCTTTTTCTGTGATGTTAATATATATTTTATGATAACTAGACTAGATAAAACTTGTCTATTAACAAAGAAATATATAGGGTATTAAAGATAAAGGATCAAAATTCACGCACATCCTACAGCAGTGAGAAGTATATCAAAAATTGTAAAAATCCGGGTCCGGCCAAGTGCGAGTCGGACTCACACATAAAGGGTTCCGTAGCACCAAGTAACATAATATAAAAGTTCTTGTAGTTGGTTGTAACTTTGAAAGGTGAAAATACTAATTACTTGATCTCGTTCAAACCAATTTTCGCTGGAAGTTAGCATGGTAATCTACATCACATTTTTTTTTGTTATATCATTCTCTTATTTTAGAAGTTACAGGGGGGGGAACATTTTACCAGTTTGCAAGTGTCTCTCGCGCTCATTCTAAACTGTTCAGTTTAGAATTAGTAACCTCAACATCATTTTTAAAGACCTATCCATAGATACCCCATACGTATGGGTTTAGTGAAAATGTTTTTTTTTGAGTTTCAATTCTACATAAGTGAACCCCCATTATGGTTTATTTTTTATTTTTGTGTGAAAATCCTAATGCGGTTCACATAATACATATACTTACCAAGTTTCAACAGGATAGCTCTTATACTTTCGAAAAAAAGTGGCTGTGACATACAGACGAACAGACATGACAAATCTATAAGGGTTCCGTTTTTTGCCATTTGGCTATTGAACCCTAAAAATGGTTGCATAGTTTAAAATATCTATGCGTTCAGACAGAATCAAGTGAATGAATCAATAGATACTTTGCTGTCTTGACTTGGCTTTAATTATTGAATGCCAACCGAGGCTTTGTTTTATTTGTTTGACCACCCATCACTGATCACCGATTCACCGACTACCAACCATCATTCACCGAACATCGAATTAGTGTGAATTATTAGGGTGCGTCTCATTTCATATAAAGTTATTTGATATATTTTCATTTCAATAACGTTCACATAATATAATCAACGTGAGATATACTAACGGTTGATATAATTTCTTTACACATAATGTTTGTGTTAAGTACTCTAAAACTCATTTCATATAATTTTATTTGATATAAGTAACGATTATTTTAGCGAAAATCATTATGTTAACGTTTGAAACATATAATTTAACGTTTAAAACTTTAAACTATTTTCTTTAATGACTTTGGCTTATCCTTTGGACTTTCATTGTTTGCCTTCACGATTGCTATTGTTATTAGAAAAAAATTGTTTCCAAGAGCGAGCGAATCGAGCTCGGTACTTGGGACACCCTGACACGGACAGGTTAGGTTCGGACGTGTTTGGTTACTTTAAACCCTGTACGCAGAAATAGAAGCCCCACGAAGCGGGGCTCCGTCGAGCATTCATAGCAGTTGGTACTGGTATCTGTGATTAGTGTTACTGGTTTGCGCAAATCTACAGACAAGGATAGAGATAGGAGACGGCGCTGTTGTGCGAGCGAAATCGCGTCAGCCGGCATGACAGACATGGCGTGCGGTCGTGCGGATCGTGTCTCTCCCGCATGTTTGTATAACTATCTCGCTCTCACAAACATGGCGAAGCAAACAATTAAAAATATTGTATGTATTTGCCAGTTAAATAACATTTTTGACTACTTACGAGTGGTACGTGATCCCATGTGTCTATTTTTCTTCCTTGTATTAATTAAACACTGTTTAACTACACAAGACGTCATTTTGATACGGATTTGTTACAAAGATCTGAAATTATCGAGTTGTGTGATCGTCGGCCGTTCCGTGCGTCCAAGACTACGTGCCGTGCGCGACTGAGTGCCAACTACGGGCAATCACTTAGTTGGTCAGGACCAAGCGCTGTGGCAAGTTCCGTATTTTCCCCTTTTGAATACATCAATGATAACATGGTGTAAAAATCATTGGAATCAGTTACTGATTCTTAACAAACTATATTCAGGTTTCGCATATACTAAAAATAATTTACGCATTATACTAACTTTATTTGTATATCTTCTTAGCAATGAATTTTTATAGATTTTTTTTATATGCTGGACTTTAAGGATGGAGTTTGGACGTGTACCATCTTTATATACCCATTTTTTCTTATACTTCTTTTTGCTGTAGGATGTGAGTTAAGGGGTTTGAAGGTTCTGGCCCTAAAGCCCGCCATTTTGTTTTTTTTTCAGAATTAGCTGCACAAGTAAAGTTATTTATTTAGATAGAGGACACTTGGCAAGATTTTTGTATACAAAATTCTTCGAACCCCTTTTGTATGACCGTGCATCTTCTACTTTCTCTAAACATGAGATGTGATGGCTTAGAACAATGAAAGAGGTTCAATTTAGTGTTTCTCTTAACACTCTATGCACTAGCGCAAATTGTCTGATTTCTATAGATAAAATATACATAATAATGAGACCCTTTGCCTATGGCGACTTTTAATAGCGAAACTGCCGTGCGCTTCGTAAATACGCCTGTGTATTGCATATAATTCGTTTCATGTTTGAAACGCCATAGTAGGTACAAAATCAGCGACCGCATCGCAGTGAAGGTCGTGCTGAGAGAGGGTGCTGATACTAAATCATAATTATATGTATAATTATGTATAGACTAGATATTTGGTCAAAATCCTACCGTAAGTATGAAAATTGAGATGACTCTGATAATGTATTTGCTTCTACGAATACTAAATAAACAAAAGGAGTCACTTAAGTTTACTTTATTTGTAATCCATACTTACATCTATCGAAGATTTAACTGTATACATAAAAAATTAATATGTATTATAAAATTGAGGCATTTGTGCTTTCTACAGCTTAATAAATACATAAATAAGCATAAATAATACATGATTGTAATATACATACATAAATTAAACACATTAAATAAATATGATAATTTCCCTTGGCTTATCCCCTACTATCTAGTGCATTCTAAAGTGACTAGTGCTACAATTAAGACTAATACAGCTTTTAATAATGTAAATATGTCTAGTTGACTCACCCCCACTTTACGCAGTAAATCGCCGACTATATTTATGGCGGTTACTCGAGACGATGGTGTCATAGCATTGCCGTTAATTTCACCTGAAATCATAGTGTTCCGATTGTTAATGTTACAACTCAATTAAGCTCTTGAAGCTGCGACACTTAAATGGGACTGGGCCTGCCATGTCCGCCGGAAGACGTCACAGCTGTGCCAAAGGCGTAAAACATATTTTTTTATCTTTAAAAAAGTAACGACTCTGAAGACAAACACAAAACAGTGTAAAATATTTTTTCTTTTGGAAGTCCATGGCTTTGTTTTATTTACCTAATTAACTTTTGCACCTACTTCCGAAATAAGTTATTTTACACGGAAGTCGGTTAAAAATGGCTGCACACTGTGGATGATTTCCTCGTGAATTGACAAGATAAAGTACATCATTGAGAGAAGTGGAAGGAACAGGGGAAGCCTCAGCCCATGAGTGAGGCTCGAGAAACAAAAAAAAATATAATAAATTTTGTTTGTGGAATTCAAGTGCTGTGTGCAGTTTGGCTTTAAGAGGGAAGCGTCTGCATTAAGAGAAAATAACTGATTTTTAAGATAAGAAGGTCAGATGACAAATGCAGTTTTACATAAAACTACTGCATTTAAATGAGTTGTTATTTCAAAATGTCTGACAAAATATATTACATAACATAAAATACATATGTTACTCAACTCATTAATGTTAAGGTGACATAAGGGGTTAATTTGGGGGAAATGACATCCCCTACATCTCACTAATTACCCTGTTTATAAATAATTATATTGACACTTTAAACTTACGTTTTTGTGGTGACATCAGAGAAGTTTGTGTTTCTATCTCAACTTGAGTTCGAGCTGGGTTTGGAATATGTCCATTGACTAATGAGCTATCAATTGTACTGTCATCTCCTGCCTTCGGTTTTGGAACCTTCTCCATTACTCTCAGTTCATGCTTCAGATCTGAAATTATTTTACTAGCTGTTAAACCTCACCTCGTTTGTTCACCTGTTTCTTGGCTCCTTTGGTTGTAGCTTGATGTTTTATAGCCTATAGGTTTAACCCTTTATAATTTGACTATCCAACACAAAAAGAATTTTTCAATTCAGACCTACTGGTCTGAGATCCAGTAGCATGTTCAACCAAACAAACTCTTCATTTTTACAAAAGAAATATAGATATGAGGATTTCTTTTATATCAAGTCAAGAGAGTGTGTTGTTAAGGTTATTACAAGATGTTTGTATATATAAATCATTTATGTTCCACAACTCCCTTACTGATGACCAGTATGTAGATACTAGATACAGCTGATTAAATATGAAAACAAGGCTGATATTTCAAGAGCAAGTATCATCAATGCTCATGTTTTCTCTAAATAAGAAGAGGCCTTTGGCTTTTGGTGAGGCTAGTTTTAAACATGTAGCAACTATGAAATGTAATATATTCATACCTCTGGCTTCATCTGTTGCTCTTTGCAACCTGATCCTCAAATTCTCAACTTCATCCACTTCACTCTCCAGTACAGCATTCCTTTCATATGCTTGATTTAGCATTGATTCAATGCATGACACAGATTCTGATATAACTCTGTAAATAAACATGTGTTAATTCTTTACAACATACTCTCCTCTCTAGAAGTGATGTCATCAATAACACCAAGTATTATTAAGACACAATTTTATAAAAAATCAATTATTGTTACAAGGCTCCTTTAAAACCTTCAAATAATCATAGTTTATTTAATGAATGTACTTGACATGCCCGAGGTTATCTGGAAGGCACAGGTGCAATGAACCTATGCTTAATTTTTGGACATCATCTATATAAGCAGAGAACAGTAACATGATACCTATTTCTTTCTGAATCTAAATCATTACGAGGGTAAGATCAGCCGACATTAACCATAACTAACATTTAAAATTACTAACAAGTTGTAACTGCCATGCAATTCTGTAGTATCTTACATCAAGAATAATAAAAATAAAAGCTTATGTAACCTCTTACCTCTGACCTCTCTCTAAATCATCGTTTTTTTGCTCCAACTCTCTGATGTATATTCCTTGTTTATCTTTATCTATTTTTAATGCTTGCAGTTCATTCTCTAAAGCATTTGTTTCATGCTGACTTCTTTCCAATTTGTTCTGGAAATAGGGAATATTGTAGAGATTTATAAAAATATAGAAAATATCAATGTATTTCATTTTACATACCCTTAACATTTCAATTTCATTTTTCAACCGTTGATTCTGATGTTCCAGATCTCTGTTTTGTTTCTCAACTTGTACTAATGAAGCTTCTAATTCTTTTTCAAGTTGTGCTGAGTTTTCTGTGTATTCATCTAATTCTTGTTGTATATCGATAACCCTAAAAAGCAATCAAGTAATAATTAATCATGATAGTTGTCAAATTAGCAATACAGTTGTTTTCACATTTCTTTCAAGGCCTAGTGATTGTGACTTACTTTTGTTCATAATACTTGGCTTGTTTCTTCCAATACTCAACCGTATCAGAATCTGACTGTCTTGGAGATTCCATGTTTGCAAAAACTACTACTTTCAGTAAAAGAAATTCCAAGGATATCTAACGAATCATAATAAAATAATGTTACAGGGGTTCTATAAACTACTGCACAGATACTATTATTGTTACTTTTTCGTATCGAAGTCGTTGTGATCAATAATTTTCACGTTTTGCTACACATCAGCCGTTAAAACACAAAAACTGACACAACTTCGTCGTCAAAAAACCCAAAACAGTAAAATCCAATGAAATTAAAATGGCTGCGAAAAGACAATGACAACTAACATGAAAAAAAAGAAATGTCACTTATTACTAGAATTGAATACAGGGATTTTTACTCGTGAAAATGGCCAAACCTGGCTGAGAACAAAATATCAGACGCGTCCGTAAGCCCAAAATCGCACGAGCGAGCGCTTAAAAAGCGTTGCTTGCGGTAAAACTTTTTTTAAGCGCTGACGATTTGATTGTTCATAAAATCACTCTTGCCCCTTGCCCCGACAACGTATCTCGCTTCAACAAGACGTCAAAAAAGTTTCCAATTGTTTCACATACTGGAAAAAGGTTTTGTAGAAAAATAGGAATATATTTATTTATTAAAACTTCATGCACAAATATGTACAAAGGCGGACTTTATGCCATAGGCATTCTCTACCAGTCTACCTTAGGGTGATAGATATATTCGTCTGTGATGCTGAGGGAGCTCGTGGCGTGGCGCACTGATTCGCCGGCGCTTTTTTAGCGCTTGTGTGACTAATAACATGAAGTATCGGGTTTTTAACGCCCAGCGCCCAGTGCTGAAAGTACAATAATGCGCGATAAAATAATGTCTTCAGTAATGAATAGGAAAGAGAAAGATGCTCCTACGATTATTTTTATGTAGGACTAGAGTATTTTTTTTTTGCGTGGTAAAATCATCAAATATGCATCAAATGAGTCCTTCCACCCAGGGCAGGGCGGGAGGGACTGTCAGACTCGTACTGACTAAAATCCACGGTGTCCTTCAATAGCCCTTTGTGTTCCGGGGTCACGGTAATGAGATAAGTCCCGCGACCAGGACTAGAGTATAAGGAAATTTTAAGCAGATATTGCTCAGTCCAAGCCAAGCTTTATATATCAAAGGTAGATATAAAAGTGTAGCATGCATGCTGATGCACGCACGGCATGCATGAAAGCACGACTCTATAATTTCTATTGTCTTTGATTTTAAAAACCAAAAAAAAATGTCTTTGATTTTGCTTGACAGCTCGACAGCTCACTCAGCTGACAAATTGACATGAAAAGCCCCTCAAGAATAAAATAGATAGAAGTAAATAAAACGCTTTTACATGTAATAAGTGAAAATTATTATGAATTTTCCATTCAACTCACTTAGTATTGTTAGTGCCAACTTATTTTACTCAGTCCTTTTGCAATGCTGTGTTATCGATGATAGAATTTCAATATCGTTATTGTTTTTGAATGACGTGTAATGTTTCCTACGGCGGACGCTGAAGATATTTCGCAGGTCACGTCATTAACAACAAAGTCAAGTGCTGCTAGCGATGCCCAAAACTCGGCTGAAATTACTCAAGTCGCAACACAACCGAGCACCAGAGAGTTAACACTCAACATGTTGATCAAAGAGATGTTATTCTGTTTGGCCCTGGCTTTAACCACGTACGGGGCCCTACATAATTCGTAAGTATTGCGTTTATTTATTTACCTACTTACAAACACCTGTTCCTACCTTAATACAGATTATGCATAGGTTGTACTACTAATAAGCTATTATTTTTAAAAGTTTAATTATTACTAAATGATAGTGTAGATTAGGTTTCTGTCTATTTTGAAATATTAAAGTTAACATTTTTTATGATAAAGTGTGGGACATAATTAAATAATGAAATTTGCATCACTATAATTTAAAATTTGTAAACAGCATTATGTTGCCCCAAAAATAAAACTAATTGGCAATTTCTTTAAAATGAATATATTATGTTTACAGACCAACAAAGATTTCCAAACACCCACAAGCCATAAGGTTCTTCAAACCAGACTCAGTAGTCCAGGATTGGTACCGAGGCCAGCTCAACAATGTCCTGACCAGTGTCAACCGTGTAGATGTATCATTTGTCATGTACTATGCACCATGGGATGCGGAATCTCAGTATGTAAGAGGAGAGTTTGAGAAAGCTGCTCATATTCTTAAAGATCGTGTGAGTATTAATGATTATTATTACCATCTTTTGTATGTCAGTTTGTAATTTTTGTTTGTTTATTCTCGCAGGGTAAACAATATTAGTTGACAGATATTTTGCAGTCTCACTTACTTGAAATTAGCATCTAAATTCTTGTCATTGGTAGAATCGAAATCAACTTGCCATTTACCAAAACATAGTAGCATGTAAATTGAGTTGAGTTGAAACTTTTAAAGAATAGACATATAGAATTTTACTGTTTGTACCATTGTGTTATTATTTTTGAATGTTTCAGAAGCTTATATAATTATGTTATGCATTGTTAAAACGTTGCTAGAACATTATCAATGATTAAAGTATTTATGCTATTGCTTTTAAGTGTCAGTTATCTACTGCTGATAACATATTATTTAAAACACACACACAGTCACATTTTATAGTATTTATGCTTGACTATTGTTTAACCGAAACATTATTTTTAAGTCATGGACAATGCAGACTGCATTGTTATACAATTTTCAAAATTAGAGAAAAATAGTTATTAGTCTGTAGGTAGATTACCCCTTAGTCCAAACTAGCTCTTTATTATCTATTATATAATAATATAAGAACACCACCTGTCCTGGGAAGTGTGGATCAAATTGAAAAGTGACATGAGAGAGGTTATTTCCAATCTTTTACCTCCAAGATAATTATACGGTACTATTTTATACAACTAAAAAGTTATGCCGCACACAGGACAGATTGGAAGGTTATGGGGAGACCTTTGCCCAGCAGTGGGACAACATAGGTTAATAAAAAAAAAGTTATGACCACATTTTGTGTACACACAACTACACATCAAACTATACAAAACAGTTTTAGCTGATCATTTATTGCGCGAAAAGATCCATGAAAGCGAGGCCAAGATTAACTGGTTGTGCATAGCTTGATGTGTAGCCATGTGTACCTACAGATAGGCAACAAACGCCTATTGCAATTAAATTCTCTAACTTTAAAACTAATTGGAATGTCCAAATGATTAATACCTCTAAAGTGGTCAACTTTCGCTACTGTAACATGTGGATGTGATCTATTAATTTAACACCTGTAGTAATCTGTGCCTGTAGTATGTACTACAGGTGTTAAATTAATGGATCACATTCGAAACACAATACTGCGCTCCATAATGTCGCGGCAGGCAGCTTATGAGATAGGATCCGTCTGTACTGGAAGGAGGAAGCACGGGCTCGCGAGAAGTGAAAAGAGTGGATGAAGGTCTTTGCCCGGGAGCGGGATGTGCAGGCTAACAAAAAAAAAATTGTTCACAAAAAATATGATAAGAATTTAGGTTGAAAATTTTCTAGGTTACAAAAAGCTAAGAGATGTTCTGTTTCAGGTTCTGTTTTCTGCAATAAATTGTTGGAATCCAGGAAGTGAATGTAGATTACACAATAATAAAATATCATCATGGCCTATTTTAATGGCATATACAACCATATCAACAGGAATACTGTACTATGGTAGGTATACAATTGATTGTCCTATAATATCAAACAAGCAATTACTTACTATTTTGAATGTGTCCACAATAAAGTTGAAATTTAACCCACAGAAAAAAACTCTACTGGTTTAAAATATGTCATATTATGCTTTAACTCAGTTTATAGGTGTACTAGATTTCATTAAAATCTGTTTAGATGCAAAGATGTTTGTGCTCTTTCAGGTCCTCGAGATGCACACAGTATGGTCAACTTTTTAGAATTAATGATGAAGCCTTTAAGAAGAGTTTCTTCCTCAGAGGATCTCGTCAATTTACTCTCGCGTTGTGATGTGGGTACATAACTTATTTTGAATACTTTTTGAAACTGTAGTTCATTGCTGCTTTTGGCTTAAGAGCAGGAAATGAATTCGGCCACGTATTATTCGTAATTCGGCCTCCTCCTTTTTAGAAGTCACTTAAAAATTAGGAAAGATGAAAAATAAGAGGCTAAATGAATGATATTCGATAAAATATAGGTACTTATTATTATGTTCAATATTGCATGAATAGTGATTATTTGCTTTTCTTTTGTTTTTCAAAGTATTTGCATTGCAGGCCGTAGCAGTTGGATACACACCGCTAACAGACACTTCAAAGTATTACAATATTTGGTACACGGTCGCGTTGAAGTCGAGAGAGGCAGATATTCTTGGGGAAATATGCTTCGCGGCTGTGACATCAGAGGAGCTAGCGGCTGAACTGGGCGTGGAGAGTGTGCCTAATGCTCGTCTCATGTTGTGGAATGATACTAAGGTTATTATGTAATATCGTAACGTTTTTTTTTTGGGCTTTATACAAATCCAAAAAGACCCAGTCAACTTAACCACATGTTATGACATGTATTATTAGGGTTGCCATTCGTCCGGGTTTCCCCGGATTTGTCCTAGTTTAGAGGGCATCCGGGGAGCGTCTGGAGGGGGCTTCATTTGTAGTCCGGGTTTAAAAATTTAAAGTCTTGGGCCGCCCGCCTCACACGCACACTTCACTGTCGTCGTCCCCCCTCCTGACGCAGTTGCCACGGTGCGCACTTCGACTCATTCCGGGTTCTGGGCAATCCGGGGTTTTCACGCGTCTTGTCCTGGCTTCCAAATTTTAGAGATGGCAACTCTACGTATTATTAGTATTATGAAAGGTTTTATCTTTGAATCTGCATTATGTAGAGGTGTGCCGACTAGTTAGTAAAATCGACCATAATTATCATGCATTCATAGTGCAGTCGATCGGCCAAGCGCCGATCAAATGTCTGGCTGATTTATTTCTAGCATGCACAAAAATAGATGTCCCGTTTTCCTTGTAAGTATCCAGTCAACGTTTTCGTACCATAAACAGGAAAATATGTTTAATCTATGAATATTGATAAAATTAATTATATTTTTACAACAGGAATACATATCACGAGACGGTGACCTTCAAGCATGGAATCATTCTTCCCTAATTCACTGGGTTTTAGACAACTTCTCCCAACCAGTTGCAAGAATAATGCCTCTATGGAGAAAAGCCTTTAATTTTGAGAGATATGTCGATGGTAATCCCATATTAATACTCTTTACACCACTCAATCCTTTGTACGAACAACTGCCGTCATACGCTTTGGTAAGTTTTTTAGATAATTATGCTAATCTTGTATTTGACTAGTAACCAGTTATGCCAATTTAACGGCGATAGGTATTTGCATATTTACGCGGTGTTGCTTTAAAAGCGCCAAGTTATCCGTATTATAGCTGAAGAGCTCGGCGATTTTTTGCAAACGTGCTTGAGGCACGCTGAAAACTTTCTAAATACTTCTTCAATAATCCCTAAAGATGGAAATGCAGACCTGGCTGAAAGAAACTGGTTTTGAACGAAGCCAGACATATTAAGATGCGATTTTTTTGGTCCCAAAAAAAGTGTTTTAGGCATTTTGTCTCATAAGCCATTAGCAAATGGCTTTGGAACAGTGCCACGATTATTGTGAGTCTCATAAAGAAAATAAAAACAGAAGAAGTTGTTATGAAAAGGTCATATTTTTTTAAACGAAATAAAAATTAATGACTCAAAGGCTTGTGGCACTTGTCTCAATGTGATATTGACCAAAACGATGTCAAATTAGTCACACATTTATGTTTATTTGAACAAGGATATTAAAATACCTATATTCAACTGTACTCAACAAAAACGTACATAACCAGCGGCTTTATTTCCTAGCAGTAAGAGCGATTTTCAAGGTTCAAGTTTTATACATAAATGTGCGGTAGACCGTGCCACGGTGCTACCAGTAATCGCCACCAAACCAACATTCTTTTCTAAAAATAAATTTGACCAACGCAGTAACGCTACGAATTTCTCTCACATTGTGATTGCGTTTATATACATTTAAACTCACATACACAAACAGCCAGGCAACCCGGAACAACCACCCTGTATCTTCTATTATATAAAAATCAATTGCTGTTCGTTAGTCTCGCTAAAACTCGAGAACGGCTGGACGGATTTGGCTAATTTTGGTTTTGATTTATTTGTGGAAGTCCAGGGAAGGTTTAAAAGGTGAGGTGGTACGAAGTTTGCCCGGTCAGCTAGTAGCCATATAAATATTTGTTCCATGCGGACATAGAACCCACGAAATGCAGCGCAGCCCAGCATCCAATCGCTCATCCATTCCATCTAAATTCTTTCAGTTACGTGAAGTAGCGATGGAATACTACAATTGTAAAAACAAGGATAGCTACCAATGGACTTCGGAATTAGTGAAATTACAACAAGTTCAGCGACTCCTCTATCAACAAAAAAACTACACGAAATTCTGTAACGAATTCAAATTCAAGAAACCTATTACAAAACAAAGTCGTTTTTACAAAAAGGAGGTAGAATCACGAAATAATAAGTATCCTTGGTATAACACCACACATAAGAATAATAAGAATGGAGTTTTCAATGCTCTTTTGAAAAGAGGTTTTACTGCGTCAAAAGCTATTGAAAGTTTAGAGGAGAGTTCTCAGTTGCTTGCGTCGTTGGATTGGTTGCAAGAATGTAGTATGAAGGTGTTGCCGGCTGAAAGGAGTTTCTATGAACACTATGAACAATGTCAGTCATTTGAGGAGAACTTTATTCACGAACAGGAAGAAACTTCTGAAGCGGAGGAGTAAGTAGAACTTTGATAGTACTTCTGTAAGTTATTTAAAATATAAGAGAAATATATATAATATAAGTTTGCATTCACGGTGACAAAGTAAGAATTTTTAATGACTTTGTAAGAAAAATTATTTAATTAAAATGATTTATGTGTTATCAATTTTATTATTTTACAACGATGACGACGAAAAACAATGCTGCGCCATAGAATTTTTTTTAACAATCAATATAACAAGATAATATGATTAGTTTGATTATTTTGTTATTGGCTTTTAGCAAAAAATCAATTTTACGTTTAAACTTAGAATATAATAAATTGCTGCGATGTCGCCATATCTTTCCCCTGAAAAAATGTGAAGGGAGAAATCAGGAGAGAAAAGATCTGAAAGATTATTTCATTTTAAATCCAATATACAGCTACCTACAAAGTTTAATATTTGCTATGCTATTATTAGCGAGACGAGACACAACCACATTTTTTTTTAAGTTTGGTAACTAGTGTTTCGTAGAAATTATACATAGAACGCTATCTTCTGTGATCCTTACATACTGCTTTTACTTGATAATTATATACTTTTATTTCAGAATAGAAACTACAATGCTACCATACGAAGATGATCCACTTTCGCCAGAGAATCTCCTACAAGATAGTGTCAAACATTTTTGTAAGGTGTATCGATTCGCCCAGGAATGGGGATCTCCGATCTACCCTTCGGGACAGCCGAACATCGACGAACGACGCACGAATGTAACACATATTGATGGGCTGTCTTGTGAGAGCAACTTTAGTTTACACATGATTGCAGTGGACAGCAAGAGGAACCATCACTTCGCTGAGTCACTCGGTATAGATATAACAAATAAGAAGGATATGACTGCTGTCGTGATATTGGATAGTAAGGTAAATGATAATCACAGCTTCCTCCTCCTCCCAGTTCCGTTTTACCCTTTGGGTACGAAACCTTAAAAATGGGCAAATGCACATTCAACTTTACTGTCTAAAAAGTTGTCAGAGAACATTTTCGAAATATCTTATCAAAAATAAGATAATTGGAAATCTCTGTTTCTATGTAAAGGATAAAATCGGTCTATTTAAGCTGTAACACTATTTATCGAAAATTATTTAAAATGATGTCCAATCACGGGCAGTCGCAAACACCACAGAACCACAGATCAAGATTTATATACACTATTAATTTCGCGGTAACATATCTCGGTGTTTTTCATCACTTCTGGCTTGGGTATGGGGACACATTTTTACGGTCAGTTCACACCGAGACGCGACGCGAAGCGACGTGACGCAACGATACTTCAAATGTGTATTTTTTCTTGTCGTAAATAAGGTTAGATTTTGAGTCACTATTAAAACGCAGCGCGGCGTCGCTCTGCGCCGCGCCGTGTTGTGACAGGTGTATCTTTTCGTGTAGGAAATAGAGTTCGATTTTGAATAGCTCTATTGAAATGTGCGCGCAGCGTCACGTTTCGGCCTGAGCCGACCCTTACAGTCACACATAAATTATGTACTTATTTAATAACATTTCCGCAGCACGAAAGCCAATACTTATTGTCAGCGGACTATAATGCGAAGTCAATAAGGGAGTTTATAGCGAACTTTACCAACAAGAATCTGAAGCGATCGCTGCGCTCGCACGTATATGAAACTGCGCATACGCACTACTTCGGGTCAGATGGCCCGTCGGAACAGATGGGCATCAACCAGAACTCCGTGTATATTGAAGACCTCACTTCAAGAAGTTTCAGAAGAATGGTGAAAACGCCGGGCACTGTGAGTCTTTTGTATTGCCCTTGTTTATCTTGCCCTTGAGCATCTTCCAAATAGCTTTAGGGTGGGTTCATATCTGACGGAACATCCGTCGCGTATTGTCGGTCGCGGAACGCCAGAACACACAAATGTATAGAAAAACACTTGACCGTTCTCACTTGACGCACAAACGGATCATCCGTTGAGTGTGAACGGTCAATTGTTTGTATGAACCCACCCTTATATAGCCCGTGCGAAGCCCATAATTCTTAAGCAGTTCAGACTGCTACTACTTCCATTAAGTGTTCAAAGAGGGCGCAGATTTTATGAAGCTTGTGGATGCGGTTACAGATACCGGCACGGTTCTTGAGCGCTCGGCGTAAGAGTGGGGATCGCTTTGCGCATCGTACACTTATCGACACATGAAACGCACAATAAAACAAATAAAACGCACAAAACAACGAATCCCGAGTAGCGGCTATGACACGATGCGCTACGGCACGCTACGCGTGCCAATCACTACACTTTCCCCGCCCCTGTTTCTCTCTTCATCTACCAAAGAGACCTAATAACTCACTTCTGCGCAGGTGAAGGTCAGCGCTCAAGATCCATGCCGCTATTTGTACCTAGTTTACTAAACGTCACAACCGGTAACACCGTGTGTGTTTTATTTTATGTTATGTGAACAACAATATTTTTAGTAGTTACGTATATTCCTCTAGATGACGCTGGTAGCGGTATGCGGCGGCGCGTGCAGTGCGCTGACTACGCGCGCTCTGTCCGCGGCGCGGCGCCTGCTGTGGGCGTGCGGCCTGCGTCTGCGCGTGGCGCGGCTGGACGCGCTGCGACACGACCTGCCCTGGCACTACACCGTGCACCACTACCCCACGCTGCTCGTGTTCCCGGCTCACAGGTAACTAAGGGAGCTTACTGCTGTGGGCGTGCGGCCTGCGCCTGCGCGTGGCGCGGCTGGACGCGCTGCGACACGACCTGCCCTGGCACTACACCGTGCACCACTACCCCACGCTGCTCGTGTTCCCGGCTCACAGGTAACTAAGGGAGCTTACTGCTGTGGGCGTGCGGCCTGCGCCTGCGCGTGGCGCGGCTGGACGCGCTGCGACACGACCTGCCCTGGCACTACACCGTGCACCACTACCCCACGCTGCTCGTGTTCCCGGCGCTGCGTTTGCCGCTGCAGTGGGCCACGTTGAGGCGACCGCGTGTCGCGTCTTAGCCTGTAATATGCTCTAGCGCACGCCGGACGCGGCAACGTGGCGCCCCATTCATTTTGTGTTATTGTTTCTCCTTCTCATCGCAGACGCAAGACGCGTCGCGCTAGCGTGGCCTACGATTAAGACGATTACCTGCCCCAGGTATGTGGTGACGCTAGTTAATCCATTTGGGGATTAAGGTGAGGTGTCGATGTGAATACGGTTTGTTTCCTCCTTACATATCTTGTCTGTCACCACAGATTACTACAGATGGGTCACAACGCGGTGTAGATATGAAACGGCACGCACACACGCGCACATCGGCCACGGTGCCGGCCGCCCGTCTCGCACGCGTTCCGTGTCTTAATATTTTTGAGGTGTGTCCAAATAAAACGCGGCATTCGAGCGCGGCAGCCGCGCGCGGCTAGCCGCGCTATGATTGGATGACAGCCGCGCGCGGCAGCCGCGAGCTACCTGCCGCGTACGGCGATCGTCGCGAACGGTTTAGTGTCGGTTCGCAAATGGTTGTGTGTGGACGGACGTATTTTATTAAGTAAAATGGATAACGAAACAGTACTACGTCTTATTGAAATATATGGCTCCCATAGTCCATTATGGGATCATAGACGTAAAGAATATCACAATAATAACGTGAGAGAAGATCTATGGGATGAAATAGCATAAAAATTCGTACAACCAAAAGCAGCTTTAAAACTAAAAATGAAAAGTCTTTTGAGTTCTTATAGAAGGGAGAGAAACAGAGAAAAAACAAGTAATGTCACTGGTTGCGGTAAGTTTAATCTTATTACATTTTTTAACAGTAGGTTAGTACCTGCTTTTTTTTAAGGCGTTAAAATCATCAAATGACATCTTCCGCTCTAGGGTGAAGCGGGAGGGTGTGTCATCCTTTTACTGACTAAACAATCGCCTGTGACCTTCAGTAGCCTTTTGCGTTCTGAGACCAGGGACATCCTTTTCAGACTTACCCCATGGCCCCAGCTGCAGGCGGCCCAGTTACGGCGTGCGTAAGTGTTGGTATTTATCGCTGTGGATTGCCGAGTCGCCGAGTGAAGGCCTGCGCGAGGGTTAGTTAGTTATAAAAGTAGTGCGGAGTAAATAAGACACAAGATGAGCTTACGTTTCAGTTATTTTAATAATGTTCTTTTTTCTTTTGCAGGTAGAAACAAATCATATAAGTCTAAATGGTTTGCTTATGAAGCATTCAGTTTTTTACATGACAGGAATAACCCTATTGATACAGTGGTAAGTAACTAACATTCGGTCGAGTAGTTTCTTTCGTGTCTATTATATCAAACAAACAAATATTTCTTCTTTTTAATATTAGTTTAGATGTAACGGCCATAGTATACATACAGCCCGCATTCTACAAAATCTATGAAATCAGATAATGCTAAAGAGCCGTTTGTTTACGTTACGATGATTTTGGCCATCTTTAACCTAAGGTTATGTAATTATTTAATATCTTTCTTGCCAATCAATTGATCCGTTAGTCATAAAATGTCTTGACAAAAAAATACGAATATCAGAAGGAGTGGTAATACATTGATTTGGTGTAAAGGTAGCTGCTTCATTCGCTAAATTATTAGATTTTTTTAATAAAGAGTCTCTGCGAAGAAAGTTATGCAAGTGAACAGTAGCTAGAACTATGGTTTTGGCTGACTTTGGGCTTAAAATCATTGTACTTCTCAAAACTCTAAATTTTGCTGACAAGATTCCAAAAGCATTTTCTACTACTCGGCGTGCCCTTGATAGTCTATAGTTGAAAATCCTTTCTTTTGACCCTTTTGGATGAATTCCTGCAAATGGTGTCATCAAATGTGTGCTTAATGCAAATGCTTGATCTCCTAATATTACATATGGTATGTTATTTGTGTAGGGTATTTGTAAAATTTCTGGTGCTGGTAAATTAAGTTGATTATTTTCTAGCTTTCGATATAATTCGGAATGTTTATAAACTCCTCCGTCTGAAATTCGACCTTGGCATCCTACGTTAACATACATAAAATTGTAGTTTGAGTCTATTTTTCCTCGAAGTCTTGCGATACTGCCTTCCAATCTTGCTCTGATACCGGTAGCTGAAAAAAAAATTAATAACGGTTTATTTATTTTGTTATTTTTGTTTCAGGATTGTGGCTCACCCTCAGAGCCAGGTAATACAGAACAAGCTATTCCGGAACAAGGCATTTCAGAACAAGGTATTTCAGAACAAGGCACTTCGGAACCAGGAACTTCATTACG
Source organism: Agrotis exclamationis (assembly GCA_950005045.1). Classification (NCBI taxonomy): domain Eukaryota; kingdom Metazoa; phylum Arthropoda; class Insecta; order Lepidoptera; family Noctuidae; genus Agrotis; species Agrotis exclamationis. The sequence goes on from OX465419.1 coordinate 12,362,130, forward strand.
AGGCACTCGAGACCAAAATACTAATACCAAGAAGTCAAGAAAAGAAAAGCCAGTCAATAAGAGGACATACCAAGAATCAGAGTATGATGCTGAAAATCAAATGATAGAAGAAGCATTAGAAATAATGCGAAAACAAAATGACAGTAATAATAATGATCCTTACGTTGCTTTTGGCATGCACGTAGCAGCCGAACTAAGAAAATATGATGCCGCTATGTTTACGAGAGTTAAACATTCAATAAATACTGTATTATACGAAGCTGATATGGAGCGCCTCAATCAATCATCAGCACAAGAATATAATGCTGAAAACAGACGAGGATATTTCACTTCACAGTTTACCGATCTTGACTCATCATCATCTAGTAACATGGATACTGGCCTTACACAATTGATTCATGATTTGGACACGGATTTAGATTAATATTGTGAATTAGTTGAGAGCAACTGTGATTTATGAATGATGATTGTGATGTTTTTTGATTACTGCTTAATTATGAACAATCTGTAGTTTAAAATTTTTCACCAAATAATAAAAATAATTTAATTAATGAAGTTCATATTTACCTGTACCATGTCCTTAAGAGCTCTCACTATGGCATCGCACACTTCTGGAATTATTGTTGATATTGTTTGCTTTAATACGTGAAATGTGTATTGTAGGCTGGCATAGGAGTCTCCTGTAGCCAAATATCGTAACGTTATTGCAAGTCTCTCCTTCGACGTTATTGCCGTTCGCCAGTGAGTATCCATTTTTTTAATAAATGGTTCTACCAATGTATGTATGTGTTCGAATTCTTCCAAAGATAATCTTAAAAACTGTGGCGCTCGGTAGTTGATTTCGTGATAGATCACTTCCAGATTCTTTGTCCTCTGTTGTAAGAGTGGTCGCATCCAAAACTGCCTTTTTTTAGTACACTTTCTTCTATTCCTTCTTCTACGTAATTTACGAATAATAAGCAGAGCAACAACACACGCGGCCGCTTTCATTGTGGTTTAAATACGAAATAAAGTGCGCGGCGTGTCTCGGAAATGCCGCGCAACACTGCCGCGCAGAAGGTCTAAACAAGTTGCGCGGCAAATTTGTGTCCCACGAATGCCGCGCGTACCTGCCGCGCACCTTGCACGCCGTGTTTGGACACACCTTTACGTTTACGTATGTGAAACAGAAAATAACCAAAATAAAAAGTAGTACTAGGTACTGCGTGAAGTGATATTATGTACTCTGTGAAATAACTTTATATATTTTAGTTATAAAATATAAGGAAAAGCAAATACTACATAGCTTTTGGTTGCTTAAACGATAACAATGATAAGAGCCCCACGTTTCATACACTACCGCGTGACGTTGAAAGGTAAGGAAAAAAAGTAAAAATATCGAAAGTTTATGAAAAGTGTTATTCCTAAATATTATGTTTATGAATCAAGTTTGGAAATGTGTCGAGATACTCGGGGGGGCATGTGAGCCTATTAGACGACCAAGATAAATAGACGAATATCAAACCTGACATCACTCTCACTCGCGCAATGCGCAACATCGCTCGGTAGAAAGTAGAAAGATGTTTGCGTTGTTGTTTACTCACGTTCAAACTCAGAAAAGGCCCACTACGCATTCAAGGTCAGCGATCGTAATTCGTTGTGTGACTTTTTTACCATTTACAAAGACTCGCAGCGCAGGACCTGTGACGAAGGGAGGGCGATCTGAGATCGTTGAATCGAAGAATCGATTTTTGGAGCCAAAAAGATCGTTTTTTTTAATCTATATAGAGTACTGAATGGATTCAGTGAATCGATACTTCACCCTTGAAAATCGACTTTCGATTTTATTTTATTTTTTGCTATAAATAAAAAAACAATTAATTAAATGTACCCATATTATAAGAGTGCTGCCGGTTAAAGGGTTAATTATTCAAAAACTCGCGAGATGGCTGTGTTTGGAATCCTTCGCCTCTCTATAATAAAAAAAAGTAACGTTTGTTTGTAATCTTTGACTTTTTTCTTGTATTCTGTGACATTTATTGAATCTGTGCGTGTGACCGAATTACAATACTGATTTTTATGTAGTGTTTGTTGCAGAAGAATAACTAATTGTAAACCAAAACATTTAATAAAGCCTATAAACAATAAAACCTAACAATTCAAATAATTTTAAATAATATTATTTTTTGTTTTTGTAAGATGAAATGTTTAAAAATATTACAATAATAGGTAGAAATGATAATATAATGATATATTATATTTATTTATTTAATGTAAGGTGCCGTTGCCGTTGGTACGATGTATTAACATTCTGTGCTACCAATCGATAATGTATGTAGTGTGTAGTAACGAAACTAAAAAGATATAGGCTGATGATAAAAAAAAAAACCCTAAAGAACATTTATATTAATAGTGTAATTTAACAAATGCAAAAAATACACCTACCTACCTAACGCTGCCCCCTAAACCCGTAAGTCGCAACCCTATTGAGCTTCACGAACAGCAACATTGTAATGTTGTTAGCGTCAGATAAACAAAAATTAACTCTCGCGCGTAACCATTCAGTACATTTTTGCTTGCGCGTGGGAAGTTTAGGCTATTATAAAAGTACGTGGGCGATGCCGATGCTAGTAAAAATGTACTTTATTCTCTCGATCATAGATTTTACATTTGTTTGACTGTTTTTGGGAAGTGACTCAACTGTAGTAAACTGTGCTATCACTTAGTTAAGGTAGAAAGTATACGGATCAGTTAATTTGTAACTTAACATCTCAATATTGTACCTACTTTCTGTACAAATAAATAATTACTTATTCTATTCTTACTTACGACAAAAATGAAAACACTTATCAATACAATTTTCTGTATACAAAAAGAAAGCAAAGTCGGTCTAATTTTTTTTGGAGTTTGTGGCGTAACAACTAAGAGTTATTGAATCAATTTTACTTTAAGCTTTTATCCTGATCTGAAAAAGAAAACACTGTGGATAGTGCTGTCACTTTCGCAAAGTGTGACAATGTTCGTTTAGTTAACTGTCAATAAAAAAGATCTCGAAGCCACCGCCGCATTCGTGCTAAGCTCCGCCCATCGAAGTACGATTATGTTTCAACCTACGGCCTTATGTCATGTTCAGGGTGGGTATTACAACGTCTTAAAACCAGGCTTATTCCAGTGAGTGAACGAGATGGCGCTAGACGACTTGTATAGTTCTGTCACTCTCACTCGCCGGAACAGGCCTGGTTTTAAGACATTGTAATACCCCCCCAGCAAGACCTCTTGCTGAACAAAGCAGACGACGAGTTACTTTTTAGAAATGCCTTAACTTATTGTTTGTTACCATAACTGCGAACGGAGGACTCGTGGCTAAATAATTACAACCGCACAGGCCGATCTTCCGGGTTAAACCGCGCTTGCCGAGGTTGGTCTGTGGATGGGTGACCATCTGTCATAGCGAGTTTCCTCCGTGGCTCGGAAAGCACGTGAAGTTGTTGGTCCCGGCTGTCATTTGTAGATCTTTGACAGTCGTTACTGTTAGTCAGAAGCTTATAAGTCTGACAACCAGTCTTACCATGGGGTATCGTATTACCCAGTTACCGGGTTGTGGAGGTCTGATAGGTAGTCGCTCCATGTAAAATACTGATATTCATCTGGTTCGACTGGAAGCAGACCCCAATATAACTTTCTTTTTAATTATTACAGACGCGGTGAAGCAGACAGCCAGTCGTACCCGGGCGAACAGCGCGTGACGTCAGCGGGTGCGGTGGCGCTGGCGCTGCGCTCGCTGGGCGCGCCACAACACCTGCGCGTGCGCCTGGCGCTGTGCGCGGCCGTGCAGGTACACGCCTCGTTTTATTTGCTTTGGCCGATCGAAATGGACCAGTTGATATTGATCGCCTCCGAAAACATTACTATAATGATTAACCTTTTAAGCGCTCGTGCCCCTAGCGCCCGGCTAAGAATCGGTGAAATAAAAGCTCCTCTCTTTCTGCTCCTCTTAAGTTCCGAATTATAATATATCATGGTGTACAATAAAAAGTAGGTATTCTATCTGTCTATCTACATAAATAGAGAGATATAGAATATAATTTCAGCTCTTGCGTCTAGATTGAAGAGCCACACTAAAACTATTGTATTTTCTTTGATTTTAGCGCTACAGTAGCCAAATTTATAGACAATAATATGCACAATTGCTGCTAAATGCTGCAAAAGTTTCAACAATGTGCATCTATTACTTACCGAGATCCAAGGTGGCTCCTCAATTCAAACGTTTAGATTGAGGAGCCACTTTTGCATTAATATAACTAGTGATATATTTTGCTGCTAAATCTAGAATTTGTGCTGCTAAATCAGCTACATTGCTGCTAAATAACGGTGAAATCAGATTTTAAAAATCTAATGTGGCTCCTCAATCCTGACGTACATAGAATATATGCAATAAAACAACAAAAATCGTGAATATTCTCTGTCGCATAAATACGACACGGGCAGTAGGGCACGAAAATATTTGTCGCATATATACGACTCGCGAGGTTAAAAGACTTAGGCCCGGTATCCACCACAGTGGAGAGGAGAGGAGATGTGTTTGAATAACCAATCAGAAATCCACATCACCTCTCTGCTTAGTTTCGGTGGAAATCTGATTGGTAATTCAAACACATCTCCTCTCCTCTCCACTTTGGTGGATACCGGGCCTTACCTTAGAGTTTCTTGCCGGTTTCTTCCCTTAGATATCGACCCATTCGAACCGTGCACCTTCTTTTTTGACTAAGTGCCGATTGTGCTTAGTGCCAGTTACGTTGACGCTATAGTATTATTTAACCGCGTTTGGTGCTCTCATTGGTTGAGAGTTCTCACGTCTTTGAAGCGGGCCAATAAGAGCGCCAAACGCGGTATAATGTTACTATCGCGTCTACTTAAAAAAAACTCGCACTAAGCACACATGTAAGCTTATGTGAAATAAGACATTTTGATTTTGATGAATATGATAAATATCAACAAACTAGTTACAGCTGTTCCCAATGTTAAAACTATCTATGGTTTGGCCTTTTTTTTTTTGTTTTTTTTTTTTACTAGAGATATAAAATCTTTATCTATGTTTATCTCTTACAGATTGAAATAGTTTTACTTTCTTTAATATGGCAAACCTGAGATAGTTCGAATATTGGGAGCGGCCGTTTATTGCAATTAACAATCTGGCTATCGTTTCAAGAAGTCTTGAACCTCGAAAAAACAAGTAATTTTAGTTCCTCTGGCTAACCGTCCATGAGAGAGTAGATTTCGTTATTATCTGTTACAATAATTCTATGTTTCTCTCACAGGGTCACACCGAAAAGAAGACATGTTTAAAAGACATAAAAGAGCATGTGACAACAGTCATCGGAAGGAACCTCAAATACTGGCGACAGATTGAAGACAGAGAGCTTAAAGAAGCCTTATTTAAAAGACTGCAACACTTACACACACTTGCGTTGGACTTAAGTTTATTCCATATAACTGACCTTAGTTCAAATAGTGTCAAACAGACATCACTATCGAGTACCCTTAGTTTATTAGAGAAAAACTGGGACCTAGACTCAGTTTTAAGAAAAAATGTCACATCACTACGAAAAAGAAGTTGATATTAGATTTAACTTTGTAAATAGTGTACATTGCTCATATAGAAATATGTAACTATGTTATTTATTTTTGAAGCCGGAAGTACTATTAAACGTTGAAAACAAAGGTATTTTACTCGTTTTTTTATCTTGTTATTCTATGAATATGTTATGCTGATATTTTGATAAATAAGTCTAATAAAGTTTTATTTGTTTAAAAGTAAGACTGACTATAATTTATATTAATCTATTTATTTAGTATAAATGAATAATTATACCTTTTGGCCCTCGTCTGCTGGTTTTGGCGAGCATCTGTGAAAAGTACTAAGATGCTATAACGATGGCTGCGGATGGCCACTAGATTCATGTGCTCAATTTGATTGAATCTCAATATAAAAGAAAACCATTGCCATGTACAATTATTTTTTTAAATTCCTCTCAGATTCACGTGCATTTAGATAGAGGGTCCATTTTTTTGGCGAAAGAAAAGTTAAAAAATCTTATTGAAATTAATTTATTCAGTCATTGTCGCTACATCTTGTATTCAAAACTCGACATCTCTTCCGAAGAAAGATAGCGTGTTCTGTTTGGTACTGCTTCGCCAACCTCGTACCAAACTGAGTATCGTTGCAATTGACTTATTTACGTACACATCTGGCAATTGAAGAGCAAATAGTATTAGTAGCATCCTTATATTATAAACTGTCCAAATTCTGTGTTCAAAACAAAACGTAACGGATTTAGTGAAGCCACTTTTTTATTAATGTGTGAGTGAGCGCCACTTACACTTGTGTGTGTGTGTGTGTTATTCTTGGAGATGCTCACTTGTTTCACGTAGGAATAAAATGACGGGGGTATTTTTTTACTGTGTTTTTGGCTTTAATTCTCAGTGGCCTACTAGGAATCTGAATATTCTATAATCCTTCTAAGTTAGCATCTTTTTCAGATCGTTTACTGTCAAAATGACAGTGATGGTTATTCTCTTTACCAAGGGTTGCTGTTTGGTTGATGCCACCTAGGGACAATAATTTATTCATACCGTGACGCGACACAACGCGTTCGTTTCAATAGAGCGACTCAAAACCTAACTTTATTTACTACACGAAAATAAATTTCCAGTAACGTCGCGTTACGTTGCATCGCGTCGCGTCTCGGTGTGTACAGACCCTTACACTCTGCTCTATCAGACACAGTCTCACAACCTATTCGCCTTTACTGATTTTCTTTCTTTCTTCTCTTTCTTGATTGTGTGACCAAAAAGCAATTAGAATTAATAATAAGTAGTCATTCTAATTCAACGCAGGCTCGTATCACGCACGGGTTGAACAGCATGTTAACCTATTCCAAACCACGGTAATAGCACAATTTTATTTAAAGTGTGCCCAAACTTTAAATTATAACTTGAACTTTCTTCTTATAGGCTAAAGTTGAAAATGTATTAACCTCCCGCGTGCTTTACGAGTTTGAAAGATTGGGGTATCTCCGGTTGTCCAAACATTTGTTCCATGCGGGGATCGAACCGGCGACACGTTGCGCAGTCGTCGATCGCTCAGCCACTGCGCTGATTTTCAATTAATGTGCTGGCGTCTGTGGACTGTACTTATATAAAACTAAGCTTGTTTTTAGGGTTCCGTAGCCAAACGGCAAAAAACGGAACCTTTATAGATTTTTAAATACTCACTGAGTTTGGAAGTGTCGGTGAAATTAGGGTATGTTTCGTGGTACGGCTTGATAACGTACACGAGGTTTATGCCCACCACACCGTGTAGATAATCACTCAGTGTGCCTGCAACGCGGTCGTCACGACTGCTCTGATGGACCTAGAAATTATAAAGTATACTAAACAGGGTTATTTGTAAAATGTTCAAAACCTTTCACGAAGCTGAAAGTAAGTACCTACTTATGGTTATAAACAACTTTTATTACAGAAACCAACCCGGAAAGATCAAAAGAAGATCATTCAAATGTTTTTTTATTATCTGTAAAGGTTGGTTTCATAGTCAATAGTAACGGCGTTAGGGTAAGGCGCGGTTAGACGACCGCCCAAGGCGCCGGATATAAAAGGGCGCCACAGGTCTACTTAATTCCCGTAAATGCCCTTTAGCGAAAAAATAGTTATGGTGGCAAGATTAGAATGGAACTCAGTGTCAAATTCGGAGCACTGCACACTGCACTGCATGCATAGCAGTTTACGTTACCGAAAATCCTGGACCCTAGAGAAAAACATTATCAATCTCTAAATAAAAACTGGTTGAATTTTGACAAACTTGGCAACTTTGTCAATCGAAAATCGAAATGAAATTGCTGATAACCTCGACCTCGAAGGCTAGAAAAGTTAAATTTTACTAGTTTTAATAAATGGTAATTTCATTAAATCCTTTTCCTTATTTCATATGGGACTGAATTACTGTTAAGGGGCACCGTAGAAATCTCGTCTAGGGCGCTGGTAGTGCTAAAACCGGCACTGATAGTCAAAGTTGTTAAAGGTAGATAAATACCTCGTATAATCGACCATCCTGCAAGCGAGCTTTTCTTGCCGCGTATTCACCGATATCTTGCAGATTGCGATAGTTGCTCGGCACTCGCAAGGAGTAACGCCATGGATACAGTATGTACTCCTGCAACACAAAGTAATCTACTTATATCGTGGCGACACGTGGTATGGCGATTCTCACATCGTTTTTTCGTGCTAGGGTGCATTTATAAAGAAGCATGTTGTCGGTACGGATCGATACTATAATCGGCAGTTTCGGATTAACCATAAGCTTTAGCAATTGTTGGGCATCATGTCTCAGGGGCAAGGGGGGACCAATATACAGGGTTACTGGTTAAGTCGACCTAGGTACTTTGAGGGGTTATAGTAGATGTCATTCTTGACTGATTTTACTATGAGAACCCCTATCCCAATTCTTACCGTTTTTGAATTTTTACCGACTTCAAAAAAAAGGAGGTTATCAATTCGACCCGTATGTACCTATGTAATATTATCAGAACTGCCCCGTTTTCATATATGTTAGTGTATATCAGCGTCTGAAAAAATGTGCCAAATTTCATAAGTGTATGTATGTATGTACGAGTATGTATGTATGTTTTTATGTTTGTGCACGCATATCTCCGGAACTACAATTAAGTAATTCTTTTTTTGTTGTACTAGGTATTGTTCAACTTAGGGTACCCTGCAAGTTTCATCAAAATCGGTTCAGTAGTTTTAGAGATATCGATTTTTTTATGTTGTGACGGATTACAAGATTAGTGCATACTTATGTAAGAAAATTTTGTATTTTACAAGAATTTGGGTTGAATATTTAGTAAGTAAACTAAAAAGGGTAAAATAAAAACTTTTTCAAAAAAGTAACCGACTTCAAAAACAACAACAAAACAAAAAAAAAGGTGAAATAACCTAATTAATAACTTCTTTCGGAAGTCGGTGGCTAAAAATCAATGAAATAAAAAATAAAGCCACCGACATCCGAAAGAAGTTATTAATTAGGTTATTTCACGCTTTTTTTGTTATGTTGTTGTTTTTGAAGTCGGTTACTTTTTTGAAAAAGTTTTTTTTTCAAAAATATTTTACCTCTGCGTCATAAACTAGTTATTGTAAGAATTTTACGACGTTTAGGACGCGGACGCTAGCAGCTAGAGTGATACTATAACCAGTTTATGACGCAGACGTGGAATATTTTTGAAAACAAAAAATCAAAGTCTAATAATTCAAAAACGGTAAGAATTGGGATAGGGGTTCCCATAGTAAAATCAGTCAAGAATGGCATCTACTATAACCCCTCAAAGGGTCTAGTCTCAGAGGTCTAGTTCGACTTAACCAGTAATACTGTTTATAGGTGAAAAAGGAAAAATGATACCTATTATAAAACCTCATTGGTATATACCGGATCATAAAATAATTATAGAAACCGAAAAATCTGCCAAGTCCCAACCTGAGTCCGGCCACCGTCGTAGGCGCGGGCATGCGGGCGGCGAGTAAAGGGCAACTCGCTGCCCGACCATGGACCATGCCCGGGTCGACGGCGCGTTGTGTTCCACGCGCGCCTCAAAGAGCGTCAGCAAGATGACAAGGCCCCCCTCTAGAGGGCCAAAGCCTGCCGGGGTCGCGGGACTTATCTCATTACCGTGACCCCGGAATATAAAGGGCTATTGAAGGACACCGTGGATTTTAGTCAGTACAAGTCTGACAGTCCCTCCCGCCCTGCCCGGGGTGGGAGGACTCATTTGATGATTTTACCACGATAAAAAAAAAAGTCCCAACCTGAGTAAATGTATAAGATGTGCGATTGCATTGACTAGTAGGTATGCTAGTCTGTAATGATATTCATCGACTATCATGTGAGAATTGCCTTACAACTTTATAGGTAGGTACTTAGAGCGCTCTTAAAAACCTCGGTAAAAATATTAGCTAGTCAGCAGAGTAATAGTACCTAATCAGGATTAACTAGGTCCAGTGGACTGGAACAGATATTATCATAATTTTTCACAGGTTCAACAAATTCAATGATCCCACCTGTGTGATGAAAGCAACAAACCTTTTTAGGTGAAAAACTCGCATGTAAATGTATAGCCATGTTAATAACATCTCCAATTTTATCCACATATTTTCGTATTGCTTTCGCTTCTGCACTGGAAAAGGGCTTTGGACCTGGGTAATACTGACAACAGCGTGGTGGAGTTTTGTGTACGTTATCTGAAATATGCAGGTAAATGTATGTAGGCGCATATCTGATGCAGCACGTGGCTAACCGCGATGGCGGTCAAGCAATCTGTCCATTATCAGATAAGAAAGTCATTATCATATCTGGTTTTTTGTTTTGCCACGATCACAGAATAATTAATAGTACTATACGTACAGAAGGACTACTCCAAAAAAAAAATCAAACAAATGTAAAATCTATTTACGAGAGAATAAAGTACATTTTAACTGGCAGCCGTACCGCCCACCTACTTTTATAATAGCCTAAACTTCCCGTGCGCAAGCAAAAATGTACTGAATGGTTACGCCCGAGAGTTTATTTTGGTTTATCTGACGCCAACGACATTAAAAGGTTACTATAGGTCAAGCTCAATAGGGTTGCGACTTGCGAGTTTAGGCACAAATAGGTAGGTACCTATGCGTATTTTATGCATTTGCTAAATTACATTATTACCATAAATACCTGTGTTCCTCAAGGAATTTTGTTTTTATCATCAGCCTATATCTTTTTGGTTTCGTCATCGATTACTACATACACTATTGATTGTTAGCACAGAATGATAATAGTAGGTACCTACGGCACCTTACGTGAGGAATAATATTTATAATAATATTATCTTTTCTACTTAATATTGTTATATTTTTGAACATTTATCTTACAAAAAAAAAGAATAATATTTAAAAGATGTTTTTTTAGACCATGTAACCGACCAATTACTATCGCATACTGTCACAAGCCCCGCGTTGCGTGTCTTTGTAGGTAGGTAAAAAAGTGGCGCAGCGAATTACGACCGCTGACCTTGAATGCGTAGTGTGGCCATTTTCTGAGTTAGAACTTTTAAACAACAACGCAAACATCTTTCTACTTTCTACCGATCTTCTTTTTATCTTGGTCGTCCAGTAGGCTCACCCCCCCCCCCCCCCAATTAGTATCTCGCCTCATTTCCAAACTTGTAACCTCATGATTAGGTATCATGATCAGTTAAGCCCATACTTCACAAGCAGGGAGATAATTTTGTTGATCATTACTAAATATGTACTATATATTTTTTTTCTTCATAATAATATTGTGTTATTAATTTACCAAAAGCACCTAAAGCAAGAAACTTGTGCGTAACTACACGTAACGTAACAAAAATATTAAGGAGACGGAGCGCGTGCGTAACGGGTGGCGCGTGGCAGCCGTAGTGAATGGGCCACGACATAATGGCCCCGCAACTACTTGCAGTTTTATGCCTACACCGCGGAGTGAGACAGGCCTGCCACGATTGTGTAAAGACTGGCATGCTTCTGATGAAAGTAGGTACCAAGCGACAAAATTTACGCGGAAGGTGACGCCATTTTGTTACGAAAATTAAGTTTAATAACAAAAAAATATCGTATCGTATATCGTCCAACATTTTATTTTGTAAAAATAAATAATTATAATTAGGTAAACCGTAAAAATATTATGTTTTGCAGTTGACAACTAACAGTAGATAGGAGATTGTGTTTAATTACCAGTAGAATTAAGAAACTAATTGGTACATTAAAAGACGTCCGACTCTCACAATCCTTGCGTGCATAATAATTACAAAAAAATAAATTTCTGCTGTTCGCAACTTGCCGACAAGGAGTAGAGAACCGTCCGTGTACAGCGCTGTTCGATTCTGAATACTGCGGAGCAGCGCTGAACTCTGTGTATAGCAATCGCATGATAACAATAACAATTATTTGTCCTCATTTTTGGATGTTTTCTGCGAAATCTGAACACGTATTCATGGAATACAAAATCGTTGTTTTCTATGGGCAAAAAGCTGAAAGGAGCTGAGTTAGTGTGAGAAATCCCTAAGTAGTTATTTAATGTTGGTATTTGAGATGCTTGCTATGGAAGAAGAAAACGTGTTGCGCCGACCCCAAGTAGAATGGGATAAGGGCAGGAAGAAGAAGAAGATTTGAGATGCTTGCTTTTAATTTAGGTAGGTTCGTAGAAATGCAAGGGCGATTATCCATTTTTGTTTCCTCAGTGTATACCTACCTATCGATTGGGGGATTTTACCACTAAAATTATCAAAATATTTACATACGTATTAATATTATCAACTCACCTTGCCAATGATAAGCGAAATTGCGATTGATATTTGTCCCGGAGCAGGCAGAGTTCTTTTCTTTAGCATCCTTGTCTACATTCTTGTGCCACTCGGATGGGCGAGTGGTAAGTCTCATGGATTCGTTTCGTACCCACTCTTCGTACTTCAATGGTGGCCGTGAGCGAATCTTATGAGTAAATTCAATGCCATCTGGATTAGCCAGCGGTATCAGATACCTTGAACAGCAAACGAAGTTGATGTAGGAAAGATTCAGTGGCGTAGCTAGACCAGCCCTGTATCAAAACTTGTTCGGGGCCCTTCTAATCCAAGTGTATAGCTTTACAGAATAAAGAAAATAGCATTGTATAGCTAATGCTATTACTGATGCCATTAAAATTAGACTTTAGAAGAGCAAGAGAGCTAGAAAATTAAAAATACTTATCGACTGATCGTAGCTCATTTACGGCAACAGTCATATTGAACTTTGAGCTGTTACGCGATTCCCCATAAGTTTCCCATACGTTTATTAACATAGAAATCGTCGGTTATGGAATAGCTGTTGTTTTCCGAGAACCAATGGTACAATAGCAATAGGTGAGTGACATAACCAACCAGTCAAACCACCAACATCCTAAATCCGATTTGTCAAAAATCCCTAATGCTAAGCACAATAACACTCTATCTATACAATCTGATAATCAAACCCAGGATCAAGCACGTTCAGGAGTAGCCACGATATCAGTGCAATTCAGTTTGTTTTTTTTTTTGTTATTATTTAACCAGTATTAATTTGGCAAAGGCGTCAACTAAAAGGTCATACCTCTCTAACACACAAAGGTTTTCTGAATTTTTTATTGTAAATAGGTAATAAATTAATCGACTAAATGCTAGAAATGCAAACTAATTATCGAGATAAAAGTGTTTAATTCAACGAGACATGACTATTCACATTTTAAATCTTGTCTAGTAATGGATTTATAAAAAAGTAATTAATGAAGATAATAGTTGATGTGGAGAGATGATAGATGATTGAAAGAATATAGAATTTATCACTAGGTGGGCAAAGTGCAATGTTGAACATGATTTGCACAAGTTACCACAGGTTCTTTGCACAATGTAGAGATTATTTCTTAAATTATGAAGGAACGTTGGAATTTATTATGATAAAGAACTGCATGCCATTTTAAGGGATATCGAGGTATCAGGCACCTATAGCTTTGGAATTGGAAAATTAAAGTCAATATTAGAAACTGATTGCCTCTTTGGTTAAGTTAGGTGAGTTAATCAGCTGAAGATCTTAAGGTGCCAGTTCCCGAGTCGCGGGTCACAATTAAGTAACCTTGACGCTGGAACGTAAATGGATATTGAAAGATTACCAAGAAAGATTCTCTATAAATCCTGGGCTGTTTTAGTGGGCACTACTGCTGAAGTTCGGGATTCCCATCCTGGATTTGTCGCTATGTATATTAAATGGTTTTTTCTTTGTATGCTACCTTTGGACTTTAATATCCTGCTACAGCTTGGCAAAAAACAGTAGAAAACCGGAAGTCGCCACTGTCTCCTCGCTACCAGCACTTTGAATGATTTTATTTTATTTATTTTCACTTATTACGTTAGTTTTATGGCACAATAATAAATCTTACAAACCTGCGTCTTTATTTACATCAAATATCAAATATTTTAAAACGTTGTCAGCAAATAAAAATATTAGTTCCGTTTCAAGACGTTCTGGCCAAGCTGTACATGGGTCTTTAATATAACTGGTGAAAAATGACATCAGTTACGATGAAGTGCAAAACCTTGGAGCACAACATGGTGATGTTATGTTAATAAAAGTAAATAATTTTGAGTAGCATGCAAATTAGAATTAGAACAGCTTCAGTCTCATCGGACTATGGCAGTGAGAGTTGAGTCATCGAGTGGAACAATTTGTGATCTTGAACTTGGTAGTTTTTGCACAACTACTGTGAAAGAAGCTGGGTTTCCGTTGGAATTGAAGACTTAAACCAGTTTTCAATAGGTTCTACTTGTACCTACAAAAAATATACAATTCAAATATGTGAATGCACTATTAATTTTTGTTAGTTTTAAATGATTGCCTTAAAAATTATAGGTACTCAATCAATTGTTTAAATAAATTTATGTATTTAAACAATTGATTTATTTATTTAAATAAATAAATAAATTGTCCTGTAATTAAAATTTCTACCTATTGTTTTTTTTGTGGACCGGATTAATTTTATGAGACAATCCGTGAATTACAAGAATTTTATTAAATAAAAAGCCCCTTGCGTGTTTGATAACATTAGTCTACATGTGATGATTGTTATTGACGTCAGTGGGCGAGCAGACAGTCTGAAGCCTGATAACGTATCGTCTGAGTCTCAAGGTCGTCCTGGTCACATCCACGTACTAATTCACGGATCCTGCTGTGATCCTGAGCTAAGAATAATAGGTAGGTACCTATCCAGGTATGAGTCTTTTAGTAACACTTTTTAATGTCACATTTCTGTTCAGTTCAAAATCTTCGAGTTGCAAGGGACTCGCAACTACACTCGCGAGCAAAAGTATATGGAAACACTTACTCCGATTCCGCGCGATTTTGAGTATTTAATACTAGTTTAGCATTATTTAAATTGTACCATTTTAAAAGGTTTAACTGTTAACTTTAAATTGATACCAAATCATTCAAGTCACGCTATTATTTAAGGAGCTGTCCCGGATCAATTCCAAATAAATGATTCCATACTTTTGCTCGCTAGTGTAGAAGATTTTCAAAAGGATCTTTTCTGTTTTTTTCTATTAAATGTAAGGCATTGTTTGGCAACCACTTTCTGCAACCAGTTTATGGCTCATTTGATGTTAACGTGGTCACCGCCTCCCTCTTATATGCTCATTATAGAAATGTACAATTCCTGTGGCATCAGGCACCGCAGATATGCCTCTTTCCAGCTTTGTCTCTAATAGGAAAACTCGAAATATGCGATGTGCTTCTTATTTAGTTGAGGTCCACCTTTTGTACGCTTCAAGACACGTGAACGCTATTGACACTCGAAGGCATGATTAGCCTAAAGCAATTAAGCTAATACTGCCGTCAGACTGATAAGAGACCGATTAAGCCTAGCCAGCCTAACTTTTGGCAATATTTAAAAAAAGTTATCCATCCTTTTGATACAAAAAATATATAACGGAATCATTAGTAGTAAAAACCTTCGGTGGAAGAACTTTACCAATCGAACTCCTTCATAAAGAATTCTATCAAGTACGCACTTAATAATTACATCTGGTAGTACGGACAAAGTCACTGTGAGGGATGGTACTTACCAGTCGTAGTCGTTGAAGAATGGTGTTTGATAGTTCATATCATAAAGCAAATTCTCTGATAACTCCAAAATGGCATTTGGTGCGCCCCAAGCCATTGGGTTTAGTGCTGTTAGGTAAAAAATAAAAGGATCAGTTATTACGTATACCTTCTCAATTTGATCAATATCGTAATCGCAAAAAATATAATCAATTTAACTGCGTCAGCCCGGATACGTCGATTAACCCATTACTCACCGTTGCCGGAGACACATACCTCCGTCGCGAAGTCACACACACCCTACCCTTACGTACATTAAAGCGATTTGCCAATTCTTTTATTGTGCGCGCAGCTAAGGAGTCGAACTCTCTGTTGGTCTGTATTTCCTGATAGCTACAACCTTGGGGCATTTAAGTCAAGAGTGGATAAGTTACTTCTAGATTTCTAGGCAAGCGTGCTTCATCGTCGACCACATGTTTGCTTACATCAGGCGAGAAAGTGGTCAAAAGCAAGACTACCACAAAAAATAAAACCATTAATGTCTAATCGATCAAGATAATGATAAATCACCCTATAGGCCTGACCGTTACAAACACACTTTAGTAAGCTCGTTCAGTATCTACTCATGCTCAACACTTTCTTTCGCAGACGCCAAAATTTAAGAGTTTTTTTGTTCGAATTCCTTTTCTTTGTATTTTTCAGATATTTCAGAAAGAAAAGATTTGATTTCTGTTTAACTAACACATAATATTTGTACAGACGCCAGCATGTCAATCTATCCCAAACAAAAAATCCCTATTGCACATAAACTTTTCTGATGAAGTTAATTCTATTAATTTGACAGATTGGGGTTCTAGCCTCTGTATTACATGGACTTGTAGATCTATGCTACCTCCAATGATTAGAATTCCAGGTTTTCTTGTTTGCATATCACTGCGCAGTTCCACAGCCAATATACTGCGGTTTTCTGAAGTCTCTGGGGTCAAATGCACCACATTCACTACCTCCGGGTCAAGACGACGGAATCGATCAGTTGCAGACATCACCATATCCTGATTAGCGTAGTGTTTCAATTGTTCGCTGTCATTTGTTCTTCTTGTCGTCCGTAGTTTAGCTCCAGATCTGATTGATTCACAGATGAATTATAGTAAATTCAGTGGTGAAACAAACATGACAAGTGCTATAGGTGTATAATGTGTGTTAGAAGCCCTTACCTATAGAGAGCATTATGTTCATAGTTTTTTTTTTTTTTATGTGTAATGGGTTTGCTCTTGACCTTAGTCTAGGACAAGAGTGACTAAGTGACTGATACATAACTATGGCCAGAATTTTGGACTCTAGGAAGCTTGTCGCCCAGCCAGAGGTCCTAGTATGACTGCGCGGTGAAAAGCTATATATTATATAGGGTTTCGATTACCGATACTTTAAGGGGATAATTTGTACTTTTTCTTTGATGAGTGCTTGTGATTGGGCATCTTTAAGACTCAGATATGCAACTTTGGTCGTTGCTTGGTAACAGAGAAAGATCGGGATCAAGATTGCGACCTAGATATGAAATTGCTAGCGTATCTCGCTCAGGTTTTGCTGTCCCGTTGTCAACGTTTTATTCAATAACCACCGGGGTCGTGAGGAACCACAAAACAACTCACAGTTCAAAATTTCTTGGCGGATATAACGCCATGAAGAGACCACCAAAGAAGTATGCGGTAGCTATCATACATAGTTTAATCTGTAAAAGCATGTTAGTACACAAATAAATAAACTTCAACTTTCTAATAAAGGTCGACGTTCGAGAAATTCATCATTTGATAAAATATCTAGTACAAAAGTATACTGAGATGTCAGATGACAAAATTATAATCTGTCATGTTATGACAACATCAGCATTTACTATAATAGCCGGGCCACACTAACGGCATTTTCCGTTTATTATCGCGATATTAAACTTTAACGTCCATTATGCCCCCATTTTATAGAGCCTCAGCGGCACTAAGTGCCACCAAACCCCGACCGATTTAAAACTGTATTTGTAGTAAAAATAAGTCTTAAAATCGTTTCTGAAAGAATATTCTAGGTGATATAGAGCGGTCTTAGAGAGGTTAAATTTTAACGTCCATTATGCCCCCATTCGCACAAGCGCTTTTTTACGGGTGTTAAAAAAGCGCTGAGTTGGAACAAAACGGTAAATAATGCCAAACCCAGTAATTAAAAAAAGTTTTTAAAAAAAAATCTAACCGACTTCTAAAAAAACAACCACGAAAAAGGGTAAAATAACCTACCAAAAAACTTTTCTTTCGGAAGTCAGTGGCTTTGCTTTTATATTTCATTGACTTTTTGCCACCGACTTCCGAAAGAAAAGTTTTTTTTGGTAGGTTATTTTACCCTTTTTCGTGGTTGTTTTTTTAGAAGTCGGTTAGATTTTTTTTAAAAAACTTTTTTATTTTACCCTTTTTAGTTTAAATATTCAACCCAAATTCTTGTCAAATACATAATTTTCTTTATCTACTCTCATATCGTTAAATTCAAAATACAAAACTCAAAACGAGTTTATAATGACGTACTTAACACACAGTATATCGAAATGAAATTAAAAAATTAAATTATGACACCATTTCTCTAACAAAATAATGTTATAATTAAATTTTTTTTCATTACTATACAGATTACAGATCATAGATACATCCTTTTGATTTTTTATCTGTGGCTGCGCGCGCTGTGGCACATGCGCGGTGATATCGGGAATTATGGCGCCATAATACTGTGTCAATCTTTATCTTTTATTTGATAAATTCGTGTTCAATGAAAGTAGATAAAGTAGTGTATGAAACTGTACATAACTAGGTATTATACACTCGTGTGATACTTTTAAAAAACTCGCTTCGCTCGTTTTTTAAACTCACACTCGTGTATAATACCCCTCATTATGTACCAGTTTCATAAACTACTATACATATGCACTAGAATTTTATTATCCGTAGCACCGGTTATAACATCGCCCATGTCCCCAATAAGCAAGAACACCAAAATATTTTTTTTTTATGGGACCAAATGGCAGGTATACTGCATCGAACAATAACCCATACTTAGGTGTGCAAAGTTCTCATCAGTATAAATGAATTAATTCCAAATACAAGATAGCTGCTATAAACCGTTGAGGAGTTCCCTGAACTGTTCTTCGTCTTCATCATTAGAACCCTAATGACAGTTACAACCCATCTAGGTGTAAAGTTCTCATCAATATAAATGAATTAAGTCCAAACACAAGGTAGCTACTGTAAACCATTAAGGAATTCCCTGAACTGTCCTTCGTCTTCGTCATCAGACCCCTAATAACAGCTACAACTCATCTAGGTGTTAAGTTCTTATCAATACAAATTAATCAAGCTCAAACACAAGATAGCTGCTGTAAATCGTTGAAGAGTTCCCTCGGCTCCATCATCAGATATACTCCAGACCTTTATTAAATTGTAGTGCTTTGAAATACTTAATGATAAAAAAATAATTTACTAAATCAGTCGATGCCTACTGCTTACTGTTAAGGAGTTGTACCTTCCATCATCAGCTCAGCTACATACCTATGGTAACCGATGGTTACCATACGCAAGTCCTGAAATTACTTCATAATATATGCGAAAAACGATGTGTGGGCCTATAAAATTTGAGGGTTGCCTTCGATTTCTCCAGGATCAAATCATCATATATTGAAATGGTGACAATGGGACCACACGGGAAGCACCAGCTTTCAAACAAAAAAAGAATCATGAAAATCGGTTCACCCAGTCGCAAGTTATGAGGTAACAAACATAAAAAAAAAATACAGTCGAATTGATAACCTCCTTCTTTTTTGAAGTCGGTTAAAAATCAAGTACAATTCGATTGGGCTTTTAAAGCGCCGCTCTTTAAAAGTTTGAACAGATAAGTACGTAGGAATGCTTAATGATCTATTTCGGCGCTTTTATAACGCCCATTAAAAATCGCTCGTGCGAATGGTGGCGAACAGTGGGTACCTAACTGTCAAAGAATTGTAGCGGACATAGTTCAACGGGGTATCGAAGAACTTTCCACTCTGTTCCTCATACCTCAAAAATTATTAATCCTGAAAATTGTAGGAGAGTGAGAGAGAGAGAGAGCAGTGGTGGCCCAGTGGTATCGGCCTCGACTTACGAGTAGTAGGTCGTCGGTTCGGACCCCGTCAGGCGCATTACTTTGTGTAATATATTTCAACACCACTGCTCTCAAAACAGTGAAGGAAAACATCGTGAGGAAACCGGCATGTACTAGAACCAAAAATTCCAAAGACATGTGACATCTACCAATCCGCACTGGGCCCGCGAGGTAGATTTCGGCCCACTCCCTCTCACAGAGAGGAGGCCTGTGTCCCAGCAGTGGGAACATTTATAGGCTGATGATGATGATGATGATTGTAGGAGAAAATGTTCTTTTATATGTATTTAGTTTTCTCGTAAAACATTTGACGTAAAATGCAATCAAACAAGATCTAATGAATAACTTTGGAGCACTGTAAACTTTGCTTACATAAAACATCATATCATACTTGTTTACCACGAGAGTAGCTTCATATGATTGATTAATTGGACATAATTAAATCTAAACTCTGGTGTGACTCAGGCGGGTTTCAAGGGTTTTCCATGATACATCTTACACCTTAGTACACCTCGTACACAACTGTAGCGCTTGCAACCATTAAACCAAGTAGTCATAAATCAGTCAGGTGTAAGTTCATAACGTCACAGTACCACCTCTGTGATCCCCGAAGGGTTAGGCAGAGGTATAACAGTACACCAAAAGTTATGCTTAAAGCCCAGGTTTTAGGCGGTGAGTCTTTTTTCATCAGTAGCAGCCACAGACTCTGGATTTGTGCCAAATCCAGAGAAACTCCGAATGGAAAAGCCCAATAACACAGTCCGACCTGGGAATTCAACACGGTATCTCGTGCTCAGTAGTCGCACTTGACTGCTAGACCAACGACCCGGTATAGTTTACCTGACAAATAATATTCAAAGATATGAACGAAAACTACAAACCGCTTTGAAATGTAACTTGAATATTAATCGACGGTGAAGGATCTGGCCACCTCAATTCTAGGTTTTATGATAAATTACTCCTTTGACCTAATCAAACGTCAAGAAAGGCATAACGTCATGTCAAAATATGAAGATTTGTTAACATGAAAACTTATGTATTTTTGTTATTATTCGGTTTTATACACTTAGTTTTCTGCGACTGCAACTCGGGCCTCAATGTTACCGACTATGAATCATACCCAGTTTGTCCCGTTCATTGTTAGTACGCTTATTTCGCTCAGCAGCAATAGATTCGTTTTGTTCTAAGTGATCCACAATATTATAAGTTTCTTAAGTTAATATTCTTTGTTTTCGTGTTAGTGTTCCGTCGGAAAAGATCAAATACAGAATATACACGATGGCGCGCAAACCAAGACCTAACCACAAATGAGTTCCTAGTGAAGGTTTTAGATGAAGACTTAACGACGCCACAAAAGGTTAAAATCGTTGCTGTAAACATTCAGCCAGTTACAGAAGGAGGTGAGAAGATTATAATAGGTGGTGCGAGGGTCCTTCCTCCGACCACGCAATTAGCGCTATCTACCGCAGATTCGCTGAAAGATTACACGCGGTTTGCAATACCTCCTATAATAGATAAAACGCGGGCCGGAGATCTGTACCATGCCCCAGTGCCACCGCCGCAAGTAACATATCCTCCGATTCTGCCGCCAGTGCAATCAAAGGGTTAGTTAAGTGTTTTATTTATTTTGATTAAATCCAATATATTCCCTTCCCTTCCCTTATCACGAAACCGCAAAATCGTGGACATGTGCATTCTTCCCATTTTGATATATGGATCCCAAACTTGGTCTTTGACAAACATACAAAAGTACAAACTCAAGGTTTGCCAACGTGCAATGGAGCGCAGTGTTCTAGTCGTCAAAGTATCAGACCGCGTACGCAACACCACACTGCGCTCCAAAACACAAATTGCTGACGTTAGTCAAAAGGCCGCTGCACTGAAATGGGCTTGGGCCGGCCACGTCTGCCGCATGCCCAATGAGCTGTGGGCCAAAATAACCACTTTGTGGAGCCCAGACACAGCCAGAAGGCGTCGCGGCAGACCTCGTAGAAGATGGCGGGACGAACTTGACAGAACCAATGAACAGTGGTCCATCTTTGGCCCTGGATTGTGAAAACTGGAAGTCATGGGGAGAAGCCTTTGCCCAGCAGTGGGATGATGTAGGCTAGCATTAGTACCAATATATAATGATTTCAAATGATAAATTGTTGCACATCCAATGCATTGCTTATACATATTATAAGTAATAAATATGCTGAGACTATCTACAGTCAGCAAAACAGTAATGTATAATAATAATAATATTCCACAACTATCACACAACGCCATCTAGTCCCGTTGTTAAGCAGAGCTTGTGTTATGGGTAATAGACAACTGATAAACATACTTATATATTTCTAAATACATACATATTATAGATAAATTACACCCAGACACAGAACAAACGATCGTGCTCATCGCACAAACATTTGTCCTGGGTGGGAATCGAACCCACGACCTCCGGCATAGCAGTCAGGGTCACTTACCACTAGACCAACAGGCCTGTCAAAAACAGCAATGTTCATATACTGTATACATGGTATATGCTGTATATATGCACTTTATGGCTGTGTACTACATGCAGCCAAAAAGTATGGTATGCATACAAGTTTAAACTTACAGCACTACATTAGAACGTTTGAAAATTGCTGCCTGTATACATAACTGATTTGCTGACTGTACTTCACCCTATATCGTAGTTATTGAATTTAGGCGTCAGCGTTAACCGAAATGCCCAACGCGATGATAGCCCACCTGCCAGTCCTCAGTTCCTAGCACGGACGCCAACGTTAACGGGTCGCCAGTATGCGCCAATAGCACCTGTTGCATTCAATCGTCGATTAGGCCTCGCCCCAGTAACGCCATCTACCAAGCATACAATTGTAAGTGTTATTTCAATTGTTTAATTAATTTTAATATATAACTGAGTTTTATATCCAAGGTCTTTTTTATAGGAAGAAAAATTCGAGACATTGCAGTTTATTCCAGTGCGAACGACCCCTTATCCAGACATTCCATCTCGTACGACTTCTTATCCAGACATTCCAACTCGCACGACCCCTTATCCAGCTATTCCAACTAGAAGAACAGATCCTGATGAGGAAGAATTCCAAACAATTAATTCATTTGACGAAGATTCCCCACCGGTATCCTTTCGTGAAGAAACAACTCCGACAACTTATTCAGTTCCGGATAGGACAATAACAATGGGTGAAATAAACATGATGAACGATGTTGATGTTGATATTGAAGTGGCGGCTGAACAGAAACCGATTGTAGAAGGTGGTAGAAGACGAGAAGAAGAATTAAAAAAAGTCGCCGAAAAGGAATCTTCATATAATATGATGTTTTATAACGATGAAGATACAGTCAATGCTAATTCTAAAAAAGATGATCTGGACATTAGTGACATCAATATTGAAATTTCTACAGAAATTGTTTCTTCAGATAGTACAGCAAAAGAAATAGAAGACGATTTTGAATTTAAAAAACCCGCGCATATTAAAGGCTTACTTATTTCCCCAGACGAGTATAGTTCTAATAACTCCGCGAGCCAATTATCACCTGTAGGTGTAATTGGTATACCTGATGGAGAAATCAATGAGTTAAAAGAAACAAAAGACACCTACAGGGATAAACGACGTCCATTTTGCAGTTTATTAAAACTGAGGCCATTAAATTTTAACTCACCACGAACGTTACCAGAGGTTATTATAGTTATTAATTTCCATTTACATAATTCCTCATAGAGATCTTTAGCATTATATTGCTTAGTATTTGTAGGGCCATACTCTGTAGCTCGTGGCTATACTTTTTAAAATACTAGCCGACCCGGCAAACTTCGTACCGCCGCAGAATCAATTTTTTTTTTCATATTTAGTCACCTTTTAAACCTTCCCTGGACTTCCAAAAATAATTGAAAACCAAAATTAGCCAAATCGGTCCAGTCGTTCTCGAGTTTTAGCGAGACTAACTAACAGGAATTGATTTTGAGAGGTTAGGTTTTTATTTTTATTTAAACCACCCAGAAGTAGGAGCACCGCGAAGACTTTTTCTGACATTTTACTAGATTTAGTTTAGTTTTAAAATACCACAGAAAAGTAATTTTTGCCATTTCACTGAACCAATTTAGGGATTTGAAAGCAAGTGCAGGATTCATTTGCTTCTAACGCCACGGGCCCCCACTCACATATTTTGATGCGTTATATTTGTAAATATGCATTAATTCAACAAAAAAATAGGTGTCCATTATTTTTCAAATCTCTGACAGACAATGAAAGAAAGACTAAGTTTTGCAGTTTATTGATACTGTTAATTTTTTTTTTATTATTGCCAGATTAGTTTATTAACTGTAAAATCGTTTTTCAGATAATGAGTCAATTAAAGCAATGGGCAGAAGTCAGCCCCGTGGTCAAATGGCTAGACATAACTGAAGGAAATTTTACCACTATGGAAAATCCAATTTATATGATGATAGTAGATGACCCGAGCAGTGGCCAAATAGTTTCTGCTAAACAAACTGTAATGATCGTTGCAGGTAAAATGTATGGGATTTGAGTTGCTCAGTTAGTCTCGTCAAAGTGTTATTGAGTTTTTCATTAGTAATTTCATCCGGAGTTTGATCGTCGGCGGTAATATATGCTTCTCTAAGCACGAAACTGTTAGTCCTGCGTATGCCTGATGATCTCTCTCCGGTCATGACGGATTGCCTTCCCATTGGACTGTGAGAGTGCGGGAAGACAGATTGTAGGTACATGTTTAGGGAAATATTATAAAGCACGTACTCGTGATCTATTCCGCGCCGATTTTGAATCTCCTCTGAAATAGATCGCCGTGACACGTGAAAACTATCAGTGTAATTGTGTGTCTGACTGTCTGTGGCATACTATTGTAACGTCCCAAACGAACGGACTCATTTTGATGTGTTTTTCTTTGTTGGAAACCTTTTGTGCTCGAGACTGTTCTTAGCCATGCTTTATGTTGATCTCTTCAGGCGTTAGATGATCATCAGTTCATGTGTTGAGGTTACCTTTAGTTTTTGTTGTCTGACAGAAATGTTAGGTTATGTCATCAAATACTACATTAAGGATTATTTACAGGTATACAAGGACGTGACCACCATGCGGTGACTGCTGCCATGTACGTGCTATATCAACTGATAGAACGAAGCGAAGCTCATACTGATCTGCTGTCCAAATATCGCTTCTGGATCATCCCGGTCTTCAACCCAGATGGATACGACTACTCTATGACGTTTCCCCAAGTACGTGCAGTCTTATTTTATTACTAACATCCCCTTTTTCCCCACTGCTCAACTGAGTTGAATTATAGATAAATTTGATGAATATATAATATTATAAAATATATAGCATTGCAGCATTTTTTTACACCAATTGGTCAGTAAAGGCCATGACTATAGAGAAAGAAAATTAGCATTGTCATTCAATGTCGTAATATTGCCAATCTTCTGGGCTAATAATATTTTATTTTATTAAAAGTTATTACCTAAATCTATAGAGACGAGAATGGACGAAGAACTTGCGTCAATTGTGGGAGACTTGTAGAGACGATACGTGTAAATCGTGCGAAGACCACGGCTTGCAGTGTTTGATTCAGCCCTGTTACGGAGTCAACCTTGATAGAAACTTTGAATATCAGTGGATCCCTGGTGAGAATGTGTTTACTTTATATTACACAACGTCGCACCACGGCAATCCATACTCTCCCGGTAAAAATATCAGTCCACACTGGAACCCTAAGCGCGACGGCGGCGGCGGGCGCGGTGGCGGGGTGTGTCCACATTGCCGATCAAGCGTTAGTTTTTGTACAGGCGACTTCAGGTGTTGCAAACCGGTGGTACAAAGTAGTTTCTATAAATCTTGTTTAAAGAAATTAATTTTAAAATGTTTTATAGGTTGTTTAGGATTGTATAAAAGTAAATTATCAACCATTCTACATGATTCTAGTCAAGTACAATAAAAATAATTTAAGTTTTTACAAATACCTCCTACGGTAGTATTTTAGTGCATGACCTGATAACTAGATGGTACTGACTATAAGACCGAAATGGTTTGCTACACCTGCCACCCACCCGCTATATCTGTTGTTGCCTAGCAACGCCTAGGCTCGCAAAATCGCTTGTAGCCATCGCGCCTTAGTCACTTTAGTGTGGCCACGAGCGGCGATTTCATACGTTCAATATTATCGCGCCCGCCGCCGCCACCGCGCTAGGCTCGCCGTGTGTTTGAGCACTAACGCCGGAAATAACTAATGTATTCCAGTCAGCTTGTTCCCATTTGGTAATTTGACAGATTTATTAGATTCAGATTACAAAAATGATTCCGTCTATCTAGAGTTTTGAAAAATAACGGACACTTGTATAATATTTTTCTTTTAAAATCAACGAATATTTACCAAGATAATTTATAATCCTTGATGGGTTATATCACTAAGTATGGCACTAAAACGGTGCGAACGGTGAGCGCTCGCGCTTTGCGATTGGTCGATCTCAAAGCCGTCGCGTCGAGGAGTACATCGTGGAGTCCAGCGATGTGATTTCTTATAAAGAATAGCATAGCAGTAAGTAATAATGAAACTGACAGTACCTATGGTCGCATGGTTGATGCAAGTAGTGAAGTGTGACAAGGTGTTGCTTGCAGCGGAGGAGCTGCGGTCAGACAACCCGTGCGGCAAACTCTACTCGGGCGTGCGTCAGCTCAGCGAGCCAGAGACCTATGCTATCACGCAATTTATGGACAAGCAGCACACGCCGCTCTACACTTTCATAGCTTTCAAAGAGGGCAATACTCTGGTAAGCCTTATTTTTTAAAGCGTTTACAAAATACTTAAACTCATAATCACTATCAGCCTATAATTAATGTTTCCACTGCTGGGGCACAGGCCTACTCTCTGTGAGAGGGAGTGGGCTATAATCCACCACGCGGGCCGAGTGCGGGTTGGTAGATGTAACACGTCTACATTTTTTTTTTGGTTCTAGGTCATGCCGGTTTTCTGACGACGTTTTCCTTCACTGGTTTTACGAGAAGTGATGATGAAATAAATTATACAAAGTACCTAATTCTCCTAACGGGATTTGAACCCACGACATACAACTCGTAAGTCGGGGCCGATACCTACCACTGGGCCACCACTGCTCTCACATACAAAGACCAAACAATTATTTTGTTCCGTGCGGGAATCGAAAACGCGACACGCAACGCAGCTAATTGCTCCGCAACTGTGACATTCGTTGCTGAAATAGATCCTTAAAACCAATGGTCGTTGGTAAAACCTTATGGATGATATTTGACACTGGTACATTCCGATGCGATAAGTTATGACAACCACGGGGGTGACGGCGTATGCAAAAGCTGGAGAAATAACACGCATTAAAAAAAGTTTGGTTTTCATTGAGTACCTAGATTGAATATGTTTTCAAATAACTAATTAAAAATATGTGTTGCTTTCTTTACAGGGTGTTATGTATCCATATTCACACACCAAGAATAAGCGAGCCTTCGATCATGTTTACGTTAGTATATTTTACTCAAACAATTCTTAATTTTTTTAACCAACTTCTACTGTCTAAATATTTTCCTTCCCATATAATGAAATTACAGGAAACTAATTCAAACAGTGTAAGAAAGGTATATTTTTCTCGTTCGTACAAATTGTATGAAAAAATATTTTGCTTAATTTGACCAACTTCCGCTGTCTCAATTTTTTCTACCCAAAAATGATCCTAACATGATACAGAGTCGAACGGTAAAAAAAAATGGCCTACTTCATTCATTTTTGTGGACAACTCACAACTCACAATTGACCAAAAAAATAAAAAGAGCTAAAGTCTTTTAACAAAGTTATTTTCTTCTTTTTAACCGACTTCAAAAAAAGAAGCAGGTTCTCAATTCGGAATCTTTTTTTTTATGTATGTTCCCCGATTGCTCGAAGACGCCTGGACCGATTTGGATTTTTTTTCTTTTATTTGAAAGGGTATACTTCCCAAGTGGTCTCATGATCATCAGGTCAGGATCTGATGATGGGATCCCAGAGAAATTGAGGGCAACCCTCAAATTTTATAGGCACGCACACCGTTTATCCCAAATTTTGTGAAGTAATTTAAGTACTTGCGTATGATAATCATCATCTCGTGTAGCTGAGCTGATAATGGAAGGTACAACTCCTTAACAGTAAGGAGTAGGCATCGACTGATTAAGTTTGTGTTCGCATATCTCCGGAACTGCAAGTCCAATTTAAGTAATTAATTCTCCTTATTTTGTACTAGGTATTCTTTAAATTACGGAATGTTGCAAGTTTCATCAAAATCGGTTCAGGAGTTTTTCAGATAGGGAATTTTATTAGCTTATTGTGCACTTGAGCGATGTTGTTAAATTTTATTAGCTTATTGTGCACTTGAGCGATGTTGTTAAATTTTATTAGCTTATTGTGCACTTGAGCGATGTTGTTAAATTTTATAATCTTATTGTGCACTTGAGCGATGTTGATACCGGTGCTACGGATTACAAAATTTTAGTGCACATACATGTAAGAGAATGAATTTGACAAGAATTTGAGTTGAATATTTAAACTAAAAATAAAAAACTTTATTTATCAAAAAAATGTAACCGCCTTCAAAAACGGGTAAAATTAAAATGAAACAAAAATAAAGGCACCGACTTCTGAAAGAAAAGTTATTTTGTAGGTTATTTTTTGGATTCAGATTTGACTTAAAAGAATGTACCTGAATATTTGCCAAATTGCCCTAAAAAGCTTTCATCTTATTGTGTCGACACTGAATAAATGATTGTTTTGAAATAAAAACCTCACCTAAACTTACATGTTTCTTTACTGGTCGTCTAACTTTGCAGAGAATACGTGCTGAAAGAGCGGCCGCGGCTGCCAACAGCATCAGCAACCGGCCGTACGTGGCCGGACAGACCTCCGAGTTCTTGCGTGAGCTTCTTTTATATGAAACATTTTTCTTTGGAAAGAAATATTCGAACCGCGTGCATGATTTGAACCCGCGACCTCCGGATTCAGTACCTACATTCGACGCTCTTTCCAACCGAGCCAACGGGGTTCTTTCTTACCTACCGCGTCGAATTCTTCAATCATTTCTAACGTCTCAAGCTGACGTTTATATGTTTTCATTGTACAACAGAAGTCCTAGCATGACTGTTTTTGTGACGTAAAGTAAACTGGAACTTTGACGTTAATATGATGGGAAAAATTAGTTCCTCGTTTGTACACTAGAGACTCTTTACAATTTCCCATACAATAAAGCCGGATTTACATTACGAAACTAGTTGCATGACATTAGTTTTACTTACAAAAAATATGCGCATAGCACGAAACTACTCCAGTGCCACGAAAGTAATGCATGCATTGTAAAACTGAAAGTTTACACGTGAAATTACTGGTCAAATTAGTGCCATGAAACTAATGTCATGCAACTAGTTTCGTAATGTACCTAAATCCGGCTTAAACGAAGTAAATACTTCAAGAACACTGCAAATAAAATACAGAAATCTTGTGATAAGGCCTCGGTTCGGCGGTGAGTTATGGGTAACTTGCCGCCCGATCACCATGCCCGGGTCGACGGCGCGTTGTGTTCCACGCGCGCCTCAAAGAGCTGTCAGCAATCTGACGGGGCCCCCTAAGAGGGCCAAAGCCTACCGGGGTCGCGGGACTGTCTTACCTGGTTACCGTGACCCTTGTACGTAAAGGGCTATTGAAGGTTCACCGTGGATTTTAGTCAGTACAAGTCAGACAGTCCCTCCCGCCCCACCCTGGGCGGGAGGACTCATTTGAGGATTTTACCACGCTAAAAAAAGGCTTCGGTTCGATTTTCTGAATCTCATTTAATTTTCACAACTAAATATATTATTCATAGATTATCATTTAAAACAGTCAAAAGTTTTTATATCTATTTCATTTCAGCGTTATTCGCCGGTGGTATAGAAGACTGGATGGATAGCCACTTGGGCATCGACAACACATACACTATTGTGTTGTTTCGCCCCTCGGATTCTTACAAGACACAATTTATTACTGAGGTATATCCGGACTTCTCTTATAGTACGTTCTTGCAGCATTTTATATTTGCTAATACGTAAATGCTTACGTAGTAGGTGGTAACAAGATATAGATTCCAATAAAAAGGCTAGTCGTAGCTTTATATAATTGATCACGTCATGCAGGGCAAACTCTAACCTCTCGTTTTCACCAAGAAACAAGTTAAATACTAGTGTGACACAAAACTTGTTAAATACTTGTCAAGATATAACACATACATACATAAACTCACGCCTTTTTCCCATGGGGGTAGGCAGAAACTAAAGAGCGCCACCGCTACAATCCTTACGTTCTCCTTTCGCCTCATCCACATTCATACATCAAGATATAATTATGTATTTATTTTAAACACGTATTGAGACTGTTTCAAACATTCAACTCTTCGCTTTCATCAATGTATAAAACACGTACTCTACAATTTTTGTATGTACAACATAATCGTTTTTCGAATGCACTTTGTTCTAAAAACGAGATAACATTTGTAAAATACATGTACTTTTGTGAAAACGAGGGGTAAGCATTACATATATATTAGCATTGACAAACCTTTAAAAAATCCTGCAGCGTGTGGTCCACGAAGCTTATGCAGCGACGGATACTCTACTACTTCAAAGTGCAGAGAACGTTCCAGAGGTCCCAGTGGCGTTAAAGCGACAAGAAATGAGACGAAATACCAACATGGCCCTTACCTTATGTCCGACACATTCACTTACCATAGTTCCAGTAGTAGCTCTACTCTATGGTTAAAACCAAAGGTTTATTAGCAGTAACGTATACTTTATTGTAATGTCAGTTGCTTTACACTCGGACGGTGAAACGTTGTTTAGTGATTATCTTAGAAAACCTTACTTTGGCGGGTTCAAAAGTCAGCTAGCCTTGTTGATATTTTACTAGTGGTCGTTTATTTGCTACTTTTAAATAATTAATGCTTGTGCTCGTATGTAGTACCTAATCGCGAAATATATGTTTGCGAAACTTCGGAATTTTCTTAAAGCCAACTGGCGTATTTTTGTAATCACTTCAGTATGTATCAATTAGTAATTAATGATTTGAATAATTATGTTTTACTTATATACCAGCTTATGTACATTAATTTATATGAAAATAAATAAGTTTTCTTTGGAAGTTTGTTTTGTTTTCACGGACTTAAGATCGCCTTGTTCAGGGACCTCGGTAAATATCTAAGGATTGTCTCTTTTTGAGAGTTATTTTGAAATAAAAATAATAACTTCAATTCTGCAAAGTCGAATTTATAGCCGTCTTTGTATAATCGTAGTCTTCATTAATAGCAGATGTAAATGTAGATAAAGATACAGGCTGATTTTTTATGTAGAGTGATTTTATAATCTGTGATTCTATGCCACTTATGCCAGGATCCACAATGGATGGAGCGAGAGCGATATAGTTTTCTGAAGAACCAATCTGATTTTTCAGTTATCTTTTCCGTTCAAGTGCCGCGGTGACTCTTACGCATTCGGGGAAACATGTATCACATTACGTACATATTACCAATGCGTTCCCATTTTTTTTAATTATCGTGTTTAATAAAAGATAACTTTAGTCTTTTTTAAAATAAAAAAGAAAATAATTAATCGAACCGCAATTTTTTTTTCCGCCCCAGAACAGTACCTGTACTGTACCTATACCTACCTATATTTTTTTTAAATAAAACAGTTTTTGTTGTTACATTTGTAACAACAAAAACTGTTTTATTTAATAGTATATACGATAGAAGACGAGAGAAAGTAATTCTATCGTCGTGATAGAATTACTTTTTACCCGACTACGGCAAAGCTAAAAGGAGGGTTATGATTTTCACCGGTATGTATGTTTGTATGTACCTAAGTAATATGTATGTTTTTGGTGTTAAACCTATAAAACATTTTTAAATTGGCCAAAAGGGAGAAATTCGCATCCATAAGAGGTCAAGTGCGAGTTTTCCACAAAAATGAGTGAAATTTTTTTTTAATGCCGGCGACTTTTTCATGTAAGGATCATTTCATTGTATGGGAAGGAAATTATCTAGACAGTAGAAGTTGAGCAAAAGTACAGTTATGTTTCTTCTAACAGCATAAAGTTGTATTAATACGAGTCAGTATTTCATTAGATTTGACCCACTTCTGTTGTCCATACATTTTTCTTCCCGTACAATGAAATGATCCTTACGTGACACTTAATCAAATAACATCATAATTCATCGTTCAATATGTATGAAAAAATATTTTGAAATATTTGACCAGCTTCCGCCGTCCCGATTTTTTCTTCTGATACAATGAAATGATCCATACATGAAACAGAGTCGAACGGCATAAAAAAAATTGGCCAATTTCACTCATTTCTGTGAACAACTCGCACTAGACCAAAAAAATAAAAACGCCAAAATTTTCAAAATCAAAAAAAGCGCTAAAGGTTCCTAAGTAAGTTTTCTCATATCTCTTATGGATGCGAATTTCTACCTTTTGGCCAATTTAAAAGAAAGACCCTATATAACTCTTGATGTTAAAAATATCTGCGTGTCTGAGTTGTATTAATAAAAGCTTAGGTACAGTATAGTGGCTAATAATTACTATTTAGATGCGCCTTGTTCGTGGCTGACTTAGTCATTTTGTGGCCAATGTTGTTCTTTTTAGAGGACAATAATGCTAATAACGGTCAGCTCAGACCGAGACGTGACGCTGCCCGTATATATCAATAGAGCTATTCAAAATCTAACTCTATTTCCTACACGAAAAGATTCACCTGTCACAACCCAGCGCGGCGCGGCGCGGCGGGCGCCGCGCTGCATTTTATTGGCGACTCAAAATCTAACTTTATTCACTACGTGATAAGATACACATTTGCAGTATCGTTGCGTCACGTCGCGTCGCTTCGCGTCTCGGTCTGAACTGACCCTAAGTGCCCAAAATAAAAATGTAGAACATACTAAAATCACTACATAAAAAATCATTCTGTATAGATTTAAATAGGTAGATGTGTTGAATAGTTAACATTATTGAGCATGTTTTATATTGATAAGATAATAATAATCTTTGGAAGCATGCGCGCGAAGTACAATCTACAATTATATCCATCGTGGTAGATAGTGGCGCAGTGGCCCAGTGGTAATGGCCCCGATTCAAAATGATTGCAGGTCATAGGTTCACAATTTAAAAGAAAAGGAAAATTAAAAAAAAAGCATAATCACCATATGGGCCCACCCATATGGTGGATTACTTTCCTCTCGCAGAGAGAGGGTCAGATCAGTGGCCCTACCATAACTTTTCCGTTTTTATCACGTAAAGATAACTGGTAACTTTGACGTTAATTTGGAGGATAAAAATAGTTCCTCGTTCGTATAGAAGGCAGGTGCCTTTTCATTTTACCATACATTTTACGGAATAAATACTTCAAGTAAAATACAGAAATCTTGTGATGAAACCTTCGATGACAGGCCATCACGACTGTCCTTAAAAATAATAGAGGCAGGCATGCGTTACATGGATTGAATGAGAGGATTCCGCCGTGGAGCAGTGATGGCCCAGTGATATAAGCCTCGACTTACGAGTTGTGGTTTTGATCGAGGCCAGCCAGGTACATTGCACTATTCTCAAAAAGGTGAAGAAGAACATCGTGGGAAAACCACTTGTCCTAGAACCAAAATTTCGAAGATATGTGACGTCTACCAACCCGTACTGGTCCGCGTGGTGCATTATAGCCATTCATCTCACTGAAAAGAGGCCTGTGTCCCAGCAGTGGGAAAATTATACATAGGTACCCGCAGGCTACTTAGTAGGATTACTTCATGTTTTGTATTAAGTACATCAGTTAAAAAATGCATTTTGATATACAAGTAATGTTGATAACATTGTAATCAGTACTAGACATCAACGATTAACTTTATAACCCTAGATAAACTTATTTACGTATTAGCAGATACATTAAGTAAGTATAAAGTATGTATAATCCACAATGTTTAAATTTTCTTTGTCTTGTTCATGCTCATTCTTGACTTAGCTTAGACTCCGTGCCACTACCGAAGTTGGCGCTAGTGTCTTTGTCATTATATCAGTGCTCTCTCACCGCGAGCATTCACCTGTAATGTAACCAGATTCGAACATTTATTTTCATCAGTGACGGAAGACAATCGAGCATCACAATGCGCACTTTGATGTTACATTACACGCCAATGCTCCCAGTGAGGGAGCGCCTTTAGGAGCAATCGCGTCTAATGTAACATAACATTACAGACTCAACTTTGAGCACTATACATTACAGTACACTATTACCTCCATGACTGATGAGCATTCGCGTGTAGGTAATGTAATACCTACGTTACATTACCTACACGCGAATGCTCATCAGTCAGGGAGGTAATAGTGTACTGTGCGGCCCGCCGCCGCCGTATACATTCTATCATTACAAGGTGCGCATTATAATGTTCGATTTTCCCTCCTCACTGATGCAATGCTCGAATCTGTAACGTTACATTACAGACGAATGCTCCCGATGAGGGAAAGCCTTTAAATTTAGTATCCCGAATTTTCAGGAGGCCTTCTTACGCGGCGCGTACTCTAATAGGCATGTTGACAGTATTCATAAATTGCACATCAATAGACCGTCAGTTAGAATTCTGAAAAATTATGGATAGTTAGGTGGTACGTATTGTATCTTTTGTTAAATCAATGCATATTTACAAAGATAACGCATCAAAATTCGAGAGTGATGTGACGACAGAAGCAAGTAAAACCTGTACTTGCTTGTGACGTATTGGCAGTTTTAAAAGCCTCATGGCCTTGTCAATTTTGGTTTACATAACAAAAGAAAAAATACGTGTAAAATATTTTTTGATAATCTAACTTTTTTTTAATAAAAAATAACTGACCAACTTATAATATATTTTTTTTTCATACATATACTATTATTACAGCCTATAAAGACAGCCGGCGAGAAGTCACGGCGAGTCTCCTTAGATTAATCAGCGAAATTAAATGCACTTAGATAAATTACATGCCACTATTCTTCGCAATATGACGTTTTACGGCTAATAGCTACACTCACGTGAATCAAGGATACGAAGTTTTGATATTTGAAATACCTAATTATGATAATGTTAGATATAGATTAGGTTATTTTATAGTCATACGATGATACAATGCCGGTGCTGCTCTTTATATACATCAAAATGATTATTGTAATAGGTTTTGCGTCACAGATTAGTCGGTTGCCAGCGACTTTGCGAAAATTATCCCAAGGGAACGTAATTTCAGTCGTTGGCAGAATCCGGCAGTTGGGACTCGAAGTGGCGCTCCACAAAACAGAGGCCATGTCTTTTCATGGTCGTCTGAACGCGCCACGGACAGAGTCCCACATAACGGTGGGAGTCAACGATGAAGTACCTGGGACTCGTCCTCGACAGCCGATGGAACTTCAGGGATCACTTCCTGCGTTTGGCCCCAAAACTGAACCGGGCAGCAGCCACCCTCAGGCGACTCCTGCCCAATCTCAGCGGGCCAAACGCCTCCTGCCGGAGGCTGTTCGCCGGTGTCGTGCGGTCCATGGCACTCTACGGGGCCCCAGTGCGGGCCCTGAGCATTCGGACGCCATGCCAGAGGGTCATGGCTATCCGGATGATCCGAGGATACCGCACGATCGCCGGCGAATCGGCCAACCTGCTCTAGCCGGATTGCTGCCCTGGGATCTGGAGGCGACTGCCCTCCAGCGCGTCTATGAGTGGCGCGTGGAGGCGCAGCGATGGGGAGAATTCCCGCTGCCCCGACAAGTCGAGGCGCGGCGGGAAGAGGTCCGGCGCGATCTCAGGGCGGTATGTAGTCAGCGACTGTCGCAACCAAGGTTCGGGCACGCCGCAATCGCGGCGGTAACACCCCTCTTTGAGGAGTGGCTGGAGAGACGTCACGGCGTCCTGGCCTATCGGATGACGCAGGTCCTCACCGGACACGGAAGTTGCGGGAGGTACCTGTGTCGGATAGGGAGGGAAGAAACGCCCGGGATGTCACCACTGCGAAGATCGCCCGGAGGACACAGTAGAGCTTACGGTGCAGGACTGCCCCAGTTGGGCAGAGCACCGCCGTGTCCTCACGGAGGCGATAGGCGGAGACCTCTCGCGCCCAGCATTGGTCGAGGCCATGCTGCGAGGCGAGACGGAGTGGGAAGCGGTCTGCAACTTTTCATCATCTGCCTATCCTTTTCCAACTATGTTGGGCTCTTCTTTTAGTTTAAGGGTCAGTTCAGACCGAGACGCGAAGCGACGCGACGTGACGCAACGATACTGCAAATGTGTATCTTATCGTGTAGTGAATAAAGTCAGATTTTGAGTCGCCAATAAAATGCAGCGCGGCGCCGCGCTGGATTATGACAGGTGTTTCTTTTCGTGTAGGAAATAGAGTTAGATTTTGAATAGCTTTATTGATATGTACGCGCAGCGTCACGTCTCGGTCTGAGCTGACCGTAATTGAATGAAGCGGAATGTCAGTATTTTTATCTGACGTCCCCTATAGTAACTGTGTCATAGAGCCTGGGCTCCCGCTACGAAAAAGCTGGGTATACGGAAAAAGCTTAGCTCTGTCCAAAGAGGCCTCGTCCAGAAGATCTGCAAATCTTACCGTACCGTCTCTCTAAACTCGGCACTGGTACTATCTGGGATACTACCTCTAGACCTACGAATACAGGAGGCAGCCGCTCTGTATGAGGCAAGGAGAGGGTCGTCCCAGTTTGTGCCAGGAGACCGGGGGATTGAGGGTATGGTAGGGTTTGCGGAAGCTCCTCACCCAGCAACGCAAATGCCCCTGGAGTTCGTTTGCCTAGCTGATCAACAGCAGGTAGACGAAAACAATGTGCAGGCAGTGCGAATCTTCACTGACGGCAGCAAGATTGAGGTTGGAGCCGCACTATCCTTGTGGGATAATGAGGGCGAAATCCAGAATCTCAAACTTAGCCTCGCCGCGTACTGCACAGTCTACCAGGCGGAACTCTTGGCCATTTGCAGAGCGACGGACGCGGTCTTAAAGCGCAATGAGACGAGCTATGGTTTGTATAGCGACTCAATGTCAGCATTGCAGACGCTTACAAACCATGGCTCCCTCCATCCCCTGGCGGTCCGTGCACGAGCCAATTTGACTCAGGCCTTGGGCCAGAATAAAGATGTTTCCTTTTTTGGATTAAGGCACACGCGGACCTGCCGGGGAATGAGCGCGCGGACGACCTGGCGAAGGAAGCAGCATTGTCGTCACGGAGGAAGCCAGACTATGACCTGTGTCCGATTTCATTCATACGAAGTCAGATCCGCATGGGATCACTCGATGAATGGAATCGGAGATATGTGTCTGGCGATACGGCCTCAGTGACGAAAATGTTTCTACCGGATGCCAAAGCAGCTTTCCGTATTGTGAAACAGGTGCAGCCGACGGGTTTACTTACACAGGTCCTGACGGGGCACGGTGGGTTCTCAGAATACCTACACCGCTTCAAGTGTAAGGAGAGCCCATCTTGCATCTGCGACCCAGGAGTTAGTGAGACCATCCCGCACTTACTCCTGGATTGCCCCGTACACGCCACTGAGCGTTATAACCTGGAGCAAGAAATAGGAATGGAGTTAAAAAAGGAAAACATAAAGGAAATTTTTGGGGGGAAAAACAGACAACAATTTATATATTACTGCTTAAATATAGCGCTAAAAGTCGTAGAGAGAAATAAATCAGCATAAAAACTATGTTTCATAAAATATTGATTGACACATATTTGAATGTTAACATAGAAATAAGTAGGATTAATAGAAAAGCGGTAATAAATATAGAATTATGAAAATAGCAATAATATTTTGTAATAGCATAAGTAAGTAGTTTAAAAGTATTTTTAAATTTAATGTAATAACATTAGAAATAAGGAAATGGTGTACTGTAAAAGAAAATACGATTACTTTGTAACTGTAATTTTCCCCTGAAGTCGTATAAATATCAGCAAAGAACCGTAATATGTAAAAACACAAAAGTTATAAAAATATGTACATTATAGTTATATAAGCATAATATTAGATCAAAGTGTAAAAATAAAAATATTCTGTGAAGAGTTATTTCCCCCTAACTGAAAAACAAATAAAGAAATTATAGAAAAAAAAAAGGTATAGCTAGAATAAATGGGCATCCCACCCATAAGACTGTAAGTGGAAGGAAGCAAGAAAGATTAAGTATGAAGTATGAAAGTACGAGAGGCATGTAAGCGAGAACTGGTATGAAAGTGGTTGTTGAACATAGGCACCAGCTTTGTTGGTGGAGTAAGAAAGAAAAAAAAAAAAAAAAAAAAAACTGTGTCATAGAGGTGTCATATTACATCGTCCCTTGGCATGACTGATTGTCACACTTTTGAGTTTTCAAACATGCAGACTACCTTCATAGTTTTGCATTTTTTTAGTATTACTTAGATAGTTTGGTAAAGTTATCCAATTCGATGGTCTGGGTCACATAAGGACAAGTTTTAACTACAATTTTAATTACCCGACTGCGCGACGCAAAGGAGGGTAATGTGTTTATCAGTCTACGTATGTATGTTTGTTTCTATGTGGTATTCTAGAGACCAAATGCGTAGGCCGATTTTGATAATTCTTACTTTAATCGATTCGTCTTAACCTTGCGAGTGTCACTAGAGACATGACAGTAATCAAAATTCACCACAGCGACAACAAGACGCGATATTGTCAAAATGAAAAAAAAAGTTGATTAACTATGTCAAGTGGGGTGTCGTTGAATAGGTATTTTAAAATCATCTTTAGGTTTCTTTTATAATTTTTCATTTTAAATAATAGTTGTGTACATAACGATTTAAAGTTGTTTTTTTTTTATGGTGGCAAAATCATCAAATGAGTCCTCCCGCCCTGGGCGGGGCGGGAGGGACTGTCAGACTCTTACTGACTAAAATCCACCCGTGTTCCGTCGGATGCCCTTTACGTTCCGGGGCCACGGTATCCTGGATTAAGAAAAATCCGCGACCCCGGCGGGCATTTGGCCCCATAAGGGGCCCCGTCGGTGACGCGTGAAACACGACGCGCCACCGACCCGGGCTTGGTCCTTGGTCGGACGGCGAGCATACCCATTACTCACCGTCCGCAAGCCCGCTCCGCCGCTGTGCCCTCTGCTGTTCAGAGGGACACGCGTTGGAGCGTCCACCCGACAGGCTATTTGCATACGGGCAAAGAAACCCCTTAGGCACACAGTGCCTAAGGAGAGTTTTTGCCCGCATCCCAGGGTGCACCGGCCCGAAAAACTGGTCTTCCCCCCGGACGTATCCGAGAGGGAACTCCACTCCACGGGCGCACGTGGAGGTTTCCTGTCTTAGCACCCCAACGATTTAAAGTTGTTTAACAAAACAATCATTCTCGCTAATTTTCTTACTTATTGATTTAAGTTTCTATTTCAAGTATAAACGATATACCTACGTACAAACAAAAATAAACAGTGAAAAAATGAATCGTGACTAAAAAGTATAAAATACAAAAAAAAAATTAAAGAAAAACAAAAAACCCGACTGCGTCATAAAAACTAATTTTAAAAAATACCTGAAAAAATTGACTTAAATAAAAACTAAAAAGAATGAAACAAGCCCAACAGAACAGCAGGAAGAAGCAGAACAGAACGACTCACAGTCGGGACCCATTTAAATTTTACCAATGAAATCTTCCCAAGGGGCCCCGACTGTGAGTCGTTCAGTTCTGCTTTTTCCTGTCCACAATAGGCAAGTTGTGGCTCGAGAACGAGATCGAAAGAACGAGATCAGAAAGAATGGTTTCAATGCCGGAAAATTTTGTAGGAGACGTTTAGAAGTAACAAATCCGTAATGTAATGTAACTCCTTTTTGTAAATCGATATTATTCTACCTTTGTCATACTGTAATTAATCTAAATTATAACTAATATTAAAAAGCTGACGAGTTTGGTTGCGCGCGTTTATCTCAAGAGCCGCTGTTTCGAATTGAAAGAAAAAAGCCATTTATCAAGGCTATATAATAGCACGCTGCGACCAGTATTAACTACACGAGCAGTACTAACTTACTGACGAAATCATGTACATAATTATTTGCTTTTAATTTTGCGCCGTGAGGAGATGGCCCTCACGGCGCAAAATTAAAAGCAAATAATTATGTACATACAAAGTGTCCCCTCCGCAAGACGGGAACAAACGCATAATTTCGTTATTAGCGACAAAACCTGTCACACTTGTTGGTCTTCAGGGTCCGGCTGGCTATGGATCGCACTCGCAAAGTCCGCAGTCAAGTTTCTCGGCTGCGGATGCGGGTGATCCAGTTCTTCAAGAATTTTTATACCGACAGCTGGCAGACCTACGGTGGTGTGAGCACATTTCACCGAAACTATTGTAACCGTTATCTGAAAGAACAACGCTTGCTTTTTTTCATAAATGAAAAATATAGAAGCAAGGGCAAGCACCCTTAAAAGGGTATTCAAATTGGGTCGGTAACTCGCAACTAAGTAGGTACTCGCAAGCGATTTATTTGGTGTTGCAGGTGTCCACGCGCCTGCGTGACCCAAAAATGCAAAGAATAAGGAAAAAGAACGAAATAAAGTACCAATATTAATTTAGTTTATTTAAAGTATAGCAAAATGTAATTAAATAAAATTAATACTTTACTTTCTATACACAAACATCTTACCGGCAAAGGATTTGTCTGGAAAACTGTGACATAACTGACTTATACGATCGCCAAGCTCTCAATGCCATAGGTTACATTCGAGCGAATTTCCCTACTCATTTCGTTATCTGCGTAATCCCTAAGAAGATACAATATTATGACAAATTAATGGCAAAACAA
Source organism: Agrotis exclamationis (assembly GCA_950005045.1). Classification (NCBI taxonomy): domain Eukaryota; kingdom Metazoa; phylum Arthropoda; class Insecta; order Lepidoptera; family Noctuidae; genus Agrotis; species Agrotis exclamationis. Next base: position 12,402,807 of record OX465419.1, read on the forward strand.
TATAACCTTGTATTTATCTTTTTAACCTGTCTAGACATTTTGGAATGCTCAGTTCCAAAATAAGCGTAGTAACACGCATTTCCAAATTATTATACAGGGTGTATAATAATTCGGTACATCCTAAACAAATAAACCTCATAAGATTCTAAGTTGTTGTTGACAACTTAAATAATTACTCTAGGAAAGAAATGCTTAAAATAAGTTTTATTCTTAATATTCGTGTGATCTGATGGCGCAAAGATAGAGGTGAAAAAAATCTTGAAACTCCCGCTAGGAAGGTCTACCTTCCAGTCGCTGGAGCCCTAACGATCAGTACTCCCGACATCAGTGTAAAAATAATACATGAACTTTAAAAAACTTTTCTTTCGAAAGTCGGTGACAAAAAGTCAATGAAATAAAAAAGAAAGTCACCGACTTTCGAATGAAAGTTTTTTGTAGGTTATTTTGAACTTTTTTTGTGGACAGTCGGTTACATTTTTTTTTTTGAAAAAGTTTTTTATTTAATCCTTTTTAGTTTCAATATTCAACCCAAATTACTGCCAAATACATAATTTTCCTACATGTACACTAAAATATTGTAATCCGTAGCACCGGTAATAACATCGCCCATGTACCTATGTACTCTACTCTTACACAATGAGCTAAAAATGAAAACTACTGCACCAAACTAAATGAAAATTTTATGGGACCAAATGGCAGATATACTGTATCGAACAAAAAAGAATCATCGAAATCGGACCGGAAACCTCGGAGTAATCGGTGTCGACAATGTTGAAAACTTTTTAGGTTTTTGTTGATTTTTCAAAAAGTGCTAGTCCGATTTCGATAAAATTTTAATGGGACTATTCGGGAAGTATACCCTTTCCAACAAAAAAAGAATTTTTCAAATCGGTTGGTAAACGACGGAGTTATGCCCGAACAAACATAAAAAAATAAAAATATAAACATCCGAATTGAGAACCTCCTCCTTTTGGAAGTCGGTTAAAAAAAATGGAAATTTTTATTTTATAAAAATATACTAATAGAACGAGATTTATAATGGTCAGATTTAAATGGGTTCCTTATTTTTTCATGAGTTACTTTATTGCCTGAAACAAAATATTAAAAAAAAAACTGTAAGTTTAAGGTGAAAATTTTTCTCATAATGCTTGTATAATAATTAACTACATAAGGGTAAATAATCATTATTAAATCAGTTAGTTACATAGGTACAGTCGGCCAAGAAAGTGGTGTACCACCCTAAGGTTGAATATCGCTTGCAGATTCATAGGTGATAAAGATTAGTTTCGCTTGCAGATCGATCTGACAACTTCTATTGCTGTCTTTATCTGATTATTGATAACGACTATTACTGTTTGTAACGTGACAGCTGTTCTTAGTTTGAACTTGATGGAACCAATGACGTCGTAAAATCAACGGCGGGGGGCTGTAGATTTTGATGACAAAATTGTATCTACAAAGAAGAAGGGGCATTCGACCGCACAACCTTCGAGGCCATCAACACGGCGGCGCAGGAGCATGGTATAGAACCCACCATACGTAAGTGGATAAACTGCATGCTCAAAGGTAGGATTATACACTCTAATCTACTAGGTGACAGTCTCCGAGCGACGACCACTAGAGGATGTCCGCAGGGTGGGGTTTTATCCCCTCTTCTGTGGAGCTTGGTGGTCGATTCGCTTCTGAACAAACTGAACACAGGGCCACTCTACACAGTGGGATATGCAGATGATATTGTCATACTAGTTAATGGTAAGTTCCCAGAAACAGTGACAGGGTTAATGCAGAAGGCGTTGGGAACGGTAGAGCACTGGTGTAATCTTAACCACCTCTCTATCAATCCGAGCAAGACCACGGCGATAGCCTTCACTAGAAAAAGGAAGCTCGCAAGGCTGATGAATCTTCATCTGTATGACACTCGTATCGAATGGTCCACAACGGTAAAGTATCTAGGGATAACACTAGACAATACACTGACGTGGAGTACACACCTGGAGAACACAACGACGAAGGCACTTAGGGTCTTTGGCATGTGTCGCTCAACATATGGAAAAAACTTGGGGCTTAAACCCAAGGGTTCTACATTGGCTCTATACTATGATTGTGAGACCTATTCTCACATATGGCAGCTTAGTATGGTGGCCGAGAACAAGACTGGTCACATGCAAACAGACACTGTTGAAAGTCCAAAGGACGGCATGCATGGCCATAACGGGAGCGTTCGGAACAACGCCCACGGCAGCGATGGAAATGATGCTTAACATGCCCCCACTGCATATTGTGATACAGTCGGAAGCTGCAAAAGCTCTCCACAGACTATCAGTAAATGACATGTGGAACTTCAACATGCCGAGGACGGATCACACAAGAATGGAGATCCCAACCACTCTCGAAAAGGTCATGTCCATGGGATGTGACAAAATGCGACCCACGCACATGTTCCGGAAGAAGTACAAGATACATGTGCCCAGCAGGGACGACTGGAGGGAGGGCCTGCAATTCACAGACAACCCGAAACTCACATGGTATACGGACGGCTCAAAAATGAAGTCCGGAACAGGAGCAGGCATTTATGCAGAGGACTGTCAAATCAGTCAAAGCATGGGACACTATGCTACGGTCTTCCAAGCGGAGGTCTACGCTATATGTGCCTGTGCCCAGGTAAACCTAAACAGGAATACTAAAGGTAAGACTATTTACATACTAAGTGACAGTCAAGCGGCCCTCAAGGCCCTGGACTCCTACCGAATGGACTCCAGACTAATCATGAACTGTGCCAAAACCCTCAATGCTTTGGGGAGGCAAAACAAAGTCAGATTAGTCTGGGTTCCAGGCCACGTGGGCATCCTGGGAAATGAGAAAGCTGATGAACTAGCCAGAAAAGGATCAGAAAGTGATCTCATCGGCCCGGAGCCATTCGTGGGACTATCAATTAGTACCGTGAACATGGCCATGAGGGCGATGGCCAGGGAGGCCCACCAATCGGAGTGGTCTAGGACGACGGGAATGGGCCACTCGAGGAGATTCATTGACACAAAAGACACCAGGTGGAATGGTCAAATAATCTCACATGGTAGGAAACAGTTAAGGCTGATCTTGGCAGCATTCACAGGACATTACCAGACAAATGACCTGCTGTATAAAATGCGGTTAGAGGACAGCCCGTACTGCCGTTTTTGCCCAATGACAGATGTCAAAAAGGAGACCATGAAGCATCTTTTATGTGAATGCGACTCTCTGGCTGGAAAGCGTATGGGACTTCTGGGCCAAGCTTACCCTGACCCAGAGGACTACAGGAATCTGCCAACAGGGGGAATTATATCGCTTCTGAGGTATATTTTTGCCGAAGAGGCAGATTGAAAAGGCTAAGGGCAAGACACAATAGATCCAAAAGGGTCGGAGTGTCGGCAAGGTTACATTGGGCCCGCAATAGCAAAAAAAAAAAAAAGACTAATAAGAGCTTGTTTGGTTCTTTCATTTTGATGCGACCATCGTTGGACCATAAGGCCCCAAAGATTTTCTATCGGGTTGAGGTCCGGCGATCTTGAGGGCCACTGAATTACCCTTACGTCAGTGTGTGAACGAAACCAGGCTCTTACGATCCTCCGCCTCGATATATTCAAATTCCGGGATATCGCACTGATACTGCTTCCCTCATTAAATTGGGCAATTATTTGTGCTCTTTCGGCAATGGTCAAGTTGGCAGGCATTGAGATGATTTTATATGCAGTTGATTGAAAAATAACACGGAAAATATATCGATTTTTTGCATATATTTCACAAAATGTCAATTGTCAGTTTTCTTTTTCAAATGGAATTCGGTTGTCTATTTAAATAGTTTTTATTATTACTTTTGTTTGGAAACATTTCAATTGCTTTGTAGAAACTAATGTCCTTTTCATTTATACTAAAGGTTAAAATGTCATGTACTTAAATGTGACATATGACGTATGAATACTAAATACATAGGTTTACGTCATGATAATGTTGTCTCTTTCAGTAATATCTTTTTATAACGAACCTTGTTGTAATTTTCGATGACCGGGAAACTAAATCAAAACTGGTACACCACTTTCTTGGCTGACCGTACCTGATTTAATAATGATTATACCGACGAAATAATAACCTCCTTTTTTAAAGTCCGTAAAAAAGAATTGAAATGGAAAACAACAATTTTTTTATAATATCTGAACAAGATAGATACAATTACAAAAAATGTTATAATAGTCACACTATTAAAATAATCTAGAATTAATTTTCGTGTGTGTGTTTATGTGTAAGTAGGTAATTCTGACAAAATTTTATTTGTCATCATGAGCTTTTATTAATTCTTTTCAGATAAACATCTTCCTTAATTGTACCTAGTACATGTCAGTAAAACAAGTAAATTAAAGAATTTTATATACATATCTTAAAATTCTATTTTCTAGTTTTGTAAGTTTTTTGTTTCTACCCAGTGCAAGGGCAGACAACAAGTTATTCAGAAATGAAAATAATAAAACATCCTATATAGTGGAATGTTCACACGAAGTCGTTGGTAACTAAAATCCGATTATTAAAAGAATATTGCTGATAATAACTCTAGTCTAGACTATAGATCTCCTTGATTGTAAATAAGATATAATCAATGATAGGTACCTACAGAAATCGTCATTGCAACATCAAATTGCTTAATGCATGTACATAATGCAATCTTACATTCGCTCTATCTCTATTGCGAAGATGTAATCCGGAATGAGGTAATACGTCTACGTAGTCAGAGTACCGAAGTTGCTGACATAGCTCAAAGAATTAGTAAGTTGAAGTAGCAGTGGGCTAGCCACATCTCTCGCAGGACAGATAACCGTTGGGGCATTCTAGAGATGTCCTTGAGTGGAGACCCCGACTAGGCAAACGAACGTAGTGTTGGACGCTCGCCGGCCAGGGGGGGTATTACAACGCCTTAAAACCAGGCTTGTTCCAGTGAGTGAACGAGATGGCGGTAGACGACTTGTATAGCTGTGTCACTTTCACTCGCCAGAACAAGCCTGGTTTTAAGACGTTGTAATACCCCCCCAGGTGGAGCGACGACCTGCGAAAGGCGGCCGGTAGAGACTGGATGAGGAAAGTTCAAGACCGGGCTCAGTGGCGTAGCAGCTAGTCTAGAACTGTGATGGCTATTACCATGTAGGTTCGCCCCCTATTAAATGTTTTTTTAATGTAGGTAATTGTTGTAAAGTGCGTGTAATATTAGGTACACATAACCCCCGAAATCCCCGAAGGGATTTCAGCTTGTTTTGATTTGATAAATAATAGAACGGAACTTAATTCTTCAAAGTGCTTTCGTAACTTATTTTGTCTTTCCGCTTGTTAATTGCATTGCACAAGTGCATTTTAATTTTGTAAATTAGGATATCAGGGATTTCACGAAATCCCTAGGGATAACACGAAATCCCGGTAGATGTGGAATATTCTTGTTTATTAAGTACGTCTTCTTACTGAAAGTATTTAATGATATGATAAAAAACCAATTTATCGTCAGTGATATGTCGTTTCACTAAACTAAATCTAGTAAAATGTCAAAAACGTCGACGGAGCACCCTTCTAACCTAACCTGTCTGAGTCGGGGTGCCCCCGGTCGTTTTTACGACATTTTTTTTTCTCTATGCCCCGTTTCGTACACTCGTACCTAAATACCAGCTGAACAACTTTGTGCTTTTGAACGAGAAGAAGACGGACTTAGGCCGGAAACGCACAGGCCGGTGGCTTGCTTAGCGCCTAGAGCCTAGCGAGCCATGTACAATCGAAAATGTTCGTGAACGGCGCTTGACGACTACCTAGGTGTCAAGCGCGCAATGCGGCCGTTCATAAACATTTTCGAACGTTCGTTATACTAAGGTGACTCGCTAGGCTCTCTCTCTCTCAAACAACTTTGTGCTTTTGAACGAGAAGAAGACGGACTTAGGCCGGAAACGCACAGGCCGGTGGCTTGCTTAGCGCCTAGAGCCTAGCGAGCCATGTACAATCGAAAATGTTCGTGAACGGCGCTTGACGACTAGCTAGGTGTCAAGCGCGCAATGCGGCCGTTCATAAACATTTTCGAACGTTCGTTATACTAAGGTGACTCGCTAGACTCTAGGCGCTAAGCAAGCCACCGGCCTAAGCGTTTCCGACCTTAATTGGCACCCCGAGAATCGGTATGGTTAGGTTCCTCTAAACCTTGTAGGTAGAAAAAGGGGCCCCGCGAAGCGGGGCTCCGTCGACCTTACCTTCCTAACTGTATTCATCAACAGTATTCTTTATTTCACTAAATTTAGTTTAGTGAAATGACATATCTCTGACTTTAAATTAGAATTTTGCCATATCACTGATACTTTTAGAAAAAAGACGTAATAAGCAAGAATATTCGACATCTTCCGGGATTTCGTGATTTCCCTAGGGATTTCGCGAAATCCCTGGTATCCTCATTTCGCTGCGACAAATACATATATTGGATCACCATTCTGATTATCGTTGTAATATCATCAAATGAGTCCTCCTGCCCTGGCTGGAGTGGAAGGGACTGTCACACTCGTACTGACTAAAATTCACAGTGTTCCTTCAATAGCCCTTTACGTTCCAGAGACACGGTTACCTGTTTAGACAGCTCCGCGACCCCGGCAAGTATTAGCCCTCTATGAGTGGGCCCGTTAGATTGCTGACAAAGGGGAGGGGCGGGGTAAATAATTGAAATCAATCTGCTTACATAATATTTAACGTACTTTTTCGAAATACGACATTTTAGTACATTCATGTCCGTTCACATTCCTGACGTTGACGTCTTTACAGGAAAAACACAATGGATGCTAATGTTACTAATTTAAGTAGAATACATAGATAATGGTTTGTGCATATTTTATGTTATATGCTATGCTAGATAACTAGATTGTACATTTATAAACGATCAACAAGAGACTGGACGTAATATGACATAATTTCGTGTTCGTTTTGCTTCCAAATGTTTTATAATAATAATATTATGAAGAGGTATTTTTTTGGTTGTGTTACAAAAAGTGTGCTTACCTATAGTAAAGAAAAATATTCCATAAATGTTTGTAAGTTATAATGTAGGGTAAAACTAGGTAATACCGCCCTATCTATATACCTATGTATAGTTGACAAAACGCCCCATCATTCTAGCAAAACTACTCGGAACCACATGCGAGTGTGGTGGTCACTTTTGGCGTACCTACCTATAACATGGTCGAGGGTTAGAGCCATGTTGTACGACAACAGCGGCTACCCCCGCGTGTGGTTCACAATAATGATCCAAATGAAATGATGTGAACGGAGGAGGTAGCGTACCTACTTTGTTACAATCTTTCACAATTTTTGTTTAGCAAGACGCGTCACGCGACGTGGTGGGCCGAGGGGCAAAACTGTACGCAATAATCGCAAAAAAATAAACCTGTAGGTAGACATAAAAAAGTCATGGTAGCCAGAACTTTCAAGAAGGTGTTCGTGCTGCTGTCGTCAGTACCTACTTAAAATTTGGTGAAAACGCAACAAAGATACTAGGGTTGCACAAATACAAGGAGGCATTTATAACAGTTCTGCCTCTACAAACAAGTTCTAGGGAGAATCTACTTGAATAAGATCCATCATAGGTCTAGCCAAAAGGGTCTTTTGAAAAAAATAAATTCTATAGATAGGTACACGTTTTAAAATAAGGATCTAATGAGAAAAATAATCTTTACTAGATCCGTTATGGATCTTACCAATAGATCTTCCGAGATTTTTCGGAACTTTGGTCTAGTCGTTGATTCGAAACCAATCAGACACTTTATTTTGTGTATGCACTATGCAGAAGCGCAGTGTAGAGGTTTAAATATAAATAAATAAATAAATGGTAGCGGGACTATCTTATCAGGTAGCCGTGACCCTGGAACGTAAAGGGTTATTGATAGTACACCGTGGATTCTAGTCAGTACGAGTCTATCAGTCGCGCTCCCGCTCTTCTTGGACGGGAGGACTCATTTGATGATTTGACCACGTCTAAAAATTCATGATGCATTGAATCTTTCTTTTCTTTCTTAGCCTCTGCTTTCAGGGAATGTAGATATTGTTATTTATGGTAACTCTTCTAGTTACATATATAAGTTGTTAATATAATGACTATCCGCGTGCCACAAGGTCGCGTCGTTAGCCTTTGTAGTGCATCATTTACTTTCAATAAACAGCTAGACTAACGATGCTGTCTGTCGTCGGTTTTGTTCTTTTCTAAACGAAACTGATGGATTTTTTAAGATTTTTTTTTAAGTTGTGAATAGAGTCACTGGCACATTAGAATTTTGCCTATTTATTTTTAGGCGCTATTTAAACCGGCTTCTATTAAATAGCATTATTGTCCACTAAGAAGTACATTGGCCACAAAATTACGAAGTCAACCACGACTCAAATAAATTAATTGATCAAGAAATGTACTAAAATAGACCAAGCCCAGGAGTTGTAGGGCACGCCGCGCAATCGCGGCGGTAAGACTAGCTTACCGCATGACGCAGGTCCTCACCGGACACGGAAGTTTCGGGAGGTACCTGTGTCGGATAAGGAGGGAAGAAACGCCTGGGTGTCACCACTGCGAGGATCGCCCACAGAACATGGTGGAGCATACGGTGCAGGACTCCCTCCTTATCCGACACAGGTACCTCCCGAAACTTCCGTGTTCGGTGAGGACCTGCGTCATGCGGTAGGTCAGGACGCCGTGACGCCTATCCAGGACTGCCCCGCTTGGGAAGAGCACGCCGCGTGTCCTCTCGACGGCGACAAGCGGACACCTCTCGCGCCTGGCATTGGGCGAGACGAAGTGGGAAGCGGTCGCCTCCTTCTACGAAGCAGTCATGCTCGCGAAGGAGGAGGCGGGCCGCGTGAGGGAGAAGACAATGTCCTCCCTCCGCTCCACCCGCGGTGGTGGACGCCCACGGCGACGGACGTCTGAAGACGATCTCCGGCCACCGTAGGCGCGGGCATACGGGCGGCGAGTAATGAGCGACTCGCTGTCCCACCATGCACCATGCCCGGGTCGACGGCGCGTTGTGTTCCACGCTCGTCTCAAAGAGTGTCAGCATAATGACGGGCCCCCTCTAGAGGGCCAAAGACTGCCGGGGTCGCGGGACTTACCGAATTACCGTGACCCTGGAACGTAAAGGTCTATTGAAGGGGTACACTACGATAATACGAAAAACTTTATTCCGAAATTCATAAATACGAATTTCAAAATACCGATTTTCATAATTCCGAATGAATGTTTCAAAATTCCTAATATTACAACTCCGATTGATCATTATTCCTATTTTCATAATTCCGAAATTTCAATATTCCTAACGTTTATAATTACTATTTTGAAAATACCGAGTTTCAATAGACCGAATTTAAAAAATTCCGAATTAATAATTTTCCGAAACATCAAAAACACGAATTCCGATGGCTAAAATTCCGATTATTAAAGTTCCGAATTTGAGTTACGTATTTTCATTCATAATATTACAAAAAATCCCTGTGAGAAGAACGAAAGCTGTCCGAGTCGGGGTGCCCCAAGGGGTTGCTCGCTATCGCATCCTGAATTCCTAAGTTATATTACCACTAAGGTGGTTCAACGGAGCCCCGCTTTGCAGGGCTCCTATTTCCCCAATTCTATGTCCCCAATTCGGAGCTCGCTTCGCTCGCTCTTGCATCCTTGATCAATTTGTTGACTACCACCAATCAACGTAGATCGACGGAGCCCCGCTTCGCGGGGCTCCTATTTCTGTGAGCAAGGTTTAAAGTAACCTAACACGAAGGGGATGGCGGGGTCTTTCAGACCCCGCCATCCCCTTCGAACCTAACCTGTCCGAGTCGGGGTGCCCCCAGTCCCGAGCTCGCGTCGCTCGCTCTTGCATCCTTCGTCAATTTGTTGACTACCACCTACTAAGGTAGATTGACGGAGCCCCTCTTCGCGGGGCTCCTATTTCTGTGAGCAAGGTTTAAAGTAACCTGTCCGAGTCGGGATGCCCCAAGTCCCGAGCTCGCTTTGCTCGCTCATGGATCCTAAGTTCTCCTAATAACAATAACAATCCTGAAGGCAAACAGTCAAAGTCCAGAGGATACGCTTCGCCACTCCGCGCCTACACAGGCTTAAATAACTCTCTAGGAGTACGGTAGACAAAACTACGTGGAGCCGGTTTTGCAGCAATTCGTTTCTGGCACTGACTACTACTTCCGATTTTCAATATTCCGAAAAAAACAGTTTATTCGGAATATTGAAAATCGGAATTTCGTTTTTCGGAATGAGAACTCATCGAGCATTACATTTTTCGAATATGTGAAAATCGAAAAACTAAGAAATCGGATATACGACTTTCGGTTAAATAAATTTCGTGATTCTTAATAATAGATATTGTAATTTTTAGGTATTATGATATTCGGAGTTTTAAAAATCGGAATATCGAAATTCGGAATAAAATATTTCGGAGTATTTGGGTGTTCCCCTATTGAAGGACACCGTGGATTTAGTCAGTACGAGTCTGACAGTCCCTAGCCCTGCCCTGCCCTGGGTGGGAGGACTCATTTGATGATTTTACCATGATAAAAAAAAGCCCAGGCGTAGTCGACGGTGACTCGCTGTGCGGGGCTCCTATTTCTGTCAACGTGGGGGTTTAAAAAAACTTTACCAAACCGAATCTCGGGGTACCCCCAAATCTAAATACTCGTATGTTGCCGAGTTGTTATACTCGTGGCTGAGTTAGTAATTTTGTGGCTCGGTTTATTATTTCCCTTTATTTTTTTAAGCTAAATGAAACTGTAAGTAAAAAGTAAAGGCTACACGTAAGTATTGAGAACGGGAAAACCGAAAACACTTGGTTATAAAAAAATAAAAAAAAAACTCTATACATATAATAAATCTGTAGAAGGGTCAATTCTGTACATTGAAAATATTGAAAAAATAAATGGCGGGGGGTGTTGCTGGATCGATACCAAACCCAAATATGTGATTAAAAAAATTTTTGTCTGTCTGTCTGTCTGTATATGCAGGCATCACGTGAAAAGTAACGGTTTGTAACGCCAGATGTCGCTAGCAAGCCAAGCTAAGCCAAGCCATGCCAAGCCAAGCCATGCCATGCCAAGCCAAGCCAAGCCAAGCCATGCCATGCCAAGCCAAGCCATGCCAAGCCAAGCCAAGCCAAGCCGGCTGCCAAGCCCGACATGTCAAGCCAAGCCGGCTGTCAAGCCCGACATGTCAAGCCAGCTGTCAAGCTCGCCACGCCAAGCCGCTACGTCACTTCCCTACCACGTGAGCCATCCCCGCCAAATGTTGAGTCGGGGCGGTGGGGTAGCCGCCAGCCAGTGAGTTATATAAAAGCCAGGAGCGATGATTTTGGTTGTTCAGTTTATAACAATAATTGTAAGGGAAAACTCTGCCCAAATAAAAGTGTAAATCAATTATTTTCGATTTATTTATATCACTGTCGTTTTACTCAGAAGTGTGATAAAAAAACCTACGATGAAACGACGCTCTGCTACACAATAACCTCGACGGTCGTCTTGTCTGGAGTACGAAGATTCTGCTTTGGTAAGCCAGATATCTGAAAATAAAAACGAAGAAAGGCAATGCACATCACCCGCAAGGAAAATATTGAAAAGTCTCCTTGCACAAGAAGTTGAAAAATCATTCAATGATCTGGAACACGAAGTCCCTACCCTCATCCATCGAAAAAAACACCGTGCCGCATCGTTAATTACGTTCGTTTGATCGAGTTTCAAGAAGTATTCTTCTCGCTACCAGCACGCTTCTCTGTGAAAATGAATGCTACCTCAAAGTCGTCATAGCGGATCCAAGGACATCACATAGAAGAAAGGATTCGTCCTACTTCGCCGAGAGCAGCCAGGAATCGTGCATAAATAACCAGGTCAGTTATGCCATGCCAATATTTGCAAAATGCCATTAGCCAAATGTGTTTTATAATTGAGTGCCTCGTGTGTCGATAATCATAATATGCCATTGGTGGGGTATAGACCTTGACAAAACTAGGGTAGGCCCGATAAGCAAATCTGATTGTAATCAATTAATTAGTTTATTATCTGGGTATAAAACTGCTTTTCTAGCTATATTAAGGAGTTGGGAAGTTGGAATGTACAGATTTAGTCCAAATTCGCATTAAGTACACGTAGGCCTTATAGATTAGCACATCACAAACAAGAGATTGTTAGAGTCAAAATTAATAAGCCATTAGAAGCAGGTATTATAAAAGAACCCGAATCGGAATATGCTTCTCCTATTGTTTAGTTATGAGGAAGAATGGAAATAGTTGCCTATGTGTCGATTACAGAGCCCTAAATGCATTAATTATCCGCGATAGATATCCATTAGCTATTATCGATAAGTAAACTAAAATAACTGGTAAGAACTATTTCACCAGATAATCTAGTCCAACGGTATCCATAAACTCAGCATACATCCTAAAGATACATATAGCGCTCCCTCAGTTTTTATGCGCTTAAGTTCAAGCTCATAGATAGTTAAGTAATTTTAAAGTAAATCATTAAATAAAAATAACTCCAATAATGTCGTCAAATGGTCGGGGTCAAACGCAGAATTTTAAAATAAATAGCTACATGTGGGCAAATGTTCATTTCTACAAAACAGGATTTCTTACTTAGTTTAAGAATTATCATGTTCATGGCATTGAACCGGGTGAATTTAAGTTTGCAGCCGTGTCTCAATTTCCCGTTCCGATTAACATATACAAAGTGCGTCAGTTTATGAAGTATGTAGTGACTTTAGGAAGTTCTTCCATAATTTTGCAATAATGGCTCATCCGCTTACCGAACTAGCAAAAACAAAAATTATAAAAATAAAAATAATATGTGGGTATGGTGAAAAAAAAAAGTGATAAACTGGTGATAGCGATATATGATCTTAGTTGGAAATTCACACGAATGCATACAAGTTACCCATAGCAGGTATTCTTTTACAAATACGCATAGACGGTAGTTTGAGCCCTGTCTTGTATTTTAGTTGCGTTATGAGTCGGGAAGAAAGTGTTTTTCACAGCGAATTACGAAGTTTTCGTATATGTTTTGAGTAAAAATGTCCGTGTAATTACGGATTATAGTGCAGTTCGCTATACAATAACTAACGTGATCACGCATTGCCGTCTGGTGACTTTTAATTCAAGATTATGAAATTACTGTTGACTATATACCGGGTGAGCGCATAAAGCATATCGACGCCTTGAGCAGGAATCCGATAGATGCCGTTAATGACTATTGTTTATTTCGTGTAGTGCAAAGTATTATTGATTTATTGTGAAGCGGGTGCACAGATAGTGATATTGTAAATAATTATATAATTGACGGTAGGATGTCTCGTAAAACGCTTTACGATACCCGATTAGTTATGCCAAATTTCGCGCGTAGAAAATATTACAAATGCATCATGACGATATTAGCCATTACATTATAGGATTAAAATTATGCTCAGAACTTCTAAAAAAAAAATGATTTCTTGTTTCCAAAAATGACCCAATTCATAAGGAAATATGTGACGTGGTGTTTACATTGTGCGTACGGTAAAAGAGAATTCGGTAGGAAAGAAGGCAAACTGCATCGAATCTCTAAACCATCTGAACCGATGAAAATGGTAGACATCGATAATTTGGGCCCTTTTAGCAAAATTAAAAAGGGTACCAATAAATGTTAGTTTTGACAGATTCTCTAAATTCGTTGTTTCTGAGCCTACACGTATTGTCAATTCTGTAGAGACAATTACCGTCTTATTAAAAAAAAAAGGGTTTAACTAAAGACCCAGGTTTAAATCTCGTAAAACTACGGTTTACTTATAAGTTATTACGGATCGTAAAGTCAAGTAAAGTCGTAGCTGTCAAAGTTTCTTATAGTAACTTTTTCATTGTGTTGTTGTTTTTATGATGTAATTGTTTAGAGACAATGGTTCAAATGAAAGTACTAAGGTCCACGTTTAATCTATGTTTTGTAATCCGGAGAAATTTAAACCATGGTTCTGCAGATTAGCCTGAACTTGATAGTTCAGGTTTAAACTAAGGTTTATTCAGTTCCCCAGATCACGTAGTTTCCAATCATGGTAAGGCCTTTACGACTAGATACTTTAAGAAGTTCGCAACAGAAAAACAGTTAAACACATGTTAACAGCTATTGCGTGGCCTAGGCCTAATGGGCAGGCAGAACGCACTAATTGCACAATTTTCGATGCGTTGAGAGCCACGGAACCTCTTAGTTGGGACAATAGTCTACCAAAATAATGACACATGGGGTATTAATAATACTGCTATTGGTCCAACAGGCTATAAGTTATACGAGTTAATATTTGCTCGTGTAGGTAGATCTGTATGTGATGCTTCCATCCCTGGTCGGGTTTCTGAGTTAGTGCAATCTAGACGCAATAGGGCTACCAATCGAATTAGAACAGCTAGCAAGAAAATGAAACGTAACTGTGATACAAGGCGTAAAATAGTACGATTTACAAAAAAGGCGATTACGTGCTTTGTTGCCAGGCTCAGACTCCTTGCTGCAATAAGATTAAGTCTAAGTTAGATGATCTATATTCTGGTCCATATGTTATCATTACCTAATGATTTAGGATAGCCATAAACTAAAAAGTATAAAATGTCTTAGAGGATACAAGAAGTTTACAGGCCTAGTATCTGCTGATTTATTACCTACGACCATATCGTAGCGTTGCTTCTATATACGATAGCGCCAGTAGCGTGGATGAACAATAGGAAAACGAAGATCTCGTAGATCTTCTTGAGGGCAAGATAGTTCATTTCCTCGATATGCCATTTGTTCTGAGCTGATTTGTAATCACTGTTTTGTTGTTCCCATTGCGGGAGCAATTGTTACAGGATGGCCGATTGTAACGCCAGATGTCGCTAGCAAGCCAAGCTAAGCCAAGCCATGCCAAGCCAAGCCATGCCATGCCAAGCCAAGCCAAGCCAAGCCAAGCCATGCCATGCCAAGCCAAGCCATGCCAAGCCAAGCCAAGCCAAGCCGGCTGCCAAGCCCGACATGTCAAGCCAAGCCGGCTGTCAAGCCCGACATGTCAAGCCAGCTGTCAAGCTCGCCACGCCAAGCCGCTACGTCACTTCCCTACCACGTGAGCCATCCCCGCCAAATGTTGAGTCGGGGCGGTGGGGTAGCCGCCAGCCAGTGAGTTATATAAAAGCCAGGAGCGATGATTTTGGTTGTTCAGTTTATAACAATAATTGTAAGGGAAAACTCTGCCCAAATAAAAGTGTAAATCAATTATTTTCGATTTATTTATATCACTGTCGTTTTAGGTTCGATTTCGATGAAACTTGGTATAATTATACCTTATTATCCTGGGCATAAAATGGGATACTTTTTATCCTGGAAAGTTACGTAGAAAAAAAATCTGTAACAAACCTTATTATGGAACCACTGGCGACACCTATTATCAAGTAGAACATTACGCCACGCCTGCCTCCATTGATTTCTAAAAAGGTTCCACCACTCACCACTAGATGGCGTTGTGCCTATGACGCGCATTTCTGAATCGCGGTGTTAAGAATTTAAGATTCTCCGAGAGTTAACGACTACCGCGACTTTATTATTTTTCTGTGTGACTGAACTAGCAGTGCACTTGCGGGCTACGTCCTAATTGGAATAGCTACACAAGACTCGGCTACTAACTTTTATCATAAAGTTAAACAGTAATTCAATTCTGTTAATTTTGGTTTAGAGGACCTTCGTCCTCCCTGGGTAAAGGTGATCGGGACTTATCCTATTTTATATAAATAATTTGTACGTTGTGGACAATAAATCTTTGTCAAGAAACCGAACTTCTCTTCGTGCCGGCAACGGTGACTAACATCCCTTAAAAATCTTATTTTTCAGTTTTATTCATAGACGTTGTTCTGTAGAACCGCGAACACACGTTGCATTACCCGCAGTGGATTCAGCGCCGTAACCTGTAGCGCCGAAAGTCGGATTTGGCTTGAACCGTTTGCGGCACACGCGAGCCACGCCTCCCCGTCTCCAATATAAGGAGCCGCGTTCCGCGCCGCGCGATCCATATAAATTCTGAATTTTGATGCGAGCGGACGTGTCCAGTGTGGCGAGCGGTCGTCCGTGGAATTAATATTGTATGCGTGTAATTTCAAACCGTGCTTTTCAGCGCGACCTTTTTGATTACTGTTCCGATCAGTTATTTGTAAATACAAGGTCGGAATTACTATGAAAAAAATACTTACTACAGAACGCGAGCTCAACAGCAGTAGCTCAATAGATCTCCTTAATTATTATAGGCTTAGCCGTATTTGGGTCCAATAGATATTTATAAGATGTCATTGTCAGAGTTATTCAAAATGGAGAAATAAACCATCCACGCGAAGACCGACATCCGCGCGGACGGAGTCGCGGGCGGAAGCTAGTTATTAATAAATATTAGGTATATACATTAGGTAACTAAAGCTAGTCTAAAAATAAATAAAACTAAATATTTACAACTAAACTTAAACTAAAATAATATACTTAATTAAAAAAAAAAACAAAAACAAAATCACAAAAGACAGAGACACTCAGGCGTCAAAGTACTCCTCCGCATCGCTGTCATCCGGAAACGTGCCCAGAAGACTGGTAGCATTGCCACGTTGGATGGCAATGCTTGGTTATAAAAATATGTCTGATCTGAAATAGTGTCACATATACCCGTGGGATTTATTGATTTTATTAAATAAGAATATCTACAGTAGGGAGTGGCAAATATTGAAATACTAGCCAGTGCAGCGCCTTCAGTGGCGTTTTTCTAGTTATCCCACGGGATTTTAATACCGGGATAAAAAGTATCCTATGTTTTAATCCAGGTTATAACCTAAATGTGTAGCAAACATCCAAATCGGTTCAGAAGATTTCATCGATCCGTTCAGGAACATTCATCCATCCACACAAATCTTAGCATTTATAATAGCAATTCAGTGAATTTCTCAACGGCGTGGTTGAAAATAAAGTACAATATCTACTGGTATTTTTTTAAAGAAAGTAGACGTACTTGTCTTGGTCCGGCAGTAAATATTTTAGTAAATAACGTATTAATAATATATAAAAAATAGTTATTTACCGTTCCTAATTCTAAGGTTGGTGGCGCGTCCACAACATGTTTTACTAGGAATTATCGTGGCTTAAACAAAACTGCAATAGTTTATTAGAAATTACTCATTTTAATTCTATTCAGCAATAGTTTTTCTGTATAAAGTCAATTTTATTTTTACATTTAGTGAAGATTTAGTGCGATATTTTATCCTAGAGAAAATGGGAAAGTCGCGTCCGCGGGAAATTTATAATTTTGGTGGGAATTATGAAATCATTAAGTGGCTCTAATGGAATGAACAGAGGAGGACGGCACTACCATCGTTAACTTCGTTTACCCAGGTGCTAACGTGCAGCAGTAACAGAATTGTGCCATTTTATTGTGATTTCTCGCTAGAGACGTAAGAAAGTCTTTTTATGGCAATCGGACAAAAAACTTACAATTTTTGTGATAATATTTTATAAATCATTTTATTAATAAGTCGGTGTTTTAATTTAAATGCATAAATAGGGTTTAGGATGTTTTCAAAATTGTACAAATATAAATTTTATATTGTTAAATAGTGTTAAAATCGCTGTTGTTGAAAATGTAGAAATTCACTGAATTAGAAGTTAAATAAATGACATCTCTTTAACTATAAACCTCCGGTCAATCTAATGCACTTTATCCCAATTAGAAGAAGATTTCGTCATCACTGCAATAACCTTTGTATTAGATACGAAGGCAGTTATCAAATATTAGGTAATTGCGGTAACTATATCATAAACAATAATAACAGGTAGGTATTTAACTAACCGTTACGTTGTCTATATCAAGTTAAGTATAAAAATTACTACTACTACAACTATTTTGTTTAAACTATATGTCTACATAGTTACAGGTATACCAGTTGAGTTATCTTGATACAGATATTATTTTATCATAGATAACTATCAAAATCGGCCTAAAATGAACGAAAAACACTGTTTTAAATTGTTAAGGAAAAACATTAGTAGATTATATCAAACATAATTGTAACTAAGTAGGTACAAAATACGATAAGTAGTCTGTAGTACATAGTGTCGCCGAGGTGACAACGATTGTTTCAATGTTAAAAGCAAACTACAGATACATAGAGAGTTATGTAAATCTTCACTGGATCTCCCATGAGTCGCGAACGATGCAACTGTAGTATTTTATACTATTTACCTGCTGCGTAAGGTTAAGGAAATGGCTGCGGAAGAACCTTCGCTCAGTGCAAATGGTAGAGTTCACAATTGCTTACGTGTTTTTCTACTCTAAGTATTCAGACTACTTAGTATTAGATCCTAATTGTTCAGGTCAGGAGTCAGTCCTACGGTTATGGTTTGAGGTTTTTCCTAGAGTCAAGTAGACAGATGTTTTATTATGTAATCTACATATTATTATATGTATGGACCTATTTGTATGGAGTGTAAACGTGAGTATTCTATTCTAACTACTCCTCCACTTAACTGTCATCTGAACTGCACTGAAAAACTAGTGGAATTGGTACCTTAATACCACTTAATGCTTGTTCTCTGGCTAAAGTATTTAAGATCCAGTCCACTCTTCATGCGAGGTGACAACAAGAACCTATGTGCTGAAGTGCATTTTTAACCGACTTCCAAAAGGAGGAGGTTCTCAATTCGGATGTTTATATATATATTTTTTTTATGTTTGTTCGGGCATAACTCCGTCGTGTACCAACCGATTTGAAAAAATCTTTTTTTGTTGGAAAGGGTATACTTCCCGAATGGTCCCATTAAAATTTTATCGAAATTGGACTAGCACTTTTTGAAAAATCAACAAAAAACAACGAAAACCTAAAAAGTTTTCAACATTGTCTACACGATTACTCCGAGGTTTCTGGTCCGATTTCGATGATTCTTTTTTGTTCGATACAGTATATCTGCCATTTGGTCCCATAAAATTTTCATTTACTTTGGTGCAGCAGTTTTAATTTTTAGCTCATTGTGTAAGAGTACATACATGGACGATGTTATCACCGGTGCTACGGATTACAATATTTTAGTGTACATGTAGGAAGGTTTGAATATTGAAACTAAAAAGGATAAAATAAAAAACTTTTTCAAAAAAAATGTAACCGACTTCCCACAAAAAAGTTCTAAATAACCTACAAAAAAACTTTTCTTTCGAAAGTCGGTGACAAAAAGTCAATGAAATAAAAAAGAAAGTCACCGACTTTCGAAAGAAAAGTTTTTTTGTAGGTTATTTAGAACTTTTTTGTGGGAAGTCGGTTACATTTTTTTTTGAAAAAGTTTTTTATGGAACCTATTACTTTATATAATAGTTGCAGTAACCAACAGTACTCACTCACAATTCCCTAACATTTCATAGGAAGATTGCCGAACATCATGAGTTTTGGGATCCATTGCAGTGTGTAAATTAAATCAGGGTTTCTCAAAGTGGGGTACGCGAACCCCTAGGGGTCCGCCATTCGACGGCAGGGGGTTCGATTTAAGTAATGGTGTCCAAAATAACTCCTAAAATTGAATCTATCTGCGACAAGAAACAAGCACACCCATCACATTAACATTAATTAAAAAGATTTTTATTTTATTTTATTTTTAATTTATTTTGGGGGGGGGGGGATTTAATTAGTTTGTTAGGGGTTCGCTGTCACCTGGAAATTTTATCAGGGGTTCGTGAAGCCGAAAGTTTGAGAAACCCTGAATTAAATGATTAACAGAACAAAGTGTGTGAAAATGCGGTCACTATATTTCCAAAGATTAGATTTTAAACTTGTATTTGTAACTGAACCTACCTTCCTACGTCACATAGGTGTGAAAAGATAAATACATATAACCTACATATTTGCATGATTTGTATACTACTCCTATTATGAATCACCACACATACCTACATTTCTACACAACGCTGGCTTCACGTCTTACTATGTATTGGAGTATTCTTCTCCACGATTTGCTGACAACTTTAATGGCATCCCTTCAGCTAAGAATTGGAACCGATCACGTTTATCTACTGTTTTAAATTCTGTACTATCGTACTATGAAGACATCATTTTCGAGTTGTGAATCTTCTTTCTATAGGTACTTAAGATACTGTGTGATTTAGTCCCACGACCACGAGATTTTTTTTTAAATAGGGCTTAGAAATCCGCACTGACAAATCCTCACCAGTGGAGCTTGTTTCTTTTTTGTACAGGAATCCTCACTCTTAAATAAATTCAGCGTAGTGGGGATTTTTTTTTTAAACTCCCTTGCGTAAAAATCTCATTTTTGCTCCCCACTACATTTTGAGGACATAACGACGGTTGTGTTGTCTAAAATCTATTGGATTTGCCAAGCTGTAACTTGCGTGAAGAATAATTAGATATTTGCTGTTTTTTCACTTTGACTAATGAGAATGACTTTAATTGAAGATGAAGAAACTGGCTGTAAATCCAACATCACAAAAATTAAAAAGCCCCAAAACCAAAAACCCAAGGTTAGATTTGTGAGTGAGCCGAAAACTAAGCAAGATAAGGGGTTGTTAGGGAGTTAATTAAGTTGGGCAACCATAATAATATCCTAAATAAAACATTGTTAAGTACCTACAGTACAACTTCTCGTGACAGAGACTATAGGTACCTACCTACATCCTGGATTGCTCACAAGTAAAGGGTTAAGGATAACAAATGAATGAAACTAATATTTCACGTTGTCATCACGTCTTGCAGTCAAATTAGGTTGAAAATATTAACGAAACAGGAAGGTATTCGCTAGGTATATCCAGTTCTTTCCTTATTTTGTTGGTGGGTGAATTTCCCAAATTACTTTTTTTTTGTCTTCGGTGTAATTAGTATTTGAAAAAAGGAATATTCTTCTGAATTATTTTTTTGTATTCAATAGGTAGTTATTGCGTTGTGGCAAAAATATTATTTTGCCTAGGACTATTACAAAGGTAGAAATAAAATACATAGACCTGTAAACTTCTAGTTTTTTCAAAAATGTCCATCTACTTTTTTACAAACAAAACAGCTTATCTTCTATACTTATAATAAATCTGTAGAGAGGTCAATTCTGTACATGAAATATATTTTCAAAATAACTATCAGGGGGTGATAAGGGATCGATACTGATGCCAAAAATGCAATCAGTAAAATTTTTGCCTGTCTGTCTGTCAGTCTGTATAACCGTTATAGAAACAATAACTACTCGACGGATTTTAACGAAACTTGGAATTTATTTTTCATACTCCTGAGCTGGTATACTTTTCATCACGCTACAATCAATAGGAGCAGAGCAGTGAAGGGGAATTTATTTTTCAACACATTTGCTCGAAAAATGCATTTACAAAGCCTGTATACGAGTACATTGTTCGAAAGTTAAAAATTACGCACCATACAACTGAACGTGCGGTAAAGTAGGCACTCTCATATAAGTACCTATTTTACGTCATACCTACCCCGTTGTATAGCACCGTGCGTTTGCTTTACGGATTTTTTTTTTAATTTGTATAAAAATATAAGAATTCGACCAGAGTTTCACATTATGAGAATAAACAACCTAACTGATCGAACCTCCTTGGAAGCGCTTAATTGCTCAATATTACGTTGTCTCACTTTAATACCTACTAAAGAGTAAATGAGACAAAAGATGTAACTTTCTAATTATCACAACGTGCATGTGGCGCCATTTGCAAATTCGCGCCATTTTCATATTAGAAACTTCAAGAATTGTTGCGGGTTTCCCTCTGTTAAATAAAGTTTGTTTAATTACATATTGAACTGTTTTCTCGCAAATGTGTTGAAAAAAATTGTATGACACACGTGCAGAAATTGGTATTTACAAATTCATGACTATGGTAAGCCCTCGACTTCGTCTCGGGCTTACATTCGTCTACTCGTTTGTATAAACCAACTTACCGCACTAGTATCATAATAGTAATTTTTGATAATGCGAGAAAACAGTACAATATGTAATTAAACAAACTTTATTTAGAAGTTTCTAAAATGAAAATGGCGCGAATTTGCAAATGGATATGCACGTGGTGAAAAATAGAACTACATCTTTCGTCTCATTTACTCTTTAGTATTAAAATGAGACAACGTATTGAGCAAAAGTTGATTCTACTACATTAAACACACATTTACTTGTAGTAAGGATATAAAATTGTATTTTTTAAGTAGGTATTACATGTGCTAGCCTCTACAAAGAATATAGTACTGCTTCTGACGTTCTATATTGAGAAAAATGTCATCAAGTTTTGTGTTTGTTTTTTTCATCTAATTATACATCTATTTTATAGATTGGAGCAATATGATAAGAATTTTAACTTTCTAACACTAGTTGTGGTGTTAGAAAGTTAAAATTCTTCACAAATCTCGGTCCCGGTGATAATTCTTCCACCAGAAGAACCATTTCATGATATAAAGAGCGATGCAATACTTAACCTCCAATAGAAAAGTAGATATTATTTTCAAAGGTGTATTCGATTGTTTAGTTATGGTATAATCATAGAATTTCATTAATAAAATCAACTAACGGCCTGTTCCGGCTTCGCAAGGGTAGATTTTTGTTTATTGTATAGCTTTTCCTTAGTGATAATACAATTTTTGTTCTCACAGCAGTCTCAGCAGCTACCCATTATTTCTTGATAGTGTGAATTGTTGGAAATTTGTATGTTCCATCATTATTACAGCCTTTTACACAACATCTAGTCATTTTACATCAATAAAACGCTTTTTTTTTCAGAAAATTCCTTTGGTTTGACAGTTCTTTGGGACACAGATGTCAATTTTCACTTTGACACTTGCCTTCCCCATTGAAACGACGTTAGTGGTGTCAGGTATTTTCCTTAGGCTTTTTCTTTAGATTTTTCGCGCCGCGCCGCGCTCAGAGCCTGGGATAAAAGCTATGCAATAGCTTAAAAAATAAAGGGGACAACGACACGTGAAATTTTAACTGCCCGTTGTCCCCGCAGTTAAAATTTCACGTGTCTTTGTCCCAGTTAACAGAGACAAAATCACGGGGACAACGGGCATACACCGAATTTTCTCCTTGGTCTTAAATGATACGTTGATGATATTGAATTTGGGGATATTTAATGTCCTAAAGATTACATAAAACCTAAAAAATATTTAAAAAAAATATAATTGAAAAAGTTCACCGATATGATAAAAAATGGTATTTGTTGAAATTCACCCTGGTATTTGGAAAAGGATATAAGTATCCCAAGAAAGACCCTTAAATGAACGGCCAGTGTGTGATAAGAATAATGTTACTAATTTCGACATTCGCATCCTTTTCTAGTGTCAGTTTAAAACCTCCTTTTTGAAGTCGTCTTAAAATAAGATGCATGAATTTAATGTAAAATTATGTGAGAGTTATCGAAGAATATAGAGTCTGACACACGAAACATGAGCCTGGAAAATAGCGGCAAATTCAAAAAATCTACATCGTTCATCGCCATTTGATACTTCAATCGTCATTTGATACTTAAATTCAAGTATCAAAATGTATTTTTCGTACCACTTGCTCAAAAAAGTGACATTCTATGCCACAAAAAGCGAACATAACAATAGTCATTTTTAATCTGTTAAAAACAGGGAAAGAAAATTGTACTGAATTTTATTCATCCTCTAGGGGGAGAATGTGATTTAAATTTGGAATACTTACCGAACTACATCTGTGTTTACACCATTGAGTTTGTATATAAAGCATTATACATCTTTTTGAAAAAGGAATACGCATTTACATATTATGCAGTTATGATTACTAAATAAAATTACGAAAACCGACGAGGCCGTATGAGCTTGATGCCTTTGCTTTTCCGACAAAAAAATATTAGTCTAGGAATTTGCCGTGTTTTTGTTTTCTTCAAATACATAAACGTTAAGTTTATTTTAATTTATTTTAATCGTCATAATTTTTAATAAATGCTTATCACATAGGTATTATTATTGTGTTAATTTTTTCGCAAATGGTACGAAAAGTAGAGTATTTTCCTCGGTGATAAAGCTGTCTTAGCCTTGGGTGAACTTAAATCCCTCGCTTCGCTCGTGATTTAAGTTTTTAACACCCTCGCTACGCTCGGGAGTAAACCTCGAGTCCTTCGTTACGCTCGCGATTTAAATCGTCACCCGCGACAGAAGACACTGCTTTATCCCCTTGGTTAATAATCTACTATTTCTTACTATATGCAGTGATACCAGATGTAGATTTTTTGAATTTGCTGCTATTTTCCAGGCTCATGTTTCGTGTGTCAGACTCTATGTAGTTTAATTAATTTTGCACCACTTAATAGCAAGTGATGACAGTTTATTGCGATTGATTCATGTTAATTATTAATATTATAAACTGAATTAATAAACCACAAAAAATTATGAATGAGAACACATTAAGTAATCAATTCAATTTTTTATGACCTTACGAACATGTGATTGCATAAAATATTCGTAGATAGATCAAGTGCCGTAGAAAGGTAGCCTTTAAATTGTTAAAGTCGAATTATTTCAAGGTGGTCTAAGATCAGAGCGGTCGGTTAGTTTAACTCTCAAACTTGGTTCAGTATGCAAGGCTGCGTCGGGTTAAGTGGTGTTGTCCAAATACCGTGCAAAAGTGTGGCTATTTTTATTTAATTATAGATAACAGAAGATCTGTCATCGAGGCAGCCGTCTGATACGTCGTATTGTATAAAAAGTGGCGAATAGCCGCCTCGGCGTGTCACTCGCAAGCGGCAGGTGTGCGTTACCTAGCTGTTTGCCTGCTTACCTCTCCTTTTAGTGATCAGCTGATTGTTTCGTAAACAAATCACAAAGTGATTCTGTGAAAATGGTGAGGAGAAAATTTTATTATTTATTTTGTTGTTCAACAGTCTCTGGAATTTAGCTGTGCCCAAATAATGGAATTGACAGGTATTTCTAATACTTAATTATTTACATGGAAGATTTCTTCAAATGTGATTAAAAAACAATGTTGTTTATAGGTAAATCTGTTTTTAAAATATAGAAACGTTAATTTTGGCTCCCAGCTATCACAATAGCCGTATAGATGCTTCAGGACAACAGATTACTTAGTAATATGATGATTTCACTACTCGTTATTCAGGTGCCCCATTTTTCAGAGAGTTAAGAATTAGTTAGGTAAGGTACCTTGTATTCAAAATGCCTTAAAACTGTTTGATAATTTTTTTTTGCAAACTTAATCAACAACATAACAATGAAAGAGAGAATTTAGAAGTAAGTCCCTTCTAAAGTTCACAATTTAACTTTCCTTTTCACTTATCTCAATACAGAATTAACAAATTCCAATACATACATGATATAATTATTACATACATTCAACTAATCACAACAAATGACAAGAAATCAGAAAATTATCAACACTATTACATGGCTGAGAAAAAAAGCCTGGCTGTGTTAGCACAGATAGTTCTCAATTACAACTCAATTCAATACAGTCAAATAATTAGAAGTAACTAAAACTGAAACTTAGAAATTGAACGCGTTCAAACATGCGAAGTGAGAGGATTAGTCTTTTATTGCATGCAAACAGGCATGCACCATTCATGGAAGGGTCGCCACAACCTTGATAATGACTTTGCAAGTCATTACCTTAGCATGCCACGGTCGAATGCTACATAGATATTACAACTCGCGTCTATAGCTGCAGGCTAAATCATTATAGACCAGCAATCGATGTGAGCCGTAAACAAAAATAATAACAATTTTCGAAAAACATTAAAAAAATTGTTATGTAAACAGACAAATTAAAGAAAACAAAAGTTCTAGGAAAATTGTTAAATTTTCTCGAAAATTTCATTGAATTTTCTTTAAAAGTTCCCATCGGTCTTTATCTCCAAACAAAGATTAAACTTTTTTTTGAATAAAATACATTATTCCAATAAAAATAGGTGGAACCTTAACTAATAAAAAAACGCAACGGACAGAACTGTAACTTGACTGAAAGTAACTTGTTTATTTTTCGTTTGTCGACAACAACCATCATTATCATTATGCATGTAGCTTGCGTTTTACTTGCAACTTTGTATTTTATTTCAAAGTTAATTTGTTGTTCAAACTATTATACGTACGTTGGAACAAAGTGAGAACATTATCAGTAGTTTTATAGTGTATATTCTCATTCAAGTGAGCGCACACAATTCATCATCTTCGCGGATTCTCAACGAGACAATAAAATAAATTCTCTAAACATCACGTACGAGTACGTCAGGAAACTTTAATCATTCTAAGTTTAGAATATTTTCCAACTCGTACACTACCCTTCCATGTTATCAGCGAACATTTTCGCTTTCCCGGTTCCAAAATAACACAACAACATTGATAAATCCCTATCGAACAAATTGGTAAATATTTAATGCATGCTTCA
Organism: Agrotis exclamationis; assembly: GCA_950005045.1. Taxonomy (NCBI): domain Eukaryota; kingdom Metazoa; phylum Arthropoda; class Insecta; order Lepidoptera; family Noctuidae; genus Agrotis; species Agrotis exclamationis. The sequence goes on from OX465419.1 coordinate 12,429,237, forward strand.
AAGCTCGATAAAAGGGGAATTTATTATTAAAAAAGATGATTGAACATCAGATAGACTATCTTTTATTCGTCACAACATTCGAACCTGCGCGATATTTTTGATTTAACTGATTTTGAATGGTACCTACATTGCCATAGAGTACATAGTTTATCGATCATATGATTAGCTGATATGAAAAAAAAACCGTAGAGTACATGAATAATCTGCTTTCCAAAATAATGAACATGCATGGATAATAAGCATGGAGCTTATGAGGCATGAGGTAGGTTCATATCCATAACATAAATGCAATGTGATGAGTTGATAAAAGTTATGTTGTTGATGATGTGGAACAAATAGGTATCGTATGTCCTGTAAATGTGACTAATTGAAATTATTTTTAGTTTTTAATTAACGAAATGTTTCTACTTGTCTTCAACAGCGTAATTTTTACGGGATATATGTACAATATTTTATAATACATACCTACCTAGAAATTAGTGACCGATACTATCCAAACCGTTTCTTCATAATAATTACATCCTTGACAAAATATTTATCAAAGATATAAATCATTATCATTGTTAATTACCATTAAATGATCAGCTTTTAATACTCATGACGTATCAGTAATTTTTATATAAGTACATCAACATAGTTAATATGATAATACTTACAGTATGCAAACAAAACGTGAGAAACAGTACATAATGTAGGTACTGGTATTTAACTGTGATATAGTTTGTAAAAAGTAGGATGTAATAAAAAAATACACGCTTATTCATTTCCTCTCAACATTAAAATTTTACTTTATTTGTTTAAAGTAAAATGTAATAAAACTGTTGGCATAAATTGACAATTACAATAAAAAACTTTGCTCGGAATAGGAACCCTAATTCTAGGGGATAATAAATAAATAGAGTTGCATACCAGACGTAGCGACATTATCTATCTACCCAAGATTTTTTATTTATAACATCGGCCAAAATTGAGCACTATTCTTTTTTTTATTTTAATTGCCTGCTCATTATAATAATTATTTTATATTACCATATTTCATGATATCTTAATCTTGTAATTTTAAATAATTCTGAAGGATTAGATAACAATTATCGTTAAAAAGATATGGAATCTTCGGCAATGTGTTTATGAAAGATGAGATATTGTATTTACGGCCTTAACGCCACGTGACCTTTATTTACCAAGCACATGGTGACTTGTCAAACAATTTTTTAAGTATTGTGACTGCACAGTGTACTTTATTTTATACTAGCAACCCGCCCCGGCCCCGTACGGGTGCAATTTCTACTATAATAAACATGTTAAATGTACATATAAACCGTCCTCTTGAATCACTCTATCTATTGAAAATCCCGCATCAAAATCCGTTGCGTAGGCAGACGTCTGTCTGCCTACGCAACGGATTTTGATGCGGGATTTTCGCGGGAAGGGACTTTGTTATAAATTATGTAGTGACTACAGCAACTTCGCATGCATGCTATTTAAAAAATTAACGTGTACTCGCTGATAATGTAGAGGTTAATGTGTTATGTAGTCGTGAAAAGTTTTTTAAAATAGGTCCAGTAGCTTGACTTTTATTAGTGTCATATTATGATTCTCGTGAAAAAAAAATCACTGCATTAGCTCTTCATTTAGTCAAATTGTCGAATTAATTAAACTTTAGTTAGGGTCCGGGCTACAGGTGGTCAAGGCTCCTGAGAGAGGATCAAACCTCCTAACAATACGCGCCGTGTCCAGAAGTACTGCCTTCTAAAGCTGACGCTTGATCCAGCTGCCAAGTAAGAGCCTCCTCAGATGTTGTTCGAAGCACTAGGCAATTAAGGCATTCGCAGCCACGACTATCGGCACAATGACTACTGTATTCCACGTCTCACATGTCAACAACCTCGCGAGGCAAATCAATGAATGGTTTATCTTTTTCTGCCTTCACGAGGTTCTCTTCATGCACTTCGCTCCGATCGATCTATCACCACAATGTCAGGCGCAACAACAGTCCTGTCAGTCGAACCCAATACAACGAAATATTACCATTTTCGAGACCTGGGTCGGGCGCATACTTATAGTACGGCACTTCCGGTTCCACAAGGTTATACTTCAAAGCAAGTTGATGGATAATCCTGGCAACGAGGTTGTGTCTATGAAAATATTTTCCGTTAGCCAAACGAAAAACACCAGTAATAATCATCATATCATATACAAATATTGTTGTTTCACGCGGGGATTGAACCCCCGAAGCGCTACGCATCAGTCGATCGCTCATTCACTGCGCCATTATTTATAGGTATTAGTAGGATTCGTTTTCAGAGAAGAAGATTAGATACGATTAGATATGCGCACATAGCATTTTGTAGTTCAGAGTGAATAATTAGCGAACAATTTATTCTAATTATTATGTACTTACACTATGCAGAACTACTGCTAACATAAAAAAACGAGGTCGCCGTAATCACAAAATTAGGTACCTAGCCGACTAGATACATATAAAAACATCAAATATTCATGATATTAAAAGTTGTTCTTGAAACGCTGCATTGAATTGAAACCAATAAGGTCATTGATAATTACGTATCATTATCTGGGTTACATTTATTCTCTCTTCGTTAACCTACAAAGATTTCTTTGGTTCATCGATTAGAGAGAATTAATTTTAGAAATCCTTCGGGTCTTTTGTTACCAGCCTATTATTTTATTTCGAACTTGTTACTAACGCTAATTAAGTGATATTAAACACTCTATCATAACATACTATCACAAATTCGCACGTGAGAATGAGAATCCGAAAGTATTAAGAACTTCTTTAAATAACTTAACGGTCACTGAAAAAAGTAAATGTATGTAGTGAACACCATTCTTTATCAAACGACATTGAGCATGTTATTTGTAACAAAGATTTGTAATAACTCCTAATTTGTCTCGGACATGTCCTGACATCAAGGACCAATTCACACCATATAATAAAAAAAAAAATTAAGAAAAACAAAAAACCCGACTGCGTAAAAACTAAATAAATACTAAAAAGAAAGAAACAAGCCCAACAGAACAGCAGGAAGAAGCAGAACAGAACAACTCACAGTCAGGGCCCCTTGGGAAGATTTGATTGGTAAAATTTGAATGGGCCCCGACTGTGAGTCGTTCTGTTCTGCTTCTTCCTGCTGTTCTGTTGGGCTTGTTTCTTTCTTTTTAGTATTTATTTAGTTTTTACGCAGTCGGGTTTTTTGTTTTTCTAAAAATTATTTTTTGTTTTATACTTTTTAGTTACGATTCATTCGAGAGAATTTATGATTTGTTTTTATGTGTGTATCGATTATAAAACTATTTAGATTGTGTAGTTATTTAGTACTAATATTTTGTTGTTTTTAGCATTTATCAGTCCAAATTAAATTGAAACATATAAGTTATATATATTTTGGTAAACCATTTTTAAAATCCTTTATTTTGATATCCCACTTGATAGAATGTGAGAGATTTTAAAAAAATATTTTAATTCGGAACCCTTTGCACGCGAGTTCCACTCGCACTTGGCTAGTTTTGTGTACCCAGTGACACTCTCACGTTTAAGACGAATCTAACGACACCTCTCAAGTTAAAATCCATCAAGCCGTTTAGGCTGCAGAGCGTGCCAAAGAAATATACCCACATACATACATACATACACTCGAAAAACATAACCCTCCTTCTGGCGCAGTCGGGTAATGACTCAAAGTCAAACTTTATTTACGTCTCGGTGTAAACTGATCACAAAACCCTCAATTTCTTGAAAAACAAATATGGTTTAAATTAACACCGGTTTTATCAACTTTATATAGGTACTTCAGGTTTACCTTAATCCAGTTTAATCTCAGCCATAATTCAGTCACCAGCTACAATAAAATAATTTATCAAAATCGATCGTCGTAATTCGTGAATTATGGTCTTTATATAAATCGTTCCCATTTGTTTTCAGAGTGGTGTAGACAATAATGCCTTCGACGCATCGGATTCTTCGGATCCTCCGAAGGGCGAAAAAGCTGCGTTAGGCGAACTTAATGGAGTAAGTGAGAAAAAAGTGAGTATCGTATATGTTCAAGTGTATTTTAGTGGTTTCTCATTAAATCGGTTATCAAAACCGAGTCCAAATATAATAAAGTAGGGGAACAGTGTATAAGACGGGGACGTTAATAATCGCGAGGTATAATGGGGACATAGACTCTTTAGGCATACTTAACACAACACTAACGTAGTTCAAGCGCCATCAGGATGTCATTTGCAAGCGGCCAGACGCAAATGGCGTTCTGTTGGCGCTTGTGCTACGTTAGTTTTGTGTTAAGTTTGCCCTAAGTGTGTGATTTCCCATCATACCTCGTGTCCCCGTCTTATACACTGTTCCCCTACCTATCTAAGTATAATAAAATTAATAAATCCATTGTACGGTAACTCTGCTTTTCTGTGAGTACCAGGATAAAACTTTTTATTTTTTTCATTACTCATACTCTGAAAGTAGGTCATTACATGTCTGATTAGCTGTTTAAAAGTTATCCATTGCCGCCCTAGGGAAAATCGCTTTCAACCGACAGCTGCCAAATTTAAGAAAAAAAAACTAGTTCTATTGACATTTCTATTGAACCATGTTCAAACTTTTTATACAGCCACAAAATTACAGAGCGATTTAAAATTAAAATAACATAAAGTTAAGTATTAAGAATATAAATAATGACTTTAAAATAATTTAGTTTCAACAATTTCTCTAAAATAATACAGATTTCGACAAAATCTTTGCCAATTTTTAAATAATGAACATGAAAAATCCTGGCTGTATAGCTGGACGACCACAGCACAAAAATTAAAAAAAAAAAACAAGCGGCAAATTGACAATCCGATCTACACGCATTTTTTCTTTATCTATGTTGTTAATTTTACTTTCCTCGTATTCGTAATGAAAAGCACAGTGTTTACCTCGGATAAATTACTTATTTAGTCCCTCGAACTATTAGCGCCCTCACTACGTTACGGGCGCCAAACTCCGTCTTGGGACGTAAATAAGTAACTTTCACGCCTTGGATAACAATGTACTATTCTATGCGGATCACGAGCATTGGCATTCACCCCATTTTTTGAGACTAATATATTCACGAAGTGACGTCATAACTTTACGTACCCACCTACTCTATGCACTACTTAAATGTTACTTAAAATTCATATCCAATAAAATAGCCGAGTCGAATTGGTTTATTGTAAATAACAACTTTCCTGTTATTTACATTTTGCAGATAAGATAGTACTATAATCTTTTTTGCATTCTTTAGAATGAGTAATAACAGGGTGAAACGCCTTGCCTTGTTGTCCAACATATGCAAACACGAGACTACAATAATTAAATAAACATAGGTAGTACAGCTTATTGTCAAAGCAAACGTGTTTAACTTCTACCGTAAAAATAACTTCTTGAGCGCGGTTAAAGGGCTACACATGGCAGCTCTAATGTAAAGATGTACATTACAGCACGATACATCTCATTACATCTTTCTGTAGAAATCGCCAGGAGATAGGTGTCTTTGATTAATTATCCGCCACCGCCATACGCCCTCGCCACGTCTCTTTTATATAACAAGAGTTGCATTACACAATAGAGAAATAGATATTCACTGTCCGACAATAATGTAAGAGCCCTGAAACTCATCGATTAAAAGATTACTCAAATAACACTTCTTTATTTTGTATAATTGGTCGATCTAGATCCTTAGCTACTTAAAGACGATGCAATTTTTTCCAATAGTAATTAAACGCAAATTATGCAAATTTTTAGGTTGACCCAGAAAAAAGCGAGCCCGAGCGTGCGGTATGGGACAATCAACTCGAGTTCTTGATGTCATGTATCGCCACATCTGTGGGTCTTGGCAATGTGTGGCGGTTCCCCTTCGTCGCCTACGAGAACGGAGGCGGTGCCTTCCTCATCCCTTATATAATAGTACTGTTACTCATCGGTAAACCTATGTACTACCTCGAGTGTGCCTTGGGACAGTTCAGTTCCAGGAACTCAGTGTCTGTCTGGTCTCTGTCTCCAGCTATGAAAGGTGAGCTTGTAATTTAAATATAGAGTTTGATTTCATCATCATCAAAACAGCCGTAAGACGTCCACTGCTGAACATAGGCCTCCCCTTTATACTTCCAATAGGACCGGTTGTAAGCGGCCTGCATCCAGCGTGATCCTGTGGCCTTCATAAGATCGTCTGCCCACCTAGTGGGTGGACGTCCTACGCTGCGATCGACTCAGAAATGAGGAGATTCATAGACGAACCAAAGTTACCGACGCAAGCGCAGCGTAGGAATTTGATTCGGATTAAAAGAATTCCAAGATACATCTCATTTTTCCTGGACGAAATATCAAAACCCGCAAAATTAAATGAATTAGTAGTTCTAGATACCTACGAGTACATTTGGCATGTTAATATAATTAGGTTCGGCACTTTAAAAGTCTATGTAGCAATATCTACTTTGTCTAATTTACTAACATATTCACAATTGTTATAAATCTCTAGGCGCCGGCTACGCCACTGCGTTGGGGTGCGGATACATTCTGTCATACTACGTGTCGATCGTCGCGCTCTGCATTTACTATCTATGTATGAGCTTCCAGTCCACGCTACCGTGGGGAGTCTGCTTAGAAGAATGGATAAACTGCGTCCCTTCGGATCCGAACGAACCACAGCGGCCTCTCCCGCCAAATACAACAGCTGCAAGCAGCGCCGAGTTATATTTCACGTAATTATCTTATTTACTATGATTATATAATTATACCTAGTTACAATTAGCTTATTTACTATGCAAATATTTTACGAGTGGAGAAATCCTCATGGATACCCTTCGTCTAGGGCAAACAAAGGGTTGGACTCTTACCCCACTGTTGCAACAAGTACCATTGGTCTGTTTACCATAGGCCTGATTGATATGAATACATTCACGCGCACATTTGACTGGTGGGATTACCACATACACTCAATTTTTACTAAAAACTACGTTCAGTTGCCCATTGTGTTCCAAGACCGCAGTCATCTTTAAAACCCGTTCCCTTACCATTCCGCTCTGACATCTGGCTTTATTTGTACAGTAAGAAGTTTTGATCTCTTATTTTCCCATACCGTAAGCTATTTATATATTAATTTTATATTTTTCAGAAAAACCGTACTCCAGATCAATGATGGCGTTGAAGAAGGACTAGGTAAGTTCTATTTATATAATATTTTTGTTAGTTGTCTTTTTGAACATACAATAACGATATTTGCAAGACGTTTCATTTGCTAAAGACCAAATAGGTTATTTAGTGCAATCTGCATCGAATGATAATATTGATCACATTTTGTGTCTAATCACTTCCGGTCTAAGGCAAACTGACAGTCCTTTCTGATTGATCGTATACGATGGCTATTACCCTCTGGTGTTAATTAAGCCGCCTCTGAAAATCCCACACTTCTTTCTTACCGAAAAATGAATTGCAATTGTTTCGTATTCCAGGTCTCCCCATCTGGTACTTGGTGTTGTGTCTCTTCGGCGCTTGGCTCATAATCTTCGTCATCGTCGCCCGGGGTGTGAAAAGTTCCGGCAAAGCCGCGTACTTCTTGGCCCTGTTCCCCTATGTTGTGATGATTATTCTGCTTATTACGTAAGTTTCAAATATTTTTTCCAAGCGCATACTTCATGAATAGATTTTGATCCAAATTGCTCAATAAATAGGCATGTCGACAGCATAAATAAATTGCAATTGTAATAGTCCGTCAGTAATAGTTTTGAAAAATAATTAGAGTAAAAATAACGTAGGTTCTTTTGTAGTCATTAGGCAACGACCATTCGCCTGTGATTAGGAGTCTAGTTATATATGGTCGTTGTCATTAGGTTACTTAGTGTTGCCTACCTAGTGTTGCATTTTTTTTTGTATGAATATACCTAAATTTAGCCTCAGACGTTACGGTACAATTAAGCTTGTCTAATAAATAGTCAATTATTATATAATTCTTGGCTAATTTATCTTATCAATACCATATTAACAATTTCAGAACCGTTATCCTGCCCGGAGCTGGCGATGGTATTCTTTTCTTTTTGACGCCACAGTGGGACAAGCTTATAGATATTAATGTAAGTATCCCTTACCTTTTATAATGCAGCCATAGTAGTATGACATCAATCCTCTTAATATTATAAATATGTAGGTAAAGTATGTTCATCACTCATTTTCGCAAAAACGCCAGAACACATTTGAATAAAGACACACATGTATAACATACAGTAACCTATTCCTAGTACATTATTTATCCCAAAAATTTAGACTTGGCAAACAAAGTTGAGACAGAAACTTAAGAGCCCATACTACCTCAAATGGCTTAGCAGAATCCTGTGATACGTTGAAAATACTGCAGCATTAATTTTGATATAAGTAAATATATGGTAAAGTTGAGGATTAATGTTAGGTCTTATGTTTGGCGAAAACACGATTCCATAAAATTTTCTCGACAGAAAAAAAATCCCAAAGTTACCTCTAAATTGAACAATAAACCGCTGGCAATCATAAAATACTTAAAATTAGATCATGAAACTTTTTATACTAACTGAACTATTAAACAAACTTTTTTTTCCCCGTAAAATAAATAGATTTGCGTGTAGACAGCTATAAGAAATAGCAAGCAATAGTGCGTGGTTCGTGCAAGTACGAGCGAGTAAGATTATATTGAGGTACCGTAAAAGAAACCATTAGGTGCAATAATATATATCGATTTCGTTCCAGGTGTGGTACGCAGCCGTGACACAGGTGTTCTTCTCTCTGTCCGTGTGCACCGGTGCTATCATTATGTTCTCTTCATACAATGGCTTCAGACAAAACGTTTACAGGTATAGAATAGTTATTGTTATTCAAGGCTGCAAAGTTGTTAGAATCCTGAGCGAAGCGAAGTATTCAAAGGTACGAGACGCAGAATGACTGCTGCAATAAATGGTAGGTGGAAGAAATAAACTTAAATTCGTGTTTCTTTATTCAAAACTAGCTGACCCGGCAATTTAAACTTCGTACCGCCTCAGTATTTGATTTCTGAACACACAACTTTTCACTGCACTAAGGTGCAGTGAAAAGTTTTGTGTCGAGGAAAATTGTTGTTGCGCTCGGCAGCAAAGTTATTCTGCGTCTCGTACCTTTGAAACTTTCGCTTGCTCAGTTTTCAAGTTTTAAACAACAAATATAACTATTTAAGTCGTTCAGCAGTCTACCATGGCTTGAAATAAAAATTATGTATGTAGACTGGCTCTCTGCACTCCTTCTCCATAATTACTTTATGTGTCTTTCATAATAATAATTCTACGTCCATGAATTTTTTAGGGGTCCGTACGTCCGAATACAAAAACGGAACCCCTTATAGGATCACTCGTGTGTCCGTCTGTCTGTCGCTTACAGTCAATTATCTCCGAATCTACTAGACCGATTGGGTTGATATTTGGTACACATATCAATTCCTGTGACCCAAGCACAGAGGTGTGACGTGAATAGATGAAATCTGTATGTGGGAGGTAATTTTGGGGGGGGAAGGGGTAAAGGAAAAAAAAAGTTTTGAAAACTGCATCGTGTGACATATCAAATGAAATGTCTTGTTGAGACAAACTTAAACGTATTTTTTTGTAATTTTAAAATAAACAGTTTCCAAGTTATTCAAGAAAATAGACGAAATTTGACCATTCCCCCTCCCCCCTTATCTCCGAAACTACTGAACCTAAAATTTTGAAAAAAATACGGTAATTAGTTTTCTACTTATAGATTATAGGTAAACCTATAAGAAGTCCATATCTGTATATGGGAGGTAATTTTTAGGGGGGGAAAAGGAAAATTAAAAAAATATATTTGAAAACTGCATCGTGTGACATACCAAATGAAAGGACTAGTTGAGAAAAACTTAAATATATATTTTTTTTATAATTTTAAAATAAATAGTTTCCAAGTTATTCAAGAAAATAGACGAAATTTGACCATTCCCCCCCCCCTTATCTCCGAAACTACTGAACCTAAAATTTTGAAAAAATGCAGATATTAGTTTTCTACTTATAGATTATAGGATAACCTATAAGAAGTCCATATCTGTATATGGGAGGTAATTTTAAGGGGGGAAAGGGAAAATTAAAAAATAATAATTGAAAACTGCATCGTGTGACATATCAAATGAAAGGTATTGTTGAGACAAACTTAGTAGTATTTTTTTTTGTAATTTTAAAATAAATGGTTTCCAAGTTATTCAAAAAAAATAGACGAAGTTTGACCATTCCCCCCCCCTTATCTCCGAAAGTACTGAACCTAAAATTTTGAAAAAAATACAGGAATTAGTTGTCTACTTATAGATTATAGGATAACCTATAAGAAGTCCATATCTGTATATGGGAGGTAATTTTTGGGGGGGGAAAGGAAAATTAAAAAAATATATTTGAAAACTGCATCGTGTGACATACCAAATGAAAGGACTAGTTGAGAAAATCTTAAATATATTTTTTTTATAATTTTAAAATAAATAGTTTCCAAGTTATTCAAGAAAATAGACGAAATTTGACCATCCCCCCCCCCTTATCTCCGAAACTACTGAACCTAATTTTTTTTTAAAAATACAGAAATTAGTTTTCTACTTATAGATTATAGGAAAACCTATAAGAAGTCCATGATATTAAAATAACACGGTGAATCACTCAATATTGTGCGTACCAATTTGGGTCAGATTTAAAAAAAAACGTGATAGGTAACATCGTACGGAACCCTCTTCGCGCGAGTACAACTCGCACTTGGCCGGTTTTTAGGGTTCCGTAGCCAAATGGCAAAAACGGAACCCTTATAGATTCGTCATGTCTGTCTGTCTGTCTGTCTGTCTGTCTGTCTGTCCGTGTATGTCACAGCCACTTTTTGTCGAAAGTATAAGAGCTATCCTGTTGAAACTTGGTAGAAAGATGTATTATGTGAACCGCATTAGAATTTTCACACAAAAATGAAAACAAAACAAATTTTGGGGCTGCCCCCCATACTTAGAATTGAAACTCAAAAAAAAATTTTTCACCAAACCCATACGTGTGGGGTATCTATGAATAGGTCTTTAAAAATGATATTGAGGTTACTAACATCATTTTTAGGGTTCCGTAGCCAAATGGCAAAAACGGAACCCTTATAGATTCGTCATGTCTGTCTGTCTGTCTGTCTGTCTGTCTGTCTGTCCGTGTATGTCACAGCCACTTTTTGTCGAAAGTATAAGAGCTATCCTGTTGAAACTTGGTAGAAAGATGTATTATGTGAACCGCATTAGGATTTTCACACAAAAATGAAAACAAAACAAATTTTGGGGCTGCCCCCCATACTTAGAATTGAAACTCAAAAAAAAATTTTTCACCAAACCCATACGTGTGGGGTATCTATGAATAGGTCTTTAAAAATGATATTGAGGTTACTAACATCATTTTTTTCTAAACTGAACAGTTTGCGCGAGAGACACTTCCAAAGTGGTAAAAAGTGTGTCCCCCCCCCCGTAACTTCTAAAATAAGAGAATGATAAAACTAAAAAAAATATATAATGTAGACCTCAACCAAAACTACCAACGAAAATTGGTTTGGATGAGATACAGATAGCAGTTTTTGAGATATAGTACATTTTCAAAAACCGCAAATATAACTTTGCCATTCATACAAATACTATGAAAAACAAAGTTATTTTTATTGTTTGTGTATATTACTTACTAATCTCAATATAATGATATGTCTAATCTATGCTTGCTGCTACGGAACCCTTCATGGGCGAGTCCAACTCGCACTTGGCCGGTTTCTAAGATATCTGTGGAGTGCTTTACTGTTCAACCTTGCGTGTGATGATCTTAATTCTGTCAAACAACGTTTTGATACCGAAGTAGTGTTCTATCAATCGTCAGTAAAATCAAGTTGTGGTGAGTTCGTAACAACATCAACCCCTAAATATAATTATGAGCTATGATTTATTCTTGTGCATCGTTAGATGTTCATAGAAATGGAAAGATGTTATAAATATTTGTGTTGCAAACGGACCCTGCTAATTTGCTTAGCATTAACTATTTGTATCTAACTAACTAAACAAATGAAATTCCATTCTGTCCTAGGGATGCCATGATTGTAACGACGTTGGACACATTCACAAGTTTGCTATCGGGCATCACGATCTTCGGTATCCTGGGGAACTTGGCTTATGAGCTGAAAGAGCCTGTCGAAAAGGTCGTAGGTTCCGGTGGTACTGGGCTCGCCTTCGTCTCTTACCCTGATGCCATTTCCAAAACTTTCTTGCCACAGGTAAATATAATCTTGATGATTTTTACACCCCCACTTTTCTAAATTTGTTCCGATGTTAGTTGTTTTTTTTTTATTTATTTAAAGATAGGTTCGCATTTGACCTATCTCGCCTGATGGTCGACGGTGAAGCACGCTTGCCTAGAAGTAACCTCTTCACTCTTGACTTGAAGACCCCAAGGTTATAGCTGTCGGGATGGAATACAGATGCAGGGAATTCCACTCCCTTTTTTATCGTGGTAAAATCATCAAGCGAGTCCTCCTACCCAGAGCAGGGCGGGAGGGACTGTCAGACTCGTACTGACTAAAATCCACGATGTCCTTCAATAGCCCTTTACTTTTAGTTCCAGGGTCGGGGTAATGTGAGTAGTCCCGCGACCCCGGTGTGTGAACGATCAATTGTTTTTCCATAATACACACATCAAAAGTGTCTAGGGATCAACATATATTTTTGCAATAACTTTTTTCCTGATTGATATTAATTAAAATTTTCTTTAAGGATTCATCAAATAAAGTGTTTTCGTTTGTCACAGTAACGATAAACCAAGTCACCTTTGCATTAATAAAGAAATTTGCCATTTTCCTAATAAAAGGATTTTTGACATTTGAACCACTAACACAAAAGTTCGAAAAAAAGACTGAAATAACAGTTTTCTTTAAAATTTTATTGGGTAACTTAAACAATTAATAATCCGTGTTTCTACCGCGAACACTAACAACACAAGAACATCGGTTTGGCATACTCAAAATGAGTTCATCCAAATCACGCTGTGGAATGGCCGCCCATGTTCGTTGCAACAACAAAAAAAGGTCTTCTTGCGACTGGATACCCTCCATATTCGGCAGAGCTCTTCTCTGTAGCATATCCCATGCATGCTCAATCGGATTCAAGTCTGGCGACTGAGCAGGCCAGGGCAGGACATTGATGTTAGCTGCGGCGAGAGTCTGTCTTACAACTCTTGCGGTGTGCGGTCGTGCATTATCATGCATTAACTGAAATAAGGGACCGATTTGCACTTGTAGAGGAACGATGACGTCTGATACAATCGTCTCAGCATAAATTTGAGCGTTGAGGTTGCCTCTGATCCAAATCAACTCAGTTCTTCCGCCGATCCAAATACCCGCCCATACCATGATGGTTCCACCACTATAAGGATGGACTTCCTGGCAGGATTTTAATCGCTGTTGGCGTCCAGGGGTTCTCCAGTGTCGTATACGTCTTGTATCCGGTCTCATACCGAAACGAGACTCATCAGAAAAGCACACGAAACGCCATTGTTCTTCTGCCCAATTTCTGTGTTCAAGAGCCCATTGATATCGAATCCTACGATTGTGCATTGCTATAGGTGGTACCCGTAGCGGTCTTCGGGAATGCAGGTTCACTTCATGCAAGCGGTTTCTGACTGTTTGGTCGCTAATTAAGTTCCCTGAAGAGTGATGAAGCCTCACGGCTAACATCATGGCGGTTATTGTCGGAGCTCTTCGAGTTAAGATTTGAATGTATCGGTCTTGTCTCCGTGTGGTGCAGCGATACCGTCCTCCATGGCGCTCAGCCACGGTACCAGTGCTTCGGTAACGTGTCCAAAGTCGACTGATAACACTCTGACTTGTATTCAGAGCTAAAGCCACAGTACGTTGCCGGGAACCAGCTTCTATCATTCCCACGGCTCTGAGCATTTCTTCCCTGCTTAAATGACGTCGCCGCTCCATAATAACGTTGGTTTTAATCAGTAGTAGGGAAACAGTAGCACTAATAATGTCTTCAATGCGTTGTATGTTTTTATAGGGAAAATATTGACAGCTGATTTTCATCTTTTACTCGAATTTGATTCACAGTTCCTGATTCAAATTATGAAATGCACCAAAAAGGATCCATATAAATTTATAAAATCATAAATTTATTACAAAGCCACATCTCAATCTCAAGAAATCCGCATAAAAATGCTTGATCCCTAGACACTTTTGATGTGTGTACATTTGTCAGCTCTGGCGTTCCGCGACCGACAATACGCGACGAAACCCACCCTAATAGTAACCATTGTATCTAGCTGGTTGGTCTCCGCAGAACACGACCACCCTGAATCTGCCCACGTAGGTTTTAGTATGTAAAATAAAATATTTTGATTAGCTAACAACATAATATTCGTTTTCAGTTATTCTCAGTGCTGTTCTTCTTGATGATGACTGTGCTCGGCATCGGCTCGGCGGTGGCGCTGCTGTCCACCATCAACACGGTCATGCTGGACGCCTTCCCGCGTATCCGCACCATCTTCATGTCCGCTTTCTGCTGCACCATCGGATTCGGCGTCGGACTCATTTACGTTACACCTGTAAGTTTTTTCATTGTTTAAGTAAGTAACCAAAGTGAGCAGAAATACATGGTGTGTATGCTACTTACTATTAGTAGACATGAAGAATTTGCATTTTTATTTTACAGGGTGGTCAATATGTCCTGGACTTAGTCGATCATTTTGGTGGAACTTTCCTGATTCTCTTCTGCGCTATTGCCGAAATTATTGGAGTTATCTGGATTTACGGTGAGCCTTTAGCACAATCATAATTATTTCAAATTCCTATGGCTGGGGCCCAGGTCTCCTATACACCTATATAAAAGGGGGAATGTGCGGGTTGAAAAATGCCACGAGTTTTCCACATGTTCTTATTTTTTAACCTTGGAACTGGTTATTTCCTCAAGATGTTTTCATTCACTATTTTGAGAGCAGTGTTGATGAAATTAATTACCTACGACCTGTATTTTTTTTTTGTTTTGAGTAACGGACGTAATCGTGGACTAAACATTGGCATTTTATAGGACTTTACTAGCACAAACATCCAAATTGCTAATAGTTCTATCATTAAACTTGTGAACTGTTCTAAAATATGGCCATTATTCTGCAGGTTTGGAGAGACTGTGCGTGGACATCGAGTTCATGTTGGGCATCAAGACCGGCTTCTATTGGAGAATTTGCTGGGGCATCATCATGCCTGCTATGATGATCACCGTCTTCTTGTTCGCTATTATTGGATCCGACCCTCTGAAGTTCGGTGATGACTATTACTACCCAACAGCGGGATATGGTTAGTGAATAATTTTCCATTTATTAGATCAGAAATAATTTATTTGTATGTTCTTACTTAGATTTACATGACACGGAATTTACTTTCGATTTGGATTTAATTGTAAATTAATGCAACATAATGCATAGCTAACATTCTTAATCTGTGATAACATGTAGTTGTAGATGCACAATGCAAGACTCATCTTCACATTAACTTTTTTTTTTACAGTATGCGGATATATGTTGATGGTCATTGGAATTCTGTTCGTGCCAACTTCAATCGGCCTAACAATGTACAAAAATAGAGGTGTAAGCTGCGCAGAGGTAAGATTTTGACATTTTCAATCGAATCAAATTGCATAATATTAACTAGAAACAAATACACACGAACATAGAACTTGACCTGTCTTGGAAGTTGGTAAAATGTAGTATTCCACACGTCACAATTAAGACACTTTTCTAAACTCTTTAAAAAACAAAATTATTTCTATTATTATGCAATGTTTTCACACTTAAAATAGGCTGCAACCTTGGAGTCTTTAAGACAACAGTGAATAAATCACTTATAGGCAAGTGTGCCTTACCGTCGACCTCATCATAGCTTACCATCAGTCAGATAGTAGATAGTCAAATGCGAGCGAAAGTCAAATAAATTTAAAAATAATTGTTACCTACTGAAATGGTTGCTTTCCACAGAATGTCAACCTTTCATTCAGCGCGAAACCTTCGTGGGGACCCCGCAACCCGACCGATCGTGCCGACTGGCACCAATTCACCTTAGAAGCGAAGGAGCAGCGAGAGAGGCTCAACACTTCTCTGCCCAGACACGTCTGGTACATCCTCACCGGTGGATACAGGAAAAGAATGTAAACCACTAGTCAATAGCTTTACTTTACTCGTAACTCTAGAATTTACTATAGACATAGGAAAAATATAACTACACGTACCTTAACTGCTGATGTCTGATGAAGATTTGTTGTAGTTGCCTATACTTTATTGTATAACTAGGTGCCAAAATGATGTTATTTAAATAATAATAAGTTATTACGATTTGTATTATATGTCAGGGTATTCTATTTATTTGTAAACCTTTTATACTATTCTAACTTTAACATCATTTTATATAAAAAAATATATAAAAACTTACGCATTTTGAATGTTTAATCCGCATCGCACATTTTCCTAACCTTTCGATCCTTGAAGCACAGTATGATCCCATGTCTAAAGGCATTTTTAACTGACTACGGTGGGGTCATTTCTGTTCCCTCATTACTTCTATTCCATCATAGAAGCGTCTTGATCTTCCGGTAGTTAGGCTATTATGGATGAAAATAATATTTCTTTTCTTATTATGTTTTGTTATTATGATCATTTCCTTTTATAGTTTTTTTTTTTTTTGACTGATTTGTCATATTGTATATATTTTTATCTAATAAATAAATTGGATAATCATGGCCCTGTAGAGAGTTTATGACGAGTAATAAAAAAGAATATGCCGATTCTGTTTCACACTACCGTATCTGATCCCATGCCGGTTATGGCTGAAATTTGGCTCGGCGCACTACGGAGCAGGATATGCTTCATCATCATCATCATCATCTCAGCTCTATAGCTGTCTAAAGGGTAGGCCTATGCCTACCCTTTGGATCTCCACATATACCTACCGGTTGGAAGCGACCTGCATCCAGCGTCTTCCGGCGACCTTTATAAGATCGTCTGTCCATCTCGTTGGTGGAAGTCCTACGCTGCGCTTGCTATGGATATGCTTGGAGTTTCTTTAAAGGATGAAACTAGGAATGAAGTTATCTTGAAAAGAAGCGGAGTAACCGACATATCTTGCAGAGGAAGCAAACTGAAGTGGCAGTGGGCTGGCCATGTTTTTCGAAGGACAGATGGTCGGTGGAACAGAAGAGTCTTATAGTGGAGACCGCGTATCGGCAAGCGCAGTGTGGGACGCCCCCAGCTAGATAGACCGACAACCATAAAAAAGTGTCTGGGAGAGACTGGATGCTGCAGGCAGAGGACAGGGTGATGTGGCATAGCCTGGGAGAGGCCTATGTCCAGCAGTGGATTGCGATAGGCCTAGTTGATCGAGGGATTTCTGACCTCATGGATTACCATTCGATTTTGGTTTTGTGTATGTCCTTTGTTTTCTTTTAATTTTAGTAGCAGACACATACTCGTACATAACAACAACCCGAAGGCCGTATAAGGTGGGCCATATGATGACGGGTACTCTACCCATTGGCCTACAAGGCTGACGTTAGGTTGGGATTTGGGAAGTCCCTACAGGACATAATTCACGGAAAGCAAAGATTATAGCTACTAATAGCTAGTACCTAGATAAATGTAAGCACGTGTTGGTGCATTGCGATTTAGATCACATCAGCACCAGCGTCAACCAGCTTCAGGTTGATAAGACATAGATAAACATAATCCCTTACGCCTGCGTTAATGATACTGCTTATTCATAATTAATTATACCTAAATCAGAATCGTTTGATTGATATTATCGACGTCAATGTGTGTTTAAAGTTCTTATGGTAAATGATTATGTTCAGGCATTTGTATCATCTATCTATACTTATAATAAATCTGTAGACAGGTCATATCTATTCTATACATATAATAAATCTGTAGAAGGGTCAATTCCGTACATTGAAAATATTGAAAAAATAAATAGCGGGGGGTGTTGCTGGATCGATACCAAACCCAAATATGTGATTAAAAAAATTTTTGTCTGTCTGTCTGTATATGCAGGCATCACGTGAAAACTAACGGTTCGATTTCGATGAAACTTGGTATAATTATACCTTATTATCCTGGGCATAAAATAGGATACTTTTTATCCTGGAAAAATACGTAGAAAAAAAAATCTGTATCAAACCTTATTATGGAACCACTGGCGACACCTATTATCAAAGTAGAACATTACGCCACGCCTGCCTCCATTGATTTATAAAATGGTTCCACCACTCACCACTAGATGGCGTTGTGCCTATGACGCGCATTTCTGAATCGCGGTGTTAAGATTCTCCGAGAGTTAACGACTACCGCGACTTTCTTATTTTTCTTTGTGACTGAACTGGCAGTGCACTTGCGGGCTACGTCCTAATTGGAATAGCTACACAAGACTCGGCTACCAAGTTTTATCATAAAGTTAGACAGTAAGTAATTCAATTCTGTTATTTTTGGTTTAGAGGACCAAAAACCCCTGCCTCAAACCGTGCTTTTCAGCGCGACCTTTTTGATTACTGTTCCGATGTCCGATCAGTTATTTGTAAATACAAGGTCGGAATTACTATGAAAAAAATACTTACTACAGAACGCGAGCTCAACAGCAGTAGCTCAATTATTAGATCTCCTTAATTATTATAGGCTTAGCCGTGTTTGGGTCCAATAGATATTTATAAGATGTCATTGTCAGAGTTACTCAAAATGGAGAAATAAACCATCCACGCGAAGACCGACATCTGCGCGGACGGAGTCGCGGGCGGAAGCTAGTTAATTAATATGTTTCATATCACGTTGATGTATGGCTAAGAAGCTGTTCAACAGATGTTTAACTATTTTGTAGTAACACGTTATAGTTGAGAAAATTAATATTCTCTAATGTAAATATTTTGGATTATTTCCTTGTCTTGTTGCTGTGTGCCGTTTTCATTCATCTTTAGTAGGTTTTGAGTTTATTTGGTATCAATATAAACCAGCATAAGTATATAAGAAACAAAATTTTCAAAGCCAATATCTGAAATAGTAATCAGCTATCAATTAAGGTTATTATGACCAAGATTGTAACTTTGATAGCGTATATCCGAGAAACGTGATATTATGTGTGACCCGAACACGAGTGTGTATAAGATTTGTTTTTTTTTTAAACACTATCAGCTTTACTACAAAAACTTAAAAATCTGTTGAACACTTGTCTAAAAAAAGTGTGACTGCAAAACGGACCTTATTTCAACGTCATAATCTGACATTTCTTTATACATGTGTTCAACAGACGTTTAAAAACGTTTTTGTGGTAAGTACCTACTACGGTGACTGTCGTACCAGAAAAAGTTGAACATCTTTTGAACACTTGTCTAAAAAGTGTAACTGAAAATCATCATGAAATGCCGTTTTACAGTTGACAGGTTTTTAAGGTGTTCGACAGATGTTTAACTGTTTTGTAGGGGAACCGATCAATTTACCGAATTTTGTTTGTTCGAATTTCATTATACCGAAAACTATTGACCGACATTTCTTTTGCTATATGCATTATTTGACATATTTTCAGATCATCGTAGTATAATGACACTTCGGTAAAATAATACTTTTGGCAAATGAGCCATAAGTATTATTTTACCGAAGTATGTTCCGCTGATTAACAAAATGACTTTTTACTATTGACTGAAGCCTCTTTTAAACTTTATTCAATTGCCAAATGATTTATTTGCCAGAGTTTCACCATTCCGAAGCAACATTTTACCGAAAAAATAAATTACTGTAATAAAAATTCAATATATTGTGCTACAAAACTTTGCCGCGGACGAAATGCTGCAAAGCCGACTTTACGTAGTCTTGTCTGCCCTACCCGTACGAATATAATAATTTAAAATCGCGTCGGCGCGGAGGGGTGGGGTGGCCCGCGAGCTGAGGAGCAGGTGATTAGAACGGCCGCCGCGAGCCATGACAGAAACAATGCTTGTTGCATGTTGCATGCTTGCTTGAAAGCTGCGTGTTTGTTTGGGGGTAGGAGG
The DNA here is from genome assembly GCA_950005045.1 of Agrotis exclamationis. Lineage (NCBI taxonomy): Eukaryota > Metazoa > Arthropoda > Insecta > Lepidoptera > Noctuidae > Agrotis > Agrotis exclamationis. Next base: position 12,449,330 of record OX465419.1, read on the forward strand.
AACAGAGTGGAAAGTTCCTCGCTACCCGGTGAAAAGGAAGGTACCTTCTGACCAGAAGACGGGTGTTGTGTCTGGTGGGCTTTCTGCCCGATATTCATTGTCGGAATATTCTATGTCTTCTAAGTTCGATGTTAACTTTGATTGCGCGATGTAGACATCTTACATCTTAGTTTCTCCGTCGTTTCATGGATGGCGCTAGTGTACTTTTTGTAGATGATTATGTACGCTACATCACTCCCCTCCGGAGACCGGAGGTCGATAGTGGTAAAGTCCAAGCCAGTTGTAGTTGCCGTAGATGCCGCAATGTTCGCAGTGAGTCGGAACAGTTTGATGCGGTGAAGAGTTGCCGCAGGGTTCACGGTGAGTCGGAACAGGCTGCTGCGGTGAAGCGAGATCCCAGTGAGTCGGGATCCGGCGCCGACTATCATCCAGTGAGTCGGATGAGGAAGCGCCGACTATCATCCAGTGAGTCGGATGAGGAAGCGCCGCCACGGCGGTGAAGGCTATGACAACCAGGAGGTTAAGCACTCGACTGGCTGAGATGTGCCGTAGTCCGGGAGCATGGTCGCTGGATGAGGTTGAGGGTGCTGACCAGGTATACGCCTTCTGCGCATGCTGATGGTCAGGGGTACCCGTTTGAAGCTGGCTGGCTGTGAGACTCGTTGCTCGAAAGCTTGAGGAAGTGATGCAGGTGATGATGACGTCACGTTGCTCGAAGGTTGCGCTGACGTCCATTGCGGGGTCACCAGTTTGGGGGGTAGGATGCTGCATGTTGCATGCTGCATGCTGCATGCTTGCTAGCTTGCATGCTGCATGCTTGCTTGCATGTTTTTGTGGTGCTTGTTTGCATGTTGCATGTCTGTTTGTATGCTGTATGCAAGTGTATCACAATACCTTTAACCTTTTTACGAACACAAGAACAACACAATACACAATAACAAGTCACAAAAGAGTATCAATAATCACACAAAATCCGAAAAAAGATTCGACCACATGTGCTAGCTAGAACACCTCTAATAGTCCAACTATGTAATTAACAGCAAATGTCATGAATGCTAATACAATATCCGTCAGAGTTATATTATCGTATATATGACATTTGCACAATTATTTTGTATTGTCTACCTACAATTCAATGGCGCCTGCTAAAAATGTAACATTCAGCAATAATTACTGTGCACAAATTTCTAGGCGTTTGGTGAAATGAAAATATGGCAATTAAAACAGTGGTATAATGAATGTTTGGAAACATAATACTTCGAACAACCATCATTTCGAGTAAGTGTAACATCGGTAAAAAGTTTTTCGGCCAAATGAAGTGTTGGAGTAACGAAAAAACCGAATAGATAATAGGTTAACTGAAACAGTGGCAAACAAGACTTCGATGAAGTAAAAAAAAACCAAACGATAATAGTTGAAAAGTTTTAGGTCAAATGAAATTCGGTCAAACGTTTTTCGATCTTATGATAGATAACCGTTTTGTAGTAAGACGGTTTGAATTTCTCCTGTATCGTGGGTGCATTTAGTTTAGTGCGTGGGTGGGATTATAGATTTTTCTAAAATCCAATTCGCCAGTTTTAGTTTTACTTCAAAATCGGCCTCGTTACTCCTTTTAGTATTTTTCGACATAGTTTCAGGCATAGTCATCCAGTCACCCAGAAAAAAATAACCTATACATATAGTCGGATTGTATAAATCACCGTATATCATTAACATAATACTTTTAAATATTTTTAATAGTCGGATTGTACAAATAACCGTATAACATTGTCATAATACTTTTAAATATTTTTATGTACCTATCTATATACCACATTTAAAGATTATAAATAATTTTGATTTGATTTGACCTGTTTTGGGCGGATTTTTCCAGTTTCGTTAAAAAATACTTTGCAAACTATCTTATCTATCAGTAACTTGTGGCATCTATATTATACGTGAAGCAACAATATTTATATTGCCTCTTTTTACAAAAACTATGAGATATAAAAAAACTGATGGAATTCATCAATTTGTGGTCGTGGCGTGCAAGAATATAAAATAAGATACCAAAAATTATCAATATTCTGACATAATAATATATCGGTATTGTTTTTTTTTTGTTTTTTTTTTCTGAATGGCCTAAAGGCCAATGTTAAAGTTCTACTATTACCCATTCCAAGGTTATCCATTCATTACTGGACACGCTGTATATTATTTTCCGGTCCTGGAAAACGGCTATAACGCTTTCGGTGAAATTTGGAAAAAGTTTACAGGGACGAAAAATCACTCTAGTTAGGTTTGCGAAAATTCGTTTTCTCAGAATTTTCTCGCATAAAGATTTACACGCACAATGATTCATAATTTTGTTACTCGATACTGGCAACTCAGTGGCCGATTTATTTTTACGTTGAATTCTATTTTGATGAGCGTGTTAGAAATAGGATGTGTATTCTGTTATATTTATATAAATACCCACTTAATTATCAAGTTTTAAATATCAGGATGGTTAATGTTACTTACTTACTGTATGTAAAGTATCTCCAAGGACTTATTTATAGGAATGGGTTTATAAAGAAAAGCACAAAATCAAGACTAGGTATTTATTACCAAGCTACCTCCTTTCGCAAACCCTAGGTCTTCGTGGAGAAGAAAGGAGAAAGAAACTCCACGGCAACATGCATTATCAGTACACACATTTATAAAACATACAATATCAGTAATATTCCTAGTATAATACATATTAATTAACTTACATTTTTATTGTAACATTAGGACACAAAGTATAACTTTCAGCATCACACACTTGGTTTCTCTATTATTACGAGTATATCACATTGAATAAACAAGACACCACTTCGGACACGTCTAATTCTTTGAACAGTAGCAGCGGAATGACCACCAATGTGAGGGTACATCTATTTTTATAAACTTAGTATTGTACCACTTCCATCAAATATTACCGCCATTATGAACCAATCACAGATCGTCAAACATTGTAGTTAAATCTATATATGTCTGTACAATGTAAATATATAAAAAAAGTAGCAGGGGTTGTTATTTTATCGATGCCGAACCCGAAATTGTAATAAGTTTTTTTTTGGGTACACTACAATAATACGAAAAACTTTATTCCGAAATTCATAAATACGAATTTCAAAATACCGATTTTCATAATTCCGAATGGTTCAAAATTCCTAATATAACAACTCCGATTGATCATTATTCCTATTTTCATAATTCCGAAATTTCAATATTCCTAACATTTATAATTACTATTTTCAAAATACCGAGTTTCAATGGACCGAATATCAAAAATTCCGAATTAATAATTTTCCGAAACATCAAAAACACGAATTCCGATGGTTAAAATTCCGATTATTAAAATTCCGAATAATTAGAATTCCGAAAATTTAATCGCTTATCAGAGAAAAGTATGCTTTTAAAACGCCTTGTCAAAATTCCTCTTTACTTTTCAATAAAAGAATTTCTTTCGAATAAGAATATTTTCTTTTAAATGATAATAATTTCTTTTATAAATTTTTTTTGAGTAATTAAAATAATTTATTTTTAAGTTACGTATTTTCATTCATAATAATATTACAAAAAATCCCTGTGAGAAGAACGAAATCTGTCAGAGTCGGGGTGCCCCAAGACACAATTTGCTCGCTATCGCATCCTGAATTCCTGAGTTATATTACCACTAAGGTGGTTCAACGGAGCCCCGCTTCGCGGGGCTCCTATTTCTGTTAGCTTAACCTGACTCGAACCTAACCTGTCCGAGTCGGGGTGTCCCCAATCCCTAGCTCGCTTCGCTCGCTCTTACATCCTTGATCAATTTTAAGGAGCCCCGCTTTGCGGGGCTCCTACTTCTGTGAGCAAGGTTTAAAGTAACCTAACACCTTCGAACCTAACCTGTCCGAGCCGGGGTGCCCCCAGTCCCGAGCTCGCTTCGCTCGCTCTTGCATCCTTGGTCAATTTGTTGACTACCACCTACCAAGGTAGATCGACGGAGCCCCGCTTCGCGGGGCTCCTATTTCTGTGAGCAAGGTTTAAAGTAACCTAACACGAAGGGGATGGCGGGGTCTTTCAGACCCCGCCATCCCCTTCGAACCTAACCTGTCCGAGTCGGGGTGCCCCAAGTCCCGAGCTCGCTTCGCTCGCTCATGGATCCTAAGTTCTCCTAATAACAATAACAATCCCGAAGGCAAACAGTCAAAGTCCAGAGGATACGCCTCAGCACTCCGCGCCTACACAGGCTTAAATAACTCTCTAAGAGTACGGTAGACAAAACTACGTGGAGCCGGTTTTGCAGCAATTCGTTCCTGGCACTGACTTTGTAGAATGAGAAACGAAATTCCGATTTTCAATATTCCGAAAAAATCAGTTTATTCGGAATATTGAAAATCGGAATTTCGTTTTTCGGAATGAGAACTCATCGAGCATTACATTTTTCGAATATGTGAAAATCGGAAAACTAAGAAATCGGATATACGACTTTCGGTTAAATAAATTTCGTGATTCTTAATAATAGATATTGTAATTTTTAGGTATTATGATATTCGGAGTTTTGAAAATCGGAATACCGAAATTCGGAATAAAATATTTCGGAGTATTTGGGTGTTCCCTTTTTTTTTGTCTGTCTGTTTGTCTGTGTTTTTGTGCACGCTAATCTTCGGAACTACAGGACGGATTTGAATGATTTTTTTTGTTGTATAGGTATTAAGTCCGATTAACATATAGGCTATAATTTATCCTGGAAACTTGAACACCTGATGCAGAACCGCAACAGGCCTGCTAAACTATAAGAGATACAAAAATGGTGCCATAACAAAAATTGTTCCACGTGATGAGCATTTTCTGCTGAGAGAATAAATTTGAAGATCTGGAACACCTGGTGTGGAACTCCAAGAGCCCAGATTAACTATAACATATAAAGGAATGACGTCTTAGCAAGAGTTGTTCAGCCTGATGAGCACTCTCTGTTGACGTATAAAAATTGAAGATCTGGAACACCTGATGTGGAACTCCAAAGAGCCCAGCTAAACTATAACATTTATACGAATGACGTCTTAGCAAGAGTTATTCAGCCTGATGAGCACTCTCTGTTGAGGTATAAAAATTGAAAGTCTAGCACACCCGTTGTGGAACTCCAAGTTTGTCGTATATGATTACTTCCCAGAATTTGCTCCTTATTAGCAACACTATCGAATAGTGTAATAATACAGGGGGAGTTTTTTTTCCAAAATCAGCGGGTTCGATTCCTGGCCAGGATTATTAATTTTTCTAAAATCCAAATGTTTTCGTCAAAATCGGTCTCGAGACTCCTTTCAACTTTTTTTTGATATTCTTCATAGTTTCGGAAATAGCCATCCACGCCCAGTTGAAAAATTCACCCTGTATAATTAATTATAAAATAACATAAACTGGGAGTACCTCCACGCGGTGAAGACGGTAAGACTTTAGGCCTGATTTTCGATGACAATGGTATATCATTAAAAATCTGACTCTACTGGCCAGAACTCCCATTTATTATTTACCCGGGCTCTATTGGACATCAATCTTCGATTTTGACGACCCCGTTGTCGCTGGCATAAAACAACAGGATCCGCGTACGAAGTCGCGGGCAGAAGCTAGTAATTAATAAAATGGGCAATAATAAACAAATCCTGTACAGTAGAACCATTTTAAAACTTAATTCGATAATTTAGAAATTCAGTAAGTATTTATTTGCAACCTTAACGTAATTCGATAAATATTTAAGCGCATCACACACGGCTAAGATACGATAATATTTTATCTTAAGATGTTATATTAATATATCTTAGGCCATCACAGACGACGAAGATACGATACTGTAATATTTTATCTTAAGATGTTATCTTACGATATATTTTCTATCGTAAGATGGTATCTTACGATATATTTTCTATCTTAAGATGGTATCTTACGATATTCGTCGCGATCGCACGGTCGTGTCCTTTGTTGAACGAATAAATACAGGGTGTTTTAACTATGTCTCATGCTTGCCTGCTAGATTTACTGGATAGCTCTACGGATGACGATTCCGATTTTGAATTCGATTTGCACATGGTTCTGGCACACTCCAGAAGAAGATCAATTTGGGTCGAAATTCACATTAAAAATAGGAAAGATCGTGGGGAATTCAACATTTTTGACGATCTTTCAGAAAAAAAGTTCCATGAGTATTTTAAAATGTCAAGAGAAGAGTTCGACGCACTTCACAGTTTAGTTCAAAGAGATTTTGAGAAACAAAATACAAACATGCGACAATGTAAAATCAATTATAGACAGTCCTAAGCCTGAAAAGTATGAAGGAAAGTTCATTGGTTTTTTAGGGTTCCGTAGCCAAATGGCAAAAACGGAACCCTTATAGATTCGTCATGTCTGTCTGTCCGTCCGTATGTCACAGCCACTTTTTGTCGAAAGTATAAGAGCTATCCTGTTGCAACTTGGTAGGTAGATGTATTATGTGAACCGCATTAGGATTTTCACACAAAAATAAAATAAAACCGGCCAAGTGCGAGTTGGACTCGCCCATGAAGGTTTCCGTAGTAGCAAGCATAGATTAAGGTTATAATTACATATATTGAGATAAGTAAGTAATATATACAAACAATAAAAATAACTTTGTTTTTCATAGTGTTTGTATGAATGGCAAAGTTATATTTGCGGTTTTTGAAAATGTACTATATCTCAAAAACTGCTAACTGCATCTTATCCAAACCAATTTTCGTTGGAAGTTTTTGTTGAGATCTACATTACATATTTTTTTTTAGTTTTATCATTCTCATGCTGCCCCCCATACTTAGAATTGAAACTCAACATTTTTTTTCACCAAACCCATACGTGTGTTATCTATGGATAGATCTTTAAAATTATATTGAGGTTACTAATATCATTTTCTTCTAAACTGAACAGTGTGCACGAGAGACACTTCCAAAGTGGTAAAATGTGTGTCGTCCCTCCCCCTGTAACTTCTAAAATAACAAAATGATAAAACTAAAAAAAATATATAATGTAGACCTCAACAAAAACTTCCAACGAAAATTGGTTTGGATGAGATACAGTTAGCAGTTTTTAAGATATAGTACATTTTCAAAAACCGCAAATATAACTTTGCCATTCATACAAGCACTATGAAAAACAAAGTTATTTTTATTGTTTGTGTATATCACTTACTAATCTCAATATAATTATATCCCTAATCTATGCTTGCTACTACGGAACCCTTCATGGGCGAGTCCAACTCGCACTTGGCTGGTTTTTTTACTGCTCCATTTTATCGTAATGAATTCATAAACGCGATGTAATATTCTTAATTTCTTGGACCTATAGCATGCAACTACAGCAAACAGTTACTGCGCTTGCTTTATTCGCACCTACCTAGTGAACCTACGCATATAAAATAGCATGCTATAAAATAGCAAGTAAAATGTCATTTAGCAAGTTATTGCCATATAGCAACTTTGAACACTACTATTTCGTACCAACGAAGTTAACAACACCCCGTATTTGCATCTGATGTTATCTTACGATATATTTTATATCTTAAGATGTTATCTTACGATATATTTTGTATCTTAAGATGTCATCTTACGATATATTTTATATCTTACGATATATTTTCTATCTTAAGATGTTATCTTACGATATATTTTACATCTTAAGATACGAATATCGCTCTCTATCTTACGATACGAAAATATGAAAGATATCGTATCTTCGTCGTGTGTGACGGTCCATTGAATAGTATGGCGAGCGATATGGTATCTTAAGATAAAATATTATCGTATCTTAGCCGTGTGTGATGCGCTTTAAACATCAAGTGATTTCGTTCGGAAATCAGTTGAGCATTGTATTAAATACATATATTACTATTATTAATTACATAGGGGCTACATACTATATCTATAAAGCGCAGGTTCGAATCATTCAAACAGTTTTTTTTTATTATATTTTTTCTGTTAGTTGGTTTTTCAGGGTTTCTTATTTTTTTTTTAACGGTTTCTTTGAAGTTGCCCTAGCAGATACTAGGTAATATTGATATGATCAACAATATTCTATTGTTTGTGTATAATGTCCTAGTAATCTTCGCTAGGTGCCCTAGTTTTTGAGATTCACACGGGACCTAGCTTGGAAAACTGACTCCTGACTGAACTGGTGACAAATTTCGAAAAATCACTAAATCTTTGTTAACCAAATTAAAATCCATGATGAGTGGAAGCCAGCGTCAGGGACACAAATTAACTGTAACTTTGTAACGTTTTTTTTGTGATGTAAAAACAACCAATATAAACAATCAATTAAAAAAAAATGTTTATTTGTTCTGTAAGGTCAAACAGGATTCTAGCCATTCTAGGTCACCGGGAAATACCTTATAGGTTTTGATTACAATAAGCAGCATACTGGAGCATAAAATTGTAACTAATCTTTTGATTGCGCTGACTTTTCTCTGCTACAGGGGATTGCAGACCTGAGTATTTAAGGGTCTCAGGTTTCAGCTGAATCTCCATGAGAAAAAGAACTGAACTGCCTTGCTGAGAAAAAAAACTCTTGACAGACTAACATCTTTCCTTTGAGGTGCAGAACGCTAAAAAAGAAAAAAAAATAAGTTAGGTAGAAAAAACACTTGAACAAACACAAACAGATAGAGGACCTTTAGTTTTACATACAATAAAGACTTTCTCTTTTTCGTAAACAAGTTGTCACAAAGTATTTAAATTGATATGATCAAAAAATATTAAATAAACAATACGTAATCGGGGAATTTTCTTTTTAATCAGACCAACGAGCAATGTTTGCGATCAACCACGCCTTTTGCAATGGGGCATGGGGGTAGGCAGAACCTGCAGACCACCTCATCTTCTCATCCACGTTCATGCGCCTGATCAATCTGATCATACAGACTTTGTGAGAGTGAATAACTGGGCATGATTTTATGAATAGGTACGCTATGTAGGTACAAAGTTGGTGATGGGGAGTGGGGATTATCAAATCGATCGCAGCGCACGGTGTGGGAGAGATGTGAAGTAACTGGGGACGCCCGCGGAGTGGTGTTCGTGCCAACTCTAAAATGTACCACAAACTTTTTAAGTAATTTCTAAGTTTTATTTCATTTTAAATGAAAAACAACCCAATTTTTCTTTATCAAAATATACATATAAGCACTAGTAAGTGCTCCAGTGAATGATTAACATACCCCAGTGAATGAACAAAACGGACTTTTTTCAAAAAAATAAGAAATTAAGATATTTCTGCCCAACGTAGTATTTTTTTTTAATAATAACATTTTCTTTTGTACAGTCACGAGCAATAGTATGTATACACTAAGTAGTATTCAAAAGCGATGTTCTGCAACCATATTGATTAAACTTTTGCCTTTTCATTGGACTTCTATTTTGGAAGTCATACTATTACGCGATAGGTCTTATTTCAAAGTGGAAACCCGTATTTTACGAGTAAATTGCGTTTGAATTTTATTAAGTGTTTACATGTTATTGCTCGTGACTGTACATAATCAATACACTTTAAATTTTTTTGACTTCCATTCACTGGAGCACTTACCCTAGTTGGCAGACCTTAAGTCCCATAATAAGCTTATAGAACTACCCGACCTGTTAGAGTCAGTTCACACCGAGATGCGACGCGACGCAACAATATTAGAAATGAGTAGGTAGGTATCTTTATCTTTACATATAATAAAATCGTACAGCTGTCATTCCTGTACATTTACTTTTTTTTGTATTTTTTTCGAGCTAAGGGATTTTAACTGATCCACTTTTTTTTCATTTTTTTTTTGTTTTGATCTATCTCCGAAACTACTGTAAAGTTGTCGATCAAATTTTCCTCAAATATTCCTAATGCTGATCTAACTAAACTTATATTACAAATGCAAGTATACGTTTGTTTTTTACCTTTTCACGCAAACTACCTACTGAATCGATCGTCCCAAAAATTTTGCATATACGTTGTCAGGAGTAGGTATAAACACGGATATAGGGTACCTTTCATCCCGAAAAATAGAAGAGAGCTGTTGCCGAGATCGAGCATCTGGAATATGAACGTAATTGTATTGTTTCTCAAATTCTAAATATACGCAAGCGAAGCCGCGGGCAAACACTAGTAGTAAATAAAGTTAGATTTTGAAATGTAGGCGGACTTTTTCATTCATGCTCTGTCATGTTTTGATTCTCCTACTTAAAGGAACCCTTTGCCTTCGTTAAACTACATCAACGCATCCATGGACGCCTGTTGTTTGCGATGTTTCAATTCCATCACTGGAAGTAGTCTTGCAGTACAAACAAAATCTTTAAGATGTCTTTAAAAAAGTTCTATGAACCCATCTTAATTATTTTTATAGGCATTCTTCTGATAGGTTGCGCCCAACGACCATTTATATCTAGACGCCTCATGCACGATCTGACTAACGAAAATTATTCTGCCAAGTCGCTGAGGTACGACGTAAGCGAGGGGGACAGGGTAATGCGTTCTGATTGGCTAACGGGACGGGGTACTGCGTTCTGATTGGCTAACTCAAGGTCAGTGCGACAAGGGGACTCACAGGAGTGGTCGAGTCACGACGGTCATAAGACTTTTCTACCTAATGTGTTGACAGACATCGGTCGCCTGTGATTAGGAGTCTAGATATAAATGGTCGTTGGTTGCGCCAGTCATTTACAGTTTCGAAATAAATTAGTAGGAAAAGTGTGTAAAGTTCCTCTCCCTCGATTTAAAGGTACCTTCAACCAGATGGGTGTTGGGTCTGGTGGGTTTTTTGCCCTTGTTTGGCGTTGTCGAAAGGAGAGACTTTTTTTGTTTGGAGATTATAGTTTCCTCTATAAATTGTTGCGACTTTCATTACAAGGGAAAGCATTTAGCTCATATATTTGTAATGTGCTCGCCAAGACCTTTCTTTTCATCATTGTGTATTACAGTTTAAAACAGGTTTTACCATAAGATTAGTTCGTTTCATTCACTTAATAAAAACACGTCTTTTCTTCTGTCCTTTATAATTTCGCATAATTAATCCATCCTACTTGCAATCCTTCAGATAATAAATGAAGATTCCTAGAAAATAAAAAAGCTTTTATGAATATTTGGGAGTCATAAACCATCATTATTAGTACCATTATAAGATTTAGATACATAAATATTATCGATAGATACCAAGATAAGCATATCACACTGAATAATTAATCTCTATCGCATTCATATTTTTTGGTCTAAGTATTAAACAAACGTTCACTTCAACCACGTATGTTGTGGCGGCACGTTTATTTTTAAGAACATCACATAACTGTGAAATGGTAAATTAATATTGTTTAACGAAACGATCCTATTTTAAGTTAATTAATTTAAAATGTACTAAGTAATTTAATTAAAGGGTGATGATGTACTAAGTAATAATAGTACCTATACGTACTTTCAATTAATGTTGCTATATTTTTGCATAGGAATCAAACGACGTAGACGTGGTTGAAAATGGAAGTCGTGAGAACCCCGCGTTCACCGCTACACCTGAAAAGGAAGATGAATCTTTCCCGAAAAAACGATCGTCAGTGATAAGCCCAAAAAAAGTAGATCTGTCTTCAAACTTGCCTGAAAAACCCAAAGTAAGTATCATCATAAACTTGACTCTTTCGATATTTTTATTTATTTATCTCCTTTTTTCTTGTGTGTATAATATTGTGATTATTATCAAATCAGTCCACCCGTCGTGTGTGGAGTAGGTATCCTGTTCCTTCAGTAGCTCTTTGCGTTGTCCGCGGTGTCCTTTTTAAGACAGTCCTTTGAACCCGGCTGGCGTATGGCCCCTTTTAACGGCTCCTTGGACCGCAACGCGCTATCTACTCGGGCATGGTCCTTAATTGAACACGGCGGCTACCTTATACCTATTCGCCGTCCACAATTCCGCACCTTAGCTATGTGGCCGGACATCACCCCATGATGTCCGACGCCCTGGTCGACTCCCGCGTCGGCTGGGACGTAAGGTAGAGGATGTACCTCACGCGTTCCGCCTCCTCCTTCGCTAGTATTACAGTTTCGCAGAAGGAGTTGACTGCCTCCTATTCCCTTCGCTCTTTTACGTAGCCAGAGACGCGCCGAAGTTGGCGCCACCTAACGCCTCTATGAGAAGAAGGTAGTGCCCCACCTAAGACAATGCAATGGTGATACCCGGGCGTATTCTCCTGAAGAATCCGACGCATAAACCTCCCAAAATGGCCGCGGCCGATGAGGACCTGAGTCAAATTAAATAGCTAATTACTGGATAATAGATTGTTGTCTTATAATTACCACAAACATTGCATTATGTTGAGCTAATTGGAACTCCCATGTTTCACAACATTGATAAAGAATGATTACCTACCCACCTACTTGCAAGGTATCTGGAACGGATACCGACTTTATGATAAAAGGAAAATTACTTCGTACACACAACTAGCTGATAGTGTGAACATATCCCAGTTTTATCAACGATTCTTTCAATAAAGGTAACAATCGGTATGAACAAATAACAATAATACACGGTTTACCTTAGTATGAAAGAACCCATAAAAACTTTAATACATATTACCAGTCTTTGCATATTACATAGCTTTTTACGTAAGCGCACATATTAGACTCATAAAGTGACCGTTTTTTAATTTGTTAGTTGCTTGTTACATTTTGATCGTGGTTTGTAAACGCAAAACCCATATATATGGCTCTAAGGGAATGGCGGGGTCTAAGCAATGTAGAATGCCAACCGCAATGCGTGTTTTCACAGAATGCGCGCACATTTCAATAGAGCGACTCAAAATCTAACTTTATTTACTACACGAAAAGATACACATTTTCAGTATCGGCGGCGGGGTGTCGCGTCTAGTGGCTTCGCATCGCGTCTCAATGTGCACTGACCCTAAGAACTGACACCCGGGGGTCTATAGATGAGTCCTCCCTCAATACCCTTTGTCGTCGTACCCCCACGCTGCCGTACCTACCCCACAGTCGATAACTTTACTAACTCCTTGGAAAAACCAAAATGTGATAATAATACATTATCGAATATCTTGTAATGATTGCGAGTAGCTGGCAAAATCCCAAAACATTTTGTATTAGGATAATGAAAATTATTCAATATCCTAATTTATCAATACTTAATAATTTTCCTTTTACATGAGAAAGTATTTCAGTACTTACCTATGTTCATTACCCTGTCTCGTGTCTGCCTAGCTCATGAACAAACTCAACTCAGTTTTCGTAATCCTCTACTAATCTGATCTTTCTAATAGTGTTAGCTTTATATTATCTAATTAATATACAATTAATCATTATTACTTATTTATTTAAAGCTGTATTAACCTCATTATCTGACGCTTTTCATAAAATGATTTTACATAATATAAACCCATATATACCTACACAATATGAATTGTGTGAAGATTAAACAATTTCGACGTTGGTTAGATACAGTTGTAAACAAACACAAATGGACACGGTATAATAATTCTTTAACCTTGATTATTATTTTTGAAACAACGCTGCATGTATAAATTCCAAATCATTATTAAGGACATTATTAAGAGATTAGTTATCAACAACTTTATTATTACAATTATTGATACTCCCGCAAAATGATAACACGATTCGTTGCGCTTGAGGTCGCAAAAGCACTATCATACAAATCAGGGTCAGAATGTCAGATACCCCTGGTTGAGAAAGTGTTAATTCGTCATCATCATCATCATCATCAGCCGGAAAACGTCCACTGCTGAACATAGGCCTCTCCCTTAGACCGCCACGCCGAACGACAATTCGCCACTTGCATCCATCGGTTGCCCGCGACCCTCACGATGTCGTCGGTCCACCTAGTGGGAGGCCTACCTACGCTGCGTCTTCCGGTCCGTGGTCGCCACTCGAGAACTTTCTTCCCCATCGGTTGTCAGTTCTATGAGCGATGTGGCCTGCCCATTGCCACTTCAACTTGCAAATTTTATGAGCTATGTCGTTGACTTTGGTTCTTCGCCGGATATCCATGTTCCGGATTTTATCCCGCAAAGAAACTGCGAGCATAGCTCTTTCCATCGCTCGTTGAGTGACTCTTAGTCTCTCTAAAAGGCCAGCAGTCAGAGACCACGTTTCAGAGCCATATGTCATCACTGGCAACACACACTGGAAGAAAGTGTTAATTAGGTTGTTCTATTTAACTTTTACCAGTAGTACCGGTGATCTAAATTTAACCATAATTACCTCATTCAATTTAAAAAAATCATTTGTTTTTTTTTTTCTGCACTCCTTCATATGATGCCATCTAGTGATTTCGGCCACAGCGACTACAATCGATGGCTTTTTAGAGTGGTTGAGAGCTTTGGTATATTGCCTTTCATGTGCTCTCCAGTGACTCGCATCGACGGTGACATTATAAGTTGTTTGACGACACGGTGACAGTGGCTGAGTGATCGACTGCTGCACAGCGTGTTGCAGGTTCGATCCCCGCACGGTACAAATATTAGTATCATCTGCAAGTAGTTGTTCCGGGTCTGGGTGTTTGAGCATGTGAGTTTCTATGTTTGTAAACGCACCCACGACACAGGAGAAATTCCCAGTGTGGGGCAAGGTTTTTTAAAAAAAAAACAATATTTGCAGGAGGTCTAGCTTTTAGGTCGTCACGCTTCTTGTCTAATTACGACGTCCTGACTCTTGAAAGGCATACAACTGTGTCAAATTCCATTTTCCTCCATCCACATAATTTTCGTGAAGAGGAGTTGTTCTTAGGTGTACCTACTGTACTAAAAACACTTCTATAACTAAGCAGGGACAACTGGGTGACAGGTTGATGTTATGTGTCATGTGGTGTTATCGTTTAGTTATAAAACATAAATTAATCAATTTGGAAGCATAAATCATTTATTATTGTTCTACGTAAAAGTATATTATTAACAACACAAGCCTTTTATGACAGTGTGCCATAAAAGTCTGAATTACTAATTTGCTTGCATTGTTCAGGCATTTTAATGAAAACAGATAATGCTATTATATAGTAAACTGATAGCAAAAGCATAAACGTTATTCCATATCATTTTAATTTAATGCAACCATTGAAATAATGTTATCACATTGTGTTTATTTATCAAGGCTTTATTCTTAACATGACAAGATCAATTTCAGCGTAGATAGGATTTTTTGTCAAGTACTAGCTATCGTCAGCGACTATATCTGCTGTAATTTTTGCATTACCTACCTTCTTTTATTTATTCAATATCCAGGATAAAAAGTACATCCTTCGCAAAGTATTAGGGTATCTGCCAAACAAAGATCAGTTCCGGTCGGTTTTCAGAGTTATTTCCGTATATAAAGCAGTTTAAGTTTGCTTAAACTTTTCCCATTATGGTGAGGTCAGCTTCCAATCTGCAACGATATACCAGTATTTTACATGGAGCGACTTCATATCTGACGCCCACAACCCAGTTTGTGTTATATTATATGATACCCTGACTCGTTAAAACTGGTTGTCAGAGCTGTCAACTTACTCACTCCACAGCTGGATCTAACATCTTTTTTTTTTCTATTCCAGGATGAACCCATCACAGAAAATGAAAGACCAACGTGGGACAATCAGTACCAGTTCCTCATGTCATGTATCGCCACATCGGTCGGTCTGGGAAACGTGTGGCGGTTCCCTTTCGTCGCCTATCAGAATGGAGGCGGTGCCTTCCTCATACCTTACATCATCGTACTCATACTCATAGGAAAACCTATGTACTACCTAGAAACCGCACTTGGACAATTCAGCAGTAGTAATTGTGTGAAAGTGTGGGCTCTATCACCAGCAATGAAAGGTGAGTTCATTAGTTCTTCATCATCACTATCTTTTTCTGTCTGCTCTTGACCATTCTTAGCTACTTGGTATCGGCGTTATACGTTTATTTCCTCCATTCCACCAATTGGCACTAAGCGCTTTAAAACATAATATATCACAGAATACACACGGCAAAAGGGGTGCGTCTCATTTCATATAAAGTTATTTGATATATTTTCATTTCAATAACGTTCACATGATATAATCAACGTGAGAAATACCAACGATTGATATAATTTCTTAACACATAATGTTTGTGTTACTCTAAAACTCATTCCATATAATTTTATTTGATACTAGCTTCCGCCCGCGACTCCGTCCGCGCGGATGTCGGTCTTCGCGTGGATGGTTTATTTCTCCATTTTGAGTAACTCTGACAATGACATCTTATAAATATCTATTGGATCCAAATACGGCTAAGCCTATAATAATTAAGGAGATCCCTCTATTGAGCTACTGCTGTTGAGCTCGCGTTCTGTAGTAAGTATTTTTTTCATAGTAATTCCGACCTTGTATTTACAAATAACTGATCGGAACAGTAATCAAAAAGGTCGCGCTGAAAAGCACGGTTTAAAATGACACGCATACAATATTAATTCCACGGACGACCGCTCGCCACACTGGACACGTCCGCTCGCATCAAAATTCAGAATTTATATGCATCGCGCGGCGCGGAACGTGGCCTTATATAGGAGTCGGGGAGGCGAGGCCCGCGTGTGCCGCAAACGGTTCAAGCCAAATCCGACTATCGGCGCTACAGGTTACGGCGCTGAATCCACTGCGGGTAATGCAACGTGTGTTCGCGGTTCTACAGAACAACGTCTATGAATAAAACTGAAAAATAAGATTTTTTTTCTACGTATTTTTTCAGGATAAAAAGTATCCTATTTTATGCCCAGGATAATAAGGTATAATTATACCAAGTTTCATCGAAATCGAACCGTTAGTTTTCACGTGATGCCTGCACATACAGACAGACAGACAGACAGACAGACAGACAGACAAAATTTTTTTTAATCACATATTTGGGTTTGGTATCGATCCAGCAACACCCCCCGCTATTTATTTTTTCAATATTTTCAATGTACAGAATTGACCCTTCTGCAGTTTTATTATATGTATAGATAACGTTTATTTAAGCGAAAATCGTTACGATAACGTTTCAAACATATAATTTAACGTTTAAACCATTTTCTTTGATGACTTTGGCTTATCCTTTGGACTTTGATTGTTTGCCTTCACGAATGCTATTGTTATTAGGAAAAAAATTGTATCCAAGAGCGAGCGAAGCGAGCTCGGGACTTGGGGCACCCCGACACGGACAGGTTAGGTTCGAAGGGGATGGCGGGGTCTGAAAGACCCCGCCATCCCTTTAGGTTCCTTTTGGTCCCTTTAGGTTCCTTTTGGTCCCTTTAGGTTCCTTTTGGTCCCTTTAGGTTAGGTTACTTTAAACCTTGCACGCAGAAATAGGAGCCCCGCGAAGCGGGGCTCCGTCGAGCCAGGATGCAAGAGCGAGCGAAGCGAGCTCGGGACTTGGGGCACCCCGACACGGACAGGTTAGGTTAGAAGGGGATGGCGGGGTCTTTCAGACCCCGCCATCCCCTTCGTGTTAGGTTACTTTAAACCTTGCACGCAGAAATAGGAGCCCCGCGAAGCGGTGCTCCGTCGAGCACTCATGGTAGGTGGTACTATTACTAGGTACATCAGAGTTAGATTACATACCAGGAAAAAAAAAATAGACCAATTAAGTTTTATGTCTTTTGAGTGGTATACAAAACGATTTTATATTCATTGATTGTTATGATTATAGAAATTAGTCATTATAAAATTATGTCAATCGTTTATTATATTAAGAGATTCGTTATATCAAATAAAATTATATATTCAGTTGTTATCTCTTGTAAATATTAGAGATTTTGTAGTTATATCATATATTACTTACCCCGGCAAAAGAGTGGAACTCACCACCTACCTCTGAGTTCCCGAACTCATACAACTGGAATCTGTTCAAAGTGAACACTTGAACAGGCTTCTCCTGCGGGGCGATAGGTAGTGGCGATCTCTCGTCTACAGAATTGGTCTAGGAGGTCATGCTGCGGAGCGAGACGGAAAAAGAAGCAGTCAACTCTTTCTGCAAAGCAGTCATGCTAGCAAAGGAGCGCGCGGAAAGCTGAAGGAGAGAACAGCCGGGCACGCCGCAATCGCGGCGGTAAGACACCTCTTTGAGGAGTGGCTGGAGAGGCGTCACGGCGTCCTCACCTTCCGCTTGCTTGACACAGGTCCTCACCGGGCACGGATGTTTCGGGAGGTTCCTGTGTCGCATCGGAAAGGAAGAAACGCCTGGGTGTCACCACTGCGAGGATCGCCCGGAGGACACGGTGGAGCATACAGTGCAGGACTGCCCCGCTTGGGCAGAGCACCGCCGTGTCCTCACGGAGGCGATAGGCGGCGACCTCTCGCGCCCGGCACTGGTCGAGGCCATGCTGCGGGGCAGTGGCGTAGCGTGCCTTGGCGGGGCCCCGTATAAAAATTTGTTTGGGGTCCCCTTAGGTAGGGTAAAGACTTATCACTCAAGAAAAAAAATGCATTTCTCTGTAACTACGCCGAAATATAAACAAAAAATTGGACAAAGGTCATCAAAAAAAGGTCGGAATTAGGTAGAGTTATTTTAATACTTGCAACGAAAATTCGAAATATGGATCTTCCCGGGATTTCAAATAGACAATCTCAGTGCTTAAAACAGTATTACATATAAATAATAATAATAAAAACACCAGAGATAGATTAGACATATAAATTGTGTAAAAGTAAATAACTTTTTATTTAATAAATCATTAAGTAAATCATTATTTTATTAATTTTTGTTTACCATAGATATATTAAAGTTTTTAATATTTTTTCTGTGTTGTTTACGCACGTTGGGGCCCCTGTGGCCCGGGGGCCCCGTATAATTGATACGGCAGATACGGCGGTAGCTACGCCCCTGCTGCGGGGCGAAACGGAATGTGAAGCGGTCGCCTCCTTCTGCGAAGCACTCACGCTATAGCAAAGGAGGAGGCGGGATGCGTGAGGGAGAGGACAGCGTCCACCTCACGACCCAGCCGCCTCGGGAGACGCCCACGGCAACGGACGTCGCAAGACGATCTCCGGCCAGCGTAGGCGCGGGCATGCGGGCGGTGAGTTATGGGTGACTTGCCGCTCGATCATGGACCGCGTTGTGTTCCACGCGCGCCTCAAAGAGTTGTCAGCAATCTGACGGGGCCCCCTAAGAGGGCCAAAGCCTGCCGGGGTCGCGGGACTGTCTCACCTGGTTACCGTGACCCTGGTACGTAAAGGGCTATTGAAGGATCACCGTGGATTTTAGTCAGTACAAGTCTGACAGTCCCTCCCGCCCCACACTGGGCCTGAGGACTCATTTGATGATTTTACCACGCAAAAAAAAAAGGGACAGACCAGCCTCTACCTCACGACCATTACTGCCACAGGAGACCCCTTGTCATTCATCATCTAACGTTTACCTACATATTTTTTTAAATGTCAATTCAACATGTTTATACTTTGTTTTCTTTTTCTATATAATTTTTCCGTGCTTTATTTGGTTAATTAGCTTTCTGATACCAATTTAATTTGAATTGGTCCTTTCAATGAATTTTTTTTTGTCTTTAATGGAAAGATCATATATTTGTTTCTTAACAATATGTTTTTAATTATTTTTTTTTTGCTCTAATTAAGAAGTTATTAAATTCAAAATCATTATTTGAACTCCGAGCCGACAGTCCCGACGGGACGGTGTGACGTCACTCTATCAATTTGTATAACTTTGAAATTGATAATTATTGTAGAAGCCAGTTGACACAGTGCTAAGGAAATTCTTTGACATAGTGACGTCACATCCGAGGCGAGCAATTGGGGTCGCGTTAGTGTTCACGTCAATTTTGTTTGAATTTTATAACTTTTAAATTGGTCATAATTAATTATTAAAAAAGAATTAAGATTTTTTCTCTTTCATAAATGTTCTTATTTGTGGTGAATTTATTAATTATGTTAAATAAAATATTTTTTCTAAATTCAAATACCTAATTTAACTATAATTATCTTCTTAATGCCTAACCCGACTTCTATATTTTTTTCCAGGAACGGGCTATGCTCAAGCTCTAAGTGCTTTCTATGTGGTCTCCTACTATATGTCAATCGTCGGACTTTGCTTGTATTATTTAATCATGAGTTTTAATAAAACACTACCGTGGGCTCTTTGCCAGCCGGAATGGGAAAACTGTGTTCCATCTGGAGAGACCGCTAATTTGACTGAAATGACTGGAGAACCAATGAGCAGTGCAGAATTATATTTCACGTAAGTTCAAAAATTATTTATAAAACCCTTAGTTTGATTTATATCAGCCCATAGTGTCGATTCATAAAAAGGCACGATGCCACTCTGGTTATAGAAATAAGAAATACTCGTACATCCAATATCACAATTATGCTCGATTCTTGATCAGAAAAACGTGTTATTTCATAAAGCTAGTGGAAATATATATGAGTGCAAAATCCAGAATTTTAAAATTTCAAAACATTCAATTATTTGCTAGGGACTGTTTTTTTTTGCCCCACACTAGGAATTTCTCCTGTATCGTGGGTGCGTTTACAAACACAGAAACTGACATAAACCAACACCCACCCGGAACAACTACTTGAAGTTGAAGATCATAGAAATAAATTATCCCCGCGCGGGGATCGAACCAGGGACACGCTGCGCAGCAGTCGATCCCTCAGCCACCAACCGTGCTAAATATTTACAAAAAATACAAAATTAAAAACTGAAACTAAAAATATTATTTACAAAAATGATTGTCTTATGCACAACATATTCAGTTTTGTTAGTGTATTAATGATGTTTTAAGTCTCCATTTATATGCTTAACTAGCTGTTACCAACGGTTTTACCCTCGTGTAACTCGAAAATTATCCTACGGAACGTATTGACAGTACTTAATAAATAGGACAACGACACAGAAATACCTACGTTTATGGAATCAAAAGATTCGACCTCGCTTGTGGGGCTACGATAGCTTTTTTTCTTAGGTTGTCTATTGTTTACCCGAAGATTATATACCATAATCATCATATTCCCGAATTTCATTTACACGAATTTCATTTGCCCGAATGTTTTGTTTGCCCTAAAAGACATAATGACATACTTTTAATTGCCCGAAACTTAGATACCATAAAATACGAGTGCCGTATTGTTTTTAATTGCCATAATAATGATTAGACATAATATTTAAACGCCGTAATGATTATTAGACATAATATTTCAATGCCATAATAATTATTAGTATTTATTAGACAAATATTTAAACGCCATAATAATCATTACACATGACATTTATTTATTTAACCTAACTGAAATGGCACTTAACCAAAACCTTAAAATATTCTATGCATGGTCGAGCGTGGGCTTGGTCGACGGAGCCCCGCTACGCGGGGCTCCTACTTCTAGGTAGTATATAAAAAATAACCAGGAAGAACCATCGGAGTCGGGGTGTCAAAGTCCCGATTGCATCCAGTTTCTCCTAATAAGTGCTCTTGTAACTTACCGGAGCTGTCTCAATTTTATGTATGTTTAAGCAATGTCTAGATAAATAAAAACATTTTTATTTTATTAATATAACAACCGTTACACACCCAATGTCGACGGCAAATGATGTTATGGCATATGATAATTATGGCATGTGATAATTAGGGCACGTGATAATTATACACCGTGACTTTTTAGTCGTCTTACAACGGCAGCCCAGTTCATGTATCCAATGACTAGAACACGTTTATAATAAAAAAATAGGTATTTAAGAGATTTGAAAAATTTATAAATAAAATTTTAATTCATTATTATGACGCAAGGAGTAGTTAAAACCACCCTTGTCTCATAGAAAATGGAGATGGAATGATCTGCCCGACTATGCGGTGGGTAGGTATACTCTACAGCTTGATACGTAAACATTTTCATATTTCTAATGTACCTATTTATTAATAATAAAAATTATTTTTAACTATTAAAAAAAAACTAAACTCGCCTAGATGTATTTTAGGTCGGGTACATTAAGTGGACTACTTTTGTAAGACGACTAAAAAGTCACGGTGTATAATAAATAATAATAATTATTATATAATAATTATTTATAATACATCTGCCAACAAACTGTTTTACAGTTTGGCAGAAGTAATATTTGTGTAAATTATGTTTGTTTCCCTGAATAAACGCTTTTTCATTTCATTTTTCATTTCATTCATTAGGGCATACAATGATTATGACAAATGATGTTATGGTAAGTGATTTCATGGGAAACAAAGCTTCTAGCACGTGAATAATATAGCAAATAAGAGTAGGGCAAATTAATATTACGTCATATAATATTATGGCTGTTGACTATAATAGCAAATGATATTAGGGCAAATAAAATTAGGGCAAACGGCGGTATAGGTACCTTGTTTCTTATCCAAAAAGACGCAGGCTCGAGTCCCTGGCTCGCAATAAAAATTTTTTTTCCCTAATTTCAGGTCCGTTGTAAAAATTGTTCGTAATAATGAAACAACAGAATTTAATCAACTAAAAAACCTTATACATGTGTCATCATCACGCGTCACTATGCTCGTGCTAGCTCGTACAGACCTTTCTGTCAAAAAATCCTGTAGTTTTAACCCTGATAGGAGCACCGCGTGAAGCAGGTGTGAGTTGTAGTACCACTATTTAGTTAGTAATAGTCATTTAAAGAGAGATTTAGCTGAAAAAAGTGACTATACCCAGAAAATAAATAACTCATTTATTTATTATCAAATCTATCTAATCAGTAAATATTTAATTATCAACAAATACCCGATAAAATAATGTCACACGACAATGTTTATGCTCCGCACTTACACTGATATGCGTACATTGCTGATTTCGATTAATTAATTCGCAGATAAGATAATTATGATAATTAAGTAGGTAAAGCACAAAGGGGCATAAAATGTTGTGTGCAAGACAAACAAAGACACGTGTAATCAATTATCCTTAAACTTGCTTTAATAAGATAATTATGCTTTGATATGGCACCAAACCACGTTGGTTTAGAGGTCATAATTTCGAAGCTACAGGTGTTGGAGAACTTTGATTCTTAAGTTTAACAATAATTGAATTAACTTTAAGGGTCAGTGCACACCGAAACGCGACGCGACGGGACATAAGGCGACGATTTCGTGTAGTAAAGAAAGTTAAAATTTGGAGTCGCTATTAAAAACGGTGCGCGGCGTCGCGCTGCGTCGCATCGCGTCATCAGTAAAATGTATATACTTATATATATATACATTTATATGTAGTAAATACAGTTAGACTTTGAGCGGCTCTTTTGAAATGAGCGCGCAGCGTCGCGTCTCAGTGAACCTGATTACCTGATCCTAAGCCGCTTGCAATAACGCCGTCTAGATGGCGCTTACGATTCTCCTACTTAACACTGTCTTCAATTAACATTATATTTTTCTTTGCTTACAGGCATACTATTCTTCGGCGGTCAGATGGGATTCATGATGGAATTGGTAAGTGATCCAATAGACTGAGAGGTTACGATCCTTATCCAAATATATTTGTAACTAACTTTTGACAGCGACTTCGCCCGTGTCTCGTATTTTGCTCGAAAATTATTTTACGGGAACGGTATAAATGATAAACGGTGTGTTAATTCAGACTAGCGATGCATCCGATACCGATATATCGGCGATACTTCGGGTTAGTCGATTTATCGGTATCGACGATATTCTATGACCGATTCAACGATACTTTTTAATTTAAAAATGTAGTGTAAACGAGCGTGTTTTCTCGTCTATTTCGTTGTAAACGAGGCACGAACTATGCCCGGGGAAAACCAGTAGGTACTGCAACTATAAATTCTGAGATGGCTACGACTGGCGGGCTTTGAAGTGTTTGTGGGAAGATGAGCCCCTGTCTACTCTGAGCTGTAATTCTCTCTCAGAAGTCGAGAGATACCTAAGGTCCATTCGTTTTCTGGCGAAATGACGTCTTATACCCAAACGTCTTCAAAAAAGTCTTATGAAAAAAATGAGTAGAAGTACTTTAGATTCCAAGTGAGTTCTGACGCATCTGAGACTTTTTTCCAACGCAGGTCTTTTTCAAACAGACTCGCGAAAGCGCCTTTCTCCAAAAAAATTAAGATTACTTTGTATTTAAAACAAAAATCTTATTAATGTTAATTTTAATTACACAAATTTATATAGCTAATATCAACCTATGTCTCTACTTTTTATATTAAGTATTAAAAAAAAATACTTGTGTTTTATTTATTATATCTTATTTTTTAAATTCATAATAAGCGTATCGGTATCGGTATCGCCGATATTTTTATAAGAATATCGGTATCGGTATCGTATCGGCGAAATAGCGTATCGATGCATCCCTAATTCAAACTATAACTTTATCTCTGAAAACGTTTAACCGTTCTGAGAGTGATGAGTTACAGCATATTATTGATTTTCTAAATTTCTTTAAGAATAGAATATTCTTCAAATGTATAAAAAACGAAATTATTTTTTTTTTATTTGTAACCTACTTTTTCTGGTTTCTTTTCAGGTTTGCCTATTTGGGACCTAACACTCAGTTTGTTTATATCCTGGTTAATAGTATTCTTGATTGTCGCTCGAGGCATCAAAAGCTCCGGAAAAGCCGCCTACTTCCTCGCTTTGTTCCCATATGTTATTATGTTCATATTGCTGATCAGGTAAGCGAATTGATCATTAAATATTATACTCAAGTACCTACATAGTTTTATCGTAGTAGCTGACGCAAAATAGAAGCAATCACTGATAATTTGACGGGCTCAACAATATCATCGATCGTTCTTATCTGTTGTTTAACTAGTTTTGTGTGGTTAGTTTTAGTCGTGAATAAGTACCGTAATTCGAGTAACAGTAATAGCAATGGTTTGTAGATCACATGGAGCTTCAATTTTTACACCGTAAAGACTATATTTCTGCTTGTAGCGTTTTAACTTTCACTTTCTCTATCCTTTGTTTTGCCTATTCATAGTTCACAAAGGGCATTACCAAGTCTTCAAAGAAGACTCGGCCCAGAACCCAACAAATATGAACTAGGTATTATATCAGTAAAAAGGAAAACAATTATAGAATTTAATAGTATAATTAGTTTTCCCTACGAAGTACACCGAAAAAACAATGATTGTATAGAGTTGACCACTCAATACTTCTAAGTTTAACGTTAACATAAGGTAGATGTAATTTTACTTTCTATGCCAGCCCGAAGGCCGCTGCATACGTAACGAGATAATACCTTGGACGGGGCGTGAACGGGAACGGGACGTGACTGCCTCGTTCAAGACGGGAACGTGTTCTTAATGCATACGTACCGTAACAGCTTATACGTAATGCTGGATGTGAACGTACACACTCGATTAGTTTTTACACACTACTTTTCTCTCCGGAACGAACGGAGTGGCTGTGCGTACGTAGCGGAAACATGGACGGGACGGGGCACGCACGGGGCGGGACGGGCTAAACATCGTCGGCAACGATATTTTTCCCGCCCCGTCAGTGCCACGTTCCCGTCCCGTCCGTGTCTCCGTGACCTATGCGCTTCCATATACATTTTGTATGAAATGATATTTCCAAAATTTCCCGTTCCGTCCGTGAAAAAACCCGTCACGTATGCAGCGGCCTTAAAATAAACTTTTAAATGATTACTTAATGATTTTTGCATATTATTCTCGAATTATTATATGTTTTATTGTTTCATGTTATGAATTATCTTAATAATATAAAAATTCTGTTGGACACCACATGAATTGGGCCGATTTTTTTCATTCCCCTCTGAAATCCCCGCTCCGTCGTAGCAGTGTGGCAGCGACCGTAGCACGCGCGTAGCAACGGTCGTAGCAGCTGTCGTAGCACACACGTAGCAGCTAGAGCAAACGTAGCATAAGGCGTAACTTTCTCGTAGCAGTTGTAGCAAACACGTAGCAGTTGGAGGAAACGTAGCAATTAGTACGCGTGGCAGTCGCGGCTTTCTTGTTTTGGGCTAACACTAACAGTGTACCATCAGCTACTTACTTGGTTCATGAAATTTGAATGCACCTATCTAAAAATCATTCGTAAATTGTTTCCAGGGCCGTTACTTTACCCGGCGCTGGCATGGGAATATTGTTCTTTATTACACCAGATTGGGACAAAATCTTGGAAATGAAAGTAAGAATGTCCATTACTTTGTTAGAAGAAAGGGCTTAATGCTCATGTATAATAAACATGGATTAAAACTAAGTATAATTTCAGGTGTGGTATGCGGCAGTGACACAAGTATTCTTCTCTCTCTCCACTTGCTCGGGAGCTCTTATTATGTTTTCGTCTTTCAACAAGTTTTCGCAAAATGTTTACAGGTGAGATCAGATCAGAAAACAGTATTCGTTTTTTTTTTAATGTAGCTAAGCTAACTGGGAACAGGGGTGCTATTATCTAAGAACGTGAACTTGAATTGCGTAGAAACTGTAGTTTATCCTTAGTGAATTTTCAGTTTTATGCTCTAAGTTTTATAGTTGAATATAATTAACGAGGGAGTGTATCTATAGATAAAGTGTTTAAAGTGAAGATTATAAAATAAACAGTTAATTCTTACCTACTAAAACATTCTCATAATTTCAGAGACTCAATGATTGTAACTACGTTGGATACTTTCACAAGTTTAATCTCTGGCATCACTATATTCGGAATTTTGGGGAACCTCGGCCACCAACTTGGCTACGACAATATCGACCAGGTTATCGGTAATAGTTCTGGAGGCTCTAGTCTTGCTTTCATCTCTTACCCAGACGCTATTGCACAGTCGCCGATTGTACCTCAAGTAAGTAATCAACTTGATTTATCTGGGAGTGATTTCGTGAAATGTAACGGAACATAAATGTGAATTTCGAATTTCCTGCTATAATTAACAATCTCCTTTCAACCTCCTCAAGCTTTTTGCTAGTTTTGGAAAATGAAAACTAATAGTTTCAGTAAGAAGACATAATAAACAAGAATATTCCACATCTACCGAGATATCGTCATATCTCTAGGGATTTCGTGAAATCCCTGATATTCTCATTCTTCTGCGACATATAGATTAGGAGCAAATACGCAACTTCAATAGTGATAAATGGGCCATAACAGGAGTTTTTAGAATGTGGGCTGAAACATCGGAAGCAAAGATAAGTCATAAACCCTAGGTTAGGTCCATTCTAACGACAAGTTTATTTTTCAGCTCTTTTCTGCTTTGTTTTTCTTGATGATGGCAGTACTTGGTGTGGGCTCAGGAGTAGCTCTATTTTCAACAGTCAACACAATATTCCTCGACGCTTTCCCGAAGGTGCCCACTATTTACATGTCCGCTATAATATCCTCGGCATGCTTTTTAGTTGGGCTCGTTTATGTTACGCCGGTAAGACTTTATTGTAATTTCGATTTTTGAGTTACTATAATTATGCATCGGTGCACATATAAAAAAAAACTATACATATATACTGTTTTTTTTTTATGAAATGAATAAAGGGACTTTTTTTTCCATTGTTACAGGGAGGGCAGTACATTTTAGAAATAGTAGATTACTACGGCGGAACTTTCATGAGATTGTTTGCTGCAATAATTGAGATTATAGGAGTGTTTTGGATTTACGGTAAGATATAATTAAAGTTGCTGATAGATGCTACGATTTTAACTTAAACTTTTTGTTATTAGACAATTAATATTTTGACTACATCCATAGATTCGGGTAAAACTTATTTAGTCTCATGTTAGGTCCTGATTCACTTACCTACTTTGGTGAAAAGTGACACTAAAACGATGTGGTTATTACATTTTTGTTTTTATCACCATACCCTAAGCGTAATAGTACCCTACTAGGGCACTACAACGCTTAGGTAGGCAAATCGTTGAAGATCTTATACATTTTTCACTCAATGAGTATATATTTGGCCTTATGACATGTCAATAAACGTTCTGCTTTATTAACATTTCAGGTTTAGAAAACATGTGTCTAGACATTGAATACATGCTGGGTTTGAAGACTTCGTTCTACTGGCGTATGTGTTGGGGTATTATTACTCCAGCCATGATGATGGTCGTAATGTTCTATTCTCTGATTACAACAGAAAAATTGTTGTTCGGCGGATCGTATGAATATCCGAATGCCGCTTATAGTGCGTATTATACCTATTAATTTACAATCAAACCTTTCTTACATTAAATCATTAAGTACATTTGTTTTTGATTTGCACAAATAAAACTTGTTTTTTTTTTCAGTTGCTGGTTCACTTCTTCAATATTTCGGAATAGCATTGATTCCCATATTCATGTTAGCAACATTCTGGAAATACAAATCTGATACTTTAGTTGAGGTTAGTAGTTTTCACATGATGTATTTTTTTAACTAATTTTATGTTTACGTCGTTTTTTTTTTAAATTTTTACACAAAGATATTGTATTATAGTAACTAAGTGTATGTTATTTACAGACTGTCAAGGTTTCATTCAAGAAGAAGAAAACGTATGGGCCGAAAATAGCCCAGAAGCGCGAAGAATGGCGCGAATTCCGCCGTAATGCCAAATACGAACGGGAACTCAAACGCAAAAATTGGTTCCATCACATAGCTTTAAGTCTGGTAGGAGGATACCGCCGTGGGCGCAAATAATCAAGCGATTTGAATAATTGTATCTCGATATTATTTATTACGTTAGTTGTATTTAATCTGTTTTTTTTTTGTATTATAGGTATTTAAGTTAAATAAAGACATAAGAATTAAAAAAAATATGCGTCTCTCATTATTCCACTAGGTTTGGTCTTATTGGTCTATTTGAATGCAACCCGGAACTTGTCAATTTATTAAAAACTAGCTGCTGCCCGCGACTTCGTACGCGGATTCTGTTGCTTATGCCAGCGGCACGGGGTCGTCAAAATCGAACATTTGATAAGTCTGATGTCCAATTTCAAGAGCCCGGGTAAAAAAATAAATGGGAGTTTTGGCCTGTAGAGTCAAATTTTTATTCATCATCTAAAATTAGTTCTAAACAGTTACCGCCTTTACTGCGTGGAGGTACTCCCAGCATAAGTTATTTTAAAATTATACAGTGAAATTAGTGATAGCTTTGATTTCCACATCAGGTGTTCCAGATCTTCAATTTTATACGTCAACAGAGAGTGCTCATCACGCAGAACAACTCTTGCTAAGACGTCATTCCTATACTTATATGTAGCTGGCTCTTGGTGTCCCACATCAGGTGTTCCAGTACTTCAATTTTATACGTCAACAGAGAGTGCTCATCAGGCTGAACAACTTTGCTAAGACGTCATTCCTATATTATTTTATAGTGTAGCTGGTCTCTAGGAGTTCCACATCAGGTGTTCCAGATCTTCAATTTTTATACATCAACAGAGAGTGCTCATCAAGCTGAACAACTTTGCTAAGACGTAATTCCTATATATGTTATGGTGTAGCTGGGCTCTTGGTGTTCTACATCAGGTGTTCCAGATCTTCAATTTTTATACGGAAACAGAGAGTGCTCATCAGGCTGAATAACTTTGCTAAGACGTCATTCCTATATGTTATGGTGTAGCTGGGCTCTTGGTGTTCTACATCAGGTGTTCCAGATCTTCAATTTTTATACGGCAACAGAGAGTGCTTATCAGGCTGAACAACTCTTGCTAAGACGTCATTCCTGTATATGTTATAGTTTCGCTGGGCTCTTGGTGTCCCACATCAGGTGTTCTAGATCTTCAATTTTTATACGTCAACAGAGAGTGCTCATCAGGCTGAACAACTTTGCTAAGACGTCATTCCTATATATGTTATAGTGTAGCTGGGCTCTTGGTGTTCCACATTAGATGTTCCAGATCTTCAAATTTATTCTCTCAGCAGAAAATACTCATCACGTGGAACAATTTTTGCAATGGCACCATTTTTGTATCTCTTACAGTTTAGCTGGTCTGTTGCGGTTCTGCACCAAGTGTTCAAGATTTCAAGATAAATTATAGCCTATATGTTGGCCAGACTTAATACCTATACAACAAAAAAAGAATCATTCAAATCCGTCCAGTACTTTTTGAGTCTATCCCGGACATACATACAGACAAACAGATAAATAGACAAACAGACAAAAATTCTAAAAACTATATTTTTGGCTTCGGTATCGATTATAGATCACACCCCAAGTATTCTTTAAAAAAAATATTCAATGTACAGTTTTCACTTTCCTACCATTTTATTATATGTTTAGATTTTTTATAGGAATGACGTCTTAGCAAAGTTGTTCAGCCTGATGAGCACTCTCTGTTGACGTATAAAAATTGAAGATCTAGAACACCTGATGTGGGACACCAAGAGCCCAGCGAAACTATAACATATACAGGAATGACGTCTTAGCAAGAGTTGTTCAGCCTGATAAGCACTCTCTGTTGCCGTATAAAAATTGAAGATCTGGAACACCTGATGTAGAACACCAAGAGCCCAGCTACACCATAACATATAGGATTGACGTCTTAGCAAAGTTATTCAGCCTGATGAGCACTCTCTGTTTCCGTATAAAAATTGAAGATCTGGAACACCTGATGTAGAACACCAAGAGCCCAGCTACACCATAACATTTATAGGAATTACGTCTTAGCAAAGTTGTTCAGCTTGATGAGCACTCTCTGTTGATGTATAAAAAATGAAGATCTGGAACACCTGATGTGGAACTCCTAGAGACCAGCTACACTATAAAATAATATAGGAATGACGTCTTAGCAAAGTTGTTCAGCCTGATGAGCACTCTCTGTTGACGTATAAAATTGAAGTACTGGAACACCTGATGTGGGACACCAAGAGCCAGCTACATATAAGTATAGGAATGACGTCTTAGCAAGAGTTGTTCTGCGTGATGAGCACTCTCTGTTGACGTATAAAATTGAAGATCTGGAACACCTGATGTGGAAATCAAAGCTATCACTAATTTCACTGTATAATTTTAAAATAACATAAGCTGGGAGTACCTCCACGCAGTAAAGGCGGTAACTGTTTAGAACTAATTTTAAATGATGAATAAAAATTTGACTCTACAGGCCAAAACTCCCATTTATTTTTTTACCCGGGCTCTTGAAATTGGACGTCAGACTTATCAAATGTTCGATTTTGACGACCCCGTGCCGCTGGCATAAGCAACAGAATCCGCGTACGAAGTCGCGGGCAGCAGCTAGTTATATGTATAGATCACTTTAGTTTGTTAAATAGCAATTCTATGCCCTGTAATCATTTTTTAACATAAAAAGATACATTAGGTCTGAGTATAAACAACCCGTGTTGCAAAACACAAATTCTTAAAAAAAGTCTTGATTTTTCAGGCTAGCCCCCCTTCATGTTCCTTCTACACAATCTCAAAAGGCAGCCTCGAAGCCTTGATTCATGCCCGGTTGATGTGAATAGGCTCGTCCCTATTTTATGGGAAAACCATAACTCGAGAAATATGGGTATCTAATTAGTACACCCACATTTTGTACACCTCTGCCTAATCCTTCAGGGAATACAGGCGTGATGATATGTTGTTGGCTAGACATACCTCATCAGACAATACGCATGTATAGCAGAAGAGATCGCAAATTGAATAGAACATTACGATGCAAGGATGAAAGAAAGCAGCTCGCACTTTGCCATTATTACTCAGTTCAATCATGAAAATTGGTTTAACTTTTGCCAAAAATATTATTATAATTTCGAGAATTTATTATAGAATGCAGAAGGTAAGATTGGGTTCGAACGTTTGAAGCAATCCTTTATGTGCATCAGAATGGTGGGTGTACTTTCCAGGACTTTTGCCAAGAGGAAACGGGGTGGTTTTTGGTAAATAAGGGGTCCGTCAGTCCCTTCCGCTCTTCCCAGGGTTAAAGGGATCGCTGCGAGGTAGAAGACGTAGATTTTCAGCAGACAGAACGAATGGGTTTGGCTAAATGCGGACCGGTCTCCCCTCAGATTTAGTCGGTATTTCCGTGGTTTCGTATGTCTCAGGTCATTTTGGCTCTTTCGCTAGCCCCCTTCTCTGAGATCTCTTGGAGGCGCTGAGCCTTTTAGTAGATAGGGTAGGGCGGGGCTAGTTGAGCAATTATAATAAATAAGCGGCTATAGGTCCTCAACCATAAGCTTCAATGGATTATTTTGCATCGTGAATTCGTGATGGATTAGTTATTTATCCCTCTGTAAAAGTGTTTATAGTATTTATTCCTTATAAGTTGCGTTTAAGAGCTACAACTGTTTAAACGCAGAAAGTCAGTCATGCTCAACGTACAACATAGGTGAGGTAAGTTGAGCAAGGGTATGGGGCAAATTGAGCACTTACAATTTTTAGCCTAGCCGTGGGTTCAATGTTAACGAGAGAAGCAATAATTTAAGTGTTTGGCAATCAACTGTTTAATATGTAATTCATTCTTTATTATAATATTGAACTTTAAAAAAGCACTTTCACGTAGTTTGCCATACATCCTTTATATACCTACTCGTCAAAACAAAATAAGGACCACTTTTTAAATTGCACTTTAAACAAGTACCTATTGCTCTTATTCTGGGTACATAATAAATACTAAATATCTTGTTATGGTTTCTTTCAAGTATTAATATTGTTTCTACTGCATAATTGGAAATTCATAACTTTTTTTTTTTAATTAGATATTTGAGATTACTTAGAATTTACGGTATGGTGTTTTTTTTATTTTCACACTTGGAGTTTTCTTCGACTAATACAGCAAGCAGGCTATAATGATCTTTCAATCTGATAATGTCATGTATTCGGAGACATATGGACGCAAAAACAGCCACTTGGGGTGTCACCTTGGGGTAATATCACCAGACGCCGTGATCAAGAAAGTAAGTAAGTAAAGCCCAAGAAGACCGTAAAGTTTGTTTAACCGCGCAAATAGAGCGAAAATCTACTGCGCAGCAGACAGTACAAACTCCATTGCTTCGAGCTACAGGCACCCCTATAATTGACTACACTATTCCGAATCGACTCCATAAAGACTAACAATACTCAAGAAGATGCTTGGTTCGCCTCCAGTTAACTGCAGCGTATGGTGCAAATCGTGAAACATTTGCGAAGGAGAAAATTTATTGAACTGTTTTGACTGGGCTTCATTGCTTTTTATTGATGACTGGTGGGTTATTTTTTTTTTTTAATAAAAACTGATTCATGAGAGTGTAGAGAAGATCTAAACAACAGGTTTCAGATCCTTGCACTCTTAAAACGGCCTGTTCTGGCGAGTTCTGAGTTATGCTCTGAGGCGGTTATCTCTATCACGCAAAACTGAGCTCGCAATTCTTAACGAGGGTGCTGTAACTCCTCAAAAGTCAGGACTTGCGTCAGGTTGAAGGTGAGGACCTTCAACCTGACGCAAGTCTTCCCGGGCACGGTTGTTGCGGAACGTACCTCAGGGATTCGGCGGCAGGCGAGAGGAATGGGGAGCAGACGGAACGCGTAAGGGAAAGGACATCCTCTACCTATCGCCCCAGCCACGGGGCAACAAATCGTGGGGCATATTCGAACCGCTTGCGGACGGGGCGTATTCGGTAGCTCGCCGTCCGACCAAGGACAAGGCCTGAGTCACGATCCGTCGTGTTCCACGCGCTCCTCAAGGGAACTGTTGGGGACGGAATCATAGGGCCAAATGCCTAACATGACGCGGGTAAAACCGCGGGCAGAAGCTAGTATATATATAAAGTTATTTCACAGAGTACTTAATAGTAGGTACTACTTTTTATTTGGTTATTTTCTCTTTCACATACGTGAACGTAACAGAGGGCTTGCGAAACGGGCGGCGCGCGGCAGACGACTGTAGAAACCCGTGAACGATGTGCGCGTGTGTGCGTGCAGTTTCATACCTACAGTGATAGGCCTGACATTACAGAATTTGATCGTTATTAGCGTATATAATTATGTTCTGTGGTTATTAGCGACACTTTCAAATGGCGTGATAATAAAATGTTTTTCTTTTTAATTAGCGGGTTCGATTCCTGACCAGGATTATAGATTTATCTAAAATCTAATTTATTTATTTTTTTTGCTATTATACTTTGACCAAAGAAAGAACCAGCCCTCTGGTCACGCGAAGTGTCGATTAGACGGCGAGAAATTTCCTTAAAAAGGGAACGCGCACTCGGACCCCATGACCCGAGCGATTCGACCCCAAACGGCTCAAAACTGTAGCAACCATTAAGGTTACAGTATTTGCGCCGCTTGAGGTTCTCAGCAGCCGCAGCAGCGGCGCCAGCACAGCCCGCCGTGCTTCCAACGTGGGATGGCGCAAGGGTATCGACACAGGTAGCGTCCCACACCAAAGGCCTACCCACCTTCCAAGGCACCAACGTCATACCGTCTGGTCTTTTCCCATCGTCACGTACCAAACCATTTGGTTCTAAAACCGCTGGTACGCCGGCGGAGGCAAAAGCTCGACGAATAATGTCGTTGATGCTAGCGTGACGAGCTATGCGACCTGCGCTTCTGCTGCAGGACAGGCCATGATGCCAAATCTAATTATGTTTAAGTTTTCGTCAAAATCGGCCTCGAGACTCCTTTCAGCATTTTTCGATATTCTTCATAGTTTCGGATAAAGTCATCCATGCCCAGTTGGAAAATATTCACCCTGTATATTAATTTTGTTGTCGATCACAAGGTGTCTATGACCCGGTCATGACCATTACTGGGTGTCCAAACTAGATTTTTGCTGTCCTTGAATAGTGAAAAAAAAAAAGTATTTGTAGCTATATTAAATTAAAACAAATTACAGTACCTTACTCAAAACACGTTTAGTGTTCAAATTCTTTAAGTAAATTTTTACCTTACTATGCTTTATTTTTGTTTCTAATATTTGTGTTTTCTGCAAATACTAAAGTTGGAAGGCTAGCAAAACTGCAGTTTTCTTGTTGATAACAAACGAAAGCGGGAAGATTATGTGGATGCCGTGCGTGAGGATTTTAACCATTCAAAGAAAACAAAAAATATTATTATTAATTTATTTTTAAGAATTGAATAGTACAATTTTTTTAATAAAATTGCCGACTCTACTTTAGAGCTTATAACTTATGCATTCAAACTGATCAGAACACCATATTACATTACATATTTGTAAGTTAATAATGAACAAAAAATCTGCAAACGAACAAAGTAAACGTTTACTTGTGTTTCGATTTCTTCTTCTTCTTACTAGATTTCTTCTTATGCTTACGTTTCTTTTTCTTTTTCTTATGATCATCAGAGCTAGACTCGGACTCGCTATCGCTTTCACTTGCAGCTCGTTTCTTCTTTTTCTTGCTGCGTTTCTTCTTTTTCTTGCGTTTGCGAGCATCTGATGAAGATGATGATGAAGAATATTCAGAGTCGCTAGTAGATTCACTCTCGGAATCCGGCTTCTTTTTAACATTTGTCAGATCCAATTTTATAGTGTCATTTTCCAGTTTAGCTTTTTTAGTTTCGTTGAATGCGTTGGGTGAAGCTGAACGTTCACGTTTTTTAAGGTTTTCTTCTTTATTCTCATGATCAGATTCTACAGTTTCATCATAATCTGGCTCAAAATGAGCTTCGTCCAAAGTTGACTTTTTCCTCTCGCGATCGGCCTGTGTACTTTTTGCTTCACCTGACACATTTTTCTCCTGCCCACGATCTCGCGTGGAGACTTCATTAGTGTTGGTTTTTTTCTCGTCTTTATGTTTCTCGCTGTTTTTCTTCTCTATGGGGCTTCGCGCTCGATGCTTCTCGCTAGTTTTTACAGCTTCAGATATCACTCGCCTATCACTTTTGGAAGGTTCTGCTCTAACAGTATCCTGTTTTCGACCCCTATCTTTTTCAACGGTCACGCGTCTGTAAGGTTGTTCGCGCTTTGGAGTTTTTGATCTAGATTTAACACGTTCTACAGTACTATGCACAACTCTCGGCTCTCTTCCTCTACGTGTTTCTTCTACTTTCCCACCAAGTCGATCTTTAACGGATAATCGCGGCGGTGGTGTTTTTGAATATCTTCTTTTTCTTTCGTTTATTTCAATTGACCTTGGTTCGGAGTCAACTACTGGAACCGTGATTTGTATATTATTCATAGAAGGTTTTGGCACTTCATCGCCGTAAAGTTTGAGACGATCACTGCTGATTTTCTTAATTTCTATAGGTCTAAGAGAATTTATTGCTTTGGCAAATATAGCATTTTCAGCTCGTTTTATAACATCTGATGTAACTTTACTTCCATCTTCTTCTTCATCTGGAGAAGTTATCTCTCCTGGTTCTTTGACTTTCTCTGCGTGATCATCGTCTACTTCCCACTTAGATAATTCCGGTAAAGTTGCCAACATTTCTTTATTAGATGGATTGCTGACTTCTATCTCAGCTTTGAGTTCTAACTCCTCGGCACTGGCTTGAAGTTCAATACCGTCAAATAGTTCTTCTTTAGAATTGTTTATGCTTTCTGTAATTTTAGTTTCCGTAGTCGGGTCTTCAGTTTTAACATAATTTTCTATGATTTCTTTATCAACAGCTTCCAATTCATCGCCATACAAATCATCAGCAGGTTTCTCTGGAGATTCTACTTTTGGGGAGTTTTCTTTTTTAATAGAAACTACTTCTGTATTCGTTTTTTCTACTTTAACGACGATTGATGCATCAGTTTCAGTTTTATCTGTTTCCTTAACATCAGTTTTATCTTCTTCGTTTTCATTCATTTCATCCTCTTTTTTAACATGATCCTTTTCTTTCTTATCTTTTTTCTCACGTTTCTTCTTCTTTTCAGTGTCTTTTTCTTTTTCCCTTTTCTTTTTCTTTCGATCTTTCAGTTTCTTCTCCTTTTCTTTATCTTTATGATCTCTGCTTCTATCAGCTGAAGATTTATCTCGAGCCCGTTCTTCTTTCTTTTCCCTTCTACAATCTCGGTCACGAGAACGGCCTTTGGATTCGCTACGTTTTTTCTCTCTTGCTTCTCTACTACGTTTAGGTGAGATACGAACTTTCTTTTCCGGAGAGCTCTTTTCATGCTCACGTTCCTTTTCATAATCACGGGGCGGTCTTTCATAATCTCTAGGGCGATCTTCACGACTTTCACGCGTATCTCGATTTTTGTCGTATCCCGATCTTCTGTCAGGATCTCGGGATCTTTCCACTTTATCTATCGGCTCTCGGTTGTCATTATATCTCTCTCGATCACGACCCTCTCTATCTCTGTGTCTATCATGTTCAACATTAGCGTTACGTCTGGGTCCACCTCTGTTACGAACGTTAGGTCTGTATCCAGGCCGTGAATGATCTCGAAGTGCAGCACTTTCTTCTCTGAAATTATCGCGGTAATTTGGATCATGGTAGCCAAGTGGAACTGGCTCCCGGGGATCTGCACTTGGAGGTCTAAAGGGAACACCTGGCTCACGAAAACTATTATGTGTTGGATTTTCTCTGAACACGCCATCCCTGTAGGGAACGTTCCTGTAAGAGTTATCACGGAATGGAGGCGGCCCTCCTCTGAAGCTAGGATCCCGATACGGCCCAGGAGGTCCAGGAGGTCCTGGTTCTCGATAAGGTTGTCCGTCTCTGAACGGCATGGGTCCCTGGTCACGATAATGACCTGGTCTATAATTATCTCTGTAGCGCGGTGGTTGCTCTCCTACGTGTACAGGAATTTCGTTTTGGACAAGAGAAGGTATTGGCATGTCCCTATAATTGGCAGGCCCATCACCATAAGGCGAGGGTCTGTAAGGATCCCTATAATTAGGTGGTGGCAAACGATCGCGATCTATTGGACCAGCAGGACCAAATTGTGGTTTTTCAAAAGGCGATGGTTCAAACCCGGGTACTGGTGGTTCTACACCAGGAGGAATGTCTTCAAATGGAGGACCGTCATAACGACCTCGATATCCTGGTTGTTCAGATTGCACGGGTAGATTACCCATTGGAGGCATCTGCTTTACACCCATAGGTGGATACCCAGGCGGCGGCGCACTGCTTCTAGGCCCATATCTGAAAATAAAAGACATTTGATTTTTGTTTATACCTTAAAAATGCATCATTTGTGAGAAAATATTGAAATTATTTATTAATTTTGTACTCAATATTTGAACAGCACATAAGAATCTCTACAAGCAAAAACTTTGTACGCCATTTTTGGAGTCTCCTAATACAATTAATTCCTAGCTTAAAAGGTGATCTTCAATATCGAAATGCCCATTGTAAAAATTGCATTGTAGATCAAAAAGCTATTCATGTCTTTTAACATTAAAAAAATAAATTAATATAAATATTCGACCATCGCGGACCACTAGTCTATCTATTTATAAATTGTCCTTGAATATGTAATGTCTGATAAATTGATAGGATATCCTTTTTAACAACGGGCATCCTAAAATTACTTCAGCGGAAATACCTCCATCTGCACCGACCCTTCTGAATGAAAGGGTCAGTAAATATATTTGTTGTATGTCCACATCAAATATAAAAGTGTGTAGAAATTTTTCTTTGGAACACCTACAGTTTCCTAACAAACTATGTTGTTACGAAAATTTCGCTTTTTTTAAACTTATGTGGACGAAGTAGTGTATCAAAAGAACCATCTTTATCCTGTTGGAGGCCCTGGGGGGGTATTACAACGTCTTAAAACCAGGCCTATTCCTGTGAGTGAACGAGATGCCACTAGACGACTTGTATATCTCTGACACTTTCACTCGCCGGAATAAGCCTGGTTATAAGACGTTGTAATACCCCCCCTGGGCCCTTTTCGGACTATCGGGTCCATGATGCAAAGTATGCAAAGCGAGGTAAGTGAATTGAATTCACTAGCACACCACCTGGGATACATTTTCTTTTGATCGACAAATTAAAAATTTTACATAATTATTGAATTATTGAGAGAGAATTATATGAATTTTATTACCCCAACTGTGCACATGCCCAGAGGGCGCAATGACAAAATGGTCCTCTTTATTAATGGATTAATGGATTTTTTTTACCATACACAGCCGAAAAACGGCGCCGTAAAATTTCTAATTTAACATTTTTTTATAACCCAGATTGAAATTTGCCACGCGAATCGAACCTGCGAACACTTATTTAACGAATGTCTTATTTATACCTTAATTGAACTTTCTGAAAGACAGATAAGACCGAACAATAATCAGAAGATCAAATAACTGCATATTAACAAAGCCATGACATTTTTTCAGTTTAGAAAACCTTACCTGGAAAATAATAATAACCTTAGTCAATGTATCCAACATTTAAACTTGAGAATTAAGTATTGTAGTAACATAAAACACTTATCTTCATTTTTTTATAATAATATTATTGAAAACTATGTACCTAATTTTTAACAACTAACCCTAATATTCGCTTTACATTTAGTAGGGTCCAATTAATGCGAAACCTCTCTTTACAATTTTCAGTCTCAATTTGAACAATTAATCTAATTTCAAAACATTACCTAAAACCATATGCATATACCTAAAAATCCTAATGAATTACCTAAGAACGTAATACATTTCTCAATATTCTTCTCATTAAGTGATAAAATCTCTGCAACAACAAAAAGAAAGAAGCGCGCTTTCTACAGAATTAGCGTGTCTTAACGCAAACTCTTATTTATTATGTCAGAAGAAATATGTGCTTTGTGAAAGGGTTTGCAATGTTAAGTTTCAGATTGACGCTTCGATGCGCTTTGTCTGTGCGCTAGCGTGAATTGACCCTTAGTGTGAGCAAGAGATGTATAGCTACATTTCTTTCCAACACTAGAGTTTAAGTTAAAAAAATACTACTATAAGAGAAGATGGTACGGGCCATAGGAAGAAATACATATTATTATGTTACGACTAAAAGATGGATGTGAAAAAAATAAACTTTAGTTTATTTTCGAAGTGCGGCTTTTGTTAATTTAATTCATCTTCAGCCGACCATCTGTGATCGGCTCCTTGGCTAAAAAATAAAGATGCGACTGATGAAAGGAAAGAAATATACATTTCCACTGAACAAGGTCGACAGTCCGTTTTTCTATTTCTACATATACTCAGGGTTTGAAAGTAATATAGCATGAAAGAACCTTCAAACCTTAATCTATCCCAAGCTGGGACAAACACCCTGTAGTAGTACCCCAAATTCTCGAGTTCGCTACGCTCGCTCTTGGGAGTAAATTGAAAGCAAATAGACTACATATTAGCCGTTGCATTTAAGCCAGCTAAACTTATATTTATTCTCCATCTTTAGGAATATCACTTACATTTTATGCGGAATATTCCTACAAGTGTCTCGAATTCAACTATGTTTTGAAGTTTTTGATTTGTGAGGCTTAAGTCTCATTACCTTTATGTTTACTTTCTAAGTGGTCTACTGTAAATCATAGAATCAGACAGAAAAAAAACAATGTTTAGACAATTATATCAAGTGTTTACGATAGCGAATATTTGCATAACTAGCATGAACCTCGACCTATTGAATAAGGCAATGGAAAAAATAGATGTGACATTAGTAAGATAAAAAACAGGGGCGGAGGTTATGATTTCCTGAAAAAAATATGTATAAATTATAACACGTATATAACATTCCTTTTCATAATGAGAATTAGTTTACCCGCAGCTTGTTGTAGCAGCCATCCCTGTCATAAGGACGAATTCTTTCAGCATCTTGGGGTGACGAGTCATCTTCTTCACTATTAAAGTATTTCAGATGAAGCTGCCTTAAAATAGCAAAGTTATAATTTAATAGTTCTAAACCATTTGAATATAAAAAATAGTAAAGACACACTATAGTATTTTCCAATTTCTAAAAACAAAGGCTAAAAAAATGGTATACTTTTGCTTTGTAACATATTTATTTTTTTAACTTAGTTGACAATTTCAAATTATATTTGGCACTAGCTTTTTCTTACCAAAAACATGAGAACATGTTTATAAATCATCATTACAATCGTTTTCAAAGCTAAATGACCTAGTCAAAAAAGTAACATCACTATATTTTGTATTCCACAAAATCAGTCTGAACTGAGTTTAGATTACTGTTAACTTTTTATTACTTAAACTCATAATTTTGCATTTCGCGCTGAAGTCAATCTCAAAAAATCACCTCATGTAGAGATTATCTCAGCTTAGACTGTTTTTGAACTTTAGTAAATTACAACACTTCGTTACTTACTACTAAATATACAGGGTGATTTGTAATTGGGCGCATTCCTTGAAATGAGTGATACTAGACCTTAAGTGCAACATTTTAAACCTGTACAACATGGGGTCCAAACTGACTGGATTTGCAATTTCCGTTGAAATACTGCCACGTTAGTAACAACCCTAATTGGTCCTTTCAATGTTTTTTAGGGTTCCGTAGTCAACAAGGAACCCTTATAGTTTCGCCATGTCCGTCCGTCCGTCCGTCCGTCCGTCCGTCTGTCCGCAGCTTAGCTCAGAGACGCCCAGCACTAGAAAGCTGTAATTTGGTGTAAATATACGGATTTGTTGCGTCAAAAAAGTGGTAAAATAAAATCTCGTAAAATATTTTTTTTTAGGGTACCTCCTGTACACGTAAAGCGGGGATGTTTTTTTTTTCTCGCGTACCCCTTAGTGTGGGGTATCATTAAATAGGCCTTTAAAAAATATTGGTAGTTTCCATCAACAATTTTTTGATAAAAAGATTCGTTTGTGAAATATTAAGCTTTAAAGTGCTAATTTTTGCCCTACTCGAGTGTCCCCCCCCTCTACCAGCTTCAGTCGTTCATATTTTATGTGAAAAGTGTGAATTCAAAGGGGTGACCGTCGTTGATTTCCAACAATAAGAATTTTATGAGAGAGAGGTGGATTTTTTTCGAAAAAGTTCAATATCTGCAAACCCAGTCGGTTTGGACTCCATGTTGTTGCGGTTAAAATTGTTGCAAATAAGATCTAGTATCACCCATTTCAATGAATGCACCCAATTACAAATCAACCTGTATATTGTTTCAATTCATACATGTTACGTAAATTTAAGAGACTAATAAACGATTTATTTATTATATTCGCTGGATTTTAATAATCGGTTTAGTGGTTCATGACAAATGGTGTGACAATCAGTATTTTTGCATTAACAGCGTGTACTCCGAACGGCATTTCAAGTCCTTCTTTTCTGGGTTTTAAGATCATCAAATAAGTCCTCTCGCCCTAGGAGGAGTGGAAGGGACTATCACACTCTTACTAACAAAATATTCACTCTTTTTCTTCAGTTGCCCTTTGCAGAGTCACGGTTACCTTTACAAACAGCATTTAAGTCCTTATTTCTGGAAATGACGGCACCGATTTTGTACACATAAGATACAGGTCTAAAAAGTTATGAAAGAACATTTACGACAAAATGAGTTACAGCTAAATTAGCCGATTTTAAACCATACAATTGTCTTGTGCTGTACCCAAAAAAAAAGGGGACCCTATTACTAAGCAAACAGAATAAAAATAAATATTAAAGGGGGCTCCTATGTAACGGATAAACTTTTTGCCGATTCATAGATAAATGGTAAGGAACCCTTTGTGCGCAAGTCCGACTCGCATTGATCGGTTTTTTTTTAAGACCTGTAAATGCTCTCCGGTAACTCTCGGGCACCCTGATTCTTGCTTATTCGCATGAAATTTGAAGGACTTTGAAATGCTACATGGGTACACGCTCTTAATAACATTGCATGAATATGACATCATTATGTGGGTTCCATTAAAATTAGGGCCTGACCAAACGAGTAACTGTCCTCGAAGTACTTTATGGTCCACCAAAATAGAATTAACATGACAAGGCGCAGCAACGCACACAGCGAACTTTAGTCTATATGAAAATATCCATTCATTAATCACGCCGTAATAAAGGGAGGGATACAGTATTCTCTTTTATAAATGTC
This sequence comes from Agrotis exclamationis, assembly GCA_950005045.1. Taxonomy (NCBI): domain Eukaryota; kingdom Metazoa; phylum Arthropoda; class Insecta; order Lepidoptera; family Noctuidae; genus Agrotis; species Agrotis exclamationis. The sequence goes on from OX465419.1 coordinate 12,492,077, forward strand.
TATTCTACAGCAGGTCTATACAATGGGACGACAAAGTTGAAGTTAAACATATTCCAACAGAACTAATGTTAACATATTTGACAGGAACAATTTTAACTTAAGATACTTACAGATGTCAACATTTCCTGAAACATTTCCTCGAAACATTTACTTTTTATTACAATGTTTAACTTGTATATTTACTTTAGCCCTTACAACATACATATTAAAATATATACAACAAGTTTGTCCAGTAAGTGGCGCCAGCAGCACAAACGATAAACATACAAATGTATCAATATTATTAATTTTAATCTTTTCAACCGACTTCAAAAAAAAAAGAAGGAGGTTATCAATTCGACTGTATTTTTTATGTTTGTTACCTCATAACTTGCGACTGGGTGAACCGATTTTCATGATTCTTTTATTTATTTGAAAGCTGGTGCTTCCTGTGTGGTCCCATTGTCACCATTTTAATATCTGATGATAGGATCCTGGAGAAATCGAGGGCAACCCTCAAATTTTATAGGCCCACACATCGAATTTCGCAAATATTATGAATTAATTTAAGTACTTGCGTACAGCATACATCATCTCATGTAGCTGAGCTGATGATGGAAGGTACAACTCCTTAACAGTAAGGAGTAGTAGGCGTCCACTGATTTAGTATTTTTTTTCATTATTTCAAAGAACTACAATTTAATAAAGGTCTGGAGTATATCTGATGATGGAGCCGAGAGACAGTCGAGAGAACTCCTCAACGACTCACAGCAGCTATCTTGTGTTTGAGCTTGATTAATTTGTATTGATAAGAACTTTACACCTAGATGAGTTGTAACCGTTATTAGGGGTCTGATGACGAAGACGAAGGACAGTTCAGGGAACTCCTCAACGGTTTATAGCAGCTATCTTGTATATGGACTTAATTCATTTATACTAATGACCCATATGCTTATTGTGTACATGGGCGATGTTATAACCGGTGCTAAGGATAATAAAATTCTAGTGCATATATGTAAGAAAATTATGTATTTGACTAGAATTTGGGTTGAATATTTAAACTGAAAAGGGTAAAATAAAAAAGTTGTAACCGACTTCTAAAAAAAACTACCACTAAAAAAACCACCAAAAAACAACCACCAAATAACTTTTCTTTCGGAAGTCGGTGGCTTTGCTTTTTTATTTCATTGATTTTTTTGCCACCGACTATATAACCTCCTTTTGTATGTTTATAATTTGCGTCTTAAATCAAAATCAAAAGTCATTTATTCAAATCAAAATAGGCTGATTTACCAACACTTCTTTGAAGCTCAAGTGAAACTTCCAAATGTTTGGCTGGGAAGAAGTGGCGGAACAAACTCCCCAACAACGGATGTAACTCACGCGGCAGCGCACTCTGTACTCGCACGTGGTTTGTCATGGCTCTAAGCTTTTGCTCATTTAGTATTACAGAATGTAATCATAAGTCCAGATATTTTTAAATAGGATTTAAAGGAATCTGTTATCCACACAAATAGGCAGCTGTAGAATTCCCTATTCCTAATTAAAAATAAGGTAACTTTATGTTAAGTGTTTACGTGGTGCTGCTCGCGCCAAAGTTCGCCTGTTTTTCGTATACTGTTCCAATATGAAAATAACACATCATGATGCATTAAGTAAGGTCACAAAATATTGGGCTTAAATTTAAAGTCGTTAAGTTAAACTTTTTTTTTACTTTGCACTTTGCCATGCACAATGTGCATGACTTTAATTTTGCGTTTGACACGTTTACGCAATTATTACAAACAACAGTTACAGAGTTACAGATTAATAGTAAAATATTATTTTATTTCGTTGCATGTTCTACATAAATAAATCCGAACAAACATTAAAGAAACAAATCCAGCTTCTTCAATGTATAATAATATTTAGGGATTGCCAAATACTTAGCTACAAAAATATAATACGAAATTATATACATAGTGTGTGCCATGGTACTTTTTGCATGTGGTCATAATCGAAACTGATGCCGTAATATTATTTTTAGTACCACAGCCAATTTTACAAATGAATACCAATCGCGCTCTTCTGACACTGCCATTTAAGAGCAAAAAGAACCATTAGACATTGGTACACAACCTATAGCACTAACATGATTTTATTACAGATTTAACTTAAAAGAAAAATCATTTTAGTAAATAACATTGTATCCCCATAAATAAACAACAATGTAAAATAAATATTATACCAACCACCCCGCTTTTGGTATAATAGAAACATAAAACATTGAGATTTGTATGCAACGACAGCGCCACTTCTCACCGATTCCAAACTACTACTTGATTCCCGCATTTCCATTTTGCCACCCCATCAAATCTACCCTTGAGTATCTACTACTCGGAAACGTATGTCCGATCGACCCCAAGACGGGGTAAACAAATTGCTCGCTTTGCTTGCAAATTCTAGCTACCGTCATACCTTTCGAAACTAACCTCTCCGTGTCGGGGGCACAGCATGGTGCTCTATATTTAAAAAAGTCACAGCGCATAAGTTTCGGATTGTCCAGCCTAGGGTAGATTTTATGAGGTGTGAAAATTGAACAACGGCTTGTTTCAGGCTGGAAACAAAAATGCACATTCAGGAATAGTTTTGGAAATTAGCGTGTACGAACATAGCAGTATGTAATTTTTGTTTATTAAGGGCTGAAACTACGTTAAGCGAACGCCAGCGAGGTATTATACCAAAGTAATCCGCCTTGCCGGCGCGCTTTGGTACCGCTTATGGTAATACGTAAGGGTATTTTCAGTCAATAACATTATTCGGTCTGTTCCCAAAGAGCCAATGCGCGGCTCCATGAGCGGTCGTGGACGCTCAGTTATCGCAGTTTCAGGACTAAGAAAATTACTCTAGCATAGCCCACCTTATTGATTTCACCGTGTCTGTGTTAATTTGTTAAAAACAACATTAATACATACTAATAATTATTAACAATATAACACAGTATACATATCACAGCTTTAATCACCAATACAAAAAAGTATTCCTTAAAATCAATATAAAAAATTCTAATTAAATTAATAATTCAACAAAAAAACAGTAGTAGACGTCGACACATTTTATTATGTATATCACAGTTTTCAGTCTGTACTTTTTAATTAAATAACAAAAACATGTCTAAGCAATTTACACAATACAAGCAATATACAAATTAATTTAAAGTATTTCTATTGCTACACGTGACCGTATAGCACATTTCGATACAAGTAGGGAAAGTTTGTTATTTTATTCGAGGCAGTAATGTCAGCCGAGCGCTTGGCGAGTCCGATCAGGAGCCGATAACAGCAATAATAATATAATGCCCACGTGTATCGAACGATGTTCTTCAAAACACTTTCGAAGATATAAATAATAAAAGGAAAAATATTTGTCCTAATTATGGTTTACATTTTCTTAATTTTTTTTTCTTCTTTTTGCTTTCGCCAAGTTGAAGGAGAAGCGGCTAACAGCATAATACAAAAAATAAAATTTTAATATATTTGAATTTAGAACGCAAATAAGAGTCTGCACAGAACGAGACGTGAATTCAATAGAGCTACTCGACATCTAACTCTATTTCCTACACGAAAAGATACACCTTTCGCAACGCAGAGCGACGCACTGCATTTTAATAGCGACGCCAAATCTGCAGTATCGTTGTGTCACGTCGCGCCGCGTTGCGTCTCGGTGTGAACTGACCGTAAATCATAATTTGTTCGTAAAAAGTAAATATATTCTTTTAAATAATGTATTAACACTATTCCAATATTTTAAAAAATATTTACGCCGCAAAGACGCTGAGCTCTTAAAAACTCAAAAACTTGTTGAAAAAAACCGACTTCAACACCAAATTTAAAATAAACTATAAAATAACTTTTCTTTCTTTCTTTGAAGTCGGTTCCCTTTTTTTCAAAGTTTTTTATTTCCCCCTTTTTAGTTTAGATATTCAACAAAAATCTTCACATAATCGGCGTCTTTGAAAATCTACAACGCAACAAAAACGGATCTATGGCGGCAACTTCACAAAATATCCTTTATTGATAAATACTAAAACCTTCCCCAGAACGTAACCAATACTTTTCTGAACCGCATCAAAATCGGTTCAGCCAAACGCGGGAAAATCGCGGACAAACATGCAATCGTGTCTGAAAATCTACAATCCAAGTAAGCAAAAATGCATCCATGCGGGCAACGTCACGGGATATCTATTAGTGTTATATACTAAAACGTTCTCCAGAATGTAATGAACACTTTCCTGAAAACCGCATCAAAATCCGTTCAGCCAAACGCGAGATAATCGCGGACAAACATATGTACGGCACCAAGAAAGTGGTGTACCAGTTTTGATTTAGTTTCCCGGTCATCGAAAATTACAACAAGGTTCGTTATAAAAAGATATTACTGAAGTACATGACATTTTAACCTTTAGTATAAATGAAAAAGACATTAGTTTCTACAAAGCAATTGAAATGTTTCCAAACAAAAGTAAAAAAAACTATTTAAATAGACAACCGAATTCCATTTGAAAAAGAAAACTGACAATTGACATTTTGTCAAATATATGCAAAAAATCGATATATTTTCCGTGTTATTTTTCAATCAACTGCATATAAAATCATCTCAATGCCTGCCAACTTGACCATTGCCGAAAGAGCACAAATAATTGCCCAATTTAATGAGGGAAGCAGTATCAGTGCGATATCCCGGAATTTGAATATATCGAGGCGTTCTGTCCGCTTTTGGATTCGTCGTGAAGGAGAGGAGGGAAGTTTGTTGGATCACAGAAGAAGTGGTCGCCGGCCTGCACTCTCCAATAACGATAGAGAATTCATGAGACGGGAATATGAAATCAATGGTTTTAAGCCCACAAAACATTTTGCGGAGATGTTCGATGTGAGTGCCCAAACAATAAGGAATCATCTACATGACATGGGGTTGCACCACAGGCATTACGCCAAGAAAATATATTTGACGGATGCTCACAGACTTGCTCGTCTGAACTTCGCCAGAGAGCACTTAGAGTTTGATTGGTCTAATACAGTGTTTTGTGATGAAAAAACGTTTAAATCCAGTCAGCATGGACGTCTTCACCTTTGGCGATATAATAAAACACGGTATAAAGATGATCATGTAATCCCAAATAGAGAATCAGGTCGAATTTCCGTAAATATTTGGGGCTGGATGAGTGCGGATGGTGTAGGAGAATTGTGTTCTCTACCTCCTCGAGCGACGGCTGTAAATTATATCGACGTGCTTCAGAATGCAATGCTACCGACAGTCCGTAATGTTTACCCGGAGAACGAAGTGACACAATTTGATTTTGTTCAAGATAATTGTTCAATTCATAATGCGAGGATCGTAGAGCCTGGTTTCGTTCACACACTGACGTAAGGGTAATTCAGTGGCCCTCAAGATCGCCGGACCTCAACCCGATAGAAAATCTTTGGGGCCTTATGGTCCAACGATGGTCGCATCAAAATGAAAGAACCAAACAAGCTCTTATTAGTCACTGTAATTATATTTGGGAGGAAATGCGGGGAACCGATATTTGCTCACGGCTTGTTGGTTCAATGAGGTCTCGTCTTTTAGAGGTTATAGAGGCCAACGGCGGTTACACCCGATTCTAATTTTTTAAAATTTTCAATATCTTCTAAATATTACTATATCTGCTATGTTTTTGTTTGTTATAAGTATTTTAAAATTGATTGTAGAAATTTAATAAAAGGATAAATCTATTTTTAGCTTGTTTTTTATTGATATTGTAATTACAAGTTTACAGAAATTGTAGGTTTGTGGATTCGCCTTGTGCCTTTACAATTTTATGTAACTTTGTTGATTACAATTCTGAATTTGTAGATACAATTTTGTCATCAAAATCTACAGCCCCCCGCCGTTGATTTTACGACGTCATTGGTTCCATCAAGTTCAAACTAAGAACAGCTGTCACGTTACAAACAGTAATAGTCGTTATCAATAATCAGATAAAGACAGCAATAGAAGTTGTCAGATCGATCTGCAAGCGAAACTAATCTTTATCACCTATGAATCTGCAAGCGATATTCAACCTTAGGGTGGTACACCACTTTCTTGGCCGACTGTACATACATACATACAGGTCGAACTGAGAACCTACTTTTTTTTTAATTCGGTATAAAAAAGTTTATTTTTGGAAATTTTTGTTTCTGCACGTTCTGATAAATGAGAACAAAACACGAGTGTGAACACCTAGTTGAAAGTAATCGTAGTGCGCTAAGACGCAGTTTTCGAGGAAGTGTATTGAAAGAAATTAAGTGCAGATGTCAGGACATCAACGTAACAAAATCTATCAAAATTTAATAGATTTAAAAAAATAGAAGGTCATGTTCGATTGAAAATTCTATTCTATTCTATTTTTGATGTATGGCAACCAAGTCGATATTAGCTTATCAACTATTCTGCCAATGACAGCGAACTGGAAGAACAAGTGTGCATATGGTAATAAAAACAAAAGAAGTTAAAGTAAAATTAGAGATAAAAAAAAACTTTGATTGATATAGATGTACGCAATGTAGATCTTGTTGGGTTAGTAGAGGACTGAAACAAACAAAAATATATAATAAATATATTATATTAAATAATTGTTAAGACATGAAATAAACAAATACGACGATCACAACACACATCATAATTTGATGTTATTGTGACGGATGAACGTCATCAGCGCCACAAGTAACTTTGAGGAGGAATAAGTCAACAGGGAGGGGAAATTAATGGGGAGGGGGATTTTAAATTTAGGGAGACGGCTATTTATGTCTAAAGGTGGGACGTTGTTTGAACATTCAAAAAGATGTGATCCAGGGTACCTTCTTCCAAACCACACTCACAAAGAGAAGAGTCACGTGCATGGATTTTATGCATAAACACGGGAGAACAACAAAAACCCAATCTGATACGACAGAGAGTGGAAATTATAGGCTTCGATACTTTTTTGAAGCTGTAGAACCAGGGTTTTGTTTTTAAATTTGGTTGGACAGCTTTATAAAATTTTCCCTTTTTTGTCCCAGAGATATCCCACTGTTCCTGCCAAGCAGTCTGAAGCCAAACTTTTGGAAGGCCCAGCAGGTCATAACCCTGGAGGCGATTGTGGCTAAGATCAGCTGTTGCTGATGAGCAAGCATCTTTTGCCAAAGCATCGACATACTCATTGCCCTTAATGCCACAATGACTAGGTATCCAAACTAGCTGAACTTCTTTTTGACTGCCAGCACAAGAAAATAAAGAATTTTTAATTTTGAGAACAAGAGGACTGTGCGATTTACTTTTAAAAGGATTTTGATCCAAGGCTTGTAGACAACTAAGAGAGTCTGTAAATATTACGGCTCTTTCTATATTTTGGTGTGACTCTATAAAAAGGCATGCTTCTAATAAAGCCACACACTCACCAGTGAACACTGACGACTCCTTAGGACACTTATATTGCAAGATTATTCTGGAGTTTTGGTAATAGACCGCGGCGCCTGTGTTGCTGTGATTATTAAATTTTGAAGCATCCGTAAAGAACCTTTGAAATCCTGTCCATCGTTCTCCCACCACCGCATTGAAGGCCGAATCCGCTGCAGGAGACTTTTTGAAGATGCCAATGTCAAAGCAAATATTTGGACTAAAATGTAAGACATCATACGGGAAATTAAAAAGAGCTAGTCTGGAACTTTGTTCTACTGGACTATCTAAATTTTGAACTTGACGAAATGCTTGCACAATAAGGGGAATTTCTTTATTTGTCCAGTAGTTTGAGCTATTGCATAAGGCATTTAGTTCATGCAATTTAGGTAAAAGGGGGTGTGATGATCTGGGAATTAATCTAGCCATAAAACGGGAAGCCAGATACTTCCGTCTTAGTGACAGTGGCGGTTCAGCACATTCGACCTGCAACGCGTTGATGGGAGACGACTTCATGCACCCAGAGATGATTCGAAGGCATTTTGACTGAAGCCTATCAAACCCAGCCAAGGCACCCTTGTTACAAGGAACTAGATCAGGGGTTCCCAAACTTATAAGTATCACGCCTCCCTAATGCTAATATGAATATGCCCACGCCTCCCCTCGGCTCAGCAAGTAGCAGCAAGCGGGCTCGCCAAACAATTGTAAAAAAAATGAGGTTAATAAAATACAGAAATACATTTACAAACGTTTTATTAAAAAAATTAAATTGCTTTTCGACACTTGTTTTAATGAAAAGTCAATGTGACGGATGAGCTTGCATGTTTTTGACAAGATTTCCAATTCTGGGTTCAATAGAAGAAAGTGCACAACGTAGATCACTAGCAATATCGAGTTTGTTTCTGTACTTTGTTTTTATTGCTACTACTGCTGAAAATGCTTTTTCGCACAAATAAGTGGTTGAAAAGGGTAAAAACATTTTGAGTGCTTGCTCTGCTGTGCTGGGATAAACTTTGAGGTATTTAACCCAAAATTGGGCCTTATCCATCTTCTCAAAATCATATTGGGCAGCAGAATCATTTTTGATATCCAAAGCTTGCTCCTGTAATGCATCTGGTAGCATGTCTATGTCAACGTGAAAGGGATCGGTCGCTAATCGATAAATAATATTGTCGCACGAGTCAGGAAAATAGCGCTTGAATTCGTCCGTGAGGTGCTGCAAATGGTTTGATATTTTGTTTTTGGTATTCATTTCATCCAAAACTTCCTTATAGCACTTTTCTTCTGTGATCGCAAATAGTTTAGGAAAGCAGGAATAATTGGACGTCAAAATTTTCCGATTCCACAGTTGCAACTTCTCAGTGTATGCCGTGATGGCATCCCGATGATAAATTATGTTCGAGTCGCCGCCTTGTAATTTTAAGTTCAAAGTGTTCAATGAATCGAAAATATCTGATAGATAAGCAAACATTACCTGGACCCATGGTTTCTTAAATTCTACAAACAACTCACTTTGTTTTTGAAATTCTAAAAACTTAACCACTTCATCTCGCAGTTCAAATAATCGTCCCAACATATTTCCTTTCGAGAGCCAGCGAACTTCTGTGTGAAACAACAATGTCTTGTGTTCTGTACCCAAATCTTCACAGAGAGCCGTAAAAAGCCGCGTGTTTAATGCACTTTTTTTAACATAATTTACAATTTTAATGCATAATTTTAAGACATCATAGAGTTCGTTCGAAAGTGTTTTAGCTGCCAAGGCTTGGCGGTGTATAAAACAGTGAATAGTTATAATGTTAGGATTTTTTTCTTTGACCAACTGTACAAAACCTGATCGAGATCCAAGCATTGCCGGAGCGCCGTCTGTGCATACGCCTATCAACTTTTTCCATGATAGTTCATATTTATTAAAGAATTCAGAGATTGTTTTCATTATATCTATTGCCTTCGAAGTCGTCGTTAGCTCTGTTGAAAACAACAACTCGTCTTTTATTATTTCGTTTTGGATATATCGAACGAAAACTAGCAGTTGACAACATTGCGCAACATCCGTACTCTCATCCAACTGTATTGCAAAAAACCTTGAATTTTTCACGGCCTCCACTACCTGATTTTTGATGTCTTCAGCCATATCATCAATGCGACGTTTCACACTGTTGTCAGAAAGAGGTATTTGTGAAAATTTTTGTTTACTTTCTGGTCCAAGAAGGATCTCAGCTGCTTTCAATAAGCTGGGTTTGACGAGTGTTTCTCCGATAGTATGGCTTTTTTTGGACTTTGCAATGAGTAGCGACAATTCATATGAAGCTTCGAGCACTTTCTCTGATGACTGAGCAAAGGATCCAGTGCTATCCAATTTCATGCGCTTCAAACTTGCAGATTTTGAAGCAAAAAACTCCTTCGGCTTGTCTTTAAAAGCGCTGTGTTTTGTTGACAAATGACGTTCCAGGCGCGAAGGTCTCATGGCATCATTGCTCAATACTTCATAACAAATAACACACTGCGGCTGGTCGATACCATTTTTATTCATAGAAACAAAACCGTATTTAATATATTCATCACTATATTTGCGTTTTTTCGCCGAGCTCATGGCGAAATAAAAGAAATAACCAGTCACTACTTTAACACACAATAGCAAGTTAAAAACAATAGCGCGTTTTTGTAACAAAAGAACACGTGTAGTCAAGATGCTTGTGGTGCGGGGAGTGACGCGCCTGAGCACGCGGGCGACAGGAGTGATATCCGACGTAACCCCCGCACCGACGCCCGCGCCCGCGCCCCCCTTTACATGTGTCCGCGCCTCCCTAGTGGGGCGCGCCCCCCACTTTGAAAACCAATGAACTAGATGGAACGAACCATAATCTAAAACGCTACGACCTAAAGCGTTATAAACTAATTTCATGGTGTAGGGGTGAGCACCCCACCAGACACCCGCGAGAACTTTTAGAATTGTTACGACTCTTTCACATTTTTTAGTTAGAAAATTTATATGGTGTATGCCTGTTAATTTACTGTCTAGAAAAACGCCTAAAAATTTTACTTTGCTTACTATGGAAATATCATGACCTGAAATGTCCACTGATATTTGTGGGATCAGTCTCTTACGAGAGAAAATTACTGCCGAACTTTTTGGTGCTGATAACGTCAGGCCGTGGCTTAAAAGCCATTGGTTCAAAGAGTCCAGAGAGACACAGAGAGATGACGCAGCGTCTATGATGGAAGGATCTGTCACATATAAAGCAAGGTCGTCCGCGTATTGCAATATGTGGCAATTACTGTTTAAGCAGGAGCCAATATCAACAGTATATAGATTGTATAGAATTGGACTGAGGACGGAGCCCTGCGGAAGACCCTTCCAAGTCTGCCTGCCATCAAATTGTTCACCCTGGACTCTCAGAACCAAGGAGCGTTAGCAGTCCACATATGCAGTCGATCATCTTGACCGGTAGCCTCAGCTGATGCAGTTTTTGCCTGAGTACGGGAAGAAGAACACTATCATATGCGGAAGATATGTCAAGAAAGGCGGCAACAACGGATTCGTTCTTAGAGAATGCTAAGCGTATATCTGCAATTAAAACGCCAACGCTGTCCATTGTGCCAAGCCCTTTCCTGAAACCAAATTGATATTTCGGCAGTAACTCACTCGATTCGACCAACCATTCGAGTCGGTTTTTAATGAGGTGTTCCATTAGTTTCGCCAGAACTGAGGACAGAGCAATTCGTCTAAGGCCATTCGGATCATCTACGTGTTTTCCAGGTTTCAATAAGGGGATAATGGTTTGCAACTTCCACTGATCAGGAACCCAACCATGGATGCAACAAAAGTTAATAATCTCGAGGAAATATAATTTGGCCTTATCTCCAGAATGAATCATAAAAGAATATGGTATTCCGTCAGTTCCAGGGGCTGAATCCCGGAACAATTTTATCAAAAAAAAGTTCAGCTGTTTCCCTAGTAATCGGGGAAGAGACCGAAGGAGAGCACCCACGTCTGTACCGATTTACGCTTTTCCAGACTTTCGAGATAGGGGTGGCGGGAGATAATGAGTTACAAAACGTAGCCCAACCTGACCGTTTCTTCTTGCGAAGGAGACGTTTAGTTTTGGCGTTAATCCTCAAATATGTGAGTAGATTTTCGGTACTCATATCTACATTATAACACCGCTCGGCCTCTTTTCTTTCCTTGATAGCAGCAGTGCACTCTGAATCCCACCATGGGGGGGAGGGAATTTTATTACGGGCACTGTTTTTAAGAGGAAAGCTGGCATCTGCGCTGGAAGTGATGGCTGTAACAAGTCCCTAGTAACAGGTCTTGGCATGGGAGTGACCAGATGTATCTATAAAAGTTGAATTTAAATTTGGAAGTAAATCAATCTTATCCTCCAATAATGAAACATATTTTGACCAATCGGGCTTGGACAGGTTATATTTCAAAAGTGGAGGGCAAGTTTTCTCTAAAAATGTTTTATTTAACAAAGATATGACAACAGGATAATGGTCACTACCATGCGACAGGGACGTACATTCCCAATTGGTTGAAGCCGCTAACTCAACCGAACAAAATGTTAAATCAATACAACTTTTTTGTTGACCGGGAGTAGGTCTGCGTGTAGGGCAACCATTGTTGAGAATGCATAGGTCCAGATCATCCAAGATCTCAACCAAAGCTACACCATAGGCATCACAGCGTTCGGACCCCCATCTGAAATGATGGCAGTTGAAATCACCCATGACCAAAATAGGTCCGTGGACATTGGAAAGAATGTTTCGTAGGGTGTCCAGAAAATCATGCTGAGGGTGGGCAATGTAAACCGAAAACACTGTGATGCCTTCCACCCTTCCTGCTACTATACTCATGTTACCTGTGAGCGAAGGTAAAGGGAAAGGTAAAAGGGAGACCCGATTGTTGACTAGGAGAGCCGATCCTCCATAGCCATCAGATCTGTCACATCTGAGAATGTTAAAATGGGGCATACGAAAGCTGAGACTTGGGGTCAGCCAGGTCTCAGCTATAGAACAAGCCAGTGGCTTGTATTTATTTAATAGAAATATGAGGTCGTGTTTCTTATGCCACACGCTCCTCACATTCCATTGAAGGAATACTAGGCGAGACGCTATTTTTAATGTTTAAAAGAAGTGAAATAATGTGGTCGGCAACGTTGGACGGTAACTGATTATTTGAAGTGGAAGAAGAAATAATAATAGGGATAAGTTTAATGAGAAGATCAATAATAGAAGAGGAAATATTTCTGGTAGAGATATTATTGTGATTGAGAGAACAGCCATTAGGCTGTGTGGGTTGAGGAGTACTAGTAATTTGCTGATGAGCAGCTCTATCATAAGATGGAGAAAGAGGGGCGTGTGTCTTAGGTTTGAGTTGAACGGTCTTGCGGTATGACTGAGAAACTGGGGTTTTAACGATATTGGCATAATTACGGGAAACTATAGGTATAGCCTTGGTACCCTCAGCATAAGGGATATTTTTCTCAGCCATGACATTTTTAATTGCCCTCTGCCTGCCATACTCAGGGCATGACTTGCTATAGGAAAAATGGTTTCCCGAGCATAGCACACAGAAGGCCTCACCCTCAGAAATGCTGCAACCATCACCTGGGTGATCGTGGCCACATTTACTGCAGCGAGGTTTAGACCGGCATAGGTTAGCTACATGCCCAAACCTACAACACTTGCGGCATTGAATTGTCGGGTATATGTACTGCTCAACAGGGAGAGATGTATAGCAGCAGTAAATCCTTTTTGGTAAAACTTGTCCGTCAAACGTCAGAACACAAGTCTCAGTGGGTTTCCACTCATTAACACCATCTTTTTGAATTTTTCTATTGATGCGGCGGATTTTCAATATTTTCCCACAGCCTGGGGGCACCGAAAGATAAACTAAGGCTTCTTCTTCGGTTAAGTCTGTTGGGACACCTGTAACAACACCCATCCGTGTAATATTGAAAGTGGGGATTGATGCGGTAAAACTGAATTTTGTCAACAGACTGTAATAAAGGAGTTAGCATCTTGCGGGGAAGCAAACTCCACTGAGACTCGATTTCTGCCGAGTTTGTTCACGCCTCCACGAACAACGTTAGCGATGTTATTGGCCATAAGGAACTTGCCAAAATTAACTGGATGAAGGGTGGAGCCAGCATTTGGCTGAGTCTCTATACGAGAAACATGCACAACGTAAGGGGCTTTGTCCAGTACCGAGTACTTGGTACGACCAATTTGGGTTTTTGGTTGTTTACTGGGAGGAGTTAGTTCTTCATTCTCAATGGAACGCTTGCGTGATGAATTATCTGTTTGTGAAATATCCATCTCTGGCAAGTTGCAAACAACGTCTGCGAATTGTGATAGTGGATTCGGGGACAAAGGGGATAACGAGGCAGGGATATCGGGGGATCGGGGTCTGGGGGTTTATTTCTTTCCATTTCGGATGAAACTGGGCTTAGTTTAAGACAAACACAAGACCAACCTGGTTACGAACACAAAGACAACACACTTATACACAAAACAAGTCACAAAAGTATCAACAATCACTCAAAACTGCTCAAACTAAAAAAAAACTCTAAACACACGTGTCAGCCAAGAACTCCGTGGCAAGAATGATTGAAAATTAGATAGTTCATAAATTATGGTGCACAAACTGGGAAACAAGAGTGGTGGCCAGGGCCACTGTTACAGACTAGACCCAGACTTACGGATCGTGTCGTGGGTGGCGGGTGGTTTGTACCCAAGCTGGAGCATTAGAGTTCATGGACCTCACCAAATGAGTCCTGCCGCCCCGGGGTGGAGCGAAAGGAATTGTCAGACTTGTACTAACTAATAATAATATTCCACAACTATCACACAACGCCATCTAGTCCCAAACTAAGCAGAGCTTGTGTTATGGGTACTAGACAACTAATAAACATACTTATATATTTCTAAATACATACATATTATAGATATATAAATTACACCCAGACACAGAACAAACGATCGTGCTCATCACACAAATATTTGTCCTGGGTGGGAATCGAACCCACGACCTCCGGCATAGCAGTCAGGGTCACTAACCACTAGACCAACAGGCCTTCCGACTAAAATCCACCGCATTCCTTCAACTTCCCTTTACGTTCCAGGGTCACGGTCCTTGATGGGTCCACGTCAGATTGCTGACAGCTTTAGGGTGAGTACAGACCGAGACGCGAAGCGACGCAACGATACGCGCACACTTTTAAGAGCCATTCAAAATACGACTTTATTTTCTACACTAAAAGATACACATTTCGTTGTGAGAATTTAGAATACGTTGCGCCGAGCGGCGCTGCGCCTATCGAGGCCGCACGACGCAGCGCGGCACAGCGAGACGTAGCGCCGCCGTTCAAGGCCACTCGACGATGTGAGGTGTAGACAGAGAGCTAGAGGTGACTGAGTATGCATAATGTGAGTACCTATCGAATTTCGCCAACCGATTTAAGTGAAGAAAAGGTCAAAGAATAACAATGTAGAACTTGCCGGTCAATTTTTTGGTCCATTTGTTTTCGCCCTCTTCTCATTTTCGTAAATGAAATGTCAATACATTCCGTCTGATTACCGTACATGATTTAAATTCATTTTAATGATTATTTCCGTAAGGGCCGCGTCTGGATGCGCCTCGCGACGTTGCGATGCGCCTCGCGGCGCAGGGCCAAACCCTTAAACCCGCGAAACGCTTCGCGTCTCGGTCTGAACTGACCCTAAGGCGCGGACACCCGGGCTTGGTCCCTGATCGGTCGACAAGTCACCTATACTACTCACATCTCGTCCAAGAATCGTGTTATTATGTTTATTTTTTTCAATGTTTTATTATTATAAAGGCATGGGATATTGGGATACCTATATGACCCATTCGGATCGAACGGGTCTTTTTTACACATTGTAATTAATTAAACCGACAATTCATGACACCAATATTCTCATCAACTATTGTTGAATATGTCGAGGTTGTTTTTTTTATTGGAAAACTACATTAATTGAGGATTGTGTCTACAAATTTTAAGACTAGAATTTTTTTTTAAGCCTAGTAAAGAATATGAGTTGCCCGCACGTCAATATTTCAATTACAAAAACTGCCTTTACAGGGCTGGTTTTCAAAATTAACTGACGTACGGTCGATTATACATAGTAAACATATAAAAATAACCATATACAGCCACTTAGGGAGCTTGCTCATGACGCGACGCGATACATAATTGCATCGGTTGACAATATCGATCAGATATCGCACAAACGTCCGGCCGAAGAAAATCTATGGACAATCGCTAGTGTTTGCTAATGGAATCGCACGTATTGGCGATATTGCTCACAGATCTACTCGATATCGCATTGCATGTACGTGCTAATGACAATGAATGAATTTTCAGTTCGAAATTCGATTGCGCAACTACTCGTCACTGGCCACATCTTTTGTACTTTACGTCGTTGTAGTAAAGTGGATTTTCGGAATTAATTGCGTCGCTCCATTAGCTATAAGTACGTGCAATTCAAATCGGCAATCAATTCGATATCGCACGCGTCCCATCACGCCATCAGCAAGCTCGCTTAGTTTAACATATTTCATAGATTCAGTCAGTGTCGAATACAAACTGTGTTTCTCAAACACACGATTTCAAGCAGTTTGGACTTTGACTAGTAAAGAGTACAAGACTTGTTATGAGGGTATTATATTTTTTTATTTATGTTCATAAAAGTCTCATAAAAAACATGGTTGAGATCGTGTTTTACAGCAAAATTAACCTTAATCATAAAAACAATAAAAATCTTACTAAAATTACTTTATCACAGCATCGGAGTTTCATTCGATTATATTTTGTTCCTATTAACAACTTTGTTTATAACTTTCGTGTAATAATACTTACCACAATGTTGACATATACCTTTACACCTCACCAACATATTTGAAATTAGGAAACTTACTTTATTTGCTTAATTAAAATGTCATACATTAAACAAGTAATAACATTTCAACAGCTTACGCTAACACAGTTTAAAATAAGTAGCGCAACATCTGGTACTGACCAAGTTTGTACACCGAAACGCGAACACAGGTTCAATCCGCTCAGCAATTTCATAACGTCAACGAACAAACGATTTCTCTTAGGTGTCGTAAAAGGGCGCATGAAGACACTATTTAGACTGTTACAATCGTACCTGGCTCCGTAGGGCGGCTCAACAGTACGTCGGGGCGGAGACAACAGTTCGTCGTAAACACCAGCATACCTGAAAAAAGGCACTTCTATGAATAAAACGAGTTCACCATACTTTGCGATTATTAGAAGGAGGGGGTTAGGAAGGTGTTACTTTGCAACCACAATCCAAATTTTCAGAAATGGTTTAGAATCGAAAACCTTATCAATTAATGAAATAAAAATAATTTGAAAAAATAACATGATTTTCACCAATGTCCGCTACTAAAATCACTACGTGTGGAATACAGTTCAACAAATAGGTTGTTGAACTTGACTGCACACGCGCTTGCCTCGGGAACGCACACAAACAGCACGCACTACACCCCCCTCCCTCACACGTCGCACCCCGCACAGCCCCCGGTCGGCCATGCGCCGGCGGCTTTTTGTTTAGTTGACCGTGACCTAGTTACGTGCGAACGTTTGCCATTTTTTTTTTTGTCGCTCTCTTCTTCGATCATCATCGCACGACATGGCGACTTCTTATTCTAATGCAAAGTATTAAGAAATGGTCAGGTGCTATCTTTTAAGTGGTGAATGTTTAAATAGTGCGCAAATAATGTACCGTACAGGAAATTTTATCGCGTTTACAAAGATGAGGAATTAATTCGCGAGTGCCTAATAGAATTTAATGACATTAAAAATCAAACCGATACTTTAAACATAAAAAAATAGTTTAGAAAAACGTGCACATTTGTGTATTGAGAGAAACTGACTCCATTTTGAACAATTACTGAAGTACATGTGATTTGTAGGTTAGTCGAGTTTATTTGGTAAGTTTAATTATTGTAAATAGCTAGTTGATTCCAATTCTTTAAATACGCAATAATTAAAACCAGTAATTTCACATTCATAATTTTATTATGTCGGTCCTAAGCCCCTAAAGCACGGAATACTTAATAGTACTATAGGTACAGAAATCCTACTCCCAAAAAAAAATCAAACAAATGTAAAATCTATGTACGAGAGAATAAAGTACATTTTAACTGGCAGCCGTACCGCTCACCTACTTTTATAATAGCCTAAACTTCCCGTGCGCAAGCAAAAATGTACTGAATGGTTTCGCGCGAGAGTTTATTTTGGTTTATTTGACGCCAACGACATTAAAAGGTTACTATGGGTCAAGCTCAATAGGGTTGCGACTTGCGAGTTTAGGCACATATAGGTAGGTACCTATGCGTATTTTATGCATTTGTTAAATTACATTATTACCATAAATACAGTTCGATTCAAACTTAATGGCGGTTCGGAAGTTAGCTGCGAGTGCAGTTGCGCGCAGGTACAGTCAAGTTGACAACAAACATACACCGCGTCGCGCGAGTGCGAGTGAGACAGAGGGTGCGCGGGATGTGCCCCGCCCGTCAACACCCCGCTGATACCCAAAATTGCGTTTTGCGCATCGAAACGCACGATGTTCCGAGCCGCCATTAAGTTTGAATCGAACTGTACCTATGTTTCTCAAGGAATTTTGTTTTTATCATCAGCCTATATCATTTTGGTTTCGTCATCGATTACTACATACATTATCGATTGTTAGCACAGAATGGTAATAGTAGGTACCTACGGCACCTTATGTGAGGAATAATATTTATAATAATATTATCTTTTCTACCTATTATTGTTATATTTTTGAACATTACATCTTACAAAACAAAGAATAATACACACATCAAAAGTGTCTAGGGATCAAGCATTTTTATGCGGATTTCTTGAGATTGAGATGTGGCTTTGTAATAAATTTATGATTTTATAAATTTATATGGATCCTTTTTGGTGCATTTCATAATTTGAATCAGGTAATGTGAATCAAATTCGAGTAAAAGATGAAAATCAGCTGTCAATATTTTCCCTATAATATAATATAATAATAATAATATAATATTCCACAACTATCACACAACGCCATCTAGTCCCAAGCTAAGCAGAGCTTGTGTTATGGGTACTAGACAACTGATAAACATACTTATATATTTCTAAATACATACATATTATAGATAAATTACACCCAGACACAGAACAAATGATCGTGCTCATCACACAACATTTGTCCTGGGTGGGAATCGAACCCACGACCTCCGGCATAGCAGTCAGGGTCACTAACCACTAGACCAACAGGCAACATACAACAGAAAACATACAACGCATTGAAGACATTATTAGTGCTACTGTTTCCCTACTACTGATTAAAACCAACGTTATTATGGAGCGGCGACGTCATTTAAGCAGGGAAGAAATGCTCAGAGCCGTGGGAATGATAGAAGCTGGTTCCCGGCAACGTACTGTGGCTTTAGCTCTGAATACAAGTCAGAGTGTTATCAGTCGACTTTGGACACGTTACCGAAGCACTGGTACCGTGGCTGAGCGCCATGGAGGACGGTATCGCTGCACCACACGGAGACAAGACCGATACATTCAAATCTTAACTCGAAGAGCTCCAACAATAACCGCCATGATGTTAGCCGTGAGGCTTCATCACTCTTCAGGGAACTTAATTAGCGACCAAACAGTCAGAAACCGCTTGCATGAAGTGAACCTTCATTCCCGAAGACCGCTACGGGTACCACCTATAGCAATGCACAATCGTAGGATTCGATATCAATGGGCTCTTGAACACAGAAATTGGGCAGAAGAACAATGGCGTTTCGTGTGCTTTTCTGATGAGTCTCGTTTCGGTATGAGACCGGATACAAGACGTATACGACACTGGAGAACCCCTGGACGCCAACAGCGATTAAAATCCTGCCAGGAAGTCCATCCTTATAGTGGTGGAACCATCATGGTATGGGCGGGTATTTGGATCGGCGGAAGAACTGAGTTGATTTGGATCAGAGGCAACCTCAACGCTCAAATTTATGCTGAGACGATTGTATCAGACGTCATCGTTCCTCTACAAGTGCAAATCGGTCCCTTATTTCAGTTAATGCATGATAATGCACGACCGCACACCGCAAGAGTTGTAAGACAGACTCTCGCCGCAGCTAACATCAATGTCCTGCCCTGGCCTGCTCAGTCGCCAGACTTGAATCCGATTGAGCATGCATGGGATATGCTACAGAGAAGAGCTCTGCCGAATATGGAGGGTATCCAGTCGCAAGAAGACCTTGTTTTGTTGTTGCAACGAACATGGGCGGCCATTCCACAGCGTGATTTGGATGAACTCATTTTGAGTATGCCAAACCGATGTTCTTGTGTTTTTAGTGTTCGCGGTAGAAACACGGATTATTAATTGTTTAAGTTACCCAATAAAATTTTAAAGAAAACTGTTATTTCAGTCTTTTTTTCGAACTTTTGTGTTAGTGGTTCAAATGTCAAAAATCCCTTTATTAGGAAAATGGCAAATTTCTTTATTAATGCAAAGGTGACTTGGTTTATCGTTACTGTGACAAACGATAACACTTTATTTGATGAATCCTTAAAGAAAATTTTAATTAATATCAATCAGGAGAAAAGTTATTGCAAAAATATATGTTGATCCCTAGACACTTTTGATGTGTGTATTTAAAAGATTGTTATCGTCTATGGCAAAATAGCCAGTCTTTATCATTTTGCACTCAACCTAGTAACCGACCAATTACTATCGCATACTGTCACAAGCCCCGCGTTGCGGTTGCGTGTCTTTGTAGGTAGGTAAAAAAACCGGCCAATGCGAGTTGGACTCGCCCATGAAAGGTTCCGTAGTAGCAACCATAGATTAGGGATATAATTATATTGAGATTTGAAAGTAATATACACAAACAATAAAAATAACTTTGTTTTTCATAGTGTTTGTATGTGGCGAAGCTATATT
This sequence comes from Agrotis exclamationis, assembly GCA_950005045.1. Lineage (NCBI taxonomy): Eukaryota > Metazoa > Arthropoda > Insecta > Lepidoptera > Noctuidae > Agrotis > Agrotis exclamationis. The sequence goes on from OX465419.1 coordinate 12,512,489, forward strand.
TGCGGTTTTTGAAAATGTACTTTATCTCGAAAACTGCTAACTATATCTCATCCAAACCAATTTTCGTTGAAAGTTTTTGTTGAGGTCTACATTATATATTTTTTTTAGTTTTATCATTCTCTTATTTTAGAAGTTACAGGGACACACACACACATTTTACCACTTTGGAAGTGTCTCTCGTGCAAACTGTTCAGTTTAAAAAAAAATGATATTAGTAACCTCAATATCATTTTTAAAGACCTATCCATAGATACCCCACATAAATGGGCTTAGTGAAAAAAAAAATACTTTCAATTCTAAGTATGGGGGGCAGCCCCAAAATTTGTTTTGTTTTTATTTTTGTGTGAAAATCCTAATGCGGTTCACATAATACATCTACTTACCAAGTTTCAACAGGATAGCTCTTATACTTTCGAAAAAAAGTGGCTGTGACATACGGACGGACAGACAGACAGACATGACGAATCTATAAGGATTCCGTTTTTTTTCCATTTGGCTACGGAACCCTAAAAAGTCGCGCAGCGAATTACGATCGCTGACCTTGAATGCGTAGTGTGGCCAATTTCTGAGTTTGAACGTGCTTAAACAACACGAAAACATCTTTCTACTTTCTACCGATCTTAATTCTTAGTACTCAGCTTAAGGTGAGTGATGTCAGGTTTGATATTCGTCTTATTATCTTGTTCGTCTAGTATGCTCACACCCCACACCCCCCCTAGTATCTCGCCTCATTTCCAAACTTGTAACCTACCTAATCATGATCAGTTAAGCCCATACTTCATAAGCAGGTAGATAATTTTGTTGATCTTTATAAATTTTATGTACTATTTTTTTTTCTTCATAATAATATTGTGTTATTTCCCAAAAGCACCAAAAGCAAGAAACTTGTGCGTAACTACACGTAACGTAACAAAAATATTAAGGAGACGGAGCACGTGCGGAACGGGTGGCGCGTGGCAGCCGTAGTGAATGGGCCACGACAAAATGGCCCCGCAACTACTTGCAATTTTATGCCTACACCGCGGAGTGAGCCAGGCCTGCCTAAAGTATGAAGGGAATATTGGAATCAACCCTTTTAAGTAAGACCGCGTAGGTACTTACATCAGTCGCAGCGAGCGAGGTCAATAACCTTGCTGCGTGTCTCTACATTCTGATTTTTTTCGGATATTTTGTTTTGAATGTATTTTTTTTGTTTTTGTTATTATTTGATTATAATGTTTCACATATGAAAATAATACAATTAAAAGTCCTCGATTTTAAAATTTGGATGACAAATGAAAAGTATCCCTGTATTTCTGTACCTAATAAAGGTGTGAAAGAAAATAGCTAGCTTTTTTATATTTTTCATAAAGTTAGTAGGACTTGCCGATCATATATAAACAATGACTTACCGATGGGGAGACATATTGCGAGGCGGCGGCGGTGAGCGCATGGGCGGGCGCAGAGGAGATCGAGGCGGCGAGCGCGGGAGCGAGCGCGGCGGCGAGCGGGGCGGCGATCGGAGCGGCGGCGTACGCAGCGGGGAGCGCAGAGGAGAGCGCAGCGGGGAGCGGGGCAGCGGCGAGCGCGGCAGCGGCGAGCGCAGCGGCGAGCGGTAGCGCATAGGGGAGCGGTGCCGGCGACGAGGGGACGGCGACCTGTACACAACAAACGTTCACCTATGACCATTGAGGATATCTAGACCAAGGACAACTATTGAGGATTTTCGACTCAACAAAAAAAAAAGAACAACGGAACGGATTGTATGTTAGTATTCATGCCCTGCTAAGAGAGAAGTGTATCAGCCTGAGTTGTGTCTTTGGTTGGATTTGAATTACTGCTGTTAGTGGTAAATAACATTACATGAAAACGCATAATCAAAGTACTGTAAAATGTTAAACCAATGTGACACTTTGTTTTTTTATAAGTCCTTTTTGTTAATATTTCACTACTGACTACATTTTTCAGGTTTTTCACCTTAACTATTACAAAGCTTTTCTTTAAAGTACGCTCCATGAAACAGTTTTTAAACCCAAGATTTTTTCTGCGAGGATGGTGGTCTGATTAAGTCGCCTCTGGGAACCCTACCGGCCTCAGGCATAGTTGTTTAAAGCTATATTAAATAATATGTAAGTCCAACTTCCTGGGAATGAATGTGAGTTTGGTACTGACCTGGTCAGTGACAAAGTCCTTTCGCGAGTGCGCCGACGTCGCGGCGACCACGGTGATCGTCGCAGCCGACCGCGTGATAAGGAACGAGATCTGCAATATAAAAATTAAGATATCAGGAGACTACATTTCTTTTAACGTAGATGACAAAGTTCTGTTTATTTTGATACGTAAACCAAAATTGTCGAAGATACGACACTTTAAAAATTGGCAAAACATCATTAGCAAGTAGTTTTTACTTGCTAGTGACGTCACAAGTCCCCACTCGCGAATTTTGATGCGTTATATCTTGGTAAATAATCATTGCTTTTACAAAAGAAAAAATACCTTCCCATTATTTTTCAAAATTTTAAATGACGGTCTTACTAGATTTGTGATTACCATGGAAATGTATGTTTACGCGAATGTGGACCTAATTGTATGTAAAGAGAATGGCTCTTTGAATTCAAACCTTTTTACCGCGGTTTGCGTTTTGACAGCTGAAGTAATTGCCAAGGTGACAGATAGAAGAGTCGAGTGTTTTTTTCGTGAAAACTAATAGAATTTGGAAAATTAATCTTTAAATGTCGTTTTATAATAAAGATATTTATATCTCTCTTTAAATAAAAATTAAACCAATGTGTTGCTCTGTAAAACAAAGATTTCCTTTTATTATTAAAATGTACAAACCATAAACAATACAGGTATAACACTTTTACATATTATTTAATAAATAATTACCTGTAAAACAAAGAAACGACATTTTAAGATTAATTTTCCAAATTCTATTAGTTTTCACGAAAAAAACACTCGACTCTTCAGTCACCTTTAGCAATTACTTCAGCTGTCAAAACGCAAACCGCGGTAAAAAGGTTTGAATTCAAAGAGAGCCATGTACTTTACATGTATTTGAATGTTTCTAAGAAAATAAGCTTATGGTGGGTCATAATTCAAATCTGTCGATTGTACAGACGCCAGCAGTTCAACCTACTCAAATCTGTCAAATTTTAACCACCCACTATTGTGATAAGGTTGAAAACTATTAAAAAAATTCACAGATTGAGGTAGGTTGATGTGCTGGCGTCTGTACATTGGGCGTTAGCTATAGGCTATAGTTGTAATAAGTGAGACAAATGTTAAAACTTGACTACATTAATCACATGACAAATTGTAGATCTAAAGAGCAGCAATAAACGAGAACTCAGTTGACAACCACTATTAACATAATAAAGATAAAGCCAGTGGTGTATTTACCCCCAGGCAATGGGGTCCAGAGCTACATCTCGGAACCTACGTTCTAGCTTGCAGCCAAATTACTTCTACAGGGTGTTTAGCAAAGTGTCTTGCATGCATGAAAGGTCAAGAACAATCCGACCGGCGGCGGGGTGTACATATTTTGAAGACCTGTATGAATAGGTAAAAAAGAGAGTCAAATGTTCTAAATATCTTCTATTTCAAGTTTGGCATAGACGGTACAGGTTTTTAGTCCCTGACCACCTTTATGGACATAATACACAATGCACATTATAAAACGTAGAACAATTGAAATTCGTGAATTGCATGCCAACTTAATTACGAAACAATGTTTTACTGTGTCTTGCCTAGGAAGTTTTATTGATATTTTGAAATGAACTAGGCTGTTGGAAAAATGACAGGTGACTAAAAGACTGCATAACAACAAATGCATACAAAATAAACAAGCACATACATACAAAAATGAAGCGACGAACAAACACATAAACCAACATATTTATTCAAGTTAAACATGCAAAAATGATGACTATAAACGAACCTAGAGTATCGCAGACGGCTGGAACCTCGACTACGAGGTCGAAGGCGCGGCGAGCGCGGTGAACGTGGCGAGCGAGGCGAGCGGGGCGAACGAGGCAGGCGGGGCGAGCGGGACGAGCGCACCGGCCGCGGCGAGCGGGAAGCTCGCGGCGCGCGGGGCGAGCGGGAAGCGCGCGGGGAGCGGGGCGAGCGCGGCGTGCGCGAGCGCGTGCTGCGCGACCCTGATTGCGCTCGTCTGCGTTCCTCCTCTCGCCGCTTTGCCCGCATCTCTTTCTCGCGAATCATTCGGTTGAAAGCTTCGAGAGGATCCTCGCCGTGCCTACGACAATATACCAACGGTCCTTAGCCGAACATTGTAGCCCGAAGTGGTCTGTTAGCGAGTTTTATCCATCGAAGGAGACGACCGTCAAGTTTAATAACTAGTAAATCGAAATTGAAAGACAAGATCAGAGATACATATTTCAAAAGTAACTTTTAATTAGACAAAATCCACACTTATATCCAAAATGGTTAATATAAGGAGTATCCCGGGAAATGAGAATCAAATTGAACAGGGCGTGGAAGAGGTCATTTCTAATATTTTTACCTCTGAGGCATACCATGGTGCTATTTTAACGATTCAAAATTGATGACCACTTTTCGTGTTCAAATAGGCAAAAAATGCCTAGTGCTAGCAGTTAAATTAATTTCGACCTTAAAATAGAACCGTATGTCTCATAGTTAAAGATTGGAAAGGAGCTCTCCCATGCCCCTGTTCAATTTGATCCACACGTCCCGGGACACTCTGTATATAATCATATGCCCCAGGTGATGATCATTATCAGTCAAAAGAAGCCCATGGCTAAGCCTTTCTATTTTAATTTAGAAGGCATTGGAGGACAGCAAAGATTAAAATAAAAAGCAGGAAACAATGTTATACATTACACTAGAATAGAAACCAAAGTAGAAATAACAACTACCGACTGTAGTCTCCGAATCGATGTTAAAACCGCGTGAGAAAACGTAATACATTATTTGAATACTATACCCGTTAGTGGGCGAGTCTTTTATGCCCGGCGGAGGAGGCTGGTAAGGTTCCGGAGGATAACGCTCGTTGTACGGCCGCGGTCCGCCAGGTCCCATTGGTCTGCTGAAAGGCGGACTGATAAAACACATGATAAGACATTTTAGTATTTTAATTTAACCACCTAATAAGTACTTACAAGTATAGACTATCTGATATAAAATTGAGTGTCCCCTTACATACAATAGCAGTCAAGGAGTGCACAATTTTATATGAGATTTTCTTTACCCATGTGCAAAATATAATCTTACTTATAACGCCTTGACGGTGGTGGGCCCGGCATGAATGGTGGCGGTCCGCGATTAAACACTACCTGAAAATATAATACATGTTCCAGTCAAATATCGACTTTGCCTATTCTTCAGTGCGAATGGTAAAGTGCGAAATTGCATGTAGTCGCAGGCGAAATTCTAGCTAACAAATTTAAACAAAAAGCGGAAACAAGATATTATTATCGTGAGAACTTGTTGGAAACATTTCAAACATCATTTCACAGAATTTATGAAAAATCCGTTACTCATAAATGAAATACCTGTGAAGACATGGGGTCTCTTCTTTCATCAATAGTTGGCGTACTTGCTCTTTGCTCATCAATCCTCGGCATCTAAAAATAATGCTAAGTTAGTTCATACTCTGCCATTGACTAGGATATCTTTCTGTAATTTAGCATAGACAATTAAAAACTTACATTCATAGGAATTCCTGGTGGAGTATCTATTCCAGGAGGCTTTAAGCCGGATGGTGGACCTGAAACAAACGAAATATCAAATAAACAAAAGATACTTAATGCTTTACATATTATGACAATATAAGGTATAGCTAACTCTTTTAAATAACTCTCCCTATTGTCTAAATTAAACGAACAAAGATGTAATATTATGTATTTCGATACCACATATAAGGTATTGAGCAGCTAAGTCGTTATTTAACTTTAACTTCGACAGCTCTAACAGCATTTGCACCTAATAATGTAACAGTTTATTAAAATCAAGTTTTATGTACTTGAGTGAACATGCACATCGTATTATTTTCAAGTAACACCTACTAAAATCATCTTAAACCAAATAAAACAAGCACTCAGTTAAATATTACTAGCAGAGTTAGTAAAAACATAAAATTCAATAAAGCAACTACTAAAACAATTACCGGGTTACCTATTAAAGGGTGGGGAGAGTTACTGAGGATTTTTTGTGACATTAAATCGATACCCTCAGTGATAAATTGGCTACGCTAAAATAAAATACCTCGTTGAACAAAGCATAGAGGTGGCAAGGTTTAATAACTAATTTAATTATATTAAAAGGAAGAATGTACTTGTGCAGGCGTGATTTACAGGTCAGTAAAGTTGGAAGCTGACGTTAACAAATATATCGGCGGTAAGACGTCACAAAGGCATGCACATGCACCACACATGTGCGACATGCGAGCTCGAGTTTTGTACCATAGCGCGGGTGTCGATGGTGGCGGTCGATATGAGGCGGCGGCACGGCACGGCTGGCGGCCGGCATGGTCAGCGTGATGTTGTCGTCGGCAGACCCGTCCGACTCGTCGCCCGGTGCGCCGCTGCCGGAGACGGGGACCCCGCTCACCCCGACCCGACCTTCTTTAATACAGAAGCCAACGCAACACTAAGACAGGTACCAGTGTCATCATCTTCACACTAACATAATTCGATACAGCACATTTTTTTTTTTTATTAATACATTCATACGTCTGAAAGAAGGCATAAAGTACAGCGAGTCTAAAATGGCCACTTTAGTATTATCAATGTTGCTAAAACTGTTCTTTATCAATTATCTACTCTATTGCTTGAGGAATAGACTATTCCAAGTTAAGAATATTGTATATTGTGATAAAATTCACAACATGGAATATTCTATTAGTATTCTAATTGACAAAGAATAATTTTAGTAACATAGATATTAGCAACGCTGCAAAGGGGCTATTTTAGATCCCCAGAACCTTATAACGATCCTTAGCTACAAGGAGTACCGCTACTACACTTCTGGACATACAGGCACACCAAAAATACCAGTGCATCGCCAATAAGGCGTCCTTACTGGCATTGCCTCTCACAAATACCTTCTATAGTACCTTTTCACTCATCATCTCAACATAACATGACCAAACCAGCTAAGTATTCGCTGGGTGCGAAGTACTAAGTGGGGGAACCACTAGGTGGGGGTAATACTATTCGATTGCAGCGCTCATGGTGGTGAAAAGTAGAATTAATGTAGGATTATCTCAGAATACATTCAGCTTTGCCAACTGTTAAAAACGCGCTAATCTCAGGAACTTCTGGTTGGAATTGAATAATTCTTTTTGTGTTGGATAGCCTTTGGATAGCCCATTATCTATCTATCGAGGAAGGCTATAGGCTATATAGCATCACGCTATGATCAATAGGAGCAGAGCAGCAATGAAAAATGTTGCAAAATCGGGAAAATCGTATGGAGAGCTTTCATTGCGTGCGCTGTGCAAACGGTTTACATTACGTAAAAAATATGTATGACGAAATTGTTCCTCATGAAACGTTCTAAAATAAAGTCCGCGACAGCATATGTCTCTCTTTTAAGGTTAACTCATCATAACCTTTTATATGGAAATCAAATTGGTTTTAAAATAATACATTTCTTGCGACAATGTTTTTATGAACATAATATTAATCCTTACCCAAATAAAAATATGTCAATCATTACAAGCATTTAATTTTGAACAAAATTGCCCTTGACATCATTTGATTTTAATGAATATCTGACGAGATATCGTAGTTTCTTCAACGGCAGGTGTTGGGGAGCAGTCGAAATACGACGGTTCAGTCTCACAGTACATTCAGCTCTGCAATCTGTACATATTTTTTAATAATCGCGTTATTCCGCCGCCGCGCGCCGTCGTGCACGGTGCCAATAATCTTTACAATTTTTGTCACTTAGGGCTGATTTTTCAATAGTCAGATAACTTTTATCTGAGGAATAAAAATAGCCGTTTGACATATTTTTTATTCCTCAGATAAAAGTTATCTGACTATTGAAAAATCAGCCCTAAATCTAGTTTTGAAACACGTTTGGTAATAATACAAATAAAAATTGCTTGATTCCCATATAATTTTATTTCCTGATTGGATTACGTAGGTTACCTTCGAGCACAGAGGGCTGTACAAAGAGTTGTACAGCCCGAAATGTATTGTTTTCTTTCTTTTAGCATATTTTGAGCGAGCATTGGCGAGTAAGTCCAGTACTCGCCAAGAGAGATATTTTTCCCACGCTTTTTCCCACGTTTTTATACACTCACTTTTCTTGTTTGTTTTTTTTTTTTGTTATTCACTCACTTTTCTTGTTTGTTTTGTTTAATTGTTTGTTTGTCGTTCCGGTTCGACTTTTGCAACTCAATTTTGAGGCACTTCCCGATAAGCTAGCAGGCTGAAATTTTGCACACGCTCTGAGTTCTGATGACAATACATGGCTAGCTAAGAAACGTCATAACAAATCCAATATGGCGGACTGGCTGTTTGAAATCCATCCGTCCCCATGATAAGGGTATCAAATCAAAAGGTTTGCTGTCAGGAATACGAAAAAAATATTCACATGACTTAAATCCAATATGGCGGACGTCCAAGATGGCAGACATGCTATTTGAAATGCACCCCTATGATACGTATATCAAATGAAAGGTTTTGCTGTCAGGAGTACGAAAAAATAGTCACGTGACTTAAATCCAATATGGCGGACGTCCAAGATGGCAGACTGGCCGTTTGAAATCCACCCCCATGATATGAGTATCAAATGAAAGGGTTTGCTGTCAGGAATACATAAAAAATAGTCATGTGACTTAAATCCAATATGGCAGACAGGCTTTGAGGCACTTACCGATAAGCTAGCAGGCTGAAATTTTCAGAGTAGCTGGTAGGAGGGAGAGGGAGAGGGAGAGGGAGAGGGAGGAGAACGTTTCTTGACGTTTCACTTGTTTGACGTGACTGACCATAGCCTAATTAGTACAGTAATAAATATAATAAATCAATAATTAAATTGCACTAGTGGCCCGTCCCAGCTTCGCACGGGTTAGAACCGCTCGTCCGATTTTGTGCAAACTTCACATAAAGCATCTACTAAATAGTTCGAACAAAGCCTAAACATTTGGTTTGGATAGGTGAGCCTGTTCTTGAGTTATAACATTACAACGAAATGGCATTGATTTTTATACATCAGAAGAAGATAAGTTGATAAAAAATGCTATGCAATAGCTTTACCGCGGCAGTCCCCGAGTGCCACACGTATATTTTTTTCTGTTGTGTTCAGGTCAATGTTGGTATTACAGTTTTTATTTTTGTTAATATAGTCATCTTCTCAACTATCATCGTGCACTCAAGCGAGGCGGCGCATGAGCTTTATATTAGACGATTATATTTGCACGAATAAAGTACTGTTTTACCGTTTGAGTACGAAACCCCAAAATAATGGTCCAGCCTGTAAGAGTCACACTTGCGAACTGATTTGTGAACGAACGAAAGTGCTAACACTACTTTAAAAAGGCATAAGATGAGAGGATGATAGTGAATGTGTGTTCAGAATAAAACGGCGTATGTGCCTAAACATATTGACGTCTTTTTTGCCATATTTAGTAACATCGTTTTAATAACTCTTAGCTGTTACGCCATACAGTCGAAAATAAAAAAATAGAAACGATTTCAGTTTTTTTTTATGTGTCGATGGCTTAGATCATACAGCCAGTTATTGGCTGTATGTATATGTATATGTATTCTGAGTTGTTAGATCCCTAGTCCAACTAGCTAACAATGAAAGTAATAAAAATAAAAACCGTATTAACATTGACAATTCACGTTAAATAAACATGAACATGCATTAGGAGTCACATCACAAACTTTAAAGACATTAGTTTAAATTGCAGACTCCATCGCTCTGCCCAAACAGAATTAATTCACAAAAAAAAAGGTAAAGCAAAAGTAAATAATGAAAACTTACCACCGCTTGAACCAGGCTGCACAGGACCGCTCGGCGGTGGCAGGACTTGTGCCATTGCAGGAGGTTCTAAAAAAAACAAATGTTTTTTTATTAGGAATAAAGATTCCTTTTGTTTTAAAATACATGGCCAGTAACAGCGACTCAACAGCAAACCTTAGTGATTTGCAGTCAGTTGTAAAGTAACTGACTTTTTTTTTTCAATAGCATCTCAAGGACAGACTTAGATATCATCCATGTAAAGCAAGATTACAATTTTAAAACAGTTTGTTGCCACAGTTTTATAAACGGCTTTCTAATTAAGAGCGTATTGTAGTAGAAATAACAATGCTAAGAAAATAACATGTTAAAACACAATACCTAAGATCGGCGGGTGTTGTTGTTGAACGGGAATCGCAGCAGGCCGATGAGGCATTCGCCGATTATAGCCCGTTTGATTGCGGAAAGACGATACCGAATTCCTTAAAAATCTAAACAACAAAAACATTTTATAAAGTATTAAAAATTAAAACTATTATACCACTATGGTTCAATTCAACATTCTTCACAGTTAATTTTAGTTAGGTACATACAGGTTACAATATTTTAGATTTAAAAAAAGGAAATGAGAAACTATGCCCAGTTATTTTTAAACATATAATATTTACCTATTAGGAATTAATGTTGTTGGGGCGATTTCTTTTTCACGACAGTCCGGGCATTCGTGATCTTCTGATTCCAACAGTGCACCTCGTATACCTAAAATTAAAAAAGACAATATATGTTGTTCTATGGGTACTAGCACATGAAGCTACAAAAATAGAAAATACAGGAAACTGAACTTTCTATCCACCCCCCCCATTATGATTGACAACGATAACGGCGATCGGGTAACGGCAGAGCAGGGGGTGCTAAGAATCCCCGGCAGATGCCCCACTACCACCCCCAACGGACTTTGGCCCTGGCAACACACAACATCGCAAAGAATTCGTCTATTGGGCAAAGCCAAATGACAAAGCTGAAGATTAACGACGGCAGCATCATTTCGACGAAGCCGGAGATCCTGAGAGAGCTCGAGAGGTTTTACGGACAGTTATACACATCAACACGACAACCCAGTGTCGGTACAGTTCGAGACGCAAGAGCTAAACTGACTCGACACTACACTGAGGATATCCCGGACATCAGCCTGTACGAGATTAGAATGGCTCTTAAACAGCTAAAGAATAACAAGGCGCCGGGTGAAGACGGAATCACAACAGAACTTCTGAGAGCGGGTGGAAAACCGGTACTTCTGGTCCTCCAGAAGTTATTTAATTCCGTCATACTCGAAGGTACTACGCCAGAAGCATGGCACAGGAGTGTGGTTGTTCTTTTCTTCAAAAAGGGTGACAACACCTTGTTGAAGAACTACAGGCCAATCTCACTTCTGAGCCATGTATACAAGCTGTTCTCAAGAGTCATTACGAACCGTCTCTAACGCAGGTTTGATGACTTCCAGCCTCCCGAACAAGCCGGTTTCCGAAAAGGTTTTAGTACTGTAGACCACATACACACGCTCCGCCAGATTATACAGAAGACAGAGGAGTATAATCGGCCATTATGTTTAGCGTTTGTGGACTATGAAAAGGCCTTCGATTCAATCGAAACCTGGGCAGTATTGCAGTCCCTCCAACGATGTCATATCGACTATAGGTATATCGAAGTGTTGAAGTGTTTGTATAGAAACGCCACTATGTCCATCCGACTTCAGGAAGAGAGCACGAAACAATCCAATTGCAGAAAGGCGTGAGACAGGGAGACGTTATTTCTCCGAAACTGTTCACGAACGCGTTGGAGGACGTTTTCAAGCTCTTGGAATGGAACGGATTCGGCATCAACATCAATGGCGAATACATCACTCACCTTCGTTTTGCCGATGATATCTAGTCATCATGGCAGAATCGTTGGAGCACCTCAATGCTATGCTCAGCGACCTCAGTATCGTTTCCCAACGGGTCGGCCTTAAAATGAACATGGACAAGACGAAAGTCATGTCGAATGTCTATGTGGCACCCTTACCGGTTGTTGTTGGGAATGATACTCTCGAAGTTGTAGACCATTATACTTACCTTGGACAGATTGTTCAGTTAGGTAGGTCCAACTTCAAGAAAGAGGTCGCCCGAAGAATCCAACTCGGATGGGCAGCGTTTGGGAAGCTACGTGATATCTTCTCATCGAAAATCCCACAGTGTCTCAAGACAAGGGTGTTTAACCAGTGTTTGTTGCCAGTGATGACATATGGCTCTGAAACGTGGTCCCTGACTGCTGGCCTTATAAAGAGACTAACAGTCACTCAACGAGCGATGGAAAGAGCTATGCTCGGAGTTTCTTTGCGGGATAAAATCCGGAACATGGATATTAGTCACCGACATAGCTCGTAAAATTTGCAAGTTGAAGTGGCAATGGGCAGGCCACATCGCTCTTAGAACGGACAACCGATGGGGAAGAAAAGTTCTCGAGTGGCGACCACGGACCGGAAGACGCAGCGTAGGCAGGCCTCCCACTAGGTGGACCGACGACATCGTGAGGGTCGCGGGCAACCGATGGATGCAAGTGGCGAATTGTAGTTTGGCGTGGCGGTCTAAGGGGGAGGCCTATGTTCAGCAGTGGACGTTTTCCTGCTGATGATGATGATGATGATGATGAAGAACTTTCTGGAACACAGCTTGTACGGCCCGTTCACGACCATGCCACTGTGAGCGGTTACTTAGCAGTTTTTTTCGCTCGCCGCCCGAGCGAAGATTAAATATATAGAAATGTTAAAAACGTAAAATTGCTTTGTAATTCGCGTACTTACAAAGTAATTAGGCTGTGGTTCCACTAAGGCGGAGTGGAGCGGTGCGGAGCAGAGCTGTGCTGCCATTCACCAATCATATGGCTTGAAATCCACATGTGCCTGGTCCGCCATGTGATTGGTGAATCGCGGCACAGTTCGTCTTCGCTCTGCTCCGCTCCGCCCCAGTGGAACCGTAGCCTTAATTTCTGTTAACACAAAGTCGTGAACGGAACGTTACAGTAAAATCAGAAAAAAAGTAGGGATTGGTCAGATTTGTAGAACTCACATTCATCGCAAAACGAGTTGCCACAACATGGTATCATAACAGCGTCAGTCAGTAAGTCCCGACAAAGGCTGCAGATCAGCTCGTCAGGTACGTTGGGTTCGGGTGCGGCCGGCGCATTCGTCGGCGTGTCCGCACCACCAGCGCTCTCGGAAGCCAAATAGGCATCACTATAAACAAATTTACCCCTTATTAAAAGTAAAGTTGATGATGGTAAACATTTGAAGGAGATAAAAAAATAAATTGTGCCAGTAGCAACAAATCTGATGTCGCAAGGTTCAAATTTGCAGTAATGCAGTTTGCAGTAATGCGGTCCCATTGTACCCTTTGGGTACGGAACCCTAATGACCCTAAAAAGCACTGTAAACAAACCAGAGCTCCTGAAAATGATTTATCCCATACTCAAACTTAGCATTATAGTTAAACTACCTGTTGCCAGCTTCGATCATTAATAACAACTAGATACACAATCCCGTACAAAAACGGACTAAAAACTGTCCTCAAGTAGGTCGTAAAATAGAAAGAGAAAGAAAACAGAAAGAAACATAACTGCCCAACATATTTTACCAAAAGAAATTAAACCTTATTCTAATGGGTTAAAGTCGGATTTTGAACGGTCATAAAAACATATTAAATTTTACGACCGCGATTCGAATCAACACATGTTACCCGACTAAATCAAGTAGCCATGCGACACTACGAACTGTACGTTTAGTAAAAGTCAATTTAGGTGCTTTATAAACCCGGCTGATAATTTCGTCAATTTTAAAATAAATGTTTTACGGCGATTTCTTAACGAAATATCAGTATTTATAGTACAGTGATAGTTATTATATATTGGTAATGTTAGTACTTACTGAAAAAATGAAATTACATCCTTTTTTCGGTCCTGGAAGAGTGATTTTTGCACTTTTTAAAAGAGCACGGAGGCATGTTTACGTTCCGAGCGTTAGAACAGTACTAAACCAAAAGGATGACCGATCTCTGATTTGGTCATTCTTTTGGTGAGGACGTTTTTTGTCGCTGATTGTGTATCTAGTTGTTTTATATGATCGAAGGTTGCCAGTGATTTCGCCCGCTACCACTCGATAATTATCCCACGGTAACATAAAATCTGGATAAAAACTATCTTATGTGAGAAAACATTCTTGTCCTCCAGTCACATTAAACAGCATTGAAGTTCTACAGGCAGATCATGTAAAAAATCTTTGATTGCATATAGATAAAATGCTTATCTGGCAAAAGCATATTTTCACTAAGAGGAAGCAACTTGGTATCCAAACACGAAAACTTTTTTGACTCATTGGGCGAAAGTCTCATCTATCTCTTGAGAATAAAATAGTTTTGTTCGAGGCAATATTGAAGCACGTGTGGACGTATGGGGTTCAATTATGGGGCACTGCATCTCACTCAAATATAGAAATCCCATAGAGGTTTCAAAATAAGGAACTGCGTATGATAAGTGATAACCAACGCGCCCTGATTTGTACCAACGATCTGCTACACCTTGACCTGCGAATGCCCACTGGGGAGCATGAAATTGTAGGCTACACCTGTGGCTACACCTGTGGCTACACTTAACCTCTTAGTACACAACGCGATGCAAGTCTCCAATATCTTACGCTAACGACTTTGGTATTCATGGACGCGTGCCTATGTATGAACCTCTATGGATTTGTATTGCAATAGTCGCCAGGATACCATAGTCGTAAGCTATTGGAGACTTGCGTCGCGGAAGCATCGAACAACATCCAAATATTCTGACTCGGCTGCTAACAGAGAATCACAACAAAGGCCGACGATTAAAGCGCTAATACCTCAAGACTTACTCCAACTACAATAAATATAACCACTGACTAACAAATGAGGGTGTGAGATTGGTCACATGCTGATGATTGGTGTTCACCAGTGCCTTAAATTTTCCATGAAAGAGACAGATTGCAGTAAATCAAGAAATAAATTTAAATAATGATAAGTGTTATTACTGAGCCCTTTGATTGTTAATATAGTAATTATACAAAACTTTTGATTCAGTTTGCAATAAATCTTGTGCTCACCGATCAACAGCTGGAACAGCAAAATTTCCATTTGGAGTCATCATGGCGCCAGGAGCTTTTGGACCTTCAACAGGTACCATAAAACTTCGAGGGATTCCTGTGCTACGCCTTATCTCGGTAGAGTCGCCCTGAAACGAATAAAAAAGGTGCAATTGTTCTTTTTATAAAAACCTTTGTTTCTTGGAAATCATCTAAATATATTTCCAAGATTTATTTCTATAACACACAAGAAAACCTCATTTTTCCCAACATATCCGGTTATTTGGCCATCATTCTAGAATGTTTGTTAACTTAAAACCTGGGCTTAAACACCACCTCATTAAAACCTCTATTCTCTCTCTCTATACAGAGTGTAATTAAACACATCACAAAGCCGTTAACTACGCATACTGCATACGCATACTACATCTAAGTAGCTTTACGCTAAAATTATCGCTGGGAACCGACTTTTATTTTTAGGTATCACAAAAAAATAATAATTGTATCGCGCGCAATGTAAAGCAAACGGGTTTCGTGTCGTTGTGTGCGTAGGCGGGCGACTTGACGCACTCAAGCGCGCCTATGCTGGAACGCGCTGTGATAAGAACGTATCGACGTGCGTGCGTAATTTTTTTAGAAAAATCGAAAATTCAGGTTATGTTTGTTTGGAAAAAAGTTTTGTAATAATACTTAGAATTCGATTTCGTAAAAAAAAGTTTTAAAAATGCAACTTTGACCTTCAATATCTCGAGAACCCGTGGAGTCCCAGGTATGGTCTAAAGGAAAAAAATGATCCAAATAATGGGTAGAATACGTGGCTTTCGGCTTCGTTAAGTGTCTTCTTACACCCGGTATATAAGAGGAAAATGGAAGAAAACGTGTTGCGCCGACCCCAAGTAGAATGGGATAAGAGCAGGAAGAAGAAGACTTCTGTCTTAAATTATACATACTGCAATAGCTGCTGGGCAATCCTTAATCCAGTGTCCACGCTTTTGACACTTGTAGCAGATATAGTTACTAGGAACAAGACCTCTCTGATTTTGTCCTCTAATTTTCTGATAACTAAAAATAAAAGAGTTTTATTAGACTTCAAAATGTATGACTGATAAATTGTTTAAAAAGCCTATCCAATTACGTCTTTCAATCAACTTAGCATATCACCACAGTATACAAATAATACAGCAGTAGTTCAATGCCTTTGATCTTGTGGAAAATGCCGACAAAGTCTAAACAGTAATGTTACAGTATCGGCAGGGTTTTTGCAAGAAAACAATATTTATGAAATTACTTATTTATTGCAGATCAACATGGTTAGCAATATTATAATTAAAAAGCAATATTATAACTCAAAATAAAATTAAGCACTCCATCTTGGATTCCAAATAGGATGGCTTTTATTATAACAAGCAGTTCAGGCACAATTTAAGTTAGAAACTACAGTACATTGGCCAAGAATTCTGCTGTTTTTGGCTCGAGCATAAGTGGTGAAAGCAAAAAGTATAGGAAAATTTTAAGTAGGGTGGCAATCATTACTCATTTTCTACCAAAATTAAGCTATACTACCCTTAACCATCAATATAGCATAAAAACTGAGTGTGTCTGAAGTATCCTTGTACCTGCACTTTAGATGAATTATAGGCATTTTCTTCAGCAAAAAATAAAAATATAAACCATTAGGTACTGATGGTGAAACAATTTAATTATTTGTGGTACAACACACTGGTTGGTCACAAAACAAAATTATAAGTACCTTTTTTTACACAAAAAAACATTACTCCAGCTGATACTTCTAATGAAGAAACTAGCCATTATACATACATAGTTCATTAAATTTAATATGATGTCATAACGTTAATATGAAAAAACATAAACATGCAAAGAATACAGGAGAAATTCCTGGCAAAGGGCAATGTTTTACTATTGTCAAATATGTGAAAGTTTGTGAGGATGAATGGATGGATGAATTGTTACTCAATCACATGGCTGAATGGGTGTTTCCTTTATTTTTTATTTTATAATTAAACTACATGGGTTATGGATCTTTAGTAAACACCAAATACCTGTGTACCTCGATAAATGACATCTTGATAAAATTTATAGCTCAGAGATAGATTTAAGTGTGTAGTCAAATAGGATGATGTTTATTGCAATCTTATGTTCTCATGGGATTATTTTAGAGTTATACATGGCTGAAGCCATTGGTGTTAGCTAGTTCAAAATAAGTACATCCCATCCTCAAGATCTAGTTTTTAAAGCCACCAATTTTAATTAGTGATGAGCATGACAATATAATTATTGTATGACATAAATGAAAAAAAGTTGCAGAAAATGTCCTGTTTTATCTTACTTGCTAGGGTCGTAGTCAAAAGTAGATTGTGAAATCATAGCATTTATTTTATCCTGTTCGCTACCTTCCATGCGAGACAGATCAGCCAATCCTTTGTTAGGAGCGACATCTTTATGTAATGTTTGATTACTATTGGATCCTTCCCACTGTTTTTTCGGTTGTTGGGAGAGTGGTACTCTAGCAACAAGCAGTGATGTATTCTTTGGTATTAGAGTGTTGTCATCCACGTAAACTGCAAAACATCAAATAATATTTATTTATTTATGTACACACAATATACGACACAGGATAAATATAACATAGAACTGAGTACAAGAGTGCTGCTTATTTCTAATAATTAAAATTAAAATCCAAAAGCAGAAGAAATATACATTTCTACATTTGTAATTAACTAACATACACAATTGATTAAAATTTCTCACTTCTACAAAGTTACAAAAGGGCTGTATTTTATTTCCAGCCCCCTGTCTGTGCCACCAGAGGCAGATATTGCTAATTTATATTCTATAGACTAGAACAGTGAGTAGTTCTCTAGTCGCTCTATTCTTGGCCACACTGATTTATAAAACGTATGTATGCCTGTATGTCATATCGCATTAACTAAGTAAATTACACTTTCAAAATTCAAAATAGAACTTATAACTCCAGACCTACTTGAAGCCTGGTTGTACTTTCTAACCTATCGGGGCAATATCTATTTAGGCTACTATAGGTCAATCAGTAGAAAATTTTACCTTTGCATGTGGCTACAGCTTACCAGACATTACTGCTGTGTGGCTGCTCTATTTATTATTTATTTTATAGACGAGTTATTATCTGTATCAACAACTTACCTTCTTTTGTTTGAGCATTAGTTATTTGAAGATCAAAATCTGACGTCTTTCCAATTCTTTTCTGCTGTGATATGGCAGATTTCAAATCCCCTACTGATATATGCAGTCCATCAAAAGTAACTGTGTCGTAATCCAACGCACTTTTGAATTTGTAATGTACAGACATTTCAGTTTCTCAAATACGATTAACAACATGACAAATCATGAAATCACAAGCAGAATAAGATTTCGATTCACGAGTTCACTTTAGATAAAAGTAAATGCACGAACATTTAACTTCAACCTAAAAAATAAAAGAGTACATACTGTATACCACTTCAAGACTTAATTGTTTGTCCCATACAAATAATAACCTAAGACGACCCACTGACCAAATATTTATATTTCCTAGACAATGCAAGACTACAAAGCGATCAAATATTGCTCGGTTTATTGTTTTATCGAAACCGAAACCGAATGATCGCCATTTTTATGATAAGCGTGAATGCGTGAATCTGTATTGCTGGTATTGCCAGCTCCCACAGAGCATGGTATAATAATATACTTCGCCAGGTATGGCACTCCGAAACACGTAGGTCACGTGGGATTCACTAGCCTACGTCATCACCGCTATCAATGGTTCTCAAACTTTACAGTTTAGGGAAATTCAACCTAATATAACATTGACCTAATTATTACATTACTGCTAACTTTTGCCCGTGGCTTCACCTGCGTAGTAGGTTTACAGTGACAAAAAGCATTATTTATCCATCCTAGGGTTCTGAGCTGATATGCAAAGTGAGAAACCTCCTTGAATGTAGTATTTATGGTAACAGTGACATCTCAGGTCATACGTTTGACACAGAGCTATCATATCATTGTCATAGTCATTATAATTATACCGTGTAATTCTTTTAGTTAAATAAAGCCACATTTCTTGATTGGTTTTACGTCTATTATGTTACAATTTATTTAACTAAAATGACTGACAAAAAGCTGGATAAATCATCACTATCAAGGTATCTTCAACCCGACAAGTTTGACATCGAACCCGATGTCGCGGATGCCGACGCAAAATGGTTACATTGGAAATCGACGTTCGAAAGCTTTCTTTCTGAAGATATTACTGAAGAGATATCGGATTCTCTCAAGTGTAAGCTATTAGTCAACCATTTATCCGCTTCGATCTACAAACATATCAAGTCTTGCACGACTTATAAAGCATCTATGAAAGTTCTAGAAGACATCTATGTCAAACCAAAAAACACGATACTAGCTCGACATGTTCTATTCAGTCGAAAACAAAGAGCAGACGAGACTATTTCCGAATATGTTAGAGCTCTCCGACTGATTGCTAAAGATTGCAAATTTGAATCTGTCACTGCGACAGAACATGAAGAACAGGCAATTCGTAGTACTCTTGTGTCCGGCCTGCTCTCACAAAAAATCCGTGAACGACTTCTAGAGAACTCGACGCTTGCTCTTACCGATGCTCTTAATCAAGCCATTACCTTGGAAACTGCTGAGAAAGATGCACAGACGATCAGTACTAACTCTCCGCATCTAAATGCTGTACCTAAAATCTGCCGAGACAAGGTATCGGATAATCTGGCGGTAGCTTCATCTTCTCGAACGCCTCAGACTGCTTCGGTCGCATCATACTCGACAACACAATCAGCCAAGCGCTGTTTCTTCTGCGGCGGAAACGTTCATCCTAGAATAAAGTGCCCAGCTAGCAAAGCTACTTGTAAAAAGTGTTCGAAGAAAGGCCATTTCGCTAGCGTTTGTAGATCCGGGCATAATATAAACTCTGTGTGGACTGAAGAACTTGCCAACTCGAGCAATGACACGTTTTACAGCGGGACTATTTCTGCTGCTTCTCCTTCAAGTCTTAGGAGTGTGACCATCCCTATCACAATAAACGAATACAAAGCTGATGCTCTCGTCGACACTGGAAGTTCAGTCAGTTTTATAAACAGTAAAGTGGCTCGCATCATGAAGTTGCCTAAGAAACCATGCAAACAAACTGTCAATCTCGCCTCTCTTAACCAAGTCTCGTTCGTTGAAGGGGTATGTTTCGCAACTATTAAAATTAATCAACATACCTATAAGCAAACGCCTCTTTTAGTCGTTGACAACCTCTGCGCAGACGTTATCGTGGGTCACGACTTACTCAAGCAACATTCAAGCATCCACTTCAATCTGGGAGGTCCCGGCGAGCCCTTACAAATTTGTAATGTTCTGCAAGCTTCGGTTCCGCCGGCCTCCGTATTCACTAATCTTTCGCCAAATATCCAACCGATTGCTGTTAGAAGCAGGCGCTACACTAAAGAAGATATTGACTTCATACAAGAAGAAGTATCCAAGTTGTTCGAAGATGGGGTAATTGAAAAAAGCATTTCCCCTTGGAGGGCTCAAGTCCTTGTAGCGGGAGGAGGGACCCATCGTAAACGGCTCGTGATCGATTATTCAATGACAATCAATAAATTTACTGACCTAGATGCTTTCCCCTTGCCAAATATCGAAACAGTTGTAAACAACGTATCAAAATATAAAGTCTTTAGTCAGATAGACTTGAAATCTGCATATCATCAGGTCCCAATCCTGGAAAATGAGAAGATATACACAGCTTTTGAAGCGAACGGCAAACTTTATCAATTCACACGTATCCCGTTCGGAGTGACTAACGGCGTAGCTGCCTTCCAGCGGACTCTGGACTTTATAATAACAGAAGAAAAATTAGATGGGACGTACGCTTATTTAGATGACGTAACCGTTTGCGGCAAGGATGATAAAGGTCACGAGCGCAATCTAAAACGATTTTTGGACGCTGCTAAGAAGTATAATTTAACTCTTAACGAAAAAAAAAGCATTTTCAATCAAACTAAAATCAATTTGCTTGGCTTTACTGTGGAAAATCATACTATTCGACCTGATTCTGAAAGGCTAAAACCTCTGCTAGACCTCCCCGCACCAACTAAAGCAAGTGAACTGAAACGAGTCCTAGGAATGTTCGCGCACTATGCTAAATGGATTGGGCGTTTCTCAGAAAAGATAAAACCCCTCACCTGCGTCACTAGCTTCCCGTTATCGCACGACGCTCTCAAATGTTTTGAAGAACTCAAACAGGACATCAAGGCGGCGGCTCTAGTAGCAATTAACGACGACGATATTTTCACAGTCGAGACTGACGCTTCAGAATTCGCTCTAGCGGCTACACTTACTCAACGAGGACGACCAGTAGCATTTTTTTCACGAACCTTGTCAAATTCTGAATGCAAGCAATCCTCAATCGAAAAAGAAGCTTGCGCAATTGTGGAAAGTTTAAAGAAATGGAGACACTACCTAATTGGTAAACACTTTCTTTTAATCACGGATCAACAATCGGTAGCCTTCATGTTTAATCAGAATCATAATAGTAAAATCAAGAACGAGAAAATCTTACGTTGGCGATTAGAGTTGTCTTGTTTCAAATACGATATTATTTATAGACCAGGCTCCGAAAATGCAGCTGCGGACGCTCTATCCCGCGTATGTGCGTATATGAATATCAGTAAGCTAAAAGAGCTCCATAACGCACTCTGTCACCCGGGCGTGACGAGAATGTATCACTGGGTGAGATCGAAAAACCTGCCCTATTCAGCAAATGACGTTAAGGAGATAACTGCATCGTGCCCGATCTGCGCTGAGATAAAACCAAGGTTCCTCAAAGTCAATGGTCACTTGATCAAAGCTACGGCCCCTTTCGATCGTATCAACATAGACTTCAAGGGGCCACTGCCGTCTCACACCTCCAATAAGTACATATTGACTATAATTGACGAGTACAGTAGATTTCCATTTGCATATCCATGTAAAGATATGACATCTGCCACTGTCATCAGCTGCTTGAAAGATCTCTTTCTGACTTTTGGCCAGCCTCTCTATGTTCATAGTGACAGAGGCTCATCGTTTATGTCTGAAGAATTCAAGTCATTCCTAAGAAAAGCAAACATAGCTTCATCTAGAACGACACCTTATAACCCTCAGGGTAATGGACAAGTGGAACGTTTAAACGGGACTCTCTGGCGAACTATCCAACTCAGTCTCCGGTCAAAGAGACTATCAGTGGAAAACTGGGAAGTGGTACTGAAGGATGCGTTGCACTGTGTACGTTCTCTTTTATGTACAGCTACTAATGCCACCCCACATGAAAAACTGTTTACGTACCCTAGAAGATCCCCGAATGGAGACTCACTGCCGTCCTGGATGTCACCAGGCCCGATATTGGTAAAGAAGAATGTCCGGAAATCTAAAACAGACCCTTTAGTCGAAGAAGCTGAACTCCTTGAAGCAAATCCTTACTATTCTCTTATTCGACGTGACAATGGGGAAACATCAACAGTATCGAACCGTCAATTAGCACCGTTCCCAAATACTGTTGACTACGGCGGAGATGATAGCTTTGAAACAGCTTCTGAAGAGATGGAAGACAGCGCTACAGCTCCACCCGAAACTATCACCCCATCTCTACCATCACCGCAACGTTCACAGGATCTACGTAGCTCGTCGCCTTCTCCAATACTCCAGACTGAAGCTCTCCCTCGGAGATCAAACAGGACCAGAAAGCCGCCCTCATACCTGAGCGACTTTTTGGTATATCGAGAAGGGAGTGAAAACTCAACCGGAGGAGAATGAGCTGATATGCAAAGTGAGAAACCTCCTTGAATGTAGTATTTATGGTAACAGTGACATCTCAGGTCATACGTTTGACACAGAGCTATCATATCATTGTCATAGTCATTATAATTATACCGTGTAATTCTTTTAGTTAAATAAAGCCACATTTCTTGATTGGTTTTACGTCTATTATGTTACAGGTTCCAAGCCAAGTCTATTTGTGAGAACAAAGGTGCACACAGCTAAATATTATCAAGGTACATACTGCCAGTATAAGCTGATCCCGCAATATATATGATTTCTGTACAATGAGAGGTCAGCTTATACTGGAAATTTATTGCTTAATATGAAACTATACTAAAACACATTGTGAAACAGTCGCCTTACGAAGTGTTTTTTTTTTATATTGAAGATAGGTTCGCGTTAGACCACTATCGCGCGAAGATGTGTGTAGCATGCGCACCAAAGCCGAAATAGCAGGGTGGCGTTCTGCTACTAGGGAACACAACGATGACGATTATAAACACGATGTTCAAAAACTCCACAGAATGTCAATAGCAAATACAGTGCATACACGTACCTTGGACTGCTACGACACACGCTGAGCCTTCCACCTCCGATGGTTCCAAGGGCAGGAACACAGGAATTCCGGGATGCGAGTCTGAGAGTCACGCTCGCAGAAGAAAGAACACGAGGTTTGTCCAGGATTCGGACAGGAGAACGTTGAGCGCGAAAGGAGATGTTCTCACACACACGGCTTTTTCGAAATGTAACTGTCTTTAGCTCCAACTTTTTACGAGTCACGGTATGCACCACAGACTATATAAAATCTGCGTTTTGTTATCGCAAACTGATGGAGCGTTGAACATCGATTACTAGAATTTGTAGAATTACGTTTAGTTTTGTACGATGACGGAACATCCCGCCCACCAAAATGGCTATGGCATTTTCTGGTTAAAGAACGATAAAATTATAACATAAGCTAATAATAACAATAAACTAATTAAACTAGAATTGAAAGATAAATTAACGTTATGTTGAGAATTAAGTTAAACGATTTAAGCTATGGGCAATGGACATAGCTTCACCAACGGTCGTTGTATTGTATGATTAGTTGCGGTTTTAACAACTGCGATCCGAACTACCCCATCAGATCCAGGTAGGAGATCTACCACACGAGCAAGAGGCCAATGTAATGGCGCACGATTGTCGTCCTTGATTATCACCATCGAACCTACTTGTAATGGTTTGGAATCTTTGATCCATTTGGCACGTTGCGTTAAAGAGTTAAGATATTCGTTTTTCCATCTGGACCAGAAATTCTGATGAAACGATTGTAACAGCTGCCACCGGTGAAGCCGATTAGTATTGACTTGTGATAGATCTTCATCAGGGACAGCGGTTAAAGGTTCTAGTGTGAGAAAATGACCTGGGGTTAGAGCTGTTAGATCGTTAGGATCTGAGCTAATCGGGTACAACGGTCGAGAATTCATAACGGCTTCGATTTGAGTGAACAGAGTTGTGAGTTCTTCAAAAGTAAGGACTTGATCACCAACGATACGTAACAAATGAGATTTAGCTGCCTTGATTTGAATTTCCCACACTCCGCCGAAGTGTGGAGCCGAAGGAGGATTGAATTTAAAAGTTATTTTTTCTGCACTAGATGCATGTTGCATTAGAGTCGCTAATTGATTGCTAGCACCTACAAAATTAGTCCCACAATCCGCGTGTATTTCATTACAGCGACCACGTCGCGCCACAAAACGTCGTAAGGCTGCGATAAAACCGTCGGAACTTAAAGTAGAAACCACTTCAAGGTGCACTGCTTTGGTAGCAAGACAGACAAACAAACATAGGTATGCTTTGTCTATCTTAGCGCCACGGTGTGGACCTAACTTTATACGAAATGGGCCACCGAAATCAACGCCTACGATGGAGAACGGTTTGACTTGATTTACGCGATACGCGGGCAGATCGCTCATAAACGGTTGAAGCGGTTGCGGATTAGTACGGTAGCATCGAATGCATTTGGATAAGCACTGACGTATAACACGCTTAGCAGAGAGAATCCAAAATTGTTGTAAAAGTAGAAAGTGTGTCGTGTTTATACCTGGATGTAGATAATTACGATGTATAAAATCTATAATTAAAAACGATAATGGATGATCCGACGGTAAAAAGGCTGGATGCTTATGTTCGTATTCTAAGCCTGCTCGCGATATTCTACCGCCCACCCTGAGTACTCCTCGACTATCGATAAACGGGTTTAGTTTACGAAAATGTTTAGGTATAGATTTCTTAGAGTTTAAGTTTAAAATGATTCCAGAAAATGTTGTCTGTTGTACATGTTTGACTAAATGCATTAACGAATTATGTCGCTCAACGTTATTTAAGAATTTGCAACGATTTGCTGAAGCTGGATTACGGCAATTTGTAATGAAACGATGAACAAACGTAAGTATGTTTACTATCTTTTGTAAAGATGAGAACCGGTTTATTAAAGATTCTATAATTGATTCCGTCTGAGACTCACTATTTGTGCAAATAGTTAAAGTCACCGTCTTCCGAGCTTCAGCTTGTACGACTGACTCATCATCGCTAGTGAGCTGTGCTGGACGATTAGTGGAGTTGGTAGGCCACTTAGTTTTATCATTCGATAGCCACCAGGGCCCCGCCCACCATAACGAGTTAACTAGAATTTCACTCGGAAATTGACCGCGCGAGCAGATATCTGCGGGGTTGTCGCCGGAGGACACATGATGCCAGCATTCTATGGGTGTTATATCCTGGATATGACTGACGCGGTTAGCGACAAACGTAGCCCAGCGCGAGGAGGGCGAACGTAACCATGATAGAACGATGGTTGAGTCAGACCAGAGGAAAACGTTATCGATTTTAATTTGAGAAAGATAGATGTCACGTACGTATTTATATATATCGGAAAGGAGAACTGCAGCGCACAATTCGAGTCGTGGCAGTGATATGCGTTTTAACGGAACCACGCGAGCTTTAGAGCATATGAGGGAAACGTTTACGTGATCAGCCTGGACCACTCGTAGATACACTACTGCTCCGTATGCGATCTCAGAACTGTCACAGAAGCCGTGGATTTCGTATGACTTAGCATCTGGACAGGTCAATCTACGAGGAATTCTGAATTGAGCTAGTTTCGGTAGTTGGTCACGATAAGTGTTCCACGTTCGAATGACGTCATCAGGTGGAGTTTGATCCCAGCCTATGCCGAGAACCCATAGTTTTTGTATCATACATTTCGCTTGGATGGTGATTGGTGAAAGAAAACCCAGTGGATCGAAGATCCGAGCTGTTTCGCTTAAAATTGAGCGTTTCGTACAACGCCGGTCAGAAGATTCTATAGCGAAGTTAAAAGTATCTGAGGATGGATCCCACTGAAGACCTAATACTTTCAGGGTGGACGTTTCCGTGGTGTCGAATGACACTGCACCAGCTAAGCAGTCTTCACTAGGAAGATCCGATAGAAGTGAAGGATGATTACTAACCCACTTTCGTAAATGAAATTGACCACGTTTGAATAAAGCGATAATTTGCGATTTGGCCTCCTGAGCAGTTTCTAATGTTGGAAATCCAGTAGCCACGTCATCAATGTATACTTGAGTTAGAAGAACTTGTCTTGCCAGCGGATAAGAGTCTCCTTCGTCTTTTGCGAGTTGTCTCACAGTACGACACGCGAGATATGGAGATGACGCTAAACCATACGTGACCGTATTTAAGCGGTATTCTTGTAGGGGCTCGCTAGGCGAGGTCCGCCAGAAAATGCGTTGATAGTCGCGTTGGTCTGAAGACAAGACAATTTGGCGATACATTTGACGGGCATCTGCCATAAAAACGATGTTAGGTTCCCTGAACCGTAAAAGTAGTTCCAAAATATTTGGCTGTAATTTTGGACCGATAAGTTGTGTATCATTCAAGGAACGCGAATGAAGATCTTTAGCTGAAGCATCAAATACGACGCGTAGACGTGTGCTAACTGAATGAGGACGTAAGACGCAATGATGGGGGATGTAGTATTTTCCTTGACCTATGTCCTCGGACGGTACAAGTGACATATGACCGGATTCGAGGTAATCTGACATAAATTCAGAATACTGACTACGTAAATCAGGATCGCGAGATAATCTACGCTCGATAGCGTAAAATCGGCGTAAAGCTACTTCACGAGAACCTTCAAAAGTAGGTTCCGTATCATTTTTGAAAGGAATTCTAACAACATAACGCCCTGTTTGATCACGTGAATGAGTAGAAATAAAGATTTGTTCACAGAGCGACTCGTCTGGACTCAATGAAGACGAATTCGGCAACGAATCAATTTCCCAAAAACGTTGAACAATTGAATTTAGATCGTTATCACTGCTAGGTATAGCAGATAGTTGAAGTAAAGAAGTTGATGATAAAGACGTCTTACCTAGAAGAAGCCACCCATAAATTGAATTAAATGCGGTAGGTTGATTGTAGCCTCCTTTAATGCGTTGGTTAAGAATAGATTCAACGAAGACATCTGCAGCTAATAATAGATCTATGGGTCCAGGAATGTCGAATCCTGGATCGGCCAGCGCCAACGATTTTATATGTGACCACCCCGATGTGTTTAACTGAGCGATAGGTTGGTCGCCACATATTTTCTTGATCACGTGCATGTTTAATTTGTAATAAACACGCGTACTCGTGCCTACTGAACAAGTAACATCACCAGCAATAGGTGCCATGGCTTCCCCGAGTCCACTGACCTTGGTATCAGCCTTAACTGGAGTGAACCCTAAACTCTTAACAGCAGATTCGGTAATAAAATTGCTCTGACTTCCGGTGTCGAACAATGCACGAAAAGATTGCATATTGCCTGAAGCGTCCCTAACCTGAACAATAGCAGTAGCTAGCAACACAGTAGTATTTGACTGAGACCTTGAGATCAAAGACGAGACTGTTGGATTTGGTTCCTGCGGCTGAGGTCTCTCACGGTGAAGTAACGTGTGGTGTTTACGCTTGCATGTACGGCATGTAAATATCGATTTGCAATCTTTAAGTTGGTGGGATGACTTTAAACAATTATAACACCATTTTTTCTCGTTAGCTACGTTCACACGTTCGTCCACCGATTTTTGAAGAAACGTGGGACAAGACATTATTGAATGTGATTCATCACAATAAGCACATTTACTCGGTTGTGTAATTTGTTTAGCATCATCAGAAGCAACTAGTACTGTAGCAGCGGGGGCGCGTCGAGATTGAGACGACACAACCGCGGGCGCAGTCTGGTTCACTTTAAGTTTAGAAGTAGCGGTAAAGTGTGTACCACGTATAAGAGCTTCTGACTTGGCACGCAAAAATGATTTCACTTGATCAAAGGATGGTATTTCTACATCGGAATATTTCTCTTCAAGACTTTGGCGAACATCTGGGTCCATTTTAGATAACATATGGTAAACCAAAACAAAGTCCCAATGTTGGACCGGGAAATCGAGTGTCTTTAAAATACATAAATTCTCTTCTAAAAGATCTAGTGAAGTTTGGAATTTATTCGCATCATTATGTTTAAAATCTGTGTTTAAAACCTCACGCCAACAAATAAAAGATAAGTTGCGTTTAGACTTGTAACGATTAATTAATGTTTGATATGCATCGTGATAATGGTCTTGAGTCTTAGGGAACGTTTTCACTACCGTTAATGCTTCACCACTAAGGGAAGAAACCAAATAATGAAACTTTTCAGTGTCTGTAAGTGTAGTAGAATTATGTATTAAAGCGTTAAATGTATCATAGTACTCGGGCCATTGTTTGATGTTACCTGAGAAACTAGGAAGTACTATTTTTGGTAATCTAATATTAGACGAAGAGTTTGCATTTTGCGATTGAGATGATGATGAAAGTGATTTTGTTAAACTGTGATAAATTGATCCTACTTGATAGTACATATCATCAAAACGTTCTTGCATCTCGTTATCAACATCTTCCGGGTCGTCTAAAATATCTAAAATAATTAAATGTGCTTGTTCGAAATTGTGTGCAATGGCCTTTATGTCTCGATGATACGATAAAAACAAGTCGTGCTTGGATGAGTCACTCAATGCTAACGTGCCAATCTCTAAGGCTTTAGCTAGCCGGTTGTAAGACATAGTACGCTTTCGACGTAATGATGGCAAATCCTGTGCTGTATATTCCTCCACATCGATAGACTTCGATTTAGATTTCTTTAACTTCCTAGTAGAATGTTTGCTGAGCAGCGACATTATGTGAAATGTTAAAATAAAAATGCGATAACACGTAAACAACAAAGATAAATACTCACTAGAATGAATAGGTACAGCTAACCGCACAAGTTTTGAAGTTTTGTTTAAATTTGCTATGACGCACCATACATGCGCGATCCGAAACCTATGTGGAGCGGTGTACAGGTACACGGTCGGCCGCTACCAAGAAATCGACGCCGATTACGAATGCTCAACCGTCGCGTATGATGTGAAGTTACCCACAATATAAAAAAAGCGAAAACGAACTTTTAATAATTTTGTAATTGAAATAGAATTGTTTAGAATGGAATGGAAATGGTGAATTTGATACGGGTGGTAAGTAATTATCGTAAGCCGATGGAATTAAGCACCGATAGAAAAGTGATTGCCTAATTAGATCCTACAATAATTACGATAAACGTGTGTGACAATAGATAATTCCTGTTCGATGGGGGTACCTCTTGGAACGATTGTGATTTTACGTAGATATAAACGGTTATTTATTTCGTTAAGAAATGTTAATATAGCTCGGAATGCAGCCGGTAAACGTTTGTTGTAATAGATTTGTTCTGTATACCAAGTTAAATGACGTTTCTAACCAGAAAATACCATGAACGTAATAAGATTAGGTGGAAAGGTCCCGGGTTTCGGCACCAAAACATGTAGCATGCGCACCAAAGCCGAAATAGCAGGGTGGCGTTCTGCTACTAGGGAACACAACGATGACGATTATAAACACGATGTTCAAAAACTCCACAGAATGTCAATAGCAAATACAGTGCATACACGTACCTTGGACTGCTACGACACACGCTGAGCCTTCCACCTCCGATGGTTCCAAGGGCAGGAACACAGGAATTCCGGGATGCGAGTCTGAGAGTCACGCTCGCAGAAGAAAGAACACGAGGTTTGTCCAGGATTCGGACAGGAGAACGTTGAGCGCGAAAGGAGATGTTCTCACACACACGGCTTTTTCGAAATGTAACTGTCTTTAGCTCCAACTTTTTACGAGTCACGGTATGCACCACAGACTATATAAAATCTGCGTTTTGTTATCGCAAACTGATGGAGCGTTGAACATCGATTACTAGAATTTGTAGAATTACGTTTAGTTTTGTACGATGACGGAACAATGTGTGATGTGGTCAAAGAAAAAAATATATCAAACTTGTCAGACGTTCACAAATAAATGTTTGGGAACCACTGTTTACACTGTCACTGAGCGAGACAGGCTTATGCATAAAACAAGAATAGCGATACACGACAAAATGGCGGAATGACAATGAGACAGCCCGTTCCTGTGTTACCAGTAGTGTGTGGTTATAATTCCCTAACCACATTTATTACCGATGCGAATACGATGAAACGTTGTGGTTTTATTTATCAATTGTGTTGGTATACGTATTGAATTGTTTTGTTTGCTAGACTAAACACAATTTAAATGTTTTATATATTTTTTAAACAGAATGGTGAATGAAAATGTTTCCTCATTTTCGTATTTTGTTGCAAAAAAGTGGCAACTGGAAAGTGACGTAAGCAAGTGAAGCTGCGGGAGTGTCAGACCTTGTTTTTTTAGACCATGCCACAGAGCAGCTCCTTTGCTTTGCCCACAGACTACATAGACGCTTGCTACCAAAGACATATTATAATCATCTAGACCGCGGACTTCAAGTTTTTTATCAAACAAAAATGAACCTTATCTTAATGGCTTTAGATTTACTATCATGTCTGGCAATAACACCGAGGGAAATAAGAGGATAACTTTGGAGAGTGTTGTCTCTTTTCCACAATTGCCAGGAGATAGGCAGTGTAGTTGGTAGAAATGGTAGAACAGTTTGTCGTCTAGGGCAGTGTTTTTCAATCTGTGGGTCGCAACCCCCAGGGGGGGTCGCCCTATGGGCCCTGAGCATACGGACAACCAACCCACACGAATCCGTCAAACTTGCCAAGCGAATATCGATAAATAAGGTTGAAAATCTATTGCAAGAATTTGAAAGATCGAGGTAGGTTGATGTGCAGGGTCTGTGCAACACTTAGGTTTTTAATGATGACGCTTCGTCGCGAACAGTTATGTTATAATCATAGAATTTCATTAATAAATACAACTGACGGCCTGTCCCGGCTTCGCAAGGGTAGATTTTTGTTTATTGAATAGCTTTTCCTTAGTGATAATACAATTTTTGTTCTCACAGCAGTCTCAGCAGCTACCCATTATTTCTTGATAGTGTGAATTGTCGGAAATTTGTATGTTCCATCATTATTACAGTCTTTTACACAACATCTACAGTCATATTACATCAATAAAACGCTTTTTTTCAGAAAATTCCTTTGATTTGACAGTTCTTTTGGGACACAGATGTCACTTTTCACTTTGACACTTGCCTTCCCCATTACGATCGCTG
This sequence comes from Agrotis exclamationis, assembly GCA_950005045.1. Taxonomy (NCBI): domain Eukaryota; kingdom Metazoa; phylum Arthropoda; class Insecta; order Lepidoptera; family Noctuidae; genus Agrotis; species Agrotis exclamationis. The sequence continues at coordinate 12,544,042 of OX465419.1, forward strand.
ACCTTGAATGCGTAATGTGGCCATTTTCTGAGCTTGAACGTGCTTAAACAACAACGCAAACATCTTTCTACCTATCGATCTTAATTCGGTCATAATTCTTAGTACTCAGCTTAAGGTGAGTGAGAGTGATGTCTGGTTTGATATTCGTCTTTTTATCTTGGTCGTCTAGTACTTGTAACCTACCTAATCATGATCAGTTAAGCCCATACTTCACAAGCAGGTAGATAATTTTGTTGTTAATTATTAAATATGTATTTTTTTTTCTTCACAATAATATACACAATATTAATATTAATTTCCCAAAAGCACCAAAAGCAAGAAACTTGTGCGTAACTACACGTAACGTAACAAAAATATTAAGGAGACTGAGCGCGTGCGGAACGGGTGGCGCGTGGCAGCCGTAATGAATGGGCCACGACAAAATGGCCCCGCATCTACTTGCAGTTTTATGCCTACACCGCGGAGTGAGCCAGGCCTGCAGGGCGATTGTCTAACTGGTGGGAAACTGTGGCGTAAGTGGATAGTTACTGGACACCTCTATATTTTATCGACTGTTATGCGACTAAGTTGAGAAGTGCCTCTAGAGCGTTAGAATATTTGCATAAAGGCAACATTTAAATTTAATAGGTTTATTGAAATTTACCCTTTGACATGCCTTTGACAGCTATTTGATGCGTTCATTTCGCTGCATTCCGATTGTTCAACATCAAATTTATAATCAAACGGGTGGAAAGTGGCATCGTCTAAGACACTGCTCATGAGCAGTGTTTTAAGCTAGCCACCGGTCGAGCGGTCTGTGCCGTAGATATAAAAGATGGACTGAGCAATAGCTGAATAAAATTGGCCATACAGTAGTCATACCTATAAGTCTATGGACAAGCAAATATTTTTTTCATCGCGGGCATTGTTTTGCGAAACATTTTGGAGAATGGCGCGTATAGTACCTATTGCTGGGATTTGCTGAAGAAGAGAGGAAACGACTTCGTCTACGACTGGAGAGAAGACGCCTACGTGACCTAAGTGACCCGTTGCAGTTGCCAGAGAAGGAATTTATGGCTTTTCGATTGAAAAAAGCTGCGTTTCAACAGGTTTGAGAAGAACTTCGCCCGTATTTACCACAACCAACGACCATTCACAACCTTTACGAAAAACAGCTGTTCGCAATGAACTAAAAGTAAATATTTATTTCTATAGCACGTTTATTTAGTTTTGTTCCCAACTTGTATGATCATGTAAGTCATCCTATTTTTATTGTTTGTTGCAGATTTTGGCTTCATTTTTTATGCAAATGGATCTTACCAACGTAATATCAGTACCCTCCTACTTGTTTAATATGTCCCAGCCAACATTTAGTAAGTGTTTACAACAGGTTACTGATGAACTCAATGTCCGGGAAGTACTGTTGACCACATAAAATTTCCCATGTCTCAGGTAGAGAGACAAGTCATCATGACACAGTAAGTTTATAAAATATTTATGTGCCTATAATAAGTATTATCTAAATGTCTATCTCTATTGAAAATATTCACCTATGCCGATGACACTGCACTTATTGTATAATAATACTAACCGGATTGCAATGGAAGTGGCTCTCTACTAATTATCCTACTAATAATATTATAAAAGTGAAAGTTTGTTTGGATGGATAAATGGATGTTTGTTAATTTTTCATGTGAAAACTATTGAATGCATTTGTATAGTTTGGCAAAAGTCACTGTCCATAGTCCCTAGTGTCAACTAGGTGTTTACATTGATGAAAAACTAACCTAGAGCACCCACATAGAGGCATTATCTACATGTACAAAGAAGCTCATATTCAAAACTTTGAAATTAGTCTCTCAGTCAGTCTCTCTTTGTCTATATGCATCAATGATCACCTATTGTAATTACTGACTCTGTTGATAACATTTCATTTTCACAGGTACTGTGGCTCCTGAGATACAAGAGTATATTTTTACTTAGGAGTTAGTTTGTTCTATTTAATTTTGTAAACCTTTTAACCTATGTGTTTTTTATTTGTTCAATAAACTAATTTAATAAATATCTATAAGGAATTCAATTTTAATTTTTAATATGTATGGTTGATTTCAGGTTTATGGAAAGATTGCACTTTCCAGGCATTATTGGGTGCATAGATGGTACTCATGTGGCTATAATTAGGCTTAATGATCATGAAGAAACATATTTTAATAGAAAAAATTATAATTCTCTGAATGTTTTATTGGTGAGTGATAACAAGTTTAATAATTGTGTTTAAATGTATATACCATCTTTATATATTGAGTAAAAAAAATTGTTTCAGATTTGTGATGCACATCTCAATATTCTACATGTAAATGCGTCATTTGGTGGCGCTGCTCATGATTCTTATGTTTCGAATTAATGTTCCTTCAAGACTTATTTGGGGAGACTGCAAAGGAATCGCCAGAGCTGTTGGCTATTAGGTAGGTAACTATATCATTTACATTGGCATTTAAATAGATTATTTTGGCATAAATTACCAAAAGTGATTGATTAATCATATCAATGCAGTTAGAATGGTAGAACTAAAAAAGATAGTTCTATTGTGCAGACCGTTACGTTGAATGGGAAATATGAAATAAAGCAAATATTATATTTCAGGTGATTCTGGATATGCACAGCGCCCATGGATGATGACACCTATCTTGGGCACAGCTCCCGGTTCACCTGAAGAATATTACATGGAATTACATTGCAAAGTGAGAAACATTTATATAGCATTAAATACTATTGTTGGAGCTGCTGAAGATTGTACAACTAGGTATTTTATTAGTATAAGCTTAGGTTGTCCTGCTGAAGGACATTTTGCATTGTATAAATTCAATCTCATTATATAGCTGCATAGCCTAAGTATATTGTTTGAGTTCTATTATTATTATCATCTGCAATGTTGTTTTTTCACAATCTTGTAAATTATTCTTTATCAATTATCTAGGTGTTTTGCATTGTATAAATTCAATCTCATTATTTTAAAGCTGCATAGCCTAAGTATATTGTATAAGTACTGTTTCTTTATTATTATTTTTTACTTATAAATTACATTTTTTAATATTTTTACAAAAAAATAAATAAATTCTCCATAGATCTACGCTTTGGAATGGACTACCAGTACTTTCAGTTATTATGTCTTGTGTCTGGGACTGTAGCTTCATTATTTAAATTGAGAAACAAGCTTTGATTGGAATGAATGAAATGAAATTAAAGCCAATTTTTAAAATATATAATAAATACTTTTATTTACAAAAACCCTATATAACAAAATAATCTATTATAATAAAAAAAAATTAAGAACTATTGTTCAGTGGTTTAGGCGCCAGCTATACAAAACAAAATTGCTTATCAACCACGCTACATAGCGTAATAATACATAACCTATCAACAGAAGCATATTTCTATGATTATTTGAGGACAATTTGATCGAAAAATTTTCAGTAGTTCAGGCGCCAGCCAACTCAAAGAATATCAAAATAAAAATTTCGAAAAAAATGATGATTTGGCATCAGAATAATAATAATATTCCACAAGTTCTATCACACAACGCCATCTAGTCCAAAGCTAAGCAGAGCTTGTGTTATGGGTACTAGACAACTGATAAACATACTTATACAGGGTGTCCAGTAATGAATGGATAACCTTGGAATGGGTCATAGTAGAACTAAAGGCGATTCAGAAAAAAATACGAAAAAAAATCAATACCTAGTATTTCCTAAGATATGTCACTTTTAAAAATATTGATAATTTTTGGTACCCTACTTTACATTCTTACACACCACGACCACAAATTGATGAATTCCATCATTTTTTTACTGTTAAAATAATCTACATTAACTGAGCTGATAGATGAGCAGTAAATAGTAACACTGTTAATACACGGCTTCTCAAAAAATTAACTCGAATTAGTGCTTTAGTGAAAAAAATTAGAAAAAATTTCGTTATGACAAAGTTTAAGCAGCCATAGCATGAAAAAAACGTATGGCAACACACGTGACCAATAATTTTTAAATAATGTGTACTTAATGCAGATTTTGAAATGGTATTACTTATCATTGTACCTAATGTAAATAATGAATTATTGCTAATTGTGTTTGAAAGGAGAGAAAATTGCTGCTGAGAAAAGTTTGAAATATTCAGGTATTCCAGGTAAACCCCACACATTTTAAGAATTTCACCGAAGTAAAAAAAAGTCTCATCTTCTAGACGCTTAGAATGACACCTATTTCAAATCTGTTGGATACCTTCACCTAGGTTGATTAGCAAATTTCTCTCCTTTCAAACACAAATAGCAATTATTCATTATCTTCAATAGGTACAATGACGAAAAAAACGTATGGCAACCCAAGTGACCAATAATTTTTAAATGATATGCACTTAATGCAGATTTCAAAATGGTATTATTCATCACTGTACCTATTGAAAATAATGAGTAATTGCTATTTGTGTTTGAAATGAGAGAAATTGGCTTACCTAACCTAACCTGAGTGAAGGTGGGTGAAGGTATCCAACAGATTTGAAATAGGTGTCATTCGAAGCGTCTAGAAGATGAGACTTTTTTTTTCTTCGGTGAAATTCTTAAAATGTGTGGGGTTTACCTGGACTACCTGAATATTTCAAACTTTTCTCAGCAGTAATTTTCTCTCCTTTCAAACTCAATTAGCAATAATTCATTATTTACATTAGGTACAATGATAAGTAATACCTTTTTGAAATTTGCATTAAATGCATATTATTTTAAAATTATTGGTCACCTGTGTTGCCATACGTTTTTTTCATGCTATGGTTGCTTAAACTTTGTCTCAATGAAAATTTTTCTCAATTTTTTCACTAAAGTACTAATTCGAGTTCATTTTTTAAAAAGCTGTTTAGTAGCAGTGTTACTATTTACTGCTCGTCTGTTAGCTCAGTTAATTTAGATTATTTTGTCAATAAAAAAATGATGGAATTCATAAATTTGTGGCCGTGGTGTGCAAGAATGTAAAGTAGGGTACCAAAAATTTTCAATATTCTTAAAAGTGACATATCTTAGAAAATACTCGGTATTGATTTTTTTTTGTATTTTTTTCTGAATCGCCTTTAGTTCTACTATGACCCATTCCTAGGTTATCCATTCATTACTGGACACCCTGTATATTTCTAAATACATACATAATAATTACACCCAGAGACAGAATAAATGATTGCACTCATCACACAAACATTTGTCCTGGGTGGGAATCGAACCCACGACCTCCAGCATAGCAGACAAGGTCACTAACCACTAGACCAACAGGCCTGCTGACATTTTATGCTAAGGAATTAAAATTTGGTTTATTTATAATCTAAATCACGTTTTTTTTACAACAATCACTATCAAAAGACTACAATATTACGAATAATTTATTATTATTTAAAATATATTATGTATTATAATTATGAACTCAAACAAACACCTAAGTTTTATAAAACAAAGGTAAGACAAAATTGGTAATATTAAGCTACTTGGATATTTGTTTCAATATGTAATTATAAAAATCATGATCTTGATTATGGTATAATTAGAAAATACATTGTGTGTGATTATGTCTAGTTTTAGTAATATTTTTCTTCTTTTCTGTGTAACTTGTTTATTACACACACAGTTGTTAGTTTTAAACCACTTATGTAATAATCTTTGTTATTTTACATGCTATTGTTATTGCAGAATGTGTCCTGCCCTAAAATATGATATCACACCTTTTGTTTACTACATTTTATGCAAATAAAGATTATGAATTTAAATTATCTACAAAAGATACATCAAAATACAGATTATCAAATGTCTCGAATTGGGAATTGAAGACTTTGGGACTTTGAGAATTGGACATTCTGCCCCTGAACGATAATAGTTGAATGAACATTATTTTAGCTTGTGGCACCACATATTTTAGGGCAGGACACATTCTGCCTTAACAATGGTATGCAAATTAATAACAAAGATTATGACATAAGTAGTATAAAACTAACACAAATGTGTAATAAACAAGCTACAGAGAAAAGAAGAAAAATATTATTAAAACTAGACATAATCACAATTTGGATTGAGGATCCACTTTTTGGATCTTGTTTTTAATTTATTTTGTTAATTTATTTTGTAGTAAGTTTAAAAAATTGTTGAAACAATCATCGATTTTGTAGTGTAATAGTTCTGGCCCTATAGATAAACAGGCAGACGATAATCGTTATCGCTCAGCAGTCACTTATACATTCTGTAGCAGCTGCTTGTCGCCCCATTTGTTTCTGCAGCCACTGCGACAGCCAGCCCCTCCATTGCGGCTGCCTGTTGCTCCTCTGCAACAACACGACGTCTCTCAATTTCGTAAGCCCACTGAGGCGTATTTTCAGGAACTGTAATGAATATAAATAATTAATTTTACAATTGACTTCTGTTTTAGTAAAATGGCTGTTGTAAACTAACAAATAGAATATTATACCTACATTGTCTACTCAACCTTCTGACTGGACGCGGCCCAGTGGATGGTAGAGCTTGTCTGGGTCCTAGAAATATTTATTTATGAATTATCATAATCTTCAACTTGGTTTTCATTTGTAACACGTTTTATTCTCAAAGACAAGTCATGTGATTGATCAGAATATATATAATAAACAGAGGTCGGAATTAGGTAGAGTTATTTTAGTACTTGCAACGAAATGTTTAAAATATACTATACTAGCGGCCCGTATGTGCTTCGCTACGTATACAAAAACTGATAAATGAAGAACCGCTTGACCAATTTTGTTTAAACTTCACATAAACCATCTACTAAATAGTTCGAACAAAGCCTAAATATTTGGTTTGGACAAGTGAGCCCGTTCTTGAGTCATAAAATTACAACATAAGGTGGCATTGATTTTTATGATTATTGATTGATTCCCTGAAATACTTACTTGACTCATCTTAAGCGCGTAAATCAACGGAGGGAGTGGGCGTGGTTCTCAGGGACTGACTATCAAGCCATTCTTCTTCCATAGGGTCACTGGTAGAATCGTCTGATGCTGGTATAGAAACAGGACAGGAGGATACCGAGTCTGCAAGCCTAATTTCGTCAGCCAAAGGCTCTGGCGTGTCCTTATCAACAGATGGTATCTGTAAAGTATTTATTTTTTATTACAAACACACAATATCCAATGATTTGACTTACAAACAAACACATAAAAAAATACTTAAATGTGAAAATGATAGCAAAGTTTAATAGTAAGATGAATGAGAAAAGAAAAAGAACTAAGATATAAATAGGTCCCAAATTCTATAGATAATTTTGATTTTGCTTGGGCCTCCGCCAGTAGCAGCTGCAGACCTCCTGGAATCTGCAGCTTTGTTTTTGGTTTTGGCTTTAAGCTCGCATTAGGTACTTCGCAAAACTAAAAACACAATGTTAATGTGATACAACCATTGTTAAGGTGCATTTATGGTAAGTAAGCTATGCTAAAACTTTTAGATTGTTTTTCTTTAACATAGTTATGTTTTTAACAATAAGCATGCGAGGGTCAGTGGGTCGTCCTAAGGGGAGTCTATTTTTATTTAGATGATTTGTGAACTTACCTTTAATTATAAATTCTTTTTTAACTTGGGCTTGAGTTCAACGGCTGAGTGACATGAAAGGTTAATCTTCAATGCAAAACCACAAGCTGAATTAAGACGCCGCGGTGCAACTGTAAGAGGAAAAAAAGTGATATAATTGAGTGGTTATACATTTTATTTTACTGTATTAAATCCATAATTACTTATAGTTGATGTTCAAATTTTTAAGATAAAGTATGTTTTACCTGTCCTCTCCTCTACCAAGAATATAATACTGCTTCTGACTTTCTATTTTGATAAAAATAAAATATCATGTTATATGTCAGTAATTTTACCCCTTCTTATTTCTATTTAGATTAGAGAAATATCACAATATATTTAATTTCTTAACACCACAAACCTCGCTACAGGTGATAATTCTTCCACCAGACGAACCATTTTATGATTTAGAGAGCGATGCATTACTGGTACTTCTTCTTCTTCCTGCCCTTATCCCATTCTATTTGGGGTCGGCGCAACACGTTTTCTTCTTCCATTCTCCCCTATCAGACGTCACAGTATCATTTACTCCTTTTTCTTTCATATCATTCCTTAGACAATCCATCCATCTTTTCTTTGGCCTTCCTCGTCCTCTCCATCCATCAACATTCATACTCATCACTTTCTTAGTCACATGGGTGTCATCCCTCCTCATCACATGTCCATACCAAGATAGACGATTCCCTTTCATTTTTTCTGTAACAGGCGCCACTTTCAAACTTCCCCTTATAAACTCATTCCTTACTTTATCCATTCTTGTCACTCCACACATCCATCTCAACATCCTCATCTCCGCTACATGCAATCGTTTCTCATCCATCTTTTTCACAGCCCAGCATTCCGATCCATACAATACGACAGGTCTAATCACGGATTTGTATATTTTCCCCTTTAACTTGAGGGGCATCCGTGGGTCGCAAGTTGTTCCGGTGACCTGTCGCCATTTCATCCATCCCGAGTTGATCCGGTGTGTTATGTCTCGGTCTACATCGCCGTCTCCTTGGACAAGCGACCCGAGGTACCGATGCATTACTGGTACTTAACCTCCAATAGAAAAGTAGATATTATTTTGAAAGGTGTATTCGATTGTTTAGTTATGGTATAATCATAGAATTTCATTAATAAACTCAACTAACGGCCTGTCCCGGCTTCGCAAGGGTGGTTATTTGTTTAAATAACTTTTCGTTAGTGATAATACAATTTTTGTTCTCACAGCAGTCACAGCAGCTACCCATTATTTCTTAATAGTTTGAATTATCGAAATGTGTGTTCCAACATTTTTACAGCCTTTTACACAATATTTAATCATGATAAATCGTTTTTTTCACAGAAAACTTCTTTGTTGTGACCGTTGTGACAGACACTTTGACATTTAACTTCCCCATTCTTAGCGCGAATTTTACCTGTCAGTTGCATATAAACCACAAAAATATAAAATACTCTATAAAACCAACTATTCTAATGCTCATGAGGTACTCCTCAACTTAGTCGCGTAACAGTCGATAACACCAGACTACAATATCGATAAAATTAGAGGTGTCAAGATTAAGCAACCTATCGCTACAGTTGTACACCAGTTAGACAATACGGGGGCTGTTACGGATTCAAATTCCTGTATCCTGTGTAACATGTAGAATGTTTGTTAAAAAATCATTATCAATTTTCATATATTATCGTAGACCGAATTGTCCGGGAAATATATTGCCCGAATCTGGTATCCCTAAAATCCGCGAAATGTTGTGTCTGGCCTTGAAAAACAGGCTCCGCACTGAGAGATGGAGATAGCTATGCTCTGTTCCTTTTCTTCTTATGTGATTTGTCGATTTGTTTTATTTTTCTTGAGGGAAAGAGAAGGAAGTATCACGAGTTCTATACTTTTTCTCTTTCTACGCACGGTTCTAGTGTTACAAGCCCTCGCTCCCTATATTTTTTATAAGCCGGAGCAATGAAGAAAGGATTCTAAAATGGCAGCTTGTACTTGCGCTGACAGATAGTACAGTCAGCATAAACGATTTCAAGTTAAAATTTTTTCCAAATTAAAAATAATAAAAACAAGACTGGGTCACAATCATTTCACAAACTTAACCTAACAATAAAACAAAATTCAATTACAATAACAAACAGGTAACAACGAAAAAATAACAGAAAACTATAGCAAATATTCGTAAAAAGGATCACTGAGCGCGTCAAGACGCGTCATTACGCTACGCGCGTGAGTGAATATAAAGTTTGATTATTAATTCGAGTCCTCTTCAAGTCAGTATAATGACAAGTGCAACTGTCACTGATACATACAAAATGAAACAAACCAGGAACATTGGAAATGTCATTTTACTGACTCGAATTAATAATCGTATTTTAGACGGCACTAGTGCGCGAGCGAGAGAACACGATAAGCGCCGCCATTATAGAATCCTTTCTTCAATGCTCCAGGTTATAACTTCTTTATTACGTGCATGGGTTTGCCTGCCTTTTTTTTTTGTTTGGTAACATCATCAAATGAGTCCTCCCGCCCACGGTGGGCCGGGAGGGACTGTCAGACTTGTACTGACTAAAATCCACGGTGTTCCTTCAATAGCCCTTTATGTACCAGGGTCACGGTTACCGAGTGAGACAATCCCGCGACCCCGGCAGGCTCCGGCCCTCTTAGGGGGCCCCGTCAGTTTGCTGACAGCTCTTTGAGGCGCGCGTGGAACACAACGCGCCGTCGACCCGGGCATGGTCCATGATCGGACGGCGAGTCACCCATTACTCCTGCCTCTATTTTTTATTGTAATAGTGTGCCTAAGGCTTGTCAAATAAACTTATTTTCTTTCTTTTCTTTCTTTCTTTCTTACTCGCCGCCCGCATGCCCGCGCCTACGGTGGCCGGAGATCGTCTTGCGACGTCCGTTGCCGTGGGCGTCTCCCGCGGCGGCTGGGTCGTGAGGTGGACGCTGTCCTCTCCCTCACGCGTTCCGCCTCCTCCTTTGCTAGCATTACTGCTTCGCAGAAGCCTGCCTTGGCTTTTTCTTTTGCAATGTTTCTTTATGGGATGGCTTTTAAGCTAAGCCTGACCACGCATGTGGTTGGGCTTATTCATAGACATAAAGATGGAGTGCGCCTTTCCTTGGTTCTGATGGTTCTGATATACCCTTCCCCATCTCTTTACTTTTCTGTAACAGAAATGTAGACTAGCTCTTCGATTTTTTTCTTTCTAGTTGAATGGGGTCAATTTTGGGCAGCTATTGCGCAATCCTATTTCAAAAAGTCTATGATGAGGTCAAGGGTTTTTTTTTTCTTGATAAATCATCGAATGAGTCCTCCCCAGGGCAGAACGGGAGGGACTGTCAGATTTGTACTGACTATAGTCCCGCGACCCCGGCAGGCTTTGGGCTTCTAAGTTTAATCAAAATCAGAATTTAGTTTATGCATTAAATTCGAATGGCAAGACCAGAAGATACAATTTGATACAATTTGTGATGGCAGCATTTAACCGGAAATAATCATATTATTTAATGGTTACATACAATATTTTATATTAAGTCATACTGTTTTAAAATTGCTACAGAAAAAATCTTTAAATTAATAGATTTTGAATTTATAGTTTCTAAATTATATACTTTTGAATCAAGTTAAAGTAACAAGTGACTGTTTCTCTACGTATTTGGCAAATTGCCATGAACTTCCGGTTTCAGATAAAGACACACGCGGATCTATCGAGAAAAAAACGCGAATTATCATAAAAATAACTTGAAAAGAAAGACTTATTTAGTAAATTTACATTGTCTGTTTTTAATATGTCCAATAACGGTGCTCCGGACTCTTGGGAAAGTCAAGCTGATGTCATAAGTGAACAAGGTGCAAAAGATTCGGACGATGTGTCTGCAAAATTTTCCACGTTGAACGTTAATGCCACGGAGTTCGTGCCTTCTTTTTGTAAGCCTTCACAGGCATCCGACGATTCCGAATCCCCCACTACTCCACAAAAATCTGAAAGTGGATCAACAAAATCTGTAGGGAGTCCTGTCTTGAACGGTAAGTCAGATGTCTTGTCATATCTATCTGCAGTGAAGCTTTTCGTGTTCGAATTTGTCAGAATTTATTGTTGTAACAAAGCTATCACCTTCACTGTATCAGTACACAAACTGAAAATCAAACGGTTACTAAAGCGGAACATACGTTCGATGACTTTATTTTTTTTCCTGAATCCAGTTCTAACGGGTTATTTCTCGACACGCGGCGCGCGACTTTATATCTTTGTGCTGTACACTCGGTATTTCATAACTTTCTCTTGGTTAAATATCGATATCAAACTGTAGATTCTTCAATATAAGAAGGATAATGGCTAAAGGTGTGTATAATTTCCCCTCAGTCTTAGAATAATGTTACAAATTATTTCTCTGTCATGTATTTGACCATTATTGACTTGGCTAGGAATTAATTAGTAGGTCTTTAAATCTTTGTTTTAAACCCTAAACCCATGTCATTTTGTATGCTTCTAGCATTACATGTAAAATTGATTTTTAATACTATTTTTTTTATTTCTGACTTCACATCATCTGTTCAATATGTTTCATCCTATTTCATAGTTCTAACCTAATAATTGAGGTTTCCTACCTCGGTCTAATCTAACTTAGTGTGGCTCTTTCCAATTTATTCAAGCTTTCTAATTTTTAACTTATATTTGTTTATTTTGAAAATCCCGAATGTTTTTTTTTCACATTTCATAAGAGTACATAAATTTTATTAATCAACTTGTTCCAATCTTAAATTCACTGACAGACTAACAACCTGAACAGCTGGGTCTAGCATAGAAAATTTACGCAAGAGATCCTTTTTAACTGACTTCTGTAATGAAAGTGAGCACTGATGATTAGTTTTTTAAGAAATTCTTTTCTAAAAATCTCAGACAATGAATGCCTCATTCTTGTATTTTTAGATTATATTGATATTCATTTCATTTGTCTTTCTTGTTTACATGGGGTCACCCTATAAAACTGAAAGGAATTCAAATGATTTTCTTTCCACAATACATGCACAACTGACTTACCGAATGGGACTTGTACTTCCCTTTCAATCTATCTGTCCAATTTCATAATTATTGGTTCAGTGATAATTACGAAGTTACTTTGGCATTTTTTTGGATATGAATGGATTGTTTTGATAATCTGTGAGATTGAATTGAATATTTAGAAGATAGCCAGCCCTTATCTTCTAAATATGTATCCATGTAAGAATTCACTCTATAACAATAGGTTGCGGCGATGGCGGTGGAGAAAGTGGTGATGGTGGGGCTGCATCTGCCTCGCCCCGGGTGGAGGAGCCGCCTCCCGTGCCTCCTGCTGCTGGCAGCCCTGCTGTAGCTTCACCAGCCTCTGGAACACCCACCTCCGGAACACCAGTTGATGGCACCTCTGCTGCTGGCACACCTGACGGTGCTTCTGCACCTTCAGCTCCCACTGCCACACTACCTGTACCAACTGATGTCTCCCCTACTGCTGACAGCTGGGAAGCAGAAGCAGACGATGCCCTTCTTACCCCTGAAGATAACAACGAACCTGAGGATGAAGAAATTGAACAACAGGTCAGTTGCTGGCAGTTACTGAAACTAATACTGCTAAAAATTTGTTTGGTTGCTTGAATTTATTCACTTTACTGTCATTGAATATATTTTTAATATCACATACCTACCTAATGCTTGGAAAACTAAATTTTGGTAACAAGCTATTAATCACATTTTACCAAAATGAACTAACACTAAGGTGAAGTTTAGGCACGATTAAGGAAATAGCGAAGATGGGAAGGAAAGTAGTGGAGGAAGGCTTTTGCCCCTTGAGTTGAACAGAGTAGGAAAAGTAATTTTGCTTTGCGGAAATCCTTTTTTTGCATTTAGATCCACATAGGCACATTTCTTATCACAATTTTGACGATCTAATGTTGAGAATACGACAGTGCGATTTTTTACTTGCCCATAATGCTTGGGTGTGCTATGCTAGATTTTCAACACTTAGATACATAAAACCATGGGTCGGTAAAGTCGAGTAAAAAAGCGCCTGTTTGACGTGGGTAATTATGGTGATTAATTATCATTTTGATGAATCATCAATGCTTGTTTGATTAACTTTTCTAGATATTTACAGTCACATGCACAAAGTCATATTAGTCAGTTTCACAAGGTTTGGCCCACTGCTGATAATACATGTTCCTTCCCGTGCCATAAAATTATCCTTACATGAAATTAAGTGTAACAAATGCTGTTTGACGAGACATAGAAGAAATTGGTAATTTTTTAATTCATACATTTTGTATGACAAAATATTGCGCCGTCCTGGTTTTTCCTTACCTTCTAATGACTCGCATGTGACCATCAAAGAAATGTGCCAAAACTGTTAACAATTTGTTATAGTTACATTGTTACATCATTATAGTTGACATTTTACTTTTGTGTGCTCTGATACAGGTGCTCATTCATTTCAGTTATTAACATCATACCAAGACTTTGTAAACACCTTTTATTTTAAAAAGAATAATCAAGCTAAACATTGTGTGTTCAGGTTATAACGACGATAAAATAAAATACATTAAATTATTTCATCCACCTACTATGTTTTAATAATTGAAATGTTATTGTTCTTCAGGAGGATGGTGAGGCAACAAAGAAAATCCCCAAAAAAAAGCCACCACGAGTGGAAGACACTTGTAGCAAAAAAGAACATGTAAATGTTGTATTCATAGGACATGTAGGTAAGTGAAGTAATGTTCCAGTGCTTGAAAACTTGATATTTATGATAAGGGTCATGCAAATATTAACATATTCTTAAAACAGACGCTGGAAAGTCTACAATTGGAGGTCAAATTATGTCTCTAACTGGAATGGTGGACAAGAGAACACTGGAAAAGTATGAGAGAGAAGCACGTGAGAAATCTAGGGAGTCCTGGTACTTATCATGGGCACTCGACACTAATCAAGAAGGTATTTAATCTAGTTATTTATAAATTCGTTTAGTTCTTGCCAGTTAATATATTCTATAATAGAAAATAATTTATTTTTATTTCTTATTCAGAACGTGACAAGGGTAAGACTGTTGAAGTGGGTAGAGCATACTTTGAGACTGACAAAAAGCATTTTACAATCCTTGACGCTCCTGGCCATAAGAGTTTCGTGCCGAACATGATCGGAGGCGCCGCTCAGGCTGATCTCGCCGTCCTGGTATGTATATAAAAAAAAATAAAAGCAAAAAGATTAAGCATTCATCCATTCATGCTTTTCTCATGAAATAAACTAATTAGAGAGTTGTAAGTGGATATGAATGTTTGTGGGAGATAAAAAACAGTGGAGTTTTTTTTTCTTGAGTTTAGCAAGAACAGGCTGATTCACCAGTTGGTGACATGCTTGTACCAATGATCGTTATGCAAATGACCAACAAAACATGCAGTTTTTATGAATGATGCATGTTGCTAACTTAGCCTTTCTGTGTGTATATTTAATTTTATGCAAAATTCCAAGTAGGTAGTTTCTTTTATATAAGAACTGGTAAAAGGTCACAACTGATCAGGAGGACAGCAATTGGGTGCTTTACACTATATTCATTCAACACAATTATAACAATATTAAATCTGGTGAAATGAAAGATTGTAAATTACTGAAATATTTCCATCAGGTAATCTCTGCGCGTAAAGGAGAATTCGAAACCGGCTTTGATAGAGGAGGCCAAACCCGGGAGCACGCCATGTTAGCAAAAACTGCAGGTGTTAAGCATTTAGTGGCCCTTGTGAACAAGATGGATGACCCCACTGTTAACTGGGATGAAAAAAGGTACCATAAATTTATTTCTTACCATCATTGAGCTTTAAACAAGTTAAAGGCCAATTTATAAAAAAAAAATAGAAATTCAATGTTGTGGGGATGCCATTTAGAGCCAGTCGGCATCAGTGGTGCTCAGTAGAGCTCGGGTGGGATGCCATTTAGAGCCAGTCGGCATCAGTGGTGCTCAGTAGAGCTCGGGTGGGGATGCCATTTAGAGCCAGTCGGCATCAGTGGTGCTCAGTAGAGCTCGGGCGTCTAAGAGCTGCCTCGGTAGTCGTAAGCATACCTAAAGCCGTCGAAGCTATTCAAAGCTTCGGCAACACAGCATAATTCAGGTGGAAGACAGTGGCAGAGCCGTCACAACGAGAGCCGAACAGTTGTGCGTGTGTATTTATATTGGTGGATTGGAACTTAAGTTCTCATTGTTTGTTCTGAAGAAGAAGAAAAACTTGGAGCTTTAGGCATTAAAAATGGCGAAGTGCGTTATTTGAGTAGGCACTGTTCTTGCTTCTAGCCAAATTTCATGATCATAGGTCATCGGGATGTATAATATAGGTTTTCAACTTTTCATTACACTGCGAGCGTTAAAATATGCGGCAAAACAAAGCATAAACGACCGTATCTTTTGATTGCGTTGACTTAAACCTTTGATTATTTTAAGGGTTCCGTACGTCCGAATACAAAAACGGAACCCTTATAGGATCACTCGTGTGTCCGTCTGTCTGTCGCTTACAGTCAATCATCTGCGAATCTACTAGACCGATTATGTTGAAATTTGGCAGCACAGAGGTGTGACGTGAATAGATGAAATCTGTATATGGGAGGAAGGGGAAAATTAAAATAATAATAATTGTAAACTGCATCGTGTGACATATCAAATGAAAGGTCTTGTTGAGAAGACCTTAAATGTATTTTTTTGTAATTTTAAAATAAATAGTTTCCAAGTTATTCAAGAAAATAGACGAAAATTGACCATTCCCCCCACCCTTATCTCCGAAACTACTGAACCTAAAATTTTGAAAAAAATACAGAAATTACTTTTCTACTTATAAATTATAGGAAAACATAAGAAGTATATTAAAATAACGTGGTAAATCACTCAATATTGTGCGTACCAATCTTCAATTATTCGTAAATTTCAATTCATCTATTATTTGCGGTTAAAATATAGGTAGGCAAAAAATAAATCGTACGGAACCCTCTTCACGCGAGTCCAACTTGCACTTGACCGGTTTTTTTAAAAAGACTTGAGTTTTGTTAAATGGAAAACTGAATCTAAAATTTATTCATTTTAATTTATTATTATCATAATTATTGTAACTGAATTTGCCGGTCATGTCTAATCAGTCAAATCACACCGAGCCGACATACGTCACCCTGACTTGTTTCTGGTAGCTCATCTAGGGATGTACCACGATGCGTAGGGTTGGGATTCCAGTTGCCGACTTTTATACAATTTGACATTTCCTTGTAAGATTTATAAAAATTTAATAACCAGACCAGAGATAACAATTCAGTCTCAGTTAATAATTTGCTCTCTACAACAGTTTTTTTTTGCGTGGTAAAATCATCAAATGATTCCTCCCGTCCAGGGTGGGGCGGGAGTTACTGTCAGACTTGTACTGACTAAAATCCACGGTGATCCTTCAATAGCCCTTTACGTACCAGGGTCACGGTTACCAGGTGAGACAGTCCCGCGACCCCGGCAGGCTTTGGCCGTGGATCTGTCGTCTCCCTCACGCGTCCCGCCTCCTCCTCTGCTAGCAAGACTGCTTCGCTGAAGGAGGCGACCGCTTCCCATTCCGTCTCGCCCCGCAGCATGGCCTCGACCAGTGCCGGGCGCGAGAGGTCGCCGCCTATCGCCTCCGTGAGGACACGGCGGTGCTCTGCCCAAGCGGGGCAGTCCTGCACCGTATGCTCCACCGTGTCCTCCGGGCGATCCTCGCAGTGGTGACACCCAGGCGTTTCTTCCTTTCCGATGCGACACAGGAACCTCCCGCCCGACACATCCGTGCCCGGTGAGAACCTGCGTCAAGCGGAAGGTGAGGACGCCGTGACGCCTCTCCAGCCACTCCTCAAAGAGGGTCTTACCGCCGCGATTGCGGCGTACCCGAACCTAGGTTGCGACAGTCGTTCCCTCCATACTGCCCTGAGATCGCGCCGGAGCTCTTCCCGCCGCGCTTCGACTTGTCGAGGCAGCAGGGACTCGCCTCGGCGCTGCGCCTCCATGCGCCACTTATAGACGCGCTGGAGGGCAGTCGCCTCCAGATCCCAGGGCAGCAATCTCTAGAACAGCCTTCAGTAGTGACAATGACAACTGCTGACCCTGTAACATGTGGCAAACCGTTTTAAAGAAGAAGGGTCGTCTGTGACCCAGCCCCGGCGCAAGTGAAATTTATCTCAGTTTTTTCGTAATTTTATGTAGATCAAAATTAAATAACAGATTTTCTTTTTTTCAATTTCAGTGGCTAACTTAGTTAAATTGCTTAAATAAGCATTAGGAAAAATGTTAAAGTTACTAGCTGTTCCTCGCGGTGTCTCCCGCTGCTCGGCTCCTATTGACCGTAGCGTGATTTTATATAACTTGGCCCGGTATCCACCAAAGTGGAGAGGAGAGGAGATGTGTTTGAATTACCAATCAGGGGGACCAATCAGGGGGCCAATTCTCGGTTTTAGAGATGGTGTCGAACTCGACAAAAATATCTAATGACGTCATTTTTTCGTCAAATTTTAAAAGTTGCTATTCTGGGGATGTCGAATGCGACATTTGTCGAAGGCTAACGTTAGAATTCATGTCGAGTGCTTCTGAGCAGTAGAGATGTCATGTCGATTGTAGAGATACGTCATTTCTAAGTGAATTCGTTGAGTTTTGGCTTGTACGCTGTGTTTTCTTTAGTTTTTAAATAAAATACGGCTTGGCATCCCATACTTACCGGTAATTCGATTTAGGTATACTCTTTGTTTTGTGCATTGTGTTTTCTTGAAACGACGACCTTCGCGCAATTATCAGACTATGTAATTTGTGTACCCACGATTGGACTTGACACCACTGAAAGATGGACGAGTACTGGGGTATTTTATCCCCTCCATGTTAAAATAAAAAATATGAAATGTAAAACAGCACAGCCCACTATTGATGTAAACACAGAGTAAATGTAAACATAACAAAAGTTTTGAAGGAACCGCAAAAAGGCGCAAATTCTGACACTGACAGGCAGTCAACTGTCAAACTGATTATTTTTACACTAAACGTTTCGTTTTATACTTAAATAGTTAGGTTTAGTCAGCGTTATAAAACAAAATTATTCATTCACTCATAGCTACCTAAAACGGAACGTGCGATTCTTCATAATGGTAACATAATCTTCACTCGACTCGACATTTTCGTGACATTTATTTCTATTTTGGCTGAGAATACGGAATTCTGCTCAATTCGACATTTTTTGGTAGAGATAGAGATATTTTTGATAGACATAGAGATAGACTTACAATCTCGAACTCGAGATAAATGGCGAAAATCGAGAATTGGCCCCCAGATTTCCACCGAAACTAAGCAGAGAGGTTATGTGGATTTCTGATTGGTTATTCAAACACATCTCCTCTCCACTGTGGTGGATACCGGGAAAATGGACTCATCATCATATCAGCCCGGGATCTTTGACCATTCGGTCTAAACCTTGCTCCATCTGCCATCTCTGCGTCTAGCCAGATGCGCTTCCCAACTCCACTTGAGGCGTATCGCCCCATCCCCGACGTCATAGACTTTCGTCCGACGACGGACTTCGGTGTTACGCACTCTATCTAAAACTAACACTATCGAAAAAGCGTATGTGTGTGTCCACACTGGAAGCCTAGAGCGACGGCGGCGGTGGGCGCGGCGGCGGGCGCGATCTGTGTCCACACTGTCAATCAAGGGTTTGTTTAGTAGCGGCGAATTCAGGTGTTGCAAACCGGTGGTACAAAGTAGTTTCTATAAATCTTTTTTAAAGAAATTAATTTTAAAATGTTTTATAGGTTTAGGATTGCATACAAGTAAATTATCAATCATTCTACATTTTTTTTTCTACTCAAGTATGGTAAAAATAATTTAAATATGTACAAAAACATCCAACGGTAGTACTTTAGTGCATGTTCTGGTAACTAGATGGCACTACTAAGAGACCGAAAAGGTTTGATACACCTGCCACTCGCCCGTTGTATCGGTTGTTGCCTAGCAACGCCTAGGCCCGCAAAATCGCTTGTAGCCATCGCGCTAGGCCCGCGCCTTATACACTTCAATGTGGCCACGAGCGGCGATTTCATACATTCAATATTTCCGCGCCCGCCGCCGCCACCGCGCTAGGCTCGCAGTGTGTTTGAGCACTATGGAAAATACCTGACACCACGCATCGTCTAACGTCGTTTCAGTTCGGGAGACTTCGGCAATCGTAAAGGTACGGTCAGACGTGCTCATTACTAGCACGAAAGCATGCTAGATGCGGGAGAGGGAGAGGAAGAGGGAGGAGGAGGAGGAGAACGTTTCTTGACGTTTCACTTGATTGACGTGGCTGACCATAGCCTAATTAGTACAGTAATAAATATAATAAATAAATAATTATAATTGCATAAGTTGATAAAAAATGCTATGCAATAGCTTTACCGCGGCAGTCCCCGAGTGCCACTTACTTTTTTTTTTAGCAATGGTAGTTGAAACTATACCAAATATGTAATAAAATCTTTTCGTACCTATCTCTTTATATACAAACAGCTGTGTTTTAAATAAAATCTTTTTGCATTTGTTTTTTTTAAACGTTGAAACGTCAAAATAGTGGCCGGCAATGTTTTGCCGGCCTGTTAGAGCGGCCAGCAAAACTTTGCCGGCCGCTCCTTGAAACAGAACGGCAAGGTCGACTTTGCTCAAACAAGGTTGTCAAAACAATGACCACATTACATGCATTTTTGAGTAAAAGTTCTTATTTTCAAATTCCAGATATAATGAGTGTCGAGACAAGATCATGCCCTACCTGAAAAAGTTAGGCTTCAACCCAGCAAAGGATTTATCATTCCTTCCTGTGTCTGGCCAAACTGGACAAGGGTTACTTCAAAGAGTAAGTTTATACCAATTTAAATGAACCCATTACTGTTTCTTATACAGGATTTCCCGTAAATAATAGATCAAACGTAACCAGTGAGTAGCTTACCTGATTTCCGACAACTAATTTGAACAATAACAAAAAACCGTTACGATAACCGAGATATATTTTTTTAACAATTTCTATTTTCACAACCCTAATTCAGTGTTCTTACGCCTGATTCATTCAATGAGCATTGTATTGTATATATAAAAACAAGTTTTTTTTTTATATAATTAACGCACGCTCAAACCTATCTTTGTTGCCATTATTTCGCGGACATTGGTGTGGGTTACACGTTTACTTAGTTTATTAATTCTATTCTGTTATATTTATAATGCAATGTGTAACTGTTTTATGTCCCAATAATAAAGAAAAATAAAAATAATAAAAGTCTGAAATACTACGGTATTTTTTTAGAAGAAAGTTAGACTTTATTTAAAAAAATATTTTTCGATAATTTTGCGCCTGTCTAAATAGGTATTCATATCAATAAGGGTGCTCCCACATTTATCGACGCGGAATCGGCTTAAGCCGAGTGCGTATCACCACACTACTCGGCTTACCGCCGCGCCGATCAGCTGCCACGACGGATGTTCGCATGCTATCGGCAGTCGATTACACAGAACAGCCGTCGCGACGGCTGTTTGTTTATTTAGGGTGCTCCCACATTTATCGACGCGGAATCGGCTTAAGCCGGTCAATAAAACCTTTATGTCAACGTAATAAGGGTGGTACTAATGCCATTCGCATCGGCTCGGCTCGGACGACGCGATCCGACTAATCCGCGATCCGATTAATCCGCGATCCGATTTAAAACTTCATGGAACACAGAGTTCCATTGGCGGACTTAACCTTTTGACCGCCACGTCAAAAAAACTACGACGTGCCCTCAGCGCCAAGCTAAGAATTCATACTTAAATACCTACAAAACAGTAGTGAGTTCGGAATGATATCGATAAAACTGACTATTCATTTTTAAACGACATGTTCTTTTTTAAATAAACGGTAAAGTACCGTAAATATAATATGCAGGAGTTTTATTTTATCCCACTGTGTCCTTCTATAATAATTTGTGTCAAAATTTCGCCATCCTTTATCATTTAAATCCACAATTAAAACCAACAGTCGATATAATCAATACAATACGATCACAGCACTATATTCATTCATGAAGTACTTTTTTGTCATCCTATGATGACTGTGGCGTAGCTGGCACCGATTTTTTAAACTTGCTCGCCTCCAGACTAGAGGTGTGCAACCGTTATGATGTATTAATAATATCGATTTTTATGGTTTCGTATTTATAATCACGACGGATCGGAGTAGTAGTATACGTTTGAGGTGAGAGGTTGTTTGTTTGTAGTTTATGTGGGCAAACCTTTATCTTCACAACGGTTTGTCCGATTTATTATGCGGTTTTCTGTAAAATGTTTGTAGTATAATAGCAGTGGGTTTTGGATAAGTAATAATATAGTAATGACTCAATAAAAACAGTGCAAAACAAAAAAGGTAAATTACATTTTGAGAAAAATCTCGCTTATTAGCCTTTTTAGGCTAGATAGTAATAAAATAAAAAAATCGAAAAAAAAATTGCTATTCATATTTTTTTTATTCCACATATCATATAACATTATAGCAGTTTAAGAAAAGAGGAAACGAAGGGGATAGAAATTAAAATAAACGAAAAAATTAATAGATTTAAAAAATCTAAAAACCCACGTTTTTAAATGTCCTAAAAATAAGAAAATAACCCTACGGGGCTGAGAGAGGGGCCACTCAAAACGTGGGGGCGTATATTATTTAGGGGATTATTTATGGGATATATTTACATGACGTGATAGATCGTGGGGGTAACTTGCAAAGTTACGCCCCCACGTTTTGAGTGGCCCCTCTCTCAGCCCCGTAGGGTTATTTTCTTATTTTTAGGACATTTAAAAACGTGGGTTTTTAGATTTTTTAAATCTATTAATTATTTTATTATTTTTATCATTGTTTATCGGGTTTGAAGCTACACTAAAATTTCAGCCTGTTAGCTTATCGGGAAGTGCCTCAAAGCCAGTCCGCCATCTTGGACGTCCGCCATATTGGATTTAAGTCACATGACTATTTTTTTCGTATTCCTGACAGCAAACCCTTTCATTTGATACCCATATCATGGAGGTGGATTTCAAACAGCCAGTCTACCATCTTGGACGTCCGCCATATTGGATTTAAGTCACGTGACTATTTTTTTCGTATTCCTGACAGCAAACCCATTCATTTGATACCCATATCATGGGGGTGGGTTTCAAACAGCTAGTCCGCCATCTTGGGGAGGCCGCCATATTGGATTTGTTATGACGTTTCTTAGCTAGTCATGTATTGTCATCAGAACTCAAAGCGTGTACAAAATTTCAGCCTGCTAGCTTATCGGGAAGTGCCTCAAAATTGAGTTGCAAAAGTCCAACCGGAACGACAAACAAACAAGAAATGTGAGTGTATAAAAACGTGGGAATTAGTCTTTTAATTAAGTTTGTAGGTAGAACATAACATTTGTAATACGATACAATTAGTCACTTGTAGTATAAAATATATATAAAATAATAATAAAAATATAACGCAGGTGTGCAATTTAAAAAAATGAAACTTTCCTAAAAGTCTAATACAACTTTTTAAAAATTATTATTTGTTTATAAAAATTGTAATTTCACTTTAAATCATAGCTCCATTTGGCACATTATTCATTAATATTTGGTATATGTGTAAACATTCATAAATCTCACTAAGAATGAAATAAACAAAGACATGATTTACGTAACATCTTTTTATAGTATTTTAAGTTTGTATGTACGTGAGTTAAATTTACTTCAAAATCTTTTTCAAATCCGCACTTTCTTCCATGATGTAAGTGACTCCTTGACTCGACTCCTTGTAATATATTTATTAAATCCTCAGTAGGTACTCGTATTATTTTCATTCATCGTTATCATTAAAATTTAATAATAAAGGTGCACCTCTATTTAAATACTTTCCGCGTATGACGTCAGGGGATTGTCACGTATAGACGACAGTGGCGTTCCAGGCACAGACAATTTGACAGCGTGATGGGGATGGGCATTATGGTCATTCTGATTTATCGATTATCAACTGACACCGACATTTGATGAGTAGATAAATGGCTCGGTATTAAAAACTTTCATGATTTCTCAATTATAAAACTTCAATATCAAAGTTTGTATTTCAATTTTGTAGAATAACCTAAAGAAATTAACTGTAACGTAGGTTACCGGTGAGGTCGATATTCTTGTTACATTACCTGTTAGCTACATCACTACTTGTCATCCTATCGTGACAGTGGCGTGGAGGGAACTATGTTTTTCGAACTTTAGAATTGGTTTAAGTTTTTGTCATCTTATGTAAATATAGATGAAATATAAAGAAAGGAGGTTTATTAATATAAATAAGAATGAGTCAAGGAACATAATTAGCAAAAGAAACAAAAAAATAAATGTTGTTTAATAAGATTTATTTGTGTTTAAAAGTCTGTCATGTAGTCGTGACAGTGGCGTGCTGGGCACTTTTTGGCTTGTCATCTATACATGACTGTGGCGGTCAAAAGGTTAATGCCTGAGGCATTCTCTACCAGTCAACCAAGGGCAGTAGAGAAATAACATGGCAGGTGCATAAAAAGTAAATTTAAATTTAAGGATAAATATAATTTAAATAAACATAGGTACATATATATTTACTATGACAAATACTTAAATATACATATATATAAATAAAAGAATGGAGATTGAGACGACTCTGCTATTGGTGTAGAAAATGATGACGCAACTTCCGCTTAAATGCATATTGACTGGTGGCCGTCCTGATAACAAGAGGAAACGCATTCCAAAGAAGAATGGACTGAATGTGAAAGGAAGAATAAATAAAATCAGAACTGTGAGAAGGACAAAGTAAGAGAAGATTGTTAGACGAACGCAGATTCTTAGCGTGTGAAGTACATAGATATTCAAAGTGAGGGATAAGATAAGAAGGAGGCGTCGGAGAGTTGAGTAGGGAGAAAAGAGTGGTCAAGCCACGCAAATTACGTCGTTGTCTAATGGGCATCCAATTAAGCTCCGATACTGCCGAACTGATTTCATAAAAGAAAATCTCAAAAACTTGTCCGAAAAACGGTCTTTATAAAACACTGTGCTGTGCCACCATCGCGATTGGTACTCGGCCGTCTTCGGCGCCGATCGGCCGTCTCCGATGCCGTTCGGCCGTCTCCGGCTCCGTTCGGCCGTCTTCGGCGCTGTTCGGCAGTAGTCGGAAACGTTCAGCTAGATTCAGCGCCGTACGGACACGTACGGATGCGATCAGCTAACCGACAAACGACTCGTTCCGCCGTCGGCCGACGTCGCGTCGCGTCGTCTTAGCCGAGCCGATGCGAATGGTGTTAGTAACACCCTTATTACGTTGACATAAAGGATTTTTTGACCGGCTTAAGCCAATTCCGCGTCGATAGATGTGGGAGCACCCTAACTGTAACGAAATGGGCTAGACTATGTTTTATACCAATTTGCAAACATTTTAGCATTTTATTGTACAAGTTTTTAAAATAATGGTACGCTTCGGTGTCAAGCAATTTTTTTACAGGAGAATTTTTTCAAATGTGGTCTTCGTAAAAAAAACTTTTTTGAACATTTTTTTCTAAGGCAATGATACTTTAAAATCCGCTATCCCTTAAAATTAGTACTTAAGCTATTCAGAAATATTTGACAAAAATTATACCTAAAAAAAGTCCAACCGGAACGACAAACAAACAAACAAGAAAAGTGAATATATAAAAACGTGGGAAAATACATTCATTTGTAGCGATAGCAATAAGAAAACTGAACATTATGATTCTGCAACCATTCACCGACTACCGGTTCATCATTGGACGTTTCGCCGACAGGACGATACATTTATGACCGTTTCACCGATAGACTCTTTCACCTTTGGACTTTTCGCCGATAGGACGATTCATTTATGTCCGGTTCATCGATAGAACTTTTCACCTAGGGACTTTTCGCCGACAGGACTTTCTTCTGTGTTTATCAGTCTATCTATGTATGTATGTATTTTTGTTTCTATGTGGCGTTCTAGAGACCAAATGCGTAGGCCGGTT
The DNA here is from genome assembly GCA_950005045.1 of Agrotis exclamationis. NCBI lineage: Eukaryota > Metazoa > Arthropoda > Insecta > Lepidoptera > Noctuidae > Agrotis > Agrotis exclamationis. The sequence goes on from OX465419.1 coordinate 12,569,675, forward strand.
TTGATGATTCTTACGTCAATCGATTCGTCTTAACCTTGCGAGTGTCACTAAAGACACGACAGTAATCAAAATTCACCACAGCGACAACCAGACGCCATATTGTCAAAATGAAAAAGAAATCGATGAAGTAGGTACTATTAAAATTCTATGCCTATCGATAATATAGTATCAATAGTATGTACAGTCACGAGCAATAACATGTATACACTTAACAAAATTCAAACGGAATTTACTCGTGAAATACTGGTTTCCATTTTGAAATAAGACCTATTTCGTAATAGTATGGCTTCCAAAATAGAAGTCTAATGAAAAGGCAAAAGTTTAATCAATATGATAGCAGAACATCGCTTTTGAATACTGCTTAGTGTATACATAATATTGCTCGTGACTGTACTTAGTAATCGATGACGAAACCAAAAATATATAGGGTGATGATAAAAACTAAATTCCTTGAGGAAAAAGACAATGCCAGTTGCTCTTAGAGCTATGACCCACCAAATAAAAGTTGGTTTCCAACCATGCCAAATGTAGCATTCTATTTGTGCTTTATAAGTGATAACTAAAATCATGTTTAAATGTCTTTAAAAGATGCGGTTTCTGTTTAATTGGATAAAATATCACATATAGGTTAGATACCTATGTCGAGCACACGTTAACGTCACATCCCTATTTTCTAGCCACAAAGCACACACAACACAATACTAACACTGTTGATGGATTACAGATGTTGGTGGAAGCTGTAAGATAATTCAAACATATTTATAATTAGTATTATACAAACACAATAGCCCCTCAAAGATCAACATGACTTGTCTGTCTATTATGCCAGTTGTGACATTTTGGCACAAGGATATAATACACAAACAATATACGAACTGGACTGAGCACTCATGCCGTAAAACGTGCCGGCAGAGATAGCTCCAATGGAGGCTGTTGTCTCTTTCTAACAGGGTAACCAAAATACATAATATTACGGTTTTTAAATATTTCTTTAAAAAAAAACATTTAAAAACATAAAAACAGCAGTCCGCAGGTGTGGGAACAGAGTCCAAACTACTGGTGGTTAGGGCTTACAGAAACAGGAACCTCCTCACAATGCGGGCCGTATTTAGGAGCACTGACTTCTAAATCAGGCCCTTGATCCAACTACCTAGGGAGAGCCTCGAAAGGTGTTCGTCGAGGCCCTTTGCCATCAGGCCATTGGCAGTAACGACAATCGGCACAATGATAGCCGAGCTCACATTCCCATTTCGACAACCGCGCGTGTTAAGTTGAGATATTTTATTTATTTATATTTCTCAGCTTTCACAAGGTTCTCGTCATGCGAGATGGTAACGTCGATTTATCATTACGCGGCGCGCCGATCTGTCTACCACAACATTATCAGGCTAATTGGCGACAATAGTCCTCTCTGTAATGATAAAGGCAGATCCCAATACAGCGTGACATGATCTTGTTCGAGAACTGGGTCGGGCACATACTTATTATGCGGTATCTCAGAATCCATAAGTATGTATTTCAAAGCAAGTTGCTGGTGGATAATTCTGGCTACTAGATTATGCCTGTGTAACTACTCGCCGTTGGCAAGAAGAGGCCTTATCATGAATTTCCAGTTATTTTGACGTAAAGTAAACTGGATCTTTGACCGCACAAACGTCTCGATCCGTAAACAACTAAAAATAGAGGAAGCGCAACCACTCTCTTCAACCTGCCTGCAACGTGTCATGAAATACTTTGGTCACATTGCCCGAAGAGGTACCAACAACATGGAGCGGCTAATGGTCACCGCAAAGATAGAAGGCAAAATACCTAGCGGTCGAAGCCCAAAACTGTGGTCTGATCAAATCTCGGCAGAACTCGACATGCCTGCATGCGACACATCAGCACTGCACTCCATCAGGCCACTGACCGCACTAGATTGAGAATAGTTATTTGTGCAACAAGAGAGCAAAGTCGTTTTTTGCTGCGAGTGCTGATTTTGAATCCTGAGCAAGCGAAGGATTCAACGATTGAATCACGAGCGTAGCGAGTGATTCTAAAGTTGAATCCTGAGTGTGGCGAGGGATTCAAAGGCACGAGATCCAAAAAACTTTGCTCTCGTGTAACACACATAACTTTTCACTTCAGCAGCGAGAACACTTTAGGAGATAAAAGAATAAACAGGAATAGATTGAAATAACTATTAACTTATTCAACTCTTTACGCCAGCCACGAAATTTTATTCCCGCTCTTTTATTTAAATTAAGGCGTGTTCGGAAATTATGGCACCCATGATATTTTATTATTCAAAATATTTACGTAACATTATTGAAACTAGAAATAAATATTTACAGGTTAAATATCAGTTTTATTTGCAGTAAATACTTATTTTCGTTCAAATACTACGTATACATATAAGTAAAAAAAATCAATAAATTACACTAAGACATAATTATCTTTTTACAAAATTTCTTTAGTTAGTACAAACCGAGCGTGTTTGTCTTTGAGGTAGAATTCAAAATTGGAATTTCGAAAGGGCTGGTCTTTGTCCCTCTCTCTTTCTAATAGCGCGAAAGAGATGGAGTGTAAATTTTATGTTTCGAATTGTATGATGCGTCGCCGTATGAGCCGCGAATATCTTATTCAGCCTTGTATTACAAGGCTGAATAAGATATTCGCGGCTTTCTGAAAACAAAAATTAAAAAGTTACTTTGTCTCACTCAGTGAGCAAAATCGCATTTTGCTCACTGATTTCAGGCAGCAAAACCTACATGTTTGAGCTACTGAAGTGAAAAAATAGTTAATAAATTGAAACGAAGTTACGAATCTCAGTAGTAAGAGAACGATTGACAAGAGATATGGTACCTATTCTGACTCAATAAAAATAGAGGAGAGATGAAGTTGAAACGTATTATTTATATGAAGTTTCTAAAAACAACTAAAATAATGCCGCCACATCGCACCCATCACTATACGTCAGATTTCAGTAATACTAGAGTGATTATGTAATTACTACTAAAACATCATAGTATTTTATAATTTTTCAAATTATACAATTGTCTGCCGACAAACTGTACTGCAGGCAGAGCTTAAGTGTTAATTTTTATGTATGTTTGCCCAAATAAAAAAATAAAAAACAGAATATTGAAAAATAAACCTGAAAGCAATTTTAAAGCCGAAAAAGTAAATAAAGTTAGCAAGTAAGAGGTATATTTTACTGTTTCTATCCATACTACTTTCTGGCAATAGGAAGAAAGGGACAAGCGCCATCCAAGTTGATAAATGATATTTATTCAGTAAATTGGTTTTGGCAAACTCTTTTACACGTCAAAAGACACTATTTTACACTAGATGAGGCCGGTGTTTCGTACCTGACTACTCTGAGAAGAAACATCCGAAACAAACTCAGAGGTCACAGTCTCTTTTAAAGTCCAGACAATTTTGTATTGATCAAATTATATGAGAACCATGCAGGTGTCTGAGGTGGTCTTTTGAAGAAAGAACCACACAGATTTGAGTGGACCTGTCCAGTCAGTGCAAGCATGTGTCAGTTACCGTGTAGCTCAACTCATAACACAAGGAGCTCAACGATCTTCTCTTTCGTCACGCTAATTATAGCAAACCAAAAAAATAAGCTAAGTAGTGGCGATTACGGTTCATTTTTGTGTAATAGGTAACTTGAAGTGCTCAGTCCAGATTTTATGATAAGGCTATGTTTTGATTAGGTATTTCCGCGTCAATGACGTTTCGTTTTAACTAACCATTCACGCTCAAATGCGAAATATTTTTAAGAGAGTATATTCATAATGTGATTTATATTAAAAAACATTATTTTCATTTAACACACTTAATGGAAATAATGTTTTATCAAAACTGAATATTACATACCTATTTAAATCCGTACAAAGGTGTCATTTTCTCAGCGTGTAGGTATGCTTATTGAGTAACGCATATGGCCGCGATGAAAACAGGAAATGATTTTTGGGTTTTAGAAATCCTTTTATCACTAACTTTTTAAACGCATCTTTTGCAGAATAACAATTTAGTAATCAGGCGTCTTATTTTCATTTAATGTTTTTCATTAATTTATATTTCCTGTAAATTGGGCTGAAAGGTGGGGCAGGATCTGGCATTGTCATTTATGTTGCTAATGTAATTTAACAAATGCATAAAATACACCTATCTACCTAACAGTGCCTCCTAAACTCGCAAGACGCAACCCTATTGAGCGCGGAGAGCATTGACCTTCATGTGACGTTAGTGTCAGATAAACCAAAATAAACTCTCGCGCATAGCCAATTCAGTACATTTTTGCTTGCGCACAGGAAGTTTAGGCTATTATAAAAGTACGTGGGCGATGCGGCTGCCAGTTAAAATGTACTTTATACTCTCGTGCATAGATTTTACATTTGTTTGATTGTTTTTGGGAAGTGACATTTCTGTAGTACTACTATTCAGTATTCTGTGCTACGTTTGATCCGTTATATACGGGACACCCTGTACATTACATTTTTTGTTACGAAAATGCTTCTTTTAGTTTAGAATTTTCAATTAAAAACTAATCTAGTTTTTATTCCAATCAGGTAAGTGAAGACATCTGTCCATGGTATCGTGGGCCGTCTTTCATACAACTGATTGATGAACTTCCTTCGCTTAACCGCAAGATGGATGGACCATTCATCATGCCGGTCGTCGACAAATACAAAGACATGGGCACTGTACTCATGGGGAAAGTAGAAGCAGGTGTTACTCGGAAGGGCGCTGCCCTATTCCTTATGCCTAATAGGGTAAGAAACTTCCAGATTTCATTTCGTTCCATTTGACATCGAATACCAATTACCCAAAAATGTTTTTGATTTGTTAAAAAATAATTGTGAAAACATGTGTTACAAATCAGTGAAACTACAGCAATATGGCATAGAATTTACATTGTATATTCTGAATGCAGGTACAAGTTACTGTAGACCAGTTATGGTCTGACGACATCGAAGTTACGTCGATTGGTCCTGGTGAAAACGTGAAAGTCAAGCTCAAAGGAATTGAGGAAGAAGATGTTTCACCTGGCTTCGTTCTTTGTGACACTGCTGAACCAATCACCACTGGAAAGGTAAGCATTTGGATTTTAAGTTTTTTTTAAATTCTTTGTTTTATGTTTTCACTAGCTTCTGCCCGCGATTTCGTACGCGGATCCTGTTGCTTATGCCAGCGACAACGGGGTCGTCAAATTCGGAGATCTGAAACATCTGATGTCCAATACCAAGAGCCCGGGAACGGGAAAACAACGGGATGCGCGAGACGATTCGAGATGCTCCAGATCTTCAATTTTTATACGTTAACAGAGAGTGCTCATCAGGCTGAACAACTCTTGCTAAGACGTCATTCCTATACATGTTATAGTGTAGCTGTGCTCTTGGAGTTCCACATCAGGTGTTCCAGATCTTCAATTTTTATACTCCAACAGAGAGTGCTCATCAGGCTGAACAAATCTTGCTAAGACGTCATTCCTATACAAGTTATAGTGTAGCTGGGCTCTGGAAGTTCCACATCAGGTGTTCCAGATCTTCAATTTTTATACGTCAACAGAGAGTGCTCATCAGGCTGAACAACTTTTCTAAGACGTAATTCCTGTATATGTTATATACATAGTGTAGCTGGGCTCTTGGTGTTCCACATCAGATGTTCCAGATCTTCAATTTTTATACGGCAACAGAGAGTTCTTATCAGGCTGAACAACTCTTGCTAAGACGTCATTTTTGTATAATTATGTTATAGTGTAACTGGGCTTTTGGAGTTCCACATCAGGTGTTCCAGATCTTCAAATTTATTCTCTCAGCAGAAAATGCTCATCACGTGGAACAATTTTTGCTATGGCACCATTTTTGTATCTCTTATAGTTTAGCTGGTCTGTTGCGGTTCTGCACCAGGTGTTCAAGTTTTCAAGATAAATTATAGCCTATATGTTGGCCAGACTTAATACCTATACAACAAAAAAAGAATCATTCAAATCCGTCCAGTAGTTTTTGAGTTTATCCCGGACATACATACAGACAAAAATTCTAAAAACTATATTTTTGGCTTCGGTATCGATTGTAGATCACACCCCAAGAATTCTTTTAAAAAAATATTCAATGTACAGTTTTTTTCATTACAGCAATCCTAACAACAAAAAAGCTAATTTGGGGACATGAGACATAATGAGCAAATCTATACATATAATTTTTATTATTGGTAGTAAACATTGGTATTGGTATTAACATTGGTATTGGTGTTATTGGTAGTTACCATTTTTGGTAGGAAAGTCAAAACTGTACATTGAATATTTTTTTAAAGTAATACTTGGGGTATGATCTACAATCGATACCGAAGCCAAAAATATAGTTTTTAGAATTTTTGTCTGTATGTATGTCCGGGATAAACTCAAAAAGTACTGGACGGATTTGTATGATTCTTTTTTTGTTGTATAGGTATTATGTCTGGCCAACATATAGGCTATAATTTATCTTGAAAACTTGAACACCTGGTGCAGAACTGCAACAGACCAGCTAAACTATAAGAGATACAAAAATGGTGCCAAAGCAAAAATTGTTCCATGTGATGAGCATTTTCTGTGGAGAGAATAAATTTGAAGATCTGGAACACCTGATGTGGAACTCCAAGAGCCCAGCTACACTATAACATATACAGTAATGACGTCTTAGCAAGATTTGTTCAGCCTGATAAGCACTCCCTGTTGCCGTATAAAAATTGAAGATCTGGAACATCTGATGTGGAACACCAAGAGCCCAGCTACACTATAACACATACAGGAATGACGTCTTAGCAAAGTTGTTCAGCCTGATGAGCACTCTCTGTTGATGTATAAAAATTGAAGATCTGGAACACCTGATGTGGAACTCCAAGAGCCCAGCTACACTATAACATAATCAAGAATGACGTCAGTAAGAGTTGTTCAGCCTGATAAGCACTCTCTGTTGTAGCCGTATAAAAATTTAAGATCTGGAACACCTGATGTAGAACAACCAAGAGCCCAGCTACACCACAACATACATAGGAATGACGTCTTAGCAAGAGTTGTTCAGCCTGATAAGCACTCTCTGTTGACGTATAAAATTGAAGATATGGAACACCTGATGTGGAAATCAAAGCTATCACTAATTTCACTGTTTAATTTTAAAATAACATAAGCTGCGAGTACCTCCACGCTGTAAAGGCGGTAACAGTTTAGAACTAATTTTCGATGACGATGAATATAATGAATAAAAACTACCATTTATTTTTTTACCCGGGCTCTTGAAATTGGACATCAGACTTATCAATGTTCGATTTTGACGACCCCTTGTCGCTGGCATAAGCAACAGAATCCGCGTACGAAGTCGCGGGCAGAAGCTAGTCTAATTAATATAATCTCATGTCGTTAATACAAAAGGTGGCTTGCGCGTCGGTCGCGTGCGCCTGGAGTACACGAAATACAGAAATAAATGTTAGAAAGCTGTGAATTGTGCCAGAAACTCACATAGACGCCAACAGATAGAACAATATAACGGAGATATGCGGAAAATTTGGTGACATACAAACGAGTGGTTAGGAAGGACAAAGTTAAGTGTGGATGAAGTTATTCAGAAGCATTTCTCAAACGAAAATACTGTTAACGTCTGTAATAAATTCTGTCATACATTCACCGAAGAAATTGACATAATAAAACAAAAACATAAATGTAATAGTTTATTCTATGATAGGCAATCGTACGTAAATGTAAGCAATGTCAGTTTCAGATTCACTAAAGTCACTCCTAAAGATGTTTATAAAGTTATAGATTGGCTGAATTGCAGCAAGTCCCCGGGATCTGATAATATTAGAGTTAAGGACTTAAAAGAGGTAAATGAACCTATTTGTAAGATACTATCATATTTCATAAATAAATGTATTGAAAAAAGTATATACCCGGATGAATTAAAAGAAGCAACAGGGGCGTAGCTACCGCCGTATCTGCCGTATCAATTATACGGGGCCCCCGGGCCACAGGGGCCCGCTTCTTCTTCTTCTTCTTCCTGCCCTTATCCCATTCTATTTGGGGTCGGCGCAACACGTTTTCTTCTTCCATTCTCCCCTATCAGACGTCACAGTATCATTTACTCCTTTTTCTTTCATATCATTCCTTAGACAATCCATCCATCTTTTCTTTGGCCTTCCTCGTCCTCTCCATCCATCAACATTCATACTCATCACTTTTTTAGTCACATGGGTGTCATCCCTCTTCATCACATGTCCATACCAAGATAGACGATTCCCTTTCATTTTTTCTGTAACAGGCGCCACTTTCAAACTTCCCCTTATAAACTCATTCCTTACTTTATCCATTCTTGTCACTCCACACATCCATCTCAACATCCTCATCTCCGCTACATGCAATCGTTTCTCATCCATCTTTTTCACAGCCCAGCATTCCGATCCATACAATACGACAGGTCTAATCACGGATTTGTATATTTTCCCCTTTAACTTGAGGGGCATCCGTGGGTCGCAAGTTGTTCCGGTGACCTGTCGCCATTTCATCCATCCCGAGTTGATCCGGTGTGTTATGTCCCGGTCTACATCGCCGTCTCCTTGGACAAGCGACCCGAGGTACCGAAAGTCGGAACAGACTGGTATGGGCGTTCCTGCAAGAGTAATGGGCACAGGACTGGAGAGACCGCCAAAATCGCAAAACAAATACTCTGTTTTGGTTCTGCTCAATTTCAGGCCAACGTTTTCCAGTCTTTGCCACCACACCTCCAATCTGTTCTGGACCTCTAGGCCGCTCTCGGCAATCAGCACAATGTCATCGGCAAACAGCATGCACCAGGGGGCCTCTTCCTGGATGTCCGACGTCAGAGCATCCATTATCATCAGGAAGAGGTACGGGCTGAGAGCCGACCCTTGGTGCAAGCCAACCGCTACATTGAAGCTGCCGGTAGTGCCCGCTGTAGACCGGACTTGGGTACTGCATCGACTATACATTGCGCGGATCAACTGTACATACTTTCCAGGTACACTTTTCTCCTTAAGGGCCCACCACAGAACCTCACGGGGCACCCGGTCGTATGCCTTTTCCAGGTCGACGAACACCATGTGCAAGTTTTTATGCGCACCTCTGTATTTCTCGCACAGTTGGCGGATAGCGAAGATGGCATCCGTCGTACCCCGACCAGGCATAAAACCGAATTGGTTCTGTGAAATTTCGCTCTCCTCTCTCTCCTCTCTCAGTCGCCTTTCAATAACTTTCTCCCAAACTTTCATACTGTGTGATATTAGCTTTATTCCTCTATAATTATTGCATTCCATTCTAAATAAGTACCTATTACATCTATCTCTGGTGTTTTTATTATTATTGTTATTTATGTGTAATACTGTTTTAAGCACGAGATTGTCTATTAGAAATGCCGGGAAGATCCATAATAATTAATACCAACATTTCGATGCAAGTATTAAAATAACTCTACCTAATTCCGACCTCCGGACTGATCAGTCGCATCTTGAATTTTTTTGATGACCTTTGTCCAATTTTTGTTTGTATTTCGGCGTAGATACAGAGAAATGCATTTTTTTTCATGAGTGATAAATCTTTACCCTACCTAAGGGCCCCCAAACAATTTTTTATACGGGGCCCCGGCAAGGCACGCTACGCCTGTGAGAAGCAATTATTAGACCAATATTTAAACAGGGTAATCACAATGAATTTTCTAACTATGGACCATATAGCAATATTAAATACTTTTAATAAAATAGTAGAAAAGACAATAATAGGACAAATAACTACATTTTTGGAACAAAAATTCTCACAGATGTTCAGCACGGGTTTAGACCAAATAGGAGCACGTCCACAGCTTTAAATGATATTAACAACTCTTTAAATAATAAAAATGTGGGTTTATTAGTATTTGTTGACTTCAAAAAAACCGGCCAAGTGCGAGTTGAACTCGGCCATGAAGGGTTCCGACACAAAAAATAAAAATAACTTTGTTTTTCATAGTGTTTGTATGAATGGCAAAGTTATATTTGCGGTTTTTGAAAATGTACTATATCTCAAAAACTGCTAACTATATCTCTTCCAAACCAATTTTCGTTGGAAGTTTTTATTGAGGTCTACATTATATACACCGTGTTCTTCACGTTATCCATAAACTTTAGCAAATACTTCTATGGCTTTTACAAATCAAATCCAACAAAGGAAGTAGTACTTAAAAAGGCTTCGTTACAAAGATATTTGTAATTTCATTTAATGAAATTTAATTGAGCTATGCAGTGAGAAAGTATCTTAATTTGAAATCTATCAAATACTATTTGCATTTCATTTGTTTCAGCCCGCCAAATGTTATGAATGACGTTGCCAATTCGGATAAAGAGGCATGCATATCGGGTTATTTACGTCTAGGTATTTAGTTTGTATGAAAATTAACAAAAAATAAAAAATAAGAATTTATTAATGTGTCCATAATGAAAAATGCTTACTTCCGTGGTTTGAACATCTGGTCGAAGTTTATGTATATCGTCCGGAACACGGTGTATATATTTTTTAAATTTTTATTTCTCCTATTTTAGAAGTTACAGGGGGGGGGGACACATTTTACCACTTTGGAAGTGTCTCTCGCGTAAACTGATCAGTTTAGAAAAAAATGATATTAGTAACCTCAATATCATTTTTAAAGACCTATCCATAGATAACGTATGGGTTTGGTGAAAAATAAATTTTTGAGTTTCAATTTTAAGTATGGGGGCCACCCCCAAAATTTGTTATGTTTTTATTTTTGTGTGAAAATCCTAATGCGGTTCACATGATACATCTACTTTCCAAGTTTCAACAGGATAGCTCTTATACTTTCGACAAAAAGTCGGTGTGACATACGGACGGACAGACAGACATACATGACGAATTTATAAGGGTTCCGTTTTTGCCATTTGGCTACGGAACCCTAAGAAGCATTTGATACATTAGATCACGAGGGCTTGCTGCAGTCCATGGATAAATGTGGTATTCGAGGTCCAGTAAAAGCATGGTTCAAGCAAACGGTGTCTTAAAGTTCGAGTCAACGGTATAGATAAGTGTATCTGGAACTGTAAAATACGGCGTGCCGACTTGATCCGTGTATAGGCCGCATGGGTATATCATGCATGTAAACAGTACGGTTAATGTTATACGTAACTTACATGTATGCTGATGACACATGCTTGGTATACAGTGGTCGAGACTGTGCACGAGACTGTGCACGAGCTCAGTCGGCAGTGCAAGAAGACTGACAATATTACCAAATGGGCACACGACAATGGTATAATCTCTATATTTATAAAAATCAATTGCTGTTCGTTAGTCTCGCTAAAACTCGAGAACGGCTGGACCGATTTGGCTAATTTTTGTTTTGAATTATTTGTGAAAGTCTAGGGAAGGTTTAAAAGGTGAGCCTCAGGCGGTACGAAGTTTGCCGGGTCAGCTAGTTATAAATAATAATAATAAGACTAAATATATGTTAGTGTTTTCTCCGTACAACCGTCTGGCAAAACAGTATAATATTAACCTAAAAGGCCACTCGTACGAATGTCTTCACGAGGAGAAACGGGACTGCAAATGTGAAACACTGGAACATGTACTTTGTTACAAATAACTTGGACTGACCATTGATAACATGTTTTTTTTTCGATAGACATGTCAACAGTGTATGTAAAAAACTAAGGATCCTATTAGGAAAATTAGATAATGTTCATTTTATATCACGCTCTTGTTGATGCGACAATAAGTTATGGACTGGGTGGATATGGTCTCACTTTTCCGGTTCATATGAACAAGATAAAATTGTTGCAGGTTAGATTTTTTAAAAATGTTTATCAATATTAAAGAAAAGTTAAAGCTTAATAAGGATTACGAAAAGTTATTTAAAATCTGTAAAATACTACCAGTAGATAAAAAAGTTAAATACATCGTCACATTGGAACAATAGCAAAATACTGAGTATAGAACCGAACAAGTTTACCACCAGCCAGTGCGGGAAGCAGTTCAAAGAACGAAATATCAACTTCCAAAAATAAACAATTTCTATGGGCAACGAACAAGACAATGGTTAACGCCGACATTTCTTAACGAAATACCAAAAGAATTAATCTCAAAGAGAGTTTCAAGGAATACTTTAAAAACAATCCTGAGCAAACATTATGTATCATTGTGTCCTTAACTTATTGTACCTAATGTAGTCACTTATGACTTATTTATTTTTCGACTATAATTCCTAATGAATTAAAGTCTAAAAATAAAAAGGTTGGAAAAGGCTGATACACCTTTATGCAAGTATAGCGTTTTACATTGTACCTAATGCTCGAGTGTTGGGGGTAGGCCGGCTCTCGCGAAACCATTCATCATCATCATCATCAGCCGGAAGACGTCCACTGCTGAACATAGGCCATTACTACATGTCAAATAGACTTAAATGCAATTGGTAAGTTTAAGGTCGAAAGTAGACCGTTAATTTAAAGAATGTAAAGTGTCGCTGGAGCCCGTATACCATTCAACATTTCGGGTATTTCTTTATTTATATCTATCACGTTGGGAAGATTTGTAAGCCCTTAATAGTGTTTATTACTTTCACCATAAAAGCGTTTCGTATAGCGCCGTCACAAATAGTATCAACTACCTACAACTGGTGGATAAAATACCTGTTAACAAAATTATCTGTGTTTAATCGACGATATTTTGTATGTACCTATTGTTTATTTTTTATGCAAAGAGTGTATGTACGTATTCACGAGAACACTGCCGACAAACTGTATTGCAGTTTGGCAGAAAATATGTGTTTAAATATATATGTTACACGTTTCTGAACAAATAAATTTTAAAAAAAATGTTCAGGATTGTGAGACCTTATTTTGTTCTGGTAAAGTCTAACCATGGCCAACCATTGCATAAAAAAGTAGAATACACAAATTGAAGCGTTAGTTTCATGAAGAAATGCATAGTCATTATTGTGATGCTTCAAATCGAAGTTTCAAGTATAAAGATATAGCCTGAATATCAGCATTCCTGAAATAACCTTTTCAATTATCAGTTTATCTGAACTGATAGTTTTTCACGTGTACCGATACGGACATAGGAGACCTTTTATCCCTGAAAAAAGTACAGTTTATGAACAAAACAACAAAATCTTTCTTGTGGGAATAGATGGCGCCACGCGTCGCTACGTTAAATTCTAAATGAACGCGACGGAAGCAGTGGGCAAAAGCTGTTAATATTTTCATGTTTGTCAGTACTAACAAAGATAAATATATCAATTTACAGGTGTTCGACGCTCAAGTCGTGATCCTTGAACACAAATCAATCATTTGTGCGGGATACTCGGCAGTGATGCACATACATTGCGCAGCAGAAGAAATCACAGTAAAGGTAAATTACTCTTATTATAGAGTTTAAAAGTCATTTTTTGACGCTAGTTTTTAACCTGAAATAGATGTAAAAACAAAAAAAAATTGACTGGTAACATTATTTAATTTCTTATGTACGATACATTGATATTTTTTTTACGTTTTCATTTGAGTCGGGATGGACTGTCAGAGTCGTATTGACTAAAATACACGGTGATCCTTCAATAGGCCTTCACGTTCCGGGGTCACGGTTTCCTGGTAAGACAGTCCTCCAACCCCGGCTTTAGCCCTCTATAGGGGCCCCATCTGATTGCTGACAGCTCTTTCAGGCAAGCTTAAAACACGACGCGTTGTCGAGCCGGGCACGCTGTCCGCATGCCCGATTATACATTGATACTAAAGTTACAAATATGGAAAACATGATGTTTCGTCACGTCGGCACGTCGGTAAATCCGTACATGACAAAAGCATGTCGCTATTGCACCATAAAACAATAATAATTTTCTTTTTACAGGCACTTATCTGTTTGGTAGACAAAAAGACTGGCGAAAAGTCAAAGACGCGGCCGCGCTTCGTGAAACAAGATCAAGTGGCAATCATGAGGATAGAATGTGCGGGAATTATATGTTTAGAACCATTCAAAAAGTTTGCTCAAATGGGCAGATTCACATTAAGAGATGAGAGTGAGTACAGACATTTTATTCAAAATCAAAGCGTTTATTTCAAGTAGGCCAGTTACAGGCACTTTTGCATTGTCATAGGCAAATAAAAATATAATTAAACACTAAAAAGTTATGGTGCTACAGTCCCAGTCACAAGACATCAAAACTGTGAAAGTACCGTAGATGCCCATTCCAAGAAGTAGATTTCTATGGAGAAGAACGGGCAAGAAACTCCATGGACACTCTTTTTAGATCGCCAAAATTGTTACAAAACCTTTGTTACATCATTCATTTTGAGATGGTACATTATGTGAGAACAATGTAGCAAGTTAAAAGTGTCCATAGTAGAAAATTAATACAAAGACAATTCAGAAACAAAATGATCAATAGATAATTAAAATAAACCGTGGCAACTAAGAGATGACCAAACCCACCAACCTCCCATGGCCCCACCGACATCATGTCATATGGGCCGAAACATCAGGAGACGACTGCACCGCAGCCGCTTCTTGACTACCTGTACAAATACTCCCGTCCTGTCCCTACTTGGTCCTTCTCCCCTTTCAGGGGCGGACACTAGCGTACCCACTAAGAGATGATCAGTCCCAACTGACAGCGCCCGTTCACGTACATGACACATGTATCAGCTCAACCATTTTGAAGGGAGCTAAATGATCAGACACACGCGCCACCATCAGCGAGACATTTGAGTGCGCATGACATACTCTCAACCGCCAGGGTTATTCACGTCAATAAGAGACGTAGGTACTCAGTGAATGATAGCTCCGAGGTACACAGTACTCACACAATGCTGGCTATGAAACTATAAATAATACTAGGAAGATTGAATCTATACAATACAAATACAGTTGTACAATCTTCATCAGCTCCAACAAGAATATTACATAAACGTTATCAATATTTATCCAACACTGTCAGGTGGAGCATGGAGCCTTCAGCCTAGCATTATCATCAGCGATATCATTGCCTAGTTTCTATTAAGCCAGCTTACATAGTGTGTGTTTAATACATGATTTAAATTTAGTCTCATTCAATTCAAGAACATTATTATTTATAGTATTACTGATTTAGTTTTACTTAAGAATAAGGAATAAATTAGGTAAAATGTCTTTAATTTCAAACAAAATCAAGATGACCAACTTACCCAGCTATACAGGGTGATTTGTAATTCGATGCGGTCCTTGAAATGGGTGATACTAGACCTTATTTGCAACAATTTTAACTTTAAAGGTTTTTCGAAAAATTTCTACCTCTCCATCATTAAGTGCTTATTGTTAAAAAGTAACGATGGTTACCACTTAGAATTTATAATTTCCTGATAGAATATGAACGACTGAATCTAGTGAATACAAGTTTGTTATAAAACTAATCATATCTTGGGAAATTAAGTGTCATAAAGTTTCTGTTTTGAAGTTTTCTGAAAACTTCCCTTGTCTTTCAAAGCATATTTAAAAAAATAAATGTATGACACTTGGTTTACAAATTACAGGAAAAACTTTCTTGTCTCATTACTTTTCTGAAATGGTGCCACAGTACCCACTTTTAGTTAGTGTCTGACCAGAAAATTAGGGTTGTTACTGACAAGGTAGTAAATAAGCGAAAATTGGTTGCAATGTTTTTTCGACCCAACATTTTTTTTTCTGTGGTTTTTGTCCTGTATAATGTATTAATTATTATTATACAGTGTAATAAGAAATTCTCAGTCTATTAATGTATTTTCTACTTTGACACATGAGTCATACTAATGAATTTTATATTTCTAATTTCAGATAAAACAATTGCGATTGGTAAAGTCCTGAAGGTGATCGAGTAATTTGGCACTACAATTTGTAATTTAGCTAGGATAGGCCTTTCCAAACCTATATCAACAGAGAATGCATGTAATATGTAATCCTGAATTTTGGGATCTGTATCCTGTGAGAGCTCGAGTGTATTGCTTCATCATGATCACTAAATAATCATTTCTCATTTTCTCAATATCATAGAACAGCTAGGCTTTATATAAGAATACTTACAGTCACAGCCATAAAGCGACACATAAATACTGAATTCCTCACGATGCTCTTACGTGTTTTTAATATTTCTTATCATTCAAGTGAATTTTGCTATAATATTAAGCTCTAACTTATTTTGTACTAAATTTTTGTTGCTATCAACGCAAAACTGCTTATTTCTTTGTAATTATTATCTCTACCACTAGCTTCTGTTTCTTCCAAGGCCATATTTTCAGAGTGTACTTCTTTTATTGCCACTATGTATTCTATGCATTTTAAAAATGTTATAAGTATATAACGTCCTGTCGCGGTTTTTATTGTAAAACCTATACTAACATTCGTCCATTCCCGTCGAGCATCGCGTAGAATTTTAGTGTTGAAACGCTTGAACAACGTTTGTAAGTCATATAAAATGCTATATAATTTTGTCTATGGAAAACCCTCAATTAATTTACTGTAACACTTGTCTTCTATATTATCATATCAAAAAGACCGATGTGGTGGTTCCGATGAAAAAGGCTCTCATGTAAATTGTTACAATGATCATCCAGCATTACTAAAGGGTAGTCGACATGTTTTTTGTACTTTATCTTAAAATACCTACTCGATTGTTCTCTACTTAGTTTGCTTGCGATGATGTGGTGATCACTGCAACACATTTACGCTATTGATAATAATTTTCGCATATTACGGATGTAATGGTTATTAGAATACTATTTCATATTTAAAACAAAATTATGTTTTATAAAAATAGTTGCTATGATATTACAGTACATTATTTATACTTTTCTAGTTTCAGTTTCAACTCTTGTGTATACCATTGGCTCTTATCTAAGTATATAAATTAATCTTATTTTATTCTGCAATATTCTTATCAGATGATAATAGATTATAAATTGTCGAACGGAGGTATCTAATTTCGTTAGAGTGATTCGGCAATTTTTTTTTGTTGCTAAAACAGTTATGAATATTTTGCATATAAACGCTAGGCTGGTTTCTTGCAAGCTGAGGGACAACATTTTATATTTTGGAACAGTTGGTATCGGACATCTCTCTAATGATATACAACACAGCTTTGATCAATATTTGGAAACACTCACAGTTTTACTTATACATAAGTAGAAACAATATGAGAGTAGGTACTTATGGAAAGATGTGTAAAGAGGTTCGCTTTACGAATATTATTCTTAAAACGTCGGCCCTAACTCCGAATCCTTATGATAATGTATATTATGAATTAATAAATTGTCAGCTTTTTTAATATAATCAGATTTACATTTAAGGGCGTTTGTATAATGTCATATTTTGTGTATATCAGGACAAGATGTGAGGCACACGTAGTCCCCCGAGTCGGTTCACCTCATGCTTTTTATTTTCGTCGACATGCTTTTGTAGAGGGAAGTAGGGCGCGGAGAGGCCGCGGGTGTCCGTTGTTCGCGTCGTAGTGCCTTGAGTAGCGGGGGGCCGCGCGTGCCTCGACACCGACCGAGCACTGGCAGGCCGCGACTATATTATTTTGTTTAAAATAAAATTATATAAATACTACATACAGCACTTAATTCTTTTCTTAAAATTATTTCTTCTTCGTCTGGTAAGCACGTCGCAGCGAGACCGTACCGACATGATTCGCCTCACTAAGCGCCACCATCTCTCCGTGTCGGCTGTGACTCGTCCCTGCATTGTTTGAGGCCTTAGTGCAGGGCGAGGGGGAATGGGAAATAACCCCGTCCTACGAAGCAGTTACGTTATATTTTTTTTTTGGGACAAACCCACCACACTATTCCCAAACCACTGCAACTCCTGAGAGCCAGAATCAACAGTGGCAACCACCAGAAAAGCGCCGAGACAATGAAGCTCGACGTGTCCCGGAGAATGAATTTACCTGTCTTGGATCCGTATGGTTGGAGGTATAAAAGAAAGGGTGCTAATTGGGAATTCTTCAGATCGCTTTTTGCGTGTCATGCCAAAGATTTCACTCGTGATGGGCTGTCAGCTGAAGAAAGTGCTGAAATTATGTCAGACACCTTCACTTACTGTGCAGACATTGCCATTGGTTGCGGACCTATGACCAATATACGAAGATGTGATTGGTGGTGTGACTACCTAACCGAACAGCGTAAAATCTATCGTCGTGCGCGTAAACATCTTAATAAGCTTAAAAAACGTCAAGTCACCGGAGACTCACTAACCTCTGCTTTAAATACATTTAGAGTTGCCAAGTCCCGTTACAGAGCTTCGGTTGAAAAATCTAAGGGTAATTTGTTGCGTAAAGTAGTTGATAAATTAGAAAAGGAAGGTCCGTGGTCTCCTTTATTTCATGAGTTTAAAGCCAATCGATCGGTCGACCTCGCGTATGTTCAGAATATTAAAGTAAATAATAAACACACCACCGGTATTGAAGAAACAACGGAAGTTTTATTAAATACTCTTATCCCTGATGATTCACCTGTTAATGACAATGACTACCACCAACAGATTAGAGCATGGGCTACAGTTCCGCCTAAATCACCAGCGTCAGACCTTCTATCCACTGACGAATTCATTAATGTTGTTAGGAGACTGCCCCTTAACAAATCATCAGGTGAAGATAAAATATCTAATCGTATGATAAAGGAAGCGTGTAAAACAGCGGGTGACGCGATATTAACTGTTTACAACCGGTGCATTGCTGAAGGTGTTTTTCCTCGTATATGGAGACATGGCTTTATACGAATAATACCTAAAAGCGGCGATAAGCCACCAGATGGCCCTAAGTCTTACCGGCCCATAACATTATTACCATCTTTGGGAAAGCTCCTGGAGCGTCTTATCGTCCCACGATTGTTACCGGACGGGCCCAAATTCCATAAAAACCAATTCGGTTTTACTATCGGCAAATCAACCGTTGACGCGGCACTTTCTGTTAGAAAAATAGTTAATACCTCCGAGCACAAGTACGTACTTGGAATCTTTCTAGATATTTCCGGGGCTTTTGATAACGCATGGTGGCCAATGCTACTACTTAAGATAAAAGCTCGTGGTTGCTATAATAATATATTTAATCTTCTTTGCTCGTACTTTTCTAATGGTTCCGCGAAACTTAAACTCTGACATCATTCCGTATCGAAACCTCTTACCATGGGCTGTCCTCAAGGTTCGGTTATCGGTCCTCATTTGTGGAACATAGGCTTCGATGATTTCCTCGCGATTCCTCTTCCAAGTGTTTGTTCTTTAACTGGTTATGCGGACGATGGCCTTCTGCTTATTCAGTCGAATACTCGTGCTGGACTCGAGAATTTGGCTGACACTTGCCTACGATTAATATCTCAGTGGGGCGATCGAAACCGTCTGACCTTTGCACCACATAAAACCTATCAACTCATTTTAAAAGGTGACCTTAAATCGTGGCCTAGTATTAAATTCAATAATGTTCCCGTTAAGAGAAAGCAATCGGTGTGCTATATTGGTTTAGTCTTAGAGAGGAATTTCTCATTCGTAGAACATATAAAAACAGTTGGTGAAAAAGCTAAAAATAACTTTTATGCCCTAACGAGAATATCTAAATCTACTTGGGGTTTGTCGTTTTTAACCTTAAAAACTATTTATGGGGCTACTTACTTGGGCTGTGTGTGCTACGGAGCACCTGTTTGGGCCGATAGGGCTACCATAGGGGCGGCACGACGTAAATTGCTTCAAAGCCAGCGCTTGGCTTTGTTATTCTTATGTAAAGCGTATAGGACCGTCAGTACTGAAGCTTTACCGGTACTTGCTGGTGTTCTTCCAGTAGATCTTGAAGTGCAGCGACGTGCTGCAATGTACTTTTACGCACGGGAGACCACTGACGCTGATTTCCTACCGCAACGTGACCGTGATAAGGTATCTAGATTATTCAAACCCCAGAGTGACGTTTGGGAGGATCTTTTATCCGAATGGCAGAGGAGGTGGGATAATTCTATCAAGGGGCGGCACCTCCTCTAGTTCTTCCCATCCGTTCGTGAGAGGCTGGCTAGGAGGTGGCTGGAGGTCGATCACTGTGTTGCCCAATTTCTCACGGGACATGGTAACTTTAAAAGTAAATTATTTTCCTTTAAGCTTGTTCTCTCGCCTTTTTGTCAATGTTCGTCACCTGACTGTGAATATGAACAATCAGCACATCTTTGGGAGTGTATTCTTTGGCAGAACGAACGCAATATTATGTTGGATACTATTCAGACTACATCTGGAGTCATTTATTATACGGACCTGGTGGAAACTCGAACAAACTTCCGTGCGTTCAAGCGTTTTTGCCATACCTATTATTGGAATCAAATTTAGCAGCTCACAATTTAGGACCCATTAATATTAGTAGTCATTTTTACCCGTGGTGCAAGGCAACTGGGCTTCTCCCAGTTGTAATGTCCCTTTGTGCCTATTGGCCTTGTTTTGTTCTGTCTCCTGCTTGCATGGAGGGAAGTGGAAACATATTTTTCCTACTCCTCCATTATTCTTTTCTGATTAATTTCGTGCAGGATCCATGACAGGCAGTTACGTTAGCGAGGAGGAAGCGGAGTGCTTGAGCGAGAGGACAGGCTCCATAGCACCGCTCAGGCTCAGAATGTCCACTTCCCAAAATGTCCACCGGTTGCAAAACGTCCATTTCCCAAAATGTCCACTTCCCAAAATGACGATTTCCCAAAATATCCACTTCCCGAAACGTCCATTTCCCAAAATACCCACTTCTTTTTTTTTTGAAAATTATATAAAAGCCCATTATTTGCATTAAGTCTCAAAAAGCGACATCTACCCTAATTAAGTTAATTACAATACTATATTACTATCTACCTACAGGGTAGTCCAGGTCAAACGGATATAAAAAAAAGTTGTACCCGCCAGGAAAATTTAAAAAAAAAATATTTTTTGAAAATTTTTAATTGGAGTTTATGAAAAATCGGTCGATTTCAAGGAAAGTAATTATTCTTGCATTGATATGAAATTAAATGCACTTCAAATTTGCAGATCAGTCTGATTTTTTTTCTGAGAGAAGACTGCAATGTCTAAGTAAGCACCTGAAATAAAATGGGACTCCCACGTATCCTATGCATCAAGCAGGCCGCCCTTTTACGCATGATAGCCTCAAAACTCTATGCCTGCCTCAGCAAACATGGCCGACGCTCTACAGAACCGTGTGGAAGCCCCAGCAGCACTCGGAAGGCGTTATTATATTGAATACGAAGAACGTTGTAGGCCTTCTGCGTATACTTGATCCACAGGCTGCAGGTGTAAAAAGTCTGGCAGTAGGCCTTAAACAGTGTAATTTTCACTTCTTTAGTACACCTAGCAAACCTGCAGGCCAACATATTACACGAACCGACAACGCTCTTCTCTCTCTCTCCAAATCATCATCATCACTCAGATCCTCATTCAAAACGTACCCAAGGTATTTAAATTGAGACACTCTCTTAAGCTGGGCTCTTGGCGTTCCAGATCTTCAAATTTATTCTCTCAGCAGAAAATTCTCATCACGTGGAACAATTTTTGCTATGGCACCATTTTTACCGACTTCAAAAAAAAGGAGGTTATCAATTCGACCCGTATGTATGTAATATTATCAGAACTGCCCAGTTTTCATATATGTTAGTCTATATCAGCGTCTGAACAAATGTGCCAAATTTCATAAGTGTATGTATGTATGTATGTTTTTATGTTTGTGCACGCATATCTCCGGAACTATAAGTTCGATTTAAATAATTCTTTTTTTGTTGTACTAGGTATTGTTCAACTTAGGGTACACTGCAAGTTTCATCAAAATCGGTTCAGTAGTTTTAGAGATATGGATTTTTTTATGTTGTGACGGATTACAAAATTAGTGCATAATGTAAGAAAATTTTGTATATAACAAGAATTTGGGTTGAATATGTAATAAATAAACTAAAAAGGGTAAAATAAAAACTTTTTTAAAAAAAAGTACCGACTTCAAAACAAATACAAAAAAGTTTAAAATAACTTTTCTTTCGGAAGTCGGTGGCTTTGTTTTGTTGTGTCATTGACTATTGCCACCGACTTCCGAAAGAAAAGTTATTTTAAACTTTTTTGTATTTGTTTTGAAGTCGGTACTTTTTTTTTGTATCTCATATAGGGTGACATGGTAAACAGTAAACCACTAAAAGTTTAAGCATTTATAAAACCAATGTACGTGAATTTAATTAAGAGCTATTGACATTAGACGAAAGGAAATTTATTAAACTTGTGTTTGGCATATCAATTTCAGTTCCAATTGTTATAGTTTATTGGTAATATTGTTTTTTTTTAAAGATGGCGAATAGTTCACTGTGTACCAGTATAAGTACACTGTGAACCGGGGGGTGCGTCGACAGTGGACCAATGAGTACACAGTGAACCATCACATTAATTACATCCCTTTATCGCATTATTTTAAAATATTTATTGTTAGAAATGGCGTTAAATGAAACTCTATTAATGTAAAATTAAATAATTTGTATTCGTCAGCAACGATCACAGTTAACCATCAGTCTAAAAAAGAACTAGTAGGTACTATTTTAACTTAAAAATCTAATTAGGAACATTGTTATTATTCTACATAACAATTAACAGTCAATGTATTACTAAATAATTTGTATTCGACAGCAACAATCACAGTTAACAATCAGTCCAAAAAAGAACTAGTACTAATTTAACTTAAAAATCTAATTAGGAACATTATTATTATTCTACATAACAATTAACAGTCTTTTAATAACATTTTACTGAATAGTTTACGCTTCTTAGAACAGTTTGCATCATGACCGCCAATTTTTCGGTTTTCTGTTTTAGTTCGACCCATTCTGAAACAAAAACATCACTTGATTATTTGTTTTTTACAATCACAGTTGAAAAGTATAAGCACAAATTGTATCGGACATAATTAACAAAGTGATTGGTACACAGTGAATCACTGTTCACTGTGTACCTTACGATTTTGAGCCACTGTGTACAAACACCACTTTTTAATCTGTAAGGTGACATAACTATTAAATAAACCAAATTCAAGGGATACTTATACAACTAAATTATTAAGGAATACTTGCTTTACACACGAAAATAATGCAATCTAATGTAACTAAATAAACAACGATTCTAGAAAGAAAATAAATGAAAACACATGTACTTACTTTTTTTGGCGCCAAGGACAAAATCATGCACTGTGCGACCGTTACGGGCGGGAGCGCGATGTCGACTGGGGAGTGCGAGAGGTGGTAAAAGACAAGTTGTTTCACGTTTGCAGCACGGTTTGGCAACGTCGCGTTTTTGGGATATGAGTGCTGGTGCACTGTGTACTACTGGGCCACTGTTTACCACTTGACCCTACTTAGTTTAGAATAGAATTTTCTTTCGCTGTTTGTTAACTAGTTGTGAGAGAATTAGGTATGTTTCTTGATTTTTATGTACAATTGCAGCGCTTCGCGTTGCTCCTATACTTCTGGGTGGTTTTAAAAAATCGGGGTGTCCCAAGTCGTTTTAACAACTTTTTTTTTCTCAGTGCCCAGTTACGTACACTCTTACCTAAATACCAGCTGAACAACTTTGTGCTTTTGAAAGAGAAGAAGACGGTCGACTTCAAGGGCACCCCGAGGTTCGGTTTGGTTAGGTTCCTTTAAACCCTGTAGACAGAAAAAGGAGCCCCGCGTAGCGGGGCTCCGTCGACCTTACTGCGAAAGCCTTCTTTCTCCTCTTTAGAAATAAAACGAGCGCGTTTTAATTATTAAAAAAATACTGTAGGCGAGTCGTCCATTAGGTATTTCGGTATTTTGGTTAGTATAACACACTAGCTTTTCAATAATTCAATTAGTTACCAACGGAGTCTGGAACTTCACATTTAACAAGACGTTACAAGAAACGCTTCTTCGAAATGAAGAGGCTTTATGCTATTATTCCCGAGAGCGGTATCTGTTCCGGAAGTCATAAGCGAACCCGTTTTCCTCATGCTATTTTAGCCCTGCCATACTACTGGATGCAAGAGTGAAGGACATGGTGGAGGTCTGCCCCGCTTGGGCGGAGGCCCGCCGTGTCCTCGTGGAGGCGATATGCGTGCCTGATGGGACTTTCGGGAATTCCGGCGAGGAGGAATGGCTAATGGCTTCCCATTCCCCCTCGCCTGAATGGCCAGCGAAGCAGTAATGCTAACAAAGGAAGATGTTGAACACCTGAGGGAGAGGACATCCTCGACCTCACGTCCCAGCCGCTGCGGTAGACGCCCAGGGCGTCGAACATTGCGCGGCTATTTCCGGCCACCGTAGGAGCGGGCGGCAAGTAATGGGGAACCCAAGGACCAGGCCTGGGTCGACGGCGCGCACGTTTGATTTTTTAAGAGTCTCTGTGATGCTCTTGCAACAACAACTAGTACAAGGTACAACGCTTCATCGCTTGACTGCAGGAGGGTACTAAAAAAGTGGTAGTAGGTAGTGCAACGGTGGATCCAGGGGGGGTCATGACCCCCCCCCTGGGCGTTAGGCTGATGGCTCATAGGTGGCCACTGCAATTTTGTTCAATTTTATTTATCGTAAATAAAAAAATTATAAGCGAAAGACGCAAATTATCATAATAATACAATTCTGTACTGTTAATGGTTATATTATAGCAGGGGTGGCCAACTTGATGAGACATAAGATCTACTGCTAACGAAACCCTGTGCGATCTACCAATTACTTACATACTTACTTCTTGAAATCTTAAATGAAACAGCATAGTTTAGTACACAATCATGTAGTATTTTTTATTGACCAGTCTTAGGAGTTCCTTTTCAAATCACATGTGAGATTTTTTCCTTAAATATTTGGAAGTCTGACTTGATGATGTTCAATCAACATACACAGGGTCTTTCTTTTAAATTGGTCAAAAGGGAGAAATCCGAATCCATAAGAGATACGGAAAAACTTTCGGAAACTTTAGCTCTTTTTTCGTGTTTAAAAGGGGTTTGAAGATTTGTGGCATACCTACCGCCGCCATTTTGATTTTTTTTCAAAATCGCGGCCAGCTATGAAACCTTTATAAATCGATAGCTGACATCAATAACAACAAAAAACATTATGACACCAACCCTCGTAAAGTGTCCGGTTTCTGAGATAATAACCGTGAAAGTTGATCACGTGACATTCACAATTCTAAGCTAGTGTATGTGTTCGAATGTATCAAGATGTTAAAAATAATAACTTTTTGAACGTAATATCGTCGTTGATAGTCCAATAACGCGTAACTACCATTGTTAAAAACCGCGTAACTACAAAAAAAGCAAAAATGAGATTTCGCGGCTATAGGTAACTGATTGTGATTGGCATCGACCTGTGCGACAAATTTTCGAATTGATCAATAAACAGAGGAGTAAATCAAAAATAACAATACCGCGGATCTTTGGACGAACAAGTTACGACCAGAATACCGCGTATATGCGCCAGTTTGTATAAGAATTTGCAGTGCGTATGTGACGCTTCGGTTAAAAATTGCTTCTTTACGGCATCACTGGATTATATTGAATGCAAGTATATCAGACTTATTCAATACGCTATGGTTATTTAAATTGGGATGTTTATTATTCTAAAATTGAGTAATTTGGTGTGTAAACAGCGACGACAGGAACTATCTCGGTTTGAAAAATTCTCGGCCTAACCTAGATTTGAGGGTAGTATGTAATTAAATTGGTAATCATTCGATAGCTTGATTATTTATTATCACGTCATTGTAAATTGCGTTTTTTTATTTAAGATATTTTATTTCAGGCAATCTGCTACTCTGCCAGGTAATGGAAAAAATCTTAAAATGGCTCCGTGACTAATACTTTTTTATAACTAAAATAATGCTATAATAAATCAAGTAAGGAACAAAAAACGAGTCACGAGGATCTGCCCCTTCGTATTCCATGGTAAAAAAGTGGGCAGCTTTATTCAGATAGGGCAGAAAGAGCGGCAAAGATGACTGGAGGTACCGAGGGCCGTGGACGTCCTTCGTATCAGAAATTACCCAAAAGGTTTTAAAATTGTTTTAGAAGATCGAATATTGAAAGCTCATGAACTAAGTGACACTATAGGGATGTAAACTGAGTAAATGATTCATATCTTTATCAAAGCAAAAGGAATGAATGTGTTGGCAAAATAACTGCTGCGATTGTTAACCGCTGAACAAAAACTTAACTATGTTGAAATTGCAAGATGGTATCTGACGATCAGATACCAGCATATTTTAATGAATATTTATGATAATCAACTTTCTTACTACAATCCTGAACTAAAACACTTGTCATAACAGGGCAAACAGGGAGATTTTTCTCCCTTGAAAGAAGTCATGTCACAAAAATCGCTAGGAAATGTGAATGGAATCAGTGTTTTGGATTTTTGTATTTGTCTTGTTTCCCAAAGACCAAACTATAACAGGATAACAGTAAGCTAATTTGTTTGATGAATTGACTGAAAAAAGTCATGAAAATTGGCGGGGATTTAGTAAAAAGTAAGGCTTTTTACAGGATAATGCACCGGCTCACCATTTATTTTTTACGACGTCTATTTAATCTCTTTCTTATTATCTTCTCTCAATAATTATCTGCATTTTTAATAAATTGACTTAACTTCTTAAAAATATAGATAATTAGGGGAGAGATTTGTTAAAAATATAGATAATTATTGTAGAAAAAAGATTGTTTCTAGATATTTTTATTTAGTTATAATTTTGATACTGTTTGATTTGTTTCTGTTCTTAAAAAGATTTATTATATATTATAATAACTATGTATATTTTTTATTTGACGTTAAAGTTAATAATTGAAATTTAGCAGCATTATTTACAAGCTGAGGAAGTTTAAAAAAGTAATAATGTTGCCTCTACATATTACTTCCATTAGGTGTGTTCAAACTTGTTGGTATATATTTGTTGTTCTTTTATAAAAATATACTACGAGTACCTATTTATGATTAAACATAATCATTTTAATACTTAACTTTATTAAATAAATGAATGATCGATGTTTAGAATTATTTTTTTAATTTATAATTTCACGTAAGTACTGTCTATAATCCAAAATCGTTTGAAACTATACAGCGTAAGTGACTTTCCAATTAAAATATTGGTAATACTGACTTCAAAACCAGTACATTATATGAGAGAAAACAAAACGATCCTTTACTCAAGTTCGTTCAAAGATCGGTCGATTAGTTTTTTAGAAAATTAGTTTTTTGTCTCTCCTGTAAAATCAGTGAAAGTGTAGTTACGCGGTATTTTACAGTGTTAGTTACGCGGTATTGGACTATCAGCGACGATATGTATGTTGCAATATATCTGGATGTTATTTAAACATTATACGTCTGACATAATCTACTTTTTGAACTTAAAAACTTATTTTTAGACTGTCTACACTTGTTTGAATGTAATATCTTCATATGATTTAACTATCAATACGATAGTTATACGATAAATGTTAAACAATGTAAATGTAATACATAGACAGGTTTAAACATTCAGTCTAAAATATAACTGACAGTACTCGTTACATTTATATTGTGTGATGGTTCTGTGGTTACTACAATTTCTAATTTTAAGCATATAACGTAATAAACTGTCGTCAACTCGCGAAAATTGTCTTCTATTGGTTGCATAAACCTGTCTCTCTTTCTATTAAACTGGCACAAATAGGGATAGAAAAATTAAAAATCCGTTTTAAGAACATTTTATTGCCTATCAAACAATTTTAGGCGTCATGTTTTTATTTGATAAATATAACCATTACTTTTTGCAATTTTGGTAGGGATGGTTAGATTTTGCCACATTTTTAAATATCGAATTTTCTTGTTTGTGCCTGAAGCCATAACTTAGCCGTTACATTGTATCCCTATCATCAACAATTATGACCACTACAGACTTGGATTGGCTTGTACCGGAAGTGTATTTACTTCGCGTGTAAAACAGGAGATATTTTGATTCCTTTTAATGAGTCCACGCTCGAATATTCTCGCAGTCAGAGGTAATACAAAAAGTAAAAAATGCCTAATTGTGCTGTATTGAGTTGTAGAAACAATACACAAGAAGTGTGACGACTATGACGAAGTTTGTATACTAAATTACAGTTGTATCATCAAAATATCTATGCAAAATATGACACGCTCGTCTCGATACAAATTGAAGAACATATTGCTTCTATCCAGATATATTGCTGTGATGGCCACAGTAAGCAGAAACATCATGAGGCATATCATCATCATAACAGCCGTAGAAAGTCCACTACTGGACAAAGGCCTCACCCAAGGATTTTCCATTGGATGGTTATTGCCATACTCGCCACGCTTGGCAGGCGGGTTGGCGAGCGCATTTATTTCAGCTTATTAGTCTTCCAACGCTGCTGCCCATTGAAAGAGTTTTAAGCTGAGGGGCTATGGATCTTACATTTTGCCCTATCCCTCGACCGACTTTTACGGTCTGCCCGGGAAGAGAAGCAGCTGGCACATTCTACGTTTTTCTTTTTCTCCCAGACCAGGATTATCAATTACTAAAATATTTTATAAAAAAATATTAAGCCTTTGTTATTCCGAAAACACTTTGTATCTCAGAAACCGGACACTTTACGAGGGAGAATTACACTTTACTTTACTAAAAATAAGTTATTAAGTTCAAAAAGTAGATTATGTCAGACGTATAATGTTTAAATAACATCCAGATATAATGCGACATACATATTACGTTCAAAAAGTTATTATTTTTAACATCTTGATACATTCGAACACATACACTAGCTTAGAATTGTGAATGTCACGTGATCAACTTTCACGGTTATTATCTCAGAAACCGGACACTTTACGAGGGTTGGTGTCATAATGTTTTTTGTTGTTATTGATGTCAGCTATCGATTTATAAAGGTTTCATCGCTGGCCGCGATTTTGAAAAAAAATCAAAATGGCGGCAGTAGGTATGCCACGCTCCATAGTAAAATCTTCAAACCCCTTTTGGCGTTTTTATTTTTTGGTCAAGGGTGAGTTGTCCACAAAAATGAGTGAAGTTGGGCAATTTTTTTAGTGCCATTCGACTCTGTTGCATGTAAAAATCATTTCATTGAATCGGATGAAAAAAATCGGGACGGCGGAATTTTGTCAAAAGCAAAATATTTTTCCGTACAAATTGTATGAACGAAAAAGTTACCCATTTTTAACCGACTTCAAAAAGGAGGAAGTTATCAATTCAACGGTATGTTTTTTTTTTGTATATTTGTTACGCGATTACTCCGCCAATTATGGACCGATTTTTAAAATTCTTTTTTTGTTCGAAAGGAGGTACTTCTGAGGTGGTCCCATAGTCACCAAGTTGGGATCTGATGATTGGATCATGGAGAAATCGAGGGCAACCCTCGAATTTTATAGGCCGACACACCGTTTTTCGCAAATTTTATGAAGTAATTTAAGTACTTGCGTATGGTAATCATAATTTCATGTAGCTGAGCTGATGATGGAAGGTAGAACTCTTTAATAGTAGTAGGCATCGACTGATTTAGTTTGAGTTCGCATATCTCTGGAACTACAAGTCCGATTTAAGTAATTCTTTTTTTCTTGTACTAGGTATCATTTAACTTAGGGAATATTGCAAGTTTCATCAAAATCGGTTCAGTAGTTTTTGAGATGGGAAATTTTATTAGCTTATTGTGTACATGAGCGATAGTTATTACCGGTGTTATGGATTACAAAATTCTAGTGCACATGTTGTATTTGACAAGAATTCGGGTTGAATATTTAAACTAAAAAGAGTAAAATAAAAACTTTTTCAAAAAAAAAAAAATGTAACCGCCTTCAAAAACAACCATAAAAAACGGTAAAAAAACCTACAAAATAACTTTTCTTTCGGAAGTCGGTGTCTTTGTTTTCTTTATTTCATTGTCTTTTTTTTTGTTACATTTTTTTTATGATGTCATTTGATTTAGTTAGTGTCATAAAAATACCATTTCATTGTATCGGAAGGAAAATGTCTGGGCAACAGAAGGCTCAAATCTAATGAAACACCTACTGACTACTACCAATACGACTTTACGCTGTTGGAAGGAACATAACTATACGGGGGCCCCCCTTTAGAGGGCCACAGCCTTGCCGGGGTCGCGGGACATACGTATACCGCAACTCCGGTACGCAAAAGGGCTACCGAAGGACACCGTGGATTTTAGTCAGTACAAGTCTGACAGTCCCTCCCGCCCTGCCCGGGGCTGGGAGGACTCATTTGATGATGATCGGTTTTGGTCAAACTATAGTACGAGTTATTTTTAATATAGGGGCGCCGATGAGATGCTTGCCTACGGCGCTCTCAACGTTTAATCCGCCTCAGATTATGACCCTGGATCAGAATTTTGTTTTATGAGGATAGGGTCAGACTTGATGCTTTAACCTATTTCTCTTATTCATATTATTCCATTCATTGCACTTCCATGTTCTGTAATGTTCAATTAAATAAAACTTCTTATTTATAGTTATTCTATTATTTTCAGGCAATATTTTGTTTGTGCAAGATTTAGACTCAAAGTAGCAATGAAGAAGGGTAAAAGAAAATATACAGCATGAAAGAAATCAAAGATATGTTTGATGCAACTAAGAACAATATTTACACAATTTTTGTCTAATTCCATCACTGGAATGTTAATTAATTTTAAAAAATAAACCTAAGATAAACATTTATAAAATATAAAAGTACTTTATGTACATTTTAAAATCTCACAATATGTACCTACGCAATTTTGTTCAGTACGTAGTACTAATAATACATTCATTTACCTTATTAACACTTAACTTCACCAGAGATACAAGACTAACATCATTGAACATTCATTATCAGATTATCAGTCTCAATATCTTAATTAAGTACCTACAGAAGCTAAAATTTGGCAATGGACTTTAATCCTGTGTTTTGATATCATTCCTTTTGACATTTTGATTCATTTGATCATTTTCATACTCCACAAAATCATCAAAGAGACTAGGCCAAGCCTCTGTGTCATCATAACTGCTGAGATCATCCCCAATGAATTCACAGAAATTTAAAAACATATACCAAGTGTCTTTTGGAATGCCTCTTATGTGTGGATTCTTTTCTAAATACAACAACCATCTGTCTAAAATAGGAGGCTCATTGTTAGTGAAGACTAGACGCCACAACAGGATAGCAATGTCTGTAGGTAGTATTCTCTGGCCAGTGGTCACATCTAAACCAAATTTAAAGGTAAATCTATACAAATCCTTAAAGTTTTCAGTATCTCTCTTGAGTTCACTTGTTATCTCATTTAGTTTGTGTTGTATACCTTTAATTGATTCTGTTTTCATACTCTTCAAGCCCTGTATAAATTCAGATTTTGTAAACCTACACATTTGACTAGCATTCAATTTCCATGCCAACACCAAAACTTTAAAGTCATCAGGGTTTAACTGCAGATCATTACAAAGATTTTCTATTCCTTCTGCCAATATAGCATCTTCTAATGAGTCTTTGTATTGGTCAAAAAGCTGATTAATTTTAGATTCAGATATGCGTGAGTCATTAGTACCTAAAGAAGACATAGTCCGTGGTATGGTTGGCAACTTTTGATAAAATGGTTTAGGCAATCTCTCTGAAACTGAAGTGGTTTTCTGAGTATGAAGTAACTCTACTGGGCTCTGATCTCCAGACAGTGTGCTTGGGACTTGCAAAGTACTTGTATTTCTGTAGTTGTTAATACTATTTTGATTGTCATGAAGGAGTGGTTCCTGTTGTGGATATACAGAAACTGTGACTGCTATTTCTGTCATCTCTGAAAAGTAAAAGAAAAAAATTGTAACATCTATTAGCTACAAAGGATGTAAACTACCAAAAATAAACAATTTCAAAGAACTCTGTTACTCACCATCTTTCTTTCTGTTAGGGGAAGTGGTAATATCTGCATTAGCTTGGTTTTTGAAACAACTTAGACAATGGCCCATTGGACAAATTCTGCTCGAATATCTTGAAAGTCATAAAACTTTGAGTAAGCACAGAAACAGACTTTACAAGTTTTTCATCATAAATGCAATAAAACATAATGATAAAAAACAGTCCGTTGATGTGATTTCTTAAGATTTTTCGCCGGAAACCTGAGATAAACAAATTATTGAAAGAAAATCTATTAAACACATGACATACCTACTGATAAAATCTGGATTTACTTACCAGAAATTCATATCCTTTTATACTAATTGCAAACAATCGTGACATAAATAATTCGTCAATAAAGAGTTTGGCATGATAGCGCATTCATGAACTTTTATTACAACTTTATAGTTCCAATAATATGAAATTTCTCGTTTTTAACAAATACATTTTCTATTCACGATCTTCATTGACAATTTGACATATCAAGTTTTCAACCCACAGGCCACAAAGCACAAAATAGCATAGACATATATTTTTTTTTTTTTTTTTTTTTTTTTTTTTTAATTGGCAAGTCGCTATTTGCGCAATGCCACTAACAAAAAACGAGGAAACTTGGTAGAAAATGAAATTGTTAATTTAGGACACGGAATTTGGATGTATATTGGATAGGATTATTAGGAAAGGCACAAACATAAATAGGAATTATATGCGTATATTATTATGAGTGATAAATGATGATAGATACATATATATTTTTGAATCATTAATAGACATATTCTCAATGCAAAATAGAGATAGATTGCAATCATTTCAAGAGAAGTTATTAACGAAATTACAATCCTATCTACTCATTAACGAAATTACAATCCTGGAACCAGGGTTGCCAACTCAATGCCACGGTTGGGTGCTAAGTAACAT
This sequence comes from Agrotis exclamationis, assembly GCA_950005045.1. NCBI lineage: Eukaryota > Metazoa > Arthropoda > Insecta > Lepidoptera > Noctuidae > Agrotis > Agrotis exclamationis. The sequence goes on from OX465419.1 coordinate 12,602,475, forward strand.
CTCAAATAGTGCTAAATTGCTAGAAAGTTTCAAAAATAGTGTCAAATATATGAATTTAATAAAAAAGAACACATAACAGAATATGTTTCAATTTTCGAATTATTTTTTGTTTTTTTTTTTTTAAATTTTATCTATAGGTATGTTTTTTTTGATTCAGAATGCCGTTAAATTTCAAATATTCTTGCGTTAAATTCTTTTTTACAGAAGGAACACATTGCTTTTGAACTATTTCCTAGCACAGGTCTAAGCCACTTTTTGTATTTTGGATCTTTCTCCCATTCTTTTCTATAATTTTGAATATAAGTACCTTTTTTAAGTAAAGGAACATCCATTTTCGTCTCACTGTCTCCGAACACAAAACAAATTTAAGTTAATAAAATGTTTAATACTATTAATCAGATAATTATTGCGCACAAAGACACGATGAATGAAAAACAAAAATGAACGAAAAACAAGCAAGGTTAGACAAAGAAGGAGTTATTATCTTAGAGAAAAAGTCAAACATAGCACTGTTCGCCTCGTCTGCCATACACAGCCATACACGCCTTTATCTACCGAAGTGCCGCAGATTACAGACTACAATAGTTTGCGTTTTGTTACTTCAGCCACAGCTGCATCAAAATTAGTGCTAGATTTAGTGCTGGGTGCTGTTTCTTAAATTTCAGTGCTAGGCACATGAAAATAGTGCTAAATCTAGCACTCAAAGTGCTGAGTTGGCAACACTGCCTGGAACTTAGAAATTTTTGCGGACTTCTCACACATGATCAAAAAATAAATACACAAGAAAATTACATCAAGAAAGAGTTAAAGTCTCCTACCGAGTTATTTTTATATCTCGTACGTATTCAAATTTCTATAAATTAGTATAACATGTAGAATGTTTGCTAAAAAATAATTATCAATTTTCATATTAAAGTACAGGCTGAATTGTCCGGGAAATAAATATATTGCCTGTATCTGGTATCCCTAAAATCCGCGAAATGTTGTGTCTGGCCTTAAAAAAACCAGCTACGCGCTGAGAGATGGAGATAGCTATGCTCTGTCCCTTTTCTTCTTATGCGATGTGCGATGCGATGGGTTGAAAAAAAAAACAGTCTTTTATTATATTAAATAGTGTTTTTTTTTTTGTTTCTTTTAGTTAGAATTAATTTGAAATAATGCCCTCATATTATTTCAAATTAATTCGACCTAATATTTCATTTCCATACTAGATCTTTTTAAAATGGCCATTTTAAACTCTAATCAATACTCTTGTAGTAATATCAGTAATTCTAATGTTGATTTTTATATTGAGCGATATAGGGACTTTCCTATCGGGTCCGTCGATCAAGGAATTACCTATGAACTATGAATAGGGGAAACACCAATACATATTATCTCACTCATTTTCGCGGACAAATAAAAACACTAAAAAAAGTACATCGAAAAAGAGCTGAAGTCTCCTACCAATTTATTTTTATATCTCTTATTACGGATTTAAATTCCTGTATCCCGTATAACATGTAGAATGTTTGTTAAAAATAATTATCAATTTTCATATATTATCGTACGGACCGAATTGTCCGGGAAATATATTGCCCGAATCTGGTATCCCTAAAATCCGCAAAATGTTGTGTCTGGCCTTGAAAAAACAGGCTACGCGCTGAGGGACGGAGATAGCTATACTCTGTCCCTTTTCTTCTTATGCGATTTGTCGATTTGTTTTTCTTTCTTGAGGGAAAGAGAAGGAAGTATCACGAGTTCTATACTTTTTCTCTTTCTACGGTTTGCAGTTTGACAACACTCCCCATTCGTGACGTCAACATTCTCTATCTCATGTGGCTACGCCAAACCTGCGTCTAGGTTAAACTCTATCTACGCAAAGGCCCTTAGATAAAGGAACAACCTAGATTGTTGTTTGGCGTAGCCACATGAGATAGAGAATGTTGACGTCACAAATGGGGACTTATCCCTAAAATCCGCGAAATGTTGTGGCTGGCTTTGAAAAAACTGGCTACGCGCTGAGAGATGGCGATAGCTATGCTCTGTCCCTTTTCTTCTTATGCGATTTGTTTTTCTTTCTTGAGGGAAAGAGAAGGAATTATCCCGCGTTCTATATTTTTCTCTTTCTACGCAAAGGCCGCACTTTTTTTGTCAATGTCAATCGTCTTGGTTGTCAATTATTTGGTCAGTTAGTTTGAACGTGGTTTGAATTCAAATAATTCAGAGTTGTTGTAAATGATTCTTGTTCAAAATGAGTATTATTGAAGAAATTTGGGATATCCAAATTAATTTGGACCAAATTGAAGGAAACAGTTTCGTCGAGTTCGAAGCTAAAGTGCTATCATTACATGAACATGTTTTCAATGTTATAGAAAACGGTTTCAGAGTTAACAAATATAATTGCAGCAACAATGCACCTCTAAATCATGATGATGAATTGAAAACTTTAATAGAACATAATAGGCAGCTGCGGCTTGACATCGACACGAAACTTAAAGAGCTCACACAGCAAAAGGTTCAGTATGAGAACTATAAAAAAGGTAATAGCATAACTACTAACTTGGTTGAATAAAATAGTATCTATTTATGTTGGACAGATATGTTATTGATTTTTGTTATTTCAACTTCATCTATTTGAAGTAAATAGAATGGTCAGTTTTTCAGATTTTTATTATGCTGTCTGACGCTTGGTGCCTAGTGTTTGTTTAAGTATATGGGTGTTTAATAATACCAACCTGAAAATATAGAGATTAAGATTGGAACATTCCATTGAAGAGAGGAGTCCAATGATTCATCATCATCATATCAGCCATAAGACGTCCACTGCTGAACATAGGCCTCCCCTTTAGACTTCCAATAGTACAATAGGATCACGCTGGATGCTGGCCGCTCACAACTGGTCCAATGATTAACCCTATTTAACTCTGACCTAATTTATGTAACATAAAGAATTATCTCACACTATTAACGGAATGTATTTCCACCATTAATGTTGGAAATGCATTCTGGTTAAACTGGATGCAGGTGAAAAGCAGCTAACAAAAGCTTTCCCATTTTTAATTTGTTAAGTTTGTCACCATATTCCTTCAACTGGACCTGCCATGTTGCCATTTACTGCTATCTGGGACCCACTGTATGATTGCAAATATTATTTATTACAGACCAAAAACTGCTGTCTCAAGAAATTAAAGAAACACATGAAGCTTTTTTAATGGCAAAGAAATATTATAAGAAGTTCTTGAAAATGTACTACACTATTGAATCAAAAAGCGAGGGAACACAAACTATATTTGTGCAGTTTTTTACAGAAGCCAAAAAAGAGTCGGAGAATTATTCTGTCCGACTTATAAAAGACACGAAAACAGGATGCTATCAATGTAAGTGTGAAAAACATTTGCAGCATTTTTTTTACTAATGGAAATTCTCATGGACTTTCTCCACCTAGGGAAGACTGAGGGGCATGTGCACTGCCTTAAGCCAGATGTGCAGGTTCACTTGCGCAATCACTGCTCCCCAGCAGGCCTTGACCCTACTACAATGTCAGGTCCTTCTCTCCGGTGCCACCATTCAACCCAGTGATATACATAACCAAAACTATTTATTTACAAGTTGACCCATTAAACATATATTCTTTTTGAAAGTTTGAGCAAGCAAGTTGATTCCTTGCCTTATCAAAATCAAATAACCCAGTTTATATTTAATTCTGTGTAACATTTTTTTTATTTCAGTATCTAGTGTCACACCGAAGCTCAGTTTATTCAAAGAGGTACAGAAAACACTACAACAAACTAATGATGTACCTGGAGCACTCTGTTGTCTAAGACAAGCATTTATGACTATTAAAAAGAATAAAAAATAATGTGTGAATGTTAAATGTAGTATGAAATCATATTGTGTCCTTCATGTATTTTAGTAACAAAAATATTGTGTAAATGATATTAAATATTAACTAATAATCTACATTATAAGACCTATTTAATAAGCAAAACTTGAGTTTAATTTATTGACTATGGTAGCTTTTGCCAGCGGCTTGGCCTGCTCACCCCCCCCCCCCCCCCCATTGGCCTATATCACTCAGGACCAAAGCAGCTTTCATCTGGTGAAAGAATTTTTTAAAATTGGACCATTAGTTTTTGAGTTTATTCATTACACACACACGAAAATACAAGCCTTTCCTATTTTTGATACTAGTGTAGATAACAGCCACATGAGTCTGTCTTCTACCTTTATTCCCGTCTGCTACATTCGAGATCGCCACCGGGTTGGTGGTTGGCACTAATCCTGGTCGATGACATCAGGCAAAATTCGCGCTTTATCTGGAGTATTTTACCTATGGACCAGATAGTCATTGTATTATGCCAGATAGATATGCCAGATAGTCATAGTCACAAGGCGCATTGACTCAAAAAGCTAATATCAGATAGCAGTTTGGACAAAAACCACAGAAAAAAATGTTGGGTCGAAAAAACATTGCAACCAATTTTCGTTTATTTACTACCTTGTCAGTAACAACCCTAATTTTCTGGTCAGACACTTACTAAAAGTGGTTACTGTGGCACCATTTCAGAAAGGTAATGAGACAAGAAAGTTTTTCAAGTGTCATACATTTATTTTTTTAAATATGCTTTGAAAGACAAGGGAAGTTTTCAGAAAACTTAAAAACAGAAACTTTATGACACTTAATTTCCCAAGATATGATTAGTTTTATAACAAACTTGTATTCACTAGATTCAGTCGTTCATATTCTATCAGAAAAGTATAAATTCTAAGTGGTGACCATCGTTACTTTCTAACAATAAGCACTTAATGATGGAGAGGTAGAAAGTTTTCGAAAAACCCTTAAAGTTCGATATCTCCAAAACCAGTCAGTTTAGACCCCATGTTGTCGGGGTTAAAATTGTTGCAAATAAGGTCTAGTATCACCTATTTCAAGGACCGCTTCGAATTACAAATCACCCTGTATTACACAATGTGGAATTAGCTTCTTTTTACTCTTCGTAATTTTTTTCGATTCGTCATCATCATAGGTATTTCTTATTTTGCTGATATGATATATGTTAGTATGGTTTAAAGTAAATGCGACCTAGTTATTATATATGCGAAAAAATAATATGAAAATAAGGCAAGTTAATGAATATTTTTAAAGTTGATTGTAATAGGTATAATTAAACTGAATCTTATGAACGAGACACATTTTGTTTTTATTTACGATATCCTTTTAATATGCTTGTTATCCACTAACCTACTCCTAGATAACATTGCCATTTAACAATTTAGAACGCCTGCCTCCTAAAGTAGCAATACCGTTGAGTGAAGACGCACTGCAACTATTTACCTTTATTATTTTATCAGGCACTTTTCCTTGGGATAATTTAAATAATTGCTACATCCTTTATTTTACATATGTTTGAAGTTACAACTAAATGAGATAAATGAAGTAAATATGTAGCAATTATTGACGCAATACATTTCGGAAACTCTGCACGCTTGATGACCAGCCATCCTGACGTCAGGATGGCTGTACAAAAAAAATATTTCATTTCTAAATATATATCCTATGTAGCAATTATTTATTATATGTAGCAAATATAAGCAATTATGTAGCAATTTTTGAATCAACTCTCATAGACCAACGCCACAGGCAACCGGCCATTCTGACGCACACGAAACACACACGTTGTCGACATAAAAGTTGAAATGCATTGCACTACTACATTTATTAAATTATAAATTCGTATCCCAAAGGCACGGAAACTTTTTTACGCTTTCTATGAGTCTCATCCATTTTTAAAATCTTCTCCACAACAAAGCGCACGCACGTACAGGGGGGGTATTACAACGTCTTAAAACCAAGCTTGTTCCAGTGAGTGAACGAGATGGCGCTAGACGACTTGTATAGCTCTGTCACTTTCACTCGCCGGAATAAGCCTGGTTTTAAGACGTTGTAATACCCCCCCTGGTCGAACTTCAGCCCGTTAGGTTTACTTATGTACTCGTTGCTTCAACGGCATACTATAGGTACTATACCCGTCCTCGCCGCCGCCTCACTGTCGCGCCGGCTCGCACCACCAGCACGCGCCGCTTCCAAAAATGTATGAATTTAAAAAAACTAGCTCGCAAATCTGCCCTTTCGTTATACATAGTACAGGGGTTTATTATTCGCATTTCGTATTGGACATTATTAGTAGAAATTGGGATCAACCACCACCCCGGTAGCAAGTTCGAAGGTGGCGGCGGATTCATTTACTTATATTTTTTCTTAACTGTAGGTACTTAGGTAGCAGATTTTTAATTTGGATCATATTAAATAATAAAACAACAACTCTCCCAAGGTGGCGTGGGTTTCCTTGTCCACAAAGCACTCCGTGACAACGTGTTGGAGATATCCAGTGTGTCGACCCGGGTAGCGTACCTTGTAATCAGACTGACCAAGAGATATTCTCTTAAGGTCATACAGGTATACGCCCCGACGTCGACTGGACACTCGGATGATGTGGTGGAGGCCATGTATGAGGATATATCCAAAGCCATGCATCGTAAAACCAAGACCCACTTCACCGTTGTCATGGGTGACTTCAACGCCAAAGTAGGAGTACAGCAACTCGACGAATCGTGTGTCGGACCACACGGCTTTGGAACCAGGAACCACAGGGGGCAAATGCTGGTCAACTTTCTGAGCATGGAGGGGCTCTTCTGCATGAACAGTTTCTTCCAGAAGAAACCCCAGAGAAAGTGGACTTGGCTAAGCCCCGACGGTAGGACGAAGAACGAGATAGACTTCATCATGACGGACAAGAAGCATATATTTAGGGATGTCTCTGTGGTAAACAGGTTCAACACCGGCAGTGACCACCGACTAGTAAGAGGCACCCTAAATATCAATTTTAGGCTTGAGAGAAGCCGCATGATGAGGTCAGTTCTCCGTCCAACACTGGACCAGACCGGCCAAGGTGCCAAAGCCTTCCAATTGGAACTCCGCAATCGGTTTGCCGCTTTGGAAACTACAGAGGACGTGGACAAGGACCTAGAGAGCGTGATAGAAGTCATACGCGAAGTGGGAAATAGGCACTTTAAGGGGAAGGCAGCGTGCCATAGGTCTAAACTTTCGAGCGAGACTCTGGAACTGATGAAGCAACGACGAGAAAGGCCAGAGGAAACTTTGTCAGACACCCGATCCCTGCATAAAAAGATACGGAGTTTAGTGAGACGCGACCTTCGTAAATTGAATACTCGCCTCATAGAGGAGGCGATTAAGCAGAATCGTGGGTCGAAGGTCTTCACTAAAAGACTCGGGAGGAGTCATCTGACAAAGTTGAAAACCTCGGATGGCAGAATTGTTGCATCGGTTCCAGAGATTCTGGCCGAAATCGAAGACTTCTATGGCCAACTCTACGCCTCGCATTCCCCGCAGCCACAGCCCGACGCAAATGACCTAAGAGCCACGCTTACACGCCACTACACAGACGATCTCCCAGACGTAGAGATAGATGAGATTGAGACGGCCCTTGGGCAGCTTAGTAATGGGAAGGCTCCCGGCGAAGACGGAATTACCTCCGAGCTTCTAAAAACTGCGGGCCAACCTGTGCTCGGAGAGCTTAGGAGGTTGTTCAACTCCGTCATAGCCAGTGGGACTACCCCGGAGGCGTGGAGCAGGGGCGTGGTGACATTGTTTTTCAAGAAAGGAGACAAAAATCTCCTCAAAAACTACAGACCAATCACGCTCCTGAGTCACGTCTACAAGCTGTTTTCGAGGGTCGTCACAAATCGGCTTTCCGCTAGATTTGACGCTTTCCAGCCGCCGGAGCAGGCTGGGTTTCGCAAAGGCTATAGTACCGTAGACCACATACACACAGTGCGGCAGGTTATACAGAAGACAGAGGAGTATAACCAGCCGCTGTGTCTAGCCTTTGTGGACTACGAAAAAGCCTTCGATTCCGTCGAAACCTGGGCTGTTCTGGAATCCTTGCAGCGATGCCAAGTCGATTGGCGGTACATAAAGGTGCTAAGGAGCCTATATAGCATGGCGTCGATGTCGGTCCAAGTACAAAACCACCGAACAAAACCCATCCAGCTGCTAAGAGGTGTGAGACAGGGAGATGTAATATCCCCTAAACTGTTTACCAACGCGCTGGAGGATTTGTTCAAGACGCTGGACTGGAACGGACTGGGCATCAATGTCAACGGTGAATACCTAACGCACCTTCGTTTTGCCGACGATATAGTTATTATGGCGGAATCGCTGCAAGACCTGCAAAAAATGCTGAACAGTCTCAATGCTGCCTCGAGACGTGTGGGTCTTGGGATGAACCTGGACAAGACTAAGGTCATGTTCAATGACCATGTCATCCCAGAACCAATTTCCGTCGAAGGCATAACACTCGAAGTTGTCCAAGAATACATCTACCTCGGACAGGTATTACAGCTAGGTAGAGACAACTTCGAGCGAGAAATTGCCAGAAGAGTGCAGCTGGGCTGGGCAGCATTTGGGAAAATGCGTCATATCCTCACGTCGCCACTGCCGCAGTGCCTGAAAAGCCGGGTGTTCAATCAGTGCGTCCTTCCAGTCCTAACCTACGGAGCCGAAACGTGGAACATGTCAGTCAAGCTGGCCCACCGACTTCATGTCACGCAGCGTGCTATGGAAAGGTCTATGCTTGGGGTCTCACTAAGGGATAAAATCCGGAATGAGGTCTTACGGCATAAGACCAAAGTTACAGATATTGTCCAAATCTGTAGCAAGCTGAAGTGGCAGTGGGCTGGTCATGTCTGCCGCAGAACCGACGATAGGTGGAGTAGGAAGGTTCTCGAATGGAGACCGCGTGTAGGTAAGCGTAGGGTGGGACGCCCCCCGGCAAGATGGACCGATGACCTGAAGAAGGTGGCTGGCAGTGGCTGGATGAAAAAAGCTGGAGATCGTGCGCTGTGGCGCTCCCTGGGAGAGGCCTATGTCCAGCAGTGGACTGCAATAGGCTGAAATGATGAAATAATAAAAAAATAAAATACTTTAATTCAGACCGTAGTCCATATTATGTTAGTACTCACCCCAGAGGGCCCATATCAATTTTGCGTTGTAAATATTTACTTACTGTAGTAGTAGTAAGTTTTTTTTTTATATTGAGTAATCAGTTTGAGTTAGAATTTTCTGCGTTGGCTTTTACACTGCCAATTTGATAGGAACTCCTATCAGAGCAATCTAACTAATTAAATAGAAACGTCCGCCTGTACAATTATCCCCATAAACATCACGCCTGTTATCTATCACCATATGGTGCGGCAGAGGTGTATCTAATAGTACAGTAAACTTCAGAGAAAACTAATCCCGTTTTCTAGTGATATCACTATCATCATCATCAGCCTATAATGTTCCCACTGCTGGGACACAGGCCTCCTCTCTGTGAGAGGGAGTGGGCCATAATCCACCACGCGGGCCCAGTGCGGGTTGGTAGATATAATAATAATATTCCACAACTATCACAGAACGCCATCTAGTCCTAGTTAGATGTCACATGTCTTCGAATTTTTGGTTCTAGGATATCACTAACTACCAGGTTTTTCTCTGAAGCCGACTGGGCGACTGTACATGAACAAATTGCGTTCATAAGAAATGAAATCAATCAATTAAAATATATTTTTATTAACCATATAAAATACGTTAATTATATAAAATTAATTTGTAACAAAAATAAATACAATTCCATGTTTGAGGTATTATTACCCATTGGTCCTCGTGCACAAAAATGCCTCACTGATTTTTGATAATGGTAGACAAGAGATATTTTTTTTATGTAGTGCGGTAGTTGTCAGACATTCACGAAAATTAATAAAACTTTTTTTTTAAGTTTACCCGAATATACTAAAGTTATAATTTATTAATTATTAAATGATGTTTTTTAAACAGTTTTACGGTCGTGCGCTGGATACATGTGACACTTTTTTTTCCTGAATGCGCTTGAGACGTAAATTCTGAATAAATAAGGATCCAAAGTGTACACATATTTAAGAACTCGACTATACTTATACCGGAGCCGCGGATCCGTCTTAAAATGCCACCGCGACCCTCGAACGCAAAGAGCAACTGAAAAAAACAGGTTTTTAGTCAGACAAGTCCTTTCCGCTCCACCCAAGGCACGAAGAGAACATATTTGATGAATTGCCAAAAAAAAAATGAAAGTGTTTTCTATTAGTGACAGAATAAAAGAAAAAACAATACTGCACAGCATAAAAAAAATACCTTGCATTTTGGATAACTTTTTAACAATAAGTCAATTACCTAGCTACCTTCTCTGCAACTGTGTTACAAGTGTTCTGCAATTTGCAGAACACTTGTAACACAGATGTACATGATTGTGACTTCTCATAATACCATATTCGCTCTACATAGGTATGCATGTCATTACTTGCAACTGAGTTATCGTCTAACAATTCTTAATTCACTTATTTTTCTATAATTAGTAGGTACAATATAAAAATGATTAAATTACACAAATTGTTACGATTAATTTTTAATAATAAAAAAAACTATTTTAGCTGACGTTGAAAATAATTACCATGAAACAAGTAAATGGATGTTCTTCAAAAAAAAGTCCCACACATAATTGGAAGAAAGATTAGCGACCAAAAATTGCAAGCATCACCTAAAGGCGGATTTATAGGGTTCCGTGCCCAAAGGGTAAAACGGGTCCCTATTACTAAGACTTCGCTGTCCGTCCGTCTATCAATCTGTCTGTCCGTATGTCACCAAGCTGTAGGTATCTCATGAATCGTGATAATTATACAGTTGGAATTTTCACAGATGATGTATTACTGGTGCCGCTTTAACAACAAATACTAAAAAACAGAAAAAAAAATATGTTAGAGGGCTTCCATACACCATTTTTTTGTCGATATTATACATGATGGTACGGAACCCTTCGGTCGATACTAGTGATTAACTATTCTTGGAAATGAATATTTGCATCAACGAATGTGAAAAATCAAACATTCACTAGTCGGTACGGTCCTGGCTGGTGAACTTTGTATAAAGAAATCGGAAAATCAGCCAAGTCCCAAGCTGTGTCTAATATGTGTGATTGTATAAGATAACATAGGTCTATTTTACCTGTATGTACCGACAACCTGCATTTTTATAAAATACACATCACATTATTACATCACTAGCTTCCGCCCGCGACTCCGTCCGCGCGGATGTCGGTCTTCGCGTGGATGGTTTATTTCTCCATTTTGAGTAACTCTGACAATGACATCTTATAAATATCTATTGGACCCTTCGATCATTAAAATAAACTAGATACACAATGAGCGACAAAAAACGTCCTCACCAAAAGAATGACCAAATCAGAGATCGGTCATCCTTTTCTTTTAGTACTGTTCTAACGCTCGGAACGAAAACATGCCTCCGTGCTCGTTTAAAAAGTGCAAAAAACACTCTTCCAGGACCGGCAAAATGGATGGAATTTCACTTTTTCAGTAAGTACTAATATTACCAATATATAATAACTATCACTGTACTATAAATACTGATATTTCGTCCAGAAATCGCCGTAAAACATTTATTTTAAAATTTACGAAATTATCGGCGGGGTTGATAAAGCACCTAAATTGAAAAGACTTTTACTAAACGTACAATTCATATTGTCGCACGGCTACTTAATTTATTCGGGTAACATGTGTTGATCCTGTTCTATTTGGTGGAGACGCTATTGTTTTTTTTTTAATTTAAAATTTAATTATTTGTTTTGTTTTATTAATCACAAATACAACATCACGCCTGTATTTCCGAAGGTTTAGGCAGAGGATTGGCACCACTATAGTAACTTTTATTAAATTAAACTTTTTATTATAAATATAATTTTATATGTTACGTAATTGAAAATTTGAGTGCTTTTTTGTTTGTTTTTTTAGCTTTCCTCGAGATCCCGTGCGGTGTGGAAAATGTATAGCTGTTGTAGCACGTGAAAGAACCGAAGAATTCTTTAAGCCGACCCAATAGAGCGTTATATGTTCAAAGTATTAATTAGAAAGTGATGTATATCTGACCAATAAAGGCCTCAAAAGACTACATAAAACAGCTTTGTTAACCTATTTTTTATAAATTTTAGTTAAGATCCTTTGTCAAACTGTATTTGTATTTTATGTGTCTTCTAGTTGCTAATAAACACAACATTAATCTGTCTATCTCAAAAACCAAGAAAAATAAATGATTATATAAATATTATAATATAGGTATTAGTTTCATTGAAAAAAATATTATATAAGTACTTAAATTCAGGTAAATTATAATTATGTTCATTATGCATAACCACATGCACCCATTAAAAGCATACACCCAAAAAAAAATAAGCGATCATTAATAATAACCGCATAAAAATATCTACAGTTCGACTCCACTATTCCATGTTCGGCGGTGAGCGGCGAGGCGGGCAGGCGCCGAGGCGGCAGCGAGTCGCGGTCGTAAAATTTTTCATGTCCGTTCTAAATCCGACTTTCATTCATTCGGATAAGGTTTAATTTCTTTTAGTAAATGTTGACCAGTTATGTTTCTTTCTCTTTCTATTCTACGAACCTACTTGAGGACAGTTTTAAGTTCGTTTTTGTACGGGACTGTTTATCTAGTTTATTTTAATGATCGAAGATTGGACCCAAATACGGCTAAGCCTATAATAATTAAGGAGATCCCTCTATTGAGCTACTGCTGTTGAGCTCGCGTTCTGTAGTAAGTATTTTTTTCATAGTAATTCCGACCTTGTATTTACAAATAACTGATCGGAACAGTAATCAAAAAGGTCGCGCTGAAAAGCACGGTTTAAAATTACACGCATACAATATTAATTCCACGGACGACCGGACCGCTCGCCACACTGGACACGTCCGCTGGCATCAAAATTCAGAATTTATATGCATCGCGCGGCGCGGAACGTCGCTCCTTATATAGGAGTCGGGGAGGCGTGGCCCGCGTGTGCCGCAAACGGTTCAAGCCAAATCCGACTTTCGGCGCTACAGGTTACGGCGCTGAATCCACTGCGGGTAATGCAACGTGTGTTCGCGGTTCTACAGAACAACGTCTATGAATAAAACTGAAAAATAAGATTTTTTTTCTACGTATTTTTCCAGGATAAAAAGTATCCTATTTTATGCCCAGGATAATAAGGTATAATTATACCAAGTTTCATCGAAATCGAACCGTTAGTTTTCACGTGATGCCTGCACATACAGACAGACAGACAAAAAATTTTTTAATCACATATTTGGGTTTGGTATCGATACAGCAACACCCCCCGCTATTTATTTTTTCAATATTTTCAATGTACAGAATTGACCCTTCTACAGATTTATTATATGTATAGATGTCAAACCTATAAATAACTAATGACTTTATTGATTGCTTTTACGTCATTGACAACTTTTTTGAAAAACACCCAATTTATTTATTTAACATAGCAAACATTACAATCATGTGCTTAAAAATCGGATAACAAATAGATATTGTAAAATTCTCAAAGTTTATGTTTGTAAACGCTAAAAGTAATGTCACAGAAATTTCTAGTGTGGGACAAGGCTTTTTTAATAAAAATAAATAAAAATTAATTTATAATAACACTTATTAAAAGATATGTTAGAATTTTAATAAATTTATTACCTAATATAAAAATAGAGAATGTTATTATTTTTTTTTTCAGCAAGTATTCGAAAAATAATTATGTTCAGTCGAGAAAAAAAGACAGATCTTGGCGTGCATTAATTGGTAGGGTTAGAATCTGGAATCTTTTTGTATTCTTTTTTACTGTTATTGTTTAAATACTACAGAATGTTTTAATATACCTACCGACAAGTAATTTAAAAGAGATTATATGCTGTGTTACTTTTAATTTACCTTTAATTTCTTCGGTGAATAATAAAAATATAACTTATTATTACCTAAATTACTAGGCATAAAAGCTGCCTAAATGTTCTGTTGAGCCTTGAGACTAAAGTAAACTGCAGTTTCTGTAACTGTAGCTTAAATCAGCTCTTTCACTGTAATACTGTTTGTGTATGTACAAATGTAATGTTATATTACCTTTGACATAGGTAAGACAGGTGGTTTTTTATTCACAGAACATAACTAAAGTTTGAATGAACAATGAAGCTGAACGCCGTTTGGATCACTGTTGTTTTTTTACAGTTTTGACACCAGTAGCTGCAATCCACCCAATAGCAGCCCTTTAAAGATCTCATCAGTCTTGTTTAGTTGGTGTGTAGTTGCGAAATGCACTCCTGCTTAAAAACTTTTCCGAAGAAACTTAATGCATCGTTTGTTTAGTCACATTAGGTTAACTGAGAGCTAGTCCTACAAATTGCATTGCGCGGAATCACCCACAAGTCTCTTCAAAACTTCAGTTATATTCTGTGTTTATCATAAACTATTTTAAAAATCCAATAAGAACTAGTTTAAAAAAATCAACTTTGAACAACCAACAAAACAAAGGAAAACAAAATAAACAGATATTGTTTTTAAATGTGAAATTAGATAAATGCATAAATAAATACATGCCGATAAAATCAGTTTAAGAAACGTATCACGAAATCACGACAAGGCAAGAGCCAATTTTGAGCTGAAACGCGTAAACGTGAAATAGCAATTCAAATTTTCCAAAAGTGCCATTTTCACAAAATATCGTTAGTCTTACAAGGAATGATTCGAGTTCCAAGGCACACAAGGCGATGCAACTAATATGAATAACTCAATTGATTATCTTGTATTGTATCACAAGTCAAGGAAGTTAAAAAAAATATTAAATCAATAATTATAAAAATATTATATGTTGGTAGCTGCTGTATGCAAATTTTCTTTAAGTCAAATACCCTTTTTGACTTAAAGAAAATTGAATTTATAAAGGCAGCTGGTGTTCAATTCAGGTTTTTACAAGGATAACAATACTCCTCCGTTTCTGGTACGAAGATCAAAGAATTTTAGATGGAACAACAATATAATGGCCGACCAACCCCTCAACGGCGTCCTCAAACGCTTATGTTATTTTCAGTTTACCATTCGATGTTTCTGTTGTTTCTTTACTGCTTTGCTGATATGTGTCCGAAGGTTGTTTAGATTTCTCAGGTAAAAGTAAAGCACCCAACGCTATGAAGTGGAGGGAGTAGTAAAATTTTCTGAAAAATCAATTAAATAGGTTTAGTATAAGGAAGGTTGTCGAGTAGGGTTTCTTTTTAACCGAATTCAAAAAAGGAGGTGGTTCTCAATTCGGTCGGTTTTTTTATGTATGTACACCGATTACTTCGAGGTTTCTAGTCCGATTAGTGTGATGTTTTTTTTGTTCGATGCAGTATAATTTCCATTTGGTCCCATAATTTCATCCAATTTGGTTCAGTACTTTTTATTTCGTGAGCATTTTTTTGATTACCGCTATGTGGATGATGTAATTATTTGTGTATCTGTTACGCGATTACTCCGCCAATGGGGAAGGCAAGTGTCAAAGTGAAAAGTGACATTTGTGTCCCAAAAGAACTGTCAAATCAAAGGAATTTTCTGAAAAAAAAAAGCGTTTTATTGATGTAAAATGACTAGATGTTGTGTAAAAGGCTGTAATAATGATGGAACATACAAATTTCCGACAATTCACACTATCAAGAAATAATGGGTAGCTGCTATGACTGCTGTGAGACCAAAAAATGTATTATCAGTAAAGAAAAGCTATATAATAAACAAATATCTTTGCGAAGCCGGGACAGGCCGTTAGTTGAATTTATATATATAAACAACTTTTTCAAAATAATAGTTAACAACGCTGCCAGGTTTTTTTCATTGCAGCATCGGCTTTTCTGGTTATACATGTTTGAACTGGGAGTCTTATCCTACTAGAGTTATTGTCAACGGCTCTACATCTACGAGTACGCTCAAGAATTAACATGCGGTTTTCGACAAATTTGAAATGTTTACATGGTTTTTGAAAACCGGTTTTACCTCCGGTTTTCTATTTCAACTCCGGAGTTGAAAATGGCTTAAAATCGCTCCGAAACTCCGGAGTTACGAAATTCCGGAACTTCGGATTGAAAGCGCTAAATGGTACGCCTTTTATTTAAGTGAAACTTCGTCATCAGATATGTTGAAGCGTATAAGCAATCATATAATGGTAAAATATAATGTCAAATATGTCAAGTGAAAATTCATGTACTATGGCACTATTTCGAGAGATGACCCTCAAAGCAAGGACCCGACCCTGCCAACACGTGTGTATGACATGTATTTTTTTTTCAAATTAATTAAAATATACGAACCCGTAGAAAGCCAGACTTGGTGTGAGATGAAGAAGAACAAATGGCACCGTAGTGTACGTCATCGCAACCCTCGTGGTGATGAACGATAGAGAGTCGTAGAACAGCTTCTTGGGTGCACTGTCTAGAAACACTGGTCTAGCCAGGAAACGTACCTGTAAAATATTTATAAAGATAAGAAAATGACCAGAAGAGTAATTACAGTGTGGGAACAAGATGGCGCTAGACGACTTGTATAGCTCTGTCTCTTTCCCACAGTTAAATTACTCTCGCTTTAAGACGTGATGGTAGGCCACCTGTTCTTGTCAGATACATGTCATACAACTTAAGTTTGATACTCCTATCATGTAGTATTTTAGGATTGGGTTGTAGCAGGTAAAATCTATATCCGTACCGTGTCTGTTCTTGTTGCAAATAAATCACTATACAAAACAACAGTCTGTTATTTCATACTACGTGGGAACAATATTAACAGCTGTTACGAAAGACGCACTGAGTTGTTCCCATGGGGTCGTGGACGTCTCTTTCATAACGTGTTGAACCTTTTTTTTTTTATTTTTTTTTAGGTGGTAAAATCATCAAATGAGGCCTCCCGCCCTGGGTGGGGCGGAAGGGACTGTCAGACTCTTACTGACTAAAATCCACCCGTGTTCCTTCGGATGCCCTTTACGTTCCGGGGCCACGGTATCCTGGGTTAAGAAAAACCCGCGACCCCAGCAGGCATTTGGCCCCATAAGGGGCCCCGTCAGTTTGCTGACTACTCCCCGAAGGCACGCGCGAAACACGACACGACGCGCCAACGACCCGGGCTTGGTCCTTGGTCGGACGGCGAGCTACCCATTACTCACCGTCCGCAAGCCCGCTCCGCCGCTGTGCCCTCTGCTAATCAGAGGGACACGCGTTGGAGCGTCCACCCGACAGGCTATTCGCATACGGGCAAAGAGACCCCTTAGGCACACAGTACCTAAGGAAGAGTTTTTGCCCGCATCCCAGGGTGCACCGGCCCGAAAAACTGGTCTTCCCCCCGGACGTATCCGTGAGGGAACTCCAGTCCACGGGCGCACGTGGAGGTTTCCTGTCTTAGCACCCCAACGTGTTGAACCTATTCGAGAAAAGGAAAGACTTTGTGGCGCCCGTAACAGTATGTAACATTTTTGATATAAACTGCATTTGTACACAGTAAACTTTTTTTTTTTTTTATCTTTATTTATTTAGAGGCTTTTGTTCATACATACATGACCATGTCAGCCTCATCAGGCCACATACACATTCTTACACTTAATTATAACTAATACATTTCACAATCAGTCTGTTATCATACTATGTATTTTCTTGGAATTGAGAACAAATTTGTAAATTTTAATAGCTTCAGCGCTAGTTGGATTCGAAATGAAGCTTTGAAAAGCACCCACATCTAGTCTATTGGTGTTTAATTCAGCCATCAAAATGTCTCTTTCTCTGCTATTACGGACACATTCCACCAACAAGTGATGCACATCCTCCACTGTTGCGCACAGTTCGCAATTTGGACTATTCACTTGTTTCATTAGGAAGCCAAACTTGTTCAGTGGCATGTGACCCGTACCCTTAACCCGTACCCTTAACCTATGTGCTAAAACTATGTATTTTCGGTTGATTCTCACATCGGCAAACCAGGGGATACGAGGAGGCTCGCATTGTACTGTTTTATACCAAATACCTTTTTCTCTCGACCTTTTATCAAAATGTTCTTTCCACATGTTATAGCAATTTAACTTATATTTACCTAATAATTCCGAATAATGACTCTTTACTTCTGTATGTAAACCTTCTACCGCCGCTTTCTTCGCGAGTAAATCGACCTCCTCGTTTCCCGGCAAGCCAATGTGAGATGGAACCCACTGCAACTTTAACTCAATATTACCGCAATTTAATTCATGGATTTGCTCTAAAATGGCATAAGCTTTCGAAACACCTCTGCAGCCAGAGGCGCATCGAGCTATATGCTGTAGGGCACTCTTGCTATCTGTGAGTATCACAGCTTTATTGTAGCCTTTGTTTTTAATATAAGATAAGGCTGCTGAAATTGCAGTAAGTTCCAGTGTCATTATGGATAAGTTATTATTATCTATCTTAAAACAAACTCTTTCACCACATCTAGGCTCATAGTAGGCTGCCCCCAACCCATCAGTGCTCTTTGAACCATCAGTGTATATTCTATGCCAACCGTCATATTCAGAGCTTAATTCATGTAAGATATCATTCTTGAGAATATCAGGATTAAAGTCCTTTTTTCTGCCTTTAATAGATTTTAAATTATAATTGATAATGTTATATATTCGAACGTTGGTAACCCAAGTATCTAATTTAAACATTTGCAATGGATAGCTGGAAGATATATCTTCTTCTTTAGTTCTTAAATATGCTGTAATTAATAATGGTTTTTTTTTATTTTGCCAATACCTTGTTGTGCAGAGACTGCCAAGTTCATTTAACAATTCAATAGTAACGTTTTCTGACCAAGATTG
The DNA here is from genome assembly GCA_950005045.1 of Agrotis exclamationis. Taxonomy (NCBI): domain Eukaryota; kingdom Metazoa; phylum Arthropoda; class Insecta; order Lepidoptera; family Noctuidae; genus Agrotis; species Agrotis exclamationis. The sequence continues at coordinate 12,621,230 of OX465419.1, forward strand.
CGCTTTTAATGTGTATTTAAATGCCAGGAACTGTCTTCTTATATACAAGGGAGGGATACATAGCTCACACTCCATTGTATGGATGGGCGTACTTCTTATAAATCCCCCAATAATTCTTAAACTCTGGTTCTGCACTTTGTCTAGCTTGAACGTGTGTGAATTGGCACTGTTATCATATATAAAACTACCGTAATCTATTCTACTCCTGATTAAAGCAATGTATAACCGTCTAATGTGTTTTTGGTGAATACCCCATGAAGGCCCGGTCAATGCTTTTAATAAATTAAGATATTTCTGTGTTTTTTGACAAGTTTCATTGACATTTTTTCCCCACCGTAATGTCCTATCAAGCCACATGCCTAAGTATTTAATGTTATCTGTTGAGCTTAAAGTTTGTTCATAAATGTATAAATTAATCTGGTGGGATCTGAAACCCCTACTAAATAGACAATATTTTGATTTGGAAGTTGATAATCGTAGGCCAATGTCATGTAAAATTACTATTATAGTGTTTAAGGCTCTTTGCATGTTGTTAATACTATCATTTAATTTATGTTGACTTGTATAAAATACAAAATCATCTGTGTACTGAGATATTATTACATTGTCAATGCTGCGAGATATTTTAGCTGTAACAATGTTAAATAGAAGTGGGGATAAAGGGTCGCCCTGGGAAATGCCTTTATGTGTTGGATATTTTTAATGAGATTTTCCGTCAAAGTTTTGTCCCCGTACAATGGAGAAGAATTAAAATCATGCCAATTCCAAAGGCCAGTAATTTAGAATCGGCGACTAAGATAAGACCTATTGCTCTTATGTCTTGTGTTTGTAAAACTTTTCACACTATGATTAATAAGCGGTTGGAATGGTTCACTGAGAAAGGAAAAATATTTTCACACACAACCACGGGTTTTAGGCGAGCTCAGTCTAGCTTAGATGCGTTGGTAAGACTTATTTATCACATACACATACATTTTTCGAAAAACGTTCCCACATTGGCATGCTTCCTCGACATAGACAATGCTTACAACAATGTCGTTATTAATCAAGTTATAGTCACTTTGGAAGAGTTTAACGTAGGCTCTAAAGTATCCAAGTACTTATGGTCGTTTCTAAGCGAGAGACATCTGTATATTTTAAGAGATATCCAGGAAAACAGTAAACTTGCAGTTTGTGTTTTAGGCAGTGGCGGTTCCTTCATACAAGCCCAAAAGCCCGGCATGCCTTATTAAAAATGCTCGACAGAGAATCATAATCAAACCCGAACTATTTAAAAGTTCGCGCGCTTAATTGTTATCAAAATAACACAAACTATCCACGCCACACACTTTACATCGCAATTGTTCGCGCGCAGTTTCGTATTTGCAACATCTATATATAGCTATCTCGCTTACACGTACCGGCTTTTACCGGGCTTTCAAATACTATCTCTGTCCCTTTCGCGCCTAAAGCGTTGTGCCGTATAACGAGTTAGAACCTTGTGCGTCTACAAATCGAGCAGTATGGAAGATTTAAGCCGTGCATGCGTATGAAGTTGCACGCGTATGCGTGACCTTTAGCTCACTTCAGCTTTGTTGTTAAAGTTTTTTGTGTGTTTTGTTAGATTTTCTCAGTGATACAATTGTTTTGGTGACTTACCTGCAACAATGGAGGTAATTGTACCTTGTGAGGATTTAAAATGCGTTCAAGTTTTGATTGGCGAAGATAAGGTAAAATCTTTAAACTTTGCTCAGAAAAAAAAAACAGTTTATTTCTTCCCGACGCCGACGCCTAATCTGTGTATTTCTCAGACTAGTAAATCGCATAAAAGAATATTTCATATGTGTATAAATCATGCAATAGAATTCAAGAGGTTAGTTTATTTTTTTCAGCCCTTCAGGCTTTGTGTAATTTTTTTTGTACCTAATAGTACAAAACGAGCTGCTTTTTACGATACTCATTGCAGCAAAAAATTCGTTGGACATAATTACATGTCGCGAGTCGTAAACACGGTTTTTAAACAAAAAAGTAAACTTATTGAATTGTTTTCTGATCTATGCGACAACCCACAGAACTGGGACGGGGATACGATTTTAGCTATTGAAAAACAGTAATTGTTGGTAGAATTAAAACGATCACCAACATTTTACTCTGATGTAATTAAATCATTTCTTAAGAAAGATAGACGATTCCAATTAGAATATAAATAATTTATTTAAATTCCTTATTACATTCTATCTAGCTATTTTTTAACTTTCGTTTTGTAACTTTCTGTTTTGTTTTTTTTTTGTCTGTAACCTGTTAGTCCTGTTACAAAACAAGCAACTACTTACCATAACTTTGAATTCACTTTTAATTTATTGTACCTAACCAGTAGTTTATGAGAAAATTGCGATGATACATACGTAGGTACCTACATACTCAGTCGAAAACTGAACTTTCTTTTTTTTAAATCGGTTTAAATTTTATTGGGCTTGCCTTATTTTGAAACCCTAGGCCCGCCACTGATTTTAGGATACCTGTTTTATTTAGCTGTTACGATAAAAACCTCACTGGAGTGAGGTAAATCTCTTAAACGCAATAAAAAATGTAAATTACACTTTTCCCACCCTATTTTTTTTTTTTAAGCGTTGCTCCGCACTAACACCCTTTTAATTCAGAGGGTCTAAAACAGCCACTTACAGTAATATCCCAAATGGTTCACAAAAATCTTCGATAAGCGGAGACTTTGGAAATCTACAAAAAAAAAAACGGATCCATGCGGGCAACGACACAGGATGTGTATTAGTGCTATATACTAACTTAATATTCACTCAGACATAAATAGTATGTCTTCGTCTTATTGTGTCCATATTTATAATAGTAGTTTTAGTAGTAGTGTTAGTAGTACGAAGGAGGTCCATGTGTCACCATGGAAGATTCTCAATCGCAAGGTGAGACTACTGGTGGTAGGATATTTTTGCCTGGTGATGGCATGGGGGTCTCGGGGCTCACTCCTGATAATATTTGTTTAAACTAGTCAGTAGGACAACAGAAGGTACCATTCGCAATATAACATCTACTAGCAATGATGTATCTTCTTGCAACCAACCATTTAGTTTTAAAAAAGGGCCTCAGCAGAATACCTTGAAATTGTTCCATCAAAACATTCAAGGTATCTCTTCGAAATTATTAGAAGTTGAAATGTTTTTAGAAAAAACCATGTTTGATACTATCTGTATTACTGAACATTGGTTAAAGGACTACCAAATGCTATTTAATTATGAAAACTATACTGTAGGTAGTTGTTTTAATCGTAAAAATTTGCTACGTGGAGGTTCCCTAATATTAGTTAAAAACTCTTTAAAATTTCACCAACGCACAGTGTGCAAAATCTCGGCTGGACCAGACATCATGAGTGAAACTAAGCAAGAGATACCTTATAAAATTCTAAATTAATTCCTAATTTTCCGGCGTAGGAATTCTTTTTAGTTTCAGAGAAATTAAAATCCAAAGTTAATCCATTTTCGGTATTAAGAAAGTACAAAAAGTGCAATTTCTCTGAAAAGAAAACTTACAATCTAAATTTCTTGGCCCAGTTATATTACGCATATAAGACGACATTTATCAAGCTTTGTTACATCTCCGAAATACGATGGACGATGGAGTAAATTCAAGATTTCATTAAAAACGTTTCAATTTTTTTTTATCGTTCTTGCTGCGTGCTTAGCGATCAAAATTATTAAATATACTTAGAAACTTATGTTGTCTATAACTCAGAAAAAAATCACTTTTTAATACTGTACAACGAACGAGATAATCGTTTCTAAAGTTTGTAATGCCAATAGCGCCTGTGATTTTGTTAAGGCAATTTTACTTAAGGTGGTTTGCTCTTACATTTTCTAAAGGCACTAAGGGCTGATTTTTCAACAGTCAGATAACTTTTAACTGAGGCCAAGAAATTTAGATTGTAAGGTTTCTTTTCAGAGAAATTGCACTTTTTGTACTTTCTTAATACCGAAAATGGATTAACTTTGGATTTTAATTTCTCTGAAACTAAAAAGAATTGCTACGCCGGAAAATTAGGAATTAATTTAGAATTTTATAAGGTATCTCTTGCTTAGTTTCACTCATGATGTCTGGTCCAGCCGAGATTTTGCACACTGTGCAACGTAATGACATAGTAGGTCTCTCAGTTGAACATTGTATCGAACTGTCTTGTGTTGAGCTAGATAAGCATGTAATAGTGTGTGTGTACAGACCCCCTAACTATCAAATTTTTTCCTTATTTGAATCTATAATGGAAGATGTTCTGGCAAAGCTTGCAGTCAGGAATAAATCTGTAATAATTTGTGGTGATTTTAATATAAATATTTTGGAAGAAAATTCAAATAGCAGTAAGTTATTAAATCTTTTTAAGTCATTTGATTTGACTAACATTTTTACAGAACCAACTAGAGTTACTCCATCTTCTGCTACTTGTATTGATAATGTTTTCTGCAATTGTGATTATTTGGATCAGGCCATAGTTAGTTGTTTGCCGTCTGATCATAGTGGGCAGACGGTAACTTTTAGATGTAACAAAATAAAGCAACAACTTGAGATTAAATTTAGACCAATAACGGCTACCAAATTAAATAGCTTTAATAATTCCCTGCAGAACAAGTTAAGTGTAATGAATATGGACGACATTAATGTTAATAAGTTCTATGATACTTTTTTTTCAATAGTTTATACTGAATTTAATAAAACTTTTGAAAAGAAAACAAAAAATATTTACCCTCAATTTGTATTTAGTGACTGGGCGACTAGAGGTATCAGGAAAAGTAGGGAAAGACTATCTGAACTGTATGGCCTTAAGCCATACATTAACACTGAAACTTATAATAAGTATGTTTCTGCCTATTCAAAAATTTTCAGAAAAGCATGCAAGGCTGCTAAAGCCATGCATTTTAGCAATAAGATCAAATCATCAGAAAATAAAATAAAAACGGTTTGGAAAGTTATAAATAACGAGACTGGCAGGAAAAAAAAGCTTAACACTAACTATACTTTGCAGACATCATGTGGTCCTATAAGCACAAATCTGGAAGTAGCTGAAGAATTTGTTAATTTCTTTACTGATGTACCGGTTAGGACTACGGAGGCTTTGAATTCCTCATCTGATATTTCAATGAATTTATTAAAGGCGAACGTATCTGGCAGCCCGGCTGATTTTAAGTTTAAACATATAAACCCAATGACAGTTATTAAAGCTTTCCGGCAAATAAAAATTAAAGTGACCGAAGATTTATGGGGACTGTCTATCAAAGTTTGTACAGCAATAGTGGAAACTGTAGCGCCATATTTGGCTTTAATTTTTAATTTGTGTGTGGATCAAGGAGTTTTTCCTGATTTGATGAAGTTCAGTAAAGTCGTACCTCTTTTTAAATCTGGGGACTGTAAAGATACTAATAATTATAGACCAGTATCCGTGTTGCCAGTCTTTAGCAAGGTATTTGAAAAAGTAATGCTTGATCAGATGCTCAATCACTTTAACACCAACAAAATCTTACACGATCAGCAGTTTGGTTTCACCAAGGGACGTTGTACGACTGACGCCGGTGTCACCTTATTAAAGCATATATTTACTGCGTGGGAGGAAGCCCAAGATGCCATAGGAATCTTTTGTGACCTCTCCAAAGCATTTGATTGCGTTAATCACGATACATTACTTTTGAAACTTGAACATTACGAACTAGGTAAACTTGCGCTTAGTTTAGTAAAATCTTATTTGTGTGATAGGCAACAACAAGTTCAAATAAATGGTGTAAATTCACAGGGTTTAACAGTTAAAATGGGAGTTCCACAAGGCTCAATATTGGGTCCTTTCCTCTTTCTTGTATATATAAATGATCTACCCTATTTACTTAAGAACCAACTACACAATATGGTGTTATTTGCTGATGACACTTCCCTTATTTTTAAAATAAATAGGCGAGCCCAGAATCAAGACGACGTCAATAATGCCCTGCGTCAGATCCATAGTTGGTTCACAGCAAACAATTTAGTATTAAATGGAAACAAGACTAAATGCATTAGATTTGCCTTACCAAATGTTAAAAATAGTAATTATGACATAGTGTTGGATGAAGAGATACTAGAATTCGTCGATAAAACGGTTTTCCTGGGGATAACACTTGATTCAAGGCTACAATGGGGCCCTCATATAACAACTCTTGCGGGGCGTTTAAGTTCAGCAGCATATGCTGTTTGGAAGATTCGTCAATTCACTGATGTTGATACCGCGAGAATTGTTTATTTTAGTTACTTCCACAGTATAATGTCGTATGGCATTTTATTGTGGGGACGGGCGGCTGACATCGAGTCTATCTTTATTCTCCAAAAGAGAGCGGTTCGAGCCATATATAATCTCCGTAGGCGTGATTCTCTAAGAGAACTGTTTAAGGAAATAAACATCATGACGGTACCTAATACCTTGTCAATATATCTATGAAAATATAATGTACGTTAGGAAAAATCTGCATCTTTTCTCTAAAAGAGGTGACAGACATAATTATCATACTAGAAATAGGGACCAATTAGTTCAGCCGGGCTTCAGACTCGCCAAAGTAGACTCTTCCTTCATGGGGTACTGTTTAAAATGCTATAATAAGCTACCACAAAACGTTCTCGAACTGAATGAAACGAAATTCAAAACATGCATTAAACGCACACTGTGTAAGCAGGCATATTACAAACTGGGCGACTATATCGCTGATAATAATGCTTGGCTCCATGCTGGTCCTGCTCCATGAGACAGTGAATGTATAAATAAATTGATAGTAAAAGTATACCTAATACCATTGTTGGAGCTGCTGAAGATTGTACAACTGTATTTGCATTGTATAGATTCAATCTTCCTTGTATTATATAGTTTCATACCCGACATTGTGTGAGTACTGTGTACTTCAGAGCTGTGATTCACTGGGCACCTACGTCTCTTGTTGACTTGAATGACCCTGGCGGTTGAGAGTGTGTCATGCTCACTCAAATGTCTCGCTGATGGCGGCGTGTGTGTCGGATCATTTAGCTCCCTTCAAAATGGTTGAGCTGAATGGTGCTGATACATGTGTCATGTTCGTGAACGGGCGCCGTTAGTTGGGACTGGTCATCTCTTAGCTGCCACGGTTTATTTTAATTATTGATATACTCGTATTTTTTTCTGAATTGTCTTTGTTTTAATTTTTACTATGGACACTTTTAACTTGCTACATCGTTCTCACATAATGTACCATCTAAGAATGAATGATGTGACAAAGATTCTGTAATAATTTTGGCGATCCAAAAAGAGTGTCCATGGAGTTTCTTGCCCGTTCTTCTCCGTAGAGATCTACTTCTTGGAATGGGCATCTACGGTACTTTCACAGTTTTTATGTCTTGTGACTGGGACTGTAGCACCATAATTTTGTAGTGTTTAATATATTTTATTTGTCTTTGACAATTCAAAAGTGCCTGTAACTGGCTTATTTGAATTAAATGCTTTGATTTTGATACTAAAACTTTGTCCAGAATGTACACTTCTCTACGAAAAACGCATCAAAATCGGTTCAGCCAAACGCGAAATAATCGAGGACCAACATGCAGGTCGAACTAAGAACCTCCTTTTTAGGGTTCCGTAGCCAAATGGCAAAAACGGAACCCTTATAGATTCGTTATGTCTGTCTGTCGGTCCGTCCGTATGTCACGGCAACTTTTCTTCGAAAGTATGAGAGCTATCTTGTTGAAACTTGGTAAGTACGAAACTCCAAAATTTTCACTAAACCCATAAGTGTGGGGTATCTATGGATAGGTCTTTACAAATGATATTGAGGTTACTAATATCATTTTCTTCTAAACCGAACAGTTTGCGCGAGAGACACTTCCAAAGTGGTAAAATGTGCCCCCCCCTGTAACTTCTAAAATAAGAGAATGATAAAACTAAAAAAAATATATAATGTAGACCTCAACAAAAACTTCTAACGAAAATTGGTTTGGATGAGATATACACTCGGTTCCAAAAATTACGGGTCAGTCACAAAAATTGAAATACCTCCAGAACTGTAAAAGTTAGATAATGAAATAAAAAACAGAATAAAGACTTTTTAGTTGCGCTTCTAATAGCATATTATTTAAACGGGTTGATGAAAAAAACTTCATTAGAAAAACAAAATTTAAAAAAATGACTATTTTTAAAAAACAATATTTTTGTTTCACGTTGATGCTTTCCATTTCTATTCTGTCACAAAAAAAAAAATATCGTGAACGTCTTCCACGTGCATAATTATTATTCTGTGAAGTAAAGCATGGCAGTTACGCTAGAGGAATGTACCAGAATTCTAACTTTTTTGGAACTTGGGCGGAGCTAGCGTGAAACAGCCAGAAACATTGGTGTATCTTTGTCAACTGTACAGCGGGTAGTCCAGCGGTACCAAGAGACCGGATCACACCTTAGAAGACCAGGAAATGGCAGACCAAGATGCACAACGGCCAGGGAAGACAGACAACTGGTGGCTACAATGCTCCGAAATCGTTTTCAAACTGCTGTTGGTCTAAAAACTCACTTTATTCGCTTTGGAGGTGGCAATTTAAGCGCTCGAACAGTAAGAAGACGTCTTGCTGAAGCAAATTTGAAACCATTGAGGCCCGCAAATGGCCCCAAACTGGAACGGGGACATCGAATTGCAAGACAGATACGTGCGCGAGCACCTAAACTGGACACTAGACGATTGGTCTAGGGTAATGTTGACGGACGAGTCTAAATTCATGCTTTATAAGCATGATGGTAGGCAGTTGGTGTACAGAAGATCAGGGGAGCGCTTCCATCAAGCGTGTGTGGAGGAAAAAGTGGCGTACGGTGGAGGCTCCGTACAAGTTTGGGCTTGGATTTCTGCCAGAATTGTACATGACTACCTTGAAGAGGTCGATATCGAACTCATGCAGTGGCCAGCGCGAAGCCCGGACTTAAACCCCATCGAGCACGCCTGGGACGAGCTTCAGAGATTCGTGAAAGGTCGAAACCCCCCACCAATCACGCTTCCCGAGCTCAAACAAGCACTGGTGGAGGAATGGGAAGGTATTCCTCAGCACCGGCTCCGAAATTTGGTGTACAGCATGCCTAATCGCCTGGAAGCTGTCAGAAGAGCTCGTGGAGGCAATACAAAGTATTAAATGAAGAAAGTGATGAAAAACAGCAAAAAAACAATCATAAAAAAATGTAATCTGACTACTTTAGTTTTTTTTTTTAAATTTAGAGATTGATATTGTGGGTGCAACTAAGTTTTATTTTATTTTTTATCTGTATAATTAAATTCTCAATTGAACAGTCTTCGTTTCATTAGGATGGCATACGTAGTTCGGGAGATATTCGGGTTTATGTGACTGACCCGTTATTTTTGGAACCGAGTGTAGTTAGCAGTTTTTGAGTTATAGTACATTTTCAAAAAACCGCAAATATAACTTTGCCATTCATACAAACACTATGAAAAACAAAGTAATTTTTATTGTTTGTGTATATTACTTACTAATCTCAATATAATTATATCCCTTATCTATGCTTGCTACTACGGAACCCTTCATGGGCGAGTCCAACTCGCACTTGGCCGGTTTTTTTTAAAGTCGGTTTAAAATCACATGCATTCATTTAAGATCATTGTAAGTGAATCGAGTTCTTTATCTATACTTAAAATAAATCTGTAGAGAGGTCAATTCTGTACATGAAATATATTTCCAAAATAACTATCAGGGGGTGATTAAGGATCGATACTCATGCCAAAAATGCAATCAGTAAAATTTTTGTCTGTCTGTCTGTGTAACCGTTATAGAAACAAAAACTACTCCACGGATTTTAACGAAACTTGGTACAATTATTTTTCATACTCCTGAGCTGGTATACTTTTCTTCACGCTGCAATCAATAGGAATAGAGCAGTGAAGGGATTCCGGTTGGATTTTTGCAACTCAATTTTGATTCTTTTCCCAATAAGCTAGCAGGCCGAAATTTTGCACACGCTCTGAGTTCTGATGAAAATACATGACTAGCTAAGAAACGTCATAACAAATCCAATATGGCGGCCTCCCCAAGATGGCGGACTGGCTGTTTGAAATCCACCCCCAAGATATGGGTATGAAATGAAAGGGTTTGCTGTCAGGAATATGAAAAAAATAGTCACGTGTCTTAAATCCAACATGGCGGACATCCAAGCAAGATGGCGGATTGGCTATTTGAAATGCATCCCCATGATATTGGTATTAAACGAAAGGGTTTGCTGAATGGGATACGAAAAAAAATATCACGTGACCTAAATCCAACATGGCGGCCGTCCCAAGTAAAAAAAAAGTATAATTTTTAGTGCGTGCTAAAAGCGTGTTTTTCCCACGTTTTGTCGTTCCGGTTGGATTTTTGCAACTCAATTTTGAGGCACTTCCCGATAAGCTAGCAGGCTGAAATTTTCAGGGTAGCTTCAAACCCGATGAACAAAGATAAGAATAATAAAATAATTAATCGATTTCAAAAATCTAAAAACCCACGTTTTTAAATGTCCTAAAAATAAGAAAATAACCCTACAGGGCTGAGAGCGGGGCCAATCAAAACGTGGGGGCGTATCTTTGCAAGTTATACCCACGATCTATACACGTCATGTAAATATATCCCATAAATAATATATGCCCCCACGTTTTGAGTGGCCCCTCTATCTTCCGTCGCTACACAGAAATCATTTATGACGGAAATGTTCTCCTTAAAATTATATAATAAATATCCCACGACAGCATATTTCTATCTTTTATGGTTGACTCACAATAACACGTGTAACTCCCGATAGCTTAGCAGTTCGAAGCTTTCTGATTATATTTGTATACTCTTACGTTTAACACTCTCAGTCACCCGTAATTGAAAAAGTTAACGTTATTAACTATTCCATAAAAAAGAATAATATAAATCGGTATAGAAACACCAAAGTTATACATGAGCCATCGCGCGTGAATACTGAATCATGCTATAAGGATTATTTTTGAGAATCGGTCGCCGCGCTCGACGCGTCTCGCGGCCGAAGGTACAAAAATAGTCAATTTATAGAGAAAGGTTATAGGCTATATTATATCACCACGCTAAGGCCAATAGGAGTGGAGCGCCAATGAAGAATGCTTCAAAGTCCAGGTTAAATTTAACGTTAGCCCAAAGTAACTATTCCACGCGGACGAAGTCGCGGGCAAAAGCTAGTGAGAAATAATCATTAAAACTATCCAAAAACACCCAGACCCGGAACAACTTCTAGGTAATGCAAATATTTGTTCCGTTCAGGAATCGAACCCGTTACACGCTGCGCAGCAGTCGAAGGCTCAGCCACTGCGCCAATCGTGTTGTTAAAAGTTTTTTAGAAGTCAAATAGTCTCAGAGTAGAACATGAGTTTGAAAAATATCGGTGATATAACTTTACCATAGTATAAAGAGGGGAAGTAGGCTATCTCCGGTCCAATCCGCGATTCAATTGCCTACTGTTTTAGGGTTGTAACTTTAGCTAAATTTTAATTCAGTGCCTATAAAATGGTAAGGGTCGAGAAGTTGTAATCCATAAGAGGTTAGCGTTAATTATGTTATACGTTGTATACTGTAGTGTATGCGCGGGCGCATTGGCGTTGTCAGTCGGTTACCAGCCGTAGGCGAGTGAGCACGTCTTTAGACTTGCGCATACAGTGTATCCTGATCAGATAACCTGAGTGACAAAAAGTGTGTTTTATTGACCCCCGAGACATTACAAATGGCGACGAGGATAAAAGTGAGTACATGACACATTAAAAACAAAATAAAATGAAGGAAGGAATATAAGTAATTGTTTATTGCCTATCAGTTGTTTGCGGGTAGATTCGTTCCAAATAGCCTATTACAAATTATTTGTTATTATATAAGAAAAAATACTAGCAAATTAACACTCATTTTACATTGAGTTATGAGCTAAATCAAAATCACATATGAATCGAGCCAATACGTAAGCAATTGTTACTGATAAACAGTTTCATACCACTATCCTTCATTGTAAATGGCCATGCATCGTATTAGATGGAAAATAAGGCCACGCAAGGATACTACAAAAATATAATATTGTGCAAGTATGCGACCTAACGATAACTAAGTAAAAAAGTTTAACCAAACGTAATTATCGACATAATGAGATTTATGATCGAGATAATAAGAAATACTTACCTAACTGTTCACAACACAGTAGAAAGGATAGGTAATTAGTTATTTCAGCTCGCTTAAAGATATTATTACTTACAGAATTAATTTTGTTTATGGATTTGTTATACTCATTAGTAAAAACCTATTATTAAATAGCTTTAGATAATGTCATTTTAATAATAGACTTATTGAATTTGGAAGTGTTGATAGCAAAAGTACGTATGTTGTGTATATGTTTACACTATACTACTATACATATTCTACTTTTACTGTTTTATTTGAAGAACAATTACATCACAATAGTTAAATTAGGTAGATAACCTAACCTAACTATTTTTATGCTTGCACAATTTATACATATTCGGAAAATAGTTATAATAAAGGTACACTTAAAGGCCACGCAAGGAGTAAATAATAAAGGGCCACGCCGTTTAAATAAGTACCTAACAAAAGGCCACGCAATGAGTAAATAACAAAGGGCCACGCCGTTTAAATAAGTACCTAACAAAAGGCCACGCAATGAGTAAATAACAAAGGGCCACGCCGATTAAATAAGTAACAATTTTAAAAGGACTGTAAATTATTAAAAAAACAAAACAAACATTTACAAAAATATAATGAAGTCCACGCAATGAGTACTCGAGAAATCTTTAATTCAAGCTCAGAGCTGATAAATGGTTAGTAACAATTTTCTTAAACAGCTTGTGTTAGTAAAACATATTTTGATTATCAATTACAATTAATTACATTTATACAATTTCAATTATAACAAATGAAATAAATGATACAAAATTTGCATAACATTGAAATAAAATTGACATAAAATTGGAATAAAATTGATATAAAATTGAAATAAAATTGAAATGAAATTGAAATAAAATTGAAATAAAATTGAAATAAAATTGAAATAAAATTGAAATAAAATTGAAATAAAATTGAAATAAAATTGAAATAAAATTGAAATAAAATTGAAATAAAATTGAAATAAAATCGAAATAAAATCGAAATAAAATTGAAATAAAATTGAAATGAAATTGAAATGAAATTGAAATAAAATTGAAATAAAATTGAAATAAAATTGAAATAAAATTGAAATAAAATTGAAATAAAATTGAAATAAAATTGAAATAAAATTGAAATAAAATTGAAATAAAATTGAAATGAAATTGAAATGAAATCGAAATAAAATTGAAATAAATATGAAATAAAATTGAAATAAAATCGAAATAAGTAAAGTTGTAATACTGTTACTGATTTTCAGTAAAAAGCCACGCAAGGTACAACAAAAAATAGGGCTATGCAGTTGTAATACTGTTACTGATTTTCAGTAAAAAGCCATGCAAAAATAAGAGTCAATATTTTATTGCTACCCAAAATGACTCGTGCATCATCCATAGTTCCCAACTTAGACATTTCGATTGCGAAAGCGATCCGACATCTGTCGGCACTCGCTGGAGGAAATGGAAGAGGGCACTTGAAATTTATTTACTGAATGCCAACATCGACACTCCCGTAAAAAAAAAAAAAAGAGCTACTCTTCTCCACGTTGGGGGAATAGCAATTCAAGAAGTGTATTAAAACCTTCCTGGAGCTCATGCTGAAGAAGGCGCAGGTGTCGATGATTATGCAATAGCTCTAAATAATTTAGACTGCTTCAAACAATCAAAAAATTTTCTTTGTAGTGGCTTAGAATGCCAAAAAATAATGTTCTTATAGCAGCAGTATTATCGCTAATAAGGGAGCGTTTGGGCACAACTTATAAGGGCAAAACCCTTATACTCCTCTTATAGTTGCTTTATAGTTTCAAACTAAACTTATAATGGCAAGAAAAGTGCTCCAACAAAGCCAATACCCCTGTGAGAATGATATGAAGAGCGTTGATAAGGGCGATCACCCTTATACATATTTTATTATGGTCCGATACAAGGTTATTTAAACTTATTGTAGCAAATTAAAGGCTCATAAAAATCCGACGGCCCTTATAGCCGTCTGCAATAAGTCTTTTTCTCAGTGATTTACATTATTTTGTGCAACAGTTTGGCAAATAAAGAAAAACGCCAACCATATTATTGAAAATAGTGAGGTTCATTAACAATAGTAACTTAACGCCTTACAAAATTGTTAGGACACTCAAAATTGTCCGCAGTACCGAGCAAGTGGGAAAAAGATGGCGTTCTGCGCTGGTCATAATAGAATGAAAATTAAATTAAGAAAACTTGAACATTCGTGTAACTGGCGGAAAATTAATTGCAAAGAGAAAAGATCAAATAATAAGTCACTTAAAGCGATATGGGAAATGTTGAATTTCACTACCCATTCTCTTATATCACTACGAATATCAATATTCTCCGACTCTTGATAGCAATATCTATATGTCCTTATCACTATCACTACCGCTACAATTATGTTCTTCCTCACTGGTTTCCTTTTCAATCTCATTTTCTATAAAATAATCCTCTGCGGAACCACTAGCTGATTCGTGAGTATCGGCTTGGTCATTTTGTAGTACCGTAAGAGTAGAGGTAGTGTGTGTAAACATCATATAACATGCTAGAATTCATTTGTTGGATAGACGTCTTATAAAATGCTCCTATAAGTTTAAAAGCATCATAGTTACTTTGTGCATTACTTTCCTAAGAATAATTGACCACACTAAAAGCCTTTATATGACTTTGAATATTATGTGGCTAAAAAGCAATGTAACTAGCCTCTATAAGAAAAACAATTTCGAGCCTTATTGTAGCCGTATAAATTGGATTTATTATCGTTTACCCAGCCAAAATATAAAATTAAAGGTAATTTAAGCCAAATCTTCTAATAATGTGCCACTAAAAGTAATATTGGCATAATGAATGCTCTTTTATAATCAGTTTAAGGGTTTAGACCTTATAAACTTAATGTTATGAGCTTAGTTTGTTTGTTGGGTTACTTTGCTCCAAAACAAAGTCGGATTTATGAAAGATACCTTTTCCGACTCACGAAACAGGAGGAAGGAGAACAATTTGAAAGATTTTTATTAAGGTTGAGAAACCATGCCGATAAATGTCAATTCCATAGTAAAGAAGAGCATATTATCGATCAAATCACGGAAAAGTGTCGATTAATCGAAAAAAAAAAATAAGAATACTGGGATACAATATGTTTAGACGAAATCATCAGTAAAGCAAATGCTTTAGAAGTTGTAGCCAGGCGATTAGAACAATTTAAAACTGTAAATACAAACGATGCGAATAATTACACTGCATGGTTCCCATATAATTTGAACAATAGAAAATTGTCTGGACTTTAAAAGAGACTGTGACCTCTGAGTTTGTTTCGGATGTTTCTTCTCAGAGTAGTCAGGTACGAAACACCGGCCTCATCTAGTGTAAAATAGTGTCTTTTGACGTGTAAAAGAGTTTGCCAAAACCAATTTACTGAATAAATAATTATAATTTATCATTTATTACAACAAAGCAAAAATAAATGAAATAGATAAGAAAAAAAAATCAACAAACCGTTCAGACAACGATCATCGAACACAAAATGTAGTAGATGTGGAAACTCCTTCCATCTATCCGAAGACCCAAAATGCCCCGCAAAAGACAAACGATGTTTAAAATGTGAATTCATTGGTCTTTTCCGAGAACATTGCAGGACTCGACAGAAAAGACAATTTTCCAACAACAGGCCAGACAACAGGACTGTAAAAAAAAAAAAAAAAAACCAAGAAAAGAAATAAAAAATGATGCCAATAAATCTGTAATTGACTATATTTTCCACCTGGATGACGGCGAAACTATGAAATGCAATATTAAGGGAGTCACCGTTGATATGCTAATAATAGATTCAAGAAGTAGATGTAATATTATTACAGACAGAATATAACAATTTCTAATAGTCAATAATGTGTAAGTTTCCAACCAGATACGCAAACCTAATAAGACACTTATTTCCTATGGCAGTATGAAACTCCTGGATATTATAGGCTCCTTTGACGTGGACATTTCAGTCATTAAAAATAAAAATATAAAGTGTACTGCTTATGTCATCAGAAACAGCACACGCGATTTATTAGGCGTGCTTAAAATTGGGCTTCAATTTGGCTTAATGAATTAAACAATGTGACATCGTTAGGGAAAGCGTTTTCAAAGGAGTGACTGTCCAGATCCCAAAAGGCCGAACAGTAAAACCAGTCACTCAACCATATACAACATTATTTTTGGTATATGCGAAACCTGAATATAGTTTGTTCAGAATCAGTAACTGATTCAATTCCATTGCACATAGATTCTTTACACAAAAATACTAGACAGGTGAATCGGGTTTTGGCATAAGCCAAAAATAATTTTGTAGAAGAGTTCCCATTCCCTTAGAAGAAAAGTTTGCCAAAAAACTAGAGGAACTGAAGGATGCGGATATTATCGAGGAAGTAAATGGACCCTCTCCGTGGGTGTCGCCAATAGTTCCCGATCTTAAAGAATACAAGAAGAGGCAAATCTCCCTCAGAGTTGTTTTATAAAAGACAGTTTAGAGACAAGATCCGGGCAGCACCAGACATGGAATACAAATCAATAGAAGAAGAAGTGAGAAAGAGATCTGCAAATGAAGGAAAAAGGGAAGGAGCATGGGGATCTCAAAAGTAAAGCGACAGGCTTGGAAATAGGAGAAAAAGTATTGGTGGAAAATTTAATCAAAGATAATAAGTTGACCCCCAATTTCAATCCTGCGCATACAGTAACGGACGTGAGAGGTTGCGATGTTATCGGAATGATGAAACCGGGAAAGAATATCGTCGTAATGTAAAATCAAAATAGTGGTAATAGTGATTTAAGAGAAAATGATGAACTAGCGTAAATAGTAAATAATTTTGTTAATTTTGTACTATAATATTGTTATTTACTGTTATCAACTATGTCTTTAAGATTTGTTACACAGATTTAAAATTAAGTAAATCATTGCTGTTCTGTAAAACTTTGCGGTAAATCTGAAATAATTATATTTAAAACATTTGATTAGTTATCCACCAATTATAGGTGTTTAGGTCGGAATATTAAAACCTAATCTAATATTGTAATTTTGAAACATTTCAATTCAATTAAAATAAAGAAGGGATGTAGTGTATGCGCGGGCGCATTGGCGTTGTCAGTCGGTTACCAGCCGTAGGCGAGTGAGCACGTCTTTAGACTTGCGCATACAGTGTATCCTGATCAGATAACCTGAGTGACAAAAAGTGTGTTTTATTGACCCCCGAGACATTACATATACTAATCAGTTTTTTTATTTTTTTTTAAGCGGCATAATGTGTAGTATTTTTTACACATAAATTACCATTATTTATTTTTATTTAATACAAACACAAATAATGCAAACATATCTATTGAATCACACAATACGTTCTCCTGCGATTATTATACATTTTTCATTCATTTAGCGGTGCCGAAAAGACGTGACGCGCGAACCTCGTGCAATGTTAGTCCCGACTGGCGCACCTCGGATTGAGTCGAGATTTTGTTGAGGGTGCGTGCGGCGACGCATAGATACTACGGTGCACACATACAAGCCGCGCGCGGTGCGTTTGTATGAAGATAACTTACTTCCCGTCTTTATGCTTTGACTTTACCTTTCTAGCTGCAACAGTGAAGATGCCACCAGCAAAAAATGTCATGTAGTATCCCGGATAGAAGCCGTGCCAGACCGCAGAGAGGGCGTACACCCTGGCAGTACGCCACGCCGCGCCGCCTCGCTGGTACGCCACGTGACGAAGCCACGCGTTCGTATTTTTGTTCCAGCTGGCGATTGCCGTCCGGAAGTTTTGTGCGAACTTAAAAAGAAAAATATACATTTCAGAATATAACAATGTCATAGGCAGAGGTCTTGCTGATACTACACCCACATTTAGCTAGTTTTCTGTAAGTAATATGCAATAGGAGGCGCATTTATTGTCATGCACTGAACGCAAATTCAACTTCCATTGTTGCTACTGAGAAATTCCAAGTGATATAACCTAATACTTAAAGGCGCTTCCTCACCGGGAGCATTCACGTGAAATGTCACATTATAGATTCGATTTTGAGCATTACATTACAGTACTACCTCCCTCACTGAGGAGAATTCGCGTATATTTAGTATAGATTTGATACAAGAGGTGCGCATTGTGATGCTCGATTGTTGTCCCTCAACAATGAAATCATTTTAGTAACACTTCGCCCGCGACTTCGTCCGCATGAACTTTTCTTACGCCACCGGGTGTAGAAATTCACATACGTTCTTAGGCTGCCTGTCCATTGATGCGGAGCGAGCTGGCGGAGCGAGGAAACGAGGAAATATTAACCAATAGGATTGCATAAAATCTTCACTCCTCTTTAGTGCTGCAATCCTATTGGTTAATATTTCCTCGTTTCAGTTTTATTAAAAATTAGGTAGGTATATTGTCTATTAACTGCTCTGAATCACGGTACTACCTTTTATTTTTATTTTTTACTTTTATACATTTTTTTTTCTATTGTTTTTGTGTTTGTTTTGTCTCTTTTTACCTTTTTTATTTTATCTTAAAATGTTTTAATTTTACAGTCATTACCTACCGTACACAAAAGTTATTTTTAATTAATATGTAGGTACCTTTGGCTAATATAGCTTCTTTTGTATATAGCTTCTTTTTACTCCAGAATTGTGAATGCGAGAACATTGTTGGTTGTGTAAATTCCCAGATGCCCATTTTATCTTAATCGTCTACTTTATTACGTACTAGCTGTGCCCGCGACTTCGTTCGCGTGGATGTCGGAACTTAACAATGTAATTTTTAGTGCTTCTTTATTAACAACATTAGCTGTAAACCATCATTCTGGAGCATACATAAATATGCGTTCGTAAATCATCAAATGAGTCCCCACCCAGGGCAGGGAAAGAGGGATTGTCAGACTTGTACTGATTAAAATCCTCGATGTCCTATAATAGGCCTTTACGTTCCGGGGTCAAGGTAATTCGATAGTTCCGCGACCCCGGCAGGCTTTGGCCTTCTAAGGGGGGGACCGTCATTGTGATGACACATTGAGGCGCGTGTTGAACACAACGCCCCGTCGACCCAGGCATACTCGCCGCCCGCATGCTCGTGCAAGTGAAAAATCTACGTTTAAATGCCTCTGGAACCTGAGTAGTATTCCGGAGGCGTACTCCGGAGCCTGCCCGTTCCTGCCTTTACCGGCGCTGGCAGCCCCAGAAACAGGTCGTACCTATGCGTGACCCATCGTATCCCATCGTATCTCATCGTATTCCATTATATCCCATCGTATCACATCGTATCCCATCGTATCTCATCCTATCCCATCGTATCTCATCCTATCCCATCCTATCCAATCATATCCCATCGTATGCCATCGTATCCCATCGTATCCAATCATATCCCATCGTATCCCATCGTATCCCATCGTATCCCATCGTATCCCATCGTATCCCATCGTATCCCATCGTATCCCATCGTATCCCATCGTATCCCATCCTATCCCATCCTATCCCATTGTATCCCATCGTATCTCATCGTATCCCATCGTATCCCATGCTATCCCATCCTATCCTATCCCATCTTATCCCATATTATCCCATCGTATCCCATCCTATCCCATGCTATCCCATCCTATCCCATCCTATCTCATCCTATCCCATCCTATCCCGTCCTATCCCATCCTATCCCATCCTATCCCATCCTATCCCATCCTATCCCATCCTATCCCATCCTGTCCCATCCTGTCCCATCCTGTCCCATCCTATCCCATCCTATCCTATTCTATTCTACGATTCCTTTAAATCGCTTTAATTAATTTACATTTTTTGTTAGTAAGGTGTAAACTGATTACGATGAAATAAAAAACATAATGTTACTTCAATTCAACACCTCTATTCCAGGTTTTTTTTAACGCCATCTACCGTGTTATCGTTGGTTTAGATGAATTATTTGAATATGTAGTTTTTCTATTCGAAGCTAGATCGCGCTACTGAACTGCGCGTCGCGGTGTGAACTGACCGTAATATTTTACTTCTAGATCACTTTAAATTCAAATATCTTTTGATAGACTGAACCGATTGCAATGAAACAAAAACTAAATGTTACTTCAAGTTACGCTAAATCGTTGTGTATAAAAATTATCTACATTGATTTCGTACATTTTACGTGATGCCCGAATAACCAAACATACAAACAGACAAACAGATAAACAGACAAACAGACAATAATTCTAAAAATGCTGGAAATGGGTTCTATTGGTTGTCCTTTAACATCCTGGCTATATTTTTTTTATTTTTTTTTAATGTACAAAAATTTCTTTTCTACAGTTTTATTATATGTATAGATATATTATTATATACTTTTTATTTTATTTTATTATTATTATTATTTTATTTTTTTGTTTAGCTTTTGGTAAGAAGTTCCCTCTTCTTATCATGCCTACGATGTTCTCTCGTGTTTATGTATTCCAAACTGTAACAATGACATTGTAGAAGCATGTAAAATAAAATATTTTGATTTGATTTTTTGATTTTTCTCCGCTCCGCCAGCTCGCTCCGTATCATGGACAGGCAGCCTAAAAGTACAATAAAATTACCTCAAAGCCAAATATATCGATGTTGGACAGTTTATCCCATTTAGCGGTGCCGTCATTATTGTAGCCATTGAATCCCATGCCACAGTTATTACAGATCGCCTCGGAGAGTAGCCACGCGTGGTAATACTTGCACCTCACCACTAGGGTTGCCAAGTAGGCATACCATAGCAAGTACAACGCTGACCACGTGCGGGATACTTCTGACGCAGGATCTGTCAATTCTGTAAAAATAAATAAATTTTTCTGCTGTACATTTAAGTTTACAAAGGCCGTTTTAAACACACAAACAGACCAGGAACAACTTCCTATAGACAATACAAATATTTGATCGGTGCGGGTATTGAATCCGCGATTCGCAGTGTAGCAGTCGATCGCTCGGCGAATGCCACAACTATGCAATCTTTCCGCAGTTTTAGTGCGACATGGTTCTTTTGGCGCGTGATATTTTTAGAATTATGAACATCAGGTTCAAAAATCTTTAAGTAACAGTAGTTTTGGTCAGTTACACGTGCATGCCGAAACAAATGGTGTACCTAAATTACAAATTGCTTCTTTACTCACGCTACAACCAAAAACTAACCTTATTTAAATAACGTTAGCGTTTTTATCTGTGTGATAACCACATTAAGCTCATAGTTGCTTTTAGGAATTATACATTTACTTTATACTAGTAGTGTAGTAGTAGTAGGTTTAATTTTGGATGAAGCGCGACTGAGCTAAGTCTAAGTTCGCTCTATGGACCTGACAATGGAGTCGGAACTTTAACGATCAATTACCTTCTAGAGCAGTCATAGGATATTTCTTAGCCAGACTCAAATATAATACAGCGGCAGCCACAGATCCGGCCACTTTAAAAATCACAGCATTGCGCGGTGATGGCTCCTCCTTAGCAACACTGGGACCTTTCTCACACTGAAACAAATTATATTTTACTTCTAACTTATATCATAAATGCGAAAGTTTGTGAATGTGGAAGTATGTGTGAACTACTGAATAGATTTAGAGACACCGTGGATTTTAGTCAGTAAGAGTCTGACAGTCCCTCCCACTCTGCCCTGGGTGAGAGGACTCATTTGATGATTTTACCACGATAAAAAAAAGGTAAGAGAGGTACTTTCAAAACTTTACATACTTTCAGGGCACCTGTGCGCCAGGCAGCTTGGCTGCTTTAACTTAATTACTCAACCTCATTTTGTTACAATCATCATAGATAATAATAGTCTATAGATCATTCACTACGTTCTATCGTACAAACTCGGTCTACAGAGACAACTTAAATTAGCTAACAATGTCCATAGGCATATAACGATGTGGCTAACACATCGAAGCCCATGACATCTGCTGTATTTTGGAGACAAGACAGATCATTCTCAAGCTGAAACCATTAAAAATAATTATGTTTAAAAATCTCACCACATCAACACGAGCACCTTCAATAAATTGTATATAGTCAGAATAAAACACTACTGGTCCACACATTAACGTTTGGAAGGCTAAAGTAAAAGCGAAGTATTCGAGTGGAGAAGGTATCTTCTCAATTTTCGCTAGTTCAGGATCTCTCGCGGTTTCGGTCACTCCATTAGATCCAATTTCTTTTACAGCTAAACTATCCTGCAGGGTGTAAGCTAATGATGTTACCCTTTGGGTGATCACCATTAACGGACCTAGAAGTAAAATAAAATAAGATTGAGAGCTGTTATGTACATCAGGAGTAGTGGTGGCCCAGTGGTATCGGTCCGGACTTACGAGTTGTAGGTCGTGGGTTCGAACCCCGCCAGGCGCTTTACTTTGTGTAATTTATTTCATCAGCAGTGCTCTCAAAACGGTGAAGGAAAACATCGTGAGGAAACCGGTATGTCCTAGAACCAAAAATTCGAAGACATGTGACATCTACCAACCCGCACTGGGCCCGCATGGTGGATTATGGCCCACTTCCTCTCACAGAGAGGAGGCCTGTGTCCCAGCAGTGGGAACATTATAGGCTGATGATGATGATGATTTACATCATACTGATGAAAACTGCTGGGAAACGTCCTGTAACGTCAATGAAACACGCAGGTCAGCGACAGACTACTTTATTCATAAACTATACGAGTTACCCTCCACCTTATAAATATATTCTAATGACAGATTGTCACACTTCTCCCCACTAAATCTAGGATAATTCAGTTAACAAATACTTCTTACAACTAACAATATTTTTTTTTACAAAGGGTGCACATTTTGTTTAGCTCGATTGTACGCACGCAATGCTCGAGCTGACGTGCCAAGCGGTGGTGATGTCCGTTCTGGGCCTGGATGAGGCAATGACTTTTCAGGCCGAACCTGCGGCGACTTAAGTGCCTCTACTGGCGGCATGTCCTTAGACACACTTTCACCGCTGGATGCGTCCTCAAACAATTCGTCTTCGGCTCTGCTATCGTCCCTGGGTTTGGCTGCCTTTGGATCTGTATCCTCGGCCCCAACTACGCCACTCATTCGAGATAATGAATATTTATTTCTACTGCCTGTAGGAATTATTTGATCGGCATGTCTACGCCACTCAACCCCGTTACCTATACCGACCTTGTAAGACACGGGTCCAGTTTTTTTTATGACTGTGGCTTCGGTCCACTTGTCCCCCCTCGCCGTGTAATCGCGAGCTATTACTGCTTCACCGGTGTGAAATTCCCTACTGGCCCCTGCGGAGCGGTTAACTTGCCGCTCTTGTTTAGCGCGCACCGCGGCTGCCACGTCCGGCCGCAGCACGTCCAGACGGGTGCGCAAGCGCCGCCCCTGGAGCGCTACTGCCGGCGAAACCCCAGTCGTTGCGTGCTCACAGTTACGATATTGTAAAAGGAATTTACTAAGGGCGGCGTTAACGTCCTCGCCCTCGTACATCGCCCTTTTGATAGCTTTCTTAACCGTTTTAACGGCATTTTCCGCCGCACCATTTCCCTGGGGTCTATAGGGAGCCGAAGTAGAATGCTTGATGAAATTATTGTCACAATACACTTTAAAATCCTGAGAAGAAAACGGCGGGCCGTTATCCGTCACGAGCTGCGATGGTAACCCGAAACGTGCAAAAATACTTCTAAAAGCCTTAATAGTGGCACCGGCATTCGTGCCACGCATCGGTAGGGCCTCAATCCATTTAGAATGTGCGTCCACCATCACTAAGTAGCGCACGCCTCCACAGTCAGCAAAATCGGCATGTACGCGTTGCCACGGGTGCAGCGGAAACTCCCAAGGGTGTAGCTGGGCCCGTGGCGGCGCGTCCCGTACTGTGCGGCAAGCAGCGCACGAGCTACACACTTCCTCAATGTCCCGATCTAAACTCGGCCAATAAATGTAACTCCGTGACAAACTTTTCATTTTATTCATGCCTAGGTGTCCCTCGTGAACTTCTTTTAAAATTTTGTTTTGTAAAGTGTAAGGAACTACTATTCTATATTTATATACGATACAACCCTGATCAACGAGAAAATCATTTTTTCTAGCAAAAAATGGCTTTTCCTGATCGCAGCTCGGGCTTGAGGGCCAACCGAAAAGCACATAACCTTTAATTTTACTGAGTAACGGGTCGCGTTCTGTCTCCCGTGCGATATCTTTGAAATAGATTGGCATAGACTCCTCTACAAGGTTTAAATAATCTGTGGTGTTTACAAAGCAACCCTCCCGAGGTAACGGTAATCGTGACAAAGCATCGGCCGGTCCGTTGTCCGCCGATCGCACGAATTCTATGTTAAAATCGTATGCTGCCAAACGTGCAGCCCACCTTTGCAGCCGACTAGCCGCCGTTTGCGGTATCCCCCCTTTCGCACCAAATATATAGGTCAGTGGTTGATGATCGGTGCGAAGCGTGAAGCGCCTTCCGAACAAATATTGGTGATGTTTCGTAACCCCGAACAAAATCGCAAGCGCCTCTTTATCTAACTGGCTGTAGTTGCGCTCGGGCGCACTGAGTGTGCGCGACACGCAGCTGACGGGCCGCTCACTACCGTCTGAGTATCGATGCGCCAGTACGGCACCTAGCCCATACGCGCTGCTGTCCACCGATAGTACTAGCTTGCGCCCCTCCTCATAGTGTGCTAATACACGTTCACTCAGAAGGGATCGCTTTGCTTCACTAAAAGCTTTATCACACTTAGAGTCCCATTTCCAGTCGCTATTCTTTTTTAACAAATTATGTAATGGTTGTAATAAATTGCTCAAATTCGGAATAAATCGCCCATAATAATTGACCATTCCTAGGAAACCTTTCAGTTGGGAAACATTCTCAGGTTTCGGCGCACTGGAAATAGCCTCCAATTTTTCCGGATCCGGACGCAAACCGTCTTTATTGATTATAAAACCCAGATATTTCACATTATCTTGCAAAAACTTACATTTACTTAGTTTTACAGTCAGTCCCGCGTCCCGTAGCCTTTCAAGTGCAGCTCTCAGATTCTTCATATGTTCAAGCCTATTAGAACCGGTTACACAGATATCGTCTAAAAAAACTACGCACCCTGGCACCCCGCGCAGAGTTTCCTCCATTATCTTTTGAAACTTTTCCGGTATAACCGACAAACCGTAAGGGGTACGTCGATACACAAATGTACCAACATGTGTGGTTATCGCCGTATACGGTTGCGAAACGTCCGACAAAATACACTGCTCATACGCATGTTTCAAATCAATTTTTGTAAATTTATCTCCCCCACTAAGATTGGCAAACAGCTCTTCGATACGCGGCAATGGATAGTAATCCCTTTTTAATTTAGGATTGATGGTTATCTTATAATCCCCACAAATACGTATGTCACCGTTTTGTTTAACAACAGGAACTATTGGAGTCCCATAATCTGAGTAATCTACCCGATAGATGGAGCCGTCGGCCTCCAGCCGCTCGAGCTCGCGCTCCACACGCGCGCGCAATGCTAACGGCATTGGTCTCGCTCGCACGTAAACCGGTTCCTTATCTGAGAGCTGCAGTCGTATGGGCTGTTTACAAGTACCTAACTTATCACTAAACACTTCGGGGAATTCTTTACATAATTTGTTCACGAATTCATCCTCTATGATTTCATTGAGAGTAATTTGCGTTATTTTTAAAGCTCGCATCCATTCTCGGCCTAACAAAGGCCGCGCCACTCCATTAATGATGTAAAGTCGTAAATATTGACTTTTAACTTCCCCCAAACAAACGTCCACCTCAATGAAACCCAGTGACTGGATTCGTGAACCCGAATAACCACGTAACACTAAGTTATCAGGTTGTATTTTTTTATGCGAAAACATACGATGATACATATTCTCACTTATAGCTGAAATCCGACTACCTGTGTCCACTTCACACTCGATATTAATGTTATCTATTTTTAAGGTAAGAAAGTAAGGTTTGTTACCTCGAGCTGCCACGTTCACGTTGAACATACCATCATCCGATTCATCACTGTTAACGTAATGTTGCCGAGCACCACTATTACGCACCTGTTTACACATCACTTTTAAGTGCCCTTTTTGCCCGCACTCATCACAACTGTAGTTTTTAAACCGACACCTCTCGGCCTGGTGCGCCTTGCCACAGCGCCAGCAGGCCCGCGCGCGCCCGTCTGTGGCGCCCGCGCTGCCGCCTGCGCCCTCGCCTGCACCGCCTGCTCCCGCCGCCGCTCCGCTGCCTGAGCCTCCACTGCGCGCCCGTGACGATGACGGTGGGCCGCGCGGCCGTGGTCGTCCGCCTTTCGCGTAATGCAGGCCTTCGCCTGCCGTGCTCGATGAATCTGCCGCCGCCGCCGCTGCTGTGGTTCCGCTTACCTCAGCATGTTTCTCCGCTGCCTCTAGAGCTAATGCTAGCTCCACAGCCTCCTTGTACTGGATTTTTCGCTCAGCGAATATTCTAGACCGCATGACGTCATTGGTCAGTCCTGACACGAACTGATCGCGTAAATTCTCTTCCAAGGTTGAACATGACTTGCACTTTCCAAAATTGCATGTAGACGCTAGATGTTTTAACGCCTGTAGGTACTCCGTTAGGGGCTCACCGACACGCTGTCGGCGTAACCGGAACACGTGGCGTTCGGCGATTTCGGACCGTTGCGGTTCCAAATGATCTGTCACCAGTTTCACCAGGTCATCGTATGTTTGGTTTTCCGGGAAACTTGGTGAACACAGATCGCACATAAGTGCGTACGTTTCTTCACCCACAACCGTTATTAACATGGATACCTTCAATTCTTCGGCAATGCCGTTGAGTTTTATATATTGGTTCACTCGACGAATATACGCTGGCCATTGTTTTGAACTCAAATTAAATGGTTCTATTTTACCGATAGGCATTTTGACACACGTAATTCCAATAAAAAAAAAATGTTTTTTATATCCGTTCTCGTCGCCAATGTAACGTCAATGAAACACGCAGGTCAGCGACAGACTACTTTATTCATAAACTATACGAGTTACCCTCCACCTTATAAATATATTCTAATGACAGATTGTCACACGTCCATTCTTTGCAAGAAAAAAATAATGAGTGATAGGAATCAATGTAGCTCTATCATAACAATGTAGTCACAGGACTGTCTGGGGTCGCGAGACTGTCTAAGTGGAAAGCAAAGGGTATGAGAAGGATCAGATACATTTTTAGTCAGTAAGTCTGACAGTCCCTCCTTCTCCACCCAGAGCGAGAGGACTCATTTGATGATTTTCACAGCCAAAAAAAGGAGTCGTCGCAAAAATTAACTCACCCGTTATATCTAATGAGTAGTCTGCTGTATGATAAATCTGTCGATGTAAATGATGACATGATAGATATATCATGGAAACCGCCAAAATGACACTGAAAACATCCAATTTGGCGTTAGAATAATGTAAACATACTATGGACTGCCGTCTGTATTCTGTATTTAATTTGATGTTTTTACTTACTTTCCCATAATTTGGTGAGAGACACTCTTCAGCAGAGTGTAAGTTAACATAGGTAGCACCGATAAATGGATTGATTGACTGCAAAAAATTACAAAACATTAGCACAATAATCAGCAATAAATTATATTAATGTGTTATTGCGTCAAAAAAGGAAGACAATAGTACATATATTTATTGTTTAAAGCTTGGTAGATAAAAATATCCAGGATTACAAAGAAATATACAAGTAACGACTTTGTACTTGTATTTTATCTAATTGATCACTTGCAATTTCGCAATACCTACCTATAATTATTTACAACAATACATATATACTCAGGAAAGTGGAACAACTTTAGTACATGATTTCAAGAAAAATGCCTAGTGTAAATAAGACCACTTTGAACTTTGTTTAACTTCTAACTCGCCTGCATTTGACTGTATGGGTTCAAGAATAAGTGGCTTTCCGTATTCTGTACGTTCCCAAATTGTCCATGCGTTACCAGATACTCTATATTGATGATAGTACTAGGATGTTGTGTTTACACTGGATGTACTCCCTATCGTAGAATATTATTCAACGCAATTTTGTTTTCAATCATTCATTTACAACCAATGTGTTAATCCACCCAATCTCAAGAATTGCGAACACACAACAAGAAAAAAATCATGTGGACGAGAATTTCCGAAAAACTTTTAAAACAAAGAGGGATTTGTTTTTCTTAATACTTGATGATCTTCGCAGTTGAGGTCAACCCCAGTGAAGCTGGTAGGAGGATATGACCAAGTATAAATGTTTGCGGGGCAAACATGGCCAGAAACTGCAAGAGGCATTGAAGTTAGGAAGCTAAAATGGAGACCCAGTAGTGGGACATGCAATAAAAAACGCTAAGCATACATAGACGTTTTCCAAAGAATTATGTATTAAGAGATCGGAGTTGTGAGCGCAGTTTCTTTTCTTTTACCACATAGATATAGGTGAGATACGGGCAGTTTGATGGCCAGCGGTTACCGTAGCTTGTAGACGCCTGCAACACCAGAGGTATCGCCTGAGCGTTGCCGACAATGCAACCTTCTTCTGTCTCGCTAAACGATGACTAGTTAAGAGATTTTTCAAAAGACTGTCACCAGTTAGTGAACTCGTCTATGGCGGTCCTCAAATGCCTCAAACTTATATAGTAGTTAAACTTCATCAACTTCAGATGGTAGATAGGTAACGCAAAGAATACATTAAGCCAAACTAGCGTCAGTGCCGTAGAGCGCGCGGTACATACGTGAAAGCCAGATAGCAAAATGAGTGCATTGATATTCAGCGACTTTAAACAAAACTTAATAAATCATAATTATGTATATCCTTAGCCCTTAAAATAGTCCGATTCAAGATTCAGGGGTCTAAAATAATAAATTAAACGAATTAATTTGACTTCGCCCAACACACATCCGTAGTATTATTGGGGGTAAGTATGTAAATAAATAAATTAAAACATGCAAATTCAAAACATATAACTGAAACGGAAAACAAATAATTACCTTCCAAAACAGAAATACCCCATTGTTAAACCTATAACAAGGCACACAGAATGTCGAAATTCCGGTGAAGCAGATCTCAATGGTTTTCGAAACAGTCTTGCCAGGCATAGTGCAGCTACTTGTGCGATCAAAAAATTTACCTAGTGAAAAAAAGAAACTAATGAATAATGTGCAGCAATAAAAGAAAATTGTGTAAGTGTACAGGTCAACGCGCACTTATAAGCACTGTACGAGAATCGGAATCGGCATCGCTTCGGTTGTTTTCTATTTCAGGCAAAATTCCCATTAACAGGATACCTACCTATGGGAATTTTGCCTGAAATAGAACACATTTTTAAATGGTCCGAAACTATGAGGAGTTGCCAAAAATACGGAAATGAGTCTCGAGGCCGATTTCGACAAAAACTAAAATTTTAAAATTAGATTTTTGACAAATTAAAAAACCTCGTCAGGAATCGAACCCGTCAATTTTGGAAAAAAACAAACATCCTACAGGATGAGTTTGTTTTTATTACACCCTTCGAGAGGTCGCTTAAAAGTACCAAATTCTGGGAAGTAATAATATACGGCAAACTCATCTTGGCAGTTTCATGAGAGTTCGGTAAGCGTCAGTGTAGTGAACCCTTAATGAACTGTAGGTACATCTTTTTTTTTTTTAAGTTGTCTCATATTGGGCATGTGTACATTTACAACTGCTTGCAACTTCTTTAGAGCCTACTGTATTGTCTAGAAAGCGAGTCTGTCCGTTAAAATGTGTCAGGAGTATTTGAACTGCTTACGACTTCTATAGTTGTAGCATTTAAATACAGACTCGGTATGTTCCCAGTCCCAGCCCCATACCTAAATACCACTGGTTATATTTTTTGAAGATTATATTTCTGTCCATGATCATTAGCATAGTGCTCACAACAGTTTCCTCAAGCCTTTGATCGAGAGACTCCAAAGAACCATGTCAACAGAATAGCTCGAGCTTGAAGCTATTCACACAGACATTGCCTAGGTGTCAGCCAACTTTGGTTCTCCTGAGTTCCTCAATTAGACCATTAACATACAAATTAAAAAAAAAACCTACATAAGCAACAACATAACTAAGTAAGTACATAGATGATAATTTACTAATGTTGGTTTTCGAAATAAATAAATAAGTACTTGCATTATACGCCAGTTAGACGTAACACATAGTGGAAAAATGCATAATCCAATTTGTTTCTTTTAACAATGCAAAATATTTGCACCAAAGTGTTTAAATAAAAAATCTAAAAACCCACGTTTTTAAATGTCCTAAAAATAAGAAAATAACCCACTCAAAACGTGGAGGCGTATATTATTTAAGAGATTATTTATTGGATATGACGTGTAATAGATCCTGGGTGTAACTTGCAAAGATACGCCCCCACGTTTTGAGTGGGTTATTTTCTTATTTTTAGGACATTTAAAAACGTAGGTTTTTAGATTTTTTAAATCTATTAATTATTTTTATCTTTGTTCATCGGGTTTGAAGCTACCCTGAAAATTTCAGCCTGCTAGCTTATCGGGAAGTGCCTCAAAGCCTGTCCACCATGTTGGACGTCCGCCATATTGGATTTAAGTCACGTGACTATTTCTTTCGTACTCCTGACAGCAAACCCTTTCATTTGATATCCATATCTTAGGAGTGCATTTCAAATAGCCCGTCTGCCATCTTGGACGTCCGCCATATTGGATTTAAGTCACGTGACTATTTTTTTCGTATTCCTGACAGCAAACCCTTTCATTTGATATCCATATCTCAGGGGTGCATTTCAAATAGCCTGTCTGCCATCTTGGACGTCCGCCATATTGGATTTAAGTCACGTGACTATTTTTTTCGTATTCCTGACAGCAAACCCTTTCATTTGATATCCATATCTTAGGGGTGCATTTCAAATAGCCTGTCTGTCATCTTGGACGTCCGCCATATTGGATTTAAGTCACGAGACTTTTTTTCGTATTCCTGACAGCAAACCCTTTCATTTGATACCCATATCATAGGGGTGGATTTCAAACAGCCAGTCCGCCATCTTGGGGAGGCCGCCATATTGGATTTGTTATGACGTTTCTTAGCTAGTCATGCATTGTCATCAGAACTCAGAGCGTGTGTAAAATTTCAGCCTGCTAGCTTATCGGGAAGTGCCTCAAAATTGAGTTGCAAAAGTCCAACCGGAACGACAAACAAACAAGAAAAGTGAGTGTATAAAAACGTGGGAAAAAACAAACAAACAAGAAAAGTGAGTGTATAAAAACGTGGGAAAATAGTAGATTACGCAACAAGGGAGTAAAGCATTGCCTTACGTCACGGGCGTATTGAATCCCGAAGTGTTAATTCCCGAGTAAAACGAGGGAATTAAGTTAAGAATCCTTAGTGTAGTGAGGGATTCAAGTTAGCCCAAGATAATGCAGCTTTACTCCCGAGGAGCGTACTCTGCTTTTCACACCTACTGCGAGGAAATAAATTCGATTTTTTGAAATTGGATGTGGTACGACAACCATCGAACGTGAAGTTGGCACCACTGCAAGCGATCTGCTGTTGCGGTCACCGGCCGCCATTACTGCTACAACTCCTTGGTAAAAGTTTTCATATGTACTGTTTTATTTGAGGTTCCAAATTCAAATCACATTATTCCCACTGGAATAATAAAATGAAATTCAGTACAATATTATTGCCCGGCTCGAACGGGGGGCAGCAATGACCTTGTAGCGTAGCTACCGTCTGTTATTATTATTTAGACTAAGGTAGTCTAGCGTAGTTAGTATTTAGTAGCTTTAGATAATTAGATCAATTTAGTGGATTGAATAAGTATTGTATAAGTGTGTTTATATAATACAAATAAATAGTATTTACATTCATACATATATATTTATATAACTATTTACAACTATATACAATGTTAACTTAATCCTAAACTAAAATATCTACTTAAAATTAATTACATTTAAAACTTAATTCTAGACAACTGTACAAACAGATCTTCTTATTAGTAGATAGTTTTATGTGTTTTGTGGAACCCAAACCGGTTGCCGAGCGAGCGCCCGCGCAGGTAACATGACCGGCGCGAGACCTTCAGTCGAAATACTACACTGATCGCGAGTGCATGTCGCTCGCCCGTCCGCCGTTTTGCGTTCCGATATATTACGTGTCTAGTGCACGCGCTTAAAGCTTAAAACCTAGTATTTTAGTGCTTTCTATTTCTGCCTAAAAACTGTGCTTTCTATTCTATCGCCTATCATTTCTTTCCTGTGCTCATTCTTCATTTCGCCTTCTACTTTCTTTGTAAATCTGAAGCTATCCCTTGGACATTATACTTCATTTCCGTAAGTGCTTGCGTTTTATTACCACACCATCGCTTCACTGGTGACCCCGACGAACACGAAGCATGACTGAGCAGAAAGATCGAGAAAATGGCGGCGGTGTTGCGTCAGAAAGCACACCGCATGATATCCAACGGATCGGCATACGTGTACCACCATTCTACCCGGAGAAGCCGGCGCTCTGGTTTTATCAGCTCGAAAGCCAATTCTACCTGGCGAATATCACAGCTGACACCACCAAGTTCCACTATGCCATGTCACAGTTGGAACCAATCTACGCATCGGAAGTCGAGGACATCGTAGCTGCTCCTCCCGCACCCAATAAATATGAGCGACTGAAGTCTGAACTCATTAAGCGACTCTCAGCCTCGAAGGAGAAGAAGATTCTGCAGCTAGTGACGAGGGAAGAACTGGGCGATCGTAAACCCTCCCAATTCCTGCGTCATATTCAGCATCTAGCAGGACCCGACGTCCCGGAGGATTTTCTGCGAACCATGTGGTCCAGCCGCCTGCCGAATAACATCCAGACCATCATAGCCTCGCAATCTAGGGTTACTCTGGATGAGGTTGCAGAGCTGGCTGACCGCATCCACGACATCGCAGCACCCAGTCCGCACGTGGCGGCTGCGACGGCATCAGGTGCTTCTCCAGAGCTCAGCAATCAAGTGGCTGAACTCACACGCCAGGTGCAGAAGCTGACCACCAAGTTGGACCGGATGACTCGGTCAAGGTCAAGGAGGTCGAGGTCAGAAAGCCGTGACCGTAGCAACTCCCGTTCCAGTCGTTCGCAGTCCAACTACCGGAAGTACCCCTTATGTTGGTACCACGCTAAGTTCGCGGAAAAGGCAAGTAGATGTGTGAAACCGTGTGACTATAAGGGAAAAGAATAGGGCAGACTGTGATGACGGCCGACGGCTGCCCTAATACCGGCCGCTTGTTTATAACGGACCATCGCAGTAAAGTGCAATTTTTAATAGACACGGGCAGTGATTTGTGTGTTTTTCCTCGTAATTTAATAAAAGGTAAACAAAACAAAACGAACTATCAACTGTTTGCCGCTAATGGTTCTGTTATTAATACTTATGGTTATGCGCATTTAGTTATTAATATAAACCTACGCCGTGACTTCGCCTGGCGATTTGTTGTAGCCGACGTTACACGTGCTATTATAGGTGTCGATTTTTTATCTTTTTATAATTTAATTGTGGATGTTCGTAATCAGTGTTTAATAGATGGTAATACTATGCTCTCCACCGCGGCTTCGGTCGCGAATATTTCTGACGATGTTTCTTCGGTCAAGGTAACGTCGGGTGACAAATATAACTCGGTGTACCATGCTATACTAGCAAAGTACCCCGACATCACTCGACCATCAGGTATGCACCGTACACCATCACACAACATTATGCACCACATTCGCACTACACCTGGACCACCAGTATCTTGTACACCACGGAGGTTGGCACCGGATAGGTTGAAAGTTGCAAAGGCAGAGTTTGAAGCCATGTTGCAGATCGGTACGTGTCGACCATCAGAGTCACCTTGGGCCTCTCCGCTTCACCTCGCTCTTAAACGGGACAACAGCTGGCGCCCGTGTGGAGACTACCGTATGCTGAACGCCAGGACGATCCCGGACAGGTACCCCATACGCCATATTCATGATTTTGCCCACAGCCTTTCAGGATGCTCAGTCTTCTCGACTATAGATCTGGTAAAAGCTTATAACCAGATCAGAGTCAATCCCAGTGACATCGAGAAGACTGCTATCACAACGCCGTTCGGATTATACGAGTTTCCATTCATGACGTTTGGACTACGTAATGCCGGACAGACGTTTCAACGTTTCGTCGACGAAATGCTGCGGGGACTGGATTTTGCCTATCCATATATCGACGATATCTTGGTCTTCTCAAAAGACCAGGCGTCGCACATCGACCATCTTCATCAAATTTTTAGCAGGTTGGCTGAGTATGGCATGATAATTAACACGGCAAAGTGCGTATTTGGAGCCTCAGAAGTCACTTTTTTAGGCTATACCATCTCGGTGAACGGTACCAAGCCTTTACCTGATAAGGTAAAGGCCATCAATAATTTCCCGGTACCGAAAACGGTTAGAGAGTTACGCAGGTTCCTCGGGATGATAAACTTTTATCGCAGGTTCATCCCCAACGCTGCCACACACCAAACGCCTTTGAACGCTCTTTTGACAGGTTCCGTGAAGGGTTCTCATCCCGTAAACTTCACGCCACAAGAACAGGAAGCCTTCGAGGCGTGTAAACAGGGCCTGTCTCAAGCTGCAATGCTCGCCCACCCAGACTGTGAAGCAAAATTGGCTTTGGTAACCGACGCTTCGGACATAGCCATGGGTGGCGTACTCCAGCAGTTGAAGGAGAACACATGGCAACCGCTAGCGTTTTTCTCTCGAAAGCTGAGCCCCTCGCAGACCAAATATTCTCCATACGATCGCGAGCTCTTGGCGATCTATGAGGCGGTCAAGCACTTCCGTCATATGATCGAGGCACGTGACTTTGTGATTTACACCGATCACAAGCCACTTACATTCGCATTCCACTCCAGGAAAGAGAACTGTTCTCCCAGGCAATTTCGCTACCTGGACTACATTTCTCAGTTTTGTACAGATATTCGACATATTTCAGGGAAGGATAATGTCGTAGCTGACACTTTATCTCGTGTCGATGAGATTGTTTTACCTCTCGACTTACAAAAGCTAGCTACTTCACAAAAAACCGACCCTGAACTGACAAAACTGAGAAATGGCAACAGCTCCCTAAAGCTGGAGAAGGTAAAGCTACCTGGTAGTCATCATGAGCTGTTCTGTGATGTAAGTGGCACCGTGCCCCGACCATACGTGACGAAAGAGTTTAGGCGACAGGTTTTTGAGAGCCTTCATTCTCTCAGTCACCCTGGTGCCAATGCAACAATCCGACTGATTACCGACCGATATGTATGGCCTGGGGTCAGGAAGGATTGCAGGGAATGGGCACGTACTTGCCTTGCGTGTCAGCGGGCAAAGGTTCACAGACATGCATCTGCACCGCTGGGCACGTACAAGCTCCCACGTGCTAGGTTCAGGGACCTTCACATTGACCTTGTCGGACCCCTACCACTATCTCAGGGATACCGGTATTGTCTCACAGCAATCGATCGATTTACTCGTTGGCCTGAGGCAATACCCTTACAGGATATTACAGCTGAGACTGTTGCAAAAGCCCTTCTCAGCGGCTGGATATCTCGTTTTGGCTGCCCCTCAAACGTCGTTACAGACCGAGGGAGGCAATTTGAGTCAGCGTTGTTTGGCCACCTAGCACAAATAGCTGGTTTTCAACACAAAAGGACGACGGCCTACCATCCAGCCTCTAATGGACTCGTGGAAAGGTTTCACCGGCAGCTTAAAGCCGCCATTACCTGCCACGCCGATACCAGTTGGGTCGAGTCTTTACCTCTCGTACTATTAGGAGTACGTAGTACTTTTAAGCAGGACCTTAATTCATCGCCAGCGGAATTGGTGTATGGGGAACCACTGCGTCTACCGGGAGACTTTCTGAGTCCAGACGATCACGGAGACCCTGACGTCACTAGTTACATCGCGCGCCTTCGAAGTTTTGCTAATCGCTTGCAACCTACTCCAGCGTCGCGCCATGGTGGACGTCGTACACCCTTCGTATTTAAGGATTTAGCCACAGCAACACACGTCTTCCTTCGTGATGACACTGTGGCTGGATCATTAAAGCCTGCCTATACTGGTCCCTATGAGGTCATACAAAGAGGAGACAAAGCATTCAAGCTCATGGTGAAAGGTAAGATGGTCACCGTATCGATCGACAGAATAAAACCTGCCTACATACTGCGTGATCCAGACACCACAACACACCCCACTAATCTCCCACTACCTCACACTACAACTCACACACACACCCCAATCACTCACTCACCTCAAAACTCCACTCAAACTCAGGACACAAGTCACGATAACTTACCTGACGCCGGAGAAAACATGGTCAGAAAGACTCGTTCGGGTCGCAGAGTGAGATTCCCGGACTATTATCGCCCGTAGGACGGTCTCTGGAGGGGGGTGGTGTAGCGTAGCTACCGTCTGTTATTATTATTTAGACTAAGGTAGTCTAGCGTAGTTAGTATTTAGTAGCTTTAGATAATTAGATCAATTTAGTGGATTGAATAAGTATTGTATAAGTGTGTTTATATAATACAAATAAATAGTATTTACATTCATACATATATATTTATATAACTATTTACAACTATATACAATGTTAACTTAATCCTAAACTAAAATATCTACTTAAAATTAATTACATTTAAAACTTAATTCTAGACAACTGTACAAACAGATCTTCTTATTAGTAGATAGTTTTATGTGTTTTGTGGAACCCAAACCGGTTGCCGAGCGAGCGCCCGCGCAGGTAACATGACCGGCGCGAGACCTTCAGTCGAAATACTACACTGATCGCGAGTGCATGTCGCTCGCCCGTCCGCCGTTTTGCGTTCCGATATATTACGTGTCTAGTGCACGCGCTTAAAGCTTAAAACCTAGTATTTTAGTGCTTTCTATTTCTGCCTAAAAACTGTGCTTTCTATTCTATCGCCTATCATTTCTTTCCTGTGCTCATTCTTCATTTCGCCTTCTACTTTCTTTGTAAATCTGAAGCTATCCCTTGGACATTATACTTCATTTCCGTAAGTGCTTGCGTTTTATTACCACACCATCGCTTCAACCTGCTATATTCCTTGTTTGCATGACATATAATTTGACATTTACGAGCAAGTGGTGTGAAATAGTAGATTATTGCATCGAGCACAAAGTAATTTATCATTGCAACGAGTGCCTGATTTAGAGCCCGAGCGGTAGCGAGGGCTCTAATCTAACAGGCACGAGGGCAATATAAATTACTTAAGGCAAGGTGAATAATCTGCTTTTCTTTCAACTATTACCTATAGGAATAGTAGATAAAAGAAACTCATATCAAACAATTAAGATAGAAGTTTCTATAACACTGTCGGCTTCATTTAGAATGTTTTCCGGAGTTAATGTGTCGCTAGATGATTCCATTTTAATTCGAAGCCGAAGCACTCAAAATCAGATAGTATCACACTTTATCGTTTCCAAAAATATTGTCAAGCAAAATTATCAAAGTTCCCGCCAAATCACTTTTTTAAATTTCTTTCATTTTTTTTAAATCAGAGTTAGCAGCAAGCATTTTTTAAATTTGGAACAAGTAGGATAGAAACGAATAATACGTACGTAAAAAAAAGTATTGATATCGGCTGGCTGAACAGAGCTAATCCGTTGAGATTGGCACCTTTTGGTGCGATTAAAAAAAAAGTGTGCAATAATGAAATTTCATACATTTTATTGCTCTAGACTAGTACCCTTAGCACGAGTTTTCACTCTTTTACTTTACAGGGACTTTCCAGTATTTACAGCGTATCTTGTATGGAACAATAATAATAATAATAATAATAAGCCCGCAGGGCAGCTTGTGGCGAGCTGTTGGGCAGTTGCGACCCCACGGACCTGATCTCCCGGGAGATATCTTGTTCCTCATCTCTGGCTTGCCTTTATTGGCCGGTCAGAGTGAACGCTGACGAGGAACAGACCTCCCACCTCTTTCTTGCCTTAACTGGCTGGCTAGAGCGGAGATTCGCAAGAGCAAACTTGCTCGGAGGAAGGAAGTATTCCAGTAAGTGTTTGTAGGGATCGACCATACTTCCGGGTTCCTGGTCGGTTCTGAGAACCGTGGAATACCTCTCCACTCCTCAAGCACCTCAGGATATGTTACTCCCTTGTCGCTACGTCACTTAGTGCTAGCGATATGTTTGGGGGCCCATTTGTTGAGTGTGCAAGTCACCCCCTGCCATCTTATCTATGTATGTAAAACATTGATCAGGCAGGGGCCATAGTCCTTCCATAATTTTAGATAACCAGTCCACTAAACCCACCAAACGCCATAACCCAGTGTTTTCTTTCCATAATCTGCAATAGTGTAACTCCAACCGGGTGTTGTCCTTGTGTACACTTGCATAGTGCATACAGGGATAACCGCCGGTTGGAGCACCATTTCATTTGAAATGTCTAATGGGCCTCTGCAAGCTGGCTCCGGCTCCTGGCAAGCCCTTCAAAAGCCCGGGACACCATGATCCCGAGATGTGTAGACATTTAAAAATAATAATAATAATAAAACGTTTATTTCGGAAAATTTCTCCATAGTTTGTTAGTGATACAACTTACGTAACTATGTTAGTACTTACATTTAATTAAAAACAAACCAACAAAATAAAACCTAAAATTATTTAATTCATGTATTTTCCTGCAGTATCAGACCCGTAGCTATGTATACGGGTCCAATATTCTAGGAAAACGCCGTCCAGCCTATCCCCAATCACCTTCAGGATGCCATTGGCACTCCCACGAATCCTGTGTAACAATGATGCCGTTCTTTTCCTCATGATTGCTGAAAAACTATCGGTAGTAGATTCAGCAAACATGGTTGACGCGCTACAGAATCGCGGCAGCCCCAACAGCACCCGGAAGGCGTTGTTGTACTGGACACGAAGAGCGTTGTACAATGGAACAGCGCCGCTGGTGTACGAAGGAACAATTTTTTTTCCTTGAAAATTGACAATTTGAAGTTCCAGTTTACTTTACGTCTCAAATACTGAAAACTCGTGCTCAGGGTATAGAGCATTAAAAGACTCGCTTTGTACTGAGTTTTTAGTGTGATTGTGATGAAATTAAAGCATAGTTGGAAGAAAAGTTTATGTGCTTATGAATGCTAATCTTGAAGGCCGCATGCAAAATAATGTTTCAGACCCTGTACTGCTTTAGAAACCTATCGATACAAATTATAATAAAATGGTAGTAGCTGTCATTCTTGTACAATGAATATTTTTTTCATTTTGAAATAAGGGAAGGATTCTGATGCGAAATCTGTTTTTATTTTATTTATTTTTTTGTATCTTTCGAGTTGACGCCTAAACTACTGAAAAATAGTCGTTTAATTTTGCTCAAACATTCCTAAAAATATGCTTCTGTTAATAGGTCTGGTTTTATTTATTCTGTGAGAGTTTCAAATAATTAAAATAATTTTATTCACTTTTATTTCAAAATAATTTGCAATTTTATTTTTTCTAAAGTTTTGAAAGTTCTCTAGGATATTTACGCTGCGCCTGCGCCGATTTAAATTGTAGGCAGATAAGTAAAGCTCTACTTTGGTTTTTTTTTAAACTGCAATTTTTCCGAAGTGTAAGAATGATGCCAAAGCAATCATCTTTCTGTAAGATATTGCTGGTCGCGAGACTAACCGTAGCTACCGTGACCCCGAAACGTAAAGGGTTATTGGAGGACGCGTGGATTTTAGTCAGTACAACTTACAAGTCTGACAGTCCCTCTTGCCCTGCCCTGGGTGGGAGGACTCATTGGAGATTTTACCACTTGCGCACTGAAAAGTATAAAACAAGAACAATATTCATTTGACCGTATTTTTTCCAATTATAAACTTGAAATATTTATTTTTTATTACACAGACAACTTATAATATTGGACTTTTTTATATCTTCCGTGTTACAGAATGTTTTAAGTAATAGCCGTGGGCGTGTGCCACCTGCGGTTGTTTCACACTATCTTTATTGGCTACCCTATAACCAGCGGACAACTGAGACGCTCATTTGTCATGTATGATAAGTAGATTAGAAGTTATGAGGGAACAAACAAACATACATACATACCGGTCAAAATCATAACCCTCCTTTTGGCTTAACCGTAGTCGGGTAAACATTGATATTCATTCAAATAACAACGAAGAAGGTTGTGATTCATTTAAAGTCATATACCTTTGCTGCTAATAAAATTATCTTATCCTCAATAACTGGTTGTTTGTGAAGATAATAATTATGTGAATGAACTCCACCTTGAAACATGAAGTATCCTACTAATATAGTCCTATTTAATACGAAATTTAAAGTACAATGTGAATATAAGTAGCTAAATAAAGTACAAACCACACCAATTTTTTAATTGTTGGTGAATGAAAATTAATGCACAGTATGCAATACATTGTTTTCAGCTACACATATTTTGTTGGCTAATAAAATTTAACAACACCACAGAATAATTAATAGTACTAGGGGAACATTGTATAAGACGGGGACACGAGGTATGATGGGA
Source organism: Agrotis exclamationis (assembly GCA_950005045.1). Lineage (NCBI taxonomy): Eukaryota > Metazoa > Arthropoda > Insecta > Lepidoptera > Noctuidae > Agrotis > Agrotis exclamationis. Next base: position 12,661,886 of record OX465419.1, read on the forward strand.
AATCACACACATAAGGCAAACTTAACACAAAACTAACGTAGCACAAGCGCCAACAGGACGCCATTTGCGTCTGGCCGCTTGCAAATGACGTCCTGATTGCGCTTGCTCTACATTAGTGTTGTGTTAAGAATGCCTAAAGAGTGCATGCCCTCATTATACCTCGCGATTATTAACGTCCCCGTCTTAGACACTGTTCCCCTATACGTACAGAAGGACTACTCCAAAAAAAATCAAACAAATGTAAAATCTATATACGAGAGAATAAAGTACATTTTAACTGGCAGCCGTACCGCCCACCTACTTTTATAATAGCCTAAACTTCCCGTGCGCAAGCAAAAATGTACTGAATGGTTACGCCCGAGAGTTTATTTTGGTTTATCTGACGCCAACGACATTAAAAGGTTACTATGGGTCAAGCTCAATAGGGTTGCGACTTGCGAGTTCAGGCACAAATAGGTAGGTACCTATGCGTATTTTATGCATTTTTTTTCTTCATAATAATATTGTGTTATTAATTTACCAAAAGCACCTAAAGCAAGAAACTTGTGCGTAACTACACGTAACGTAACAAAAATATTAAGCAGACGGTGCGCGTGCGTAACGGGTGGCGCGTGGCAGCCGTAGTGAATGGGCCACGACATAATGGCCCCGCAACTACTTGCAGTTTTATGCCTACACCGCGGAGTGAGACAGGCCTGACAACACCTATTTATTATAGCAAAAATAACAATAAATGTATATTTACATACGATACCTTCCTTTTGTTTTATGTAATAATTGTTTATTATTCATATTTACATCAGTAAAGAATTTATTGTGTATTGTTTTAATAACTAGTGAGAAGGAATTTCCATTAAATAAACAAATACATAAATATCATTTAGCATGAACAAAGAAAATCAGTGTATTCTCTCTGTATTTAGGTATCTTTGAGGTGCAGACAGACTATGATTCTAATTGCTACTATATCACTAATATAGAATGTCAATAAGGATGAAAAAAAGTTTTTGTTTTTAAATCTAACCGACTTCTAAAAAAACAACCACGAAAAAGGGTAAAATAACCTACCAAAAAACTTTTCTTTCGGAAGTCGGTGGCTTTGCTTTATATTTCATTGACTTTTTTGCCACCGACTTCCGAAAGAAAAGTTTTTTGGTAGGTTATTTTACCCTTTTTCGTGGTTGTTGTTTTAGAAGTCGGTTAGATTTTTTTTAAAACTTTTTATTTTACCCTTTTTAGTTTAAATATTCAACCCAAATTCTTGTCAAATACATAATTTTCTTACATATGCACTAGAATTTTACTATCCGTAGCACCGGTTATAACATTGCCCATGTACTTACCCAATAAGCAAGAACACGAAAATAAATGATTTTTTTATGGGACCAAATGGCAGGTATACTGCATCGAACAATAACCCATATGGGTGCAAAGTTCTCATCAGTATAAATGAATTAAGTCCAAATACAAGATAGCTGCTATAAACCGTTAAGGAGTTCCCTGAACTGTTCTTCGTCTTCATCATCAGAACCCTAATGACAGTTACAACCCATCTAGGTGTAAAGTTCTTATCAATACAAATTAATCAAGCTCAAACACAAGACAGCTGCTGTGAATCGTTGAGGAGTTCCCTCGACTGTCTCTCGGCTCCATCATCAGATATACTCCAGACCTTTATTAAATTGTAGTGCTTTGAAATACTTAATGAAAAAAAAAATAATTTACTGAATCAGTCGATGCCTACTCCTTACTGTTAAGGAGTTGTCCCTTCCATCATCAGCTCAGCTACATGAGATGATGATTACCATACGCAAGTTCTTAAATTACTTCATAATATTTGCGAAAAACGATGTGTGGGCCTATACAATTTGAGGGTTGCCCTCGATTTCTCCAGGATCCAATCATCAGATATTGAAATGGTGACAATGGGACCACACGGGAAGCACCAGCTTTCAAATAAAAAAAGAATCATGAAAATCGGTTCACCCAGTCGCAAGTTATGAGGTAACAAACATTAAAAAAAAAATACAGTCGAATTGATAACCTCCTCCTTTTTTGAAGTCGGTTAAAAAGTGAATGAATGCTATATAAAAATTTTGTGGGTTTCTTTAGATTACCTATCCAAAATAAAGACATTAAATTAACTAATAATTTGTTTGTGTTTTCTACTTTTTCTTGAATATAAACTGTTGGTTACTGTAAATACATTAGTACTTTTTGCTTTAGATATATTTTCCTTTTTAACCGACTTCCAAAAGGAGGAGGTTCTCAATTCGGATGTTTATATATTTTTTTATTTTTTTTTTATGTTTGTTCGGGCATAACTCCGTCGTTTACCAACCGATTTGGAAAATTCTTTTTTTGTTGGAAAGGTTATACTTCCCGAATGGTCCCATTAAAATTTTATCGAAATCGGACTAGCACTTTTTGAAAAATCAACAAAAACCTAAAAAGTTTTCAACATTGTCTACACCGATTACTCCGAGGTTTCTGGTCCGATTTCGATGATTCTTTTTTTGTTCGATACAGTATATCTGCCATTTGGTCCCATAAAATTTTCATTTAGTTTGGTGCAGTAGTTTTCATTTTTAGCTCATTGTGTAAGAGTACATACATGGACGACAGTGGCGTAGCGTGCCATGTCAGCGCCCGGGGCGGGAGACCCATTTTGCCGCCCCCATTCTTCTTCTTCTTCTTCTTCTTCCTGCCCTTATCCCATTCTACTTGGGGTCGGCGCAACACGTTTTCTTCTTCCATTCTCCCCTATCAGTCGTCACAGTATCATTTACTCCTTTTTCTTTCATATCATTCCTTAGACAATCCATCCATCTTTTCTTTGGCCTTCCTCTTCCTCTCCATCCATCAACGTTCATACTCATCACTCTCTTAGTCACATGGGTGTCATCCCTCCTCATCACATGTCCATACCAAGATAGACGATTCCCTTTCATTTTTTCTGTAACAGGCGCCACTTTCAAACTTCCCCTTATAAACTCATTCCTTACTTTATCCATTCTTGTCACTCCACACATCCATCTCAACATCCTCATCTCCGCTACATGCAATCGTTTCTCATCCATCTTTTTCACAGCCCAGCATTCCGATCCATACAATACGACAGGTCTTATCACGGATTTGTATATTTTCCCCTTTAACTTGAGGGGCATCCGTGGGTCGCAAGTTGTTCCGGTGACCTGTCGCCATTTCATCCATCCCGAGTTGATCCGGTGTGTTATGTCCCGGTCTACATTGCCGCCCCCATTCTATAGGTACTTAATTAAAATTAAATTTCACAGGAAATGAGTTATCTTTTATTGAAGGTAAAATAAGATGAGCGGTTTTACAAGCGGATTCTCAGGGCTTTATGAGCAGCGAAGTCAGAAATAACTTTGTCAAAATCAATATTTGCAGCTAATTCTTGTTCAATCGACAATATAGCCAAGTTTGATAATCTAGCGGAGCTCATAGCAGATCTGAGGTAATTTTTTATTAGCTTCATCTTCGAAAAACTTCTCTCACAACTTGCAACACTAATCGCCAAAGTCGAATATATACGAATCGAGATGACTATATTTGGAACCGAAATTCCGAGATTCAGTTTCTGAATGAACTGGTGGTCCAAACTAACGCGCAAACGAAACAAAAGCGCGGGAACTCACGTATAAGTCTCTAACTAACACTTAGGACCTTATACGTTTAAACTCATGTTACTTAGGCCGTTATACTGTAATAAAAAATCGTGTTTCTGTGCAGAAATCTTAATTTTTTAATAGCTCACATAATTAATTACATCTTTAAGATGCGTTTTCCATAAAAAAGTCAAAATTGAATTTGGTCCATATAAGTAGGAGCCATCGGTATCAACAATGGATGATGGAGGGTACCGGATAATGATAAATAACAGCCGTTAATAGGATCTATTTTCAAATTTACGTCATTGTTGTTTTTTGACTTGTCAGACGTTCTGACACATGAAACCAGCTTCACCGGCGACATGTTTTTGCCGCCCCCGCGGGCTGCCGCCCGGGGCGGACCGCCCCCTCCGCCCCACCCACGCTACGCCACTGATGGACGATGTTATTACCGGTGCTACGGATTACAATATTTTAGTGTACATGTAAGAAGGTTGAATATTGAAACTAAAAAAGATAAAATAAAAAACGTAAACAAAAAAAAAATGTAACCGACTTCCCACAAAAAAGTTCAAAATAACCTACAAAAAAACTTTTCATTCGAAAGTCGGTGACAAAAAGTCAATGAAATAAAAAAGAAAGTCACCGACTTTCGAAAGAAAAGTTTTTTTGTAGGTTATTTCGAACTTTTTGTGGGAAGTCGGTTACATTTTTTTTTTTTAAAGTTTTAGAAAAAGAGTTACTTAAGATTTTTTTGTAGCTAGTTTTATATGCTACACTATACTACATTTCAGTATACATTTTAGAGTTGTATAATACTCATAGTCAAATAATACCTGTAAAATAAATAGTAAAAAATTTAACGAACAATATCTGCCTATCTGCCTTGCCACAAAAATATAAACATCTGTTAAACACAAAACAGCGTTCGGGAAACTACGCAATGTCTTTTCGTCCGACATACCTCACTGCCTCAAGACGAAAGTCTTCAACCAATGTGTGTTACCAGCGATGACGTACGGCACCGAAACGTGGTCTTTCACTATCGGCCTCATCTCAAAGCTCAAAGTCGATCAACGAATTATGGAGAGGGCTATGCTCGGTGTTTCTCTACGTGATCGAATCCGAAATGAGGAGATCCGTAGACGAACTAAAGTCACCGATATAGCCCACCGGATTAGCAAGCTGAAGTGGCAATGAGCAGGCCATATTGCTCACAGAGCAGATGGCCGATGGGATCGAAAAGTACTAGAGTGGAGACCGCGGACTAGCAAGCGCAGCGTAGGACGTCCACCAACAAGATGGACAGACGACCTTATAAAGGTCGCCGGAAGACGCTGGATGCAGGTCGCTTACAACCGGTATATGTGGAGATCTAAAGGGGAGGCCTATGTTCAGCAGTGGACGTCCTATGGCTGAGATGATGATGATGATGAAACACAAAACACAAAAAACCGGCCAATTGCGAGTCGGACTCGCCCATAAAGGGTTCCGTAGCAGCAAGTAACATAATATAAAAGTTCTTGTAGTTGTTTGTAACTTTAAAAGGTAAATTGCGGTTTACGATTTATGACGTACTAGCAGTTCGCCCGCGACTTCGTCTGCGCGTATTTCGAACTTTTTATCTGTGAATTTCTACTCCCGGCCACCCTCCTTATGGGATACTTTTGGAAAATCTAAATCAATATCCAACAATAATTCTATCAACCCAAAAACAACCCCTCAGGGGTTCAAATTTCGCAAAATCCCGCCTGAGGTAGCACCTACGTCCTTAAATAAACCCATAAGCAAAATTTGAGACTCCTAACTATCAAAAACAAAGTCGCGTCATATTGAGCATCTTTTTTTTTTAGCGTTTTAAATTCTTCAAATGAGTTCTCTCACCCAGGGCAGGGTAGGAGGGACTGTCAGACTTGTACTCACTAAAAGCCATGGTGTCCTTCAATAGCCCTTTACGTTCCAGGGTCACAATATTCGTTAGTCGTCCCGCGACCCCGGCAGGCTTTGGCCCTCTAAGGGGAGGCCCCGTCATTGTGCTGACACTCTGTGAGGCGCGCGTGAAACATAACGCGCCGTCGACCCGGGCATGGTCCATAGTCGGACAGTGAGTCGCCCATTACTCGCCGTCCACATGCTCGCGCCTACGATGGCCGGAGATCGTCTTGCGATGTCCGTCGCAGTGGGCGTCTACGACTGCGGCTGGGCTGTAAGGTGGATGCTGTCCTCTCCCTCACGCGTCCCGCCTCCTCCTTAGCTAGCATGCCTGCCGCGATTGCGGCGTGCTCGAAAGTGTGCGATGGCCGCGTCCTAAAAATTTCTATGCATATTTTGAGACTCCCAGCATTAGTAATAACGAAGTTTCATGCAAACTATCAACCCCAAAAACATCCCTTAGGTATAGAATTACAAAAAACTTTTTGAAAAAAAGGGAACCGACTTCAAAACCAAACACAAAAAAGTGTATAATAACTTTTCTTTCGGAAGCCGGTGGCTTTGTTTTTTATTTCACTGACTATGCAGGCCACCGACTTCCGAAAGAAAAGTTATTATACACTTTTTTGTGTTTGGTTTTGAAGTCGGTTCCCTTTTTTTCAAAAAGTTTTTTATTTTACCCTTTTTAGTTTAGATATTCAACAAAAACCTTCATAATAATCGGCGTCTTTGAAAATCTACAATCCTAGTAAGCAACAAAAATGGATCTATGCGGGCAACTTCACAAGATATCTATTATTGTTATATACTAAAACCTTCCCCAGAATGTTACAAATACTTTTCTGAAAACCGCATCAAAATCGGTTCAGCCGAACGCGAGATAATCGCGGACAAACATGCAATGGTCACTGAAAATCTACAATTCAAGTAAGCAAAACGGATCCACGCGGGCAACGTCACGGGATATCCATTAGTGTTATATACTAAAACCTTCTCCAGAATGTAATGAACACTTTCCTGAAAACCGCATCAAAATCGGTTCAGCCAAACGCGAGATAATCGCGGACAAACATACATACATACATACAGGTCGAACTGAGAACCTACTTTTTTTTTTGAAGTCGGTTAAAAACGGATCCACGCGGGCAACGTCACGGGATATCCATTAGTATTATATACTAAAACCTTCTCCAGAATGTAATGAACACTTTCCTGAAAACCGCATCAAAATCGGTTCAGCCAAACGCGAGATAATCGCGGACAAACATACATACATACAGGTCGAACTGAGAACCTACTTTTTTTTTTGAAGTCGGTTAAAAAACCTGTCATAGGCAGCATCTACGTCCTAAAAAGAATCCCTATGCAAAATTTTGAAACTTCTACCTCTCAACCCCAAAACGACCCTTTAGGGGTTGAATTTCGTAAAATCCCATCTTAGTGAGCATAAAAGTCCTAAACATAACCCCCATGCAAAATTTTAAACTCCTAGTGCTTTTTTTTTTTGTGTGGTAAAGTCATCAAATGAGTCCTTCCACCCCGGGCAGGGCGAGAGGGACTGTCAGACTTGTACTGACTAAAATCCACGGTGTCCTTCAATAGCCCTTTACGTTCCGGGGTCACGGTAATGAGATAAGTCCCGCGACCCCGGCAGGCTTTGGCCCTCTAGTGAGGGGGCCCCGTCATTATGCTGACGCTCTTTGAGGCGCGCGTGGAACACAACGCGCCGTCGACCCGGGCATGGTCCATGGTCGGGCAGCGAGTTGCCCTTTACTCGCCGCCCGCATGGCGGTGGCCGGAGATCGTCTTGCGACGTCCGTCGCCGTGGGCGTCCACCACCGCGGGTCGGGCGGAGGGTGGACATTGTCCTCTCCCTCACGCGGCCCGCCTCCTCCTTCGCGAGCATGACTGCTTCGCAGAAGGAGGCGACCGCTTCCCACTCCGTCTCGCCCCGCTGCATGGCCTCGACCAATGCCGGGCGCGAGAGGTCTCCGCCTATCGCCGCCGTGAGGACACGTCGGTGCTCTGCCCAAGCGGGGCAGTCCTGCACCGTATGCTCTACTGTGTCCTCCGGGCGATCTTCGTAGTGGTGACACCCAGGCGTTTCCTCCTTTCTCCTTAGACACAGGTACCTCCCGAAACTTCCGTGTCCGGTGAGGACCTGCGTCATGCGGTAGGTCAGGACGCCGTGACTCCTATCCAGCCACTCCTCAAAGAGGGGTCTTACCAACGCGATTGCGGCGTGCCCGAACTCCTAGTGCTTGTAGTAACAAAATTTCATACAAACTATCAAGCCCAAACACAACCCCTTAGGGGTCGAATTTCGCAAAATGCCGTTTTAGTGAGTAATTACTTCCTAAAAAGAAACCATTATGCAAAATTTGAGACACTTAACTATCAACCCTAAAAACAACCCCTTAGGGGTCGAATTTCCCAAAATCCCGTCTTAAGTACCACCTACGTCCTAAAAAGAACCCTCATGTAACATTTGAAACTCTTAGTACTTGTAGTAATAAAGTTTTATACAAACTATCCATGCCGAAAAACAACCCCGTAGGGGTCGAATTTCACAACATACCGTCTTGGTGAGCATATTTGTCCTTAAAAGAATCCCCATGCAAAATTTGAGACCTCTATCTATGAACACCAAAAATAACCCCATAGGGGTCGAATTTCGCAACATCCCGTGAGCATCTACCTCCTAAAAATATCCCTCATGCAAAATTTGAGACTCTTAGCACTTATAATACCGAAGTTTCAAACAAACTATCAACACCAAAAACAACCCCTTAGGGGTTGAATTTCAAAAACCCCTTTCGTAAGTAGCACCTACTTCCTAAAAGGAACCGCATGCAAAATTTAAAACTCCTAGTACTTGTAGCAACAAAGTTTCATACAAAGTTTGCATGGTAATGAGTACATCATATATTTTTTTAGATTTATCATTCTCTTATTTTAGAAGCTACGAGGGGCGGGGGGACGCGACACATTTTACCACTTTGGAAATGTCTCTCGCGCAAACTGTTCAGTTTAGAAAAAAAATGATATTAGTAACCTCAATATCATTTTTAAACACCTATGCATAGATACCCCACGCGTATGGGCTTGGTGAAAAACATTTTTTTGAGTTTCAATTCTAAGTATGGGCACGTATGGGGAACCCCTAAAAGTCTTTTTTATTTTTGTGTGTAAATCCTAATGCGGTTCACATAATACATCTACTTACCAATTTTCAACAGGATAGTTCATAAACTTTCGAAGAAAAGTGGCTGTGACATACGGACGGACAGACAGAGACATGATACTACTATACTATAAGGGTTCCGTTTTTGGCCATTTGGCTACGGAATCCTAAAAAGTGTAACTGCAAAATACCCTTACTTCAATGTGAAATTTTGTGTTGACATGAAGTTTTTTACCGACTTCAAAAAAAGGAGGTTTTTAGACAAGAGTTCAATTGATTTTTTTTTCTTGTTTTCATTTGCCATCAGTCGCGAGACCATACCAAATAGCCCAGTCATATTAGGTAAAATAAGGGGTAAACCTCGGAATGAGAGATAATAAGCTGTAAATTGGTATACACCTTTGTTTTGTCGTTCTAAATGTCTCAAAAGTCGCAATTGCCTGGTCTTGACTGGTCATGAAAAACGATTTTTCGCGAATATCTCACTTTCTATTGCTTAAATAAGATTTGCACCTAAATGACAGTTGTAGAGTATAAAATTCCCTACAAGTTTAGTCTGAACTTTTTTTTTAATACGATCAACCGTTTTTGGGGTAGAGCGCGAAGAGTGCGCAGCGTACAGTCATTATGGTTTAATGCAAGGTCACCACAGACAGACCATCAATCTTCTATGCATAACTAAAAGAGGTTGCAACACGTAATGTTGTTTTAACTTAAAATACTAATAACTAAAATATATGACGCGTCAGGACTCCGAAGGTACTTTAGATGGCACCACAACTTGGGCGTGTTTTAGAATATTCTGCAAAGAAAACAAGGATTCACAATATTATTATGCACATTGTAATGTCCCGACACAATATTTATCATCATTTTAGAGCTAGAGCTAAGCTAGAGCTAAAGCGAAGGCACCGTTCTCCTCAACGGTCCGTAGGCAATAGGCATGTCTTTTATGTCACCGTGACGCTGCTCCATTGTGTTACTACGACTGTACGCTGCGCACTCTTCGCGATCTATCTCAAAAATGGTTGATCGAATGAAAAAAATAATTCATACAAAAGTTGTAGAGAATTTTATAATCTACAACTTCAACTCCCATAGTTTGGAAAGTACAGGCGTTAAGCTTATCGGCCGGTAAGATGAGACATCATGTTCAGGTTTACCTAATTTGTGGATTATGAAAACTTCAGAGATTTTCCACAAGTCAGGAAAGGGAGATGTTCGAAAGTTTGCGTTGAACGAACTAGCTAAGAATGAAATGCATTTTCTGGGGAAATTTTTCAGTATGCAAGGAGTGACCAGATCAAAGCCCGGAGCCTTTCTCGAGTTTAATAGTCTGATTTCCTTCGCTATTTCTTTAGGTGTTGTTGGTATAATAGGCATACACAATTACACATCTGCAGATCTTGTTCTAATACCGTGCCAATTTCATGTGCATCAGCAGCGCTCTCGTTTGGTTTGAATACGGCGTTAAAATGCATTGCGAATACTTCAGCCTTTTCCAGTTCTGTTCTTGCCCAGGACATTTGTGATCTGATCGGAGGATAAGACTGTTGAGGCTTATCTACATTTTTAGTAGCTTTCCAGAGTGACTTCGAGCCAGCCCCCGTCGGAGACATCATCTGTAGGCTAGTTGTCAAAATTAAGTTGTTAGATTCGTCTTTAACACTTTTGCTGCCTTGTTGTAATTAATTTTATCAACAGGATGTCGGGACTGATGCCATATTCTTCTAAGACGGCGCTTTTCTAGGATATTTTGCTTATGCCTGGTGGAGGAGGAGGGTTGTTGGTGAAACCCTTGGGCCGAGAGGGTGTGTTGATCCAAGCAGCAACTTGAATAGTATTAGTGAAATATCTGCAGGCGTTATCTACATCGTTCTGTTGTTTCAGTGGTATAGCAGCAGTAAAGTTTTCATTAAGGTAGGACTTGAAGCCATCCCAGTCAGTTCGGTTATTCGTTAGAGACTCGGTTATTTCCCGCGTAAGCTAACCATTGCTAATTGTGAGGATCACCGGTGTATGATCTGATGAACCGTCTAGACTTGATTCGATGTTGGTGTGTAAGCTATCTATGCCCTTATTTATGAAGAAATCTTAGGGCCGAGTCACACCGAAATGGCAGCGCCGCTGGCAGCCGCTGGCAGCCTCGCGACCTTTTCAAGCGATACTGGTCTTTTAAGTATGTAGTTAAAGTTTAAAATTATTTCACACTGAAAGTGCTCGCTGCGTCGCTGGCGGGCGGCCTCGCGGCGCCGCTGGCAGCCGCGGGCGGCCTCGCGACCTTTTTAAGCGATACTGGTCTTTTAAGTATGTAGTTAAAGTTTAAAATTATTTCACACTGAAAGTGCTCGCCGCGCCGCTGCCGGCCGCTGCCATTCCGGTGTGGACTAAGAGATATGGCAGTTTCTTTGGGTCGCTAGGCCAGTAGGTAGCTTCACCTGCAGATATCGGTTTTAAGTGATTTTCATCAATACAGCATTTCAAATCGCGTCCACGAGTGGTGGTGCAGCGGGATCCTGAATATGTGTGTTTGGCATTTCAGTCACCACCCGCAATAAACGTATGACCAACGTATGATCAATCTGTGAATGTCTCAGGTTCGCTCGAATGGCCAGCGCTGATCCAGCATGCGCACTACCATCAGGATTGGGAGAATTGTAAATGTTTTTGTTGGCTTTAATTAAAGTCTCCAACTCTTGGATAATGGGAGCCAATCCATTGATGTTCCAGATTGAGATTCAAAGAGAAGTCATTTATGACGTTAGTTTGGTAATGACTAGTCAGTAAGCCCATTAGGGTACTGATTTGTTGCAGTAGTTAGTCGACTTTTTAGGGTTCCGTAGCCAAATGGCAAAAACGGAACCCTTATAGATTCGTCATGTCTGTCTGTCTGTCTGTCTGTCTGTCTGTCTGTCTGTCCGTGTATGTCACAGCCACTTTTTGTCGAAAGTATAAGAGCTATCCTGTTGAAACTTGGTAGAAAGATGTATTATATGAACCGCATTAGGATTTTCACACAAAAATCAAAACAAAACAAATTTTGGGGGTGCCCCCCATACTTAGAATTGAAACTCAAAAAAAATTTTTTCACCAAACCCATACGTGTGGGGTATCTATGAATAGGTCTTTAAAAATGATATTGAGATTACTAACATCATTTTTTTCTAAACTGAACAGTTTGCGCGAGAGACACTTCCAAAGTGGTAAAAAGTGTGTCCCCCCCCCCGTAACTTCTAAAATAAGAAAATGATAAAACTAAAAAAAATATATAATGTAGACCTCAACCAAAACTACCAACGAAAATTGGTTTGGATGAGATACAGTTAGCAGTTTTTGAGATATAGTACATTTTCAAAAACCGCAAATATAACTTTGCCATTCATACAAACACTATGAAAAACAAAGTTATTTTTATTGTTTGTGTATATTACTTACTAATCTCAATATAATTATATCTCTAATCTATGCTTGCTGCTACGGAACCCTTCATGGGCGAGTCCAACTCGCACTTGGCCGGTTTTTTTTGTTTAATGAGGAGTTGTTCCATCATTGTTGAGTTTTGTTGAGGGTGTTCTATGTGACCAGTTGTAGTGACATCGTATTGTGAAGAAATCTTGGGGCGTCCAGCAGCAATATCCGAGTATCTTTGGTCCGATCTGCGATAGAAGTTTCGTTGGGGTAGCCCAGAGCTTTCTAAAGTAGTATTGGTGTGGATCTTTACATTAGGAAATTTGGAGATGCTGGTTGGAATAGTTCTAGGTATGGAGTTGCTGGTTGGAATATTTCTAGGTTTAATTTTTCTTGACAGTATTTCTTGATAAACTTGATAACCCTTGTAATTGGCAAGATGATCGCAGGAGCAAAGAACGCATTTGGCGGGAGTATTTCTGTCTTTTTTAGGGCATTCTGAAGTTTTGTGGCCTTTCCCACATTTAACATCTATAAGGTCTCATGCAGTTGTTTTTGCAGTAACGGTATTGTTGACATCTTTGGCATTGTATAGGGTGTTAAAAAATCAACTGCAGGAATTTTGTGTGTGTACTCGGTATCAAAAACCAAGTACATTCCAAAAAAAAAATTTTTATACAAGAAATTTTTTTTTCAATTTTTTTTTCAAAATGACTAATTTTTTTTTCAAGCATTTTTCTTTTGGCCGATTAATATGGCCAATAAAATAAGTTATTTGTAAGTATTTCGATAAATTGCCAGTCCAAAGTCTGCAAAACGTGATCGGAAAGTTGGAATCAGCTGTGAACGCTACACACGGGTGAACGACCTCAAAGAGCAACCAAATTCATTACCATGGTAAAAAAAAAATGCTTGAAAAAAAAATGCTCGTAAAAAATTTTTTTTTTCTTGGAATGTACTTGGTTTTTGATACCGAACCGAGTACGCACACGAAATTCCTGCAGTTGATTTTTTAACACCTTGTACGATTGTCTTAGTTTTGCGTGCATATTTTAATGCGTTGGTGATGGATATACCTACACCGTGTTCCGGACGATATACATAAACTTCGACCAGATGTTCAAACCACGGAAGTAAGCATTTTTCATTATGGACACATTAAAAAAATTCTTATTTTTTATTTTTTGTTAATTTTCATACAAACTAAATACCTAGACGTAAATAACCCGATATGCATGCCTCTTTATCCGAATTGGCAACGTCGTATTTTCATTCATAACATTTGGCGGGCTGAAACAAATGAAATGCAAATAGTATTTGATAGATTTCAAATTAAGATACTTTCTCACTGCATAGCTCAATTAAATTTCATTAAATGAAATTACAAATATCTTTGTAACGAAGCCTTTTTAAGTACTACTTCCTTTGTTGGATTTGATTTGTAAAAGCCATAGAAGTATTTGCTAAAGTTTATGGATAACGTGAAGAACACGGTGTATTGAATATTTGTAAGCAATTTGTTATTTGAACTGAGTTCCAAATTAACAAAAAATGAGGAAGTAGGTATTTTTCTGGTCCATAGTGGTGATTAATGATTTCTCCTCTGATCTTGTTACCAGATTTCGCTAGCTCTTGTATGATGGCATAATGTGGGGTAGTATGATGTAGGTCTTTTATTACTATTCAGTAGCATTTTGTATCTTTACGGGAGAAGGTGTGTCCAATTAGTCCCTTCTGTCATATTAGATCAATGACTTGCTTGTAGTCATTAGCGATGATTCCCGATGTCCACCCCCAGCTTCTCCCCCGCTGGGGGACAGCGCAACTTTTTCTAAAAAAAGTTCCGTTTGTCCACCCCGGGGTGGACAAAAGGAACATTTATTAGAAAAAGTGGCACTGTCCCCCAGTGAGGGACAAGGATACGATTTTTTAAAAATATTTTCGTTGGCCCCCATGGGTGGACAGCGCTACGATTTAAAAAATGAGAATTCTCAGTGTCCACCGCGGGTGGGCAGAGATACTTTTTTTTATTTATTCCCAACAAAGTTGTAGCCAACCCTTTTTAATTGTTTTTATAAACTTTGAGTGAACTCGTTACAGACTTTAGAAGGAAGATGATGATATTATTATAATAATGTTACAAGCTGGGTATTGGGATAAATTAATTAACGCCAATTAAAACCAAATAAACTTTATTCACACACGAATCACTAATAAAAACAAACACTTAACACTACTCAACAATTAAACACTTATAAACTCACTTAATCACACGTAAAAATCACTTAAAGATCGCTTCCAATTCACTTCGAGTTGCCTCGATCGTAGTCAAAACCAGACTGACTCAGGTCGCCGATCGGCGCCCCTTTTTATACTACCGCCGGACCCACTAGATGTTTCTAGAAAGTGGTCGAATGTTCTGGAAACATCCATAGACTTCGACATAGTCCCATACCTTCTGGAACATTCCAGAACCTTCTCGAAACATCTAGAACAGGGTAGAATTTTCTAGAAACTTTCAGACAAACCTTCGGTAGAATTGTCGAGAACCTTGTGGAACTTTCGAGAAGCTTATAGATAGGTCTCGCAATTCGATCGACGTAACACTGCCCCCTCCTTAGACATGCTCGTCCCGAGCATCGTTAGTCCCGTTAAATCGCGCTAAATGGTCAACATGGACAATCTTGGGCGCGCCACGTGGACCCTTTTGAATCCGTTAGGTGACGTCGTTAATCTTGGTCACGACTCGGTATGGTCCATCCCATTTTGCTTGTAATTTAGGGGACTTCCCTTTGCTGCGCACTGGGTTATGCAACCACACAAGTGACCCCTCGTCGAAACCTCTATTGTTTGTCTTCCGGTCGTATCGGGTCTTCATCTTCTCAGACATTTGTTGGCCGGATTGTCTGATATGCTCATAAACATCATTCAATTTGTTACGCAAGTCATTTGCATAGTCGGTTACACTGCGTGGAGCATCAGGAGGGGTTCCGGTGATAAGATCAGCAGGCAACCGTAATTCCCTTCCAAAGTTCGCGAATGCTCTGCCAGGGAAAGCCTGGGTCCTGGCCTCGAGGACTCTCGGGCCTCGACTTGGGGGGCTCTTTAGCGCATGCTTGGAGAGGGGCCGGTTCCCGCTTCTTTGGAAGACGGGAAAACTGGTCCTCATCCAGAAGCACGGGCGCCCTGCGGACTCTCCGTCCGCATTCCGGCCCATCGTGCTGCTCGACGAGGTGGGCAAGCTCTTTGAAAGAGTAATTGCAGACCGCCTCGTCGGGCACCTGAATCGGATGGGCCCGAACCTTGCGGAGAGCCAGTTTGGCTTCCGCAGGGGGCGCTCGACGGTGGACGCCATCATGCGCGTGAGAGCCCTCACGACGGGGGATGCAGTAGCCCGGGGCAGGGTCGTCTTGGCGGTGTCTTTGGACATCACCAACGCCTTTAACACCCTGCCCTGGAGTTGCATCAGGGAGGCACTCCGGTATCACCGGGTGCCGACCTACCTCCGTCGCATAGTCGAGGACTACCTGACGGACAGAGCCGTCATCTACCCCGGTCACCGGGGAGAGTGGAACCGGCGAGAGATATCGTGCGGTGTTCCACAGGGTTCGGTCTTGGGGCCGCCCCTGTGGAACATCGGATACGATTGGGTGCTGCGCGGCGACCTCCCTGACGGCGTCAGCGTAATATGTTACGCTGACGACACGCTCGTCCTGGCGGAGGGAGAGTCGCACCAGGCGGCGGCCGACCTGGCGACGCAAGCGGTTGCGACAGTCGTCGATAGGATCCGGCAGCTGGGGCTCGAAGTGGCGCTGCACAAAACGGAGGCCATGTGTTTTCATGGCCGCGTTAACGCGCCACGGTCCGAGTCCCACATAACGGTGGAGGGGGTTCGCATCGGCGTCGGGAGGACGATGAAGTACCTGGGACTCGTCCTCGACAGCCGGTGGAACTTCAGGGAGCATTTCCTGAGTTTGGCCCCAAAGCTGAACCGGGCAGCAGCCGCCCTCAGGCGACTCCTGCCTAATCTCAGCGGGCCAAACGCCTCCTGCCGTAGGCTGTACGCCGGTGTCGTGCGGTCCATGGCCCTCTACGGGGCCCCCGTGTGGGCCCTGAGCATCCGGACGCGACCACTAAAGTTGGTCGCATGCCAGAGGGTCATGGCTATCCGAATGATCCGGGGATACCGCACGATCGCCGGCGAATCGGCCAACTTGCTTGCCGGATTACTGCCCTGGGATCTGGAGGCGACTGCCCTCCAGCGCGTCTATGAGTGGCGCGTGGAGGCGCAGCGCCGGGGAGAATTCCCGCTGCCCCGACAAGTCGAGGCGCGGCGGGAAGAGGTCCGGCGCGATCTCAGGGCAGTATGGAGGGGACGATTGTCGCAACCGACGGCCGGGCACGCCGCAATCGCGGCGGTAAGACCCCTCTTTGAGGAGTGGCTGGATAGGAGTCACGGCGTCCTGACCTACCGCATGACGCAGGTCCTCACCGGACACGGAAGTTTCGGGAGGTACCTGTGTCTAAGGAGAAAGGAGGAAACGCCTGGGTGTCACCACTGCGAAGATCGCCCGGAGGACACAGTAGAGCATACGGTGCAAGACTGCCCAGCTTGGGCAGAGCACCGACGTGTCCTCACGGCGGCGATAGGCGGAGACCTCTCGCGCCCGGCATTGGTTGCGGCCATGCTGCGGGGCGAGACGGAGTGGGAAGCGGTCGCCTCCTTCTGCGAAGCAGTAATGCTCGCGAAGGAGGAGGCGGGCCGCGTGAGAGAGAGGACAGTGTCCTCCCTCCGCCCCAACCGCAGTGGTGGACGCCCACGGCGACGGACGTCGCAAGACAATCTCCGGCCACCGTAGGCGCGGGCATGCGGGCGGCGAGTAAAGGGCAACTCGCTGCCCGACCATGGACCATGCCCGGGTCGACGGCGCGTTGTGTTCCACGCGCGCCTCAAAGAGCGTCAGCATAATGACGGGGCCCCCTCTGTAGAGGGCCAAAGCCTGCCGGGGTCGCGGGACTTATCTCATTACCGTGACCCCGGAACATAAAGGGCTATTGAAGGACACCGTGGATTTTAGTCAGTACAAGTCTGACAGTCCCTCCCGCCCTGCCCGGGGTGGGAGGACTCATTTGATGATTTTACCACGATAAAAAAAAAAAAAAAAGTTCGCGAATGCTGGTGTCACGGCTGTACTTTCGTGGACTGCACTACGGTATGACAGAAGAAATGGCTGTATGTGCTTATCCCAATCTCTTTGCCTGCTTTCCACAACCTTTGCCAGATATCTTTCCAACGTTTGGTTGAAACGCTCCACCATTCCATCAGATTGTGGATGGTAGGAAGTGGTTCTGGTCTTGTGAGTACCCATCAGTCGACAAGTCTCCTGGAATACTTGTGATTCAAAATTCCTTCCTTGGTCGCTGTGTATTTCCAAGGGTACTCCAAAACGACAGAAGACCTCCTGAACCAATTTATCTGCGACTGTTGTAGCTTCCTGGTTAGGAATGGCGAAGACTTCAGGCCACTTTGTGAAGTAATCCATGACAACCATGAAGTACTTGTTCCCGTTTTCACTTTCTGGAAATGGTCCTGCCACGTCCAGTGCTATCCGTTCCCACGGGGCTCCAACGTTGTATATCTGTAAAGCACCTCTGCTGCGTGTCTGGGGTCCTTTCACAGCCGCACAACTGGTACACTTCCGGCACCAGTCCTCCACGTCCTCCCGACAATGGATCCAGTAAAATCGCTCACGTATTTTCAGTAGAGTCCTTTTTACACCCATATGTCCACCTGAACATCCGTCGTGGTAGAGCCGTAATACATCCGGGACTTTGGCTCTAGGAACAACCACTTGTAAATGACAGTTGTCTCCTCGAGCGTTTTCCCATTTACGGCACAAGACTCCTTCCTGGACAACCAAGCTGTTCCATTGCGCCCAATAACTCTTAGTGATGGAACTCATTGAAGCTACATCACTCCACTTGGGTTTAGGAACACCAGCTTTAATCCAATCGAAAATTGGTTTGATGTCTGCGTCATTTCGCTGAGCATGCTGTAGTGTTTCCTTCCATTCGTTACTGAGATCCGTTTTCAGCATTCGTACAGACACAACTTCCTTGGCCTCTTGCCTGTTACAGTGTTTACAGTCTTCAGGACAAGGTCTTCTAGACAGTGCATCTGCGTTACCATGTGCCCTCCCACTGCGATGTTCAGTTACGAAATCGAACTCTTGTAGTAGCTCAATCCACCTCGCCACCTGTCCCTCTGGATTCTTGAATTGCAATAGCCACTTTAATGCAGCATGGTCCGTTCGCAATAGGAATTTTCGTCCCAGCAGATACTTACTGAAGTGCTGCAAAGTCTTTACTACGGCAAGTAATTCCCTTCTCGTAACGCAGTAATTTCTTTCCGGTTTCGATAGAGATTTGCTGTAGTAAGCTATAACAACTTCTTGATTTCCTTTCCGTTGAGACAACACGCCACCAATTCCAGTATTACTTGCGTCTGTGTCAACTATGAAGTCATTTTCAGTGTCAGGATAGTCAAGAATAGGTGAATTGCACAGTGTGGAGAACTAGGGGTTGCTGGTGGAAGGTCTTCAGAAAATACTCGAACAAGAATGTTATAAATTTAATTCGGTGTTAACTGGTCAAGTTAAGTACAGCAAGTGGTCAAAATTGTCGAATCATACAATGTACAAATAATAATTACTACTACTAATTAATAGTGTTAGTGACAAGCGCAAGTTGCTGCTATGGTGAAACCATCAGGCGCACGAACATGCCCCCGCGCGTTGAAAGCAACGGTTTCAACCAGACTCCGAAGCCACAGGCAATGGGCAGATTCGGTTGAATGCCCTCCGTACGACGCCAGTGGATGTCTGAATGTCAGCTACACGAGCGATGCCATCTGTTCCTGGGTGAACCGCCACGATACGGCCAAGTCTCCACTTCAACGGAGGAAGATTGTCCTCCTTAATCACAACTAAGGAGTTCAGCTTCAACTCGTCCTTGCAGGAA
Organism: Agrotis exclamationis; assembly: GCA_950005045.1. Classification (NCBI taxonomy): domain Eukaryota; kingdom Metazoa; phylum Arthropoda; class Insecta; order Lepidoptera; family Noctuidae; genus Agrotis; species Agrotis exclamationis. Next base: position 12,681,062 of record OX465419.1, read on the forward strand.
CGCCATTTAGTCCGCAGCTGTAATTCCGCCACATACTCCTTGCTCCATCTGCTCCAAAAATGTTGGCGGAGTTGTTCTATCCGCTGAAAGCGAGACAGATGGCTAGCAGAGCGATCTTGATAGTCAGGTTGCGGCAAGGAAGTAAGAGGCCGCCCAACAAGAAAATGACCCGGCGTAAGCGGTGTGTAGTCAGCAGGATCTGAAGACAACGGCGTCAGTGGACGAGAGTTCAGGATGGCTTCAATTTTAGTCAGTGCGGTGTACAGCTCCTCATAAGTCAAATTACAATTTCCCAACACTCTTCGAAGGTGGTACTTTGTTGACTTTACACCCGCCTCCCAGAGGCCACCAAAGTGCGGGGTGTACGCAGGGATAAAATGAAATTTTATTCCGTCGTTTGCTGCACTTTCACCCAAGGACAAACTATTTTCCTTTAAAAAATTTGAAAGGTCATTGTACGCACCGACAAATGAGGTACCGTTGTCGGAAAAAATGTCACCGGGTTTACCTCTTCGAGCAATAAATCGATGCAAAGCTAGTAAATAATTATTACTAGTTAAATCGCCAACGAGTTCCAAATGAATGGCTTTGGTCGTAAAACATATAAAAATTGCGACATACACCTTTACTAGCCTGCATCCGCGACCTTGACGACTAGCACACATAATAGGCCCGGCATAATCAACGCCCGTGCTCTCAAAGGGATAACCTGGACGAAGTCGTTCTTGTGGTAAGTTACCCATTATAGGAGCAACTACCTGTCCCTTCATACGGCGACATAGAACACACTTGTGATAACAAACCTTCGCCAAGTTGCGGCCTCCTATTGGCCAATAAGATTCCCTAATGGAAGCTAATAGTAACTGTGGGCCAGCGTGCATTAATCGCCTATGCTCGAAAGTAAATAATAATTTAGTGAAATGATGTGTGGACTGTAATAAGATAGGGTGTTTTTTATTAAAATCAAAACTAGAATTTTCGAGTCGTCCTCCTACCCGCATTATGTTTTTACTATCTAAATATACGTTAAACTTTAGAAGGGCGCTCTTATTAGGTAAACACTTTTTATTTAAAAGCAACTCATACTCGGCAAATGACTCAGCCTGACTTCTAATAACAATAACATTGAGTGCTTCTTGTAACTCATCCTGAGACAAAAATTTAGTTTTTGGGTACTGTTTCCTACATGATTTAATAAATCTTAAAATATAAGCTACGGAACGAACAAGACGTGAATAATTAGAAAAACGACTAAAATCAATGAAAACGTCACTTTTTGTATCCTTATTGACGGCATTTAAAACTACATTAGGTCGAGTCTCCGGTAATGTCTCTAGTCCCGAACATTTGACTTTAGAAGGCCACTCAGATGGGTCAAGTTTGAGGAAGTCTGGTCCAGACCACCACAGATCCAACCCCTGCAGAACACTAATATCCACACCACGAGATATTAGGTCTGCTGGGTTTTTATCCGTTGGAACGTGTCTCCAGGTACAGTTGCCCGCCTTATCCAAAACTTCAGCAACGCTGTTGCGCACAAACGGCTGAAGTTTGGTAGGCATCATCTGTAACCATCCCAGGACGATGGTCGAATCAGTCCAACAATAGACCCGACTGATCTCCACTCTGAGTGAGCTCTTCACCTTGTCATAAAGACGAGAGCCAACTACCGCACCGCACAACTCCAGTCGCGGAATTGTTGTGGGCTTTATAGGAGCCACTCGACTCTTGGCCATTAATAAAGAAACTGAATATTTACCCTCATCATTAACGCTGCGAACGTAGACGCAAGCACCGTATGCGGACTCAGACGCGTCTGAGAAAATATGTAGTTCTAATTCACGATATGAATTACAAACTACGATTCGCGGAATACGGAAATGAGGTAAAAGTGGCAATGATTTAACTATATTATCCCAGTGGCTTTTTATTTCATCAGGCAGTGGTTGGTCCCATGACAATTTATCTAACCACATTTTCTGTAATAAAACCTTCATGGTTACAATAATAGGACATAACAAACCTAAGGGATCAAAAATTCTCGCAATCACGGATAACAAATCACGCTTAGTGTGCCCAGCCGAAGACATGCTCAGACTTGTAGGAAACCCTAACTCATCGGAAGCGACATACCAACCCAGACCGAGTAACTTGTCGGGCTCGTGAGATGCAATGTCTAAGTCAACCGAGGCAGGCAAGTTACGTGAGGCAAGCAAGTCACCAGAGGCAGGAACAGCATCCAACACCAGTTCAGGATGATTGGACCTCCATTTCCTCAATGGCATACATGCTGACGCAAGTGCCTTGGTGACTTCAGTGCGGATGTATCTTACCTCGTCTAAGTCATTACCCCCGGACAGTAAATCGTCGACGTAGAAGTCATGCCTTATGATGTCTGATATTTTAGGGTCCTTACAGTCGAGTCCTATTTGTTTAATACACCGTGTCGCAAGGTAAGGTGCGCTAGCCGTACCGTACGTGACGGTGTTTAACTCGTAAACATTAATAGGCTCACAGCTGTTATGACGCCAAACAATCCGTTGCAACTGCCTATCTGACGGATGAACAACTATTTGTCTATACATCTTTTCCACATCTGCAGACAAGACGTATTTGTGGAATCTGAAACGAAGAAGTATAGACAATAGATCGTCCTGTACAGTTGGTCCAACCATCTGTAGGTCATTAAAGGACACTCCGGTCACAGTAGGACAGCTTGCGTTGAAGACAACACGAAGCTTGGTCGTGCTGCTCGACTCACGTAAGATTCCGTGATGCGGAATAAAGTAACCTGAACACAAATTAGATTTATTAATTTTAGTCATATGGCCAAGTGACTCGTATTCTAACATAAAATCACGATACATTTTTCCAAAATCAGATTTATTACTTAATCTACGCTCTAAAGAATTGAAACAGTGTGTAGCCTTCTTAAAAGAATCTCCTAGAACCGAAGGATCTTTCTTAAGAGGTATACGCACACAAAAACGACCATCAGACAATCGTGTCGTATTTTTAACAAAATGATCCTCACATGACCTTTCTTCTGGCATGTATGAGTCAGAAGATTTCACTTTTACTTCTTCTAACTGCCAAAACTTTGTTAAATCGGTTCTAAGTTTATCCCAATTACTATCATCATCGGACACAGCCTTAGAAAAGTTACATTTTAAGTTATTAGAGAGTAATGAGCAGTATTGAGTAATTGGACCGGAAACTATCCAACCTAAACGGGTTTCATATAATATTGGCTTTCCGGTACCTAACTTTAATCTTTGCGATCCTAATAATTCCCAAAAGAGATCAGCGCCGATTAATAAATCAACATCAGCGGGTTTATAAAAAGTAGGATCAGCTAAAGTAATATTCGAAGGTAGATCGAAATCAGTTATATTTATTTCACGGCACGGCACCTCACTCGTGATAAATGGCAAAACAAAACAATGAAGTTCAAAACTAAAACTATCATCCAATGACGTCATCTTAACTCGACATGTTTTGCCTACGTGCGAAGTAACATTGTTTATGCCAAGTATAGACCTATTTACCTGGCTAGTGATTAAGTTGAGTTTCTTACATAACCGCTCCGTTATGAATGACGAAGTACTACCGCTATCCAGAACCGTGCGAACGAGATGCACGCAGCCAGTGTGATCCCGCAGTTTGATCAAGGCGGTCGATAACAAAACATCACGCTGCTTATGACCTAGGGAAGATGCAATATGTGCTGATAACGTAACGTTATTTGTTTCTGTGGTAGAAGACGGTACGGATGATGCAGACAAGTTATTATTAGTCGAATTACCACTAAGTGTATTCGGAATATTATCCTTAGAATCTATGTGAATTAGTGTGTTGTGCCTACGTTTACATAGCTTACAACCGGTTTTTTTACATTTGTTAGCGAAGTGACCCGAACGAAAACAGTTAAAACAAATCTTATAACTGGGTACGAGTTTAAAACGAGCATCATTGCTCAATGCGAGAAACTGTGGACAATTACTTAATGTGTGATCGTTACTGTTACATTTAGGACATACTTTAGGAGCTGACTCGGTGCTGGAACTATTGTTAGGCTGATTAGCTACCATCGATTTGATCTTAGGGTTTGATTTACCTGCCGTTTGGGAATGATTATTTCGAGGTCGTTCTAAGTTCTCGATCAAATCGGCTCGAGTGCGTAGGAATTGCATGAACATATCAAACGTAATCGAACTTTCTTTGTCAATCCTACCTTTGAACTCCTCCCATTCACGATAAGTCCTTTGATCAATCTTTTGAGTGACGTGGTAAATCAAAAATGTGTCCCAGTGCTTTACAGGCTCACCTAACGACTCCAATGCTCGCAAGTCCTTATTTAATTGATCGATTAAACCTTTGAGAGCAACAGACGATTCCTTTGAAACCGCCTCAATGTGATATAATGCGGACATATGATTTTGCGCTAATAATCGTTTGTTGTCAAATCGATCAAGTAACAATCTCCATGCCACAGAGTAATTGCTCGAAGAAAACTCAATTGATTTGATGACTATGGCAGCAGTTCCCTCAAGAGAGGCCCTCAAGTAGTGGAACTTGTTGACTTCATCAATTTCGTCGTTACTGTGAATTAGGCTAGTAAAGGTGTCACGAAATTCTAGCCAATTGCAATATGAACCGCTAAACTTAGGTAATTGTATCGTTGGTAATTTTACTGGCTTGTGTATGCTAGCAAGTGTACTTTTACAGCTTTCCATCGACTTATTATCTTTATTACTCTCGTTGAGAATAGTTTGCGCTCTGGACAATGATTTGTAATAAAGGGACTCGAAATCAGAACGCTCGGAATATTGTACCTTAAGATCGTCTACAATACATTCCAGACGTAACTGCACCTCATCATACTGTTCGTACAACGACTCGATCTTACCCATGCGCAACTGCAACTCAGACACATCACAACTACCTAATACTTTGTCCTTGAGTGAGTCCAGGAAGGTGACGAAAGCAGTCAAGCGACCCTTGTAGCTGCCTCGCTTTTTAACTAAATCCTTTTCCTCGGACATACTGGGAGACGAGTGTCGTCAACCTTAAATATTAAAATACTATACACCGCTAAAACCACTTGTTCGAACTCAATCCAATCCACCGGCGAATAACTTTCACGTCACGGTGGAAAATTACAATCCTTGATTCCTCTTCAATATTCGCTGATCCTTTATTAATAGGGTCATCCGGCTCGAAGGACCATGTGGAGAACTAGGGGTTGCTGGTGGAAGGTCTTCAGAAAATACTCGAACAAGAATGTTATAAATTTAATTCGGTGTTAACTGGTCAAGTTAAGTACAGCAAGTGGTCAAAATTGTCGAATCATACAATGTACAAATAATAATTACTACTACTAATTAATAGTGTTAGTGACAAGCGCAAGTTGCTGCTATGGTGAAACCATCAGGCGCACGAACACACAGACGTTTCTTTAATTCCTGGAATGCGATGTCACAGTTCTCGTCCCAACAGAATTGTTGCTTCTCTTCAGTAAGTTTGTGTAAGGGGTTTTGCAATGTCGGCAAAATTCTTGACAAACCGTCGATAGTAGGAGCATAAACCTAAAAATGCTCTGACCTCCGTCTTGTCTTTCGGAACTGGCCATTCCTTGACGGCGACGATTTTCTCCGGGTCTGTCTGAACACCTTCCTCCGAAACTATGTGTCCTAAAAAGTTCACTTGTCTCCTGAAAAATGAACACTTTTCCGGACTTAACTTAAGATTTGCCGTCCGGATTTTCGACAGCACTCTAATTAGGTTTTGAAGGTGATCTTCAAATGTTCGGCCCACGACGATGACGTCGTCCAAATAGACAAGACATGCGTCTCCGATCAATCCGGCAAGTACTTGCTCCATCAACCTTTCAAATGTCGCAGGAGCATTGCACAATCCGAATGGCATGACTTTAAATTGCCATAGCCCCTTTCCTGTTGAAAATGCAGTTTTCTCCTTGTCTTTAGGGTCTATTTCCACTTGCCAGTAGCCACTTTTCAGGTCTAACGTTGTGAACCACCTCCTTCCTGTCAGTGTATCCAATGTGTCATCGATCCTAGGCAGTGGGTAACTGTCTTTTTTCGTGACGTCGTTTAACCGTCGATAGTCCACACAAAACCGCGTGTTGCCGTCCTTTTTCTTCACCAGGACCACAGGAGAACACCACGGGCTAGATGAAGGCTCTATAAAACTGTTCTTCACCATGCGCTCAATCATCTCTTTTACTTCCTTTTCGCGTGCAACCGGAACCCTTATTGGTCGTTGTCGGATTGGTAACTCATTGCCAGTATTAATTTTATGCTGAACCAGCCCTGTTCTCCCTATGTCAGCATCATCTGTAGAGAACATGTCGGCATACTGGAGTAACATTTTCCTAGCCTTATCCATTTCTACTCCAGTTAGATCGCAGTTTTTCAAAAGTGTTGACACGTCAAATTTCAAGCGAAGCACTTTTTCCGATGGTGCACTTTCCATTAAGATCTCTTCTTTACCACATTTCAACACTCCTCGATCAACATCGATCTCACAACGATATTTCCGCATAAAGTCTAAGCCCAAGATGCAATCGTCTACTATGTCAGCCACGATGACATTATGCCAATACGCTTTGTGGCCTAGTTTTAACTTCACCTCCTTCTTGCCTCGGACGGTTATGTGCTGACCGGTAGCTGTCAGTAATTGTATGCGGTCGTGGTTATTGAAGAAGTCCCCAAGGAACCGACTTGCTAGGTTTGAATTGACGACCGTGTGAGAAGCTCCTGTATCAAGTGTCAATTTGCATGGTTTTCCGTTGACTTCGCCTTTGATGATCAGGCTGTTTCCGTCATGGGCCTGTGATATCCAGATCCTCGGGGCTCTTTTCATACTAGCCAGCACCCGCCCCTCAGTCCTGGCGTTTACTCGTTTCCCTGCTGTTGCTGGGCAGCCTTATCGGTCCCTCTTCCCTGCTGGGATTGATCATCTCTTGATGTATTTCGCTTGGGACAGCTGGACCGAAGATGACCTTTTTCCCCACATGTATAGCACCTGGGACTGTACCCGTGTGGCCGGTCGCGTACAGGTGATTCCACTACTTCTCTGACGCGATGCGTGCGATGATCTTGCCTCACTGCTTCTACTTCCAACGCATGAGCCAAGGCGTCCTTTAATGTTTTGTGATGCCCAAGTCTTACAGCGGCTCTGACTTCCAAGTCACGTATTCCGTCGACGAATGCCTGTACGAGATTGCCATTGATCAGAGCAGGAGCAGACTGGTATGCCTTTCGGACCATCTTTTCAATTTCCAGGGCCCACTGTTGTAGGCTCTCGGCACTACGTTGAACACGATCCTTTAGCTTAGCGCGAAATACGTGCTCCAAGTGCGCGTCGCCGTACCTGGATTCTAACGCTTCCAGCAGCTGCTCATACGTCACATCCTTGCCAAGAGCCTCAAGTATGGTCAGGGCCTGGTCTCGTAGGCCTAAGGTGAGCGCGGTCATTGCTTGTTCTTTTGTCCACCCATTCGCCTTCATAACGGCCTCAAACTGCATCCTGTAAGCCGACCATGAAGATGTTCCGTCGAATGGCGGCACCTTAAACCCTCGTGCCGAGGGTGCAGTAGCCACTGGACACACAACCCCATCTCCAGTCTTAAGTTCGCCCAAAGCTTTCTTCACCCCGGCAATTTGGATCTCAGCTTCAGAGATGCGATTCTCGTGCTGATTGACTTGGTCTTTCACCACTTTGAGCTCCTTGCCAAACGTCGAGTGCAGGTCCTTTATCAGGAACATCTGCTCTTCTTGGCGGCGGGCCTGCTCCTCTTTATCTTGCTGAAGCTGCTTTTGCAACAGACGGGCCTGTTCTTCCTGGCGGCGGGCCTGTTCTTCCTGGCGGCGGGCCTGCTCCTCCATGTCCTTCTGTAGCTGCTCTTGCAGAAGGCGGACCTGCTCCTCCTTGTCCTTCTGTAGCTGCTCTTGCAAGAGGCGGACCTGTTCCTCTTGACGGCGGGTCTGCTCCTCCTTATCCTTCTGTAGCTGCTCTTCCAGGCGGCGAGCCTGCTCCTCCTGGCGGCGGGCTTGCTCCTGCAGCAGCGTCATAAGCGCAGACAGGTCTGGAACCGCGGGTGCTGAGGAGACTGCCGATGGACCAGCGGCTGGTTCCGTCGTAGGCTGAGCACCACCCGGCGTCTGTATCGGGGACCCTCCAAACCGCCTCTGATCCATGTCCTGTTGCCGCTGACTCCTGGTACGAATACCGTCCGTGTCGTCCTTTGGTCGTCCAAATGTTACAAGCTGGGTATTGGGATAAATTAATTAACGCCAATTAAAACCAAATAAACGTTATTCACACACGAATCACTAATAAAAACAAACACTTAACACTACTCAACAATTAAACACTTATAAACTCACTTAATCACACGTAAAAATCACTTAAAGATCGCTTCCAATTCACTTCGAGTTGCCTCGATCGTAGTCAAAACCAGACTGACTCAGGTCGCCGATCGGCGCCCCTTTTTATACTACCGCCGGACCCACTAGATGTTTCTAGAAAGTGGTCGAATGTTCTGGAAACATCCATAGACTTCGACATAGTCCCATACCTTCTGGAACATTCCAGAACCTTCTCGAAACATCTAGAACAGGGTAGAATTTTCTAGAAACTTTCAGACAAACCTTCGGTAGAATTGTCGAGAACCTTGTGGAACTTTCGAGAAGCTTATAGATAGGTCTCGCAATTCGATCGACGTAACAATAATAATAAAAACAAATTAGGTTCCCATTTTAAAATCAACGTTTATTTTAAGAAAAACTGCTAATTAACACCATAATTAAAAATACAAAAGTAGGTTTATTTATTGTAATAATTTTGTTTAAAATTTACTTTTGACATTGACTAGGATATGACGTTTATTTCTAATCATATACCTACACCTGAAAAGTATATAATCATTTAAAATGTTCAAACAAAGTAGAGTAACATCAAACCAATTTTTCTAATCCAATTATACAGGCTCGCTTTATTATTTGTTTCATGGTATTATTTGTTTCATTGTAACAAAACACTCAAGTTCTGAATTCACTTGTGCAAAATTCAATTTTATTCTATGGACTTTCATAGAATAAAATAATATTTTCAAACATGAAATAAATGATCTGACTATATGAAATTGTTAAAATAGTATTTTCATAATTATGCTTACATTTACAATCTTTATATTTCATTACTAGTTTTTTTTTTTTCAGTCAAAGTAGGTATTAGTAGTATTATTATCGTAGTAGTATCTCTGCCCACCCGCGGTGGACACTGAGAATTCTCATTTTTTTAATCGTAGCGCTGTCCACCCGTGGGGGACAACGAAAATATTTTTAAAAAATCGTATCACTGTCCCTCGCTGGGGGACAGTGCCACTTTTTCTAAAAAATGTTCCTTTTGTCCACCCCGGGGTGGACAAACGGAACTTTTTTTAGAAAAAGTTGCGCTGTCCCCCAGCGGGGGACAAGCTGGGGGTGGACATCGGGAATCATCGAGTCATTAGTGCTGCTAACCATTACACATAGGAGGTTTTTATTTATTATTTTATACCGAAACTTCTCCAGGCCAATTACAGACTCAATTAGTTTGGTGAGCTCGTTTAGATCCTCAACCCCGTAGAGAAAAATAAGAGTTCAATAGATGTTTATAATATCTTGTGGTAAAACATTATCAGTCTTACTACAAAAACTGAAATGTCTGTTGAACACTAATGTCTAAAGTGTAACTACAAAACGCCAAATGTATCAAATACCATTTTGTTTTACTTTTTATATTTTTTTTTTTAAATACCTCCCTACTAGGTAAGGTCTCCACTCTATAAGTCATAACGTCGCTTTAGAAGCTGATACTTTTTTTTCTGTATTGAGCTCGACATGTAGAACGATTTACTAAAATAATACATGGCGAAGCCTCACAGCTTTCGAGAAAAAGAATACTAAAGTTACGAAAAAAAGGGTTGGCTTTAGTGTCGTTTGGCAGGCGGACAGGGCTAAAAGTGGTTAAATCTGGTAGAGGGTGGGGCCCCGATTATAACGCTACCACTTTTATTACAATGTAATGGATATTTTCATTTAGTATTAATGGCATTTTTAGCTGTACTAAATGTATTAAATAAATAAATAAATAATAAATAAATAAATTTTTCCAGGAATTTACAAAAAATGTTTCTAATCTCAAATCAAATAAAAAGCGAGGTGAAGCGGAACGTTAAAATGAGCGATCGACAACCGAATGTGTTATATCATCTGTGGTGTACAATATAATCAGAGAAAAGGAAAGCAAAACAAAAAAAAAAATCTCGGCTAATTTTTTTTTTACAACACCGAAAAAGATAATTATAGAGTCTACTACAATGTTACTCCTCTTAGTATGCAAGAGCGAGCAAAGCGAGCTCGGAACTTGGGGCACCCCGACTCGGACAGTTTAGGTTTAGAAGGGGATGGCGGGGTCTGAAAGACCCTGCCATCCCCTTCGTGATTATTTTTTTTTAAACCACCCATAAGTAGGAGCACCGCGAACCGGTGCTCCGTCAACGTTTTAAAATAGCATTCTAAAATTAGAAAAAAGATTAAGTTGATCTAGACTTTTTGACCTTCAGAGTTTTGACCTTGACCTCTGAGTTGTTGACCTTGACCTTAAACATGTCATTGACCTCATTATCACTTGAAAATGAGTTTAGACCCTTCACATGATTTTTCCCACCCGGCCACCCATAATACTTCCACATTCCCACCCATCCCGAAGGAAACTTTCGGATTTTTTTTCTCTACCCCTATGGTTCTTCGCAATTCGCCGATTTCAAATATACAACAGAAACGGTCTAATCTATCAAAAAAAAAATTGGCGTTATAAAAAATGATGTCACGACTTACAGAGTGGTACCCTAGGTAAGCCTTAAGTCATTCAAACAACCTATAGCATCTTTTTTCCTTCCAACTGTACTTTATAATCTAATATTATAAAGTGGCACAAGTAACCTTCTACAAAAAATGGATGAATTGTTTTATGGTCAAACAATTTCAGGTTTAATAAACAAGTAATAATTGGGATATACTTACTAAATCTAGAGGAAGACCAATTCTGTTTGATAGGAACAGGAATATTCTACTGCCATCATAATAATCATAATACGTCGCCGTCATTACACTCTATTTACTGTAAAAAAGAATACATTGTATCGGTACAAAATATTACTTGGAACACCATCAGATAGAAACCATACTTTTACAACATTTCATATTTATTTTCTTACCGTCACCAGGCTAACAATATACCTCGTTTATTTTTTACTGTAATTCAAATTCCTGAACTTGAAACACTTTCTGGATTTACTGTTTCATTATCACCAATTTATCACTTCTTTTGAAACAATCAACTTAAATAGCCAAATATAAAACTACCCATTCAATATTTCAATATTATCTTTAAGAGATTGCTAACAACAATTTAGTATTTTTCAATTTTGTAAAGTTGTGTCGATTAAAAACGTCATTCCTTTCAATTGACGGCTTGACAGCATTGGCAGTCGGCAATGTCGGCCGATCACATCACCTTACTGTCTTTGTAATTATCGATAAACTGAAGTTTTTCCAAGAAATGTTGAATGAGTAAAAATGTTATTATTGCGATTCGTAGCGAAGCATTTCGTCTCTTTCTTTCCACTATCTATTAATATCATTAAAACCATTCATCATTCTACAAGGTTCTAATCTATTACAAGGCCTGGGATCTCCATCCAATTTTCTTTCCACACCTAGTAAAACTGTGCATCCTGCTATAAATATGCAATAAAACGTTTCTATATTTTAGAGTAAAAGAGCTAAATGATTTTTTCATTAAAATAACTTAATTTGATATTTTTTACAATTAAATTCAGTAAATATCGATACCTTTTCGACACTTCTGACATCCCTACATCAAGTAAAATCACACCATACAAGCAACAATAGCAATACCCCAGAGGCGTAGCGTGCCTTGGTGGGGCCCCGTATAAAAATTTGTTTGGGGGCCCTTAGGTAGGGTAAAGATTTAGCACTCAAGAAAAAAAAAATGCATTTTTCGGTATCTACGTCGCAATATAAACAAAAAAATTGGGCAAAAGTCATCAAAAAAATTCAAGATGCGACTGATCAGTCCGGAGGACGGAATTAGGTAGAGTTATTTTAATACTTGCATCGAAATGTTGATAATAATATGGATCTTCCCGGGATTTCTAATAGACAATCTTGTGCTTAAAACAGTATTACCTTAATTGTGTAAAAGTAAATAACTATTTTATTTAATAAATCATTAAGTTTTTATTAATTTTTGTTTACGCACGTTGGGGCCTGATACGGCAGATACGGCGGTAGCTACGCCCCTGCAATACCCCTACAATGTACTCATAAGAATAGCAATAAAGTTGCAGCACAGCTCAGCTCAGTCACGTTTATTTTACTCTGGAAGTAATCTAATAGCAACCATAACATCTGAATATAATTTTGGCCACTTTTGTCTGCCAGTTGGCTGGGAAAGAAGGCTTTTAAAAAAAGAATTAATTACAGATTATTAATAAGTAACGATTAAAATGGCGTTTTCCCAAAACCATTTTGAATTTTATTGATTTTTAGTTCTACACCAACAGCTTAAAACTTGCTGTCTGGATATTCCACTTGGATATACAAACTGCCGCGCTATTAGCTGTAAGTGTTGACAAAATGAGTTAAATATTGATCCCGAATCAGCGCAAATAATGAGCCCGAGAACCGGTAAATTTCGTTTAGGACAAATGCAGTAAGTCCAATAAATTACAAATCTTTCTTAACATAATAGCAGTAAGTGTAGTTACGCCGGGTTGGTAAGTAAAGCTCTATCATTTAGGTTTTACTCTTACTTAACATATGTGCAGTAACTGTGTATACTGTCGCGGTGCACAAAGAAAATTATATTTTTAGATAGAGGAAACTTAGACGAACAAAAATACATTTTACATAATATCCTAAAGCGTCAGGGTTTAAATTTGTTCGACGAAATAAAGTCGACAACTGAACCTGAACCCGGTTCAGCGAATAACTCTGAAACCTGACTCTTTAGGATATTATGTCCGTTATATTTATTGTTCGTTCTAAATATGTAACTTTGGTTGTGCACCGCGATTCTGCAAAAAAAAATCAATGACCGATAGGGCCACCCTCCAAAGTAAAACTTTCTATCCCCTTTGTATAATAGCTTATTTTCTTAATATTTAATTGTTCTCTTATAGTGAAACTAGCGAAACCTCGATATTTAATATAATAATAATACGTAAGTCACATTCGAATCAAATAAACAGTCATACTAACGTGGTAAGCAATGACATGGTTACTAATGTAAGTAACCAGTGCAGTGAGGTAATGAGGAGTGCTTTGGAAGGTGTGATTCGAGAGTATCGATTCATGTCGCCTGAACTTAGACCACGGTTACCTCGTTTGCCCATGCATAACAAAAACAGGGTACTGGTGGCTGTTCTGGATTCGCAGTTGTCAAACTATTTTGATAACTGCGAAGATCACACTGATGCTCATGCAATCCTGTATTGTGCAGCTGTAGCGGCATGTCGTGTGGCTCACGTAAAATTTTCGTATGAAAGTGCTACACGACCTAAACCAGCCGTACCGGCTTGGCAATGCAGGATTGAACGACGTATTGGTGGGGCCAGAACACTCATCGGCAAACTGATATGTTCCAGAGAGGGCAACACTCGCCCTAGAGTGATGCGCTTTGTGAGACGGGCGTTCGCGGGAACTGATATCAGCCCTCGTGATTATTTAGCCCGTGTCACAGAGCGCATCGACTTCCTGAAACAGAAAGTGTATGCATGGGCAAACCGTATTCGTAGGTATAAGCGGCGTGTGGAGCAGTACACTCAGAATCGCACGTTTCAAAGAGATGAAAGGTGGGTTTATAGGGCTTGGGATCGACCGGATCAAGGTGTGGCTGACGTGCATCTGCCAGATGATGATACTATGTGCTCGTTTTGGCGCAGCATCTGGTCGGTGCCTGCCAGCCATACCGAGGGTGAATGGACTGGAGTGGTCGAGCGAGCGTGCGATCCAATAACACAGATGGATGAAATAACAATCATTCCCGAAGACGTAGTTCGTGCAGTCCGTCCGTTACCTAATTGGAAATCAGCAGGGTCGGACGGACTGCACAACTTTTGGATAAAATGGTTCAAAAAATCGGACGCTCGTTTGGCAACCCTTTTCCAGTCTGCCTTAGAGTCAGGATCGATACCCGAGTTCCTAACGACAGGAATAAGCCACCTGCTCCATAAATCGGGTAGTACTGCGGAACCCAAAAATTATAGACCAATAACGTGTCTTCCCACACTCTATAAAGTTCTTACATCCATTTTGAGAACTAAAATTAGCAAACACATTCATGAAAATTCTATCATGTCTGCTTCTCAAAATGGATGTAAGAATGGGTCCCGCGGTACTAAGGAGCTACTCCTCATTGATATGGCCATTAGCCAACAGGTTCGCCGTTCCCGAAAGGATTTGTCAACATGTTGGATAGACTATAAGAAGGCCTATGACTCGGTGCCACATGCATGGCTCATGAGGGTGCTGGAGTTGTATAAAGTTGATACAACTCTGTGCACTTTCCTGATGTCGTGTAAGCGGCAATGGAGGACAGTCCTTCTCTATCCAGGATATCGGCATATCCAGAGAACTAGCGCACCGATAAGGATAGAGCGAGGAATATTCCAGGGCGACAGTTTGAGTCCACTTTGGTTCTGCTTAGCCCTGAATCCTCTTAGCACACTGCTAGAGGATTCAGGTCTAGGCTATCGGTTGAAAAGAGGCGGTCAGGTTATATCTCACCTCTTTTACATGGATGACCTGAAACTCTTTGCCCCCAACAATTTCCAGCTGATGAAGCTACTGAAGGTAACTGAAACCTTCAGTAGCGCCATCAGGATGGAGTTTGGTGTGGACAAATGTGCGGTCATGCTTGTAAAGCGAGGGGAGATTATGGAATCTGTGTGCACCCAACTCAAGGACTCCATAAACCTTAGATCCCTCTCAGCAACCGAAACCTATAAGTATTTGGGTATGTCCGAAGCGTTGGGCATCAATGTTGCTGACATGAAGCAATCGTTGAAGGAGCGTTTCTTTGGCCGCCTGAAAAAAGTATTCAATAGCCTTTTATCAGGTGGTAATAAGGTGCGCGCCTTCAACAGCTGGGTCATGCCAGTATTGATGTACTCTTTTGGCATACTCAAATGGAGTCAAACAGAACTTGATGTCCTGGATAGGAGGGTCCGTACATTGCTGACTGCATATCGAATGCATCACCCACGGTCTTCAGTTATGAGATTGTATATCCCGCGAAAATGTGGAGGTCGAGGTTTTCTAAACGCTAAGACTCCCCACAATCGCGAGATATGCAATCTCAGGGAATATTTCCTAAAAGCCGACGTGGGAATGCATCGAGATGTAGTAGCGGTGGACAAGGGCCTCACCCCGCTCTCCTTGGCTAAAGAGAACTGGCGCAAACCTGCGGTGCTTGACACTAATGATCGCATGGAGGTATGGCAGAGCAAAGAGCTTCACGGACGCTTTTTCCGGGCTCTACATGGGCTTGATGTAGATTTGTCAGCGTCCGTGGCCTGGCTACGATCCGGGGACCTGTTTGGTGAAACCGAGGGTTTTGTCTGTGCAATTATGGATGAAGTTATGATGACGAATAACTACCGGAGATTTATTGTGAAGGATGGCACGGTTGACATATGTCGGGCATGCCACCGTCCTGGCGAATCAATCCGTCACATTATTTCTGGGTGTTCTCGTCTGGCTAACGGAGAATACTTGCATAGATATAACCTTATAGCCAGGATAATTATCAGCAACTTGCTCTGAAATACAGCCTTGTGGAATCGGAAGTGCCGTACTACAGGTATGAGCCCGATCCAGTTCTTGAAAGTGGCGATATCACACTGTACTGGGATCAATCCATCATCACTGACAGGACTATTGTAGCCAATAGACCTGATATAGCGGTGGTGGATCGATCAGAGCGGCGCACAATGATTGTTGACATAACCGTCCCCCATGATGAGAACCTCGTGAAATCTGAAAAAGATAAGCAAATCAAGTATCTTGATTTGGCTCGCGAGGTTGTCGATATGTGGATTCAGCGATCATTGTGCCGATAGTCGTGTCGGCCCATGGCTTAATTGCCAAGAGCCTCGACCAACATCTAAGGAGGCTCTCTTTAGGCAGCTGGATCAGGGGCCTGATTCAGAGAGCAGTTCTTCTGGACACGGCGCGCATTGTCAGGAGGTTCCTTTCTCTGGAGCCCTGACTGTTGGTAGCTTGGACCCTGTTCCCGATACCGGTGGGCCACTATTATTTATATTTTTAAATGTTTTTTATTATATTTCTTTTAATTTTGTGAAAATATTTAAAAATGTATATAATAAGGTAAAAAAATGAATAGAGACGCAAGTAAAGAAATATTAATAAACATAAACGTTTCTATCTAACACTTCGTTTTTATTACTAAGCTATAACCTAAACCTAGTATGAGCTTACTATAACAGCAGTGACTTACTACTTACTGCTGCAATTGATATTTCAGTTAATTCAAGTAATACTAGATATAGAAGGATTTTCGTCATTTAAAACTATTCTAATTGTATATACCTACAATTTTATTGAGTGAATAATGTAAAAGCGCTTTATTTAACTACACGTTAAAACCATCAAAATAAATATAACTTAAAAAAGAAGTCCGGGAAAACAAAAACAGTAACAAAAATGCGAGCAAATTACTCAAAACTACGCAAAACATACTTACTGCTCTTATTGCTAGCGCGGCAGCATATGGTATCGGCGTCGTGTACATGAGCCCTACATCTCCACACATTCTTACATACCTCTTTTGGTGACCGTACTTATTCTTATATAAAAAGGAAGACAAGCGCCCTACTTTGGCTATCTCTTTCGCTTCGCATTTGATGGTCAAGCAAAAATTTAGTGCCCGTTCGCACGAGCCATTTTTTTCTGGGCGTTAAAAAAGCGCCACTTATAGAACAAATGCATTCCCATGTAACTGTTCACACGCCAGCGCCTTTAAAACGCGGCGTTTTTTTCAAACTGAATTTGATTTAAATGATAGGCGGTGACAGTCAAGTACAATTTACATTTTAGTAAAAATT
Source organism: Agrotis exclamationis (assembly GCA_950005045.1). Taxonomy (NCBI): domain Eukaryota; kingdom Metazoa; phylum Arthropoda; class Insecta; order Lepidoptera; family Noctuidae; genus Agrotis; species Agrotis exclamationis. The sequence goes on from OX465419.1 coordinate 12,698,283, forward strand.
CAGCGTTTTTTAAAAAAATGGCCTCTAAGGGACTTTACTCATGGCGCGACGCGATATTGAATTGTATCGATTGACGATAGCGGTCAGATATCACACAAGCGTCCGGTCGAAGAAAATGTATGGACAATCGTTAGTGTTTGCTAATGAAGTCGCATGGATTGACGAAATCGTTTACAGATCTGCTCGATATCGAATTGCATGTACGTCCCGTCCTAATGACAATGCATTATGATTCTGTGTTTGAAATTCGATTGCGCAACTACTCGTCACTGGCGACATCTTTTGTCTTTTATTTGCAGCGCCTTTATGTCGTAGTAGTAAGGTGGATTATCGTAGTTTACGGTCGAATTGCATCGCATCGCTCACTTAGTAAATACGTGCGACTTAAATCGGCAATCGACTCGATATCGCACGAATCGCGTCGCGTCGCATCGCGCCATGAGTAAAGTCCCTTAACATTTTTTTTCGTGGTAATATGATCGAACTAACTACCTACCTAGTTCCGGTCCGGAAGACGCAGCGTAGGTAGGCCTCCCACTAGGTGGACCGACGACATCGTGAGGGTCGCGGGCAACCGATGGATGCAAGTGGCGAATTGTCGTTTGGCGTGGCGGTCTAAGGGGGAGGTCTATGTTCAGCAGTGGACGTCTTCCGGCTGATGATGATGATGATGATCGAACACTGACCACTATAATTACCAATGGACTGGCTGTTCCATACGTTTACTACTACTACTTACTGTCTGTTACCTTTAGAGCTATGTTCGGTCTAAAGGTAACAGACAGCTGTGTCCCCATTTTTAAATCTCATAAAATTTTAACGTTTCCGTGTATCTATATACTAGAGTTAGCCATATTTGTCAAAACTAATCCATATTTGTTTCCTTCATTGAGCGATACTAGAAAAAGAACAACAAGCTTGAGATCTCAGTATCAAAATGCCTTGCACACAGGTGCCTACAATACCTACATCATTGTTGAAAAAAAGTTTTATGTGTATGGCACTTATTGTTTTTAATAAAATTCCTAACAAAATCAAAGAGCAACAATTTAGAGTGTTCAAGAGTCATCTTTATTTCTATCAAGATTGCTTAATGATAAATGTTATTACTCTGTTACTGATTTTTTATCCGATAAGCTTGACAATAATTAATAAACTATTGATGACTATTGCAATCCAATATTGTGACTTATAACGAAATGATGACTATTAATTATGCATTGACTGTAAAAACTGTTCCATGCTTTGACATTTACAATTATTGTTTTTACAATTTTTGACATATGTAGCAATTTAGCATGATAAAATCTCGATGATAAAATATAATAATCCGTTCTTCTTTTGTCACAATTCGCATACAACCATATTTGTACGCCTCTTGGCATAAAGGCAGATTTACATTGAGTCAGTGGCGTCGTCAGTGCTGGCGCCGAAATCTGACACATACTATTTATACGCAGTCAGTATGTAGTCGAGGATATTCTTTTGGTGTACACACGTTCATAAAGTCAGTGCGGAAAAATGAATTCTCAAAAACAGCAAAAAATCAAAGTTGGAGCAATGCTGTTGCGCGATTTTCTTTATTTCTATAATTTTGCGATTTGAGATCCCACAGGCATTCATTATCTCGGTATAGTTGAACAAGTTTTAAGTTTTCCGTGTCGCTCAGTTTTCGCGTCATTTTGTGATGCTTTGCGAGGAAGCGCGGTCACCATACAACAGAGCGGCAGCGACTGACTTGGGCATATTTACACCGTTTACACGCCGTCAGTTGCACTGGCGCGGGTGGCGGGGGAGCGAACTGACGCCGAAAATATTGAAGCGCGAATATTGAAATCAGTACTGACGCGACAGTACTGTACTGACTTGAAATCAATTTACACTATGGCAGTGCCAGATCAGTACTGACGTCAGTTACTGACTCAATGTAAATCTGCCTTAGCATAGCGTCGTAAGAATTTTAAGACCTGTATTTACTACCTATGTTAAGCAAATAAAATGATTTGATTTGAAAACATCACTGCATGTGACTTTTTCGTTTAATCTGCCTAATTACGTTCAGAGAAAAATTTAATGGCGTAAGTTTGTTTTACTCAATTCGACCGTATACTTTTACTTTGTTTGGTCGCAGATAACTTCGTCGTTTATGAACCGATTTTGATGATTCTTTTTTTGTTGGAAAGAAGATAATTAAGGAAATCAGGGTTTGATGATGGAAAACCAGAGAAATCGAGAGGAGATATAAAAAATCGTAAGGGCGACTAGTGCGTTTGTAAGTTTGTTCATGAAGTAAAAAACTGTTTCCGTAACACTAAAATAATACATTTTCTAAACTTAGCTAACAATAACAAAAAGTTCCAGGATTATAATTTCATGAATACCTATCTACTCATTAATGAAATTATAATCCTGGAACTTAGAAATTTTTGCGGGCTTCTCACACTTGACCAAAAAATAAATACACCAAAAAATTACATCAAGAAAGAGCTAAAGTCTCCTACCAAGTTATTTTTTATATCTGGTACTTATTCAAATTTCTATAAACTAGTATAACATGTAGAATATTTGCTAAAAAATAATTATCAATTTTCATAATTATCGTACAGGCCGAATTTATTGTCCTGGAAATATATTGCCTGAATCTGGTATCCCTAAAATCCGCGAAATGTTGTGTCTGGCCTTGAAAAAACTGGCTACGCGCTGAGAGATGGAGATAGCTATGCTCTGTCCCTTTGCTTCTTATGCGATTTGTCTATTTGTTTTTCTTTCTTGAGGGAAAGAGAAGGAAGTATCACAAGATCTATACTTTTTCTCTTTCTAGGTTCGTGACAGATGCAGACGTCAAAACACGGCAAGGGCAAATTAAAGTAAAGTCATTGTTGTTTACAATATATATGTATGACTCATCGAATTGAAAAGTTGTACGGTGTGCATACTGCAGTAATCTTGAATTAATTTCATTCATATTCGATTTAAAGTATTTCTATTTCAAAATGTCTATAGGTTCAGTATATGAAACCGCATATAGAGGAGACTTTAATCAAGTCAAAGTGAAGGTTGATGAAGATGAAAGTGTAATAAATAAACCGGATGCAGTAAGTTAATATTTTTGTTGTACGTTTTTTCTATTCAAAAAATGTATTATATTTAACAGTCTCTTTCTTGGTGGTCATAATTGGACGTAGTTATGCAAACAGGAACCAACCCACACAATGTCAGTTTTGAGAAAAAGCGATTTTTGTGAAAATGTTGTGTACTTTTAAATTGATTGTTATTTTGATTAAAGTTTACGTACTATATTTTACTAAATAGTTTGTTCTATGTATACTAATATAATATTGATGAAAATCACTTACATTTTTAGTAAAAATCAATGAAAAACCTCCTGGTTCCTTATTGCAAAACTATCTATGTGTGGGTTGGTTCTTTGTTAATTTTTAATCATGCCAAAAGTTTATAGGAAAAACAAATGAAAGATCCCATATTTCTTTAAAAACATTTCCATTTTACATTGAAAAATAAACAAATATTAAATTCATAGTATTATAATGTTAATGAAAATGTTAAAAACTGCAAAAATGTTTTAAAAACTCTAAAATACTTTGTGAACTGATATGTGAATATTTAAATAGTATTTTTACCATGTTTATTATTTATTTTTAAATAATAAACATGGTAAATATCCCATCTTAAAATTCTAAAGCGAGTATAAAAAATACTAATATCTAAATCCAATTCTAAATAAAAATCCGGTTGACCTGAATAGCCCTCAAGATCGTCTTCGTTAACATCTTTTCCGTTGTTTCACATACCGTCTTCATGATGTCTTGTGGAATCAGGTGAAGCATACTTTTAAATCCCTTAACTTAGCGTCAGGGACCGGGCACGCCGCGATCGCGCTGTTAAAACCCATCTTTGAGTAGTGGTTGGAGAGGCGTCATGGCATCCTCACCTCCCGATTGACACGGGTTCTCACATTTAAAAGGAAGAAACGTCTAGGTGTCACCACTGCGAGGATCGCCCGGAGGACACGATGGAATATACGGTGCAGGTGTCCTGATTGGACAGAGCACCGCCGTGTCCTCACGGAGGCGATAGCCGGTGACCTCTTGCGCTCGGCATTGGTCGAGGCCATGCTGCGGAGCGAGACGAAATGGCAAGCAGACACCTCCTTCTGCGAAGCAGTCATGCTAGCGAAGGAAAGGCGGGAAGCGTGAGGGAGAGGACAGCCTCCATCTCACAACCCAGTCGCAAAAAGTTAATTTGGAACATGAGGATGTCCTCTCCCTCACGCGTTCTGACAGCTCCTCAGTCCCCTCGCCTGCGGCTGAATACCTGAGGTATTTCCCGAAATTTATGAGGTATTTGCCGTGTCTAGTGAGGACTTGCGTCAGCGGGAAGGTAAGGAGTCCGTGGCGCCTCTCCAACTTCTCCTCAAATCAATCTTACCGCCGTAATTGTGACATGCCCAGCCTATCATTATTTTGTTGCGGTATTATTTTGAAACTATGATAACTTCTAAGATATTCATTGAAATCAAAATATGATGTGAAAGGCATTTTTGTTCAAATTATTTGCTTGTCATGATTAACGTATTTATTTAGATAAGGATTTATATTATGTTGATGAAAATACCTTCGCAAATAAATTATTTCAAAACCAATTTGATTTCAATAAGAAAGTATAGTGAGTTAACTTTAAAAGATAGAAATATGCTATGGTGGTATTTTTTAGAACTTTGAATGACCTGCTCCTATTGGTCGTAGCGTGTTATATAAAGCCTCCTCGATAAATGGACTATCCAACACAAAAACATTTTTTTGCAATTCGAACCCGTAGTTCTTAAGATCCGCGCGTTTCACCAAACAAGTAAACAAAATCTTCAGCTTTCTATTATTAGTATACATTTTGGAGGAATCTATAATTCAAGGAATTTTATATTTATCTGGTTTAAAGTTGGATGTTCATACAACAAGGCTATTATATATTGCGGTTCTGACCACCACATGCAATATTAAATAAATAAAAAACTAGTGAATAACCATAATGTATAACCATGATTTGGACGAATAATTTGATCAAGGAGTTTATTATTATGCAAAACAAATTCAAAGATCATGACTCCTTAGACGTTGTAAATATATCATCAAGGAACCAAGAAATGTAAGTCTAATAGATTTATGTCTATTTTAATATGCAAACAAGAACCAACCCGCATGGTTCTACTTATTTGATAACAAAATAAAAAACACAAGGGACCATGTAGCATGAGTCTTAATAAAAAAACGAATTTTAGTGATTTTTTAAGATTGTTGGGTGACTATGGGGCATGGGTCTTGTTAGTTTATTAAACAACTGCTGTTATGTTGGTTGGTAACTTTGTAAGAGAAATGTTTTGTTCTATCAAATTTTCAGATCATTTTGATATTTACAGGGTCGATAGAAGGTTCATTTTTGGAAGCTTCCGTGTCCTTATCTCAATTTTGGCATGTGTGTGGGTTGGTTCCTGTTTGCATAACTACGTCCAATTATTAGATCAACATGATCAAATAATACTCACCACTGGCTAGATATGATTCTCACTCATGTTCATTCTGAAAATGACCAAAGAAAAGCTCCAAACTCGCAACTTCAAGCTGCTGAACCGCATTGAACGCTTTATCGGTTTAAAGGGGTAAAGTTTAGTATCCTGGAGCAGGCGAACGGGGGGAGAGGGGGTGGGAAGGGGAGGGGGGAAGCACCCTCCCCCCCGGTACCACTCCCAGGTCACGGAAATGTGTTTTTGTAACCTAACCTCAAAACTCGTTTTAGTCACAAAGGGGTATTCCAAAAACTGGTCAGTGGGTCGTCTTAGGGGCGGAATGTAGGACAAAAACTTGGTATCGTTTAGCATAAGGAGGGAGGTGCCCCAAGTGTCCTGGCTCCACTCTCTTGTAAAGGTAAACAACCAGACCCCGCCATCCCCTTCTAATCTAACCTGTCCGTGTCGGGGTGCTCCAAGTCCCAAGCTCGCTCTTCCATCCCACGTCAAATAACTGATTACTACCTACCAAGGTGACTGGATGGAGCACCGCTTCGCGGGGCTCCTACTTTTGGGTGGTTTATAAAAAAATAACCATGAAGGGGATTAACCCTTCTAACCTAACCTGTCCGTGTCGGGGTGCCCTAAAGTCCCGAACTCGCTTCGTTCGTTCTTGCATCCTAGGTCAAATAACTGATTACTACCTTATCAAAGTGTCTCGACGGAGCCCCGCAAGGACAGGTTAGATTCGAGGGGTTTGGCAGGGTCTGGGCGTTGCCTTTACATGAGAGTGGTGCCAGTACACACGGGGCACCTCCCTCCTTATGCTAAACGATACCAAGTTTTTGGAATAATCCTATTATGTGACTATAACGAGTTTTGAGGTTAGGTTACAAAAACACATTTGTTTGACCTGGGAGTGGTACCAAGGGGTAGGGGGCTTCCCCCCTCCCCCTCCCACACCCTCTCCCCCCCCCCCCCCCTCCGCATGCTGCCGGATACTAAACTTTACCCTAAAACTAATTAAAATATTTAATTTAATTAATAATTTCTAAGTGTTTAGATTGATACCTCATGATTTATGTATTTAAATATTATTTCAGAATCAACGACTTCTTATTCATTGGGCTGCACTGGGTGGAAATGAAAATCTAGTGGATTTTTTGATAGAAAAAGGAAGTCCAATTGATCCTCTGGATGACACTCATTCTACACCTCTAATATTATCTTCTTCAGCTGGAAGAGTAGAAGTGGTAAAACTCCTGCTAAGTAAAGGAGCTGATGTCAGTAAAAAGACTGTTCGTGGACAATCATCTTTACATTATGCTTGCTCAAAGGGCCATTTGGAGGTAATTTTAATTTAATGTTCACCAAAGAATTGTCTTTGTTCACCCACATACTATGGTTAGCCTTACTGACTTACTTGAATTAAAGTCCTATGTCCCCTAGATGGGGCAGAGGGCATCCACAGATGTCTTTCATCGCAACCTGTTTTGAGCTTCACACTTCACCTCGCTCCACGTCAATCCAATGCTCGCCGCTTCCGCTAGCACGGTGCGTTGCCAGGTTTGACAGGCACGGCCACGCTTTCTTTTCCCTTGGGGATTCCAATTCAAAGCTTGTTTGGGTATGTGGTCAGGGTCCCTTCGGAGCGTGTGGCCAATCCATCTCCACTTGCGACGCTTGATCTGGCTGTCGATCGGGCTCTCGTGGCATTTCTCCAGCAGCTCTACGTTGGAGATGGTCTCGGGCCAGTAAATTCCGAGAATGCGACGAAGACAACGGTTGACGAAGACTTGTATTTGGCGTGAGATGTCCTTTGTAACCTTCCACGTTTCGCACCCGTAAAGCAGCACGGACTTCACATTGGACCCGAATATTTTAAGTTTAATCCTTCAGGTCATTCAGGTCATTTGTGGACGCGTTCCACTGCATCTGTGCCAATCAGCAACGGTGAGCGATTCTTCACACCAATTCTCATCTCCTGGGTCTTCCGGATGTTTATTTTAAGCCCTGTTGTTGCCGCTTCCTGTTCCAAATCGTCCAACTTAGCTTGCATATTGGCGTGGGAATGACTCAGCAGACATAGGTCATCGGCGTAATCCAAGTCCTCCAAGACTTTGGATAATCCCCAGTCTATGCCGCGGCGCTTGTTTTCTAGGATGCGAAGCATTATTCCGTCAAGAACGACTGAGAAAAGGAGCGGCGACAGGAGGCATCCTTGGCGAACACCCGCGTGCACTGTTACGTCGTCCGACATGAGGCCGTCGTGAGTTACCTTACAAGAATACTTCTTGTAAATGGCTTGTAACAAACGAACGATTTTCGGCGGCACTCCAATTTCCAAGAGGCGGGACCAGATGCTAGACCACTTCAGCGTGTCAAAGGCTTTTTCGAAGTCGACAAAGGTTAGATAAACCTCCCTCTGCCATTCTGATGCCTGTTCCAGTATGATTCGGAGAGTGTTGATCTGGTGCGTACATGAGCGGTTCCTGCGGAATCCAGCCTGCTCATTGCGTAAAAGAGGCTCCACGGCCTTCGACAGTCTATCCAGTATGATTTTGCAGAAAACCTTCGAGGAAATCGAGAGCAGCGTAATACCTCTCCAGTTATCTCACTGGCTTAGATCACCTTTCTTAGGCACAGTTATAAGGAGACCTTTGTTCCAATCGTCAGGGAGCTCTTCGGCGGTCCAGATCTTTTCAATTAGAGACGTCAAGACGTCGACGGCGGAGGATAAGTCAGCTTGTAGCATTTCCGCAGTTATCAGGTCCAGTCCTGGTGCTTTGCCTGTTTTTAAAGAGCGGACTGCTTCCGCAACTTCAGAGGCTGTAGGTGGTTCCGTGTTGATGTCGAGAAGCCGGGATGGTGGGGATCTTACTTGTGCAACATCAGGCGTCGATGAAGCTGACAAACGGAAGACCTCCTCAAAGTGTTGATGCCAGCGTAGAAGCTGCCCTTCTGACGTCACAATGAGCTGACCATCTTCAGACTTCACCAAGGTTTTGGTAGCTTTGTACAGCTCCTTCAGGTTACCGGTGCTTGCAGCTTGTTGAGCGCGATCAGCAATACCATCAGCCCACTGCCTCCTATCTTTGCGGGTACTGCGATAGATTTCTTTACGTTTCTGACGGTATTGAGCATTAAGGTCGGCTCGTATGACATCGTCATGGGTTCCAAGCAGTCTTAAATGTAGCCTTCTGCGATCGTCAATCAGGTCCCAAGTACATTGTGACATCCAGTCCTCCCGAGAGTGAGACGATTTGTGCCCTAAGACGGCGGAGCTGGTCTCTGTATAGACCACTTTGATGCGGTTCCACTCCTCGTCCAATGACTCCGGGGCAGTATCGAGCACAGCAAATCGATTGCGCAATTCGAGTTGAAATGCCTTACATAATAGGGTGTTAAAAAATCAACTGCAGGAATATCGTGTGTGTACTCGGTATCAAAAACCAAGTACATTCCAAAAAAAAAAATCATTTTTCGAGCATTTTTTTCAAAATAAAATTCATTTTTTCAATTATTTTTTTTCAAAATTATTTTTTTTTCAAGCATTTTTCTTTTGGCCGATTAATATGGCCAATAAAATAAGTTATTTGTAAGTATTTCGATAAATTGCCAGTTCAAAGTCTGCAAAATGTGATGGGAAAGTTGGAATCAGCTGTGAACGCTGCACACGGGTGAACGACCTAAAAGAGCAATCAAATTCAATAACACGGTCAAAAAAAAATGATTGAAAAAAATTTTTTTTTGAAAAAAATGCTAGAAAAAAAAAATTAAAAAAAAATGCTTGAAAAAAAATCTTTTTTTGGAATGTACTGGGTTTTTGATACCGAGTACGCACACGAAATTCCTGCAGTTGATTTTTTAACACCTTGTATATCTGAATCACGCAGTTTATTCACCTCAAACCTTTTTCCAATTTTGCCAAGTCCTCCACACACTTGGAATGCAAAGATCAACAGAAGAAACAGTTTGATTTTTAGTCAGAAGTCTGACAATCCCTTCAACTCCACCAAGGGTAGGGCCCTTTCTTTTGATAACTTGGTGAAATTATCATTTCATGATTAAATTGATAGACTGAGTATATTTTATTTGAAATATTGATTAAGGGTCAGTTCAGACCGAGACGCGAAGCGACGCGACGATGCGTGAAGAGGCCTGTCATTTCACACTGCGCCGCGCTACGCCTCGCGGCGCCGCGATGCACCTCGCTGCGCCGCGAGACGCATCGCAACGTCGCGAGGCGCATCCAGGCGCCGCGCGGTGCAGCAGAACGTGTCTAGATTTTCCAAGTGCTCCAGCCCCGCCCCGCGCCCTCCCGCAGTCCCATTTGCAAATGGCGGCCTCAGCTACATAGTCCAGGGGCTAGAGGTACTTGAGTATGCAAAATCCGAGTGACTGCAGCTATGACCGAATTCATAAACATGCGCTTTATCTGTCCCGCAAAAAGCTGTGATCTGATTTTTCTATAAATAATTACGGAAATAATCATTAAAATGATTTTAAATCATGTACTCAATACATTCCGTTTACGATTAAGAGAAGAAGGCGAAAAAAAATGAACCAAAAAAATTACCGGCAAGTTCTACATTGTTATTCTTTGACCTTTTCTTAACATAAATCGGTTGGCGAAATTCGTTACTCACAATTATGCATACTCAGTCACCTCTAGCTCCCGGTCTTCACCTCGCATCGTGGAGCGGCCGCGAGCAGCGTCAAGCGGCTCCGCGCTGCGCCGCGCTGTGTCGTGATGCCTTGAGAGGCGCAGCGCAGCACCGCTGCATTGAGGAGCGTCGCGCTGCGCCGCGAGGCGTCGCGCGGCGCATCGCGACGCATCGCTGCGCATCTCAACGTATTCTAAATTCTCACAACGAAATGTGTATCTTTTGGTTTAAAAAATAAAGTCGTATTTCGAATGGCTCTTAAAACTGTGCGCGCATCGTCGCGTCGCTTCGCGTCTCGGTCTGAACTGACCCTAATGCAAGAGATCAAATCAAAAATCAAAACTGCTACAAATTCATAATTTTTCATTTACAGGTAGCAAATTTATTAATAAAGTTTGATGCAAATGTCAATGATGCGGATGTATTGAGTGCAACACCCCTGCATCGTGCTGCTGCTCAAGGCAGAAACAATATAGTGGAGCTTCTTTTAACTTCACAGCAAATTAAGGTAGATGTAGTGGATTCTACTGGTTCAACACCTCTGTAAGTATTTTATATTTGAGGAAACTACTAACTAGCGTGAATCCGGGTATAGTAACCAATCCCTTCAGTTATGAATTCTTTGGGGTTGTTTGTAATTTTTTTCTTGTTTTTTTTGTAGCCACATCGCTTGTGAAGAAGACAGGGAAGCAGCAGCTTGTATGTTGGTAAAAGCTGGGGCCAACTTGGAACTAGCCAATAAAGATAAGAAGACACCACTTGATTTGAGTTCTGACAAGTTGAGAAATGTTTTAAGAGCTTTCATAAAATAAAATGAAATAAAATCACTTGATCGGTTGAGTCTTTTTTTGTTACCTCTGGCTTCAATCTAGGGTTGCTAGATCCATAAATAAAAAAACCGGCCAAGTGCGAGTTGGACTCGCCCATGAAGGATTCCACAGAGGATTCAGTAGTAGCAAGCATAGATTAGGGATATAATTGTATTGAGATTAGTAAGTAATATACACAAACAATAAAAATAACTTTTTTTTTCATAGTGTTTGTATTAATGGCAAAGTTATATTTGCGGTTTTTGAAAATGTACTATATCTCAAAAACTGCTAACTATATCTCATCCAAACCAATTTTCGTTGGAAGTTTTTGTTGAGGTCTACATTATATATTTATTTAGTTTTATCATTCTCTTATTTTAGAAGTTACAGGGGGGGGGGGACACACACACATTTTACCACTTTGGAAGTGTCTCTCGCGCAAACTGTTCAGTTAAGAAAAAATGATATTAGTAACCTCAATATCATTTATACATGGGGCCACTCCTGAAATTTGTTTTGTTTTTATTTTTGTGTGAAAATCCTAATGCGGTTCACATAATACACCTACTTACCAAGTTTCAATAGGATAGCTTTTATACTTTCGAAGAAAAGTGGCTGTGACATACGGACGGACGACAGACAGACACAAAGACATTAAACTATATACGAGCCAAAGAGATTTAAAAGAACTATAGAGCGGGCATTGGAAATATTGTCATTCAAAAATGTTGATGTCGGGCGTCAGTACCGCTATCTAGCGTCTTATAGCAAAACCACGTATTAAAATAATTCATCAGAATATATTTCAGCCATTACACAATAGATGGCAGAACTGAGCATCTTGTGATAGGGGTGCAACATTTTAGAATGGTACAATTATCGATACATAAACATCGATAAAGTTAACTAGGATTTAAATATTAGAAAAAGAAATAAAAAGTGTGTAAGGGCAGAACAGAAATTAAATTATTAGTTATTAATACAATCCTATATTATCAATTTGACGATTATGTTCAACAGTATTGTTATTAAACTATTGTCATTAACTTACTCAATGAACAACATAATAAAATGTTTCTTTTTTCGCTCATATAATTTGTATGAAAACGTCTTTTGCTTTTGACCAACTTCTACCGTCTCGATTTTATTTTTCCCATATCATAAAATGATCCCTACATTAAATGTGTCGAACGGCATAAAAATAATTAATGTTTTAATTAATTTTTGTGGACATCTCGCCCTTGAACAAAATAAAAATGTTTCAAAAGGGAGCTAGTCTCCTAAAAAAGTTTTTCCGTAAGTATCTCTTTCATTCATAAACAAGTCAGTATACGAAATTACTCATAATTTGGTATTTTAATTACTCTTCGACTTAATAAATATCGATAACACATATCGATAAACAGACAACTCTAATTCTTTAGCAAAGTTGTCGTACACTTCGTACAGCTACTGAGCAACAGATGGCGTTTATTTAAAAAATGTCAGAGTTCTAGAATAATATCAGAAAATATTTAAAAACTCTTAAAAACCAAAAAAATATTTACAAAAATAAATTGATTTCAAGTCTACATGTTTTCTTATATCTTGATTTGCAGTTACGCAAAGCGCAACTAGGCATATTTTCTTATAATCGTCCAACGCAGTTTGAATTTTGACGCACTGTCACACGACCTCTCAGGCGGACGTCTCAAACTAGACTGGTCGAGTTTTTACCGAGTGGTCAAAATTTGTGGATCACAACTTTCTTCGTGATGTCCCGTCTATTGCTCGTATATAGTTTAATGTCTTTGATACGAGTCCCGTCTATTGCTCGTATATACACACATCAAAAGTGTCTAGGGATCAACATATATTTTTGCAATAACTTTTCTCCTGATTGATATTAATTAAAATTTTCTTTAAGGATTCATCAAATAAAGTGTTTTCGTTTGTCACAGTAACGATAAACCAAGTCACCTTTGCATTAATAAAGAAATTTGCCATTTTCCTAATAAAGGGATTTTTGACATTTGAACCACTAACACAAAAGTTCGAAAAAAAGACTGAAATAACAGTTTTCTTTAAAATTTTATTGGGTAACTTAAACAATTAATAATCCGTGTTTCTACCGCGAACACTAACAACACAAGAACATCGGTTTGGCATACTCAAAATGAGTTCATCCAAATCACGCTGTGGAATGGCCGCCCATGTTCGTTGCAACAACAAAAAAAGGTCTTCTTGCGACTGGATACCCTCCATATTCGGCAGAGCTCTTCTCTGTAGCATATCCCATGCATGCTCAATCGGATTCAAGTCTGGCGACTGAGCAGGCCAGGGCAGGACATTGATGTTAGCTGCGGCGAGAGTCTGTCTTACAACTCTTGCGGTGTGCGGTCGTGCATTATCATGCATTAACTGAAATAAGGAACCGATTTGCACTTGTAGAGGAACGATGACGTCTGATACAATCGTCTCAGCATAAATTTGAGCGTTGAGGTTGCCTCTGATCCAAATCAACTCAGTTCTTCCGCCGATCCAAATACCCGCCCATACCATGATGGTTCCACCACTATAAGGATGGACTTCCTGGCAGGATTTTAATCGCTGTTGGCGTCCAGGGGTTCTCCAGTGTCGTATACGTCTTGTATCCGGTCTCATACCGAAACGAGACTCATCAGAAAAGCACACGAAACGCCATTGTTCTTCTGCCCAATTTCTGTGTTCAAGAGCCCATTGATATCGAATCCTACGATTGTGCATTGGTACCCGTAGCGGTCTTCGGGAATGAAGGTTCACTTCATGCAAGCGGTTTCTGACTGTTTGGTCGCTAATTAAGTTCCCTGAAGAGTGATGAAGCCTCACGGCTAACATCATGGGGGTTATTGTTGGAGCTCTTCGAGTTAAGATTTGAATGTATCGGTCTTGTCTCCGTGTGGTGCAGCGATACCGTCCTCCATGGCGCTCAGCCACGGTACCAGTGCTTCGGTAACGTGTCCAAAGTCGACTGATAACACTCTGACTTGTATTCAGAGCTAAAGCCACAGTACGTTGCCGGGAACCAGCTTCTATCATTCCCACGGCTCTGAGCATTTCTTCCCTGCTTAAATGACGTCGCCGCTCCATAATAACGTTAGTTTTAATCAGTAGTAGGGAAACAGTAGCACTAATAATGTCTTCAATGCGTTGTATGTTTTTATAGGGAAAATATTGACAGCTGATTTTCATCTTTTACTCGAATTTGATTCACAGTTCCTGATTCAAATTATGAAATGCACCAAAAAGGATCCATATAAATTTATAAAATCATAAATTTATTACAAAGCCACATCTCAATCTCAAGAAATCCGCATAAAAATGCTTGATCCCTAGACACTTTTGATGTGTGTAGTTCAATGCCTTTGATACGAGCAATAGACGGGACATCACGAAGAAAGTTGTGATCCACAAATTTTGACCACTCGGTAAAAACTCGACCAGTCTAGTTCGAGACGTCCGCCTGACAGGTCGAGTGACCGTGCGTCAAATTCAAACTTCGTTGGACGATTATAAGAAAATATGCCTAGTTGCGCTTTGCGTAACTGCTATTCAAGATATAAGAAAACATGTGGACTTGAAATCAATTTATTTTCGTAAATATTTTTTATTTTTACCTGATTTTTAAGAGTTTTTCTGATAATATTCTAGAACTCTTGCTTTTTTTTAAAATAAACGCCATCTTTTGCTCAGTAGCTGTACGAAGTAGTTGAAAACGTCTTTTGCTTTTGACCAAAAGCAAAAGACGTTTTCATACAAATTATATGAGCAAAAAAAAACATTTTTTATGTTGTTCATTGAGTAAGTTAATGACAATAGTTTAATAACAATACTGTTGAACATAATCGTCAAATGGGGCCGGCAAGTGAAAGCTGATCTCAGATGGCGCCACCACTGTATGAACCCATGAACCCTTGTTGTCAATGTCAATACGTGAGATAAAAATATTTACACGCTTCAGATTTCATATTTGCTTTGATTTCTTCACAATTTTCCGATTCGAATATGTATTCCACTTGGAAAATATGTGAGTTAAAAGAAGAGTTAAGAAAAAGAGGCGCCTCTTTACGCGGAAGGAAAGCAGACCTAATTGAGAGGTAATTTGTTGTTCTTAAATTCCTTCATATTTTTAGTTTTATGGTCTTTAAACTTGTTTCATGGTATATTGAATGTTTACATAGGATATAGTCATGTATTAATAACTTTATCATTCATTACATTACATTTTATCATTCTATTAATAACTTGAAACGACTGAATCTATCTGTCGTATTAGAAAGTTTGAGGTTATATTTTAAGTCTGAATGATTAAATAATAAAAGTACCTACCTACATTTTTTATATTACAGATTAGAGTCTTATGACCGAAACTTCAATTTTGGGCAAGCTGTAGTTGTGGACGATGAGCCTTCACTGGAGCTTCCACCCACTGAGTCTTACAGAGATATAAACAGCAACACTAAGCTTCCTCCACTGAACAAAACTCAAATACGGCATTACTTATCTATGTAAGTTTTATTTCTGTTTTTAAGTAGGCAGTTACTAGGCATTATTTATCTAAGTATGTAAAATAACTAATTCCTGGGAAGTCAAAATTGATCACAGGCATTAGAAGATACTTGCTTTTGTTTCACGTGAGATTGTCGGCCCACCTTTACGAAGACCATCATGCCCATTGTCGAACTGTTTTACCATGAACTACATACCTACGTCATTTATTAACAGACATTTTTTTCTATTATAGCTCTGACAAGAAAATGGACAACGTAGTGCAGCTATATGAATCACGCCATTTAGTTACAGCCCGCTCTTGTGATGATGCCATCAAGAACACCTACTTAAAAGGCACATGTAGGAAAACAATGAAAAATCTACATTATGAAGTTAACATAAAATTAGATGAATTTGGCAGCATTGAAGAAACACACTGTGAATGTCCAGCAGGTAGTGGTAACAATGCAACTTGTAAACATGTAGCTGTTTTGCTTTTAGGTGTTGAAAGCATGGTCAATAAAAAATGTATATTACTCTTTGAGACTTGCACCCAAAGACTACAAAGTTTTCATGCACCTAAAAACCCCTATAGTGGCACACCAGTGCGTGCAGAGAAATTACCAAGGAGGAGACAAAATATGTCAGTTTTGTTTGAACCTTATCCAATTAAGAAGATTGATAAACAGAACTACAATTTCAGGGTTAGAAACTTGGTACTTAATTTTCCCAATAGTTCAATGCCATTAAAACAAATGTATGAACCGGCAAACCCATATGGTATTGAAATAGACCATGATTACTTGGAAACTGATCTAAAAACTCAAGTTCTACTAGATCTGCAGCTCTCAGTAATCACAGTGGAACAAATTCAGCAGATAGAAGAGGCTACTAGAGAACAGACAGCTAGTGCGGAATGGCTAACGCAAAGAAGAAGAAGATTAACAGCTAGCAACTTTCACACAATATGTCATTTGAGGCCAACCTCAATGAAAAGCTATGCCAGTCAATTACAGCATCGAATAGAATTTAATTCCAGAACCACCAGCCACGGTATCATAAATGAAAAAATTGCTCTGCAAAAATATTGTCAAACCTACGACCTTATTGCTTCACCATGTGGCCTCTTTGTAAGTCAGGAGCGACCATATCTTGCTGCTTCACCAGATGCATTGTTAGGGTCTGAAACTATAATTGAAATTAAATGCCCATATACAAGCAGATTTAAACTTATTGACCCTATAACTGTTCCATATTTAATATTAAATGATAATGTTTTAAGTTTAAAACCCAGTACACCATACTACTATCAAATACAAGGGCAGTTGTACTGCAGTGGTAGAAAGTACTGTAATTTAATAGTGTACACATTCAAAGACTTGAAAGTGATTTATGTATACAGAGATGAACATTTCATCAATTACATGTTGTCAAAACTTGATGACTTTTATAATCATTATTTTAAAGCAGAAGTTTTAACAAAATATCTGTATCATAACTATGATAGCTACCTTAATAAATAAAAGTAAGTTTTAATCATTTTAATGTTTTATTTGTGTACTATACCCTCTCTGAAATTACAAAGCATAAGGCATATAAAAAAAATCTTAGAAGCTATAGGTACATAATATTGATTTAATTCACTGGTTAATATCTTATAGGTTTTTGTCAGACCAATTAATCGTTCTATATGAACTCGTTGACTTGCTAATTTTTTGTCAAGTTTTAACAAGACACCTGGAATTTGTGACTTTCCTTTTAAAAAATTTGGAATGTTTATTCCAATTCCTTTGTTTGCAAATATATCCTGGACATTAAAGCCACGATCTGCCATTATACTATCTCCTGTGTCACACTTTTTTAAAAGGTTGCTACGTTCAACTATTTGGCGATCACTCACTGATCCTGCATATCCTCCAGAGCAATAAGTGAGTAGTCCACCTGGTGAAGACCCAATCAGAAATTTCAATGTGTTTCTGTGTTTGTACTGGCTAAAAGACACTTTTTGAGCATCAGGCTGGCTTGGCTTTTGGATGGGAATTTCAGTACCATCTATTATAATCCTAGTAGACGGATAATTATTTTTAAAATTTTCAGGCATGTAATAATTGACAAGCTCACGGCTAGGCCAAATGTCTATCAAACTCCAGGTGTCACTCACAAAATTAATCCATGTTATAATCACATTGGCAACTTCTGTTCTACTTACTCCAAACATTTTTCCTATTTCAAAGTCAGGCTTGTTTCTTCTCAATTTTATCAGAAGCATTAAAAATTGGTCTTCTATAGATAAAGCAAGAACTTGAGTCCATCTATATTTGATATTATGTGCCATTGGCATAAGAGTTGACAGAACTAAATTAAATTTAGCATAGGTTTCGAGACCTGTATAATAATTTACTGATTCATTGTCAGTTATCAATAGGTCTGTAGAGAATAATTTTAAAATATTAGAAGTCTGTGTCCCTTTCGTACAATTGTCTCCAGAAGGGCGATTGTCTATCTGGTGGGAAACTGTGGCATAAGTGGATAGTTACTGGACACCTCTATATTTTATCGACTGTTATGCGACTAACTTGAGAAGTGCCTCTAGAGCGTTAGAATATTTGCATAAAGGCAACATTTAAATTTAATAGGTTTATTGAAGTTGACCCTTTGACATGCCTTTGACAGCTATTTGATGCGTTCATTTCGCTGCATTCCGATTGTTCAACATCAAATTTATAATCAAACGGGTGGAAAGTGGCATCGTCTAAGACACTGCTCATGAGCAGTGTTTTAAGCTAGCCACCGGTCGAGCGGTCTGTGCCGTAGATATAAAAGATGGACTGAGCAATAGCTGAATAAAATTGGCCATACAGTAGTCATACCTATAAGTCTATGCACAATATGCAAATATTTTTTTCATCGCGGGCATTGTTTTGCTTGTTTTGCGAAACATTTTGGAGAATGGCGCGTATGGTATTGCTGGGATTTGCTGAATGAAGAGAGGAAACGACTTCGTCTACGACTGGAGAGAAGACGCCTACGTGACCTAAGTGACCCGTTGCAGTTGCCAGAGAAGGAATTTATGGCAAATTTTCGATTGAACAAAGCTGCGTTTCAACAGGTTTGAGAAGAACTTCGCCCGTATTTACCACAGTATTTACCACAACCTTTACGAAAAACAGCTGTTCGCAATGAACTAAAACTAAATATTTATTTCTATAACACGTTTATTTAGTTTTTAACCGACTTCAAAAAGGAGGAGGTTATCAATTCGACGGTATGTTTTTTTTTTTTTTTTTTTTTTTTTTGTATATTTGTTACGCGATTACTCCGCCAATTGTGGACCGATTTTCAAAATTCTTTTTTTGTTCGAAAGGAGGTACTTCTGAGGTGGTCCCATAGTCACCAAGTTGGGATCTGATGATTGGATCCTGGAGAAATCGAGGGCAACCCTCGAATTTTATAGGCCGACACACCGTTTTTCGCAAATTTTGTGAAGTCATTTAAGTACTTGCGTATGGTAATCATAATTTCATGTAGCTGAGCTGATGATGGAAGGTAGAACTCCTTAATAGTAAGGAGTAGGCATCTACTGATTTTGTTTGAGTTCGCATATCTCTGGAACTACAAGTCCGATTTAAGTAATTCTTTTTTTGTTGTACTAGGCATCATTCAACTAAGGGAATACTGCAAGTTTCATCAAAATCGGTTCAGTAGTTTTTGAGATAGGGAATTTTATTAGCTTATTGTGTACATGAGCGATGTTATTACCGGTGTTATGGATTACAAAATTCTAGTGCACATGCTGCATTTGACAAGAATTCGGGTTGAATATTTAAACTAAAAAGAGTAAAATAAAAACTTTTTCAAAAAAAAATGTAACCGCCTTCAAAAACAACCATAAAAAAACATACAAAATAACTTTTCTTTCGGAAGTCGGTGGCAAAATAAAGACAATGAAATAAAGAAAACAAAGACACCGACTTCCGAAAGAAAAGTTATTTTGTATGTTTTTTTATGGTTGTTTTTGAAGGCGGTTACATTTTTTTTTGAAAAAGTTTTTTGTTCCCAACTTGTTTGAAAGAGTATGATCATGTAAGTCATCCTATTTTTATTGTTTGTTGCAGATTTTGGCTTCATTTTTTATGCAAATGGATCTTACCAACGTAATATCAGTACCCTCCTACTTGTTTAATATGTCCCAGCCAACATTTAGTAAGTGTTTACAACAGGTTACTGATGCACTCAATGTCCGGGAAGTACTGTTGACCACATAAAATTTCCCATGTCTCAGGTAGAGAGACAAGTCATCATGACACAGTAAGTTTATAAAATATTTATGTGCCTTTAATAAGTATTATCTAAATGTCTATCTCTATTGAAAATATTCACCTACGCTGATGACACTGCACTTATTGTATAATAATACTAACCGGATTGCAATGGAGTGGCTCTCTACTAATTATCCTACTAATAATATTATAAAAGTGAAAGTTTGTTTGGATGGATAAATGGATGTTTGTTAATTTTTCATGTGAAAACTATTGAATGCATTTGTATAGTTTGGCAAAAGTCACTGTCCATAGTCCCTAGTGTCAACTAGGTGTTTACATTGATGAAAAACTAACCTAGAGCACCCACATAGAGGCATCATATCTACATGTACAAAGAAGCTCATATTCAAAACTTTGAAATTAGTCTCTCAGTCAGTCTCTCTTTGTCTATATGCATCAATAATCACCTATTGTAATTACTGACTCTGTTGATAGCATTTCATTTTCACAGGTACTGTGGCTCCTGAGATACAAGAGTATATTTTTACTTAGGAGTTAGTTTGTTCTATTTAATTTTGTAAACCTTTTAACCTATGTGTTTTTTATTTGTTCAATAAACTAATTTAATAAATATCAATAAGGAATTCAATTTTAATTTTTAATATGTATGGTTGATTTCAGGTTTATGGAAAGATTGCACTTTCCAGGCATTATTGGGTGCATAGATGGTACTCATGTGGCTATAATTAGGCCTAATGATCATGAAGAAACATATTTTAATAGAAAAAATTATCATTCTCTGAATGTTTTATTGGTGAGTAATAAGAAGTTTAATAATTGTGTTTAAATGTATATACCATCTTTATATATTGAGTAAAAAAAATTGTTTCAGATTTGTGATGCACATCTCAACATTCTACATGTAAATGCGTCATTTGGTGGCGCTGCTCATGATTCTTATGTTTCGAATTAATGTTCCTTCAAGACTTATTTGGAGAGACTGCAAAGGAATCGCCAGAGCTGTTGGCTATTAGGTAGGTAACTATATCATTTACATTGGCATTTAAATAGATTATTTTGGCATAAATTACCAAAAGTGATTGATTAATCATATCAATGCAGTTAGAATGGTAGAACTAAAAAAGATAGATCTATTGTGCAGACCGTTATGTTGAATGGGAAATATGAAATAAAGCAAATATTATATTTCAGGTGATTCTGGATATGCACAGCGCCCATGGATGATGACACCTATCTTGGGCACAGCTCCCGGTTCACCTGAAGAATATTACACGGAATTACATTGCAAAGTGAGAAACATTTATATAGCATTAAATACTATTGTTGGAGCTGCTGAAGATTGTACAACTAGGTATTTTATTAGTATAAGCTTAGGTTGTCCTGCTGAAGGACATTTTGCATTGTATAAATTCAATCTCATTATATAGCTGCATAGCCTAAGTATATTGTTTGAGTACTATTATTATTATTATCATCTGCAATGTTGTTTTTTCACAATCTTGTAAATTGTTCTTTATCAATTATCTAGGTGTTTTGCATTGTATAAATTCAATCTCATTATTTTAAAGCTGCATAGCCTAAGTATATTGTATAAGTACTGTTTCTTTATTATTATTTTTTACTTATAAATTACATTTTTTAATATTTTTACAAAAAAGAAATAAAAACATTCTCCATAGATCTACGCTTTGGAATGGACAACTACCAGTACTTTCACAGTTATTATGTCTTGTGTCTGGGACTGTAGCTTCATTATTTAAATTGAGAAACAAGCTTTGATTGGAATGAATGAAATGAAATTAAAGCCAATTTTTAAAATATATAATAAATACTTTTATTTACAAAAACCCTATATAACAAAATAATCTATTATAATAAAAAAAAAAAATTAAGAACTATTGTTCAGTGGTTTAGGCGCCAGCTATACAAAACAAAATTGCTTATCAACCACGCTACATAGCGTAATAATACATAACCTATCAACAGAAGCATATTTCTATGATTATTTGAGGACAATTTGATCGAAAATTTTTCAGTAGTTCAGGCGCCAGCCAACTCAAAGAATATCAAAATAAAAATTTCGAAAAAAATTTGATTTGGCATCAGAATAATAATAATATTCCACAAGTTCTATCACACAACACCATCTAGTCCCAAGCTAAGCTGAGCTTGTGTTATGGGTACTAGACAACTGATAAACATACTTATATATTTCTAAATACATACATAATAATTACACCCAGAGACAGAATAAATGATCGTACTCATCACACAAACATTTGTCCTGGGTGGGAATCGAACCCACGACCGCCGGCATAGCAGACAAGGTCACTAACCACTAGACCAACAGGCCTGCTGACATTTTATGCTATTTATTTAAAAGTCTAAATCACGTTTTTTTTACAACAATCACTATCAAAAGACTACAATATTACGAATAATTTATTATTATTTAAAATATATTATGTATTATAATTATGAACTCAAACAAACACCTAAGTTTTATAAAACAAAGGTAAGACAAAATTGGTAATATTAAGCTACTTGGATATTTTGTTTCAATATGTAATTATAAAAATCATGATCTTGATTATGGTATAATTAGAAAATACATTGTGTGTGATTATGTCTAGTTTTAGTAATATTTTTCTTCTTTTCTGTGTAACTTGTTTATTACACACACAGTTGTTAGTTTTAAACCACTTATGTAATAATCTTTGTTATTTTGCATGCTATTGTTATTGCAGAATGTGTCCTGCCCTAAAATATGATATCACACCTTTTGTTTACCACATTTTATGCAAATAAAGATTATGAATTTAAATTATCTACAAAAGATACATCAAAATACAGATTATCAAATGTCTCGAATTGGGAATTGAAGATTTTGGGACTTTGAGAATTGGACATTCTGCCCCTGAACGATAATAGTTGAATGAACATTATTTTAGCTTGTGGCACCACATATTTTAGGGCAGGACACATTCTGCCTTAACAATGGTATGCAAATTAATAACAAAGATTATGACCTAAGTAGTATAAAACTAACACAAATGTGTAATAAACAAGCTACAGAGAAAAGAAGAAAAATATTATTAAAACTAGACATAATCACAATTTGGATTGAGGATCCACTTTTTGGATCTTGATTAAGTTAATTTATTTTGTAGTAAGTTTAAAAAATTGTTGAAACAATCATCGATTTTGTAGTGTAATAGTTCTGGCCCTATAGATAAACAGGCAGACGATAATCGTTATCGCTCAGCAGTCACTTATACATTTTCAACTATATACACTAGTGCATAAAGTTGGAAATCTATTAAAGGCTGCTGAAAGATGACGAAAGAAACAAAAACAATCTGTAAACTCCAATAGATTTTCAACTCTACAAGCTGTATAAAGTTGAAAAAGACTGCTGAGCGATAACGATTGTCGTCTGTTGTTTGTCTATAGGGCCAGTAGTTATACGAACATAAAAGTGGCACCTCAATCTGTTTCAATTTTGTTTGGGAGGAGAATCAAAACTAGGAACACTGTGGAGTAAAGCTTTTCACAATTTGGCATAATTTTGTAGCATTACTTACTACTGAACTAAACTTACTACTGATTAAGAATACATATTAGGATACGAATAGTGGCTCCTCAATATCCTTACATCATGAATCAAAATAAAAGGCTTGTTATTTTTGGTTCATGGCCCTGACAACGTCTACTAAAGCTTCTGTAGCAGCTGCTTGTCGCCCCATTTGTTTCTGCAGCCACCCTGCGACAGCCAGCCCCTCCATTGCGGCTGCCTGTTGCTCCTCTGCAACAACACGACGTCTCTCAATTTCGTAAGCCCACTGAGGCGTATTTTCAGGAACTGTAATGAATATAAATAATTAATTTTATAATTGACTTCTGTTTTAGTAAAATGGCTGTTGTAAACTAACAAATAGAATATTATACCTACATTGTCTACTCAACCTTCTGACTGGACGCGGCCCAGTGGATGGTAGAGCTTGTCTGGGTCCTAGAAATATTTATTTATGAATTATCATAATATTCAACTTGGTTTTCATTTGTAACACGTTTTATTCTCAAAGACAAGTCATGTGATTGATCAGAATATATATAATAAACAGAGGTCGGAATTAGGTAGAGTTATTTTAGTACTTGCAACGAAATGTTTAAAATATACTATACTAGCGGCCCGTACGTGCTTCGCTACGTATACAAAAACTGATAAATGAAGAACCGCTTGACCAATTTTGTTTAAACTTCACATAAACCATCTACTAAATAGTTCGAACAAAGCCTAAACATTTGGTTTGGATAAGTGAGCCCGTTCTTGAGTCATAAAATTACAACATAAAGTGGCATTGATTTTTATGATTATTGTTTGATTCTCTGAAATACTTACTTGACTCATCTTAAGCGCGTAAATCAACGGAGGGAGTGGGCATGGTTCTCAGGGACTGACTATCAAGCCATTCTTCTTCCATAGGGTCACTGGTAGAGTCGTCTGATGCTGGTATAGAAACAGGACAGGAGGATACCGAGTCTGCAAGCCTAATTTCGTCAGCCAAAGGCTCTGGCGTGTCCTTATCAACAGATGGTATCTGTAAAGTATTTATTTTGTATTACAAACACACAATATCCAATGATTTGACTTACAAACAAACACATAAAAAAATACTTAAATGTGAAAATGATAGCAAAGTTTAATAGTAAGATGAATGAGAAAAGAAAAAGAACTAAGATAATAATAGGTCCCAAATTCTATAGATAATTTTGATTTTGTTTGGGCCTCCACCAGTAGCAGCTGCAGACCTCCTGGAATCTGCAGCTTTGTTTTTGGTTTTGGCTTTAAGCTCGCATTAGGTACTTCGCAAAACTAAAAACACAATGTTAATGAGCTTACTTACCATAAATGCACCTTAACAATGGTTGTATCCATTGTTAAGGTGCATTTATGGTAAGTAAGCTATGCTAAAACTTTTAGATTGTTTTTCTTTAACATAGTTATGTTTTTAACGCATAAGCATGCGAGGGTCAGTGGGTCGTCCTAAGGGGAGTCTATTTTTATTTAGATGATTTGTGAACTTACCTTTAATTATAAATTCTTTTTTAACTTGGGCTTGAGTTCAACGGCTGAGTGACATGAAAGGTTAATCTTCAATGCAAAACCACAAGCTGAATTAAGACGCCGCGGTGCAACTGTAAGAGGAAAAAAAGTGATATAATTGAGTGGTTATACATTTTATTTTACTGTATTATATCCATAATTACTTATAGTTGATGTTCAAATTTTTAAGATAAAGTATGTTTTACCTGTCCTCTCCTCTACCAAGAATATAATACTGCTTCTGACTTTCTATTTTGATAAAAATAAAATATCATGTTATATGTCAGTAATTTTACCCCTTCTTTTTTCTATTTAGATTAGAGAAATATCACAATATATTTAATTTCTTAACACCACAAACCTCGCTACAGGTGATAATTCTTCCACCAGACGAACCATTTTATGATTTAGAGAGCGATGCAATACTGGTACTTAACCTCCAATAGAAAAGTAGATATTATTTTGAAAGGTGTATTCGATTGTTTAGTTATGGTATAATCATAGAATTTCATTAATAAACTCAACTAACGGCCTGTCCCGGCTTCGCAAGGGTGGTTATTTGTTTATATAACTTTTCGTTAGTGATAATACAATTTTTGTTCTCACAGCAGTCACAGCAGCTACCCATTATTTCTTAATAGTTTGAATTATCGAAATGTGTGTTCCAACATTTTTACAGCCTTTTACACAATATTTAATCATGATAAATCGTTTTTTTCACAGAAAACTTCTTTGTTGTGACCGTTGTGACAGACACTTTGACATTTAACTTCCCCATTCTTAGCGCGAATTTTACCTGTCAGTTGCATATAAACCACAAAAATATAAAATACTCTATAAAACCAACTATTCCAATGCTCTTGAGGTACTCCTCAACTTAGTCGCGTAACAGTCGATAACACCAGACTACAATATCGATAAAATTAGAGGTGTCAAGATTAAGCAACCTATCGCTACAGTTGTACACCAGATAGACAATACGGGGGCAGACCCGGAAACAACTTCTAAGCTTGTAGACTGAATGTCCATAATATCAACACTATGAGAGACACTTGCATCATGTAATTCTTCAAGAGGCTGGATATCACTGAAGCTCTGAGTAGTTGAGTTCTCTTCTTGAAACAAGCTTTTTCTATAATTGCGTGTTCTCAGGCGTTCTCCTCTCAATGTAGAGGCTGGCTTTACATTCCACAGAAACACTGAAGGGATTGCAGACTTTTTCAAAACTTTGCGCTGGTTTATAATCCCTGAAAGAGTGATATGCCTTTAGCAAACAAATAATATATGTAATACATCAAGGAGTAATACAAAATCATTGAGATAGAAAATTTCTATGTACAAGATGGATCAAATATCTGGAGATCTCTAAACCTCTAGTAGACTCAAAAGGCCTAGACCATTCCATTAAAATAATGTTTAGACGGAAATTCCTTTCATTATTGTTCGTTTGTTTGTGTATTATGAGCAGTCTGTTTTCTTATAAAGTTCATTAAATCTCATTTTCTTACATTACCTATAGGTTATTTGATGCAGGTAGGTCTAGGTTACGTACAAACAAGAGGAAACAGTTTTTGACGACTTAATATTACTAAAAGTAATCATTTTTAATACATACCTGAATATTTACCAATCTTTTCATAGTCACTTTCCTTGAAATGGTTGTGACATACTCTCGCCCCGCTTTTAGTGTCAAAATTTACTCGCCTTATCGCTTTGAGCCACATTTTTTAAGTTTCTTGTCTCGAGGAAACTGGTGGCCTCCAGTTTCCTTGCAATTTGGTACACAGCATCTAGGCATTTCCTCAATAATCGTCTTTAACTACAAATTCGGTACTATTTCCATACAAAAACTGCTTTGTTATTGGTCTGTGCGCTACTGGCGCCACTTTGACAGTTGCCGGCCCCATTGATAATATAGGATTGTATTAATAACTAATAATTTAATTTCTGTTCTGCCCTTACACACTTTTTATTTCTTTTTCTAATATTTAAATCCTAGTTAACTTTATCGATGCTTATGTATCGATAATTGTACCATTCTAAAATGTTGCACCCCTATACCCTATCACAAGATGCTCAGTTCTGCCATCTATTGTGTAATGGCTGAAATATATTCTGATGAATTATTTTAATACGTGGTTTTGCTATACAACGCTAGATAGCGCTACTGACGCCCGACATCAAAGACATTAAACTACACTCGAGAGCAATGAATCCGGGTCACTTAAAAATCTCGGAAACTAAAAATGCTAGGTTAATGCAATAAATTGTATTTAATAGACGATGTAATTGTTAAAATATATTATTGTATGCTTTACATTAAAATACTTGACAGATGACAGATTTGACGTTTCTGTTCATTCGTTTAAACTCTATGCATCTTGTCTTTGTGTCGATTCTCTCTGTTATGTGGTTTGTCCGTCGTTTAATAATTTCATTGTATAATTTAATAGAATCCTGCCTTATTGACATTAAATGTATGTGTAGTATTTTGATAAATAAAACGCCAATACATTTTAGCAAGAAGCTGATTTTATTTTTGGATCTGCCTGATGCTCTACGCACAGCCACGCCGCCTCATCTGCCCCACAGGTTCTGGGCACAGAATACGAGCACAGAAGAAACCAGCGATCCTAGCAGGTAAATGCCTAGATTGGCGGAATAAAGCCCAGAAGGCATTTTGTCACAGTTTCTGTACATTTTATCAAAAATAACCTCAAAATACACATCATGTCTACTTCTGCGAACAATTCGCATCCTGCAGTCATTGAACGATTAGAAGGCATTTCGAATTATACAAATTGGAAATTTTCAATACGTATGCTGCTTACCCTAGAAGATTTATGGAACTGCGTCGTTGGTACGGATGCTGATCCGGCGCGCAATAGCAGAGCTTTAGCCAGGATCTGTCTTAGCATTCAACCTAGTCTTTATCAATATGTTCGTGAGTGTACAACACCTAAAAGTGCATGGGAACGTTTGGCTGACACTTTTGAGCACAAAGGATTATATAGAAGAGTACTTTTACTTCGCCAACTTCATCGAGTGGAATACCAACAATACAACAACATGTCAGAATATATTGAAGGCGTAATGAAGCTTGTACACCAATTAAATGACATAGGTAAAAACATAGAAGATGCTGAAGTTGCCGAAATTCTTCTGAGCGGTCTTCCTCAAGAGTTTGATGTTTTAGTATCCAGTCTTGAAACAGCACAGCTGACAAACAGCCTTACAAGTGAACTTGTACGGACAAGGCTTTTACAAGAAGACCATAGGCGCATAAGTCAGAACACATCGGCTTTTTATACTAAGAAGAGGACTACAACTCCTATTACTTGCGAGTACTGCAAAAAGCAAGGCCATACAGTGAAGCGTTGTTACAAAAAGAAGAGAGATCATCGGAATAATAAGAAAAGTGAAGAACACACACTATTGGCTACGGCGTTTACAGCATCAAGTGCTGAGAGCTTTATTGTAGATAGTGGTGCTACGTCACACATGTGTTCCAATGATAACATTCTGCAAGATTGTAAAAATAGAAAAACCTTAGTCTCTATAGCTAATGGCCAACATTTGCAAAGTAATTTTATAGGTAAGGTTCCTATTACTTCTAGTATTAGCCTAGATAATGTTCTTTTGGTTCCTAATCTCTCATGTAATTTACTTTCTGTAAATCAAATGACAAATAAGGGTTATTCAGTGGTATTTTCTAGGGATGAGTGTAGGATTTTTAATAATTGTGAAATCACTGGCAACCAGATTCTATCTGCAAATAAGGTTAATGGGTTGTATGTTGTGAAGTCGCAAGTTGAGCCCGTCTCTGAGTTGGAGTGTTCCAAGCCCCTGCCATCAATGCAGAGGACAGTGATTGCTCATGCTGCCTCCAGTGTGCCTGTTGCTACATGGCATAAGCGTCTTGGCCACCTGTCTGAAAAAGGTATGAAAATACTTGGTGAAGGGAAACAATGTGTGGGTGTTGTTTTACAGCAAGCTGCGAAGCAAGCAGACAACTTGCCCGGTAGCTGCGTTCCATGTCTGACTGGAAAGATGAGTGACTCATCTTATCCACAGACATTTGAGGGACGTGCTACTCAACCATTGGACCTTGTGCACTCGGACGTTGTGGGCCCGATGCAAGTTAGCAGCTGGGGCGGAGCGAACTTCTTGCTAACCTTCACTGACGACTGCACCAGGCTTGCTGGATTCTCCAGGGTCAGAATTCAAAAAATTAAAGGACGAAGGTATTACATAAGATGATACCCACACAGATCTTAATAATCAATCAATTGTGTTGTTGATTTAAGGGGTAATCCCTTAAATCGACCCTGACTCCCATCATCATCTCCCTAGCCTTCAGGAAGACATGGGGATTCCTCATGAAGCATAAATCCGAGGTGAGTTCCCATTTTAAAACTTTTAAGTCTATGGTAGAGAAACAAACTGGATTGCATATTAAGATTTTACGCACTGATAATGGTGGAGAATATTGTAATAAGAACTTGCTGAGTTACCTTAAACAAGAAGGCATCGTACATCAGACCACAGTACCATATTGCCCTCAGCAGAATGGTGTGGCTGAGCGCGTTAATAGAACCGTGTTTGATAAAGTAAGGGCAATGTTACAGCAGTCAGGTTTGTCAAGTAAGTATTGGGGAGAAGCTGTTATGACGGCAATTTACCTTAAAAATCGCTCTCCTACCAGTGCTTTACAGGCTAATGGTATACCTGAATATGCATGGTCTAAACGCCCTGTAGATCTAAGCCATTTACGTGTCTTTGGCTGTATAGCTTATGCACTTGTTCCAAGCGCTAAACGACGCAAACTTGATCCGAAAGCCAAACAGTATGTTTTTGTTGGTTATGGTGATACTTGCAAGGGATACCGTCTTAGTGATCCTACCAATCCTAGTCAGATTATTTACTCTAGAACTGTACATTTTTTGGAAAATGAGTTTCTAGATAAAGACAGCAAGCACAAGATGACACAAGAAGAGAGCAAATTTTATTCATATGACATGTTATTCAGTAATTTCAACAATATTAATAATAATGAATTAAATAATGATACTAATAAAAATGATTTGAATAATGAAATAAATAATAATAAATCTAACTGTGATATAAGCTCCAGCTCCTCAAATAGTGACTCAACTGTTTCAGATGTGGAGGTCTCACCACCTGCGTGGTCCCCACTCTCTGACGACGTGTATGCGACTGGTGATGAAGATGATAGCTTTGATGGTGATGAAGTTAACGAGCGTAACAACGTCGTGTCTTCTCTGCCAAAAACTTCTTCTCAAGGAGGAGATAAGTCTTCGTCGGATGTTCCCGATGCGTCGATCTCACGTCCTGTACGCAGCACGCGTGGCAAATGCCCTGAGCGCTATGGAGATTATGTTTTTTCAGCTATGTTAGCAGACCGTTCACCAGGTGAGCCTGATACTTACCAGGAGGCAATGAGTTCTACCGAGAAGGAGGAGTGGTACAATGCAATGCAGAGTGAGTACAACTCATTAATTAGTAATAAAGTGTGGACTCTGGTAGACAGACCTAAGGGCGAGAATGTCGTAAAATGTAGGTGGATTTTCAAGAAGAAATACGACGCTTCGGGTATGTATGTTAGGCATAAAGCTAGACTGGTTGCCCGTGGTTTTAGTCAAAGAGAAGGTGTTGATTTCTCTGATACTTTTTCACCAGTAGTGAGACACTCATCTCTTAGGATTTTGTTTACAATAGCCACTGAATTAGATCTAAAGATAGACCATATTGATATAACAACGGCATTCCTTAATGGTGAACTTAACGAAACTGTATACATGGAACAGCCACAAGGTTTTAAGCAGAATGATAAGGTCTGCTTGTTAAATAAAAGCATTTACGGACTCAAACAAGCGAGCCGAATGTGGAATACAAAAATACATAATGTCTTAACACAAAATGGCTATAATCAAAGTAAATGTGAGCCTTGTATTTATGTTAAAAGAACAGACAATGAATGTATATTTATAGGACTCTATGTCGACGATTTATATGTTTTTCACAATAACTGTATAGGAGGTGTCTTAACTATGTTGCAGAAAAACTTTGAAATTCGTCATTTAGGAGAATTAAAAAATTGTTTGGGAATGAATGTTACTAGAAAACAAAATGTTATTATTTTAGACCAGACAGACTATATAAGGCGTTTGTTAGATAAATATAATATGTCTAATTGTAAGCCTGTATCAACTCCATTGCCAGTAAATTACAAGTTTGAAAAGTCTGATAAAAATAAATGTGTTAATGATGATACTTATAAATATAGACAGCTGTTAGGTAGTCTAATGTATTTATCTGTCTGCACAAGACCCGACATTTCTTATACTTGTAGCCAATTAAGTCAGTACAATACGTGTTTTGATGAAAGTCACTGGCGCATAGCTAAACGCGTCTTACGCTATTTGGCAGGTACTAGAGATTATGGACTTAATTTTGTTAAGGCCGGTAATTTTAATTTGACTGCTTACGCAGATGCAGACTGGGCCAATGACTTACTAGACCGTAGATCTTACACAGGTTTTGCCATAAAAATGGGTAATAGTGTGATCAACTGGGAAGCTAGGAAGCAGCGTTGCAATGCTCTTTCTAGTACTGAGGCCGAATATCTGGCATTAGGAGATGTTTGCAAGGACATTTGTTTTGTGAGAAATTTCATTACAGAAATTTTAAACAAAAATTTAAGTGTAATTGTATACAATGATAGCCAAAGTGCCCAAAAGTTATTATATGTGAAAGAATATTCACACAAGAGAACTAAACATATAGATCTGCGCTATCATTTCATAAAAGACCTAGTTCAAAATGGTAATATTGATGTAAAATATTTAGAAACAGAATCAATGATTGCTGATGTATTGACCAAACCATTGTGTATATTAAAACATTGTAAATTCATAAAGGGTCTTAATATGAGGTCTGTAACCAAATAATATTTTTTTTATTGTTTAATTGTAAACATGTTTATCACTGGTGTGAAGTGCTTGCTTGGTAACTAGTGTAGAGTTCGTAAATATATTTGTTTTTATGACAAATGTAAAGCATAAGGAGGAGTGTTAAAATATATTAGGTATTGTATGCTTTACACTCAGAACAATAACTAAAGCATAGAAGGCGCTTTACGACATTTGAAGTGTATGCTGTCTTAAACAAAAGAGTATTAGCTAGTGATGTGACTATGCATAAAATAAATACCGATATCGACATCGAATTCTTAGTTTATGGTATTGCTCCATGGCAATAAATCTAAATATGCTAAGGTGAAATAAAGAACTCACTTCTGTCTGACCAACATATTTATTTTTAAAAAGCATAAATTGTAAAAAAATTGAAACTACCAAGAAAACGCTTAAATAATTTTAAAAGAGCGATTGGCCCTGAACGATTCCCAGTTGTAACGTGCAATAGCGTTGATCCATTTTTGCCTCATATCAACATCGGACGGAAATC
This sequence comes from Agrotis exclamationis, assembly GCA_950005045.1. NCBI lineage: Eukaryota > Metazoa > Arthropoda > Insecta > Lepidoptera > Noctuidae > Agrotis > Agrotis exclamationis. The sequence goes on from OX465419.1 coordinate 12,730,670, forward strand.
TGAAAGTGACAAAAAAAATTATAGCCACACATGAGTTTAAATTGTTACACCATGAGCCACACGGATTTTTCACACTGTTATTTCATTACTCATACGTACGATTCGATCACAAGACCGTAGGTATTTATTTAACTCTTAAATAGGTATTTAATCCTTCCCAAAGCTACGTGTAAAGAAAAATAATGTACATAATAATTTGGATGACGCTATTTTATCGATATTGTATCGATAATTTGTTTTTGCAAGCACTATTGCAAAAATTTATATGCCGATTTAAAATTTATAATTTCCTTATAATCGAACTATTTAATTGCATAAAATATTGATTTCAAAACACTACCGTGTACACTAAGGTTAAATAATTTGAAATAATACCAAAATAACATAAAATAAGAATGAAAAACTGACAAAATGACCATATTTGATTACTTACCGATGGAAGCTTATGATTTCCGCATCATTTTCTTTGCGGGATGAATGAGATTTACATCCCACTATAATGCAGGACATTATTTAATCTTTAAGCTTTGCGATTTACACTAAATCACTGTTATTTTTGTACTATTTTTACAAAAACACGTAAAACCAACGAAGCAGTTCAACTGGCATGCGCCCATAAGCATTATACGAAAAAATGCGATGAACAAAGTCATAGATTAAAACCTGAGACGTTAAGTAGCTTTTAAACTTAGTACTATAAAGGTAGCCAAGGTATCCAAATTGACGTTTACCTTTGTGACGATTTGCATTTTGAGCAACCTACATCTGTCTCTCTCTAATGCTGTTATGAGTATATAAGAAAACAGAGACGACTATAATAGTTAAATTTAGGTTCCTTCTATGCTTTAGTTATTGTTCTGAGGCTTTACATTAAAATACTTGACAGATGACAGATTTGACGTTTCTGTTCATTCGTTTAAACTCTATGCATCTTGTCTTTGTGTCGATTCTCTCTGTTATGTGGTTTGTCCGTCGTTTAATAATTTCATTGTATAATTTAATAGAATCCTGCCTTATTGACATTAAATGTATGTGTAGTATTTTGATAAATAAAACGCCAATACATTTTAGCAAGAAGCTGATTTTATTTTTGGATCTGCCTGATGCTCTACGCACAGCCACGCCGCCTCATCTGCCCCACAGTAATACTCCTTAAATGAAGGTATTAAAACTTCTTAGTTATTGTAAAGTTATATCATAAAAAAATCAAATTTGAAAAAGGGCCACTTTCGAAGATGAAACTACGAAATTACAGCATTTGGTTTTGCTTTTGTTTGTAATCTGTCATTAATGTGGGTACATAAACCATGTTTATAATGCTCTATATTCATTATTCAAGCTGAAATTATGTCGCTTACGCCTGAAGAATGCACCAGAATACTTACAATGCTGGAAACCGGCCGGAGTCAGGGCGATACAGCCAGGACCGTCGGTGTGTCGCTGTCAACAGTACAAAGAGTTCTCCGACGTTACGAAGAAACTGGTTCTAACCTACGCAGACCAGGAACGGGCAGAACCAGATGTACCACAGCACGAGAAGACCGATACTTGGTGAACACCATGCTTCGAAATCGAAGTAACCCAAGTGCATGGACAGTAAGACGTCGGCTTGCTGAATCTAACTTAAAACCCCTTAGACCTGCAAACGGCCCTAAACTGGAGCGTGGGCATCGTATTTCAAGACTAAGATATGCCCAGAGCCACGTAAATTGGAGTATTGAAGATTGGTCAAAAGTTATGTTCTCCGACGAATCAAAATTTATGCTCTACAAGCACGATGGAAGACACAGAGTGTATCGAAGACCAGGGGAAAGATTCAAGCAAGCATGCATCGAAGAAAAAGTAGCCTACGGTGGTGGGTCTGTACTTGTGTGGGCCGGAATTTCTTCTGAAAGTCGCACAGAGCTGGTGATAATAGAAACGGCTCTTTAACTAGCGTAAGATATGTAGAAGAAATCCTCAATGATCACGTTGGTCCATTTATGGTCAATTTAGGTGAGGATGCTATATTTATGCATGACAATGCCCGACCTCATACAGGTAGGATTGTGAATGACTACCTTCAAGAGATGAACATTACTCGTATGGAGTGGCCAGCGCGCAGCCCGGATATCAACCCGATCGAGCATGCTTGGGACGAGCTAGGCAGATGCGTAAAACAACGAAACCCTCCCCCAATCACGCTTCGTGAGCTCAAAATTGCTCTCACAGAGGAATGGGAGAATATTCCCCAAAATCGTATAAGGAACTTGGTGTACAGCATGCCAAACCGCGTAAACGCAGTAATGGAAGCACGAGGAAGCAATACGAAGTATTAAAATTCCAGAAAATCGTAATAAAGTTCAAAAATTTCATGTTACCTACACACATCAAAAGTGTCTAGGGATCAATATATATTTTTGCAATAACTTTTCTCCTGGTTGATATTAATTAAAATTTTCTTTAAGGATTCATCAAATAAAGTGTTTTCGTTTGTCACAGTAACGATAAACCAAGTCACCTTTGCATTAATAAAGAAATTTGCCATTTTCATAATAAAGGGATTTTTGACATTTGAACCACTAACACAAAAGTTCGAAAAAAAGACTGAAATAACAGTTTTCTTTAAAATTTTATTGGGTAACTTAAACAATTAATAATCCGTGTTTCTACCGCGAACACTAACAACACAAGAACATCGGTTTGGCATACTCCAAATGAGTTCATCCAAATCACGCTGTGGAATGGCCGCCCATGTTCGTTGCAACAACAAAAAAAGGTCTTCTTGCGACTGGATACCCTCCATATTCGGCAGAGCTCTTCTCTGTAGCATATCCCATGCATGCTCAATCGGATTCAAGTCTGGCGACTGAGCAGGCCAGGGCAGGACATTGATGTTAGCTGCGGCGAGAGTCTGTCTTACAACTCTTGCGGTGTGCGGTCGTGCATTATCATGCATTAACTGAAATAAGGGACCGATTTGCACTTGTAGAGGAACGATGACGTCTGATACAATCGTCTCAGCATAAATTTGAGCGTTGAGGTTGCCTCTGATCCAAATCAACTCAGTTCTTCCGCCGATCCAAATACCCGCCCATACCATGATGGTTCCACCACTATAAGGATGGACTTCCTGGCAGGATTTTAATCGCTGTTGGCGTCCAGGGGTTCTCCAGTGTCGTATACGTCTTGTATCCGGTCTCATACCGAAACGAGACTCATCAGAAAAGCACACGAAACGCCATTGTTCTTCTGCCCAATTTCTGTGTTCAAGAGCCCATTGATATCGAATCCTACGATTGTGCATTGCTATAGGTGGTACCCGTAGCGGTCTTCGGGAATGAAGGTTCACTTCATGCAAGCGGTTTCTGACTGTTTGGTCGCTAATTAAGTTCCCTGAAGAGTGATGAAGCCTCACGGCTAACATCATGGCGGTTATTGTTGGAGCTCTTCGAGTTAAGATTTGAATGTATCGGTCTTGTCTCCGTGTGGTGCAGCGATACCGTCCTCCATGGCGCTCAGCCACGGTACCAGTGCTTCGGTAACGTGTCCAAAGTCGACTGATAACACTCTGACTTGTATTCAGAGCTAAAGCCACAGTACGTTGCCGGGAACCAGCTTCTATCATTCCCACGGCTCTGAGCATTTCTTCCCTGCTTAAATGACGTCGCCGCTCCATAATAACGTTGGTTTTAATCAGTAGTAGGGAAACAGTAGCACTAATAATGTCTTCAATGCGTTGTATGTTTTTATAGGGAAAATATTGACAGCTGATTTTCATCTTTTACTCGAATTTGATTCACAGTTTCTGATTCAAATTATGAAATGCACCAAAAAGGATCCATATAAATTTATAAAATCATAAATTTATTACAAAGCCACATCTCAATCTCAAGAAATCCGCATAAAAATGCTTGATCCCTAGACACTTTTGATGTGTGTATTTTTGTTTTAAGGAGAGATCAGCAGTTTTTTTCTTTATGTAATTTTGTGTTAATAAAATGTATGGTGACTCATATTTTTTTTACTTTCATTTAAGGAGTATTACATTGTCTATTAAATACAATTTATTGCATTAACCTATCATTTTTAGTTTCCGAGATTTTTAACATTCTTTAAGTGACCCGGATTCATTGCTCTCGAGTGTATACACGAGCAATAGACGGGACATCAGGAAGAAAGTTGTGATTCACTTTTTACCACTAGGTAAAAACTCGACCAGTCTAGTATGAGACGTCTGCCTGACAGTCCGTGTGACTGTGCGTCAAAATTCAAACTTCGTTGGACGATTATAAGAAAATATGCCTAGTTGCGCTTTGCGTAACTGCAAATCAAGATATAAGAAAACATGTGGACTTGAAATTAATTTATTTTCGTAAATATTTTTATTTTAACCTGGTTTTTAAGAGTTTTTAAATATTGTCTGATATTATTTTAGAACTCTTGCATTTTTCAAATAAACGCCATCTGTTGCTCAGTAGCTGTACGAAGTGTACGACAACTTTGCTAAAGAATTAGAGTTATCTGTTTATCGATATGTGTTATCGATATTTATTAAGGGCTGATTTTTCAAGAGTCAGATAACTTTCATCTGAGGAATAAAAATTGCGGTTTGACAGCTTATCTATAGAAAATATGTCAAACCGCTATTTTTATTCCTCAGATAAAAGTTATGTGACTATTGAAAAATCAGCCCTAAGTCGAAGAGTAATTAAAATACCAAATGAGTAATTTCGTATACTGATTTGTTGATGAATGAAAGAGATACTCACGGAAAAACTTTTTTAGGAGACTAGCTCCCTTTTGAAACATTTTTATTTTGTTCAAGGGCGAGCTGTCCACAAAAAATAATTAAAACATTTATTTTTATGCCGTTTGACACATTTAATGTAAGGATCATTTTATGATATGGGAAAAATGAAATCGAGACGGTGGAAGTTGGTCAAAAGCAAAAGACGTTTTCATACAAATTATATGAGCGAAAAAAAAACATTTTTTTATGTTGTTCATTGAGTAAGTTAATGACAATAGTTTAATAACAATACTGTTGAACATAATCGTCCAATTGATAATGTTACGAGCTGGGTATCGGGATAAATTAATTAACACCAATTAAATCCAAATAAACTTTATTGACACACGAATCACTAATTAAAACAAACACATAACACTATTCAACACTCTTATATACACACTTAATCACACGTAAAAGTCACTTTGAGATCGCTTCCAATTCACTTCGAGTTGCCTCGATCGTATTCAAAACCAGACTGACTGAGGTTGACGGTTGCCGATCGGCGCCCTTTTTATACCCCGGCCGGGCGCACTAGATGTTTCTAGAAGATGGTCGAATGTTCTGGAAACATCCATAGACTTCGACACAAAGACATTAAACTATATACGAACAATAGACGGGACATCACGAATCACGAAGAAAGTTGTGATCCACAAATTTTGACCACTCGGTAAAAACTCGACCAGTCTAGTTTGAGACGTCGGCCTGACAGGTCGTGTGACCGTGCGTCAAAATTCAAACTTCGTTGGACGATTATAGGAAAATATGCCTAGTTGCGCTTTGCGTAACTGCAAATCAAGATATAAGAAAACATGTGGACTTGAAATCAATTTATTTTCGTAAATATTTTTTATTTTTACCTGGTTTTTTAAGAGTTTGTCTGATATTATTCTAGAACTCTTGCATTTTTTAAATAAACGCCATCTGTTACTCAGTAGCTGTACGAAGTATACGACAACTTTGGTAAAGAATTAGAGTTGTCTGTTTATCGATATTTATTAAGTCGAAGAGTAATTAAAATACCAAATGATTAATTTCGTATACTGACTTGTTTATGAATGAAAGAGATACTTACGGAAAAACTTTTTTAGGAGACTAGCTCCCTTTTGAAACATTTTTATTTTGTTCAAGGGCGAGCTGTCCACAAAAATTAATTAAAACATTTATTTTCATGCCGTTTGACACATTTAATGTTAGGGTCAGTTCAGACCGAGACGCGAAGCGACGCGACGATGCGCGCTTGCTTTTATGAGCCATTCAAAATACGACTTTATTTTCTACACTAAAAGATACACATTTCGTTGTGAGAATTTAGAATACGTTGAGATGCACAGCGATGATGCGCAGCGATGCGCCTCGATGCGCCGCGCGACGCCTCGCGGCGCAGCGCGACGCATGTTAAAGCAGCGGTGCTGCGCTGCGCCTCTCAAGGCCCGTGCGGCCTTGAGAGGCGCCTCTTGACGCCTCTCGCGGCCGCTCCACGGTGCGAGGTGAAGACCGGGAGCTAGAGGTGACTGAGTATGCATAATTGTGAGTAACGAATTTCGCCAACCGATTTAAGTTAAGAAAAGACCAAGAATAACAATTTAGAACTTGCCGGTCAATTTTTTGGTTCATTTTTTTCCCCCTCTTCTCTTAATCGTAAACGGAATGTATTGAGTACATGATTTAAAATCATTTTAATGATTATTTCCGTAATAATTTATAGAAAAATCAGATCACAGGTTTTTGCGGGACAGATAAAGCGCCTAATAATATTATGTATAAGAATTCGGTTATAGTTGCCGTCACTCGGATTTTGCATACTCAACTACCTCTAGCCCCTGGACTATGTAGCTGAGGCCGCCATTTGCAAATGGGACTGCGGGAGGACGTGGGGCGGGGTTGCAGCACGTGGAAAATCTAGACACGTTCTGCTGCACCGCGAGGCGTAGCGCGGCGCATCGTGCAATGACAGGCCTCTTCACGCATCGTCGCGTCGCTTCGCGTCTCGATCTGAACTGACCCTTCGGATCATTTTATGACATGGGAAAAATAAAATCGAGACGGTGGATGTTGGTCAAAAGAAAAAGACGTTTTCATCAAATCATACGAGCGAAAAAGATACATTTTTTATGTTGTTCATTGACTAAGTTAATGACGATGATTAATAACAATACTGTTGAACATAATCGTCAAATTGATAACATAGGATTGTATTAATAACTAATAATTTAATTTCTGTTCTGCCCTTACACACTTTTTAATTTTTTTCTTTTTTATCCTTTATTTATCCTAGTTAACTTTATCGATGTTTATGTATCGATAATTGAGCCATTCTAAAATGTTGCACCCCTATCACAAGATGCTCAGTTCTGCCATCTATTGTGTAATGGCTGAAATATATTCTGATGAATTAATTTAATACGTGGTTTTGCTATACAACGCTAGATAGTGCTACTGACGCCCGACATCAACATTTTTGTATGACAATATTCCCAATGCCCGCTCCATAGTTCTTTTAAATCTCTTTGCTTCGACATAATCCCATACCTTCTGGAACATTCCAGAACCATCTCGAAACATCTAGAACAGGGTAGAACTTTCTAGAAACTTCCAGACCAATCTTCAGTAGAATTGTCGAGAACCTTGTGGAACCTACGAGAAGCTTATAGATTGGTTTCGCAATCTGATCGACGCGACGTAACAATAATATAGGACTGTATTAATAACTAATAATTTAATTCCTGTTCTGCCCTTACACACTTTTTTTTTTTTCTAATATTTAAATCCTAGTTAACTTTATCGATGTTTATGTATCGATAATTATGCCATTCTAAAATGTTGCACCCCTATCACAAGAAGCTCAGTTCTGCCATCTATTGTGTAATGGCTGAAATATATTCTGATGAATTATTTTAATACGTGGTTTTGCTATACAACGCTAGATAGCGCTACTGACGCTCGACATCAACATTTTTTACCCGACTGCGCGACGCAAAGGAGGGTAATGTGTTTATCAGTCTATGTATGTATGTATGTAAGTATGTATGTATGTATGTATGTTTGTTTCTATGTGGCGTTCTAGAGACCAAATGCGTAGGCCGATTTTGATCATTCTTACGTCAATCGATTCGTCTTAACCTTGCGAGTGTCACTAAAGATATGACAGTAATCAAAATTCACCACAGCGACAACCAGACGCCATATTGTCAAAATGAAAAAAATGAAAGTCGATGAACTATGTCGAGTGGGGTGTCGTTTAATAGGTATTTTAAAATCATCTTTAGGTTTCTTTTATCATTTTTCATTTTATGTAATAGTTTAGGATATATTGGCACCGTGCACGACTTTAGCGCCACCTAGCGTTTGCACTGTTGACGGCTCTGACCGTTCTAATTGAAATCAGATTTCTTTACAAAACACATGGTTTTGGATTCCATGGCGATCCATCAGCTCTGAATAAAATTAAATAAACATAGGCAAAATGTATTCTATAAGAAAAATGTCAAATACAGGATTAAAATGAGGATTATGATTTATTTACTTTTTTCTCTTCCCGGCAGCTAACCATCTCCTGCATTGCTCATCTTTCCAAGAACCGCTTGGGAATCAATAAAATTTAAATTTACTATTTCTGCTAGTATTCTTGCAGTTTACAACACAACAACTGCTGTGACCTATGTTTTTCTGGCGGAATAACGCGATTATAAAAATTACGTACAGATATGTCTGACAAATTGATTCGAAATTGACAGATGACAGAGTTCAATGAACTCTGAGACAGAGCCGTCGTACTCCTACTGCTCCCCATCACCTGCCGTTGAAGAAACTACGATATCTCGTCAGATATTCATTGAAATCAAATGATGTCAAGGGAAATTTTGTTTATAATTAAATGTTTGTAATGATTAACGTATTTATTTGGGTAAGGATTAATATTATGTTCATAAAAATACCGTCGCAAGTAATGTATTATTTTAAAACCAATTTGATTTCCATAAAAAAGGTTATAGTGAGTTAACCTTAAAAGATAGATATATGCTGTCGCGGACTTTATTTTAGAACGTTTCATGAGGAAAAATTCCGTCATACATAATTTTTGCGTAATGTAAACCGTTTACGCAGCGCACGCAACGGAAGCTCTCAATAAGAATTTCCCGATTTGACAACATGTTTCATTGCTGCTCTGCTCCTATAGGTCATAGCGTGATGTTATATAGCCTATAGCCTTCCTCGATAAATGGACTATCCAACACAAAAAGAATTATTCAAATCGAACCAGAATTTCCTGAGATTAGCGCGTTTTTAATAGTTGGCATAGGTGAATGTCCTCTTAGACAATCCCACATTAGTTTTACTTTTCGCCACCGTGGGCGCTGCAATCGAATAGTACTACCCCCACCTAGTACTTCGCACCCAGCGAATAACGATTTAAAGTTGTTTAACAAAACAATCATTCTCGCTAATTTTCTTACTTATTGATTCAAGTTTTTATTTCAAGTATAAATGATATACAAACAAAAAAAAACAGTGAACAATGAATCGTAACTAAAAAGTATAAAATAAAATAATAATTTAAAGAAAAACAAAAAACCCGACTGCGTAGAAACTAATTTTAAAAGATACGTGATAAAATTAACTTAAATAAAAACTAAAAAGAAAGAAACAAGCCCAACAGAACAGCAGGAAGAAGCAGAACAGAACGACTCACAGTCGGGGCCCATTCAAATTTTACCAATCAAATCTTCCCAAGGGGCCCCGACTGTGAGTCGTTCTGTTCTGCTTCTTCCTGCTGTTCTGTTGGGCTTGTTTCTTTCTTTTTAGTTTTTATTTAAGTTAATTTTATCACGTATCTTTTAAAATTAGTTTCTACGCAGTCGGGTTTTTTGTTTTTCTTTAAATTATTATTTTTGTATGACAATATTCCCAATGCCCGCTCAGACATGACGAATCTATAAGGGTTCCGTTTTTGCCATTTGGCTACGGAGGGTGGCTTTGTTTTTTATTAATTCTTTTGCTCCCGACCTCCGAATGATAAGTTATTAACCGACTTCAAAAAAAGGAGGAGGTTCTCAATTCGTCGGAATCTTTTTTTTTTTTTTATGTATGTTCCCCGATTTCTCGAAGACGCCTGGACCGATTTGGAAAATTTTTCTTTTGTTTGAAAGGGTATACTTTCCAATTGGTCCCATGATCATCAGGTCAGGATCTGATGATGGAATCCCAGGGAAATCGAGGGCAACCTTCAAATTTTATAGGCACATAATGATAGTACCATTTTCATATATTTTCTAAAGCTGTTCAAGTATTGCATCTGATAATCATCATCTCAGGTGGATGAGCTGATGATGGAAGGTACAACTCCTCAACGGCTTGGAGTAGGCATCGACTGATTTAGTTTGTGTTCGCATATCTCTGGAACTACAAGTCCGATTTAAGTAATTCTTTTTTTGTTGTACTAAGTATTGTTTAACTTACGGAATACTGCAAGTTTCATCAAAATCGGTTCAGTAGTTTTTGAGATAGGGAATTTTATTAGCTTATTGTGCACTTGAGAGAGAATGATTTATTTGACAAGAATTTGAGTTGAATATTTAAACTAAAAAGAGTAAAATAAAAAACTTTAAAAAAAAGTAACCGCCTTCAAAAACAACCACAAAAAAGGGTAAAATAACCTACAAAATAACTTTTCTTTCAGAAGTCGGTGGCAAAAAAAACAATGAAATGAAAAAAAAACAAAGGCACCGACTTCTGAAAGAAAAGTTATTTTGTAGGTTATTTTACCCTTTTTTGTGTTTGTTTTTGAAGGCGGTTACATTTTTTTTAAAGTTTTTTTTTACACTTTTATGTGGTGATTTTTGAAGGCGGTTAGTTTTTTTTTAAATTTTATTTTACCCTTTTTAGTTCAAATATTTAACTTAAACTCTTGCCAACACGGACCGGTGATAGGCTGCGGTTCCACTGAGGCGGGAGCGGGGCGGTGCGGAGGCGGAGCAGAGAAGAGCTGCTGTAAAAAGAGGAAGGTCTTTCCACTGAAGCGGAGCGGAGTGAGTGAGTGAGAATGAATATATATGCGCTTCAGTGAGCCGCACTGCCCGCCCCACCCCACTCCGCGTCGCTCTCTCGGCGCTAGCCTAATGTAGCCTGTTTTCACGATATTTTAAACAATTCCTCTCCACTCCGACTCCGCCAATGCTGTTTCCTTTGAAGCGGAGTGGAGAAGAGAGGTGGATTTCAAGCCATGTGATTGGTGAATCGCGGCACAGCTCATCTTCGCTCTGCTCTGCTCCGCACCGCCTCAGTGAAACCGTAACGTTGAAAATGTTCGTAAAATAAAATAAATCTTGAAGAACACCGAGCGAGGCACCTTCTTTAAATATTCATCTCTATCAACCCTGTAATTTTAGTTTGAATATCTTGTCATAAAGACCTTGAAGCCATGCCTTAACATTACAAAAAACCACCTATCCACAAACAAAACAGAAATAAAATTGTTTTGAATGTTTTGTTTGTGGATAGGTGGATCATACAGCGTTGCCAGAATGTTACTTTTGTAACATTTTACGTTACTTTTGACCCTCTCATGTTACCTCCATGTTACACGACTCAATAAATGTTACTTTTGTGTTACTTTTAAGGCAGACAAAAAATCATGAAATGTTTTTGTTTTGATTATATTATGAGCTTGACTGTACACGTACAGTAATCTCTCACTTACGTGTAAGTGAAAGAGAGAGCGCGCGGGGAGATTCTACCAGTTCAAATTAGCTACCTTCCTAACCATAGTTGTTATGATGACGTTTTTTCATATAATTAATATAAAAAACGATGACAAAGTAAGTTGCAGAATTGAAAGCAGCATTACTAAATTGGTTGGGATATTACCTAAACGTGCTAAACGTACTACTATTAAGTATTCTGTTAATTCTGTGCCTAAACACACATCATTGATTGTATGGTTTTTTCTTCAGTCGATTATTCGATAAACCATTATTACGATTTTTTCAAAGTTTAAGAAATGGGACAGGAAGGAAACTTATTAATTTTTTTTGTAATAAAGTGCCATATTAAAGTTGTTCACGCGAGGATGTGAACATCCTATATGTTTCTTACTATATGCAGTGATACCAGATGTAGATTTTTTGAATTAGCCGCTAATTTTTCAGGCTCATGTTTCGTGTGTCGGACTCTAGGTGCAGGTAAGATTGTTGATAGGCTACAGTCAACCCCCTCACTGTACAGTTAAATAGTACAAAAGTATTGCTATTGTGTCAAGGTAATATTACTTTTTCTCGTGAAAATGTTACTTTTTGAGCTGTCTCATGTTACATTTGACTATCTGCCACTGGCAACACTGATCATAGACTATATACTTGGATAGTGTGAGTTTGACATTGAGATGAAGACATGTTTGACATTTAATTTGTATCACAGATCACAGAACCAACAGAACATTTTTGTTCCAGCTGGTTCCAGCATTGTACTTGGGCTGTTCTGTGGTTGCAGCAGTAGTTATCGATTTTTCAATAATTATTCAAACTTGTTTCTGTTTGTTGAATGTTCTAAATTGAGCAGTACCTATCCGAGCAAGTAATAAAAATGGAAGCCTTTTTGAATTTTAATGACGTTTTCTGCAATCACTATTTCTTAATAGGGGGTGTGTTTCTCGTTTATTTGGTTTATCGAATTCTTCATTCTCTAGTTTCTGGTAATAATTACATGCGGACACGATACAGAAGCCGAGGTCATACTTGGAGAAGCATTGAATGCAACAAATCAGTACCCTATAATATTTATGTAAGTAGATTTTCGAAACGCATTGAAATCGGAGGGCGAAACATCGCGTTGCTTCTTGATTAGAGTTTCTACAAAATCTTGAAAAACTAGTATTAGTCGTACAAAACACCCGCTGCTATGCTCTTGATGTATGGATGTTTTCGTAGAATCTTCATTCCATGTGCTTTATTTCGAATATACCCACCTGAACATGCTAAACAAGGCCATCACTTTAGATGCGTTTTGAATTTGATTGAAATTTATATTTACTGATATTTAATCTTTTTATTGAAATTTTGTTACAGTGCACAAATTGTGGTAAACTCATGTTACCAATTGTGGGACTTTTTTGTGAATGCTGCGCTGTGAGTGCATGCAAAAGATGCCATAGAGTTATAGATAAAAAATTTAGATGCAAACCCATCACATGGCCAGGAGACAAGCCATTCTTTCATCAGTGGGTTCATGGTATGTATTCTGTAATTTATATAATATTCTATGAACTTAAAAGAGCTGTTTTCTGATAGTGCTGTAAATGTTTATAGTGGGTACAATTCAAACTGAGACTGTGGATAACCAGGAGGAAGGCTTGCAGAGGTACTTCTGTTCATGGTGTCAAAGAACAAAATTGTGTGCCCATTCGCCTGCTAGTGATAATGAGGTAATTTAACTATTCATCGAGATTTTAAGATATAATCTATTACATAGGTGTCAATATTAATTGAATTTATGATTGGCTTTGTTGCTGCATGTTTTAATGCAAATGGTGTAGTATTTGTTTACAGTTGTATTATTATATCATACAATGGATTTTGATACTGATAAACAGCTACACTCACTTTTATTTTCTTGATCACAATCATTAAAATTCTTGTAGATCTTCATATACATAAACTGTAAAAAAGCTTAAGCAAATATAATATCCAACTCTTAGTCCTATATAAATCTAAAGGTTTGTTAAGAAGTATGGATGAATGTTTCTGATAATTTTAAACAAAAACGAATAAATTTGTTCAGACATCATTGTATGACATAGAACACTTTTTCCCCATAGAAGTCTTGCGTGACACAATTTAGAAAAACATACAAGCAAAGCCTCAGGTATAAGTTAGTGTTGTGTATATTGATCTGGGTTACCAAGCTTTGTAAGTTGGTCTGTCAACAAAAAATATTCTTTTATACAATGCAACATTTTACTAAAAAATTCTATATTCAATAACATTTTGCAGCACTGTGACTTTCAAAAGTACAGGAATATAATAATTCCACCTGCTTGTGTACAGTTAGAAAAAGGAGTTATTTCTAACATAAAGCATCCAGGTGACAATGACTGGGAACCATTCATAATTTTAGGTATGTTTCCATCATGCATGAAAACAGTATTATACTTTTAATTTATGTCACCCCTGTATTTAGATCTAGTGGCCTCTACTACATTATTATTCTGGCTAGCTTTTAAATTATGTATATACTAAATCCGAACCCAATAACCCAAAAAATATAACTAAATAGAAGTCATTGGAGTATCCTGGGTTATTAGGGTTCCGTAGCCAAATGGCAAAAACGTAACCCTTATAGATTCGTCATGTCTGTCTGTCTGTCTGTCCGTCCGTATGTCATAGCCACTTTTTGTCGAAAGTATAAGAGCTATCCTGTTGAAACTTGGTAGGTAGATGTATTATGTGAATGCACTAGGATTTTCACACAAAAATAAAAACAAAACAGATTTTGGGGGTGCCCCCCATAATTGAAACAAAAATTTTTTTTTCACCAAACCCATACTTGTGGGGTATCTATGGATAGGTCTTTAAAAATTATATTGAGGTTACTCATATCATTTTTTTCTAAACTGAACAGTTTGCACGAGAGACACTTCCAAAGTGGTAAAATGTGTGTCCCCCCCCCCTTTAACTTCTAAAATAAGAGAATGATAAAACTAAAAAAAATATATAATGTAGACCTCAACAAAAACTTCCAACGAAAATTGGTTTGGATGAGATATAGTTAGCAGTTTTTGAGATATAGTACATTTTCAAAAACCGCAAATATAACTTTGCCATTCATACAAACACTATGAAAAACAAAGTTGTTTTTATTGTTTGTGTATATTACTTACTAATCTCAATATAATTATATCCCTAATCTATGCTTGCTACTACGGAACCCTTCATGGGCGAGTCCAACTCGCACTTGGCCGGTTTTTTCTAAACTGAACAATTTGCACGAGAGACACTTCCAAAGTGGTAAAATGTGTCCCCCCCCTGTAACTTCTAAAATAAAAGAACGATAAAACTAAAAAAAATATATATTATAATGTAGACCTCAACAAAAACTTCCAACGAAAATTGGTTTGGATGAGATACAGTTTTTGAGACATAGTACATTTTCAAAAACCGCAAATATAACTTTGCCATTCATACAAACACTATGAAAAACAAAGTTATTTTAATTGTTTGTGTATATAATATAGATTATGAAAATCTCAATATAATTATATCCCTAATCTATGCTTTTTTTTGTTTGTGTAAGTGCTTGTTCACGTAGAAAGGCGCGGGCGCGGTGGCGCGTAGACGTGGCGAGCTGGTGTTCACATTAGCCGCCAGGCGTTTGCGCGAGCGACAAGGTCATACTGAAACGGTCATTACGACAAAGAATGTTGAAAGAAAGCACTAGCTGTTTGCTTGTGTTAGCCTAATATCCTTGGAAAATTATTTTGAGCTGAATAATATTTGACACTGTATAAACCCATAAAAATATTTCAGGGACCACTCTCCAAACATTGAGTAAAAAAGCTAGTTTGATTTATTTGTATTTTATGAGGCCACTTGCAAGTTTTACGTACTGTCAAATAATATCTCTGAGTATGTTAATACGATGATTCCCGATGTCCTCTTTCCTTCTTTGTTTTCTTTCGGAAATAGGTTGCAAATACCTAAGTGTATGAATTAAAAAATAAAGCCACCAACTTCCGAAAGACTACACTTTTTTTTGGTGGTTTTTGAAGTACCTAGGTAATTTTTTTGAAAAGGTTTTTACTGTTAAGAACATTCAAACCAAATTATTGTCCAATACATAATTTTCTTAAATGTACACTAGAATTTTCTAATCCGTAGTACCAGTCATCACATATCGTACAATTACACAATCAGCAAAAAATGTTCATAAAATAAAAACGATTAAATCAAAATGAATGAAATATTTATGGGACCAAATGGCAGGTAGGTATACTGCATCGAATAAAAAACGAGTCACACAAATCGGACCAGAAACCTCGTAGTAATCGGTGAAGGTACATAAAAAATACCTACCGAACTGAGAACCTCCTTTTTGAAGTCGGTTAAAAATAGAGCGGGCTGCCCGAATCACAAAATATATACGCCGATGTACTAAGTGTTGAAGTTGAAGGAGAAGTGGGTGTACACGCGTTTGTTTGAATCGTGGCGGAAGATGCGCGCACCGCCTGACGCGCTGCGTGTCCTTGAACGAGGCCTTAGGGTCCTTTCTCATGATGCGACACGACTGATTTGTGTCGTTGCCCAACTAGTATTGTTGTTTGTAATCCAAAATGTATCTTTATCATTGTGACATATACCATCGACTGACTTACGTCATCGTAACAAGCCTGTTTTTAGGGTTTCGTAGCCAAATGGCAAAAACGGAACCCTTATAGATTCGTCATGTCTGTCTGTCTGTCTGTCCGTCCGTATGTCACAGCCACTTTTCTTCGAAAGTATGAGAGCTATCCTATTGTAACTTGGTAAGTAGATGTATTATGTGAACCGCATTAGGATTTTCACACAAAAATAAAAACAACAAATTTTGGAGGTACCCCCCATACTTGGAATTGAAACTCAAAAAATATTTTTTCGTCTGACCCATACGTATCTATGGATAGGTATCTATGGATAGGTCTTGAAAAATGATATTGAGGTTACTAATATCATTTTTTTCTAAACTGAACAGTTTGCGCGAGAGACACTTCCAAAGTGGTAAAATGTGTGTGTCCCCCCCCCCCCTGTATCTTCTAAAATATGAGAATGATAAAACTAAAAGAAATATATAATGTAGATCTCAACAAAAACATCCAACGAAAATTGGTTTGGAAGAGATATAGTTTGCAGTTTTTAGGGTTCCGTAGCCAAATGGCAAAAACGGAACCCTTATAGATTCGTCATGTCTGTCTGTCTGTCTGTCCGTGTATGTCACAGCCACTTTTTGTCGAAAGTATAAGAGCTATCCTGTTGAAACTTGGTAGAAAGATGTATTATGTGAACCGTATTAGGATTTTTACACAAAAATCAAAACAAAACAAATTTTGGGGGTGCCCCCCATACTTAGAATTGAAACTCAAAAAAAAAAATTCACCAAACCCATACGTGTGGGGTATCTATGAATAGGTCTTTAAAAATGATATTGAGGTTACTAACATCATTTTTTTCTAAACTGAACAGTTTCCGCGAGAGACACTTCCAAAGTGGTAAAAAGTGTCCCCCCCCCTCGTAACTTCTAAAATAAGAGAATGATAAAACTAAAAAAAATATATAATGTAGACCTCAACCAAAACTACCAACAAAAATTGGTTTGGATGAGATACAGTTAGCAATTTTTGAGATATAGTACATTTTCATAAACCGCAAATATAACTTTGCCATTCATACAAATACTATGAAAAACAAAGTTATTTTTATTGTTTGTGTATATTACTTACTAATCTCAATATAATTATATCTCTAATCTATGCTTGCTGCTACGGAACCCTTCATGGGCGAGTCCAACTCGCACTTGGCCGGTTTTTGAGATATAGTACATTTTCAAAAACCGCAAATATAACTTTGCTATTCATACAAACACTATGAAAAACAAAGTTATTTTTATTGTTTGTGTATGCTACTAAGGAACCCTTCATGGGCGAGTCCAACTCGCACTTGGCCGGTTTTTTAAACTATCAACCATTGACTTAAATCGTAAGGACAGGCCCAACCAAGCAACTAAAATGGCACCAGTTATTTGTTCCCCAAACTGTTAGTTCCGGGCCAAAGTAACTTAGTCAACGGCGGGTAACGACGCGTAACCTTGTAGGTACGGACTTGTAATAACAATATCAAAAAGAGTACAAATAAGAGAAATTTGAAGTTTGGAGAAAGTAGGTGGAGCACGGGTTCGCACCCGTTTCTTCTTTGTTATGCTATAGTTCAAATATTTAAAAAAATACTTATACCTAAGTAAAAAGTGTACAAAATGAATAAAGAATTATAGCAATAAGTTTTTGAAATTCATTTATTTTATACTCTTACGTTTTCTGTAAGTATAACATAGGTACTTAATTCCAATAAAAAAATTGGGAATCATCGCCTAAATTATTACAGTACAAATTTAATATGTTAATAATATGACACTCTATAATGAATATAAATATATGTTATTAACATTAACATATGCATGGTCAATTAATATTAACCTCTGTCATCAGTTCATCACCTTTGCATGAAAATGCATGTTCATTTGAAATTCTAAGGATGAATTCACTACTCTTCCTTCTTAACACATGAAAAGAGTACTTATATCATGATAACGTGTGCATCACCATGTCAATAACCTCCATTGTTTGGTTAGGAAATGTTAGAAAAGCGTGCATGACGTCACCAGTAGGCAGTACGGGTTATGGGACATCTCGTCCACGGAAAAAAAGGCCTGCGGGCCAAATGTCCCCTTTTGTAAATGTACATGGGTAGATTGGCCCGGACGTTTAGTAGAACGGGCCAGATGTCTCCTATTAAAAAGTGAAGGGATATTTCGGCAAAATCGTATATTTTTAATTAAATATCTTATAAATTAGCAATGATGATTATTTTTAAATAATTTATTTATATATATTTAATATCACCTTACTTTTTAATAGGAGACATTTGGCCCATTCTACTAAACTGGTCCGGGCGAATCTACCCATGCACATTTTAAAAAGGGGACATTTGGCCCGCAGGCTAGTTTTTCCGTGGACGAGATGTCCCATAACCCCTTACAAGGTATGAAAGCAACTAAAAATTGTCATGAAATCATTTTTCTGTTTTTTTTTTTAAATAATTTCTTTGAAATACCTACGGTCAAAAAGTTTTACCACCGGAAATCTAAACTTGTTAAGTTAGATGCGTGGGAGTTTTACTCTCAAAATTTCATTAAAAAGCTCTATATGATTCACTAATAATCTGGTAATTTTGAGGTAAAATAAAATACCATTCGTACCTATGTAAATGCCTCGTTATCGTGATGGCATAGTACCTATATTACTGATAAGGAATAATTGTATGTACAATCTTTCAGCAAATCCAAAGTCTGGAAGCAATAGGAGCGATGAAGTACTTTCTTTGTTTAGAGGGCTCCTAAATCCTATTCAAGTGAGTTAATTTTTTAGAGTATAATAATAATTTATGTTCAAAGAATAACTGTAACTTAATAATCTTTTGTATAAATATACATAATATACACTCGGTTCCAAAAATAACGGGTCAGTCACATAAACTCGAATATCTCCCGAACTACGTATGCCATCCTAAAGGTGTCTACACACCAAAGCCGCCGGCCCGCCGGCACAAGCCGGCGGGCTAGGCCGGCGGCCTGATTGAACAATGCTAATCATGCCGCCGGCCGTCAAAATCATGCCGCCGGCCTAGCCCGCCGGCTTGTGCCGGCGGGCCGCGGCGGCTTTGGTGTGTAGACACCTTTATGAAACGAAGACTGTTCAATTGAGAATTTAATTATACAGATAAAAAATAAAATAAAACTTAGTTGCACCCACAATATCAATCTTAATATTTTTCTTAAGATTACATTTTTTTTTATGATTGTTTTTTTGCTGTATTTCATCACTTTCTTCATTTAATACTTTGTATTGCCTCCACGAGCTCTTCTGACAGCTTCCAGACGATTAGGCATGCTGTACACCAAATTTCGGAGCCGGTGCTGAGGAATACCTTCCCATTCCTCCACCAGTGCTTGTTTGAGCTCGGGAAGCGTGATTGGTGGGGGGTTTCGACCTTTCACGCATCTCTGAAGCTCGTCCCAGGCGTCCTCGATGGGGTTTAAGTCCGGGCTTCGCGCTGGCCACTGCATGAGTTCGATACCGACCTCTTCAAGGTAGTCATGTACAATTCTGGCGGTATGGGGACGCGCATTATCATGCATTAATATGCCATGCATCCTGGCCATGAAAGGACCTACATATTCATTGAGGATCTCTTCCACGTACCTCTCTGCATTTAGAGTTCCATTTTGAATGAGTACCAGCTCGGTGCGGGCCTCAGCAGAAATCCCAGCCCAAACTTGTACGGAGCCTCCACCGTACGCCACTTTTTCCTCCACACACGCTTGATGGAAGCGCTCCCCTGGTCTTCTGTACACCAACTGCCTACCATCATGCTTATAAAGCATGAATTTAGACTCGTCCGTGAACATTACCCTAGACCAATCGTCTAGTGTCCAGTTTAGGTGCTCGCGCACGTATCTCTGTCTTGCAATTCGATGTCCCCGTTCCAGTTTGGGGCCATTTGCGGGCCTCAATGGTTTCAAATTTGCTTCAGCAAGACGTCTTCTTACTGTTTGAGCGCTTAAATTGCCACCTCCAAAGCGAATAAAGTGAGTTTTTAGACCAACAGCAGTTTGAAAACGATTTCGGAGCATTGTAGCCACCAGTTGTCTGTCTTCCGTGGCCGTTGTGCATCTTGGTCTGCCATTTCCTGGTCTTCTAAGGTGTAATCCGGTCTCTTGGTACCGCTGGACTACCCGCTGTACAGTCGACAAAGATACACCAATGTATCTGGCTGTTTCACGCTGGCTCCGCCCAAGTTCCAAAAAAGTTAGGATTCTGGTACATTCCTCTAGCGTGACTGCCATGCTTCACTTCACAGAATAATAATTATGCACGTGGAAGACTATGTTCAGCAGTGGACGTTTTCCGGCTGATGATGATGATGATGACGTGGAAGACGTTCACGATATTTTTTTTTGTGACAGAATAGAAATGGAAAGCATCCATAATGGAAAGCATCAACGTGAAACAAAAATATTGTTTTTAAAAATAGTCCTTTTTTTCAACCCGTTTAAATAATATGCTATTAGAAGCGCAACTAAAAAGTCTTTATTCTGTTTTTTATTTCATTGATCTAACTTTTACAGTTCTGGAGGTATTTCAATTTTTGTGACTGACCCGTAATTTTTGGAACCGAGTGTATATTCGATACTCTCACACAAATGTTAGTTTTGAATGCACTAGGTGGTGGATATCAGTTCAACGTCTCCAGAGAGTGTGGTGCGGTGGTTGCCATCGAAATGCCGTATCCTCGTCGCCGGCGGAGATGGAACCGTGGCGTGGGTCATGAACTCACTGTTCTCTTTCTCACATTTAAGAGAGGTAAGAGATATAGATATTTTAATTTATCCTAGAACTAGTATACTAGCTACTTGTTTTAACATAAAACTTGAGGGGGGAGAAATGGGGAGTGGGGGGGGGGGGTTGAGCGAGATCGAAGGTCCGAAATCCGCCACTAAGGCGAACTCACTGCCACTGGTGTTAGAAATAATATATTAAGATGTCATCATCTTCCTGCCCTTATCCCATTTTACTTGGGGTCGGCGCAACACGTTTTCTTCTTCCATTCTCCCGTATCAGACGTCACAGCATCATTCACTCCTTTTTCATTCATATCATTCCTTAGACAATCCATTCATCCTTTCTTTGGCCTTCCTCTTCCTCTTCATCTATCAACATTCATACTCATCACTCTCTTTGTCACATGAGTCTCATCCCTCCTCATCACATGTCCATACCAAGATACCACGCGGGCCCAGTGCGGATTGGTAGATGTCAAATGTCTTCGAATTTTTGGTTCTAGGACAGGCCGGTTTCCTCACGATGTTTTCCTTCACCGTTTGCGTAATGCGCCTGACTGGGTTCGAACCCACGACCTACAACTCGTAAGTCGAGGCCGATACCACTGGGCCACCACTGCTCTCTGCAAATCGGTTGATCAGTTGTTTTAAATATATTGCAATTTTTAATTACTTATGGGCTATATATCATATATCTGGCGTAGAATAAATTCAGCCATCGAAATGCATTGCTGCCTCGACTCAAACTTAGCAAAAAAGAAATTGGTGGTTGTAAATGTGTTCGTAATAGTAACTATCTTTTAAAACAAATATTTTTTTACTTCTGTTGGTTTAGGCTGCAGTTGCGATCTTACCCATGGGCACAGGCAATGATCTGTCTCGCGTGCTGGGCTGGGGCGCCGGTGGCCAGACCACTCTGGACGCGCACACCATCATCAACACCGTCAGACAAGCCACTCCTCAACCGCTAGACAGGTAGAAATATTAGGTCTTTACCTATGAAATTGCCGTTCTGCAGTACTGGCCATTTCAAATCAAAATTACTTTTGTTTGGCTAAGATTTCTAATTTCAAATTAATTTTATTTTGAAAACATGTTTTTTTTTTTACAAAAGTAGTCATTTATTGATTAGTGTTACATTTTCATCGCATTTCAATCTTTTTCGTCATCATGGATACGTTAAAAATTCGAGTAATTATGGAATATGAGTACCGTCGTCGCAGCAACGCGGCACAAGCTGCACTCCACATCAACGACGTTTACGCAGCTAACACTACAAACCATCGCACCACCTGTTATTGGTTTGCTCGCTTCCGTTCTGGAAATTTCGATCTGAAAAATGAACTTCGCGGTCGTCCAAAGACTTTGGTCGACAATGACGAATTAAAGGCGATTGTGGAAGCTGATGATACACAATCTACGGCTGAATTAGCAGTAGCTTTCCACGTTAGCGTCAAAACAATATTGGTCCATTTGCGTCAAATTGGCAAGGTAAAACAGCCTGACAAATGGGTGCCCCACGAACTCAATGTGTGTGTATCATGGACTTCTTATAGGTTTTCCTATAATCTATAAGTAGAAAACTAATTTCTGTATTTTTTGCAAAATTTTAGTTTTAGTAGTTTCGGAGATAAGGGGGGGGGGGGGGGAATGGTCAATTTTCGTCTACTTTCTTGAATAACTTGGAAACTATTTAATTTAAAATTACAAAAAAAAAATACATTTAAGATTGTCTCAACAAGACCTTTCATTTGATATGTCACACGATGCAGTTTTCAAATATTTTTTCAAATTTTACCCTTACCCCCAAAAATTACCTCCCATATACAGATATAGACTTCTTATAGGTTTTCCTAAAATCTATAAGTAGAAAACTAATTTCTGTATTTTTTTCAAAATTTTAGGTTCAGTAGTTTCGGAGATAAGGGGGGGGGGGGGGGGGGTGGTCAAATTTCGTCTATTTTCTTGAATAACTTGGAGACTATTTTAAAATTACAAAAAAAATACACTTAAGATTGTCTCAACAAGACCTTTCATTTGATATGTCACACAATGCAGTTTTCAATTATTTTTTAAAATTTTCCCCTTCCCCCCAAAAAATTACCTCCCATATACAGATATGGACTTCTTATAGGTTTTCCTATATCTTAATATATATAAATCTCGTGTCACAATGTTTGTCCTCAATGGACTCCTAAACCACTTAACCGATTATAATAAAATTCGTTATTCGCACACCATGCGCAGTTCAATCCAACTTGAGAGATAGGATAGTTTAAATCTCAAATTATAGTCGCAATTTTAATTTATTGCTAATTATTCCTAATATAGTAGAGATTGTACCCGTGCGAAGCCGGGACGGGTCGCTAGTAATCTATAAGTAGAAAACTAATTTCTGTATTTTTTTTTCAAAATTTTAGGTTCAGTAGTTTCGGAGATAAGGGGGCGGGGGGAATGGTGAAATTTCGTCTATTTTCTTGAATAACTTGGAAACTATTTAATTTAAAATTGCAAAAAAAAATACATTTAAGATCTTCTCAGCAAGGCCTTTTATTTGATATGTCACACGATGCAGTTTTCGATTCCTTTTTTTTGTCTCCTTCCCCCCCCCCCCCCAAAAATTACCTCCCACATACAGATTTCATCTATTCACGTCACACCTCTGTGCTTGGGTCATAGGAATTGATGTGTACCAAATTTCAACTCAATCGGTCTAGTAGATTCGGAGATAATTGACTGTAAGCGACAGACAGACGGACACACGAGTGATCCTATAAGGGTTCCGTTTTTGTATTCGGAAGTACGGAACCCTAAAAAGGGTACTTTACGCGTAACGCCGCTTTTCGGTTAAGTATCCTGAAATAATAAATATACTTGATATATTACTACAACCCCCACCCCCCCTGTGATATTTCGTGATTTTATATAGACCCCCTCCCCCCATTTCGAACCTCACGTGATTAATGGACGGTCCCTTCGTAGGTGTACAAACATTTTAACGCACTTAAGTATACAATATTAGTTCTACGCGGGGATCGAACCCGGGACGCGCTCCGTAGCAGCTAGCAGCCCACCGTATCGTCATGTCAAGATTAAAGTGGAAATTTTCAAATTAACCTGGGTTTTTTCATTTTACTCCCTGTTCAAAAAGGAGGGAGCAAAACAGCTTTGAGGAACAAACTAATAATCATTTTGTAATACGTGTGATAAAAATGATATTTATTTCTTTTTATAGATGGAAGGTAACGATTACTCCTAAGCGCAATAGATTGATCCGCTACCGCCAGCCGCGCGTGTTGTACGCGTACAACTACGCGAGCATCGGCGTGGATGCACAGGTGGCGCTGGACTTTCATCATGCGCGCGCGCAGTTCCTCTACAGATATGCTAGTCGGACGCTCAATTACGTAAGTAGTTGTTAAAACATATTAATAACATTTTTAACATAGTTATAGAGTAGTCTTCACACTTTTTTTTTGTATTATAAATAGTAGTAAGTACTTAATCATCAATCTCAAGGCTTCAAATCTGATTGTCATTCATGCGCCAAAATAATTATGCAGCACCATAGCTGCCAATGTCACTGCTATCGAAGACTAGTGATGTTACGGAGGTTCGGTTCCTATGCCGAAATGCCGGAAATTCTGATGATATTACATCTACTATTCCGACAATATTCAAATTGGAGGTCGATCTAAGCACAGCTTAGAAAGGCACGCACATGATGAATGTGATCAGCGCCTCGTAAATATAGATTTGATAAAAAAAGGTCTGACTAGTTTAGATGTACGAATTATTTACTCCGACTTCAGTTCCAACAAAATCACTTTCGTAACGTAGAATCCCTAGTGGAGACGTCCGAGCGTGAGCTCCATCGTGATAGTACATGCGTATGCAGATGGCGTATGCGTTCCTGGGCGCGGGGCGCGCGCTGGACGACGGCGGCTGCGGCGGCCTGGAGCGGCGCCTGCGGGTGACGCCGGGCGGCGCGCGCCACCCGCTGGTGCTGCCGCCGCTGCAGGCGCTGGTCGCGCTCAACATACCCTCCTGGGGCGCCGGCGTCGACCTCTGGAGTTAGTACCTAGTGATCGTTGTGCCTGATGCTCTAACGCTGGAAGTTTAAAATCGACCTCGGTCGCTAGCATGATCCCAACTTTGTCTGTAACTAGGGTTACCATCTCTAAAATTTGGAAACCAGGCCAAGACGCGTGAAAACCCCGATTTAGAGTCCAGAACCCGGACAGGACTCGAAGTGCGCACCGTGGCAACTGCGTCGGGAGGGTTGGGGGACGATGAAGTGTGCGTGTGTCGTGAGCGGCCCAACACTTTAATAAACCCGGATTATAAATGAACCTCCCCCAGGACGCTTCAGGCCAAATCTGGGGAAACCCGGACGGATGGCAACCCTATCTGTAACTAATCGATAACCGAATTTGCCAATTAGAGTTTTAATAAGAAGCAGCCGTCAAAACCAAAGGAACGAGATGTGTATTGAGATAGAATATTAATTTAGGGCCTAAATTAAGCTTATTTCCTATCGATTTGTAAATCTTATGTCACGTGGTCAATGGTACGTACTGCGCTACACTTACCGAACCAATTAGTTACTGAGGTGCCGCAAGTGTCGGTTAGCACGCGCGTTTTTCAAGACTACATTTATCAAAATACTAGTGCTCTGTAGGCGACCGTGACCCATTCAGATTATAGACCCAAAGTGCTATATCAACCAATCCTTAGTTGTTATTTGGTTCTAAGCAAACTGGGTTGATTTGGAAACTTGATTGCCTATCGGTTTTGCTTTAGTAGGTAAAACTTCATTAATTAAAATGGAATTGTTTATGTTCTAGGTATGGGCAATGAAGGAGACGTGAACGAACAGAGCATTCATGATGGGAAACTTGAGGTATAAAACCAATACAATTATGTTAAAATATCCTTGTACGATCCACCAAGGTTAGGTAACGAGATTCGAATATGTTTATGTACCTAACTATTTTAGGACCGCGTGTTGACAAAAATTACCCCATTGATAAAATGACGAAACTGTCATGGCAGTACAGGGTAGTGACGTCATAATATTTATTTGTTATGCAAGGCTGCAAAGTTGTTTTTTGGTGCGAGTTCTTGAATTGAAAACTGAGCGAGTGAAGCGAGCGGTTCAAATATAGAATCCTGAGCGTAGCGAAATTTTGAAAGGTACGAGACGCAGAATAACTTTGTTGCCGAGCGCAACACACAACTTTTCACCTCACTTAGCGAGGAATGCAGTGGGGCTGGCTCGCCTGGGCCCCAAGTATGCTAATTTAAGGGCGCATAACCAGAAAGTTGGCAACGTCGCAAATAGCTGTCAAATATTTAAGAGTTTAAATTAATTTGGTAAATTTACTGTATGAAAATAAGAAATATGGCTCTGTAGTGCACTAAAACATTGATTAGGGAATGCAATAATTAATATAGTAACATCGAATATATAGTTTTAGGTGTAAAAAACGTATTTGGAAACCTTCCAAATGCTTTTTTTATACCTGAAACGGTTACAACATCAAATTCAGTGTTTTAATTGCATTCCTATAACAATGTTTTAGTGCACTACAGAGCCATATTTCTTATTTCCATACAGTAACATTGCTAAATTAATTAAAACTTGTTAATATTTGACAACTATTTGCGACGTTGCCTACTTTCAGAATATGCGCTCTTAAGAATGGCTCAATGAAATATCAATTGGATCTCAGAAGCAGTTTTATCTACATTTGGTATTCTGCTACTAATTTAAGACCAATGGTTTTCCAGTCTGCTTTTCAATCATGTTAAAATAATTGTAAATCGATTATGGACTTTATCGGTACTCTACTCTTATTTGACGTTTGTTTGACATTTATGTCAATGGACACTCAGTGTCAATTTCGCTATTGAAGTACGATTGAGCAACAATAGATAATCTTAGGATTTTACAAGCCACTCTACGAAAAATTATTTAAAAAAAATACTTAAAAGATGCTGCGGTCATTGTTACTTTTGGCTCAGCGCCGTAAAAAGCGGGCCTCGATGAGGGCAACGGTGGATGCAGTGGAAGATTTACCCAATACGGAGTTTATAATATACAGGGTCTTTCTTTTAAATTGGCCAAAAGGGAGGAATCCGCCTCCAAAAGAGATACGGGAAAACTTTCTGAGGAACCTTTAGCTGTTTTTTTGAAGTTGACTATTTGTCAACTTCAAATTACAATAACTTATTTGGCGTTTTTATTTTTTTGGTCGTGTGAGTTGTCCACAAAAATGACTGAAATTGACCAAATTCTTTTTTAATGCCGTTCGACTCTGTTTCATGTAAAGATCATTTCATTGTATCGGAAGAAAAAAATCGGGAAGGCGGAAGTTGGTCAAAAGCAAAATATTTTTTCATACAAATAGTATGAACGAAAAAATTACCAATTTTTTAATGATGTCATTTGATTTAGTGTCATGTAAGGACCATTTCATTGTATGGGAAGGAAAATGTCTGGGCAACAGAAGTAGGTCAAATCTAATGAAATACTAGCGTAGTAGTAGTCTACTACGCTAGTATTATATTGTCTGTGCTACTATTAATACAACGTAATGGTGTTAGACGAAACATTACTTTTGACCAACTTCTACTGTCCAGATATTTTCCTGCCCATACAATTATCTCATCCTTACATGAAAGTAAGTCAAACAGAATAATACTGGTAATTTTTTCGTTCATACAATTTGAATGAAAAAAAAATTTTGCTAAATTTGACAAACTTCCGAGAGCCGAACGGCATTAAAAAATATTTTGCTCAATTTCACTCATTTTTGTGGACAACTCACACTTGACCAAAAAAATAAAAACTCCAAAATTGTCAACATTAAAAAAGAAGTAAAGGTTCCTAAGAAAGTTTTTCCGTATCTCTTAATGATGTGGATTTCTCCCTTTTGGCCAATTTAAAACAAAGACCCTGTAGTATAGGATCAAAACAATAGTTCATTCACTCATTCAGCTTCTTGGTAGATTTTGAATGGCAACACCTATAACTGTTCAACTGAGAGTCAATTACACTTACGCTACGATTCCATTACGACTCCATTGAGCTTAGATACAAGTTTTTTCAGAATAACAAAGTTCTAATCGTAATGGGGTCCTGATTGACTCTCAATTGAATATGAATAGCGTGCGAGTTAAATAAAATTAGCAGACTTGAGGCCCTGACAGTGTAGAAAATAATTGAATACAAGACGTGTTCGAATTTTGAAAACACTTTCCGCGCTAGAGCACCAAATAGAGTTAGGGTAAAGTACCCAATTGCTGACCTCCCACCAACTATTGACCGCTTAACAGTTTTTATCAAAAATAATAACAAATCTTCTTGCAGCGTTGCATAAAAAGTACGGAAAATTAAAGATAATTAATCTTTTATTATATTGGCGTCACAGAAATTTTAAATAAAGCAATATTGCGTCTGTAAACCTATGATAATAAAATACATTGCCAAAATCAGCAAGATATTTAACAATTTGCTAAGCTGAGGGTTGTTTTTAATGTCATTTTATTTCAGTTTTACACGATAGATTCCTTAGAGTTTGGTATTATTTCGGTTATCTAAGACAGTTATAATGCTTTTCTACATGTTTTTCTAGTTTAAGTGAGCCTTAATTTATTAAAATGATGGGGTCAACATCTGGTACACTCAAAGTATGAAAAACCATTTTATTGACATGAGATGTCAATAGTTGGTAGTTAACCAAATGTACCAATATACCAGTTATTGACACCACTATTTGCATGTAAAGTTCATTTTTAATGGTGAGGTAGATTAACTTTAATGCATCTGTATTATGCCCATGGGCGTTGGCACCCCTAAGGGTGTGTATCTGCATTATCACAAACGTAAAAAATACCTTACGTAGTGACCTGAGAACCTAGCATAATATGAGCGAGGTGCTTTTTCCGGTCTTCTGTTACATTCTGGATCCTTCTGAATATTCCAAACATACTACTATTATATATCTACTGTGGACGTCAATTTTGTAATTGGTCCGCTCAACAGTTCAAGGGTAGGAAATGTGAACGGCTGAATGGATTTTGATACAATTTGGCTAGCAGATGGTTTTATAACCTGGATAAGTGGATATACCTGGACAATGGACATGGGATACTATTTATGCCGGTATATTGTTCCCGTGGGACAATTGCCGAACATCGCTTGCAATGCGTTGGTCATGGTTGATTTAATACATAAAACTCTAGCAAAAGTTACCCTAATTTGCATGTTTGGACAAAATGATCTAATATAATATATCCGAGGCAAAGTGTGAGCTAGTTTTTTAATTGTATCTATGTTTTCTTCATTTGTAAGGTCTTTCACATAAATTGAAAAAGATAAAAACGTCTTGTGTAAATGGTTTAAAAGTTTTTTAATTAATTCAAACCTTTCTAAATTCGCTTTGTAGATTTAAAGCCGTATCCTTTCAAATTAATTTTGCCAGCGAGCATTTTAATATCTGCAGCATGATACAGAACAATGAAATAATGGAAAATGGGACAAAAAGGTACAAAGCTACAAGAAAACTTCAAAAATAAGTGCTAGAATATAATTAGCCGCGTTTGATGACTGAAGATCTAAATAGTCTGAAAAAAGACGACTGATATGGACAATAAGATTATCTTTGTCTGTTTGACATCAAATAAAACCTCATATCGCATTCATAATAAATTATTTTTGAATTTATTCTTGTACTGCACCCCGGTCAATAAACTGGTCATTTGCATGAGGATAATTGGTACAAGCATGTTAATAACTGGTCAAATGGCCTGTTCTTGCTAAACTCGAGAAAAAAAAACACTTTTTACCTTTAGATGACTGTTTATAATGTTTAAGTTACATTCTCCAATGTTTATTTTATCTTCCAAAAACATTCATTTCCACTTGCAACTCGTACATTGGGTTATTTTGCGAAAGAAACATGGAAAACTGCTTAAACGGTCAATAATTGGGTGTTTTACCCTATGTTAATTTTGCGCTCAGATTTTGAACCGTTATTTTATTCCTACTTTCGCGTATGACAGAGTTTTTGTTACACATTGCCGCTTTTACATTATTTCGCTTTGAGCACTCACGAAGGGTTACCTATCAAATGGCCGCGTTTCCAATAAACCTACATACAAGTTGCAAGTAGTAGTTTGAACTGTAGATATTTTTTTGATGAATGTGCCATCATACTTGTATGCAAGACTTGTCTAATGGAAACGCGCTTTAAGTTCGAAAAATATTGACAGAATGGTTTATTTTGTTGAAGTCCCGTGCAGGAATAATGATTTTTAATTAGAATAGAATTATAAATCTCAAACTGTGGCCATTTTTTTAACAATTGTTTTGACAATTGAAAACCGACCAATTGGTCGCCTCAACATTACACCGGATATATTATACATATAATTCATTTGTGAGATTAACTTCTAATTATACAATCATTGCAGATCGTTGGAATTTCATCATCATTCCACATTGCGCGGCTTCAGTGCGGGTTGGCGGAGCCTTACCGTTTTGCTCAGGCTTCTAGCCTCAAGGTAATTAATATATAATGACAACTAGCAACGCACCCACGATGGGGCCACGTTTTTAGGGTTCCGTAGCCAAATGGCAAAAACGGAACCCTTATAGATTCGTCATGTCTGTCTATCTGTCCGTCCGTATGTCACAGCCACTTTTTGTCGAATGTATAAGAGCTATCCTGTTGAAACTTGGTAGGTAGATGTATTATGTGAACCGCATTAGGATTTTGACACAAAAATAAAAACAAAACAAATTTTGGGGGTGCCCCCCATACTTAGAATTGAAACTCATTTTTTTTTTCACCAAACCCATACGTGTGGGGTATCTATGGATAGGTCTTTAAAAATGATATTGAGGTTACTAATATCATTTTTTTCTAAACCGAACAGTTTGCGCGAGAGACACTTCCAAACTGGTAAAATGTGTGTCCCCCCACCCTGTATATCTAAAATAAGAGAATGATAAAACTAAAAAATATACACCGTGTTCTTCACGTTATCCATAAACTTTAGCAAATACTTCTATGGCTTTTACAAATCAAATCCAACAAAGGAAGTAGTACTTAAAAAGGCTTCGTTACAAAGATATTTGTAATTTCATTTAATGAAATTTAATTGAGCTATGCAGTGAGAAAGTATCTTAATTTGAAATCTATCAAATACTATTTGCATTTCATTTGTTTCAGCCCGCCAAATGTTATGAATGAAAATACGACGTTGCCAATTCGGATAAAGAGGCATGCATATCGGGTTATTTACGTCTAGGTATTTAGTTTGTATGAAAATTAACAAAAAATAAGAATTTATTAATGTGTCCATAATGAAAAATGCTTACTTCCGTGGTTTGAACATCTGGTCGAAGTTTATGTATATCGTCCGGAACACGGTGTATATAATGTAGACCTCAACAAAAACTTCCAACGAAAATTGGTTTCGATGAGATACAGTTAGCAGTTTTTGAGATATAGTACATTTTTAAAAACCGCAAATATAACTTTGCCATTCATACAAACACTAAAAAACTTACAAACTCGCACTTGGCCGGTTTTTTTCTTTTTATTGACGTCATTAACGTAACTGAAATGGCTCCAAATAGTTCGTGTAATATTACACACTGTGAGCTGCACGCCTGAACTTGGAATAGATAGGTTTTGAAACAGCTGCTTGTTAAATTGTTAACGGTTGACGTCGATCGAATTGACGGGGCTACCCTGAGGGCCAAAGCCTGCGGGATTGTCTCATTAGGTAACCGTGAACCTGGAACGTAAAGGGCTATTGATGGATCCTCGTGGATTTTAGGCAGTTCAAGTCTGACAGTCCTTACCGTCCTGCCCTGGGTGGGAGGACTCATTTGATGATTGAATCACGACAAATAAAAAACCACTAATACCATAGCCGTATGGACCGTTTAGGTTCTTGTGAGCACTGAAATGAAACAAAATAAGCCTCCTTTTGGCGCAGTCGGGTAGTAAAAAAAGGTTGATGTCGATAACCCAAAAGTATCTTGCTTTATTTCAGATTGAATTGGAAGGGTCTTGTGCTATGCAAGTTGACGGCGAGCCGTGGATGCAAGGCCCTGCAACAATAATGATAGAACCAGCCGGCCAGAGCCTCATGCTACGAGCAAGCGGGAAACAACGCCGGAGTGAATGATCTAGCATAAGAATCGAAATATGGAATACAACTAATAAGTCATTTGTCTTTATCACTTTATGGAACAACTAAATGTTAGGAGTTAATGTAATAATTTTTTATAGTTACGATTGTAAATGACAGTATCCCAATTTTATCCCACTAATTTTAGTGCCAATGTTTGGTGCACATCGTGAGTTTATCACAACGTTATAGTAAATTGTATGATATTACAGACATGAAGTTTTTATTAAAGCTGTAACAAAGTGAATACCAAAGTTAGACATACTACACTTTATTATTATTATTCTTTATTGTACACATAATTATAAAAAAAGAAACATTTAACATAGGGTAAGTAATGTACAAAGGCGAGCTTAACCCAGAACTGGGTTTTCTAACAGCAAACCTTAGAGCGATAGAGTAATTTTTATTTTAGCGAGGACAGATAATTGGTGTACAACATTCTAATAATGTATGCTTAATTAAACAAATAAATAAATACGTGTTTAACAAACGGTTTATAAACAGAATACATATAATATAATAAATAAAATAATACATACATACAATATATGTATGTATGTATTATTATTTTTATTTTTTAGCGTGGTAAAATCATCAAATGAGTCCTCCAGGGCGGGAGGGACTGTCAGACTTGTACTGACTAAAATCCACGGTGTCCTTCATTAGCCCTTTACGTTCCAGGGTCACGGTAATGGAATGAGTCCCGCGACCCCAGCAGGCTTTGGCCCTCTAGAGGGGGGCCCCGTCAGATTGCCGACAGCTCTTTGAGGCGCGCGTGGAACACAACGCGCCGTCGACCCGGGCATGGTCCATGGTCGAGCGGCGAGTTGCCCATTACTCGCCCCCCGCATGCCCGCACCTACGGTGGCTGGAGATCGTCCCGCGACGTCCGACGCCGTGGGCGTCTACCACTGCGGCCGGGGCGGAGGGAGGACGCTGTCCTCTCTCTCTCGCGGCCCGATACTACAACACTTGGCGATTAAGCAATCGTCTGATACCCAGCGGGTCTAAAATGGTCACTTAGCAATATTCCTAATGGTTCACTTCGTGAATTTCCGGCAAGCGTCTTTGGCTATTTTTCTTTTATTCATTCACGAGAGCTGCGTAATGTTTTTGAGTAGGTGTTTGTGGCACGCTGAGAACAAGTCGCCCTTCGAAGACGCCTGGAGTAATTTTAAAAAAATATTTTTTTGTTTGAAAGGGTTAATGTCTCAGGTGTGAGAAATAGAGGGAACTCGTTCAATTATTTTCATTACTCATACTCTGAAAGTAGGTCATTGCATGTCTGATTAGCCGTTTGAAAGTTATCCATTGCCGCCCTAGGGAAAATCGCTTTCAACTGACAGCTGCCAAATTTAAGAAAACAAAACTAGTTTCTATTGAATTGTAGTTTCTATTGAAAACTAGTTTCATTTCTATTGAACCATGTTCAAACTTTTTATACAGCCACGAAATTACAGAGCGATTTAAAATTAAAATAACAAAGTTAAGTATTAAGAATATAAATAATGACTTTAAAATAATTTAGTTTCAACTATTTCTCTAAAATAATACAGATTTCTACAAAATCTTTGCCAATTTTTAAATAATGAACATGAAAAATCCTGGCTGTGTAGCTGGACGACCACAGCACAAAAATTAAAAAAAAAACAAGCGGAGCGGCAAAGTGACAATCCGATCTACACTCATTTTTTCTTTAGCTAAAAATGTTGTTAATTTTCCTCGTATTCGTAATGAAAAGCAGTGTTTACCTCGGGTAAATTACTTATTTAGTCCCTCGAACTATTAGCGCCCTCACTACGTTACGGGCGCCAAACCCCGTCTCGGGACGTAAACAGGGCCGCGCCGACCCCTTGCAGCGCCTGTGTGCAAAACCTTTGAAGCGCCTTTTATGTTGTCGTCTTTCAAATTTTTTTCATAAATTCAAATTTTTTGCTGAAATATTTTCATCAATTTTATCAATTTATCAGTTTTCCGCCAGTGCGCGCCGGACTCGCGACTCCTCTAGCTAATACCCATTTCGATAGAATGATTGTAATTGTTCTGGGGAATCCCCGTCGGTTCGCATCGGGTTACGTTTATAAACTAATGGCCTTTGTAATAAAATACATAGATTAATATACTAATAATAATAGTCGGCTATCATAACGAATGTGGCGCGACCGGCGGTTCTTTTGATTTTAAAGCAGAGCTCGATTCATGTATATGTTATAGGCAATGTGTATAATCCGGCATTGTATAGAATGCCTAGGCTTTATATATATTGCCTAAAACGTTCAGGCAATGTATATGTTATAGGCAATGTGTATAATGCAGGCATTCTATACAATACCTAGGAAATCTATAGAATGCCGGGGTCGTTGAGGCAATGTATGAAATGATGTTCAATGTTTAAACTATTTTACACTTTACCTAGGAAATGTATAAAATACCTAGGCATTGTATAGAATGCCAGTTAAAGCACAGGCAATGTATGTAATCGTTTTTTTTTTCTCTATGATTTAGTTAGATAGGCACTGATCTTTTGAGTGCTAATCCTAATTTCAACTTCCATTAGCAGGCAGCGATAAGACATGTGTTCTATTGGTTTGTATGCCTAAGTACATACGAGTTTTTGTGTAGAGAGCGTCGGGGTGCTCCAAGTCCCGAGCTCGCTCTTGCATCCTAGGTCAACTAAGTCACTGATTACTACCTACCATGGTGGCTCGACGGAGCCCCGCTTCGCGGGGCTCCTACTTCTGGGTGGTTTAAAAAAAAAAACCACGAAGGAGATGGCGGGGTCGACCCCGCCATCCCCTTCTAACCTAACCTGTCCGTGTCGGGGTGCCCCAAAGTCCCGAACTCGCTTCGCTCGCTCTTGCATCCTAGGTCGTAAAACTTTTTATTACTACTATCAAGTATTAATATGTATAATATAATATTACTACTTATCAAGGTGGCTCAACGGAGCCACCGCTTCTCAGATGAGAAGAAATAAAATGTAAATGTTTATCCGAAGGCAACTGCTATGTGACAAACGCTCTCTACGCAAAAACTCGTATGTACTTAGGCATACAAACCAATAGAACACATGTCTTATCGCTGTCTGCTAATGGAAGTTGAAATTAGGATTAGCTCTCAAAAGATCAGTACCTATCTAACTAAATCATAGAGAAGAAAAATCGATTACATACATTGCCTGTACTTCAACTGGCATTCTATACAATGCCTAGGTATTTTATACATTTCCTAGGTAAAGTGTAAAATAGTTTAAACATTGAACATCATTTCATACATTGCCTGAACGACCCCGGCATTTTATACATTTCCTAGGTATTGTATAGAATGCCTGCATTGTACACATTGCCTATAACATATACAAAACAAAACCCAAAATATAAACAGTGGGTCAATTCAAATAGTTTAGATAAGTATCGTCTTAGGAGACTTGTATCTACTTACTTGTCGATACTCAAGTATTAATATATGTTGTAGAGTGACAAAAATAATTTCAACAATTGGCACTGGGTCATCCGGCGCCTCTGTAGCCCTGGCGCCTGTGTGCGCCGCACACATCGCACATAGGGGCGGCGCGGCCCTGGACGTAAATAAGTAACTTTCACGCCTTGGATAACAATGTACTATTACAGAAAATCAACCGCGATTGCTGCTAATCGCACACCTATCCATGCAGCATGGTTTACGCAATCAAATAACATAATATTACGCCTGTACCATGTGCATCTGGACTTAGGGTTGCCAACTCTAGAAAGGACCAACCCGGGAGAATTTGTTTAAATTTAGGGGGGGGGTAGACTGAAAGAAAATCATTAATTGATGATTTCGAGCATCATCTAATATTTATCTGTTTTTTGCCACAAAATCATAATGTGCAACGACATGTGGTTGCATCTCACGCAAAAGTCCAACCTCATCGTACAATTTGTCATTACTTAGGACAATATTTAATAATTTTTGGAGTCTAGTAATGCCGGTTCATGTGATTGGTTCTTTTCAAGATAAAATTATTGCTTGGTATTCCAAATCTTCAAAGTCACACCATTTTTGTTGTATAAAGTTATTGAACTAAGTTTTTACATTTTTATTTGCGTTGTTGTGGCTGCAATGCGAGGGAATAACGACGACCAAGGGACGGATGCATTTAATTTTTAGAAAAACCGGAGAAATTATTGCTCTCCGGGAGGTCGGGAGGTTGACCATTATTACCGGAGTCTCCCGGGCAATCCGGGAGGGTTGGGAACCATTATCTGGACAGAGGGTCCATTTTTTACAAAAAAACATCTTTCCAAATTTTCGGTATATCAAGAGGCCCGGGATGGAATCCCCAATATGATTCCTCTGTGCGCAAGTCCGTGTTGTAAGATACAATTTCATGAATAAAACAAGAAAACTAAGTAACAAGTAATTTAATTACACAACCACCAACTAAAATGGACTTAATTCTAAGAAATCTACATTGTCTGACTAACGCCTCGTTTAAGGACTGGCGGCGCGTCGGGAGTAGCGGGTCGCCCGAAACACAAACATACGGCGTTGTATAGAGCGTTCAAGTAGTGAATTTACAGGCGTTTGTTTGATTTGTGGCGTTGGACGCCGTAGTCACCATAAACGGAGAAAACAATTGGCGCTGCGCAGCACGCGCCGCGTGTCCTTGATTGCGGCCTAAAGGTGAAATCACATTTGTCATTATAGTTCAGCATTTAGGACCGCTGTCGAGTCAGTCGAGTGTCAGCGGGCGCGATTATGGCTCCACTGCCCCCCCGACGCACGTGTGTGAACACTGGGGTGATTTAAGTTAAGAGTCTGACAGACCCTTCCGGATTTCCACCTCGACAAAAAAAAGGTCTCATACGTTTGGGTTCCTTTCTTTTTTTTATTTCTACAATTCGACTAATGGATTTTTTACTTCCTTTTACAGCATAATATATAACCCTTAATAACAATGAAATATACATCAAATAAATTCATAACAAATGGTGACTATTGAGCACAGGAATTTCGAGTATTATAAATAAATTAACTAACGCCCTTGCTCATGACGCAATTTGCAATTCCACTAACTAAAAATGAAAATCGTCCTTGCTACTACGACATAATGATGCAATTCGATTGACTTCTACTCATAAAAAATCGCACGTTGTATATTGGCAGCGCCTTTATGTCGTAGTATGTAGTATAGACTTCTTCGAGTGTGTAGTGTATGTCAAGTTAATCATACAGTAAATTGACCTGACATAACGCGCTGGTAGCGCCATCTGAGCTGAGCTTGGCGTGAAACTTCCCATTGCGTCATAAGCAAGCGTGCTTACATATTTTAGTAGTTTCGACCTATTTGATAAATCTAATGTGAAACGTCAAATAATACCTTGGGTATTATGAACTTACACATATTACAATAATTTGTATAACATTTTTGTTAAATAATTTACTTAAACAGCCCTAGACTTTGTTTACCTTAATCATCTTAAGGGGTAATTGTAACATTTAGAACAAATCTGGTAACGGTAAATAATATGTTTCAAACTTAACTCTTCAACTTTAACTTTTTAACAAGAAGAAATCGCATTGACTTATATTGAAAGGACAGGCCCAACCAAACAACGAAAATGGCACCAGTTTTTTGGCCCCCAGCTGTCAGTTCCGGGCCAAAGCAACTCAGTCAACTCTGGTTATGTTATCGATTTAAGCAACGTAGTTCGTATGATTGATCATAGATGGTGCTACTTTTTGCTTGTATGAAGAAGGTTTAGGCAAAATGTTCTGATGGGCGTATCCTTCCTTTTGAAATCATTGAGAAATCGTGTCAAGATGATATAGTACGTTGAATCCTTAAGAGGTTTAGGTAAACAAAACCTAAGCTTATAGGCTATAACAAGTATGTCAATATTTAAAAAAAAATAAAACGGTTTTATAAAAATTTTAAAGATAACATTTGCAACCGATTTGGTCACTGTTGTAGGACACTTTACTGGAAGAATTCTTTGAAGTTGGATGAATTGAAGTGCTTATCATCCCTGATCCCACCACGCATCAGCTTCTGATAAAATATATCAGACTAGCTAATCGTGTTATTCCTAGAATG
Source organism: Agrotis exclamationis (assembly GCA_950005045.1). Taxonomy (NCBI): domain Eukaryota; kingdom Metazoa; phylum Arthropoda; class Insecta; order Lepidoptera; family Noctuidae; genus Agrotis; species Agrotis exclamationis. The sequence goes on from OX465419.1 coordinate 12,768,880, forward strand.
TGTAGTAAATACTTTTTTTTAAAAAAAGCACAAAAGTTCACATTTTTGGTAAAAATATTCAAAATACCTATATTAAAAAAAAGAAGTGAAAAGTAAGTGGATAGGTTTACACTCATCAATATCGATCACATAAAAATTACATACAAAGTTACACCACAGACGAAACAAAAAAAAGCCGGAGTATACGTCATTAATATATTATTTATTTAAATACTATTCGTACTTTATTTTAATGTTTGAACATCACTTGATTGTGTAATCATTGTTTTCTACTCAAATTCATGATTGAATTAAAATGATTAAATTTTGCCAACACTGCGTTCAACAATATTCTCTAAACTACTCTAAAAAACAGTCGGCTCTAGAAGAAAGAACCTTTGGTTATTTCTGCTTGATGCCATACCCTTAAGGCTGACTTAAATTGATACAGTAGTTAGATCCAATGAATTCCAGCGCTGGATTGGCACTGGATCAATGTGAAGATGTTTCAAACCATCCAGTCAGTACTGGATCGGAATAGAGCACGTGCCTAATTTTTTAATGTAATCAGAGCCTAATGTCAATCAGCTTTTATGGCTTGCTTGTTTACAAACATGAAAATTAAATATAGTAATTTTACGAAAATAGAAAACACGTAAATAACAGTACCTACATATGTTGCTTATTTGAATACTGTTTCAATATGTTTTGAGGAATGTACGTTCAAAAAATACGTCCAAAAATAAATTCTAAGATATTAGTTTGTAACCACTGTTGTAATATTATAGGCGAAGAAAAATTTTTTTACGAATCATTAAATTGCTATTTTGTTATAGTATTTTTGGCACTATCTGACGAGATACGCAAGGGCACTAGCTACCTTTTTCAAATCGCTTCGATGTTTTTAGGGTTCCATACCTCAAAAATAAAATGGAATTTATATTATGAATACTTTGTTGTCCGTCTGTTAAGACCCTTTTTCTCAGGAAAGTTCTTCACACTTTCCTGAGCAATCAAGCTGAAATGAATATCAACAAAAAGATACTCGGATCTATAATAATATAATATAATAATATAATATAATATTCCACAACTATCACACAACGCCATCTAGTCCCAAGCTAAGCAGAGCTTGTGTTATGGGTACTAGACAACTGATAAACATACTTATATATTTCTAAATACATACATATTATAGATAAATTACACCCAGACACAGAACAAATGATCGTGCTCATCACACAAACATTTGTCCTGGGTGGGAATCGAACCCAGATCTGGATTCTCTTTGAGCAGAGAAATAATTTAACTTCAAAGTCAGTGCAATCAAAGTATACGGCCGTTTATGCCGCATATTACGCTCGCAAGGTAATCAAAACGTATGGAATATTTCCCACTGACACCTAGAATCATAAAATTTGGCAAGAAGTGAGAACTTATGGTACAACAGTTGGTAATCATAACGATTACTCACTCACACATATTCACAGATCAGAAACATAGATCACAGAAAAAACATTACAAGATCATATTTGTAGTTCATTTCAAATAAAATGAGCCCATAACTGTCCTTTGTTATTTGTCAACTGTAACACTACAAGTTGGTGCGGAACCCTCGGTGTACGAGTCCGATTCTTACTCAACCGGTTTTTTGTTGAACCCTAATCACGTGGCTTTGGATTATACCAGATAAACTACATAAGGTACGTATAGTGGTACAATAATTTGTGTAACTACATGCATTAGTAGTGTTAGTATTAGTATACAAACAACTATAAATCTCTAAAAATTGGAACATTTACCTCCAACCCCTTACACTAGGAGATAGAAGTTTGATAATTCAGAAAATTTTGACTCTTTTTTATTAATGAAATACATACCTACAATTTTTAGTAAACCGCCATAAATTGAAGGGGTCCATAAATTAGAAGATGGAAGTTTGTATGGCTTCATACAAACTTAGTTTCATACTAGACATCTCAAATTTATACAAGTACAAAGAGTTCTTATTACAAAACGCGTGTTTAAGGCATATTTAAAAAATAAAACATCCCTCAGACTCTTAAATTACCTATCTTGAATGTTTGTGGGACTTGCGTCAGTTTTCAGAATAATATAACTTTATTATACTTCTAGGAGTAATAAATACTCATTTACTTTGTAAAAAGTAAATGTGGTGCAGGTGTGTATTTATTAAAGAAAACTTCTATGGGGATGTGAAATCACAATGATGTAGGCCCCAGTTATTGTAAGATAAAATAGTATAGTAGTAAACCTATAGAGTTATGCAATCAATATAGTTTTTTTTTAATTTTGTATTGTAAAACCATCTAAAAACAAAGAATTAACAAAAAATAAATTGTCATTAACGACTTACAGAAAGATGTGGAATCCCAGTAAAAATATTTTCATGTAAAACGTTGTCAACACGAGAAAATATTTTCTTATCGACACAGCCCAGAATACAGTTATTAAAAAAAACTCGTATCTTGCCCCTTTCAGGGACAAACATTAGCTACTATTAACAATTAACTATCAAAATCAATTAACACCACTTAATGGTTTGTAAGTTAATGTTTATAGACTAACAGATCGTGATACTTTCTATTCTAAAAATAGCATTGTATTTGATAAGTTTTCTCATTCAATGACTTAACAACTTCCCCGCATTTACACAAAATATAAAACATACAATGCAATCTATCGTGTTTCTTTCAGCGTTTTCAGTTAAAACAACTAAAACTTGAAAATTTATATTCTAATTACTGAAACAATATTGATCCACACGTTTTTTGATAATTAAGACTTGTAAACGCGTACTGTAAGGATTTATGGTATCCTTTATGTAAGTCTTGTATGATGTTTTATATAATTTGAATAAAACATCGTTTTGGCGCATAAAAAAATGTTTTTTTCGAATCTCATATTTCTAAAAAAAATAATGTGATAGAAAAAAAAGGCATGGCAAATGGTAACTATCAAAACTCACATGCGTCGTAAGTTATCCTATCCTTTAAATTGTTTAATCATTTATTAGAATTAACAACGCAGCCACAAAAAAGACTTTGCTGTCAGTCATCAACACAAAATAATAAACCTCATCGGTCGTCTTATGGACAAGCTTAATACACCCGTGCATCAAACATGAATGCGTTTTTTTTTTTTTTTTTTTTTTAATCTTTATTTACTTTATGGAGGGTTTGATCAGACATGATCATGCCACCCTCATAGGCCTCACAATAAAAAAAGTATTAAAGTTAAGTTACTTTCTACGTTCTATTGCTAGTTTAACTAATTTATATATAATCTTTGCTTCATCCGAAAGAGGGCGAGCAAGAACCAGATTACACATGCCCAGTTCCCGAAGATTTAAATTATGTTTGAGCATTAAGTTGAATCTTTCAGCCTCATTCCGGGCACATTCAGCTACCACGTGGTACACATCCTCAACTACGTCACACTCAGTACAATTTGGTGTGTTAGATTTTCCCATCAGAAAAGCGAATTTGTTTAGCGGGATGTGCCCGGAACGCAGTCGAAGGGCAGTTACAATATCTGTTCTTGACAAAACTGACTCGGCAAACCACGGAGAACGTGACAGGCAAGGCTGCATGGTCTTATACCAGATACCTTTGCTTAATGACCTCTCGTCAAAATACTCCTTCCACATCTCTGTACACTTATCCCTAACTAAATATAAACAATCTGTAAATAAGGGCAAGCAGGTGAATGGTATTCCATTGAAACTGGCTTCCCTGGCCATACGATCAGCCTCCTCATTTCCTATTATACCCACATGTGAGGGCACCCATTGTATTTTAACTAATTTATTTTTAATCATTAGTTTACGGAGCGATTGCAGAATGTTATAGGCTATCGGTGTGCCTCGAAAATTCGAGTTGCAACGAGCCAGATGGTGAATAGCACTCTTGGAATCTGTCAATATTACATATTTTCCGGCCATAAATGAGTCAATATAAGAAATTGCCTCTGCTATGGCTATCAACTCTGTATACATAATGGAAATTTTTGCGCTAATCATCAATTGGATGGAACCATTTGTTTGAGGATCGTACAGTGCCAAGCCACTACTGCCGTCTTGGTTTTTTGAACCGTCTGTGTATAATTGATAAAAATCTGCATAAGTATCTATCAAAAATTCATTGCAAATCTGTAGCAATTCGCCAGCTTTATATTTGTTTTTTGGTTTGCAAATGGTTTTGATATCTGGTTCCAATATCAAGGAAAGATCTATCCCACTAACCCATATGTCTAACGAAAACATTTCTAACTGAGTTGTTGAATAAACTAAGGTATTTTTAAAGGTATCGTGAATTACAACTAGTAGGGGTTTTTTCTTACTCCTCCAATAAACATTGCGACAATGATTACTGAGTTCCTCTAAAATGTTAATAATTTCGTTACCAGAAAAGGATTTGCATTTAAACCAAAACTTGCCCGCGAGATAATACCTACGAGTACACAGTGGCTGAAGATGGAGTTCATATTCCATGATGTGTATTGCGGTGCTTTTAATAAAACCTCCAATAATACGCATGCACTGATTTTGTATTTTGTCCAGTTTGCCCAAGTGTGTTTTACAACTGCTATCATACAGCGCACTGGCATAATCCAACCTACTCCGAATCATAGATATATACACTCGTCTCAGAACATTCGGGTGCATTCCCCACCCCGCTCCCACCACCGCTTTAAACATATTTAACAATCGCAGACTTTTACCTCTTAGTTCATTGATGTGTTTAGCCCATCGCAAAGATCTATCCAACCATAGTCCCAAATATTTTACGTTATCAACTACTTCTAATGTCATTCCATTTACAACAATATCAACATATTCGCAACGAAAACCTCTTTTAAAAATACAAATTTTGCTCTTTGAAGATGAAATTTCCAACCCAATTTTAGAAAGTAAATCAACGAATTTATTTATACCTAACTGAATCTGTTTCTGTCCTTCTCGCACATTGTCACAGTTTATGTAAATTACGAAATCGTCTGCGTATTGAGAAATACGAACATTATTGATATTATTGCAAATCTTGCTGGTAGCTAAGTTAAAAAGCGGTGGGGAAAACGGGTCCCCTTGAGCCAAACCTCGGCTCGTATATCTACAAAATGAATCTGAGTCTACCTGCATTTTTAAATATCTTTCTTTAAAAAAATTCCACAAATACCTACACATCGCAGGACTAACTCCTACTTGTTGCATAATACTCATTAAGCTTTTTATGTCAACGTTATTGTACGCATTGTCGATATCTATAAATGCGCCTATAGTCATCTGATTATGTGAGAAACCGGTTTGGATTGTTGACACCAAGCTTGTTAAATTGTCTAATGTTGAATGATGTTTCCTAAAGCCTGATGTATTGGGTGACAAAAGGTGGTTTTTTTCAGTGTACCACTCCAATCGTTTTATTAAAATGTTATGAAAAGTTTTACAAATGCACGACATCATCGCTATAGGTCGTAGGGATCCAGGAGACTGAGGGTCACGACCTGGTTTTGGGATAGGGATAATAGTTATATCTCGCCATTGAGAAGGGACAAAGCCTAATGCGTAGCAAATGTTATATAATTTTAATAAAATGATTTTACCACTGTTAGGTAAATTATATATCATAGAATAAGATATTCTGTCACTACCTGGTGCGCTATCTTTATGGCGTATACTAATATCCAATTCATGTTTCGTAATCAAAGTATCTAAACTCGTTTTATCGGGGGCAAAGTCGGGGTCGTTAGGGGGTACATAGTCAGGTGTTAAACTACCTAATAAGTCAATAGCTCTTTCTTTGTCTATGTGGGAGCGCGGTACATTATAACCTTTTAGCCACCTAAGTTTGCGCCACATTTCTTTTTGAGAAATGGTACCATCCAATGACGTACAAAACTCCTGCCAGGATTTATCGCGAGCCTGACGGATTAACTTTTGAGAGTATCTTATTTTGTCTTGCAATTTTGTTAAATTATTAGGATTAGGGTTTCGTCGAAATTCCGAAAGGGCTAGTCGCCTCTCTGCTACACATTTAGATAGGGATGCGTTCCAATACGGTTTAGGTGAGAATTTATTACTTGGATTACGGTTAATTTTATAATTAGGTATGTAACGATCTGCAGCTGTATTCAAACAGTTTACAAATGTGTCATATGTTTTTTGAACGTTATCTTCACAAAATATAAAATCCTTGAATAGGACTTCTAACAAATCTCGGTAGGATATCCAGTCGGCCTTCTTATAGTTACGTCGCGGGATTATATAATCGGGATTGCTATCTAAATGTGTAGCCACCTTAATAATGAGATGGTCGCTGCCCAAGTTTTCATTAGTAGTAGTCCAGTTCAATCTTATCGCGATGTCAGAAGTAGCTAACGTCACGTCAGGTGAAGATGTTTGAAGTTGATTGTTTACTAATTTGATACGCGTGGAACTTTTACAATCATTTAATATTACAAAATTGCTTTCCAAAAGGGCATCATGCATTTGGGAGCCTCGCGTATCCGTTTTGCAGGACCAGTTCGTATGGTGAGCGTTAAAATCGCCTAATATGATAGCTTTTTTGTCTACGCTATTAAAAAGATTCTCCCAGTCTGATTGGTTGGTGCGCGCTGACGGCGCACAGTAAACAGAGATTACATAATCAATAAATTTACAGTTGTTTATTTTGACCATCAGTACTTCAATATCTGGGTTACTACTTCTCAAGACATGTGAACAAGCTTCTATAGATCTGTGTATCAGTAACGCTACACCACCATACGAGTCATGTCTGTCTTTACGGAATATTCTATAGCCACCTAACTTAAAAGCACTGTCAGGTTCTAGCCAAGTTTCACTTAATGCCGCAATGTGAATTTTTTCTTGTGTTAATAACTGTTCTAATGCTAATGACTTACGACGAACGCTTTGCGCATTCCATTGAATAATATTCAGTCTTAAGGGATAATTAGGTTTACTATTCATTGTAACCAAAATAGTCTAAAATAACTTTCAAAATTGGCCAATCCGAGATATTTTCTATCAGTACTAAAATAACCCACTGAACACAGCATTTTATACAGCTTTGTACCTTTTGATGAACTGTTTCTCCTTTTAAAAACAAAATCTCCCTCAGCCTACTTAAGAGCTCACTGAATTGTACTTCTCTCGTCTTATTCTCCTCTTCATTTAATACGTCATGACTGTTCGCCGCTTCGACTTGTTCCTCCATCTCCACTTCGATAGGTTTCTTAGATCTTTTTTGTTTATTATGTTTTGTATCTTTCTTAGCACTCACGTGTTGACTGTTCATCATAGCCGTCTGTAATGGCATTTCTTCTTCTGTACGGTGTTGTTGTAAACAAGCCGAAAATGATAATTTCCCAGCCTGTGTGTCAGATCTATCTTCCACTTCAACTGCTGTTCTGGTCCGTTCCACTGGGTAGGTTTTCTTGTCCGGAATATAGATAGTCAAAGCGCGTCGGTACGTACAGTTAAATTCCGCCATTAACTCCCTCAACCTCTTCTCTTTCAGGTATGCTGGGCAAGAACGAACCAAAGCCATATGCGGACCATTGCAGTTGGTGCATTTAAATAAAGTGGTGTCACAATTATCATGGTTCTCACTGCATTTTGGACATATGACTTTGGCTGACGGGCATCTTTGTTTGGTATGTCCAAGCTTCCAACAGCGTGAGCACTGGGTCACTGGGAAGATGTATTGCTCCACTCGTATACGTAGTCCGTCTACGGAAATATATGCTGGACGGTATGAGCCTTTAAAACAAAGGCGCACAGCCTCACTGGACGTCCAACCTTCCCCCTCTACGTTTCGACGCATGAGTCTTTGGACGGACACAAGTTGAGCGGGTTCCGAACATTTAATGCGGTTCAACATTTCTTCCTCGGTCAGGTCTAAATCCACGTCTCTAATTACTCCGTAGGACATATTAACCTCCATAGCCCTTTGAATTCTCCATCCTTTGTCAATAGCTTCCTTGCACCTTTCCAGTAACATCGCGCTGTTCTCGTTATTCATATCAACGCGGATCTTGTAGGGGTTGATATATCTAATTTTTTCGATACTCATAATACCCTCATTCTTAAATATTTTGGCTAATGCAAACTGTTTAGGCATTCTATCTTTGGATGAAATGTAAATTTCAATTTTTTCCTCTTTATATTTCTTGCCTTTGCTCCCCCCAACCTCCGTCCATCCTTCTTCATCTTCTTCTTCCCTATCTCTTTTATTTGGTCTTCTCTCTTCACTATTTTCGCACACTTCCTGTAAAATCTCCTGCTGGTCTTCATTATCTCCCTCCATTTCTTGTTCATAGGATACACTCGGGTCACTCATCAAATCGACTGATTTCGTTATCTCTTGATCGACAGTAATCTCATCCATTTTGCTGTGGGTCCAACCGGTGTCCGTAGGTGAAACCTATCGGTACAAACAGGCGGCCGTCGCTCGGCGCGTCGAGCGCGGCGCGGTAAACGCTTCGACGTAAACAAACTAATTAGCCGAAGGACGCGATCACCTCGTACGAATGCCGATACGAAACTGATGAATGCGTTTTATATTATAACATTTATGCATGTAACTACCTACATCGTATAATTTGTAAAATAAACATATAAGTTTCAAATTCCTTAAATTGAAAAACTAAATGCACCTAATAAAGTGTACGCAACACACATTGTCTAAAACCATTCTACAAAACTAAAAGTACATGTTTTGTACAGTAAAATTTTCTACATGGGTGACGTAAATTGGATCGTTCCAAAATGCATTCTCATCTGTTCCAGAAATACGAATGTGAGAATAGTATGAGGAGCAAGTCTTACAAATCCAGGAATGTATCCTTTATAGAATGCAAGGGGTCCTTCCTTGGCAGTACTGGCGACCAGACGCAATATGCCGTTAAATTCGCCAGGCTTGGCGTTCATCGCACGTGTCTTGAGGACGTCCACGGGTTGTGTTATAGTTGTTGCTACAGCTCCCTGGAAATATTAGACAAATATATCAATCCACAAAACTAGAAGTTTATACAATTTAAAGCTGATGAAAATGTTTTTATAGGGCCCTAAATTCCAGCAACTAGTAACCCGTTTTATGTAATAAAAGCTCCAAAAAAATATCCCAGCGTAAATGTAATTTTTAAACCATATATGTAAATAACCTTACCGCTAATAAACTCGCCGTGACGTGCGTTACAACATTTTCCTTGAAATATGGCGTTTTGAGGAGTCCTTGTTTGATCTGATCATAGAAGGCTAGTTGTCCTATAGTCATGAGTGCTGCACGGCTGCATGTCATTGAGGCTCCCGCCCAAAGTTTAGTTATACCTTCTTTTGCTGCTACGCGATATAACCCATGAAGAGCATTTTTGTAACTGAAATAGAATACGAAATTGAAACATTTTATAATTATGATCATGGGTATTTTTGGATTTAAAATTAATTATCTGTTCTGTTTCTTGTTTGTAGCCTTTGTAGGAAATCGATCGAATCGAAATAATAGCTACTGAGTTTAGTGTGACTGTTGATTTACGGATATTAAAATACATCACAAAGTATAAAAAAGTGGCTGTGACGGACGGACGGATAGACAGACATGACGAATCTATATGGGTTCCGTTTTTGCCATTTGGCTACGGAACCCTAAAAATACGACAAAACATACACCTAGACGTATAGAAATGGTCCAACAGTGAATAAGCTGAATTTGACCAATCGCGCCTATATAGGATTTATAGTGTTTACTTTGATTGGCAAACATAAACAGCCTAGCTGGATGGATGTTTGCTACTTCATAATCAGGTCAGAGGGTCGAAAACGGCCACTTAGCAAGATCCTAACTAAATGATTCACTGTCGTGAATGAATAGCCAATGAGAGATTTTTAAGGCAATTTTTTTAAATGTTTTACAATTTAAAACTATGAAAAGTCGAGAACTATTTCAGCGAAAGTACAGCAAGAGGTAGCTTCAGAACCACTTCGGGAACGGAGCAGCGTGTACCACACGGGGCACCCCAAGGTACGATACTCGGTCCAGCAATCTTCAACCTCTACGTGGCTGACCTGTCGAATTAATAAAGACCTGCTAGTCAGATCCTGTCACAGTACGCCGATCAATATCGATCCAGCTGTTTAAGTGTGAAAACAAACAAATAAAATCACTTTTCGTTAGTGATGGGCAGAGGATAAATACTCAGAGGATAAATACTCGAGTATTTATCCGAAATGGATAAATACTCGTATTTATCCGTTTTTATCGGATATTTACTCAAAATGGTGGATATTTATATTTATTGCGTATTGGGTGTTTTTTTTTCATTCAAAATGACTAGTAATGTCAATAAGGCTTTCCAAAACACAACAATATAACATTATTATTAGTTCTAATGTCAAGACAAAGCAGCGCGCAAGCATCGTGGCTCTCACTGCGCCCTATCCCGATATCTTTTTGTCCAGTTTGTCTCTTTTGTTTGTCTTGCTCTCTATCCCCCCGCGCCGCATGTCCTAGCAGTGCATAGATTTTCGTCATAACCAAGTAAAATTAGTGATTACTCAAATATGAGCGAAACTCTGAAGAAGATTAGAGAAAGAACTCCAAGACCGATCCCTGTGGAATACCGCACGACACCTCTCGCCGGTTCCATTCTCCCCGGTGACCGGGGTAGATGACGGCTCTGTCCGTCAGGTAGTCCTCGACTATACGACGGAGGTAGGTCGGCACCGGTGATACCGGAGTGCCTCCCTGATGTAACTCCAGGGCAGGGTGTTGAAGGCGTTGGTGATCTCCAAAGACACTGCCACGACGACCCTGCCCCGGGCCACTGCATCCCCCTTCGTGAGGGCTCTCAAACGCATGATGGCATCCACCGTCGAGCGCCCCCTGCGGAAGCCAAACTGGCTCTCCGCAAGGTCCGGACCCACCCGATTCAGGTGCCCGACGAGACGGTTTGCAATTACTCTTTCAAAGAGCTTGCCCACCTCGTCTAGCAGCACGATGGGCCGGAATGCGGACGGAGAGTCCGCAGGGCGCCCGGGCTTCTGGATCAGGACCAGTTTCCCCGTCTTCCAGCAAAGCGGGAACTGGCCCCTCTCCAGGCACGCGCTGAAGAGCCCCCCCAGTCGAGGCCCGAGAGTCCCGGAGGCCACGACCCAAGCTTTTCCTGGCAGGCCGTCGGGTCCTGGGGCGATATTCTTGGCCTTGAGCCGTAGCACCGCCACTCTCAGGGCTACCTCGGTCACCTCCGGAGCGTCGCAAACGTCGTCGTCGCTGTGGTCCGCGTTTGCGCCAGCTTCACCGTCAGATTCCCTCGGAGACGGAGCCATAGGCGGGGGAGTATGCTTCCCTCGCGATGGGAACAGGGCGCTCACCACTTCCTCCACGAACTGAGGCCGGAGACTCTGCGTCAACGGGGGAGCCAAGGGGCGGAGTTTCTGTCTCGCCCACTTGTAGGGCCGGCCCCATGGGTCCCCGTTCAGAGACTCCAGCATCTCCTTGCGGGCCAATTCCTTGGCCCGCCAGATCTCGTCGCGGAGGAAGGTCTTCGCTGCCCTGTAGCCTTCGCGCAGCTCCGCCTCTACAGTCGCCGCATCGGGAGGTCGGGTGCGGCGCCTGCGGAACCTGGTGTACCGGCGTCGCGCGGCAACGCACGCCTCGCGCAGCGCTGCCAGCTCGTTCGACCACCAGTACAGCTGACGCCGGGCGCGTCCTTGCCGGACCCAGGGCATGGCCACGTCGCAGATATCCGTCATGGCCTCCCGGAACCACTCCGCCTCGTCGTTGATGTCGGCAGGCCTGACCGGTGGTGACACCCAGGCCTGCACGATCGAGGCTTCCAGGAATAGCTCCCGGTCCAGCTGCTTCAGCGCCCATGGCGGACCACTTGGGTTTCGTTCACTTGGTACCGGCGCGTCTGAGGTCTGGGCAGAGACGACAAACCGGATATACCGGTGATCGGAATAGGTCTCCACCTCCTCCACAACGCGCCAGCCGGTGACGCGCGGCGACAGGTCTGAGGTGGCGAACGTAACGTCCACCACCTACTCGCCCGCCCATCGCACGCACGTGGGGACAGAACCCCGCGGTTCTCGATGACCAGGCCCTGCGCCAGGGCCCAGTGCTCGAGCCTTCTGCCCCGCACAACGTCCGTAAACCGGAAACCCCAGGACACATTTTTGGCGTTGAAGTCCCCGAGGACGAGCGCGGGGAAGTTTGTCAGTACTTAACGAAAATTTTCGTTATTGAGTTTACAGTAATTTTGTTTTTATTAAAGCGATTAATATACCTTGGTTAAAATCTATATTTTGAGATTTTCATTTATTCCCATCCTTTTATTCATAAAACAAATAAAAACCCGTGAAATAACGGAATTAAAACTGTAAATAGTTTTTATCCACTGTTTTGAGTAAATACTCGAGAAGAAACGGATATTTATTGAGTATTTATCCATTTTGAGTATTTATCCGGATAAAAACCCATCACTACTTTTCGTATTTATAGTAGGAGAAATTCCTACTGGTGTGGGGGGCAACTTTTAATAAAAAAAATGGTACTAGCTGCTGCCAGCGGCTTCGCCCGCACGTGTGTTGCGACTGAAATATAAAAAGTATACTTTGTGTTAATTCAGACTATAACCTATCTCTGTACTCGACTTAATTCAGATCCGTTCAGCCGTTTCTACGTGATAAGTAACAAATATCCATCCATTCATCCAAACTTTTGCATTTAAGTATAACATTATTCATTAGAATGGATTAGTTAGGATTCTTTAACTTTACTGTTCTAACTTACTAGGTATTTATTATAACACTGTTTATCCAGCTAAATGTTAACTAAAATTAATACCTACTTACTTTCTTCTCTGCTCAGGTGGCAGTTTGACATCATTTTGCATACGCACATTGACTAAATCAGCAGGATTTCCTACAAATCCTCCTGCAAATCCACCGAGTCCAGCTAGGAACACCGCTTTATGAAATGCTAAGGGACTACCCTGAAAAATATAAAGGAGATGTCAGATATTGATTGCTTAATAAAATTGCCTTCAATGGAATTCGAGGTCATTTGTTGCGGTGGTTTGTTTCATATATTTCTAACCACTGTCAAGCAGTTGTAATCAACGGATACATACAGGTACTGTGGTACTGGACACAGTATTTAGGTATACGATGACCTTTCATTATAAACATCTAAGAAGACACCATTTCTAGTTTTATTTACATTGCTACTTTTGGTGAAAGAGAATTAATTACTTTTTAGGGTTCCGTACGTCCGAATACAAAAACGGAACCCTTATAGGATCACTCGTGTGTCCGTCTGTCTGTCGCTTACAGTCAATTATCTCCGAATCTACTAAACCGATTGGGTTGAAATTTGGTACACATATCAATTCCTGTGACCCAAGCACAGAGGTGTGACGTGAATAGATGAAATCTGTATGTGGGAGGTAATTTTTGAGGGGGGAAGGGGAAAATGAAAAAAAAAAGTTTTGAAAACTGCATCGTGTGACATATCAAATGAAATGTCTTGCTGAGACAATCTTAAATGTATTTTTTTTGTAATTTTAAAATAAATAGTTTCCAAGTTATTCAAGAAAATAGACAAAATTTGACCATTCCCCCTCCCCTCTTATCTCCGAAACTACTGAACCTAAAATTTTGAAAAAAATACAGTAATTAGTTTTCTACTTATAGATTATAGGAAAACCTATAAGAAGTCCATTTCTGTATATGGGAGGTAATTTTTGGGGGGAAGGGGAAAATTAAAAAAAAAATATTTGAAATCTGCATCGTGTGACATATCAAATGAAAGGTCTTGTTGAGACAATCTTAAATATATTTTTATTGTAATTTTAAAATAAATAGTTTCCAAGTTATTCAAGAAAATAGACGAAATTTGACCATTCCCCCCCCTTATCTCCGAAACTACTGAACCTAAAATTTTGAAAAAAAATACAGAAATTAGTTTTCTACTTATAGATTATAGGATAACCTATAAGAAGTCCATATCTGTATATGGGAGGTAATTTTTGGGGGGGGGGGAAGGGGAAAATTTAAAAAAAAAAATTGAAAACTGCATCGTGTGACATATCAAATGAAAGGTATTGTTGAGACAAACTTAAAAATATTTTTTTTGTAATTTTAAAATAAATGGTTTCCAAGTTATTCAAATAAAATAGACGAAGCTTGACCATTCCCCCCCCCTTATCTCCGAAACTACTGAACCTAAAATTTTGAAAAAAATACAGAAATTAGTTTTCTACTAATAGATTATAGGATAACCTATAAGAAGTCCATATCTGTATATGGGAGGTAATTTTTTGGGGGGGGAAGGGGAAAATTTAAAAAAAAATTTGAAAACTGCATCGTGTGACATATCAAATGAAAGGTATTGTTGAGACAAACTTAAAAATTTTTTTTTGAAATTTTAAAATAAATGGTTTCCAAGTTATTCAAATAAAATAGACGAAGCTTGACCATTCCCCCCCCCCCCTTATCTCCGAAACTACTGAACCTAAAATTTTGAAAAAAATACAGGAATTAGTTTTCTACTTATAGATTATAGGATAACCTATAAGAAGTCCATATCTGTATATGGGAGGTAATTTTTGGGGGGGGAAGGGGAAAATTACAAAAAAAAAATTGAAAACTGCATCGTGTGACATATCAAATGAAAGGTGTTGTTGAGACAATCTTAAATATATATTTTTTGTAATTTTAAAATAAATAGTTTCCAAGTTATTCAAGAAAATAGACGAAATTTGACCATTCCCCCCCCTTATCTCCGAAACTACTGAACCTAATTTTTTTTTAAAAATACAGAAATTAGTTTTCTACTTATAGATTATAGGAAAACCTATAAGAAGTCCATGATATTAAAATAACATGGTAAATCACTCAATATTGTGCGTACCAATTTGGGTCAGATTTTAAAAAAAACGTGATAGGTAACATCGTACAGAACCCTCTTCACGCGAGTCCAACTCGCACTTGGCCGGTTTTTTATTATTAATCTCATTGGGTCAGGTAACAATAACGATTAAGAACAGTCTAAAGTAAAAAAATCATTTTTTTTAAATTTATAAAATTCGGAAAAATCCGACGAAAAATTCCAACACAGGGGGGTCCAGAATCATGTCCTGGACCCATGGTATCCGTTTGTGCTTCGATGTCTCTTACACCCTGTATATTATTTGTGACATATCCATTGACCAACCAGAATTGGACATACTACTGCCATTTTGACAGGCCTGTTGGTCTAGTGGTTAGTGACCCTGACTGCTATGCCGGAGGTCGTGGGTTCGATTCCCACCCAGGACAAATGTTTGTGTGATGAGCACGATCATTTGTTCTGTGTCTGGGTGTAATTTATCTATAATATGTATGTATTTAGAAATATATAAGTATGTTTATCAGTTGTCTAGTACCCATAACACAAGCTCTGCTTAGCTTGGGACTAGATGGCGTTGTGTGATAGTTGTGGAATATTATTATAATAGTGTGCTGTGTGGTAGGTTTGTCCCAAGAAAAAAAATACTACTGCCATAGTAATAAATTGAAATGCAGACACCTTAGTTTTACCAAAAACAAGCACATTTATTAAGTTCATCTACACCCTTTGTCACATTCTCTTATATTTGTCTGAAGTGAGTTCACTCCATCATAAGCACAGCACTATTCCCAAACCTCTGCAACTATTGAAAGCTAGAATCAATGAAAGCTGAAGCAGCATTTTACGATATTCAAGCTAGAGTGCCGCAGGGATCCGCTGTTAGTCCTCTACTGTACACCATCTTCACAGCAGAGTGCAGACATGCCCTAAACACTTGGACTAAAAGTGGCAACATTGGCCTCTCACGACATCCCAATACAAGCCTCAATAGCTAGGTTTAAGGCCTAAATAACGTAGACAAATGGCTTAAACAACGGAGAAAGAGTGCCAGGGCCCAAAAATCTGTCAACATCACATTTTGAAAAGAGATCACATGAATATACAATTTCGAACAGTACACTGGCTGCTTGGTCGCAATTACTAACTGTCCATGGACAATAAACAATTAATTTACAAGGCTATAACCGTGGGTCTTCAAGTCCAAGAGTGAATAGGTTACTTGCAAGCGTGCTTCACCGTCGATCATACCTTCGCAGGCGAGATAATGGTCGAATGCGAATCTATTGTTAAATAAAAAAAGTTTAAAAAAAAATGTAACCGACTTCTAAAAAAAACAACCACTAAAAAGGGTAAAATAACCTACCAAATAACTTTTCTTTCGGAAGTCGGTAGCTTTGCTTTTTTATTTCATTGATTTTTTGCCCCCGACTTCCGAAAGAAAAGTTATTTGATAAGTTATTTTACCCTTTTTAGTGGTTGGTTTTTTTACAAGTCTGTATCATTTTTTTTTTAACTTTTTTTATTTTACCCTTTTTAGTTTAAATATTCAAGCCAAATTCGGGTGAGGGAGAGGACAGCGTCCACCCCTCACCCACACCGCAGTGGTAGACGCCCACGGCGACGGACGTCGCAAGGGGATCTCCGGCCACCGTAGGCGCGGGCATGCGGGCGGCGAGTAATGGGCGACTCGCTGTCCGACCATGGACCTTGCCCGGGTCGACGGCGCGTTGTGTTCCACGCGCGCCTCAAAGAGCGTCAGCATAATGACGGGGCCAAGGCCTGCCGGGGTCGCGGGACACACGTATACCACGACCCCGGTACACAAAGGGCTACTGAAGGACACCGTGGATTTATTCAGTACAAGTCTGACAGTCCCTCCCGCCCAGCCCTGGGTGGGAGGACACATTTGATGATTTCATCACGATAAAAAAAAAAAGAATTCTAATCAGGGGATGTTTGTTTGTTTTGCCTATGCAGTCTTCTTTTTCCTGTAGCATTAAAAAGTTAATGGATGCTTTCGCGCTTTTCAATCCTGGACATCATTGGACTGCCAATTAGTTGGGATGGTTTTCCTATCCGGTCTCGTAAGTCACACAGCCACAATGGGGGAACCAGGGAGTGTTGGAGATTTGTTTGAGCATATGGTTTTAAGCTAAGATTATTTTAAAACAACCCTAAAATGTAACAAATTATTTGTATCTGAATAAATGCTATTTATATTATATTTATACCCATAACACAAGCTCTGCTTAGCTTGGGACTAGATGGCGTTGTGTGATAGTTGTGGAATATTATTATTATTTTTATATACAGGGTCTTTCTTTTAAATTGGCCAAAAGGGAGATATCCGCATCCATAGGAGATACGTGAAAACTTTCTGAGGAACCTTTAGCTCTTTTTCGATGTTGACAATTTTGGCGTTTTTATTTTTTTGGTCAAGTGTAAGTTGTCCACAAAAATGAGTGAAATTGTCCAAATTTTTTTAATGCCCTTCGACTCTGTCTCATGTCAGGATCATTTCATTGCATCAGAAGAAAAATGCGGATTTCTCCCTTTTGGCCAATTTAAAAGAAAGACCCTGTATAAAAAAAAATAATATTCCACAACTATCACACAACGCCATCTAGTCCCAAGCTAAGCAGAGCTTGTGTTATGGGTATAAATATAATATAATTATAGCATTTATTCAGACACAAATAGTTTTGTTACATTTTAGGGTTGTTTTACAATAATCTTAGCTTAAAACCATATACTCAAACAAATCTCCAACACTCCCTGGTTCCCCCATTGTGGCTGTGTGACTTACGAGACCGGATAGGAAAACCATCCCAACTAAATGGCAGTCCAATGATGTCCAGGATTGAAAAGCGCGAAAGCATCCATTAACTTTTTAATGCTACAGGAAAAAGAAGACTGCATAGGCAAAACAAACAAACATCCTCTGATTAGAATTCTTATTTTTTTTATCGTGATAAAATCATTAAATGAGTCCTCCCACCCAGGGCAGGGCGGGAGGGACTGTCAGACTTGTACTGAATAAATCCACCGTGTCCTTCAGTAGCCCTTTGTGTACCGGGGTCGCGGTATACGTGTGTCCCGCGACCCCGGCAGGCCTTGGCCCCGTCATTATGCTGACGCTCTTTGAGGCGCGCGTGGAACACAACGCGCCGTCGACCCGGGATTGGTCCATGGTCGGACAGCGAGTCGCCGGGCCGGGCGCGAGAGGTCGTCACCTATCGCCTGCGTGAGGACACGGTGGTGTTCTGCCCAAGCGGGGCAGTCCTGCACCGTATGCTCCACCGTGTCCTCCGGGCGATCCTCGTAGTGGTGACACCCAGGCGTTTCCTCCTCCCTCATCAGACACAGGTACCTCCCGAAACTTCCGTGTCCGGTGAGGACCTGCGTCATGCGGTAGGTCAGGACGCCGTGACGCCTATCCAGCCACTCCTCAAAGAGGGGTCTTACCGCCGCGATTGCGGCGTGCCCGCTGATTAGAATTCTTGGACAGCAGAGTATGTTGGCACTACAACTAGAAAAACTAATAGTCATGCCTGCCCTCTTTTCATGTGGCTTGAAAATGTATGATAAAAAGAAACACTCACGTCTTTAGGAGATAGTTGTTGTTTAGCCATTTCATATATTCCAAATCTTGCTGTGGAATATGTTAGCTGTCTTAGCAATGAAGCCGAAATACCATTATAAAGTCCCATGACACCTAAAAATAAAACACTTAGTTTATAATCACATATTCAGTGGATCAAAAGACACAGCGACTCCCGCAAGGCAACGATGCAGCGGATGAACTTGATTGAAGAGGATCTAGCGTGGCGGCGGCGGCGCGGCGTGACGGTGGGACGCAAACCATAGTGCCACTCTCCTTCGGTTACATACGTACTCTGGTCAGGGAACGCAAAGGCAATTTACATCGACACTTGTGGCAGGATAAGGGTGAGTGTAGACAAGCCAAGGAGGCGTTACCCGCCATCAATAGCCGCTTTATCAGGTTAACCAAAAAGCAGCTACACACAATTACAGCCGCCCTGACGGGACATGGCTCCTATAATAAACATCTCTTTGTCCTAGGTATCACAGACAGACTCCAGTGCAGAGCCTGTATAGCGGCGGACGAGACAGCAGCTCATGTGTTCCAACACTGCCCATTGCCTCATACAGGGCAAAGTACTTTGGTAACCCAGGTACTCTTCACGAGATCGTCGGCAATACGAAGGCGCTGCTGGCATTCCTCGGGGAGTTAAGGTGGATTAAATGATTTTCCCAATCGCACGCAAAATACGGGCATGTGACGTGGAGTTGCGGATACAATATAATAATAACATAATATTCTCTATTAAGTTGATGTTGTGGCAGAAAACACATCAAACACTCCAGTGTCAATCTTCTCTATTTTAATCTCTGATATGTGCACTCAATAAGTGGTGTTTTGTAAGTTTGATGCATTTTCTGTGTATGTCTGAAGCATTGTAGCTCTTAACCTCTCGAGCGCTTTTTGAACACCATGTGTAAGTACATAGCGAAAAGTGGAGAGAAAGGAGCTATTATTTCACCGATTCTTAGCCGGGTGCTAGGGGCATTTAGCCAATTTTAGCCAATCGGTTGAGAGGTTAAACATGTACAACGTTTTTTTGTTTGAAAGGTAAAAGATTTTTATAGTTAATGCCGAAAGGGTAAAACAGGTCCCTATAACTAAGACTTCACTGTCTGTCCATCTGTCACCAGGCTGTATCTCATGAACTATTATTTAGACTGTTGATTTTTTTCTATAAAACAGAATAAAATTAATCTAGGGGTGTTTCTCTGCTGATTTGGAAAATCGTCCTAACAAGACTGTCCTAAGCAAATTTTATGAAATGTTGAGAATGTTTGTTAATAGAATGAAAGGCAATAGAAAATTAAATATATATCCTAAAAAAGCCCACTAGATTTCCTGTTGGTTTTTGAGATTTTGTGCAAAACTATGACAGGGGACTGTAATTTGCTTGGGTTTTTTTAAGTCTGACATACCAGACTGCGCATTTATGACTATTAACAGTATAATTATATCATATCTGTTTTGTAGGTATTATCTCAAAATACCACAGAAAAAGTAACCACTAAATACAAGAGAAGGAATATTTGAACAAATAAGTATAGTATATAATCAAACACTCAGTTTGAGTTATCAAATATTTTAAAATATCCCTCACAAAAAAAAGGGATGAAAGAAAAAGAAAGGCAGAAATATCAAGAGAAAAAAGCACAAGGAAGGTGTTCATCAACCTCTATCATTTCATAAAATGACTTTTATTTTGTACAACGACTGTTAAAGCAAAATCAATTAAACATATCAGATTAACCAAGCAGATGTAGCTACACACTCATCATCAAAGATTTTAAACAAATTGTCGTTATAAAAACTCTTAAAATGGTTGAAAAAAGGGTTACCAGGGGATTGTTTTCACTAACAGCCAAGACGTGTTGTTCACCAATAGATGCACGAGGAGGACAAAAAAAAATGGCGGCTGTCTGCTTTGTTTGCTCCACAACTGAACAATCAAAATTAGACTAAAACGCGGCTTTAAAATGTCAACAGGGGACTGTTTTAATAATTTTGTGGACAACAGTCGCATCTTGATATTTTGAATAAAACTCTACTGTAACAATATAATTGTGATGTTTAGATAGATGTTTATTTCTTTCTTTATGTGTTTAGATATTTTTTATCCGGTTATCCACAGCAAATAAATAAATATTTGTAGTAGTTTTTAATTCTGCAAAAGGGACATACCAGCAGGGGACTGTGTTTCGAGGTACTAAGGTTTATTTATTCAAATATTTAATTATTAAATGACTAAATAAGGTGTTCCTTGCAAAGAATACCCCAAACTTTACCGTTATTCTAAAAAAAAACTGAAAAATATTAGGATTTAATACATGAAATTTGCTAGCGATTTTCCATTTAGTGGAGAAATGCCCATAATAAGAGTGCTCCCATACAACATGTTTTAATAGATATTGGTATGGAAACCTTTATGCGTGAGTGCCATTCACAAATGATTGGCTGGTTTTTTGTTAATTTTCATGGGCACAAGGGTAGACCATGACCTGGATTAGAATCTAGGATACTTTTTATCAGTAGCATTTTCCCATGTGAGAATTTCGACCTCAATGTGGATGGCAGGCAGAAAATAATCTTAGAAACAAAGAACTTAACTTATTAAAACATTAAGCAATATTCTAAAGAAATTATCTTCTCTACTATATAAAAATAAGTCGGGTTTTCCTTCCTGACGCTATAACTCCAGAACGCACGAACCAATTTCCACGGTTTTGCATTCATTGGAAAGTTCTCGGGCTCCGTGAGGTTTATAGGCAAGAAAATTCAGGAAAAAAAAATTCTTCTTCTTTTAATCACCAAACGAAATGTTACATAAAACGAAGCCATCTGGTGGCGAAACGGAGTTCGCCGGGTTTGCTAGTAGCTTATATGAATTATTTTACCTTCATTTTTAACAACTATTCCAACAAGTTGAAACATAGAGATGTTCTTTCCCTTCTGGGTTTGCATCTGAACTTTCAGCAAATCCAGTGGATGTGTGCAACATGCTGCTCCAGCTGATGCTAATCCACCAAAATACCATTTTGTTACTCTTACTTCCTTCTTCTTGCCTTGGTCTCCAGAAACTTGTAGAGTCATCCTTGTGGGCTCTGAAAACCACGATATGTATACATTAAATAATAACATTTTGAAAACCGATCCACAATAGGAGAGTGAACATACTAAAAATATACATTCACGTCGAACATAGAACCTCCTCCTTTTTTTGAAGTCGGTTAACAAAGCTCATTTGGAGAAGGAACCTAATTTTTAATATCAAATTTCAATTGTTCCTTTAAGACGTTTTATCTATTTAGGTATTTCATTTATTTATTCAGTTCTTGAGCGTAGCATAGCTTTTAATTTGCTTGTTGAAGAGATCATAGAATTTTTGAAAATGGCATATAAATTAGACAAGGCTTACTTGTTAGATAATATATTCTAAGTGGAAAATTAAGTGAAGATACTAGAAAACATAATTTTAAAACTTCTTTCTAAGACTTCTACCAAGACAACAAAAATCACATCCATCCTCAACGAACCTGTGCAACCAACTGACGTCCAGTGTTGCCGGCAGCAAGTTTCAATTTATTCCGATTCCTCATCTCAAAAGTTCCGATAAGTTCCGCCCGAGTAAAATAAAAAAACTATAATAAAACACACCTTTTATTTTTTTTTATCATTATACATTAATTCTTTACAACCATCAATTTAGTCCAACGATCTAAAAAGAAAAATGCTCTAAAAACCATTTGTGTTATGTGTGTCATGTGCCATGTCTATGGCCTCGGATAATAATGTCAAAATACTATGGCGTTTTGACATAGTATCAAAGAGTAGGTAAGCGTTATACCTGAATAAAGCGCGATTCACACAGAGAGCGGGTGCGGGTCGGGCGCGGGGCGGGTCAGGAGTACGGCGGGTCTAATTCGTTGTATTTTTATGAAAGACATCACACTGAAAGCGTGTGCGGGTCGGGCGCGGGGCGGGTCGTGCGCGGGAGCGGCGCCCGTCGCCCGCCACTACAAACAACGCGCGGGTGCGCGGGTCGGGAGCGGCCATGACGTCGTTATATTTTTCGTAAGGCGCGGGTGGAGAGTTCATTTTGTGAATATTTACAAAAAAAATCGAGTTTACTATGGATCTAAATGAAAAAAATATTGAATGTGTTCGTAAACATAGTTGCTTGTACGAACCAAGCGTTAAAAATTATAAAAACGCTGTTTTGAAAGCTAGGCTATGGCAGCAGATTGCAGAACAACAACAACAGTTTTCTTACTTTAAACAAACTGCGAGTTTTTCTCTTGTAGATATAGCTGGCCTCCAATTCGTATCGAGTTTAAATATTCTTGTTCTTAGTTTATCATGTACCTAACTCTTCAAAACTCGCCCTTGACATATGAAAATAATTGTAGAAGCGATCCTCGTACGTTTCTAATTCTCTACACAGGCGATGATATTCTCCATATTGTAGTCTTTTTTTATATATTTCATGATCCCAGATTCTTTTTCGTTTCTGTGCAGGCTCTTCTTTTCAAAATAAGTAGAAATAATAACTCTTCGTCCATGTCCGAATCCCCTGACATTATCGATCACACTGCATGTGTTGCCTACTGAATCCGCTGTTGCTAACACGGCATGCCCGCGCCCTACACGCCGACGACCCGCCGACGACCCGCGCCCGCGTTGTATGTGAAGGCGACGAACAGCGCGTGTCACGCGGGAAACACGACCCGCGTCCGCACCCGCTCTCTGTGTGAATTGCGCTTAAACGTTTCACGATAAAATCGCGGCGATTTAACACGCGCGATCATTCATTTTCGTGCGAAACAGTCAGAAGTACAGTATACATGCACAGATATACATGTAAGTGAACAACGAAAATATCTAATCCTGTCAGTCGAGTTTATTTTAGGTATATAATATTTTAAGCAAAGGAAACTGAGTCCATACAGCCAAGTCTACGACAAATATGATGATGGGTAGTAACAATTGTAATAAAATTATGACAATGTCATTCCAATGTCGCTTTTTGTTGGTTGGTTTGTGCCAAAGTTCCGAAAAGTTCCGCCAAAGCGGAGGTTCCGCAAAAGTTCCACCAAGGGCTTCAAAGTTCCGAATTCGGAACAAAAGTTCCGCACCGGCAACGCTGCTGACGTCTGACACTGACATTTGTTTGACCAAATACTTGCCAAATACCTATGACTTTTTTTTGGTAAATTTAACCTTTAACCATAGACACGTCATTAAGAGCTAGTCATGGATCTAGTAAAATCTTATGCCTATAAATGTGCCAACAGGGATAGCTACTTTGGAGGTGAATGTCTCTTTCTAGTAGGGTGACCATAAAGATTCTGGAACAAGATGTTTCCTGCTATAACTTAGCCGAATCTTTTCGTTATTTTTGCGACGATACACACTGTCTTGGAGATTTAAACAAAAGTGGAAAGAAATAATTCCAATTGAAGTCAAGTCAACTGGAGTTTCAGTACCCTGGCGGCTGGCTGTGAGTCTCAAGGTCATGAACCTGAACTCCGGCCAACCAGTTTACACTTCACCCTCGTTAAAAGAGCGTGCCTGTTCACTGAACGATTTTATTTGCATACGCTACTCTACTATAAATAAATAAAGAAAGGTTGTGAATTTTAAAAGTAGACATAAACAACAATAGACTGATTGAATAAGTGTAAAATAACTTTTCTTTCGGAAGTCGGTGGCCATAGTCAATGAAATAAAAAACAAAGCCACTGACTTCCGAAAGAAAAGTTATTTTACAGGTTTTTTGTGTTTATTTTTGAACTCGGTTCCCTTTTTTTCAAAAAGTGTTTTTTCACTTGTTCACTAATTTGGGCTCGCTAATTTCAAATAATTATACTCTCAGATTTTTCTAGCAGCTCTAGTTTATGAGATACAGGTACCTTCTGATTTTTTTTTAAATTTAAAGATAGTTTCGCGTTTGACCACTATCTCAGCGATAAGCTGGGTGTAAATAAAAAAATAAAAGGATGATAAATATAAAAGGATGTGTAGGGAATATACATTCCAATTTTGTTTAAATGTGTTGGACCTCGTGAAAAATGCCTACAAGAAGTACAGCTTGGCAAGAAAGAGTCTGATGCGGTGACAATTGAAACTACGAAACGTTTGTTGTGAAAACACTATTATAAAAGTCAACTACGAGTAGCTTCTGTGTCAAAAAACAATTCCGTCGTATTATTTAATTTTCACTGTTTTCTACATTATTTCCCAACGATCAGTGCTTACTTGTTATTCATAATGAATAAAACAACTAGTAGCGACCTCAATTTTTCCACACTCTTTTTGCCAAGCTGTACTTTCAACGCCAATGGGGATGGATGGCAACTCAAAGCTATTCGTAGATGTCGCTGCGATCGTTGTCCCATAAGTCAGATTACTGTATAGCTTGTACAAAAAACAAACACGTATTTTGTTATAAAAATTGAGTTTATTTTAAAAAACAAATATGGAAAATTATTCATCAATGCAAGTGCATGCACTAAACAAGAACTAAGAAGCCGCGGTGCATCTACAAGAGGAAAAAAAAGTGATTTAGTTGAGAGGCTAGAAATTTGATTCTACTACATTAAACACACATTTACTTGTAGTTAGGATTTAAAATTGTATTTTTTAAGTAGGTATTACATGTGCTAGCCTCTACAAAGAATATAATACTGCTTCTGACATTCTATATTGAGAAAAATGTCATCAAGTTTTGTGTTTGTCTTCTTCATCTAATTTTACATCTATTTTATAGATTGGAGCAATATGATAAGAATTTTAACTTACTAACACCACAACTATCACAAATCTCGGTCCCGATGATAATTCTTCAACCAGAAGAATCATTTCATAATATAAAGAGCGATGCAATACTTAACCTCCAATAGAAAAGTAGATATTATTTTCAAAGGTGTATTCGATTGTTTAGTTATGGTATAATACAATTATTGTTCTCACAGCAGTCTCAGCAGCTACCCATTATTTCTTGATAGTGTGAATTGTCGGAAATTTGTATGTTCCATCATTATTATAGCCTTTTACACAACATCTAGTCATATTACATCAATAAAACGCTTTTTTCAGAAAATTCCTTTGATTTGACAGTTCTTTTGGGACACAAATGTCACTTTTCACTTTGACACTTGCCTTCCCCATTTTAGGCTGCTATTGCACAGTCCATACTCTAATCTATGCTTCTCACAGACAAACTGACAAGCAAGACACTTCAATGTCAAGACAGTGACAACCAGCGTTGCCAGACCGTACCAAAAAGTACGGTTTTCCGTACTATTCATCACACAATCGTACCACAACCGTACCTGTGTGTAGACCGTACCTTTTCAATACTAGTGATTTATTTTTCACAACATAGGGCAAAAAAAAAAACAAAAAATGTATTTTGGAATGAAGCAAAGCGTATCTACAGACAGAATGACACATATCCAAACTATTGGAGCTTCAAGCATGTATTAGCAAGTTATTTATTTATAAACTCGTGGTAAGTTAAATTATTATTATATTACAGTCTATCGAGAAACTAATAGAAAGTAATGAGACGCATGCTTTCTTCAACTTCCTGTCACATTTGGCATGGAATTTCCTTAGTTCCTAAAACATTATTTTCATAATTTTTTGACAAACAACTTGTTTTCGCTGTAGAATATGAGTAAACTATAGCTTTTTTTCAAAATTCTAGCAAAATTATAGAAAAAGAAAAAAAACTGATCTAGTTCTTGTAGAAGTAATCTCCGTACCTTGAAGTTAAAAACCGTACCTTTTCAGAAAGCCTACCGTCCTTTTTTGGGAAATCATACTGGCAACACTGGTGACAACTGAAACTTAGAGATGGGTAACTAGCCGAAATTTCAATAGCTTAGCTAACCGGCTATTTGTGGTGTAATAGCCAGCTAGCTAGCCAGCTATTTGGCTACTTGGCTATTGAACAATAGCGTTTAGTAACTAGCGGCGCAACGAAGCGGCGCCGTTGTAGCTAGGTAGGACTTAAATGACGCAACATCAACTGCCCGATCTGAATTCGATCCTAAATCAAAAAGAAATGATTTCCTCTCTGAGGTCACAATAACCAAAATACTAACTATCAAATTTTTATTTATTTTAAACCTGACGGTAACTAACCAGCTTTCTAATCATCGTATTTCATAAGTTCGTTCATTAAACGAACGAAATTACTAAGTATAATGCTCTTTCTTTGTCTAATCTATTTTGTGAATATTGTGAGAAAAAGATCGACGATACCAATGAAGATCGTACACGCTTAGCGCAGTGAGCGCGCACACAACTATCGGCTATTTTGGCTAATCTAGCTACCCGGCTACCGAATACCGGGACGGCTATAAAACGTTGCAGTTAGCTATACTCCTTGGCGGCTACGCGGCTACGAGCGGCTACGCGGTTACGAGCGGCTACGCGGCTATATCATAACCTGTCAGTTATCTAGCCAACCAGTAGCCGATAGCTAGCTATCGTGTTGACGGATATCATAGCCGTGGCTATTTTGCTCATAGCCGGTATTTGGCTAGTTATGGCTATAGCTACCCATCGCTACTGAAACTGACTTCTATGAGGAATTGAGGATGATGTGAGGTTATAATTAAACGAGAAACGTAATTAATAGGCAAACCGTAAAAAAATAGTGATATCTAACCACAGAAACTGAATGAAGAGTTGACGTCGTCGTTCACGTAACAAAATAACTTCTATAGCTCTGCCAACCTTCAGAACGTTCATCATCTGGATCATTATTTTCAAGGTTGCTAATAATTTTATTATTTGGCAATTTTCCCTTTTCGATTTCAAACATTTTTCTGTAAAAAAAAACAAATTTAACTTACTTGTGTCCAAGTTCTCACTTCGTGTAAGTAATGTTTACTGTACCACTACACGTTTTTTTTTACTGTCACTGAACGCCTATGACCTAAGTAGTTATAATTATTATAACTACTGTGTACGTTTAGATCAAAATTCAGACGATAAATGTTAATACCGATAAACCAACGAGCACCTACTGGCTAAGGTCGTGCGGAGTTTGCCTTTCATACGAACACGCGACCAGTGTTTTAAAACACTCTGTAAAGACTGCGTTAGGTACGCTTATCGGTATAGGTACAGTGTTCAGTGAAACTGAGTTCATGATTACTGCAAAACACCTTTTTAGTAACTGTATGTGATATTTATTTTGTTCCAGAATGTCATCAGATATAGTAACATTGCTACAGCTGGGAAAAGCTTTATCTAGTAGAGTAGTTCTTGTAAAAGAAATCAATAGATGTGACAGTTCATTTATCACAAGTTGTGTTTTAAACTTTTGCATCAAGAATAAGACAGCTGTTATCATAGTGTCAACACATAATTCTTTACAACATTATCAGAATGTGGGTCTCAAGATGAATTATAATTTGCAGAGATATGTGGATACAGGACTTGTTGATTATTTTAACATGGGAGAATATTGTATAAACACTTTACTTTCTGAAAATAATTTACCTGAGTTATTTCCTAAACTGAAAGAAAAAGTACTGGCTATGCGGCAGAAGCATGATGTGGTTAATGTTATATTAGATGGCATTTCACACTTATTTGATTTGAATTACACACTTAAAGAAGTGAACATGTTATTTAAAGAATTTATTCCATTTGTTACTGGTTACAACAGTTCATTCATTCTTTGTCACTGCAATGAGGCTATTGAGGATGATGTTTCAAGTGTTATGGCAAATCTACTGTCACATAAAGCCCATACAGTATTGGAGGTGGAGAATTTACCATCAGGTTGGAGCACAGATGTGTCAGGACATCTGACAATAAAGTATCCAGGTCTAAAATTTGACAATGACCACTTGTATAAAATGGATATTAAACCATCACAATATCTTTTCAAATTATTTGATAGAGGTGTTAAACTGTTTGCACCAGGGACTGTTTAATTTTTGTTGAGTAATAAATGTGTATATTTTTTTAAATAATTAAATAAAATCGTCAAAAAGAGTACAATCACATCACTTTTGTGTTTTATTTATAATAATGATGAATGACTATACACTACCTATTGACTGCTGTTGTCTCCTGCATGTTTTCCAGTAAATATCCCACTGGAAGAAAGTATAGATTAATGTGATAGATAAATATGCTGATTTTGCAATTGCATTAAAAGTACCTACCTATGTTACTAAAACATTACATTAATTGGACGTAGTTAAGCAAAAAGGATCCAATCCACAACTGGGTCAAAAATGAGTTAAGTGCACCAAACTGATCCAAAATATGGATACTAAGGGTCAGTAAAAATAACCCAGCTAAATATAGCTCTATTTTCGTATACTTAAACTTCAGAACCAGTCCACATGTATAGCGCTTCTTATTTTTTTTTCAGCATAAACAATTCAAACTTCTTGGTTCTGAACTAGTATTTCTAATAGATTAGGTAAAACGATTCAAGCATTCTGGGTTGTTTTTGCGTAATTGCAATTTATTCATTATCTTCACTGATCTAAACTACAAAAACGATCCATTGTACTTGGGACCTTTTTGATAAATACACTTTCATCTAAATCTATTGATCTAATGTCAATGTTGGAACTTATCCCAAAGGACTGTCAGGAGTTTTATACATCATTATTAAAGGGAAATAATAACATTTCAGAAGATGTAGATGGTTACGATGGAGAGCTCTATTTTGTCCTTGAGACAGATGATTAAAAGACTGATTAAGTATGGACATTATTATAATAAGGAGTTTCCTTTTTAGGGTTCCGTAGCCAAACGGCAAAAAACGGAACCCTTATAGATTCGTCATGTCTGTCTGTCCGTCCATATGTTACAGCCATTTTTCTTCGAAAGTATAAGAGCTATCATGTTGAAACTTGGTAAGTAGATGTATTATGTGAACCGCATTAGGATTTTTACACAAAAATAAAACAAAAACAAATTTTGGGGATTTTTCACCATACCCATACGTGTGGGGTATCTATGGATAGGTCTGTAAAAATGATATTGAGGTTACTAACATCATTATTTTCTAAACTGAACAGTTTGCGCGAGAGACACTTCCAAAGTGGTAAAATGTTTCCCCCCCCTGTAACTTCTAAAATAAGAGAATGATAAAACTAAAAAAAATATATATGATGTACATTACCATGCTAACTTGAATTGAAAATTGGTTTGAACAAGATCAAGTAATTAGTTTTTTTTTAATACGTCATAAATCGTAAACTACAGTTTACCTTTCAAAGTTACAACCAACTACAAGAACGTTTATATTGCTGCTACGGAACCCTTCATGGGCGAGTCCGACTCGCACTTGGCCGGTTTTTTTTTATGTTTTGATAACTGATTGTTGATTATTGTAAAATGATTTATTAATATGGGAGAATAAAGAAAAGTTTAGAGGGGTTTTTAAGATTTTGTTTTACAAAATTATGTTGAAGCTTTAAATAAAGTGGTATGAGTATTGTTTTGTTTCATTAAATTTAATATTTTATGAAATTTTAATAAGTTTTTAAACATTTTATAATGTGGATCGTTTAATGAAATTACGACTAGAGAATATACTATAGAAACTAAAATTTAACGAAAAGGATCCAGATCTGTATATTTGCGAAAAATTCTGAAAATATAACACTACACCTGAAAATACTATTGTAAACAAAGAAATGTTAATATTTCACAATAAAATCGTATGTTCAATTCATTGTAAAATTAATACCAGTGAAGAAATGCATGTTGAACTTCTACCCTCAAAAACTCAATAATGACTTAGTGCTATTCATTTTGATAAATCGCTACTACTTAACACCTGTCAGCAGTATTTATAGACTTAACTAGACAAAGTGTAAAGTTTTTTAAGTATTTTGTACTTATTTTTATTAAAATATAAGTTTTTTTGTGATTATTTATTATGTGGATCGTTTTGCCGAAATTGAGACTAGAGCGTGCTCTATGGAGATAGTAATTTCACAAAAAGGATCCAGACCTACATATTTACATTTAACTCTGAAAATATGACTCTATGCATAAATGTACCATTACTTATAAAAAAGTGTTAATATTCCACAGAAAAAATTATACTTTTTGTTAATTTTAAAACAAATACTACTGACAAAATACCTCTTGAACTTCAAACGTCAATATCTCAAAAGTAACTAGGTGTGGATTGGATCCTTTTCGCTTAACTACGTCCAATTGTGAGATTTTAGAGTAAAGACTGAAGCCTAAATTAAAAACTGTACCTATAGATGAATGTAAAGGATGTGGTCATGTTTTAAGTCATAACAATACATTGGACCCTTTGAGAAGGTAACCAAAAAGAGTCTCTTATAACCCGTTTTTAAGGGGTTGGTATAAAATCACACCGAGACGCGACGCTGCGAATACATTTCAAAATCTAACTTTATTTAAGTACTACCTACACGAAACGATACACATTTGCAGTATCGTTGCGTTGCGTCGCGTCTCGGTGTGAATTGACCGTTCTTCTAGGGTCAGTACAGACCGAGACGCGAAGCGATGCGACGATGCGTGAAGAGGCCTGTGGTTTCGCGCTGCGCCGCGAGACGCCGCGCGGTGCAGCGGAACGTGTCTAGATTTTCCACGTGCTCCCGCCCCACCCCGCGTCCTCCCGCAGTCTACCATTTTGCAAATGGGGGCCTCAGCTACTTACATAGTCCAGGGGCTAGAGGTAGTTGAGTATGCAAAATCAGAGTGACGGCAACTATGACCGAATTCTTATACCCGAGACCCTAAATGGCAAAACACATTTAGCCGCCAGATCTGATGTTGCCTTCAGTACCTAAGCATAGCGCGCGTAAAAGCAGTGAGTAAAAGAGCTTTTTACTCACTGTTTTCAGTGAGTAAAAGTAATTTTTTAAAGTGGGAATAGTATAAAATATTTTTATGCAATTAATATTATGCGCTTTATCTGTACCGCAAAAGCTGTGATCTGATTTTTCTATATATTATAACGGAAATAATCATTAAGATGATTTTAAATCATGTACGGTAATCAAACGGAATATATTGACATTTCATTTACGAATAAGAGAAGAGGGCGAAAACAAATGGACCAAAAAATTGACCGGCAAGTTCTACATTGTTATTATTTGACCTTTTCTTCACTTAAATCGGTTGGCGAAATTCGATACTCATATTATTCGTACTCAGTCACCTCTAGCTCCCGGTCTACATCTCGTATCGTCGAGCGACCTCGAGTGGCGTCAAGCGGCGCCGCGCTTCGCCACGCTACGCTACGTGCGGCCTGGAGAGGCGCAGCGCGATGCATCTCTGCGCGGCGCAACATTTATTCTAAATTCTCACAACGAAATGTGTATCTTTTGGTGTAGGAAAAAAGCCGTATTTTGAATGGCTCTTAAAAGTGTGCGCGCATCGTCGCGTCGCTTCGCGTCTCGGTCTGAACTGACCCTTACTTTTCGGTTGTCTTTACTACGGGCCCTGTCAGCAAGGGCGTCGCCAAGGAGGGGCAGGGGGGCAGTCCCCCCCCCCCCCTGGAGATCAAATGTAGCTTTGTTTTTTTGCGTGGTAAAATCATCAAATGAGTCTTCCTACCCCTTACTGTCAGACTTGTACTGTCTAAAATCCACGGTGTCCTTCAGTAGCCCTTTATGTTCCGGGGTCACGGTAATGAGATAAGTCCCGCGACCCCGGCAGGCTTTGGCGCTCTAGAGGGGGGCCCCGTCATTATGCCGACGCTCTTTGAGGCGCGCGTGGAACACAACGCGCCGTCGACCTGGGCATGGTCCATGGTTGGGCAGCAAGTTGCCCTTTACTCGCCGCCCGCATGCTCGCGCCTACGGTGGCCGGAGATCGTCTTGTGACGTTTGTCGCCGTGGGCGTCCACCACCGCGGGTGGGGCGGAGAGAGGACATTGTCCTCTCCCTCATGCGCATCGCATGACAAAACGTAAATAAATTCACAAGGTTTAAATATTCAGAATAATTTCAATATTCAGAATAATTCAGCCACATTGCCCCCCCACCCCCCCTTATTCATAAGCTGGCGACGCGCTTGCCTGTGAGTGTGCTCACAGCTCAACCACTCGTCTCCCGCGGCGGCTGGTTCGTGTGGTGGAGGTTGCGTCCTCTCCGTCACGTATTCCGCCTCCTTCGCTAGTATTATTGTTTTGCAGCATGGCCTAAACGAGTGCCGAGTGCGAGAGGTCAGCTTCCTATCGCATACACGGTGATGCTCCGCCCAAGCAGAGCAGATCTCCACCGTGTCCTCCCGGTCCACACAGTGGTAAGACCTGGGCGTTTCCTTTCCCCCAATCCGACAGGTTCTGCCTGAAACAACAGTATTCGCTGAGGACTTACGTCAGGCGGAAGGTGAGGATGCCGCACGTCACGTACCTAACTCCTTAGTTAAAGCCCCCTGTCCTACCTACCTATTGTGACCCCTGGCCCTGACATACATAGTGTGACGTCATGCACCGAATAACATTTGCACCGTTTCAAATAAAAAAAAAATCATCATCATCAGCCTATAAAATAATGTATCTACCCTCAGCGGGGACACAGGTCTCTTCTATGTGAGAGGGAGTAGACCATAATCCACAACGCGGGCCCACTCGGGTTGGTAGATGTCACATGTCTTCGATTTTGTCTCTAAAATCTCTAAACTTTGAAAAGACGAAAAATTTGGGTACATGCAAGGTGCATGCAGTGCAAATGTATGCATCAGAAAAAAGTTAGGTAGGCACTTAGGTAGGTGATTATTTTTCTAGTCAGGATGGATTATCAAATAATTTATTTTGGACCTCCTCAATTATGTCTCTGTAAATTCAAGTTTAATGTACCTACCTAATTTTAAATTAAGATCACTCGTTTAGCCTCTAAAACATTTCGATTGCAACAGATCGCGCACGGAAGGTAACATGAAACTAAAATCTAATCTTATCTAAAATTGCAAATCGAAATCTGTTTGTCGACATCGAAGCCGGTACCTATGTGAATCAGCGAGCGACAGATGCACCGCCATAGTTAAATCTACGGTTTTGAACAAACAAATTCGCTAGAATTACGGAATTACGTACGGCTTACAAATGACAGACGTTTCGCTAATTTAGATTCGCAACGGAGAGGTTACTACCAATTTTAACCCGCTTTTTGTGGATTACGGGTGAAAGTGGACCGACGTCTCCACTCCTCCCTAATAACCATGAGAATTATGAAGTGTTTTATAAGTACTTACGACGACGACCCCCGCCTACGACGTTTAATTGTAAAATGTTTGTAGGTAGTCAATTATTATTGGATTGCTTATTATGTTTGTACGCCGATCAACTGCTAAAATACTTAAATTTTAGCGATAGTTATAGGCAAAGGTAAGTAATTATGTATATTACATAAGTTACCTCAAAATATCGGATAGACAATCCACTTTGCGGAAGTAAGAATAGAAGGTAATTCAGCCATCTAAAAGTAATAGTGGTCTATAAAATTAATAGATTTAAAAAATCTAAAAACCCACGTTTTTAAATGCCCTAAAAATAAGAAAATAACCCTACGGGGCTGAGAGAGGGGCCACTCAAAACGTGGGGGCGTATATTATTTAAGGGATATATTTACATGACGTGTATAGATCGTGGGTGTAACTTGCAAAGATACACCCCACGTTTTGAGTGGCCACTCTCTCAGCCCCGTAGGGTTATTTTCTTATTTTTAGGACATTTAAAAACGTGGGTTTTTCGATTTTTTAAATCTATTAATTATTTTATTATTTTTATCATTTTTCATCGGGTTTGAAGCTACCCTGAAAATTTCAGCCTGCTAGCTTATCGGGAAGTGGCTCAAAGCCTGTCCGCCATCTTGGACGTCCGCCATATTGGATTTAAGTCACATGACTACTTTTTTCGTACTCCTGATAGCAAACCCTTTCATTTGATATCCATATCGTAGGGGTGCATTTCAAATAGTCTGTCTGCCATCTTGGACGTCCGCCAT
Organism: Agrotis exclamationis; assembly: GCA_950005045.1. Classification (NCBI taxonomy): domain Eukaryota; kingdom Metazoa; phylum Arthropoda; class Insecta; order Lepidoptera; family Noctuidae; genus Agrotis; species Agrotis exclamationis. The sequence continues at coordinate 12,803,355 of OX465419.1, forward strand.
ATTGGATTTAAGTCACGTGACTATTTTTTTCGTATTTCTGACAGCAAACCCTTTCATATGATACCCATATCATGGGGGTGGGTTTCAAACAGCCAGTTCGCCATCTTGGGGAGGCCGCCATATTGGATTTGTTATGACGTTTCTTAGCTAGTCATGTATTGTCATCAGAACTACCAAAGCGTGTACAAAATTTCAGCCTGCTAGCTTATCGGGAAGTGCCTCAAAATTGAGTTGCAAAAGTCCAACCGGAACGACAAACAAACAAACAAGAAAAGTGAGTGTATAAAAACGTGGGAAAATAAAATGTAACTAATATTGGTATGTACTTACCAAAGTTTAGAATAGGTTTAAAATGTAATAACTGCCTACATGACGGCGCATGAAACTTTTATTTGTGGTGATTAGCTGTTGCCCCAGCGACCGCCCAAAGCGAAGGCTCTATTTTGACCAACGTTCAGTCCACGTGAAGCGACGCGGGCGGAGAACGTTTGTTACCTATGAGCATACAATACCAACCCTTAAAAAAATACCTTTAATCTTTAACATGTAATAATTTAAATTAATACTGAAATAGTCAGCAGTTGTAAACTTAAACAAAATTAAGTAACCATCAAGTTCATAATAATATCTAAAATGTGCTCCATTATAGTGGGTTAATTTTGCAAGTGTACCTTCCTACAACATTTCTACACAGCAGCTCAGAGACGTCATTGTACTTTGATGCATTTGTATGTACGAAGTGATGCCATGACTCAGAGCACTGTGGCTGCCTCCGAGAGATCCCACGGCAGCATCCGTACCGTCTCCGAAGAGAAACTAATGGTAAATACTTACTTAATTGAATTAGGTAAATCAAATGATCACAATTTTGCAAAATGTAGGTAGGTAGGTAATCAGTAATTTAGCGGAGCGTAGTGTTCCAGGCGCGTCTTAAGGAACTGAGACTCCATAGGTCCAAACGCCTGCCGGGTCGCAGTTGACCCTGAATCGTAAAGGGCAATCATCTCTCGCAGACAAGATCGGTTTTATTCTTCTCACTGTTAAGAGCGCATATTCTGCAAGTTGGCAACGTCGCACATAGTTGTCAAATATTACAAGTTTTAATTAATTTAGCAATGTTAATGTATGGAAATAAGAAATATGGCTCTGTAGTGCACTAGAAAATTGATGAGGGAAGTAACACCGAATATTTACTTTTAGATGTAAAAAAAAGTATTTGGAAACTTGTCAAATGCATTTTTTACACCTGAAACGGTTACAACATCAAATTCACTGTTTTAATTGCATTCCTATATCTATTTTTTTAGTGCACTACAGAGCAATATTTCTTATTTCCATACAGTAACATTGCTGAATTAATTAAAACTTGTTAATATTTGACAACTGTTTGCGACGTTGCCAACTTTCAGAATAAGCGCTCTTAAATAGATTTAACTACAATAAGGACATATAGGTAACTACAAGGACCAAGCTTTCGAGGTTTTAAAAAAACGTTGAAGTTATTAGAAACTGTACCACTAATACCTTTAGCTAGGTATATGGATCGTTTAGGGGTTTGAGAACACTGAATCAAACAGAATAACCCTCCTTCTGACGCAGTCGGGTAAAAAGCGTGTCTCCTGCGCGCTTTTGTTTCTTATTCCGGTTTGAAATAAGGTTGAAACTTACCGTTTTCGGTATTATAAGACCTTAAGACGCTTAATAAAAAAACGGCATGGTTGGCGCAGTGGGTGAGAGATCGACTGCTGCGCAGCGTATCGCAGGGTCGATCCCCTGGCGGAGCAAATATTTGTATGATGATCTGCAAGTAGTTTTTCCAGGTTTGGGTGTTTGTATAAATGTGTGTTTCTATTTTTGTAAACGCACCCAAGATACAGGAAAAATTCCTAGTGTGGGGCAATATTTTTTTTTTAAAGACTATGTAGTATGTAGGTAGTATTGTAATTGGTATGATATTAACTAATTTGGTGCCTATTTCCCACTATTAGCAAGCAAGCTAACTAAATACAAACTAAACAGTTTGCAGTCTGCCATAACTGTTATCACGCAGGTCCGGAGTGGCAGGAAATCTAGATGTAGGGGAATGACTCTAAATCTGACCCCAATAAAAAGGACGACGCTAATAAAATTGTAACCTTCGTGTGCACAGGGGCGTAGTTTAACAGTGATACGGGGCATGAGTACCTAACAGCCTAGGGTCTTCGACGGACGTGTGTCCTATTCCTATCCTAGGTTTCAATCGTTATTTCTCGAGGTTTTTCTCAATTTTATCTTATTTCGCTTACATTCTCGTAGTAAATTGTATGAACAATAAAATCAAGTTATCATTTTATTACTTTTGCAATAACCGCCGCACTCGGGTTCAAGGGGCCCCAATTTATCTGCCAAATGTCTGCTGGGGTCACGGAAGTGCCTAAGAACTTACAGGGCCCAACGGGGACTAGATATACTCCACTGTGTGTGCATCAGACACACTGCATGTATTGCAATCTGAACACGCATCGCGCATGCTATGTGCGCATAACTACAGCATATCATTGTAATAAATGATAGCGAAACAGATTGTAATAACATGACATTGTCATTAACGTCTACTTAAAAAAACGACATTAACCACACCTCTATTCTGAGAACCACACACAGGAGAAGTTTTTTTCATATTTTTGCTGAATTGAAACATGACATTAGTATAATAACGACTTGTCATTGTCATCAAATGTTAAATATCATTTGTATAGTTTTAACTAATTTGAGACTCCTACCACTTGCAGTAACGAAGTTTTATACAAACTATCAACCCAAAAAACAACCCCTTTGGGGTCGAATTTCGTGAAATATAGTCTTAAGTAAGTACCACATACGTCCCAACTCCTCTATAAGTTTTGTATACAATGTATTCGAAAAGCGACACTATTCATTACCCTTATGCAAAAGAGACTCCTAGCACTTGTAGTACCGAAGTTCTATACAAATTCAACGCCAAAAACAACCCCCCAAGGTTCGAATTTCGCAAATTCCCGTCTTAGTGAGCGCCTACATCCTAAAAAGAACACCCATGAAAAATTTTAGACTAAAACTGTTAAATTGTTTCCCTTTATGGGAAACATTTTAACAGCTAAACTGTAGAATAGATACTGGATATTTTCATAGTTTGTTTAATCCTAGTTTCTTTGCAACAGGTGGCGGTGCGCGTGCGTCCGCAGCGAACAGATGAAGGTCCCCGGATCGTGCACGTGGTCAGCGATAAGGTTACTGCATTACTAACTATACGTAATCATCATACTGACATCCATCACTCTAGTCTAGGGTTTTCGTCTCTATAATTTGGAAACCAGGACAAGACGCTTGAAGACCCTGGATTTTAGAGCCCGGGACATGAGTCGAAGTGCGCACCGTGGCAAATGCTTCGGGAGGGGTGGGGGGGCGGTGAAGTCTGCGTGTGTCGCGATTGGCTTAAGACTTTAAATTTTTAAACCCGGACTATAAATAAAGCCCCCCCCCCGGACAGTCCCCGGATGCCCCTCTGAACTAGGACAAATCCGGGGAAACCCGGATTGGGGTAACCCTACCTAATCTCTATAACAAGCTTACTTGTATTACCTAATACACTGATACCTAAGTATAGTGATAGTCACGTCTATAAAGTAAGTAGGCTAATCATAAACCTCTAATATACTTACTGAACAGGGAAAAACAATACATAATAATTACAAGAATACTGTTGCAGTTTATGTTAGCTTGGAATACCACTTATTCTGATGTCTGTCGCGTTCGGTCGATCCCGTACGTTTAGTGAGAAATACTTAGCAACGTACGCACCGTTGACGTCAGCGACACAGTATCATGGTACAGACGCCAGCAGGTCAACCTACCCGAATCTGTCAAATATTGCCATTCGAACGTGAACCATCTTGTTTTGTGATAAAGTTGAAAATCTATTATAGAAATTTGACAGATTGTGGTATCTTGATGAGCTGGTGTCTGTACAATATCATTTAAGGGCGCGTAACTAGAAAGTTGGCAAGCATATTTACAAGTTTTAATTAATTTTGTAAATTTTAATAATAATATTTTTTTAGTAACATTGCCAAATTAATTAAAACTTGTTAATTATATTTGTCAACTATTTTGCGACCGCGACGTTGCCAACTTTCAGAATACGCGTTCATAAACGCGGCATCAGCGTGAGAGAATTTCAGGCCTTAGATTTCTATGAGCACACCAATAAGAGAAGATCTCTAATTAATTATCCATAAGGTTAATTTGTCATTTAAAATCAAGTCATTTATTCAAAGATTAGTGACACTTTTTGAATGCACACTTCGCCAGTTCGTAGTGTTTTGGCTTGGCTAATCGCATTTTGTACGGTAACGTCAGCCGTCTAATGAAAACCCCAGTGATGGTCAGTGAAATAGTTCTGGCACTCTTGATTTAACAAGCTTTTGGTTTGCATCGAGCACTGATGGAATGAAGCAATGCAGACATGTTGCGTGATTCATATAGCACGAGTACCTATACTCACCAAACGTTAAGATTATTATTAGTTATTACTAAACCGGATTGCTTTACAAAGTGTATTGCACCAAATTTATTTTTATCAGTGCTGAATTATATCCACCATATTTTCAGAATCGACTTTTATGCTGTAGAAAATACTTGCATACTTACCTATTTAAAGGCGTTCACTAATGTACCTTGGTACAAAGGTAACTACTTCGGTAGTTATATTACCTATGTATACTCAACGAGTAGTTAAAAAAATAAGGTTTTAAACCAATACCATGCTCCATGGTTTGGATTATTACATTAACATATTCCACTTGAATTAAAGAAATAAAATTCAAAAGAAATTCATAAATTCCAATTGACCTAATTAAATATGTATAAATTCCTAAATGGGTATCTGAATTAAACTGATAAGTGCCTAGTTACACGAATATGTATTAAGTTGAATAACGCGTTGGTAGGAAATACTGAAGCTGTGAAGGTATAGTATACCTAGAACCTGTAGATCCTGCCAGACTTGTTAACCACATCTTGCGAATTGCATTACGCATCGGTGAATCGGTGTAATTACTTGAGTCATTTTCTTTTATGTTTTTTTAGCGCTTAGAAACTGTATATTGTTTACATAAATCATTTTGCAATTAGATAGTGATTTATCATTTTTATTTTTCGCTATTTACATGCCACCAAAAATCTTATTCCTATTTGATTCCTGTATAAAAGATTGGAAGGTCGCCTTGTTCCATTAAAAAAAAAAACAGGAATTACAAAAACCATCATTATTAAAAAAAAAACCCGTGTTGTGGCAATGAACTCAATGAAATATTTTTAAGTTTTATCAATATCGATCCACGCTATCACAGTAATAATATATATACATATGAGAGCTAAAACAGCAATTTTTATCAGTTGTCGATTCATTTCACATTTAAGGCCTATCGTGTGAGTGTTGGCGATAAGATAACACGTCTTATCTGTTATCAGATGCTCGTGCTGGCAGAGGAGGCGGATAGCCGGCGAGATGTGCTGCGCCAGCGCCGGCTGAATGACAAGCACTACGTGTACGACCGCGTGTTTGGAGAAGACAGCACGCAAGTGCGTAACGTTTACTATGCGGTTCAATTAGGAAGGAGAGTGTCAATGACCTCCATCTAAGTCAAGTGTCACTTGAAAGTAACGTTTCGCAATAAAATACTTTGTAGAAAATATTTTTATAGTGATATTGTCTTTATTTTCATGTTAGGGTTGTTTTTATATGAAAAAGCAAAAGCGTATGTAAAATATGGCGTGAGCGAACTCTCCTTCGTAATAGAACCGCATAGTGATTCGTTTAGAGATTCGCCGTAGGAGTAGTCTCCTATCACGGCGAATCTCTAAAAGGGTATGATTTAAGCTATCACCAATTTAATTAGTTTTGTGTCTCCTAAAAAATAGAGTTTGTCCCCAAAATAGTAGATTTGCCACCAAATTGTAGTCACCAAACAATATAAAATCAATTCCATAATAAATCACCTGAAATCTTGAAGAAATAGGGTCTAGTACCAAATAATATTTCTGTACTAGCTTCCGCCCGCGACTCCGTCCGCGCGGATGTCGGTCTTCGCGTGGATGGTTTATTTCTCCATTTTGAGTAACTCTGACAATGACATCTTATAAATATCTATTGGACCCAAATACGGCTAAGCCTATAATAATTAAGGAGATCCCTCTATTGAGCTACTGCTGTTGAGCTCGCGTTCTGTAGTAAGTATTTTTTTCATAGTAATTCCGACCTTGTATTTACAAATAACTGATCGGAACAGTAATCAAAAAGGTCGCGCTGAAAAGCACGGTTAAAAATGACACGCATACAATATTAATTCCACGGACGACCGCTCGCCACACTGGACACGTCCGCTCGCATCAAAATTCAGAATTTATATGCATCGCGCGGCGCGGAACGCGGCTCCTTATATAGGAGTCGGGGAGGCGTGGCCCGAGTGTGCCGCAAACGGTTCAAGCCAAATCCGACTTTCGGCGCTACAGGTTACGGCGCTGAATCCACTGCGGGTAATGCAACGTGTGTTCGCGGTTCTACAGAACAACGTCTATGAATAAAACTGAAAAATAAGATTTTTTTTCTACGTATTTTTCCAGGATAAAAAGTATCCTATTTTATGCCCAGGATAATAAGGTATAATTATACCAAGTTTCATCGAAATCGAACCGTTAGTTTTCACGTGATGCCTGCACATACAGACAGACAGACAGACAAACAAAAATTTTTTTAATCACATATTTGGGTTTGGTATCGATCCAGCAACACCCCCCGCTATTTATTTTTTCAATATTTTCAATGTACAGAATTGACCCTTCTACAGATTTATTATATTATGTATAGATGTAATATAATAGGTTTGTCCTCATAATGGCTCGACGGAGCCCCGCTTCGCGGGGCTCCTATTTCTGCGTGCAAGGTTTAAAGTAACCTAACACGAAGGGGATGGCGGGGTCTTTCAGACCCCGCCATCCCCTTCGAACCTAACCTGTCCGTGTCGGGGTGCCCCAAGTCCCGAGCTCGCTTCGCTCGCTCTTGCAGCCTAGGTCATATAATATTCCACAATATTCCACAACTATCACACAACGCCATCTAGTCCCAAGCTAAGCAGAGCTTGTGTTATGGGTACTAGACAACTGATAAACATACTTATATATTTCTAAATACATACATATTATAGATAAATTACACCCAGCATATAACTGATAACTACCTGTCATGCTGTCATCATCGTTTCAACATTTTGTTTATTTTGTTACTAATTACCACCTTACAAGGAAAATAATTATAATTATATAATTTGGTAATTCATACCTGGGAACACTTTTTGTTTATCTGAGGGCGAAAATATTTCGTGGTGATAGATCTATTTATTAGGTGATACAACTTGGTGACAAATCTAAATTTTGGTGACAGAAAATATAGTTCCCTCTCTAAAAGAATCACTAGCATGGCGCGGGCGGCCAAACTGAACAGAAACCAGCGTAGTTAATATAATAATGCCAATTACTGTCTCACTGCTGGACAATTAAAGGCCTCTTCCATTATAGTAAAGGCACTACCATTGATCATGCTTGCTGCAGCCTGATGGGAGATTTTAGACTATATTGATTAGTAGGACTTGGATTGCTTCCTACAACAAACTTTTTTTTTTCCATTGGCTTATGATGTCCGACTACTATTAAGGCCTCCCCCAATACCTTCCAAGAGCTCTAACGCTGTGCATTCTTGAACTAGCCGTCGTGGTACGCGTCCAATATTATAAATCTGATGAGTTTGTTTAGTTGAACGCGCTAATCTCCGATACATTTCTTCTTTACCTATGTGTTGGAAAGCTATAGGCACTCTACGGCCAATAGGAGCCGAACAGCGGGTGAAACCGCAGGGATCATATAGTGCTATAATATTTAAACAACAGACATTGCAATAATATTGCTATTGTTTGTTGTAATGTCTGTGGTAACTCCAACGCCGAGCTGACCACGTGTTTGAGTGTTTGGCAAAGGCAGCCCGCCAATACTTTCAGTATATTTATGAGATGAGGGTTACCATAATGATGCTTATATTTATTGATAGTATTGCCAGCGGCTTCGTCCGCGTGTATCTCTAAAAAAATTGTATCCTATGTGCTTACCCCTCGACGCATTGGATTGGTTTCGGGGTCTTTTCTTGTACTTTGACGGTAATTTTTGCCTTATACTGACATCTCAACACATTAGATTTAGCGGCAGTCGACGAGGCATCTCTACATGGACTCTAGCACAGACATTAGCACAGACACAGGTCTTTCTTGTAGGTATAGTCCACTTAATGTTAGGCACATAAGCTGTGAGGTTTTATATTTAGGTACTTTTTGGTTCAACAACGACTGTTTAGACTAATAACATTAAATAACATATGTACTTAAAACTATTTTTATACAAAATTCATAGTGTAACACTTAGGTATTTAAAGGTTAACACCACAAGCGCCACATTAATCTATTTCTAGTACCTAATCTAACCATTTAAACAACTTATCATATCATGGAAAAATGCGGAGTCTGTCTTTTTCCATAAATTTGAAAGATTTAGCAACTATTAATCAGATTCAGATTATTTAAAAGTAAATATTTGAAATGATGTATTAGCATGAAAGCAATTATCACGGTAAATATGATACTTACAAACATTGTGACGTAACAGTCTATTTTCGTGAGTAAACGTAGAGCGATGTCTCGGTGACGTTATCTCAGTTACAAGTTTACATGAATGTAATAAATAGTTTTGTCGACGCACGTAGGGGTATTTGAGGCAAAAAACCGGTCAAAAATATTTGGGGGCTTAAATTGTCTCAAAATATAATAAACAACAATATTCAATCAAAATTTTGGATTTAATTACAAAAAAACATACAAAAACCATGAATAAAAAAAAGTTGAAAAAAAGTGATGAAGTTATTCTATGAAATTATATTTCATTCAGAATCAGTGCAATCTAATTCGTTGATATCAAGAGAATCTTCTCGATAATCGTCATCTTCGACAGTTTTATCGTCCGACGTGGTGTTGCTGCAATTAAAATTGTCTTTGCTTCGTCGGAAAACGGCAAGATTTTCTTCTTAATCTTTGGGCGAGTACAACTGATGAGAGGATTCCTAAAAAACTAAAAAAAAATGGGGTGGGTTGGGGGACAATTTTATTTCTGTTTCGGTTAGATAAAGGTTCAAACTTTATTACCATAATTAAAATATAGCACGACAAAGCCCGACACATAAACAAAAACATTAATGTTATAAAAGTTTAGTGTAAAAAATACGTTCTTTAAAACATAATTAGCTACGTAAGTTTAAATGCTAAAATTTATGGAAAAATTAACTGTATATTTTTAGAATACAAAGTACCACATACCTTCAACTTCCATATTCAATAAGGAATTTTCTGTCAATTCACCACACGAAGACATTATTAACAAAGTAAAGTCTGTAAAATAATTGAGCTCCGATACCAAATATACGCGTTACACACAATGACTAAGTTCCGACTAAGTATGTAGGTAGATCGCAAATAGTGAGCGAATTGGGAGGTACTCCCTGGATGAACCGATTATTGTACTTTATGAATCATGAATTATTTGTGATATTTAGTGAGTTTCAGAAAAACGACTTTTGACCGGTTTTTTACCTCAAATACCCCTTATAGTCTAGGATACATTTAAGAAATATATACCCTCATGTGTTATTTGAAAATGGGATATAATGCACGCTAGATACTCTATACGACAATATTTTGGTGATAGGTTGTCTCCCTGAATCGCGTACCGTCATTGTTAATTTATAAAAATTGACCTCAACAATTTTGGATCAACTTCCCTCATCTGTTATTTGGAAAAATCGAGGATTAGCTGATAGAACATAACTCAAGGAATCTAAAAAATATAGGTTGTCGGTGCCTAACCCTGTCCTGCTAATTAGTTGTCGGGTTCAAACAGGTGAGTTACCGTAGATAATATACCCTCATCTGTTATTTAATCGAATCAGATATCAAATGATAGATTATTTTATTCTGAATCCAACAGTATTTAGTTGTCTAATCAAAAACATGGCTGAATTTGGGTTGTCTAACTTTTAAGCGTAAAATTTAATACACAAGCATTGAAGAACAAAAGACAAAAATAATGATGCAAGTGTGCAGTTGTGCACCCAGAGGTCTTAAAGTGTTTAGAAGACTAGTTTCACTTCCTACTAAGGTCGCGGTAATAGTACAACTACATGCGACAGACAAAGATAAAAACAATTCGTTTTAAATAATTTTCCGACCAAGTAAGCACGTGCCGTTGACCAAACACTGGATTCAACTCACATTAGAATAATAACAATGATACATAATTCATTCATCGGCAAGTAATTTAACTACACTGATTTATGAATTTTTGACTGATCACTTAGAGTAGGCCTTACCACGAGCTCTTAACGCGATCCAGGTTAGGCTGTGGGAAAGAGACAGAGCTATACAACTCGTCTAGCGCCATCACGTTCCCTGAGCGTAAATTGGATCAAGTTAAGAGCTCGTGGTAGGCCACCTGGACTCATTAGTTGTTTTTCTTTTTCAAAATTGTTTTCTGTGAAATCTTACCACTTTACTAAAGTCATTTAATGATTTTACCACGATAAAAAATGTGAGAATGTAACGACTGTCAAAGTTCTAAAAAGGACAGTTGGGACCAACTGCGTTACGAGCTTTCCGAGACACTGAGGAAACTCACTATGATAGATGGTCGTCCATCCACAAAGCAAACTCGACAAGCGCGGCTTGACCTGGAAGATCAGGCTGTAATTATATAGCCACAAGCTCCTTACATTATCAGAACAGGAATATTAATGAGAAATGATTAAGAGAGATATTACTGTAGACTGTAGAGTCAATTTCTTAGTATTGTATAAATTGTTTATGACATATTTTGTGAGCACTATGAGTAAGTATGTACTATTATTAATTTTGTCCTGGTGTTTGAGGGATGTCATGCTCAGTTAAATATCTCGCTGATGGAGGCGAGTGCTTTGGGTTTTTTATTTTTCTGCAAAATTGACACTTCTAACTACAGACGCCAGCAGATCAATCTACCCGAATCTGTCAAATTTTACCGAAATTAACCTTCCACTATTGAGTTAATGTTGAAAATCTATTAAAGAAATTTGACAGATTGTGGTAGCTTTGTGTACTAGCGTCTGTACATCGCTTTCACGAGTAAATAAATAAATGTGTATCATTGTTATTATTCTAATCCGAGTTGAATCCAGTTTTTGGTTACTGGCACGTGCTTACTTGGTCGGAAAATATTATTTAAAACGAATTGTTTTTATCTTTGTCTGTCGCATGGAGTTGTACTATTACCGCGACCTTAGTAGGAAGTGAAACTATTCTTCCAAACACTTTTAGACCTGTCTGGGAATTGAGAATTGCACACCTGTATTCATTATCTTTGTCTTTTGTTCTTCAACACTTAAAAGTTAGACAACCCAAATTCAGCCATGTTTTTGATTAGACAACTAAATACTGTTGGATTCAGAATAAAATAATCTATCATTTGGTATCTCATTCTATTAAATAACAGATGAGGGTATATTATCTACGGTAACTCACCTGTTTGAACCCGACAACTAATTAGCAGGACAGGGTTAGGCACCGACAACCTATATTTTTTAGATTCCTTGAGTTATGTTCTATCAGCTAATCCTCGATTTTTCCAAATAACAGATGAGGGAAGTTGATCCAAAATTTTAGAGGTCAATTTTTATAAATTAACAATGACGGTACGCGATTCAGGGAGACAACCTCACCAAAATATTGTCGTATAGAGTATCTAGCGTGCATTGTATCCCATTTTCAAATAACACATGAGGGTATATATTTCTTCTACCGGATCTCGTACTATTAGTGCGACGGTGCCAAATTCAACCGTCTATACACCCATTACTCAAAGAAATAACCAGAGTGTAAATCTATGACTAGAATATTTTTTGGTAAGTTAGACGAAATCAAAATTAATAGTTATTTTCGATACAAGTGCGAGAAGTCTGTCTTTATGAACGAGTTCCAACTTTTGAGCCGAGCCGTAGGCGAGGGTCAATAGCTGGAACGAGTTGTAAAGACAGATTCGCACGTGTATTGAACAACTATTTTTAATACAGTTGCGAAGAAATAAAAATTTTAATAATAAAAAATTATTTATTTTTTACAAAAATTATAATTAACATAAACATTAAAATTAGAACATTTTGTAATGTTGACTGGCGCAGTCTTAGGCGGTAAGTTTAGTGTTTGAGACAAACTATTGTTGATTTCATATGACGTATTTTCAGGAATAGGTGTTGTACAACGGCGGCGTTTGGTTGTTGATGGAGAGTTTGTAAAGTCAGTAGAGGTAGATGGTAAAACAATCTCTTCAATATTGTTCGGTGGAGGTGTTGATTTTATTTTAATTGACTGTGTTATTTTTTTTCCTGTTTCAAGCTTATTGTTAAATGAATCCTCAATGTAGCCTTCAGCCACTTTATCTGATTTCCACCCTCCTAGCCTTTTTATTGAGGTTAAAGTAGCTCCAGCATCTGCAAACATAGTGGCAGAGGTCCGCCTGAAAGAGTGCCCGGTGTAACTCTCAGCATCTGACAAACCGAGAAATTTTGCGATTTGTTTAGGCATGTTGCCGAATTTATTAATACCGATAGATTGTGCTGTACACTTGCCCTTTTGGTAATTTTGGAAGAAGCGATCGCTTTTTCCTTTGTGTGATCTTTGGGCTTCATACTTTTTCACAACTTAAAAAAATTCCCCATCAATAACAAAACTTCTTGAAATTTTATTTTTAGTGTTCGGTATCTTGATTAGCTTCATATTTTCACCGTGTGTCTCGATGTCTTAATCAATTTTTTTTATATTATTGCCTAAGAAAAGTTAGTTTAGAATTCTAAGGTATCAGATGTGAGTAAGTTGACTTTGGGATAAGTTGACTTTGGGATCCTGGATAATGAGAGTAAGTTGACTTGGAGTAAGTTGACTTTGGGATTCTGGATTTGAATGGGAGTAAGTTGACTTTGGGATCCTTGATAATGAGAAATGATCTATGTTGGTTTAAGTGTTTATTGTTCAAAATTCAGAATTCATCAGACACAGAAAAAGTCCAAAATCTTCTCGTCTTTTTCTTCAGCCTTTATCCACCTAGTGCTGAGTGAGGTCTCTTCCAAGTCTCGTTTCTATAACTCTTAATTTATCGAAAATTATAATCAAATTTACGAACACAACACTGTATATTTCTCTCTGTATAGTGAATATAACTGTTTTTCTCTGTGTATTAGGAAGACGTGTACGAAGCAGTATGCGCCCCCCTAGTCGGGGACACGTTGAAGGGGTTTGCCGGGGCCGTGTTCGCGTACGGAGCCACTGGAGCGGGCAAAACATACACTATGACCGGCCTCATGTCCCGGGCTCTTAGCTACCTCTTCTCCAGCATCGCTGAGAGCGAGGATCCTCAGTCATACGAGGTGAGTTTCTGGAAGTTTCACTACACGTTTTCATAAATTCTTACTCTGTTATTTACGTCCTAAATATACTTTTGTTATCACGTGTATAGATGTAACAAATTAATTAATTAAAAACTGATTAGTTAGAAGGTCACAATCACTTCATGATGTTGGTACCAAGGATTTATCTCAATCAGTACGTATCGCGTTAGTATTCTGTTGTAAAGATTATACAAAATGTAGTCTGCCTGCATGTGGCGACTTTTGGTGGATAGTGTTGAAAAGACGTTTCATTAGCCCCCTTTGCCTTCGAGGTCGAATCGCACCATCATTGTGGGTTTTAGGTGAAATAGAAGCGCCGTCGCCAGGGTCGTTTTGCAAAATCTCTTTTACCGAATCTTTTGTTACTTTCTTATGCAGCGGCTTTTGTTATGGTGTTTCCACAATCACTTTTCTCTCTATTGTTCTGTTAAACGATTAAATACTCTTATAACACGTTATAGTTAGGTATGCTTTAACAAGGAAATCAAACAGGATTGGGTTGTAATATTTAAACCTCAACAATTAGTATGAATTAGATATATTGGTAAATAGAAGTTAAATACTACTACTACGTGCGTCTTGGACAAAGTAAATATTGTGAAGGTTGAAGATTTGTTACTCTCATATTACTAGATTAACACCTACAAACTAGCTAGGAATTGTCATTAGTCGTGTGTTATTTATGTAATTCTTTGGCACTACAAAACTACTCTTTGCTGTGTGTGTTACATAATCAACGTATGAAAAGTTATGAAACAATGTGAAATTCTAAAATTAAATGAGGGTAACACGCGCATACGAAACGTAAAAATCTTACTACTTATTATAAATGCGAAAGTTTGTAAAAATGGAAGGATATTTGTTAATTCTTTTACACAAAAAATACTGAACAGATTTGGATGAAAGTTTCATAGATAGTTTATAAGCAGGATGTATTTTTATTCCAGTAAGATTCCTGGGGGACAATAACCCTTAACTTCAGATAGAACATCTCACCTTTAATACGAGCCTTGTCGATGTCTGTGAGCACCAAACCGTTAATTTTGTTTTAAATTTAAGAAACTGTGATGGGTCAGTTCGTAGGTAAATCGAAGATCTATAATATTGGAATTTAGCCAATAATTCCTACATACATGTACAAATCGCAACGTCTACAATCTGTTCCACGGTTTGTCCATTTGTGTCACACGTGATTTTGAAGTTTCTTTAGGCTATGATTCAGTATGTTAATTGTTGTTAATAAGTTAAGGCGAAATAGTAGATATATTTATCTGCAAGGGTCTTATGACCAAAATGGTTGCAAAATTTTCTTGTCATTTATAAACTTCTGCTGAGTATCGTTTACGTTCACGTGCATATTTACATTCTAATGTAAATATTTTAGTTTCCATGGCGTACTATATGCATATTGTGCAGGTATATAATAGTTGCACCTACATTATTTTATAAACAGACTTAAATGGCGTGATGTTTCAGACCTTGTGTTACTTAGTTCGGTCACATCAAACATGAAACTGCATGCATTATTATTATTGTGGTAGCCGCACTTAGCATGCTTTACAATAGGTTACCTGTCGATTCTACATAAAAAGAGAGTTGCAGATAACTACATGTCTTCAGATCCCATCACCGCTAGACATATAATATTTTCTTAAAGCTAAAACTGTTTTCACGGAAGTACTCACCTCATTACAGGCAAGGTTACACGCGCCGTGAGTGAGCGATTTCTGCTGCCTTACGTGTCATACGTTTGATTCCCGCACGGTACAGCTAATTTGAGAAGAGTTTTTTGTGTATGTGAGTTTAAATGTTTGTAAAAGTACCCACGATAAAAGAGAAATTCGTAGTGTCTCCACACAAACAGTACCTACCTACGAGTATGTACATTATTTCCGCAGATAAATGACGAAAGTCTGACCGGTCATGAGACCTTTCTACAGTATATGTCCGCTTCATTGACTGTTCACTGGCACATTGACACCGTAGATACAACGAGTGCCAAGTATTGTATCGCGATGAGTGGCATTTCATTCATTCAATTAACTATTTATATAACTATTTCTGGTGTCTAAAAATAAGTAAATAGGTATAAGGGACATCGACGCGCGAACTGTTCGACGTCGAGAATCATGGTATCAGTTTTTTCGTTGACTTGATGACGTCACTTTTATCATGTGTGTATACTGTGAGATATTTTTGTAAGAGTTAATTACTTATAAGCTTATCAATTCAAATAATTATTATATAAAAAGCAGTCGACATATATATAGTCAATGTACTCTTTTGTAATGTTTTTGGTATCGAACCACCTTTTATCTTTTACAATAACCTGTCTACAGTATTATTTCCTTTAGACCTTTACCAACGAACATTTGTACACTTGATGTCTACACGTTAAACTGATGCTTATACTTATTAGTTCCATAGTTGGTTATCTAATAACAAGCGATATCATTTATCTGCTATCGGATACGACCTGCCAATAAGATAACGGGCAAGTTCAGTACTTCGTAGAGGTCGCGCGTAAGTGAACAGTCAAGCCCTGTGCACCTTATTACATAACGTTATACTTAGGAAATTGGTTGAACTTCAACCAGAGCAGAGCGGGAGGGAGGGATTGTCAGACTTGTACTCACTAAAATCCATGGTGTCCTTCAATAGCCCTTTAGAAAGAAAGAAAGAAAGAAAAAACGTTTATTCGGGTAACCGGTACACACAAACTAATATAAGAAGAAAAAAAAATAACAAGAATAAATTTTTAAAACTTTACGTTCCGGGGTCACGGTAATTCGTTAGTCCTGAAAAAAAAATCTGTACATAATAAAAATAATAATATACTACATTTTCAAAATTTAAGATTTCTTCTCGAAGAATGTTATTTCTTACCAGTGAAAGAGATTGCAAGCAATTGAAAAACATGATGTTTCGTGCTTTGAATTTGTACAATTACGTGTTTAATAACTGGTGAATTAAATAAAAAGTTCATTGAGAAAATTACACTGAAAAATTGGAACTTTCTGCTTTTACACCGCAAAACTAATAGGGACCTTAATTTCTTTTTATTTATTGTAAATATAAAATAATCATTTTCAAGAATCCACAAAATAACATTTTCTGGAGATTTACCCAGGTAGCCTGTACGTGGGTAGTATGTAAATGTAGCGAGCTGACCGCAAGCCAGCACTCGCGACCTTGACCAAACGGAAGTTCTTTACTGTTTTTCATGCATATTTACGAACCAAGTTGAAATTGCACGAGCCATGAAATCCATCGTTGTTTATTTCGTTTTTTATTCATTCTTCCGAACAGTACTTGCTTTAATGTTTAATTATGAAATTACCTTGGTTATAAACTTTACCTATTAAAAGTCCATGAATTATTTAATATTTTAATCTACATGCTAGCTTTTGAGGCAGGTGTTTTTATTAATATTGTGCCTCAGTCACATGATGTAATTTTCCTGAGCGAATGTATAACACGGAAAACCCGTTAAGTGAATTTATATTATCCTTATGACTGAAATTCATTACTTTAGTCAATCATAAACCTACGTAACGTTATTCCTACTTATTCTTTGTATAATTTCCTACTCCTAATATTTTAAACGTATATTGTATAGGGTCCGTCTTTTGTATAGGGTTAGTGTATAATTTATTTTACTATACCTAAAGGTACTTTGTAGTAGGTAAGTGTCAGCTTGTCATCATTAGTGTCAATTTACCTACTCCACTGGTGACAGAGTGGCAGAAACTTGGAATTTTCCAACTATCCCTCCACCTGTTCTTCGTTTGACCTCACATCAAGATACGAGTCGTTGATAAATGTGCTATCCATTAGATTGATGATATTGTTTAGTAAATTAATAATTATATAGATGAAGTACGTAACAAAGATAAGGAAATCGACTATCGCCATCGTGACAGGCTAACAGATATCTGGAAGAACGACTGGTCGCCTAAACAAATCGAGATGTGTTAAGATAACACTTGTGGGTGTTATGCACACTAGATTAAGATATAATAAAAGTTTCAATACAATCGTAGCATAAAAGAATTGCTGAGAATAGTTGGAATAGCTTCAACAGTGATTTAATTTGGTTCCGAACCGATTCTCAGAAATCCAAAGCTAAATTAAACGTTAACCGAAGAGTTATATAACGAAGTGAAATTCGAAAAGTTTGAAATAAAAAGGATCCCACCAAAAACTTTCTGTAAAGAAATAGCCAAAACTCGATGGAGCTGCTTGTTTATCTCTAAATTAATAGATTTAAAAAATCTAAAAACCCACGTTTTTAAATGTCCTAAAAATAAGAAAATAACCCTACGGGGCTGAGAGAGGGGCCACTCAAAACGTGGGGGGCGTATATTTTTTTAAGGGATTATTTATGGGTTATATTTACATGACGTGTATAGATCGTGGGTGTAACTTGCAAAGATACGCCCCCACGTTTTGAGTGGCCCCTCTCTCAGCCCCGTAGGGTTATTTTCTTATTTTTAGGACATTTAAAAACGTGGGTTTTTAGATTTTTAAAATCTATTAATTATTTTATTATTTTTATCATTGTTTATCGGGTTTGAAGCTACACTGAAAATTTCAGCCTGCTAGCTTATTGGGAAGTGCCTCAAAGCCTGTCCGCCATCTTGGACGTCCGCCATATTGGATTTAAGTCACATGACTATTTTTATTCGTATTCCTGACAGCAAACCATTTCATTTGATACCCATATCATGGGGGTGGATTTCAAACAGCCAGTCTACCATCTTGGATGTCCGCCATATTGGATTTAAGTCACGTGTCTATTTTTTCGTACTCCTGATAGTAAACCCTTTCATTTGATATCCATATCATAGGATCGCATTTCAAATAGCCTGTCTGCCATCTTGGACGTCCGCCATATTGGATTTAAGTCACGTGACTATTTTTTTCGTATTCCTGACAGCAAACCCTTTCATTTGATACCCATATCATGGGGGTGGGTTTCAAACAGCTAGTCCGCCATCTTGGGGAGGCCGCCATATTGGATTTGTTATGAAGTTTCATATCTAGTCATGTATTGTCATCAGAACTCTAAGCGTGTACAAAATTTCAGCCTGCTAGCTTATCGGGAAGTGCCTCAAAATTGAGTTGCAAAAGTCCAACCGGAACGACAAACAAACAAACAAACAAGAAAAGTGAGTGTATAAAAACGTGGGAAAAAGTAATGAAATCTAGACAAAGTAGAAACGTGGGCATATTTTTTTTGTTTTTTTTTTTACCTTCGATTTTTGATCAAATGAAGCGGCCCACCAAATTGAATATTTTTTGTAAAGGCGGTATGTCGATCTCTAATAGTTTGGTTAGGCTCTTGTGTTTTCTAATCAGGGTCACCAGGTACTCCAGATCTTCAATTATCCTAGTTTTCATAGTTTTCCCTTTATGTGGCCATTAAACCCTAACTCTGTACCAAATTTCAGCTCTCTGAGTTTATGGGAAGTACTAGTTCTACTCGTATTTTGATGATCATGAGTGAGTGTCGTAAATGCGAAACTTTGCTTTCGCTTACCTGCGGAACTAAATGACCTAAAGACTTGAAATTTTGGATTTTAAGTATGTGATTATAGCTTACGGGATGACGAAAATTTCTGCGTTGTTTTTTTATCCAGAGTTTCTCAAATAGGGGCCTGAAAATGCGGCGAAATGGTTCCAGTAAAGGATGGTACGACAGTGTTTGCTTCGCGCTCGTCTTCGTCTCGTCTATTGTTAAAAAAATAAGTCATAAGATGCTACAAACACTAATGATTTTGCACAAAGTCAGTACCTTTCCTTGGAGTGTTAAATTATCCGATTCTATTTTGAGAGCAAATAACCCTGTGTAGCAGATTTCATTTCCCAATACGAAAATAGTACATTGCATTGGTTCCAGAATGCTACAACGCTTATGCAATCTCTAAAACAAAACGTCGCCTCTTGGGACAAGACAAACATAACAGAAGTTATCTTATCGATTAATCTACAGATAATATGTAAAGTGAAGGGGTTTCAGCTAAATGACAATAACAATCAAATATACGTTAGTGGTATATAGCAGGCGGCAGCCCTGTGCGAGTGTAGGCCACCGGCCGCAAGGTCACTGTCGGAGCGTGGCGCCTCGACTCGCGTGATTGACACCATCGCTACCATTAACCTATGACGATGCTTTCTTCTATACACTTATTTGCTTACTAGCTATACCTACTCGTATTACCTTAGGTATGTGTCATTAACACCCATTTACTAGAAAATACAAAGAATTTACTTCTTTCAATTTTTGGTATCGCCACAAAGTAGGTCGAAGAAAGTTTGAATCATTTGTCAATGTTTAAATTTTTGGAGGCATTGTAAGAATACATTTATTTTGAACATTAAAGTGTATTATTTAAAAAAACAGTTTTCCAGATAGTGTGTTTTGAAAATGAACTCTTATTATAATCATCAGGTTAGTAGCTGTGTAAACCCACAAACGTAACATTTCAAGAAGACTAATTGCAATAAACCAAAGCACATTCTACGAATAGCGTTGTGTATTCCACCGTGGAGACCGTGATACCTTGTTAATGCCAACCGTCTATTTGTGGCGGCCCTCCATCTTGATGAGATGGCAAGTCAAGTTCACTCGCAGCTCGCAGGCCGTGAAATTGGCCTAGCTAGGACCCTACGTCACTCGTCAGTCGTCAATAGAAGAAAGCAGCGATAAAATATTCAGGGTTATCGTGAGACGAGGCATTCTATTAACCTGAGCACGTTAGCGTGACCAGCGGACAGTGATAATAACCATAGGTAACGAGTTACAAACAGGTGTATCAACATAACTAATGATCGCTAGGAAACTTTATCCGACTATGTTATTGGCCAATATTATTATTTTTTATAAAATGTACGTTTTACATTCAAAACTTTTTAAGGGTTGGCCTCAATTAACACCGATTTTAATAAGGCTTGCTATTTGTGGGGCGGCATTCTAGGACAAACCAGACTCAGTGGCCTTTACCTAGTTCGGTGAGCTGGTTAGCGGAAATCTTGGCTAATAAATAGCACTATTTATAATTATAACTGTCAACCGAGAAAATTAGTGTAAACCAAACATTATTAGATTAGAACAGTGGTGGCCCAGTGGTATCGGCCCCGACTTACGAGTTGTGGGTCGTGGGTTCGAACCCAGTCTGGCGCATTACTTTGTGTAATTTATTCCATCACTACTGCTCTCAAAACGGTGAGTCATGGCATCGTGAGGAAACCGGCATGTCCTAGGACCATCAAATTCGAAGACATGTGACATGAGACATCCAAACCGCAAAATGCGTGTTGGACTATGGCCCACTTCCTCTCACAGAGAGGAAGCCTATGTCCCAGCAGTGGGAACATTATGGGCTGATGATGATGATGAAACATTATTAATTAGAATTATTATTCGATTATTAGAATTTAAGAGCACCACCTAACGTATTGGAGTTTAACTAAGATAAATGAAGATCTTTAATATTGACATATTTAGCTAGAGTACCTTATTCATTAGAAACATGATGTGATGTTTCTTTTGTATAAAAATTGTGACCAAAATAA
The DNA here is from genome assembly GCA_950005045.1 of Agrotis exclamationis. Lineage (NCBI taxonomy): Eukaryota > Metazoa > Arthropoda > Insecta > Lepidoptera > Noctuidae > Agrotis > Agrotis exclamationis. The sequence continues at coordinate 12,824,515 of OX465419.1, forward strand.
CAAACGACTTCACAGAAACCCGCGACGCAAGTCCAAAACATGTTGTCATTAATTTGACGTCCATTCACCATTATTTAGTTAACTTTCAAACGTGAAAAAACGTGCATTTAATGTTCGTTTTAAATGCAATTTTCATCGATGTAGCTCATGTAGCCTTGTAAAGTTTAGTTTGTTATTCCATGTCAAATTGACTTATGTAGAAACATTTCGAAGAAACCTTTTGCCCCGATGAAGTGTGTAGATAACTGGTGATCGTGCGATAAACATTGGAAAAACTGGTGGTGATGAAGTATCGAGGCAACTTTGCGCTTCAGTAAAACGTTTGTTTGTGTGTTTCATCTGATAATAACACGCTGCATTAATGTTTATTTCTTACCGCATTGTACACTTGTGGTCGAACTCATTTATTACGAAACTGGGTCCTGACGGCGGTTTCGTGGCTATTAATTTGGAATGTAAATTTCTTTATTTTTCATAACCGCCATTCAGATATCACCAGCAATTTTGTAGTATTATGTTATTCATTCATTTTGTTGGAAGTAAGAGTTGGTTTTTATACAAATTAAAGAAAGAAAAGCTCTTTATTCTGTATAGTAAAGCTGCACATTATAAATTCCACTTAAAAAGTAGACAGTTAATCATCATTACGTATATCTGTGGCACCATTTCAAGAAAGTTTTTTTTGTTGTTTTCCAACCGAGTATCATACATTTATTTTGAGAAATATGCCTCGAAATAGAAGGAGAAAGGAAAGTTTTAAGCAGTTTCTAAGTAGTTATGGGAGAGGTAGAATTTTTTCGAAAAAATTTGAAGTTCGACATCTCTGGAACAAAGTACTTAGGACTTCATGTTGTCGGGGTTAAAATTTGTGAAACTTAGGTCTCTTATCACCCATGTTAAGCAATACACCAATTTACCAATCACCCTGTTGATACCGTCATGATTAGTCATATGTTTTGCAGGTGGTATTGATTTTTTGAGTCATTTAACCACGGGCTTATTATAAGGATAAATAATTGTGTAAAGTTCCCTAGTAATGAATCACTAATACGACGTACATACATATTATTGGAAGAAAATACCGCTTTGACGGCATTGTGGTTGTTTTTTACCTCTCAATGAAACGTTACAGAAGTAACAAATCACAGGAATTCTTCATCATGATGTTCAATTACAGGAATTCCTCATCACTATCTCTGACAAGAAAAAGTATTTCAAACGGGCTTTTTATGCCAATGTCATCCAAATCCGTTTTTTTTTTTAGTGTGAGTTGCGGGAGCCTTAATGGTAAGGCGTCTAGAGTACTTATCCAGAAGACGCAGGTTCAAATACCACTCGCAGCTGAATTTTTCTTTCCTCAAAAATTTCCGTACCTCAAAAGAAAAAACGGAATCTATATAGCATCACTTTGTTGGCCATCTGTTTGTTTGTCATTACCTCTTCTGAGGAAGCGTGGAGGTATCAAGCTGAAATTAATAAAAAAAAACTTGAGAGGTGTTAAGGGCCGGGTGTCCCTTAATTGACACCTCTCAAGTTTTTTGATGGAACGAAGTTACTGACGAAGTTACGTGACACCACACTGTTCAATGCGAAATAGAAAGACGAAACGAAAATATCTGGCTTGCTTTCTATAAGAGAGAGAGAGAGAGAGACAGAAACATGCGCACGCCACATGGCTTACAATAGCTTACTATAGCAAAAAGTGTCGTTACAACTTTTCGTCTTAATTATTTCCGTCTAGCCCCCTTTCGCAACGCGCGATAAACTTCGTTCCAAAAATACCCAAATTTACAATGTCTTGGAGCAGAGAATAAATCAAACGCGTATGGGACAAATCATTTTCAACTACGGAACCCTTCATTGTCTGTGTGTCTGACTCACACTTGGCCAGTTTTAAGTTATAGCGTGAAAGAGTAACAGTACCTACTTCCATCTGTCCTAACAAACTTGTATTTGTATTAGTAATAAGTGAAGTAGGTATACACACGAGTACATCGAACGAAAGTTGTTGTGGGAATTAGCAATTTATTATTTCTCTAACTAAACAAAGTTTGGTATACCGTGACATGATAATAGTCCGTCCGATGTAAGTAGAATAATAATAATCATTGAGAGCCTCTTTATGAGGGTCATCCAGGGTTACATGTTCTAGTCAACTATCGATTGTATGAACTTCAGTAATTGCGGGTATAAGTATGAAGTCATGATCCTATTTCGAGTTCAAATACATCGGTTCGTCATTAGCTTTTAGGTAATAAATAGTGCTGCCAACTGGCACTAGCCATTAGACTTGAAAATTACAGTGAGTTGTTGCATGGAATATTCCAGTACTACGGTACTATGCACCTGATATTCCAAGAATACAGTCAAATAAAACAAAGCTGAAAGTTTATTTGAAAATGAATTAGTATGAGGGCTTAAGGCGTCTGCCGACCTGACCTTCGGAACGTACAGGGTTATTGAAGAAAAACCGTGGGTTATAGTCAGTACAAGTCTAGTCCCTTCCGCTCCACCCTCGGTGGGAGGACTCATTGGATGATTTTAGCGCGTAATAAATGGCCTCTGCCTCTAATTTACTCGTAGCGAGAGATGATTTTGTTTTTATGCATAAATATGATTTTGTTTTTATGCATAAATATGATTTTGTGCCCTCGAAAACAGTAGTGCGGCAACAGGGTGGTTGCCCACGCCACTGCCTTCGCCCACCGCTGCACCGCCCCTCGCACTGCAAATTAGAGGCAGAGGCCTAAGGGGTTACCTGTTTTAAAAACTAAACAAAACTTTTACCGTTTTACCATAAAAAGAAAAACCACTGTTGAACGCTCTTTTAAAAAAAGTGTTACTTAAAAAGTGTTACTTCAAAACGATCCTTATATCAACGTGAAAAATGTTGTTTTGACGTTGACAGTTTTTTTCTGGTTTTTTTAGACAAGTGTTCGACAGATGTTAATCTTTCTTGTGGTAAACGGTTATCTTTTGAAAAAAAAAAGTCTAATTGCGATTACTTTTCGTACAGGACTCCGTAGCATTCGTAGGCCACTACGAGATTTCGTAGCCGATAGAGAAAGTCTCCAAAAAACGTCTCATTGCGATTACTTTGCGTAGCAGGACTCCGTAGCATTCGTAGACCGCTACGAGATTTCGTAGCCAATAGAGAAAGTCTCCAAAAAACGTCTCATTGCGATTACTCTGCGTAGCAGGACTCAGTAGCATTCGTAGACCGCTACGAGATTTCGTAGCCAATAGAGAAAGTCTCCATAAAACGTCTTATTGCGATTACTCTGCGTAGCAGGACTCCGTAGCATTCGTAGACCGCTACGAGGTTTCGTAGCCGATAGAGAAAGTTCCCAAAAGATTGCGTTGCAATTTCATTACGCTTTTCAGCCTTCTTGTTAGTTAGAGCCCTGTTAATTCATTAGTTTTTGTGTTGCAGTTGCGTATATTACCATTTTGTGTTTCATAGTACCTAGTAAAAACTAGCGGCTTCGGTGTGTAGACAGCATAGTCTTATGCTGTCTACACACCGAAGCCGTGGCGCCCGCCCGGCACAATCCGGCGGGCAAGGCAATGATTGGACAATGCAAAATTGTCAAAATCAGTGCCGGCGGGCGGTATGTAGACATCCTTACCAGTATTGAAGTTAGAAGAAAATTTCTGAAAGTAATATACATAAGTAATATACGTATTATAATATTGTAATGAAATCTTACAATATAACATTGCGTATTAAAATATATGATTTCATAGTTTAATCACATGATCTGCTTTCTTGTAGCCAGGTCTAAAATTCATTGACGGGGCCCCCCTCTAGAGGGCCAAAGCCTGCCGGGGTCGCGGAACTTATACCATTACCGTGACCCTGGAACGTAAAGGGCTAATGAAGGACACCGTAGATTTTAGTCAGTACAAGTCTGAGAGTCCAGATTTTACCACGCTAAAAAAAAAGGTCTAAAATTCATCTCATACTAATATAGGCACTCAATCCCATTCCACTCACAAGGTTGATATGTTTGAATATATTTTTTCATAATGATTTGTGTAAAATATCGTCATGTTAAGAATATTGTTTCACCGTCAATATCTAGAATATTCAAAGTACCCAAGGACCTTTTTTACGTGGTAAAATCATAGAATGAGTCCTCCCGCCCAGGGCAGAGCAGGAGGGACTGTCAGACTTGTACTGACTAAAATAAAATCCACGGTGTCCTTCAATAGCCCTTTACGTTCCGGGGCTACGGTTACCCGTTAGTCCCGCGACCCCGGCAAGCTTTGGCCCTCTAAGGGGGCCCCCGTCATTTTGCCAACACCTCTTTGAGGCGCGCGTGAAACACGACGCGCCGTCGACCCGGTAGTACTTAAGTTTACATTTTGTTTGTTCAACTGTACAATTTGATGAATTTCTCGATCGATGTTATCGTCGATGGTGGTCCGTAGTCGGAAATGTTGTTTGCTGGGTACACTTTGCGGTTGTGTACATTTCATAGATATTTGATATTCATAAAGACCGGAATGTATGTTTGCTGTACATCGAAGCGTGCAATCAATAGGGGTGGGAGTCGTGAGTACACCGGCCGGTACACTAACGATCCTCTAATGACCACCGATGTTTGTCCTGTGCGAGAAACAAACAGTTCAGCGAGACATTACTGTTTCAATGGATCAAATATTACTTACGAATGAGTTAGGTAAATGTACTTGTGTCAATAACTTTAGGCAATTGACATGAGTGGCCAGAATTTTAGAATTGAGAGTAAATCATTATGTTAATTAATTTTGATGCGAATCTGTCAAAGTCGTTTGTTATCCGTTTATAATAAAAAAAATGTCGTCGTCCATTCCCGGAGCAGTAGTAGCCCAGTTGTATCGGCCCCGACTTACAAGTTGTAGGTTGTGGGTTCGAACTCAGTCAGACGCATTCATCATCATCATCATCCACAGCCCGTCTTCACCCACTGCTGGGTATAGGCCTCTCTTTGCTTGTGCCAAGCTCCACGGTCTTGCGCCAGCCTCATCCAGGACACTCCCGCAATGGCAACAATGTCGTCTGCCCATCTCGCCGCAGATGTCAGACGCATTACTTTGTATAATTTATTTCATCACCACTGCTTTCAAAACGGTAAAGCCATCGTGAGGAAACCGTCCCGGCATGCCTTAGAACCAAAAATTCGAAGTCATAATTATGATATCTACCTACATGTACTGGGCCAGCGTGGTGGATTATGGCCCACTCCCTCTCACCGAGAGGAGGCCTGTGTCCCAGCAGTGGACTAATGACGATGAATTACTGTACATGAACATTTTTTTCAGCTTGTGATTTTCAGGGAAAAGCCTCTTCCTTCTCCCAATCAAAGCGATCGTGAACCAAAATGTACAAAGGTCAAACATTGACCTAGGTCACATACCCTTTCAAAATATAATATGAGTATGTCAAGTACATTAATTAACTAATAACAGCTCTTATCCAGCGAGTGTACTGACTTCTTCAGCTGGCCTGGTTTTATTTACCATACATTTTGATAGCACCGGTAATTGACTTGATGGGTACCAATTAACGACACAGTAGCTGGTATTAATTGGTTCCACTTTCAGGGGCTTAGCAACAATAAACTCATGAGTTTGTAAATAATATGTAGTGGGAATTATGTCGCATTATGTTTCAACAATTTGCTTAGGATAAGGAAGTCCACTTACAATTTGTACTGAAACTCCCAGTAAGCCTAAGTGCTTGAATTCAAGCGAAAAGGGGTGAGGAATTACCCACATTTTGAAGTACCTATTGGATGGAAATAATAATATCTTATTTTAAACAACACTTCAATCTACAGGGTGATTGGTTATTCGATGCGGTCCTTGAAATGGGTGATACTAGACCTTATTTGCAACAATTTTAACCTCGACAACATGGGGTCTAAACTGACTGGTTTTGGAGATATCGAACTGTAAAGGTTTTTCGAAAAATTTCTACCTCTCCATCATTAAGTGCTTATTGTTAGAAAGTAACGATGGTCACCACTTAGAATTTATACTTTTCCGATAGAATATGAACGACTGAATCTAGTGAATACAAGTTTGTTATAAAACTAATCACATCTTGGGAAATTAAGTGTCATAGAGTTTCTGTTTTGAAGTTTTCTGAAAACTTCCCTTGTCTTTCAAAGCATATTTAAAAAAATAAATGTATGACACTTGGTTTACAAATTACAGGAAAAACTTTCTTGTCTCATTACCTTTCTAAAATTTTGCCACAGTACCCACTTTTAGTTAGTGTCTGACCAGAAAATTAGGGTTGTTACTGACAAGGTAGTAAATCAACGAAAATTGGTTGTAAAGTTTTTTCGACCCAACATTATTTATTCTGTGGTTTTTGTCCAAACTGTTACCTGATATTAGCTTTTTGAGTCAATGCGCTAAACCCTGGTCGATGACATTAGGCAAAATCGCGCTTTATCTGGAGTATTTTTACCTGTCCTATCAGTAGGGTGACCAAACTTTTATGCACACCAGTTTAGTTTTTTTTTATGAAACCAGAGTTTACAAACATTCCGTCATTGTACTTATGTTTCAAGTAGCTGTTTTAAATGGAAGAGAATTGATGGTTTGGCTATCTGGTCCATAGGTAAAATACTAAAAATAAAAACCGACTTTGCCTGATATGATTATGTGATTACGGCCAGGATTAAGCATATTGACTCAAAAAGCTAATATCAGATAGCAGTTTGGACAAAAACCACAGAAAAAAAATGTTGGGTTGAAAAAACTTTACAACCTATTTTCGTTGATTTACTACCTTGTCAGTAACAACCCTAATTTTCTGGTCAGACACTAACTAAAAGTGGGTACTGTGGCACCATTTTAGAAAGGTAATGAGACAAGAAAGTTTTTCCTGTAATTTGTAAACCAAGTGTCATACATTTATTTTTTTAAATATGCTTTGAAAGACAAGGGAAGTTTTCAGAAAACTTCAAAACAGAAACTTTATGACACTTAATTTCCCAAGATATGATTAGTTTTATAACAAACTTATATTCACTAGATTCAGTCGTTCATATTCTATCGGAAAAGTATAAATTCTAAGTGGTGACCATCGTTACTTTCTAACAATAAGCACTTAATGATGGAGAGGTAGAAATTTTTCGAAACACCTTTACAGTTCGATATCTCCAAAACCAGTCAGTTTAGACCCCATGTTGTCGGGGTTAAAATTGTTGCAAATAAGGTCTAGTATCACCCATTTCAAGGACCGCATCGAATAACAAATCACCCTTTATACACTTATCGAAGAATTCGAGTGTGTACAGTTACATTTTATTATGTTGATATAAACTTGGCTTTATAACTTGGCCAAAATCTTTCCACTTGCCATTTTGTATTTGTTAAAATCCTTTCACCCTGGGTGGAGCTGAAGGGACTGTCAGACTCGTACTGGCAAAAAACGACGATTTTCCAGGGTCACGGTTACCTGATAAGACAATCCCGCGACCGCGGCAGGCGTTTGACTTCTATGGGGGCTTTGTCAGATTGCTGACAGCTCTTTGAGACGCGCCGTCTACCCGAGCCATGTTCCATGATCGGACGGCTAGTCACACATTACTCACTCACTCACGACTCAGTCGAAGTAAAAACTGCATTTTATTATCTTTCACGAAGTCTTGAGTTCCATAGACTGCAGTGAACTTTTGGGCATGAGGTACTCTGTGGCATGAGCCCAAAAGTTATCTTTGTATAATATATCGTTTAAAAATTCAACTCAGCTTCCGAGGCATAACCCTTTGAAGCTTTTTATTTACCTGGCTCAAAAACAGACATGGATTATAAGGGTCAGAGCCCATTCGTCCCCTAAAATTCGTACCCCAGCATAAAAGTTGTGGATTCGGCCCCTCTACAGGTGCCCATTGGTCTCCTGGTAGGGGACCAATTAATATTTTAATAAAAAATATTATTTTTAAGGTACCCATTCGTCCCCTCTAATATATATACAATATAAGTTAAAGATTCGGCACCTGTTCAGGTGCATATTGGTCCCCTGAGATAAAATTAGCTATATTTTACATAAGAAACGGTTAACATAGTACACTTGTGAACAGTTTATTAACGGAATTAATTTAATAAATCATAACAATCATAACAGATCATTGAAAAAAGAGCCATGATGAATGATAATTCGTCATGATAATAATATAACCTGTCGATAGGCTGACGATGTAAAATTGTCTCTCTACGAATGGCTTGTTAAAAAAAGGGGTTACAAAAATAATAGATAAGGTGTTTTGTTTGTATGTTATGGCTGCCTATTGGTGGTGGTGGTGGTGGTGACATATTGGTTCTTGAAAGTGACTGCGAATACGAGACTGTTCAATGTGTCTTGGGTCTTTTATGAAATGAAGTTCGCCTAACGAAATAAACAATACTGTTAATATTATAATAATAATATTTTTGACATATAATTGAATCGAATTATCTCATTTGAATCCTGGAATATGATTAGTATTATTATTGATGGTAATTCACTTTATGGTTCACACTTTTATGATTTTTTTTCAGAATTAACGATATTGTATTACCTATATATAATTATAATAAAAAAGAACCGATATATATACTACTACTATACTACATTTAAAAACTAAAATTAAAAGTAAAACATTTACAAAAATGACTACATTAAAAATTTATGGTGGAATACTACAGTCATATTTTGACTAAAAAGTCAAAACTAAATTATATACTCCTGAATATGTATAGCAATTTTTTATCCGCAATTATTATTTTATCATATTAATGGATGTTATTATGTTCTTGTATTCTAAGTGTTTCGTTTTAGCACAATGTGGAGTCGTTATCACCCTTTTTAACCGACTTCAAAATAAAAAAGTAGGTTCTCAGTTCGACCTGTACCTATGTATGTAAGTATGTATGTTTGCTTGGCTGAACTGATTTGTTGCGGTTTTCAGCAAAGTGTTCATTACATTCTGGAGAAGGTTTTAGTATATAACACTAATAGATATCCCTTGACGTTGCCCGCGTCGATTCGTTTTTGCTTACTTGGATTGTAGATTTTCAGTGACCATTGCATGTTTTTCCGCGATAATCTCGCGTTTGGCTAAACCGATTTTGATGCGGTTTTCAGAAAAGTGTTCGTTACATTCTGGGGAAGGTTTTAATATATAACAATAATGGATACCTCGTGAAATTACCCGCATAGATCCGTTTTTATTGCTTACTAGGATTGTAGATTTTCAAAGTCGACGATTATAAGAAGATTTTTGTTGAATATCTAAACTAAAAAGGGAAAAATAAAAAAAAAAAATGAAAAAAAAGGGAACCGACTTCAAAACCAAACACAACGAAACTGTAAAATAACTTTTCTTTCGGAAGTCGGTAGCCATAGTCAATGAAATAAAAAACAAAGCCACCGACTTCCGAAAGAAAAGTTATTTTACAGTTTTTTTGTGTTTGATTTTGAAGTCGGTTCCCTTTTTACCGACTTCAAAAAAAAGGAGGTTATCAATTCGACCCGTATGTATGTAATATTATCAGAACTGCCCAGTTTTCATATATGTTAGTCTATATCAGCGTCTGAACAAATGTGCCAAATTTCATAAGTGTATGTATGTATGTATGTAATATTCTCAGAACTGCCCAGTTTTCATATATGTTAGTCTATATCAGCGTCTGAACAAATGTGCCAAATTTCATAAGTGTATGTATGTATGTATGTATGTATGTTTTTATGTTTGTGCACGCATATCTCCGGAACTATAAGTTCGATTTAAGTAATTCTTTTTTTGTTGTACTAGGTATTGTTCAACTTAGGGTACACTGCAAGTTTCATCAAAATCGGTTCAGTAGTTTTAGAGATATGGATTTTTTTATGTTGTGACGGATTACAAGATTAGTGCATATGTAAGAAAAATTTTGTATTTTACAAGAATTTGGGTTGAATATGTAATAAATAAACTAAAAAGGGTAAAATAAAAACTTTTTTAAAAAAAGTACCGACTTCAAAACAAATACAAAAAAGTTTAAAATAACTTTTCTTTTGGAAGTCGGTGGCTTTGTTTTGTTGTGATTGACTATTGCCACCGACTTCCGAAAGAAAAGTTATTTTAAACTTTTTTGTATTTGTTTTGAAGTCGGTACTTTTTTTAAAAAAGTTTTTATTTTCAAAAAGTTTTTTAATGTACAAAAATAATGAACGTTCTAACATTAATTCTGTTTTGCTAACATTGATTTTTTATTTTACACTTTTCTGCGCGACTGTACCAGGACTACCAAGCTGCAGTATACACATGTACATGTACTTATATTAGAAGAATGAATAAAAATAAATATTCTTCAGGGGACGAATGGGCCCCTCAAAAGTTCCAGGGGACGAGTGGGCACAGGGTGCGAATGTCAGTGGACGAATGGGCTCTGACCCGATTATAAAGCTGCTGTTCCAAGAATTTTTAGGCAATACTACATCCTCAAACTCTTTGTTTTAAGTAATGTCTCAAGGTATAAATTATAATTATGTATCTAATAATTATTTTATGTTCGTTGTTTCGTCAAAATAATGTTTATTTGTGATCAACTCAATACAATGAACAAATAAATAAATACTAAGGTTTGTTACAGGTAAAAATGTCTTACATCGAGATATACAACGAGATCATCCGGGACCTGCTGAACCCGAGCGCGGGGCCCCTGGAGCTGCGGGACGAGGGGGGCAGCGGGGCTCCCGTGGTGGCCGGGCTCAGCGAACTCCGCGCCAACAGCGCTGCCCATGTGGCTGAGTTGCTCGCGCGCGGCAACCGCTCCCGCACCGCCGAGCCCACGCATGCTAACCAACATTCTTCCAGAGGACACGCTCTTTTAAGGTATTTAGGAAATACTTGAAAAATTTCCAAAAAATGCTTACTAAGAAGCACATTCAAAAATTTCATACCTTATACGTCCAATTACCTGTTTACGTTTACACAAATAAAATATGTGATGTTCGAGATTGTGTCGGAGTGATTGAGCAGGAGCTGCGATGATAACCATTAGACTTACATTAGGTACTTTAGAGACCCATCTGTTTTATAGTGTGACGGTTAGCCAGCAAGTGGAGAACGGTACCCAGCGCGGTCGTCTGTTCCTCATCGACCTGGCCGGCTCGGAGCGCGCCGGGTTGCGCTCGCGACGGCTAGAGGGCGCGCATATTAATCGGTCACTTCTAGCACTCGGCAACTGCATCATGGCTCTTTCTGGAGGAGCCAGGTAAGCAAGTATTATTTTGTGTAGAAGGTACAGTGGTGTAACGAGACCGAATCTAGGAGGGGCAAAACGCTTGATGTGCGAGGCCCTTTTTAGGGTTCCGTAGCCAAATGGCAAAAACAGAACCCTTATAGATTCGTCATGTCTGTCTGTCCGTCCGTATGTCACAGCCACTTTTCTTCGAAAGTATGAGAGCTATCCTGTTGAAAATTGGTAAGTAGATGTATTATGTGAACCGCATTAGGATTTTCACACAAAAATAAAAACAAAACAAATTTTGGGGGTATATAAGAATACTAAGAATTGAAACTCAAAAAATTTAAATTCTATGGATATGTCTATCTATGGGGTTACTGATATCATTTTTTTCTAAACTGAACAGTTTGCGCTAGAGACACTTCCAAAGTGGTAAAATGTGTGTCCCCCCTCTGTAACTTCAAAAATAAGAGAATGATAAAACTAAAAAACAAAAACTTCCAACGAAAATTGGTTTTGATGAGATATAGTTAGCAGTTTTTAGGGTTCCGTAGTCAACAAGGAACCCTTATATAGTTTCGCCATGTCCGTCCGTCCGTCCGTCCGTCTGTCCGCAGCTTAGCTCAGAGACGCCCAGTACTAGAAAGCTGTAATTTGGTGTAAATATACGGATTTGTTGCGCCGAAAAAGTAGTAAAATAAAATCTCGTAAAATATTTTTTTCAGAGTACCTCCTTTATAGGGCTTGGATATCGGACGTTTTTTCAATTCCGGAATTGGGTTTCGATATTCGGTTTTTCAGTTCCTTCCGAACTGAAAAGTGGCTTTGTTTACACTAGTGAAATAGAAATTTCTTTATTGACTCATAACTGTAAAAAATTGCAAAGGTCCTGGTCGCGGGACTTATTACCGTGACCCCGGAACATAAAGGGCTACTGAAGGACACCGTGGATTTTAGTCAGTACAAGTCTGACAGTCCCTCCCGCCCTGCCCGGGGTGGGAGGACTCATTTGATGATTTTACCATGCAAAAAAAGGTCCTCTTTTTTGTAATAAACAAATGTAATCTTATGAAATTATTTTTTAGTAAGTATCAGAAACACTAAAATGTTAGCACACCTACACCGCCAATCTAACTAGGTGAAACCGCAACACGCGTTCCGCAGCGAAACCTAGCCAGACACGCCATGTTCGCTTCTCTCCTTCTCGCAAAGCAGAACCACCATTAATTATGCTAGTGACAAACTCGTGTTCAAATAGCAAATTATAGTCTACGATAAAAGAAGACGAGATTTTGCTCTAGAGTTCTAAACTATGAGTAGACGAACATATTGAGTAGGTATATGAAATTACTGAAACGAGACAAAAGTCATGTTATTTTTGTAGTTTGGATGACTTAATAAATAAATTTTGCCTCTATTGTGAACCTCCTCAATTAATTTTCTGTAAATTCAACTGATTTAGTGTCATTTTTTAATAAAATCATTCGTTTTGCCTCCAAAACTTGTACATTCCATACAGAAATTCACCGCGTTAGAATAGGCAACATAGCTATGGTTACGTTTCGCGCGCGCTACAAGTGACAGATCGGGTGGATCGTTCAGCGGTTTCGCTACTGTAGTTTTGATTTGATTGCAAAAGTAACTGACCGAAGGAAAGCTCATTCTGCTTCTACACGCGTTGATGGTATTGTTTTTGAATATTGAAAACGATTTTCCAAGCATGGTCCTCCACCGCGTTTTTCCATTCTAAATAAAGCCAAAATGCAAGGGTGTGTAATTAATCGCGTATAGATAAAAAGTGGCTTCTAGTCACGTTTTAACTAATGTCTTCCAATACATTCAACAGTAGTGCGCAAATACTTGTGTGCACTTTGTAGTAACCTAATCAATTACCGGTCAAACGCTGCAAATTTGCCATGATGCCCAACTTTGACTTCTTTTTTTCAACGCACGACGCGCGAGGTTTATAGGTGATAACGCAGTGGTAGTTTACAGGTGGACGCCGCGTTATCAAGGCAAAGTTGCAGCGTGTGACGGTACCTGGCTCCAAAACATACAGTGCCAGTACGCATACGAACTAATCCTGCATGGTTTGGAATAAGCGCACAAAACTCTAGATTCCAATCTAAACGCGAGCAGTTGCATGCTCGCCATTTTGCGGTCTTTGCCATGAATGTCTGTGGGACTATTCTAAACTTTGCATCATACGTCAGCAGAAGCCATATAAGCCCAATGTTTTACGCTTATGAACTCGAAGACAGTCAACGCCAGAGGCACCCCAAAGGTCGGTTTGGTTAGGTTGCTATAAACCTCGTAGATATGGAAATAGGAGCAAAGCCCCGCTGAGTGGAGCTAAAATTTAATCTTGAAATTAAAATTCGACTATAATTTGACCTTTTTACAATGAAGTCCCCGCCTCAGACGTACTACACTCCAACAATTATTTCAATAAACTTAATCAAGTCATTATAATTCACTTAACTCGCTGGGCTCCTATTTCTGTCTGTAGGGCTTAAAGGAACCAAACCGAACCGAACCTCGGGGTGCCCCTGACGTCAGCCGTCTTCCCGTTAAAAGGCACAAAAACAATGATTTTTGTCAGACGTAAGTGATGTAGTATAGTTTGTAACCATCCATATTTGTACGTACGCATCTACGTTACAAACTTTATATGAAACATTCGCAAAATTCATCTATAGATAGAAATCGCAGATTAAAAAATAGGATTACAAAGCTTTTATAGATTGGAAATACGCTATGCCACCGTTGTCAAAAACTGCCATCTCGATTCTTATTATATATAAATTCAAAACTATAGTTTCCCTTCTACTTCATATTGTGGTAATTTGTCGCGCATCAAGCTGCAGAAAAATATTATTTTCTTCAATATCGAAACTCCGGTATTGATTTCGCCAATTCCGGAATTGGAAACGATATTGAAAAGCTTCGGAATTCCGGAATTATACCGATTCCGGAATTCCGGAGGCCAAGCCCTACTCCTTTACACGTAAAGTGGGGATGTTTTTTTTTTCTCGCGTACCCTAATGGGCCAATTTAATGATACCCCACACTAAGATGTGGGGTATCATTAAATAGGCCTTTAAAAATATTGATAGTTTCCATTAACAATTTTTTGATAAAAAGTTTCGTTTGTGAAATATTAAGCTTTAAAGTGCTAATTTTTGCTCGACTCGAGGGTCCCCCCCTCTACCAGCTAAACGGTTATGTTTGGGGGTGTGAAAAAATTCACAATAGTAGTATATGTATACACCGTGACTTTTTAGTCGTCTTACAACGGCAGCCTAGTTCATGTATCCAATGACTATAACACGTTTATAGTAAAAAAATAGGTATTTAAGAGATTTGAATTTTTTTTTAAATAAATTTTTAATTCATTATTATGACGCAAGGAGTAGTTAAAAACACCCTTGTCTCATAGAAAATGGAGATGGAATGATCTGCCTGACTATTGCGCTGGGTAGGTATACTCTACAGCTTGATACGTAAACATTTTCATATTTCTAATGTACCTATTTATTAATAATAAAAATAATTTTTAACGATTAAAAAAAAACTAAACTCGCCTAGATGTATTTTAGGTCGGGGACATTACGTGGACCACTTTTGTAAGACGACTAAAAAGTCACGATGTATAACGAAGTTTAAAAGAAAATTATCATGACTAAGTAGGCTTTACAAGTTTATGAGTAATAGTCGACCAACTTATAAAACGTACTTGGATAACATATTTTCCTAAACAAAATGTATCGGAGAACATGTTCTTCAACTGCAAATGTAAGTTTGTCAACTTTATTTTTACAGCTATAATGTGTGGTGGTGGCTATAGTGGGTATGTTTTGGGGATAGGTAGGTTTTTATTGTCAACTATTTTTAACTAACTTCAAAAAAAGGAGGAGGTTCTCAATTCGTCGTAATCTTTTTTTTTTATGTATTTTCCCCGATTTCTCAAAGACGCCTGGACCGATTTTGAAAATTCTTCTTTTGATTGAAAGACTAATAATATGAATTGTATAATAATATAATATAAATTGTAATAAATGTAATAGTATTGTAAATGTATGTATAATGATTATTGTATAATTTAAATGAATTTATTCTTATGATTGTAAAATTGTAATATTTCTACAACGGCAACGGTAGTATATGCGAACTAATCTATGTTATAACATCTTTGCGTACCTACCATATACTCAGAAATAAATGATATTCTATTCTATTCTTCTATTCTATTCTAAGAGTACACCTTCCAGTTGGTCCCATGATGATCAAGTCAGGATCTGATGATAGAATCCTGGAGAAATCGTGGGAATTCTTTAAATGTTAAATCATTCTTGAAGCGATGTACCTATTCAAATTATTACGTAACGCTGGTTTTAAATCTTTGTTACAGCCGCTTCCCTCTACACGCGGTGGTACTCAAATAGACAACATCTTTTCCAACTTTACCTGTGAAGTTGGTTTTTATAACTCCTTCTACAGTTACCATCGTCCTATGTGGGCACGTTTTTAAACGTTATGAGTTTGCTACTGAATCACGGTACCTAATAAATGTTAATGTACGTAAATTAAATTAAAATAAAATTTAGCGAATCAGTTTAGTTAGTTCGCATGAGTATTTTGATAGGCAACTACGGAACCCTACATTGTGCGTGGCCCGACACGCACTTGGCCGGTTTTTTAAGATATCCTTGCAAATATTTTGCGGAAAACAAAATCTTGACAAATGGTAATGCCCCCACACTACAGGGTATTCACTGCTGTCCATAACTCTCCCGCATTCCGGGCTTGTTACGTCGTCGTTTTCGACTCATAAAAATTAACACCCGTTTGGGAATTTATGATGATTCATACGGTCATACCAACAACAATCACGGGATCAGATTTAATGGAGTACCTACGTAGTTCATACAATCAATGGCCATTTAATTCACTTGAATATATTCTCTTCATTCTCTATTCTACACGTTAGTTTGATACTAGTTTCACCCTTCTGAGTCAGTTCCGTCAAAATAGATTCGGTATAGCATGTAGATATATTAGGTACTAGCTGACCCGGCAAACTTCGTACCGCCTCAGACTTCCAGAAATCGTTTAAAACTAAAATTAGCCAAATCGGTCCAGCCATTCTCGAGTTTTAGCGAGACTAACGAACAACAATTGATTTTTATATATAAGATGTATATTACTTACCTACTAATCTCAATATAATTATATCCCTAATCTATGCTTGCTACTACGGAACCCTTCATGGGCGAGTCCAACTCGCACTCGGCCGGTTTTTTTTATGACGAAAAATGTAACTTGACTCGCGCGAAACCCCTTTGTTGTAAGTTCTCACTCACCAGAAACCACAAATCTAGAATTTTTCTTTTTTTTTCTCTGAGTGGCCCCTTCAGGAGCGAGGCCGTGGTCTGGGGTCTGCTTGGCCCCCGCCTAGCTACGCCACTGAGTAGGTACATTTTTTATTTGGATCATTCTAACGAATAAACGGTGGAAGATGATAATTGACATTGATATAAGACGCCTCAAAATATTGTAATCGCAATGAGCTGCGTTGTTGCGACAGAGTTGACGATGGGTAACGGTTAAATTGAGAGTTCCTTGATAACTGTATTTCTTAAGTTAAATTGGAATTTAGACGCCATAAAAATTATGTTTACCTAACATTTATGTATCTTTAAAAAAATTAAAAACTATTAGGTACACATAAAAATATATAGTAGTAAGTGCTATACAGTGTGATCAGAGAATCAGTGTTTTATTCACATGCCAAATGGGTGAATACTTACTACATACTTATGAATCAAATTTAAAATACTAATTTTCAAAACTAAACACTACGGTGCGTTTGTGTCTGCTCCTCTAACTTAACAATTCGCACAAACCGAATCACATACCTAGTTGCATTGCCCAAGCTGACGCATTGCGTGAGGTGTGTTGATTTCTTTCTTCGTCAATCAAAGTGTTGATTCAATTTGATGGGGGACAGATACGTAAACTACCGGGACTCGAAGCTGACGCGGCTGCTGCGTGAGGTGCTCGGCGGGCGCTGCCGCACGGCTATGGTAGCGCACGTGGCGCCCGGGGCTGCGCACCGCGACACCACGCGCTCCACCTTGCACTATGCGCAGAAGGCGTCTTCCATCACCAATAAGGCAAGTATTTTTATACAAGAGTGTAAAGATGCAATACCACCGGTGTTCGGCACTGTGCAAGGTGCAACACAGTGTGCGGCAGAAATGTTCACTCTGGTGGACTCACTCAAGCAAACATGAATACCTGCTCAGTGTGTGGACTCGTTTATTGTGCGTGCACTTTGCTAAACCTAGTTCAGTGAAAATTTTCGTGCACAAATGTGCTGCATTGCTTGCACAGCCTTGCCGGTGGACACGAAGGCTTAACACGATGCGAGCTTAGTTTGAGCACTGTTAAAGTGCGCGAACAAATATGCAGCACATTATTTTGGTGGAATCGTACCATTAGAGATATCGACACACAAGCTGTTACTGTTAATGCAATTTAAGATTTTCTAGATTCTACGCAAATAAATACTGATCTATTTATTTCAAAAGCAGCAGCTGTTCCATCACAGAAATATTAAAAACAGGAGAAGTGGCAAGGGGGCGTGTCCGCGGCCACGTCGTGCTGAGCGTATAGCTCAGCTAGTGAAAAAATGGCCGTCACCGCGAGTTAGTGTGTTGTCAACCGCGTTCGTAAAAAAAACGATTATACCGTCTTGTTCGGTGGTTTCGTGCAAAAATAGAAGCCAAGACAAAAATTTTAGAAGTCATGGCATCAGTTACCATAGGTAAGTACAAGTATTTTACAATATTTGTCTTAAAAATCACGAAAAACAACAATCCCTAAAATATATCTGACTTGTACTACTTTATTTTTGTTTTCTTGTATTACTCCGACTGTATTTAGTTTGCATTAAATACATTGCTCTTTTACAACCACCTCAGTCTGTCACTGAGTGACTAAACAAGCAATGTAAAGCTGACATAACGAAACATCATTAAACCGTAATGTCGCATGGTGCCTCCGCTGCTCCGGTCCGCCGTATTTGAGTGCAACTAGTGATGTGCTCGTGCAGGTTTGACAAAGTCTATCGACAAGAAGGTCGACTGCGAATGTTTTATTACTATTTACTATACAGATTTTTCTTCAATGTATTAACTCTTGTGACCGCTTGGAAGGCCGATGTGGTTCTATGCTTTTTTACCCATTTTTAGGGTTCCGTAGTCAACAAGGAACCCTTATAGTTTCGCCATGTCCGTCCGTCCGTCTGTCCGCAGCTTAGCTCAGAGACGCTCAGTACTAGGAAGCTGTAATTTGGTGTAAATATATGGATTTGTTGCGCCGAAAAAGTGGTAAAATAAAATCTCGTAAAATATTTTTTTTAGGGTACCTCCTGAACACGTAAAGTGGGGATGTTTTTTTTTCTATGAAAAAATTCACAATAGTAGTATAAATAACGAAGTTTAAAAGAAAATTATCATGACTAAGTAGGCTTTACAAGTTTACGAGTAATAGTCGACCAACTTATAAAATGTACTTGGATAAAATATTTTCCTAAACAAAATGTATCGGAGAACATGTTCTTCAACTGCAAATGTAAGTTTGTCAACTTTATTTTTACAGCTAATGATAGTTGGGTATGTTTTGGGGATAGGTAGGTTTTTATTGTCAACTATTTTTAACTAACTTCAAAAAAAATGGAGGAGGTTCTCAATTCGTCGTAATTTTTTTTTATGTATTTTCCCCGATTTCTCAAAGACGCCTGGACCGATTTTGAAAATTCTTCTTTTCATTTAAAGAGTACACCTTCCAATTGGTCCCATGATCATCAAGTCAGGATCTGATGATGGAATCCTGGAGAAATCGTGGGAACTCTTTAAATCATTCTTGAAGCGATGTATTCGAATTACTATGTAACGCTGGTTTTAAATCTTTGTTACAGCCGCTTCCCTCTACACGCGGTGGTACTCAAATAGACAACATCTTTTCCAACTTTACCTGTGAAGTTGGTTTTTATAACTCCTTCTACAGTTACCATCGTCCTATGTGGGCCCGTTTTTAGACGTTATGAGTTGGCTACTGAATCACTATCACTTAGGTACCTAATAAATGTTAATGCGTAAATTAAAATCAAATTCAGCGAATCAGTTTAGTTAGTTCGCATAAGTATTTTGATGGGCAACTACGGAACCCTACACTATGCGTGGCCCGACACGCACTTGGCCGGTTTTTATTATTTTACAGCGTAGTAGTGCGTTACCAAAGATCGTGAAATAAGTTCATTAATGTTTAGTAAAGTAATCTATAGAATGTCCTTGGGTTTCGTCACTTGTTATGGTTATGACATTTAACTGAAGTCTTCATAAATGCACCATTAGCTTCCTATGCATTATAATAATTAGCATCAAGTCTTATTGATGTACTATGCCCCAGAATTTCTAAGGAGGGTTTGGAGACGCTATATTGTGACGTGATGCAAGTTTTATTATCACTTGCACCCTTCTTTCATGGGGTAATGTCTAAAATGCTGTAATAAGCTACTACAAAACGTTCTTGAACTAAATGAAACTAAATTCAAAACATGCATTAAACGCACACTTTGTAACCAGGCATATTATAAACTGAGCGACTATATCGCTGATAGAAATGCTATGTACCATATAACGTAACATCCCAAAATGAATGGTGTAACAAAGTATCTGTAATAATTTTGGCGATCCAAAAAGAGTGTCCATGGAGTTTCTTGTCCGTTCTTCTCCATAGAGATTTACTCCTTGTAATGAGCATCTACAGTACTTTCACAGTTATTATGTCTTGTGACTAGGATTGTAGTGGTAGCACCATAATTTTGTAGTGTTTAATTATTATTTTTTTGTCTTTGACAATTATTCAAAAGTGCTTGTAACTGGCCTAATTGAAATAAATGCTTTGATTTTGAACTACATGTAACTGTGTCATTTGATTTGTATTATTTTTTTAAATATATTGGTTATTGTTGGTTTCATATTGTTTTCATTTACTTTATTTCCAAAACCTTTGTAAAAAATTATCGATATGTTTATCGATAACACTTCGATTTAGTCAAGCACTGTCGTATGAAGTCGTATCCGCCCCCGTGTCCCGACAACACACAATGATAATTGTTTTAGTGTGAGTAAATAATACGAAAAAAGTACGCTGTGGTTTAAAGAATAAGGTTTATATTTAAATGACTGAGCTATCGAAAGCGCGTGTGTGCACTTGTTCGTAGTATTGTTGTGACAGAGCTGTGTGCGCAATATTAGCGTAATGGAGGGGCTACTGTGGCTTCATCGGTTTTCTATACATTTTGAACTCCACGCCATATCTCCTTCTTTATTATATCTATGTGTTCCATATAAAATGCATGCAACAACTATCTTTGCGATATCGAAACGTGTACAGCGCCTGTTTATTTTTCTGGGGCTAGTCAGGTGCGGAGTTTCAGGCAGTGGCGTAGCTAGCCCAGAAGGGGCCCCGTACTAAAACTTGTTTGGGGCCCTTCTTATGAAAGTGCATAGTTTTGCAGAATAAAGAAAAGAGCATCCTGACTCATATAGTCTATCGCTATTACTGATGCTATCAAGAGAATGCCGAAGGGAGCTAGAAAGTTAAGAATACTGATCGACAGATCGTAGCGTATTTATGGCAACTGTTTTTTTTAGTAGTTGCACGACTCTCGGAATTTCTCCTGTATCGTTCACAAATATTTAAACTCACATCAACTCACATGAAGCAAACACTCTGACACTCTGAATCGAATGCTGAATTGAAAATTGAGCTATGTTACGAACTCGATAATTGGAGCTTTATGGACCACGATAAGTTTTTATTTAAGAGCAACAATGTATGTTGCTTTTTATTCCAAACGACCCAAGGGACCCCCCCTTGATACTCGGGGGGCCCGTATCATTGATACGACTGATACTACTACTACCTACTGCTGGTAGCTACGCCCCCGGTTTACGGTAACAGTTTGCGCGACGATGTCTATATTACTTTCGTTAGTATAAAAAACGTATTCATATATAATACAGATACTTATTTATCGAGCTGGCAGATTTTTTTTAAGTTTTTATTCATTTTTCCAGGTCGAAAGAGATTTGGTGGAGACTCCGGTGCCGCTATCGCAGTACCGAACAGTCATCAACGAGCTGCGCGAGGAAATCGCTCGACTGAAACTTAAGATGAAGGACGACAGAACAATGTAGGTTTTTTGTTCAATCATTTTGGTACTTACTTCGGTATTTATATCCGAATTTAAGATTAGTTCAGACTTACGTGCAGGAATTTTGATGAAGTAAAATTACACTACTTTTATTTTGAAAGGATCTGCCTCTTAATTCGATTGGTGATCAGTCTAGTACAGGTACTTTTTTTGGAGATGTGAAACCACCACATGACTTTGCTCGTTTCGGAGTGGTCTTCAGACTCTTACTGACTAATACCTGTTCTTTTAATTGCCCGTTGCATTATAAGGCCACAGTAACTTTTTCGAACAACAAGAGCAACACTGCTGCACTGTCGTAAGCCGCTACTACCTGTGTTGCGTGATTGAAAGATCACACGTTTGACGAAATGGCTAAGCAATTGGACTGCTGCGCTGTGTGTCGCGGGTTCGATCCCCGCACGGAACAAATATATTTGTATGATCTACATGTATTTGTTCCGGGTCTGGGTGTTTGTATATGTGAGTGTCTATGTTTGTAAACGCACCCACGACACAGGAGAAATTTGTAGTGTGGGGCAAAGTTTAAAAAAAAAAAATTAAATTATAATAATTTTTCAGTTTCGACCTCTCAAGAATGCGTTTCTTTTTTTAATCCATAGTTGCTCTTCGACTTCTTTATTATTAAATATAGTCTATCCTTTTTTATTTTGAACAGTAAACCAAAAGAGTTTGTAAGGGTCGAAGAAGAAGTGAGCAAAGAGGTTGCGGCGGAGAACGCAGCGCATTTAAAATCTTTACGCGAAGCTATCGTGTCAACATTCAAGCAACAGATGCGCCTGCGACGTCGGCTCATGGAACTGGACAGCCATCTGCTGGGCTTGGCGTTGGATGCAGAGCGGCAACATGCTGCCATCTCACACTGGGAGGCCAGGTTCAACCGCCTTTACAAACCAATCAACATTCCCGGCTCTAGATTGAGCACGCAACAGAGTTACAGGTACAACATTGAGTAAAGTTATCTTTTACTTTAGGTAGAAATAGGCTCGATTTTTATCAGCCAAAAAATTATTGGTTCGAGTGATTGGCCTTTAGTGGTATTTGCCTAGCTCTTTAAGATATCTGAGAAGTCTCAAGCAATTCATTCCATGGCAGTCCACTACTCCACTTGCGACTCTCCTGAGCTGCGCCACAACCCGTCCTTTCTTTTCTGTACCCATCAGACTTTGTAAGGCCTTCGTTCGATCCACAAAAATCTATTCTTACTTATTTGCAAGATCGTGAGTATACGTATGTCCAGGGGTGGTACGGGTCTATCAACAAGCAGCAGCGAGCGAGCAGAAGCCGAGGTGGCCGTGGAGCAGGCGTGGGCCGAGCTCGCCGCCGTGGAGCGCGAGCAGGAGTCCGCGCGCAGCGAGCGGGAGCGCGTCGAGCGGCAGCTGGAGCAGGTGCGGCTCAGGGGAGCGCAGCTGGAACAGGTAACTAAAAGGGTGAATTTCAACAAACGCCATTTTTTTTATCACATGGTGTACTTTTTAAATTATATATTTTTTGTTATTTTTTTAGGTTTTATGTAATCTTTAGGATATTAAACATACCCAAATTAGGGGATATTAAACATCCTAAAGATTACATAAAACCTGAACAAATAAAAAAAATATGTAATTGAAAAAGTACACCGATATGATTAAAAAATGGCGTATGTTGAAAATCACCCAAAAACACTAAAAATGCGAAAGTAAGCGAGCTTGCTCATGACGAAGCCGCGTGCAAAACTTAATTAGTAGGTGCTCTAACGTACCAGAGTAATCCGCTACCCTTTTTAGGGTTCCGTAGCCAAATGGCAAAAACGGAACCCTTATAGATTCGTCATGTCTGTCTGTCTGTCTGTCCGTGTATGTCACAGCCACTTTTTGTCGAAAGTATAAGAGCTATCCTGTTGAAACTTGGTAGAAAGATGTATTATGTGAACCGCATTAGGATTTTCACACAAAAATCAAAACAAAACAAATGGGGGTGCCCCCCATACTTAGAATTGAAACTCAAAAAAAAATTTTTTACCAAACCCATACGTGTGGTGTATCTATGAATAGGTCTTTAAAAATGATATTGAGGTTACTAACATCATTTTTTTCTAAACTGAACAGTTTGCGCGAGAGACACTTCCAAAGTGGTATAAAGTGTGTGTCCCCCCCCCCCCCCCCCGTAACTTCTAAAATAAGAGAATGATAAAACTAAAAAAAACATATAATGTAGACCTCAACCAAAACTACCAACGAAAATTAGTTTGGATGAGATACAGTTAGCAGTTTTTGAGATATAGTACATTTTCAAAAACCGCAAATATAACTTTGCCATTCATACAAATACTATGAAAAACAAAGTTATTTTTATTGTTTGTGTATATTACTTACTAATCTCAATATAATTATATCTCTAATCTATGCTTGCTGCTACGGAACCCTTCATGGGCGAGTCCAACTCGCACTTGGCCGGTTTTGAAAGAGATGACGAAAATATACTTGATATTAAGATTGGCGGTTGATATTTTGGCCCACTAAACATAACAGTAACTGGAGCCATCTGTTAGTGCCTTCGTTTTCGTACTGAATGGCTTTTCAGAAACTTTCTATGTCAAGTACAAAATAGAATAATTTACAGGAATTACCAGCCACCATCAGCAGTGGTCCGGAACGAGAAGTGCTGGCTCTAGTGTGTCGTGTGCACGAGCTGGAAGCTGACAAGCTGGCGCTGCAGGGCGAGCGCGCGGCGCGGGCGCACGAGCTGAGGAGGAGGGACCTCGCGCTGCAGCGCAGGGACGCGCAGAGGAGACTCTCCGACGAGATCATCACGAGGCAGAGACGCGCTCTACAAGGTAGGTATTATAAAATTCCTCAACAGGGGCCTTACCACGAGCTCTTAACGCGATCCAGTTTAGGCTGTGGGAAAGAGACAGAGCTATACTAGTCGTCTAGAGCCATCTCTATCCCACAGCCTAAACTGGTTCGCGTTAACAGTTCATGGTAGGCCACCAGGTGGCCTACCAGGTCCAGTGCTCCACACAGGTTAATGCCAAAACGGATATTTGACGGCACGGTTAGCGCAGTGGCTGAGCGAGCTGAGGTCTGGGTCTATGTGAGTTTCTATGTTTGTAAGCGTACCCACGACACAGGAAAAAATCCTAGTGGGGGCAACGTTTTTAAAAAAATAAATTAAAAAAACACAAATATTAATAACTAGGTATTGAAAGAAACCTAGTGCAAGTTTTTAAAACATATCCAATCGCGTAACGTTAACGTATGCGCCGTTTAAATATTAGTGTAAGTTTACTTTAACGTGATCGAGAAGGTTTTGTCACAGATAAGAACTGGCATTAGGCGTACATTCATAGTTCCAGTACCCAAATCATCCATCAGTCTGAGAACGCGTAAAGCTCATATTACGTCAAAAAATATGAATAATGTGATTACTTTATCGAGATTCTGGGTATGTGCGATCCTTATGGACCATTAGTTACTTTACACATCATTTGTCTAATTCAAAACCTTACTTTTCCCAGGAAGGGTTCCAAAAACATTTTCAGCCTCAATTTTTATAATTCACTAGAAATTTTCTAATTACCCGACTATCCTAAGCAATAGGAAAAAAAAATTGCTTAGTCTGCTCACCCAGTGTCCAAGGCCTCCAATGTGTTTCAAGTGGCCCTGCATATGACTTATGACATGACATGACTTAGGGTCAGCTCACACCAAGACGCGGCGCGACGCAACGATATTTGAAATGTGTATCTTCTACTGTAGTAAATAAAGTTAAATTTTGAGTCGCTCTATTAAAATGTGCGCGCAGTGTCGTAAGGAAAATATTGTATAGATGTATAATTATTATAGTTTTAAGTTATTTGCTGCGCCCTAACAGGGTAATGCATCCATTAGTTTTTAGCTATGCTTGTAACGATGTGTACATTGTGCAATAAATAAATAAATTGCTCGTGTACAGACGTAGGCGTGGGCGTGCCTCCCGAGCTGGCTCAGCTATATGAGTTGTATCAGCAAGAGATACACGCGTCGACCTACACGGAGAGCAACGACATCTACACGCCGCCGTACCGCCTGCCGCCTATCTCTACCAGGTACGGTCAATAGAAATGCTTCACTGATCATTTTGAACATGCGTACAGGTGCTGATTGGCTTGAGCATTCACTTTTAACATTCGTTCGAGCATTCGCTGATTTCAATTTTGTCGAACTGAACAACGAACGGAGCCAAGCTTAAAGCCATCGTCCAATGTTTCTAGCGAACGCTCTAGTCGGTGCTCGTCAAAAATTTTTCTTCATGAAAATGTCAGTCTTGACAGTCGGCTCGCTAGAGGGCTCGCCACAACGGCAACGTTCGTTAAAATAGGCGCTAAAACACTCTCGTTTGTTTTTCTGTATCTAATATAACATTCGCAAGAATGCTCATTACCTACAAGTGAATGTTCAAGTTTATCAGCACCTTAAAACTACAAATGTTTCATTGAGGGGCACGTCTTCCTTTCCCCCAGAGCTTAATTTAATGAATTAATTTTTTAATACTTTATTAATAGATATAATTTAGAATAATCGTGAATTTTATCAGCCTTGGCCCTTGGGTAATATAAGAACAGTCACATTATACCTATCAATGTGCACGAAATAAGAATATTTTACGCATAATCTTTCAATGTTGAAATATTTTTGATAAGCTCCTTGAAACTTTACGACGTTAGTGGGTAACAGTAGTGGCACTTGACCACCTATTCAGTCTTTTCCCAACTATATTGAGATCAAATTTTAATTGCACTGGATCCAGCTCCAACTGCCTTTGTGAAGTTGTCTGTGGATTCGGGGATTCGTTGTTTGGTAATTATTGTATTGTAAAAATAAAATGTCGCTTTTAGGGTCAGTCCACACCGAGACACGACGCGACGTGACGCAACGGTACTTAAAATGTTTAGTAAATAAAGTTAGATTTTGAGTCGAAATATGCGCGCAGCGTCGCGTCTCAGTGTGAATTGTAACTGACCCTACTCACGTTAGTTCTGTTTAAGTACATGCGGCAAAAGAGGCATTTTTTTATCGTGGTAAAATCAAATGAGTCCTCCCACTCAGAGAAGAGCGGGAGGGACTGTCAGACTCGTACTGACTAAAATCCACGGTGTCCTTCAATAGCCCTTCACGTTCCAGGGTCACGGTAATTCGTTAGTCCCGCGACCCCGGCAGGTTTTGGCCCTCTATAGAGGGGCCCCGTCATAAGAGGCATAAAGTACTAAAGGTTTATTATTGTTGGTTGTCAGCCTGTCGGAGCTGACGTGGTCGGAGAGCTCGAGCGGGTCGGGGCGCGGCTCCAGCTCGGGCTCGGGCGGCACGCACGGCGCGCTCGCCTACGACTACCGCCTGCCGCGCCTCGCGCCCACGCCGCGCCCGCGCACTCGCTACAGGTTAGTTAGTTGTGACGGCAGTTATACATGGTCGCTAAGGCGGTGTCCTGCGTGGAGCGACAAATACGACGCGACGCGACACGAAGTAAATATTTAATAGTAATGAAATAGTTCGAATCGCGTCGCGTCGCATCGTATTCGTCGCTTACGCAGGTCACCGCGTAATAGTTTGAATTTGTACACTTACTAGATAAGTAAGTGAATAATAACTGTAGTTATTGAGGAAGCGCTGAAAATTTTGGATTTCCGTGCTTTTACATGGCAAACCTGACGGGAGCTCAGGCAGGTCATATAGACCCAGACCTATAGTCCCAGTATCAATTATTGTCGGAACAGATCAGTACAACAAAAAAACGAAAGTAAATGGAAGAAATCCTGAAAACATCTGTTAACAAAAATTAAAAGAAACCTGTATACATCTGAGGTTTGAATCTGCGATCAACAGCTTAAAAGTCAACACTAAGGGTCCCCCCACATTTAACGACACGGAATCGGCTTAAGCCGGTCAAGAAAACCTTTATGTCAACGTAATAAGGGTGACATAAAGGTTTTCTTGACCGGCTTAAGCCGATTCCGCGTCGATAAATGTGGGGGGACCCTAAAACAGATCAGCCGAGGTGTCAGTTTCGGACGACAAAATTCTGAACCATAGTGTGCGCGTAAAAATAAGGAGGACACGAATTTTTCCAGACACGAGACCAAGCTTGATCCATTTTTCGCCTCTGTAAAACTCCGTAATCGATTATGATATTAATACTTTTTATAAAATTTCCAGTCAAGCAAGTGCCTCGGCGCTCAAGCGTTACTCAAGTGATGACAGCCTGGTGACAGCTGCACACCGCGCGGATGACGAGCCGGAGCCCTGAGTCCGTGCTCGTCACTCATAGGGCTCCAGATTCGCGTGCTCTCGCACTTGACCGTCTTGTCTAGCCAGAATGTATGGCACTGTTCTGTAGGCATTTTTCAAAAGCCGAAGTTGACTTTTGGGGCTTGGACCAGCAGACAAAACGGTATAAAAGTTTTTTGTTTCATTAGTTTACAAATATTTCATTGGTTATAAGAATGTTGTTTGTCGTAGGTTTGGGCCCTCACTTGATTTCGGCTTTATGTGAAGATGGTTCTGTATCACATTTACTTTTGTAAATGGTCTTACAAGTTGATGTTGCGTGTAGATCACATTAGTGGTGTTGTGGATTGTGTCAGTTTGGCAGTGTATTGTGAATTGGTTTTGTAAAATATCTAATAAAATAGCCGCTTTCCTGGCACAGAACTTGTTTTATGGTTTTCCCAATGAATTTTTGTCCATTTTCGGATACACAGTTACGATCTGCGGATAAGATCTAGCAGAGGTAAATAATTTTAAAATAAATAATTATCATGTTAACTAAAACGAAATGCTTCAAAGTTGAACACTTTTCACATGCTAATATTTAGTACCTATCAAAGGTTTATTTTCCTAACTTATTGTACTTCTCGGGAACGTAAGGGCTATCGAAGGACACCGTGGTTTTTAGTCAGTACAAGTCTGACAGTCCGTCCCGCCCTGCCCTGGGTGGGAGGACTCATTTGATGATTTTACCACGACAAATAAAAATACAAACTCATTTCTTTGATTACAAGATTTCAGTGTGTTCTAGCTAGACGAAATATTTCAAGGTTATCCATATGTTTTGTAAACTTAAGTAGGCATTACTAAAGCGTTCCAGACATTGCAAGACAGACGTGGCTGTAGAGTAGAGTACCTAAAGCATTGCGCCACAATTCCAGCCTCCCTAGCTACGTTCCAGTTGCAAGAATTAAGGTTTTGCTAATCTTGATAAAAATTACAACTTATAGTAGTGATTATAAAGGACAAATAATTACATGTGTGCAAAACATCATGTCGAGGGTGATGTCCTGAGAATAGCAACAGACGACACGGCGCATGAATAATAACGAAGTGAATAACCATCTGCATTTACCTCGTAAGGGAAAATAAACATAATGCAAGCAAGCAATAAACACAAACATGATGATTCGAGTTTATATTACTGAGATTACAAACAGAACTTATCTAACATTAGACAAGTTTTCTTAATCTATCTGAAATAATCTCTCAAAGGCACTTAATTAGTTTAGAAAATGAAGATAAACAGAATATAACTATATGCATATTATGTACATTGTAATGTTTTTTAACAATTCAAACCTAGTAGGTATAGTATTATAACAAACTCCCCCTTTAAACAAGAATACGTTACAAAAATAGTTAATTTTAATGGGACTCACAACGCACTGGGCCCGCGTGGTGGATTACAGCTCACTCCCTCTCACAGAGAGGAGGCCTGTGTCCCAGCAGTGGGAACGTTTTAGGCTGATTGTTCTTATGGGACTCAGTCTGAATTTTAATGAAGATCTCCATTCAAATACAGACAGTTAAACATATCCATACCGTAATAAGACTAACAATAGTATAATTTAATTTGATCATGACCCCGGTGTTGACTTACACTTAACTAACATAGATTACAACTTACAATAACAACCTATTCTCTTACAATATTTCGTTTGACTAAAATCGACTAATCTCATTCGACACAGTTTTTACATAAATGCGAATCGAAAGAAATCTATATTACATGTGTAAAAGCAAATTAGAATATTATCTAAAGTAGGTACTTATCACCTAATTGGTCCCTTAGTGTGCCCTTAGTTTCGAAACGTCGAATTATCGCAATACTGTTATCGTCGCACTCACACTCAAAACCATTACAAAAAGCATCGAACCACTACACAATGTAATAGGTTCGTGAATAATTTTACACTTATGTACCTAATATAATAAATAAACAATTAATATTTATTTGCCCTATTTTTTTTAATTTATATATTTATCTGTTGGGTTTCAATATTACAACAGATTCAAAGGTTACCTTATAGGTAGACTCGATATAACCTTGCGTACTCGTAACTAGGATATTAATAGGCAAGTTCCGCGGATTGGCAAAATCCGAAAGCTACTACTATTTTATCATCAAATAATATTATTAATATGGCCACTAAAGTTACCTACGTAACCACTAACTAGAATAAAGTAGGTACATACATGTTTTGCCTCTATAACCGCAAAACATGTGTTTTTGTGTCCTTCCGAGAAGGATTTCTCCACGCATGTGGAATTTCAGAATCGCTTTAGGCTAAGATTGTGATTTGACATAGTGAATCGCTCTTAGCTCTGGTGTATGGAAATGCACATGGTGCATATATTTGAGCTATTAAAGGCAGTAAACGAAAGTCCAATAGAAGATGTTGAAGACGATAAACATGAGAGGGAACAAAATGCGGGAACGTTTGTCGATCCACGTGGCTATCTCCTGGGGCGTCATGGTGGTCCAGTTGTGCTTGGGCGGCTCGTCCGAGCCGTCGCTGCCGCCGCGCTGTTGCTTGCCCTGGCCGATGAGCTCGTCGAAGCTCTGCGTCGTGATGGTCGGCAGGTTCATCGCGGACGGGAAGCTCTGAAACATCATGTATTGCTCATTTTAAATACCGTACGTTGAAACTCTTAGATGATACAATATCCTAGTTGAGGCTTCAGGTGACCTAAAGGCTGGCTTTTACCTTGCTGGCCTAGATTGCGATAGGTACAAAGTGGCAATTTCACCAGCAAACTTAGTGGGTACTACTTTTTACGAAAATCGCAGCAGCTTCGGCCGCACATTATTGCCCCGCGCGCCCTTAGAGCCTATGTCACCAGGACCATTACAGATATCTACCCGCGAAAGAATTTTTTCACACCACCTGCTCGAAAATGTCAAATTATATGTCAAGCAACCTTAACCTAAAGTGAGTCATTAGTGGCCGAGGGCACAGCCGGTCAATAATGTTGTACTGGATTTCATTATTACCCGCTGGTCAATAATGTGATTTGAATTTGGAATATGTTTATAAACAACAAACACCCTTTGGTGCCAGAAAGATTTTTTTTTTAATTTTCTTTTCCCTTTTGGGAAGACAAAGGGATCTATCTAGCCCATGCAGCCTAGATTTTTTTTTTGGTTCTTTTCGTCCCTCTTTGGGGCAGGCAAAGGGAGCTGAGCCCATACAGCCAAGTCTGATTTAGTGTGCCAGAAAGAGGAAAGCTATTCTCGAAACCCTTACTACGCGTGGATGATATTCTCGATTTCCTAAAAAATCATAACGATTGCTTCTTCATATCGTTGCCATGTTTTCGAAGACATAATATTGTAAGAATAATTAGATAACTACCTACGAACCATTTTTTAAAAGGAATGAAATAACATTAAAACTGGCATTAATAATAACAAATACCGTACCGCGCCGTAATACCGTAGGTAATAGTAATTGGCTGTAACATTAGTTAATTTATTTTAAATAAACTGCACTAAGATTGCTGTGGATTTTGTAAATAAATAAATAAATAATAAAACCTATCTATAATATAGTCGATTTATCACATTTTATCAAAAATACTCTATTTTCACGAGCGTCTCCAATGACGTTCTAAATTCAAAATGCATACAGCCAATCATCCAAAACCATTCTACCAGCCCTGTATAAAACTTAGTTTACACAAACGCCACATCCATGAGAGTGAAATCATTAGGACAAACACGACAAAACCATAGAAGATACTTTTTTTTTCGAAAATCGAATTGATCGTGTCTTGTCTTGTCTTTGTTTTTCGTACTATGGCTATTATTTTCTCACAGTAGGTGTAAAAAGTAGAGTATCCTCCTCTGGGCTAAAGGTGTCTTTGCCTTGGGCTAGCTTGAATCCCTCGCTGCATTCAGGATTCTTGTATTAACTCCCTCGCTTCGCTCGTGAGTTAAACTCTTAACTCCCTCGCTACGCTCGGGAGTTAAATCCCGAATCCTTCATTGCGCTCGAGATTCAATATGACGCCCGTGACATAAGACACAACTTTAGCCCCTCGGTGCATAATCTACTATTAAAATAGGTTCAGTGGTTTCAAAGATTACCCAATACGCCTATTCAATTCATACAAACAAAAAGATTACCTATACTATTTTATCTATACATATAATAAATTTGTAGAAAAGTGGTGTCTGTACAATGTAAATATATAAAAAAATTAGCAGGGGTTGTTATTTTATCGATGCCGAAACCCGAAATTGTAATTTTTTTTGTCTGTTTGTCTGTGTGTTTGTGCACGCTAATCTTCGGAACTACTGGACGGATTTGAATGATTTTTTTTTGTTGTATGGGTATTAAGTCCGATTAACATATAGGCTATAATTTATCTTGGAAACTTGAACACCTGATGCAAAACCGCAACAGACCTGCTAAACTATAAGAGATACAAAATGGTGCCATAGCAAAAATTGTTCCAAGTGATGAGCATTTTCTGCCGAGAGAATAAATTTGAAGATCTGGAACACCTGGTCGTGAAGAGCCCAGCTTAACTATAACATATAAAGGAATGACGTCTTAGCAAGAGTTGTTCAGCCTGATGAGCACTCTCTGTTGACGTATAAACATTGAAGATCTGGAACACCTGATGTGGAACTCCAAGAGCCCAGCTAAACTATAACATTTATAGGAATGACGTCTTAGCAAGAGTTATTCAGCCTGATGAGCACTCTCTGTTGAGGTATAAAAATTGAAGATCTGGAACACCCGTTGTGGAACTCCAAGAGCCCCGCTACACCATAACACATTATAGGAATAACGTCTTAGCAAAAGTTGTCGGTCTGATGGGCATTTCCCTGTTGTCTTATAAAAATCAAAGATCAGAAACATCTGATGTGGAAATCAAAGCTATCGCTAATTTCACTATACAGGGTGAATTTTTCAACTGGGCGTGGATGGCTATTTCCAAAACTATGAGGAATATCAAAAAACGTTGAAAGGAGTCTCGAGGCCGATTTTGATGAAAACTAAAACTGCATCATTGGATTTTAGAAAAATTAATAATCCTGGCCAGGAATCGAGCCCGCTGATTTTGGAAAAAAAAATCACACCCTGTATTATTACACCATTCGATAGTGTTGCTAATAAGGATCAAAGTAATCATATACGGCAAACTTAAGGAAATTACAGATTTTTATGAAATTGCTATTTTCTATGTTACTTTACTTCTACTGATCCATAATTAATTCGAAATTATAAAATTTCATTGTTTTCAATGTTTCACTGGATTTGACGTCTCAATAATCCCACTGTATTCAGCAATTAATACGATATTATTCAGTTGAACAAAAAAATTGCATTTTTTCCAAGAAGAAACGGTTAACTTATATTTCGAATATTAGTCATTGCCTTGAAGATTGATCAGTTTTTTTCTAATTATACGTTTTCCTTAAGTTTGGCGTATATGATTACTTCCCAGAATTGGCTCCTTATTAGCAACACTATCGAATAGTGTTCGATTCCTGGCCAGGATTTTTCTAAAATCCCATGATGCAGTTTTAATTTTTTGTCAAAATCGGCCTCGAGACTCCTTTCAACGTTTTTTGATATTCCTCATAGTTTCGGAAATAGCCATCCACGCCCAGTTGAAAAATTCACTCTGTATAATCTATTATATAAAAATCAAATGCTGTTTGTTAGTCTCGCTAAAACTCGAGAACGGCTGGACCGTCGAAGCTCTGCTGACTTTAGGACTGATTTTCGATGACGATGGTATATCATTAAAAATCTGACTCTACTGGCCAGAACACCCATTTGTTATTTATCCGGGCTCTATTGGACATCAGACGTTTCAGATCTTAGATTTTGACGACTCCGATGTCGCTGGCATAAGCAACAGGATCCGCGTACGAAGTCGCGGGCAGAAGCTAGTAGTGTTAGTATAGTTGGTCGAATTTCGAGCACTGGATAGCCTCTTGTTCGAGTTTATCGGTTCATACAAAAATATACCGATACTCGTATAGTTATACATTTTGAACCAAACAGTTCGTTACATCTTGTTTTACATGATCGTCTCATGGACATATGGCAGTGTAGGCTAATGAAAGGCCAGTCTAAAGATGACTTGGCTTCGCAATATAATCACACAGGTGTGTAATATATCAATACAGAAAGAATGTTCCTGCTTCCGCATATTCACTGACATATTCAGCCTATGAACGACATGATTTCATTCAATATCCCTATTTAGGTTATTTGTTATTATTAAGTTTAGTGTATTAGTGTCATGGTTGTAAAATTGTAATACTTCTACACCGGCAACGGTAGTAGGTATATGTGAACTTATTTATGTTGTAACATTTTTATGTATGTACCTGCCTACCCTACCATAAACTCAGAAATAAATGATGTTCTATTCTTCAGAATTCTTAGATAACAAATTATAATCCCAATGTACCTGATTGTCACTCCATTGTGGTATAATTACGGTTGTTTATGTAAACATATTTTAAAATATTATTATGTCACACGCATAGTAGCACAAGTTGATAATTCTACTCCCCACCAAATTAATAGCCGAAAGGTACCCCATTATGTGATATATGTGCACATGATGGATTTTAAAGATCATTGATGATGATTTCAGGTTTAGTTCCGGGGTCACGAGACTGTCTAAATAGGTGTAACTGGAACGTAAAAGGCTATGGGAGGAACACCGTGGATTTTAGTAGTCCCGTTCGCTCCAACCAGAGCGGAAGGACTCATTTGATAATTTTACCAAGATAAAAAATTTGAAACGGCTAACAGCCTTGGCCATATTATAATTTTATTGGTTCTACACATTGACGCCAGCGGGAAACATATACTTATGTATTTTTTTTTGTTTTTTTTTTTAATAGAATACGAAAATAGGTATCAAATCAATCAGAGATGCTTGCACGAGTTTTCACGTTTTTTCGACAAAGTAAACTGAAACTTTAACGTTTATTTGATAGAGAGAATTAGTTCGTCGTTCGTACACTAAAGATGCTTTTGCACTTTCCATAATTATAATTTAAGTACGTAGTATATACTTCAAGTACGAGGTATGGCCAAATACGTACAATTCGTGCTCATGTCCTACTGCCAGTTTAGTTTCAACAATGTGAACGGGTGGGAAGATGGGAAAAGCTGACAAGATATTAATCCAATGTAAAAAACAACTTACGTGTACGGTCAAGTAGTTGTTGTATCCCGGTCCCGCGGGATCCGTGCTGGTCTCTTGGTTGAGAGAGGAGCAGGAGCGGGACTTGCTCAGCTGTGGCGACGACTCCTGCAACTCCTTCTGAAGCTCCTTACGAGCAAGTCGCGGCGTCAATGTACTCTTCAATATATACTTGCTGTTCACCTTCTTCAAGTTCACCGCTTTCCTTTAAAATAAAAAAAATAAAGTTAATAGCTATAACGACTTTGTTTAACAACGTCTTTGGAGCAAGATAAATATTCAACGTACTTTCTTCGCCAAATAGTGTTGACAAAAGCGAATTCAACCAGTGCAGAGAAGATAAAACCGATACATCCCAGGAACCATATCTCACTAGCTTTGATGTACGACACCTTCGGTAACGTCTTCGCCTGGGAGGACGCCAGAGTGATGAACGATAACATAGTGCTTGTACCTGGAATCAGACAAGTTAATGAGTAAACATGTTTCAGATCCATTATAAAAATGAAATTCTATGAGCACTTTCGAAAACATACCTAGCGTTATCCTAGGAGCCGAAGCGTCTGCTTGCAGCCAAAATGTTACCCATGACATGGCGACGATCATCATCGAAGGAATAAAATAATCCATTAGATAGTAGCCCACTTCACGACCCAACTTGAAGGTGAATTTGAGGGCGCTGTAATTTCCCGCTGCAAAACAATACATTACGATTAATTTTTGCCGGAGTAATGTGTAATGAAATTATAGTGACGTCACAAACAGAAAAAACGACATTACATCTACCTTCGCCGAGACGCATATTGACAATGTCTCCACGTACAACTGACTCATTCGTCCAAAAATCCAACAGTGAGTACTCCGTGAGATGCAGCTCGGAAGATAACCGAACCGGACTGTCCTTTTCCCACATTAGTCGCAAGATGGACGCATTGTATTTCCCTAAAAATTGTTTACAAGGAAAACTGTTATTAACCGCGACAGGAAAGTCACATCTTGCATATCTGTGACTCATGGAATGGCTTTACAAATAAACAAGTCGCTATTTATTATAAATCCAATTAAAATTTACTCACAGCTTTCCAAATTCATTGAGCAGGTTTGATCGTCAAATGGGAATTTTTGTAAATTCATCCAGCAGTATAGTACAGCTTGCATACGTCGACTGAATAGCACCTCGCCGTTGGGTGCGATAGATATCAGCACATCCTTGCTGTCCGTGCCCATCAAGCTGGACGACTGCTCATTTGACATGTACAGATGTGGCACCCATACTCTTTCTCTCAAATCGCTCTCACCAATAATCTTCGACCTCTGAGGCGAAAACAATCGGTATGCCAGTCGCGGATCAGTCCATCGCAGTTGAAGGAGGAAGTGGAGTTTGAAGTTCTGGAATCATTATAGTTAACATTTTAATTGAATCCTGAATCATAATAATTAGTGCATTGGTACAATTGTGTAAAATAACTCTTCGTTTTGGCCTCGCGTTCGCTTGCGTGTCTGCTGAGCGCGAGGGACCTGGGTTCGATTTCCGGGCTAGACCAAGCGTCGATGGGAGTCCGGAGTTTAGAAGTTGGCAGTGTGATACTCCCGTGACCAATTTAAATTCACCCATTTCACCCAATATAAGAAACTTTTACAGGATTGTATATGATGATGACTCAGAGCTCACAAGATTATACAATTAGTTTTGAAAAAACGAGACAGACCAACAAAGTACACGTAGTGATAAGCTTAATAGTGAATGTCTCAATTCAACACCCTTGAAAATGCGTCTAGCGAAGAACGACTATAAGGTCCTTCTGCATAATATGAGATAGGCTATTTTTCTATATAAGGCTTGGCTGAGAGCTTCTACTTCTATTATTATTTTTAAAGATGTTTTTTTTTTATTTATTCACTTGGTTTAATGGTGGCTAGCGCGACTGCTGAACAAAAGGTTCTGGGGTTCAATACTTCCAAACCCAGTTTTTTTTTAATCCAAAAGTATCGGTAGCAGTCGCGGAATATGGATTTGTGCCCGATTAATGGCAAATAGGCTCATAGTCTAGGTATTATAAGGGACTCAAACGTAATTGGCACCGTGTGAGTGCGGTAGGGCGGAAGCCTCACTATGTTGAAAAGAAAAAGATCATCTTCTATGGGGGTTGGTTAGGAAGGTATGGTTAAGTATGGAGGTGGCGGGTAAGGTTTTGAAGGTAGGTTACGTGGGGTCTTCCCACGGCAGGGGGACCTCATTCAGATTCCACGAGGCCCGGGCCTCCGACAACCTTAGTCCGTCACTGTGATACACTAGCTTCTACCTAACCCTTACGGAAATTACAGGCGGGATTATATGTTTAATATTACAATGTATAAGAGTAGTAGCTCACCAGGTCATGGGCCTCAGCGGGCTGTATGAAGTACACATAGGCGCTGGCGTGCACGTACACTACGTCCCCGGACGTGTAGGTGGGCAGCAGCAGCCGATCGTAGCGACACTGGTGCGCCAGCCGCGACAGGAACTCCGACTGCGTGTAGTTGTCGCCATCCGCCAGCCCTGGACAATCAGCTAAACTTGGACTGAAAAATAAAACAAAAATTATATCAGTATGACAGTTTGACAACAATACCTCATTGGACTTCTCATCACGTAGCGATACGTCAACTTGTGTGGACTGTTAAATGACGCGCGCTATTAGCGACCTTACTCGAGGGCAACACGCAAAAATTGTATCATTGATTTTGGAGCTGGCGAACGGTTTATCCTTATCCCGATTCCTGGTCTATCGGTAATACGTGCTTGTAAAGGCCGCGGTAAAAGCGGCTATTAGTGCTAATGTGCGACACCTCATTAATAATTAATATCTATTCGTTTATTGTTAGCTACACAGTTTAGTAGAGTCACGTGATACGTAAGAACAGGATAGCGAATGATGGTAGGTAATTAAAACAAACATAGCAACTGATATTCGTTGCCATTGCCATAGCCAGGTAGTGAGGTCAGAGGTTTAGTTTGATAGGATTCCAAATTGGATAGAAACTGCTGTCAATCTTTCTGATGTTTCTGATCAAGGACCGCCGCCATAAGTACATACAGAGGAACTGCATGATGATGCTTCAGGTATTACATGCATGATTCTCCGATGCATGTAATACCTGTAGCCTACAGCTATATGAAACGGATTTCTTGGTGTTTAATGAATAGGTAGTCGCTAACGAGGCCATCGTACGCAAAAGTAGATCATAATTACAATAAAAGTAAAGAATTTCTTGCAACTGTAGACCGACATCACATGGTCAAACATTGAGATTAAATCTATTGAGCCTTACAATAATATGCTAATTGTTCTAGTCTTAAGTACCTACTTACCTAAAAAAATTAAAAATACTGAAGTCAAAAATCCGACCGTTATAAATGGCACAGTTAAAGAAATGGACAACATAATTATCCTGTTTAAGTGAACAATAAGGAAGCATTAAATCGTAATGAAGGCCATAATAGATTGTCATTGTTAAAATTCAGAACCGATCTTAGCGAAATTCATAGACCGTCGACTACCTGTCCGTCGACAACCGTTTGTCATGTTAACAATAGAACGTCATCATCTGTAATTATATCTAATATTTTTCTTTATCTACACTGTTACTGAGTATTTATGATTCTCTATTTTAGTTCTAGCATTATAATTTATCTTGAAAGTAGAGTGATATTGAATGATTTGAACATCTTTTTTTCAATGGGTCATCACTTTAGGAATTATTGCATAATTCAATCTGCTGTTGGAAATAATATTGGTACGCCTAGCCTACTAGAATCTCTTTTACATCCTTTATTACTCATATGTCGGCTGTAATTTAAAAAAAGAAAACTTGTGTTAAACTAGATAGATATATGTAGGTAGGTACGTTGATACGCAAAACAATAAAGTGTGACATTTTCAACTGAAATGATGCAACATTTCCACAAACAACAACACGTTGAATGATTGTAAATCGTTCACGTAGAGGTATTTGAACGTGCGCTTTTATTTCAGTGGAAACAAAGTAATAACGAAACCTACCCGCGGCGTTATGTAGTTCATTATTAATTTTATCTATGCTCGATCACGTCTACTCGCTGTGACAGTGATTGCGCGTTGAACAAACTCTCTTTTCAATAACAATACCTAATTGTTTACTGAAAGACGTTGCAGTATCAGTTTAATATATGGACGCATGGTGCGGCAAGGTCGGAGGGAGCTGCTAACGACAACGATGCTAATATTTGTGGTGCCTGATAACATTATGAACCAATTCTGAGATATCAACAAGATTTACTCTTAGATTACGGCTAAGCCGCACGCTACGTGTACATTAAATATGCTTTACATTCTTATGCAGGCTAATTAAAAGTACTTTATAATCAAATTAGTAAGGGATATAGTACACAGTCTACATTTGTTTAAAAAGAAGGAAATAAAGAAATTAAAACTAAAATTTTTGCAAGAAACAAGTAAGTATAGGTAATCGTAACATTTACCTATTGTATCTCACGTACCTAGTCCCGTTATTCAGAAAAGTCCCGGGATATGACGCTACTAACTTAGGTCTTACCCTATTCCTTATTTATTTACTTACTTTAGCTAATGACTAAGTATCTCGGCTTAATAAAATTTGCTCAGCAGCTCTTATAATACGAGTATGTTAATCTGAGCACACACTATCTAAGAATTTACGCAACTAATATAAATTTTGTTCTGATAACAATACTTAGTAAACGGTTAACTAGCTATATGTAAGTAGCCCTACACATCTACTTTACAAATAAAGTAAATGTCATCATCATCATAATAAGTATACAAATTACAAACTTTAAGTGACAGAGGTGGCAATTTGTTTTTCAAGACTCGATGATAAATACTAAATGTAAAGTGACATCATTCACCTGCAAGCCATAAAGTTGTAAGAATTAGCTGAATTATGTATTTTAAATGGCTGCGACATATCAGTTACTGCTGCCAGTTACGTTTTATGTCCTCCTACTAGAATTTATTTAAATGTTCAGCCATTTAAAGAAATCACTGCAATTATGGGCCTACATTTATTTGTACTTAGTCTTAAATTCTTAAACGAAACCACTTCGAAGAAAAGTAATACCGAATAAGTTCTGAAAAATTGAAGCGTCACCCATGACGCTGGTGGCGTCAACAATATTGTCTTATTTTCGGTGTAAGGAATTACGAATTTACAGTCTACACGTCATTATGTTCCAACATGAAACATATATTATGACGACGTTAAATAACATAAAATTTACTTTGTTGTTTTTATATGACATGGACAATAATAAAATAAATAAAAAAACTCCGAAATAGGTTCATTTGATTTTGCTACGAGATACTCGTACGTGCGTAGGCGTCGTCGTAGCATCTTTTTCAAGGAAATGCAATATTTGTGCAACAGTTTCTGCTTGAGTATTAGGTACCTAATAGATTGTGAGACATTAAACAATCAGAACTATCATGATAAACAAAGATAATTAAGATTTTATCAGAGACTACTGTGTACTATCAAACGCAGCGCATTAGTCAATGTAAATAAAATGTGAGTGTGCATCTAATGAGTGGAACCGGCGAGAGATGTCGTGCGGTGTTCCACAGGGTTCGGTCTTGGGGCCGCACCTGTGGGACATCGGATACGACTGGGTGCTGCGCGGCGACCTCCCTGACGGCGTCAGCGTAATCTGTTACGCCGACGACACGCTCGTCCTGGCGGAGGGAGAGTCGCACCAGGCGGCGGCCGACCTGGCGACGCAAGCGGTCGCGACAGTCGTTGGAAGGATCCGGCAGTTGGGACTCGACGTGGCGCTCCACAAAACAGAGGCCATGTGTTTTCATGGCCGTCTGAACGCGCCACGGTCAGAGTCCCACATAACGGTGGGAGGGGTTCGCATCGGCGTCGGGAGGACGATGAAGTACCTGGGACTCGTCCTCGACGGCCGGTGGAACTTCAAGGAGCACTTCCTGCGTTTGGCCCCAAGGCTGAACCGGGCAGCAGGCGCCCTCAGGCGACTCCTGCCCAACCTCAGCGGGCCAAACGCCTCCTGCCGGAGGCTGTACGCCGGTATCGTGCGGTCCATGGCCCTCTACGGGGCCCCCGTGTGGGCCCTGAGCATGCGGACGCGACCAGCGAGGCTGGTCGCATGCCAGAGGGTCATGGCTATCCGGATGATCCGAGGATACCGCACGATCGCCGGCGAATCGGCCAACCTCCTTGCCGGATTACTGCCCTGGGATCTGGAGGCGACCGCCCTCCAGCGCGTCTATGAGTGGCGCGTGGAGGCGCGGCGCCGGGGAGAATTCCCGCTGCCCCGACAAGTCGAGGCGCGGCGGGAAGAGGTCCGGCGCGATCTCAGGGCAGTATGGAGGGAACGACTGTCGCAACCGAGGTTCGGGCACGCCGCAATCGCGGCGGTAAGACCCCTCTTTGAGGAGTGGCTGGAAAGGCGTCACGGCGTCCTGACCTATCGGATGACGCAGGTCCTCACCGGACACGGATGTT
This sequence comes from Agrotis exclamationis, assembly GCA_950005045.1. Classification (NCBI taxonomy): domain Eukaryota; kingdom Metazoa; phylum Arthropoda; class Insecta; order Lepidoptera; family Noctuidae; genus Agrotis; species Agrotis exclamationis. Next base: position 12,866,011 of record OX465419.1, read on the forward strand.
TCGGGAGGTACCTGTGTCGGATGGGGAAGGAAGAAACGCCGGGGTGTCACCATTGCGAAGATCGCCCGGAGGACACAGTAGAGCATACGGTGCAAGACTGCCCCGCTTGGGCAGAGCACCGCCGTGTCCTCACGGCAGCGATAGGCGGAGACCTCTCGCGCCCGGCATTGGTCGAGGCCATGCTGCGGGGCGAGACGGAGTGGGAAGCGGTCGCCTCCTTCTGCGAAGCAGTAATGCTCGTTAAGGAGGAGGCGGGCCGTGAGAGAGAGAGGACAGCGTCCTCCCTCCGCCCCACCCGCAATGGTAGACGCCCACGGCGTCGGACGTCGCAAGACGATCTCCGGCCACCGTAGGCGCGGGCATGCGGGCGGCGAGTAAAGGGCAACTCGCCGCCCGGACATGGACCATGCCCGGGTCGACGGCGCGTTGTGTTCCACGCGCGCCTCAAAGAGCGTCAGCACGATGACGGGGCCCCGCCCAAGAGGGCCAAAGCCTGCCGGGGTCGCGGGACTTATCTCATTACCGTGACCCCGGTACATAAAAGGCTATTGAAGGACACCGTGGATTTTAGTCAGTACAAGTCTGACAGTCCCTCCCGCCCTGCCCGGGGTGGGAGGACTCATTTGATGATTTTACCACGCTAAAAAAAAAAAAAAAAAAAAAAAAAGTGTGCATCTAATGTTATTGTTTTCTAAGAAAGACCTTTTATAAACGGTTGTTGGTTTTAGATTATTTTCTTTAGTATTAACATACATTACCTTTATTCCGCTAAAACAAATATGACTAAACTAACGTATTTTTTTTTAGGTGGTAAAATCATCAAATGAGGCCTCCCGCCCTGGGTGAGGCGGAAGGGACTGTCAGACTCTTACTGACTAAAATCCACCCGTGTTCCTTCGGATGCCATTTACGTTCCGGGGCCACGGTATCCTGGGTTAAGAAAAACCCGTGACCCGAGCAGGCATTTGGCCCCATAAGGGGCCCCGTCAGTTTGCTGACTACTCCCCGAAGCCACGCGCGAAACACGACACGACGCGCCACCGACCCGGGCTTGGTTCTTGGTCGGACGGCGAGCTACCCTTTACTTACCGTCCGCAAGCCCGCTCCGCCGCTGTGCCCTCTGCTAATCAGAAGGACACGCATTGGAGCGTCCACCCGACAGGCTATTCGCATACGGGCAAAGAGACCCCTTAGGCACACAGTGCCTAAGGAAGAGTTTTTGCCCGCATCCCAGGGTGCACCGGCCCGAAAAACTGGTCTTCCCCACGGACGTATCCGAGAGGGAACTCCAGTCCACGGGCGCACGTGGAGGTTTCCTGTCCTACCCATAAGGTACCTTACTGAAAAGTTTCGTTTTAAGTTGCGTATCGTCATCTACCTCAAACAAACAACAAAACAATATCGGCTATTTCCGGAATATTATTTCAACATGGTTTATGATTTATTTTCAGCATTTATCCTGCGACCTTTTCCTAAAAATAATTAATAACGATCTATCATCTTCCCTGTTTTGACAAACATAAATTGACACTGTTATCGCGGTGGGTGACCTCGAAAACTCCATAAAGATGTGTGTAGGCATAGGCATATAAATTAGCTGTCTAGTGCCCAGTAAATGTAAAGATGTACCTACCTGAGTGAAACGTGTTGTTAACTAACAACTTCAGATGTTTGAACTGGGTAGGTAGGTAACTAAATAAAAAAAATACTCAACGTGGTAGTGTGATAATCATGCTCTGGTGATATGCTTAAATATGGCACCAAAACCATAAGGAAAATACTGTACTTTTCACAACTTTTGCTTTTTGATTTTTAAAGTTAGGCACGTCCATGAATAAGACACGTATACCTATATGTGTATCCTTTGATATTCATGATAAGTTTTAAAGATAGATAGGTACCTAAAGAGCAAGACTAATGTTATCAATTATTACCACAGGCTACCTGCTACTGGAAAAGCCGTAACTGTAACGAAATTCGGTAAAATATTAGTGTGTACCTAGTTAATGGAAATAAACGACGAACGAATTATATCACGAACATCAATTGTGGTGATGTCTTTATCCTCACCTACGTCAGTAACAGTTACGAATCTAACACAAATCATTGCAAATCACACATATAATAATTTAGTGCCTACGTGTGTCATTATTTCCTGTTTGTGCGCTAATAATTGTCGATAATATAGTTCGCAAATAATTCACAATGAATTAGCCAGCGGTCACGCTCGATTAGTCACGAAAAAGTCTATTAGCTATTAACTCTCATATTAACATAATTAGCAGTTCATTACAATACGAACTAGACGAGTGACCATCAGTGACATGCGTTTGCTGAACAATTAAGATTTCATGAAATACGTAAGTATGTAAATAGGTGGTCATTATGTGGTAATTATATTTTCTAAGGATGGCATTTTTATGTGTAGATTTGCGAAAAAATGGTACAGAATTTTGTAAGTTCAGAAGTTTTCACAATCTTTTGTTTTGAAGTGGAAAGTATCAAATGAACGAAAACGTTAATTAAGATCCAATGAACGATAGGTATCTGGGTATCAGACTTAAGTCTTGACTGACTTAAAACCACCTAGTTCCTTCATCCGCCATCTCCAATTGCTCTATGCGTTACAAAGTTCTTAGAATACCCACACAATACCTAAATATATCCTTTAAATAGAAATACCAAATCATAATTATCTAAACAGCTTGGCGTCATTATTATCCCTAAAAACTACTAAATACTAGCTTTTAATTAGACGACCCAGTGACTGAGCGGTGGATTCCGATTGTGCTGTTAGCAATCTGACGGAGCTCCCCCTTAGAGCTTTAGTACACAGCCCATCCATCGTTATCACAGATCATGTTGATTGGAAACGCTAGTTACCTACAGCGCGGCAGCGTTAACTCCAAACTACAACTTAAACATAGATAAAATGGTTGTCAATATTATCTGATTAGATGATCTGTGCACATTTACCTCAACCGTAAGGTTACGGACACAATAGAGGAAATTCGATTCGGAAATAGCATCGCATCGTTTATTTCCATTTCATGTAGTCTATAACAATGCTGCAGTGAGGGTTCGCGGCGTAAGGTCGGCTTGTGAGGCGCCGCCGCACGCGCACCCATCTGCATCAGAATAGACGCCACTTCGCTACGCTCATTGTCAAGTAGATAACAGCTGTCAATAATTATAAATGATACTGCAGCTTCCTCACGCCATTATTATTCAGTAGCCACCTGTAGCCACGTTTAAAATCGTGAGTTTAAATCACGAAAATAAGATGTCGTAATTTTCGTTCTACTTGCAATGATGTATTAATTAGGTATACGTCTAAGTATAACTTACTGAAGATAAAGGGTAAAAGCAAGAAGACCACACCAGAAACAAAAGGGGTATGAGAAGTATATAAGTATTTAGAAGTTATCTATTTACCCGCATGTGTCGAGTATGGGAGCGACTTTTTTTTTTAAATCGGTTTTGTTCCTTAATGTCTATAAATTGATTAAAATAGCTGTGATTAAAATGAATTTTAATAATTGAGATAAGAGTTCCTAAATAAAAATTATAAGAATGATAACATTAATGTGGTTTTTACCAAAATTTCCCTGTTAGTGGACTCTCAATACCCTGTTCTCCTCTAGATACCATGAATTATAATAAAGTGTCTTATCGATTCAACAAGAAAGGTCTGTAGAATTAATATTTTTATTTCCAAAAAAACGCTCATTTCGAAATATAAACTATTCATTATTGAAACATGCGACAGAACTTTACATCATCTATGGTAATTAGGCAATAGAAATATGTGGTTTTCGGCAAGTGTTTAATTGGCAATGGTCGGTCCACCTTGAATCGAAATCATGTGACTGATGACCGAGAGCGCGTCAATTACTTCGCTTCCCATTCAATGAGTAAGTAGGTAACTTCCTTTCGTATACTTATACCTAGATGTCTATATATTCTGTAACTGTTGATTTATACTAAAGAACAAGTTATTAGCATTACAACCTAGCTTCGCGTATTCGAAAGATCATCGTTCGATAACCACTGTATGAAGGAGGAAAACGTTGGCATAACCAGCATTTTTATCAAGAGAGGCGTCCACGTCTACAAAATTAGCATGTTTTGAAATTAACGTAGCTATTATAAACACAAAAAAATGTAATAGTTATTTATGATACTAGTGCGGTAAGTTGGTTTTTACAAACGAGTAGACGAATGTAAGCCCGAAATGAAATCGAGGGCTTACCATAGTCACGAGTTTGTAAATACCAATTTCCGCACGTGTGTCATACAATGTTTTTCAACACATTTGCGAGAAAACAGTACAATAATGTAATTAAACAAACTTTTTTTAGAAGTTTCTATTATGAAAATGGCGCGCATTTGCAAATGGCGCCACATGCACGTGGTGAAAAATAGAACTACATTTTTCGTCTCATTTACTCTTTAGTATTAAAATGAGACAACGTATTGAGCAAAAGCGCTTCCAAGGAGGTTCGTTCAGTCAGGCTGTTTATTCTCATAATGTGAAACTCTTTGGTGGAGTTCTTATTTTTTTTTAAAGGAAATTAAAAAAAAACCGTAAAGAAAACGCACGGTGCTATACAACGGGGCGTGCCGTAAAATAGGTACTTAGGTGAGAGTACCTATTTTACCGCACGTTCCGATGTATGGTGCGTAATTTTTAACTTTCGAACAATGTATACAGGCTTCGTAAACGCATTTTTCGAGCAAATGTGTTGAAAATAGATATTTACTGCATAAAAATGCTATAAAATCACCATTATCCTAATGAAACAGGCGAAAAACAAGGAATAATTAGAGTTTCCGACATTTTGGCAATGTTGCAAAGGTAATAAACATAGTAAATATCCTGTATCAAGTTCTAATGGTAGTGAAGTGGCCATTTCAGTTTATATATAAACGTATTCTGAAAGTTGGCAACGTCGCAAATAGTTGTCAAATATTAACAAGTTTTAATTAAATTAGCAATGTTACTGAATGGAAATAAGAAATATTGCTCTGTAGTGCACTAAAACATTGATATAGGAATGCAATAATTAATATCGTATCACGGAATTTATAGTTTTAGATGTAAAAAACGAATTTGGAAACTTTCCAAATGGCTTTTTTTCACCTGAAATGGTTATAACATCAAATTCAGTGTTTTAATTGCATTCCTTTATCAATGTTTTAGTGCACTACAGAGCCATATTTCTTATTTTCATACAGTAAAATTGCCAAATTCACTCAAACTTGTAAATATTTGACAGCTATTAGCGACGTTGCCATAGGTCTTAACTTACTTAGTTAAAATGTAGGGTTTGCGCATGTTTTGTGAACCACTCCTTCTTCTTCTGCCTGGCCTTAATCCCATTTATTTGGGGTCAGCCCTTCTGGTCAATCTTCGCCAGGACGGTCTGTCCTGGGTCGTCTGGGATGTTAATTGTGTCTTCTTCAGATCTTTTTCAATAACTGACAATGTTCATGTAAAGCATTTTTCGAGCAAATGTGTTGAAAATAATTTTCCAAAAGTAGTCATTTGTTTATTGATTAGTGTTACATTTTCATCGCATTTCAATATTTTTCGTCATCATGTTTACGTTCAAAATTCGAGTAATAAATTATGGAATAATATGAGTACCTACCGTCGTGGCAGCACAAGGCACAAGCGGCACGCAACATCAACGACGTTCACGGAGCTAACACTACAAAAGTACAAACCAACGCACCACCTGTTATTGGTTTGCTCGCTTCCGTTCTGGAAATTTCGACATGAAAAGTGAACCTCGCAGTCGTACGGACTTTGGTCGACAATGACGGATTAAAGGCGATTGTGAAAGCTGATGATACTCATTCTACGGCTGAATTAGCAGCAGCTTTCGACGTTATTTTATTGTATTTCCTATTTCATTGTATTTTCCTGTTCCTTCAACAAATCTAGAATACAACCGGATTGCTTCAAATCTAATTTAATTGGAGAAAACTAGAGAGTAACAGTTGAAAGACGAGGTCACGATACTTTTTACTTAGGTAAAGTCTGAAAAACTATAACGTTTTTTATATATTATTAATAATTTAAAAAAAAAATAGTTTTTTACCGTATATCTAAGTTTGGTGGCGCGTCCACAACCTGTATTACTAAGAATTATCATGGCTTAGACAGAACTGCAATAGTTTAATAGAAATTACTCATTTTAATTCTATTCAGTAATAGTTTTTCTGTATAAAGTCAATTTTACTTTTACATTTAGTGTGATATTTTATCCTAGAGAAAATGGGAAAGTCGCGTCCGCGGGAAAATAATTTTAGTGGGAATTATGAAATCATTATGTGGCTCTAATGATAATGGAATGAACAGAGGAGGACGGCACTACCATCGTTAACTTCGTTTACCCAGGTGCTAACGTGCAGCAGTAGGTAACAGAATTGTGTCATCTTATTGTGATTTCTCGCTAGAGATGTAAGGAAGTCTTTTTAAGGCAATCGGACAAAAAACTTGCAATTTTTTTTATCCTAGAGAAAATGGGAAATTTCGACATGAAAAGTGAACCTCGCGGTCGTACGGACTTTGGTCGACAATGACGGATTAAAGGCGATTGTGAAAGCTGATGATACACATTCTACGGCTGAATTAGCAGCAGCTTTCGACGTTAGCGTCAAAACAATATTTGCATCAAATTGGCAAGGTAAAAAAGCTTGACAAATGGGTGCCCCACGAACTCAATGATCGCCAGCGCGAAGTACGCGTCGAGACGTGCCTTGCACTGCTCAACAGACACACAAATGAAGGAATTTTGAACCGCATTGTTATCTGCAATGAAAAATGGATTCTGCAAGCGCTCAGCAAGTTGGTTGGATCCTGGTTCAGTACCTAAACAATGCCCTAAACGAAAACTTTATACCCCTAGAAAAGTGATGGTCACTGTTTGGTGGTCTAGCGCCGCCGCCGGTGTGATTCATCACAGCTTCTTACCAAACGGGATGAGCATTACTGCAGATGTGTACTGTGAATAATTGAACACAATGATGGAGAAGCTGGCACATCTCCAACCAGCATTGGTCAATTGCTCGTCTCCGCTGCTCCTGCACGACAACGCGCGACCTCATACTGCACAGCAGACGGTCTCCAAGTTGCAAGAACTGGGGTTGGAAGCTCTCCGTCATCCGCCCTACTCACCAGACCTTGCGCCTACAGACTACTACTTTTTCCAGAATTTGGATAACTTCTTGGCGGGAAAAAAGTTCAATACCCGAGAGGCAGTATAAAATGCCTTTGAAGAATTTGTTGCTTCCCGTCCAGCTGATTTCTTTAAAAAGGGCAAACTCACATACACAAAATGTGAATGTCATTTTAATTGATATTACAATATATTTACCCCTCTATCGCATAGTTAACGCAACTAATAGTAGATTATGCACCGAGGGGCTAAAGTTGTGTCTTATGTCACGGGCGTCATATTGAATCTCGAGCGCAATGAAGGATTCGGGATTTAACTCCCGAGCGTAGCGAGGGAGTTAAGAGTTTAACTCACGAGCGAAGCGAGGGAGTTAATACAAGAATCCTGAATGCAGCGAGGGATTCAAGCTAGCCCAAGGCAAAGACACCTTTAGCCCAGAGGAGGATACTCTACTTTTTACACCTACTGTGAGAAAATAATAGCCATAGTACGAAAAACAAAGACAAGACAAGACACGATCAATTCGATTTTCGAAAAAAAAAGTATCTTCTATGGTTTTGTCGTGTTTGTCCTAATGATATCACTCTCATGGATGTGGCGTTTGTGTAAACTAAGTTTTATACAGGGCTGGCTGGTAGAATGGTTTTGGATGATTGGCTGTATGCATTTTGAATTTAGAACGTCATTGGAGACGCTCGTGAAAATAGAGTATTTTTGATAAAATGTGATAAATCGACTATATTATAGATAGGTTTTATTATTTATTTATTTATTTACAAAATCCACAGCAATCTTAGTGCAGTTTATTTAAAATAAATTAACTAATGTTACAGCCAATTACTATTACCTACGGTATTACGGCGCGGTACGGTATTTGTTATTATTAATGCCAGTTTTAATGTTATTTCATTCCTTTTAAAAAATGGTTCGTAGGTAGTTATCTAATTATTCTTACAATATTACGTCTTCGAAAACATGGCAACGATATGAAGAAGCAATCGTTATGATTTTTTAGGAAATCGAGAATATCATCCACGCGTAGTAAGGGTTCGAGAATAGCTTTCCTCTTTCTGGCACACTAAATCAGACTTGGCTGTATGGGCTCAGCTCCCTTTGCCTGCCCCAAAGAGGGACGAAAAGAACCAAAAAAAAAATCTAGGCTGCATGGGCTAGATAGATCCCTTTGTCTTCCCAAAAGGGAAAAGAAAATTAAAAAAAAAAATCTTTCTGGCACCAAAGGGTGTTTGTTGTTTATAAACATATTCCAAATTCAAATCACATTATTGACCAGCGGGTAATAATGAAATCCAGTACAACATTATTGACCGGCTGTGCCCTCGGCCACTAATGACTCACTTTAGGTTAAGGTTGCTTGACATATAATTTGACATTTTCGAGCAGGTGGTGTGAAAACAATTTTTTCTGTAATATATGGCTGTAGTTGTGTAGTTGATCTTTGGTTTTCATATTTGGGTCAATTACCTACTTAGAGTAACTGAAGTAGATATGTATTGTACATAGATAAGCAAGTGGGTTATTCCGAAATTTGCTTTTCTATACCTACCTACTTCATTTAGTTTTCCCGAAATCTATAAATTAATTTAGGTAACAGTTCTCGTAGGTACTCGCTAAGTGAAGTGGCTCAAATGAAGAGCAGTGTTTATCAAAGAGTTTAACAAAACTTGTGTTGAGTGTATTGGGCTTACCTATTTCATTGTATTTTCCTGTTCCTTCAACAAATCTAGAATACAACCGGATTGCTTCAAATCTAATTTAATTGGAGAAAACTAGAGAGTAACAGTTGAAAGACGAGGTCACGATACTTTTTACTTAGGTAAAGTCTGAAAAACTATAACGTTTTTTTTATATATTATTAATAATTTAAAAAAAAATAGTTTTTTACCGTATATCTAAGTTTGGTGGCGCGTCCACAACCTGTATTACTAAGAATTATCATGGCTTAGACAGAACTGCAATAGTTTAATAGAAATTACTCATTTTAATTCTATTCAGTAATAGTTTTTCTGTATAAAGTCAATTTTACTTTTACATTTAGTGTGATATTTTATCCTAGAGAAAATGGGAAAGTCGCGTCCGCGGGAAAATAATTTTTGTGGGAATTATGAAATCATTAAGTGGCTCTAATGATAATGGAATGAACAGAGGAGGACGGCACTACCATCGTTAACTCAGGTGCTAACGTGCAGCAGTAGGTAACAGAATTGTGTCATCTTATTGTGATTTCTCGCTAGAGATGTAAGGAAGTCTTTTTTAACAAAATACAGAAAGTTGAATTTGGTGATTATTATTTTCTTTTATTGATCTCATTTTTTGGTGTATTTTATTAAAACTTTTACATTCACTATAAATAAGTTCTTATTATTATTAAATTCATAATTTTAAGATTAGTCAAATAAATATATTTGAATAAATTATAATTTTTGATGTCCAACCAATTCAGATGTCAACAATAAGTGAGAAACTTTTAGGGTAATAAATATCTGGAACAATGTACCTAAATATGTTTTTCTTACTTATCAAAATCTTCGAATATTAAAAAAACCAGAAACAAAAATGTTCACCAAAATTAGGTTAAAAATCTTAGTTGTTAAAATTCACTGATATCTTTATAACAGAGCTAGTAGAAATATGTATAATGATTATATTCAGAGGCACAATATCATATCCACTGCTTTTAACACCTATTATTAAAACTACAACTATGATCATAATAAAAGGTCAGTGTCATTTAGGTATGCACAAGGGTTGTGCAAGTAAGGTTAGGCGACATAATGGCATATAATCACCAGTAGGTAATAATGTGATATATGGACAGACACATATTTTGCATAATACGTTGTTTGACATTGTACCTGTAGTTATCCCACTAATTCATGGACTAAAGTTCTTGTTCCTTTCTTATCTACACAGAAATTAAAGGCAAAATCAATTTCAGATTTTCTATGGAAAGAAAAATTCGAACCGCGAGCAGGATTTGATCTATCCTACACTACATCAGACGCTCTTGCGGAAATTCACAAAATGTATTATACATAATACATAAACTCACGCATTCTTCCCATGGGGATATAGGCAGAAACTACTGAGCGCCACCTGCTACGATCCTTACATACTTCTTTACGAAATGAATAATTTTAAGAAGAATTAATTAAAGTGTCGTGTTAGACTGCCTGGCTTAGGGACCGGGGAATTTATATCCTAGTATTCGTTGGTGGGATTTCCGACCGCCTCGCAGTGTTTAATTTCATCAATCGAAGCACTCACAGGTAAGTAAAATGTTTGTATTCAAATGATTCATCTGATCATGACGTAGCAGATTAAACGCTGTGCTTATTCTACTGTAAAATGTGCTCTTAATCCTCAAATTCTAACTAGATTGTTTTAATCAACTTAAAATGATGCGAGGTTTAATTCACTTAATTCACATTTTATGGTTAGAAGTATACTGGAATGTCATATTATTTGATGGAAAACATTGTTTGAGCTGTTTGACTATAGTGATCCATTAACTCGGCGCCTTGAGCGATAAAAAACTTGGAAAAAGGTCAAGTCACCGCTTCCTCGCTCTATCACGACAATTAGTTGGGTTGTAATTGGTTTTATCACCCATAAAAACTATTATTGACTTAAATACGTGAAAGTGTTTGGTAAATTTTGTTTTCAGCAAAAAAATGGAGAATGGCTTGTAACTGGTTAAGGAGTTGTATACTTAGACTATTTTTTCTAATGTTCGAGTCAACTCTCCATTCGTGTAAGAAGGGATAAAACGAACATTTAATATATAGAGTACCTATAGTTTCACAATAACATTACTTAGCATATCAGAACAACACAGACTGATAGCAGGTTGGTGGTTGTCACTTGCTGATTCAGATGGCATTAAACATGTTGGTATTCCATATTTCCTTAGTTATGAATTCCTTTTTTGTTTACCAAAAGTACTAGGTATGTTGTTCAAAAATTTGCAACAATGAGCTGGTTCTTTTGGTGCCTAGACTAGGTTCGAATCTCATTGAGAGAAAAAATGCATTGGCATCTGATGTCGAGCACAACCAACTAATATTGCAACGTAGCTCTGTCTGTCTGTATGTATGATATTTATATATTTTTATAGCTACATGCGGTAAAAGCTGTGTGCTAAAGCTTCGTAATAGATACTCTCTGTAGAATGCACATGCAGTGTTTTTGTCATAAGTTTCTTTTTCAGAGATAGGTATGTTTCACTTAGATTACCCATATGACTAAAGCCGTTGTTTTCAACTGGTCTCAAATCCTCTCTTCTGAACGCAAAGGACACAATTACGTGGTTTAATACGTTATTGAAGTATTCATGCAATCCCATTATTATGTCCAAAATCTATAACTACTAACACCGGTACCTGAAACATTCGATAGAGGGAAATATTGGGCCAGCTTTGGATTGTGACCAAAAAAAATAAGACAGATAAAACATACTCTACTTACTCTGAATAAATTGGTGTTAACTTGCAGCATTGATAAAAATTAGTTGTAAAATGAAGACCACTTAGGTAATGTTAGTTTAGGAAGTACAATAGTGTAGGTAACCTGTTATATTTTATCTAAACACGGAATATATAGACAATGTCTAACGCGCGGTCACGGTCAATTATCGGACCGTGTCATAGAGCCGTTCTTGTAACTTATTGTAACTTTTTATCAAGCAAATAATAGGTAATCATCAAAATATCTTATTTGTGTTAAAGTAAATAGTCGAGTATTGTTAGCTTGTTCTTCTTTAATGTCTCGATGACGCTCTTGGATTTTACAAGACAAAGTTCGATCTAAAGGCAATTAACTCATTCCTTTTATACTGGGCAGCGTAATTCCTAAATGACAGTGCCTCTGCCTTTCAGTACCACCAGTCCAACCTTTCAGTAAATCAGGCATGATGTACTTAGGTAGGTACATAGGTATTATGTGACCTAAGGGTTATCTTTTCGGTTTTATGGTTCCAAAAGTCCGAATGAAAAACGGAACCCTTATTACACAACTATCATTTTACAAGAAAGTGTGGTGATAAAAGCATGTCTATTAGATATTTATTCAAAAAGGTGAAAGGACATGGTATTCTTTTCATCACCCTATACGTTTTAGCTGCAGGCAGGTACTAAGTTACCAGCACCCTGAGCGACAGACAGGTCTATAATGCCAATTTTTTTTTTCGAAATGTATAGATGGTTTATTAATGTATTTTTAGTTATTATGGAATAAAAAGTTCCTTTGTAACTTTTTATTTAACATTTTACTTTATACACTTGCAGAAAATTTTGTCTATTAAATGATTATATTGTAACAGAGCCCAACAGCTCCCTTAAACTACTAAATTAGGTACTTCGTACTTTTCTGCACTAATAGATAATATGTATGTTTTTCATGAATAAACTCAAAAACTACTGAGTCGATTCCAAAAAAAAATTCTGCATTAGAAAGCTACATTCACCCTGAGTAACATGGCTATAAGCGCGCTTCACCGTCAACCACAGCTTCGCTTACCACCAGGCGAGATAGTAGTTAAACGAGAACACATCGTTAAAAAAAAGTATGAAAACAAAAGCCAATGCAGACTGCAGTTGCTGAGTTATTTACTTAATTACAATTTTACCATGATTACTTAGTTGAAGTATCTTGATATCATCTGTCTGTCAATACTTCAGAACGTTATCTCTGTCGTCACCTATTTAGCCAAGAGATGCAGGTGCTTAGTAAACATAATCTTCAAAATAATAACAATAGGGTAGTTTACTGCATTTCATATAAATTGAAAATCTGTTTATTCCGCCAGTTAGAGTATTCAAAAATAATGAACATGTATTTTTACCGACTTCAAAAAAAGGAGGTTATCAATTCGACCCGTATGTATGTAGGGGAAACTGAGGACACTTGATCCCCCCTTTTGTTTTTTGGCTATTATTTCGCGAATTTTAATCCGATTTTAAATATTCTGGTATTGAAATACGTGGAATTTAATTGGCTATACTGAGTATAATAGCTAATGATATCGGTATATAAATTTAGTAACCAGCCCACGAAAACGTCGTATAGGGAATTGTACCATGTGTCCCATATATATGTCTGACTTGATCCCCACCCTCTGGAACACTTGATCCTGGGGGGAACAATACAAAATAACATGTGAAAATTGTTTATCATTGATTTATTTGCTAAGTAGGTAATCTAGAAACAATAAAAACATATCCACTGTTATAATAAAACACATATACCTATGTTTTCTTACGAAAAACATTTTCTTACAACACGAAACACAAAATCATCCGCCATCTGCTCAACTATCGAATTTGAAATGGGTACCAATTTTTGAAAGTTAGGACGTACCATATGCTAGATACAAATGTGGCCTCTCTAAATTTAAAGAGTGTTAACAGAAGCTCTGTAAATCCAGTGTATCTAGTCTCCCGTAAGGATCAAGTGTCCTCAGTTTCCCCTAATATTTCCAGAACTGCCCAGTTTTCATATTTATGTTAGTCTATATCAGCGTCTGAACAAATGTGCCAATGTATGTGTGTTTTTATGTTTGTGTTCGCATATCTCCGGAACTACAAGTCCGATTTAAGTAATTCTTTTTTTGTTGTACTTGGTTTTGTCCAATATAGGTTACACGGCAAGTTTCATCAAAATCAGTTCAGTAGTTTTTGAGATAGGTGGTTTGTTGCCTACTTGGGTTGTATATTTTCAAAGTCGATTGTATGTTTGGTCGCGATTATCTCGTGTTTGGATGAACTGATTTTGATGCGGTTTTCACAAAAGTATTTGTTACATTCTAGGAAAGGTTTTAGTATATAACAATCATGGATATCTCATGGACGTTGACCGCATAGATCCGTTTTTGTTGCTGACTTGGATTAAAGATTTCTAAAGAAGCCGATTATATTAATTATGAAGATTTTTGTTGAATGAATATCTGAACTAAACAGGGTAAAATAAAAACTTTTTAAAAAAAGAACCGACTTCAAATCAAACACAAAAAAGTTTAAAATAACTTTTCTTTCGGAAGTCGGTGGCAATAGTCAATGAAATAAAAAACAAAGCCACCGACTTCCGAAAGAAAAGTTATTTTAAACTTTTTGTGTTTGATTTGAAGTCGGTTCTTTTTTTTTAGAAAGTTTTTTTTTATTTTTTTAGTACAATGAATATTGACAAAGATAAATATAGCTTCGAAATTCGGGAGTGCGGGCTTGTGACGTCGCCGTCGTGACGTGTAACGCCTGTAAAATTATACCGACCGAGTGACGTTTTGTGATTTTCCCACGTTTTTATACACTTACAATTCTTGTTTGTTTGTTTGTATGTTTGTTTGTCGTTCCGGTTGGACTTTTGCAACTCAATTTTGAGGCACTTCCCGATAAGATAGCAAGCTGAAATTTTGCACACACTCTGAGTTCTGATGACAATACATGACTAGCTAAGAAACGTCATAACAAATCCAATATGGCGGCCTCCCCAAGATGGTGGACTGGCTGTTTGAAATCCACCCCCATGATATGGGTATCAAATGAAAGGGTTTGCTGTCAGGAATATGAAAAAAATAGTCACGTGACTTAAATCCAATATGGCGGACGTCCAAGATGGTAGACAGCCTATTTGAAATGCACCCCTATGATAAGGATATCAAATGAAAGGGTTTGCTGTCAGGAGTACGAAAAAATAGTCACGTGACTTAAATCCAATATGGCGGACGTCCAAGATGGCGGACAGGCTTTGAAGCACTTCCCGATAAGCTAGCAGGCTGAAATTTTCAGGGTAGCTTCAAACCCGATGAGCAAAGATAAAAATAATAAAATAATTAATAGATTTAAAAAAAAATCTAAAAACCCACGTTTTTAAATGTCCTAAAAATAAGAAAATAACCCTACGGGGCTGAGAGAGGGGCCACTCAAAACTAAAAGGCCCTTTCAGGACGAAAAATATGACTTGTCCCCGCTGCTCGCGCGAGGCCCCCTTTTTGTAAGATGACTTGGTTCCTCCAATCATCTACACCAAATGTGATTGTCTTTCTTCCTTTTGAATGATTGCAAACTTGTAATCAAGGCATGACAAAGGCTGTCAAG
The DNA here is from genome assembly GCA_950005045.1 of Agrotis exclamationis. Taxonomy (NCBI): domain Eukaryota; kingdom Metazoa; phylum Arthropoda; class Insecta; order Lepidoptera; family Noctuidae; genus Agrotis; species Agrotis exclamationis. The sequence goes on from OX465419.1 coordinate 12,881,306, forward strand.
ATTTTTTAAGCTATTGCATAGCTTTTATCGCAGGCTCTGAGCGCGGCGCGGCGCGGCGACCGAATCAAGAAAAATCTAACGAAAAAACCTAAGGTAAAATCCTAAGTAAATTACCTGACACGGCTAACACCACGCATCGTCTAACATCGTTTCAGTTCGGCAGACTTCGGCAATCATAAAGACAATTTACTTTTTCTTACTGATTCTAAACGGCAGGACCAGGAGAAGGAGAAGAAGAAGAAGGAGAGGGAGATGGTGTGGGAGGGGGAGAGGCAGAGGGGAAGGGAGAGGAGGAGGAGGAGGAGAGGGGGAGGGAGAGGAAGAGGGGAGGGGGAGGTAGAAGGAGAAGGAAGAGGGGAGAGGAGGAGGATGAGGAGGAGGAGGGGGAGGATGAGGAGAAGGAGGTGGAGGAAGAGGAAGAGGTGAGAGGAGGAGGTGGATGGGGACGAAAAAATACCTATCACATTAGACCTAACATCCCGCATCGTCTAACGTCGTTTCAGCTTTGCCCCCGCCTAGCTACGCCACTGGTAAGACTAATCGCTAATTGTGTAAAGGCTAAGGGATATTGCTGTCGAATTTAGAACGGAAAAATGAGGCTCTCTAGTCTGGCTTTTGTTTAAAAATATTACCTACTAGCAAACCCGGCGAACTCCGTTTCGCCACCAGATGGCTTCGTTTTATGTAACATTTCGTTTGGTGATTAAAAGAAGAAGAAAATTTTTTTTCCTGAATTTTCTTTGCTACAAACCTCACAGAGCCCGAGACCTTTCCAACGAATGCAAAAACGTGGAAATCGGTTCGTGCGTTCTGAAGTTATAGCGTCAGGAAGGAAAACCCGACTTATTTTTATATAGTAGATTCCTTCTCTTTCCTAGAAAGACATTAGGAGAGCTATGTTATTTTTTTTAAACTACGCTCGGCACTTCAGCAGGCAGTGGACTATCTGTGCGGCCGGAAAGACACAACAATTTGCCACAGACGACCACGGTACAACAATGGATGAAAAAAAAGTTTGGCATAAATATCATTCATTGGACAGCTAACACTTGACCAAAAAAATAAATATACCAAAATTGGAAACTTTAAAAAAAAGTTTTTCCTTATCTCATATAATATGTATGAACTTAGAATTCCCACTGTTGGCCAACTTTTTTTTTTCTTATAAATCGAGATCTCAATTTTTATATAGGTAAACTTGAATGATATTACCAGGGCCGTCTTTACCAGGGGGTGCAAGGGGTGCGGTGCACCCGGGCGCGGAGCACCGTGGGGAGCCTTTCGGGCGCTGAATTTTTGGATATTTCATTAAACTTAACGCCATTGCACAGTTTTATACACCGTGACTTTTTAGTCGTCTTACAACGGCAGCCCAGTTCATGTATCCAATGACTAGAACACGTTTATAATAAAAAAATAGGTATTTAAGAGATTTGAAAAATTTGTTATTAAAATTTTAATTCATTATTATGACACAAGGAGTAGTTAAAAACACCCTTGTCTCATAGAAAATGGAGATGGAATGATCTGCCCGACTATTGCGCTGGGTAGGTATACTCTACAGCTTGATACGTAAACATTTTCATATTTCTAATGTACCTATTTATTAATAATAAAAATTATTTTTAACGATTAAAAAAAATAACTAAACTCGCCTTGATGTATTTTAGGTCGGGTACATTATGTGGACCACTTTTGTAAGACGACTAAAAAGTCACGGTGTATACTTGTTACTTACGACAAATATGTAAGCGCAAGCAAAAAAATTTTTTTTTTACGTTCATTACGCTTTCGGCGCTTGTCATACCGCATTACTACACTACACAAATAACAATTTTCGCGCGGCAAAATCTATAATCCAAAGAGAGTGTATAGTACGTTCAACACGTTGCCGCCCGGTCGCCCGCACTTGAAGCAAAATGATCTCTAAGTCAAAAGAGTGTAAGTTCATTTAAATGGGCGCGCGGTGCGGTGCCTGTGCGTTTGTCATAGGCGAGTAATTGCGCCCTTTGACATTGCCGCCCGGTCGCCCGCACTTGAAGTAAAATGATCTCTAAGTCAATAACAATCTCCTGCCGGAGGCTGTACGCCGGGTCGTGCGGTCCATGGCCCTCTACGGGGCCCCCGTAAGGGCCCAGAGCATCCGGTCGCGACCACTAAAGTTGGTCGCATGCCAGAGGGTCATGGCTATCCGGATGATCCGGGAATACCGCACGATCGCCGGCGAATCGGCCAACCTCTTAGCCGGATTGCTGTCCTGGGATCTGGAGGCGACTGCCCTCCAGCGCGTCTATGAGTGGCGCGTGGAGGCGCAGCGCCGCCGGGGTGTATCCCCGCTGCCTCGAGAAGTCGAGGCGCGGCGGGAAGACCTCTGGCGCGATCTCAGGGTAGTATGGAGGGGACGACTGTCGCAACCGACGTCCATGCACGCCGCAATCGCGGCGGTAAGACCCCTCTTTGAGGAGTGGCTGGATAGGCGTCATGGCGTCCTGACTTACCGCATGTCGCAGGTCCTGACCGGACACGGAAGTTTCGGGAGGTACTTGTGTCTGTTGAGGAAGGAAGAAACGCCTGGGTGTCACCACTGCGAGGATCGCCCTGAGGATACGGTGGAGCATACGGTGCAGGACTGCCCCGCTTGGGCAGAGCACCGCCGTGTCCTCATGGCGGCGATCGGCGGAGACCTCTCGCGTGGGAAGGGGTCGCCTCCTTCTGCGAAACAGTCATGGTTGCAAAGGAGGAGGGCCCCGTGAGGGAGAGGACAGCGTCCTCCCTCCGCCCCAGTCGCAGTGGTAGACGCCCGCGGCGACGGACTTTGAAAGACGATCTCCAGCCATCTTAGGCGCGGGCATGCGGGCAGCGAGTGACTGTCAGCTGCAGTGTAAAAAAAAAAACGAGGGCGCAGGCTGAGTTCCGCACCCCGGCGCAGAATAGACTTAAGACGGCCCTGGATATTACTTATAACATTCAACTTTGAATCAAAACATTTCATTCACTGTAGGTACCTAACAGGAATCCGAGGTTTCATGTTTTTAAAACCCTGGGAACTACACTACTTAGGCCTTGCTGTTCAGAAAGAGAGGTAGGTATATCTAACGCTTTCAGTATTTCGTAAAGATTTCAAAGTCGACACTGTAGTCGTCACATAAGTAGATTCACGATGCTGGACCTAAACAAGGATTTATAATTTATTTGTGATCTACGAGTAACTATACGATTACTTAGTGAAAAGTATCTAGATGTTTTAAACAATAAGACAGAAGATAATTAACCATTGGTTAATAAAACATTGCGGTCATTAGAGGACGTCGGCAACGTTAGTAGAGATATACGTAATTAAGAGCTTAGTGCACCACATGATGTACAGATAATCTGATTAACAAGAGGGCAAATTAATCCGCGGCTAAAAAGTTCCAGCAAAAAGAATTTCACATTACAAACAGTAGAGATATTCATTTCAATGACTTGTTATGAAGTGCTTAAAATTTGTTTACGCATAATAATAGTGCAATCAAAGAAAACGTAAGAATGCCCAACTAAGTACCTAGTTACTGCTATGTTATTGGACAGTTGGACTAGTAATAATTGCCTGTTCATTATGAATCTGTTAATGAGTAGGGTAGCCTTCGTGACCACGGATCATTATTAATACAATAGGAACAAACACTGACAGTCCGCACGACAGAAAACAGGCACTTTTCCTGCGCTCGAGTGGTGCAGATATCTATGGACAATGTCGCGAGACTACTTTATACGAAGGCCATCCCCTAGGATACAGCTAGTGTCGCTAGATAAGTATTTCAGTGTTTGCTTGTGTAGGGCTAGATCACGATCGCGATCGGTAATTGGGAGCATTCCCTGAATTTAAGTGATATTAGACCTAATTTCAAAATTTTAAACACATTCACTATATTTATGACAAGATAAATTTAAAGTACACCAGTCACCGACTTCCGAAAGAAAAGTTTTTTTGTAGGTTATTTTGAACTTTTTTTGTGGGAAGTCGGTTACATTTTTTTTTAAAGTTTTTTATCAGGATCAGGAAAAGGAAATTCATTGTAAAGATATAGGTCGATCTTGCCCGATATGATCGACCGGGGACTCAACCCATCGGTACAAAAAGCTAACATTACTAGGGTAACAAGAAAATCCGCAACACGGAAAAACATTCACTGATAAAAATCTTTTTTTTTTCATCATCATAAAAGTTTTTTATTTTACTCCTTTTAGTTAAAATATAGGTCCAGTACTGGTATGGGCCCGACTTACGAGTTGTAAGGTCGTGGGTTCGAACCCTACCCTTATTAGGGTTCCGTAGCCCAATGGCAAAAACGGAACCCTCATAGATTCGTCATGTCTGTCTGTCTGTCCGTCTGTATGTCACAGCCACTTTTTGTCGAAAGTATAAGGGCTATCCTGGTGAGACTTGGTAGGTAGATGTATTATGTGAACTGCATTAGGATTTTCACACAAAAATAAAAACAAAACAAATTTTGGGGGTGCCCCCCATACTTAGAACTGAAACTCAAAAATTTTTATTCACCAAACCCATACGTGTGGGGTATCTATGGATAGGTATTTAAAATTGATATTGAAGTTACTATTATAATTTTTTTCTAAACTGAACAGTTTGTACGAGAGACACTTCCAAAGTGGTAAAATGTGCCCCCCCTCCCTGTAACTTCTAAAATAAGAGAATGATAAAACTAAAAAAAATATATAATGTAGACCTCAACAAAAACTTCCAACGAAAATTGGTTTGGATGAGATACAGTTAGCAGTTTTTGAGATATAGTAGATATATCCTTGTAATTTGTAAGCAGTAACGGCGTTAGGGTAAGGCGCGGTTGGCGACCGCCCAGGGCGCCGGTTATAAAAGGGCGCCACAGGTCTACTTGATTCCCATAAATGCCCTTTAGCGAAAAAAACGTTATGTTGGATTAGAATGGAACTCAGTGTCAAATTCGAAGCACTGCACTGCATGCATAGCAGTTTACGTTACCGAAAATCCTGGACCATAGAGAAAAACATTATCAATCTCTAAATAAAAACTGGTTGAATTTTGACAAACTTGGCAACTTTGTCAATCGAAAATCGAAGTGAAATTGCTGATAACCTCAACCTCGAAGGCTAGAAAAGTAAATTTTTACTAGTTTTAATAAATGGTAATTTCATTATATCCTTTTCCTTATTGCATATGGGATTGAATTGCAGTTAGGGGCCGCCGGAGAAATCTCACCCAGGGCGCTGGTAGTGCTAAAACTGGCACTGTTTGTAAGTCTCGTATAGGTATCCATTTATTGAGATATCTGCCTTGAAAGACAAGGGCAGTTATGAGACTGTACAAAGTGGTTTTCGATTAATTCATTCATTCAGAAGCAGTTTAACGTTCCTGACCGTCAGAGATTTCTCACAATAAACAGTTAATGTATAAAAAGAAACCATCCCGGTCTCTTTTTCGAAAAATCTGTAAGGTTCGGGGTTAAAATTAAAAGAGATTCCGACGAATTGAGAACCTCCTCCTTTTTGAAGTCGGTTAAATTTTATTACCAATTAGGATTAGTATCACCCTATTCAAGAATGTATTACCGAATTACCAATCGTCCCCTTTATACCTACCTTTTCATTTGTTTTTTATTTATACGCGCTAACTAAACTACTACTTGTTAACATTATCTAAGTATATTGATAACGATTTTAGTCAGTACCAGTCTGACAGTCCCTCCCGCCCTGTCCTGGGTGGGAGGACTCAATTGATGATTTTAACACGCTAAAAAAAAAAGAAAGTATATTGATAACTTATTTTTTCTAATACAAATGGACACGGGCACGCCGCAATCGCGGCGGTAAGACCCCTCTTTGAGGAGTGGCTGGATAGGAGTCACGGCGTCCAGACCTACCGCATGACGCAGGTACTCACCGGACACGGAAGTTTCGGGAGGTACCTGTGCTGTGTCTGAGGAGAAAGGAGGAAACGCCTCGGTGTCACCACTGCGAAGATCGCCCGGAGGACACAGTAGAGCATACGGTGCAAGACTGCCCCGCTTGGGCAGAGCACCGACGTGTCCTCACGGCGGTGATAGGCGGAGACCTCTCGCGCCCGGCATTGGTCGAGGCCATGCTGCGGGGCGAGACGGAGTGTGAAGCGGTCGCCTCCTTCTGCGAAGCAGTAATGCTCGCGAAGGAGGAGGCGGGCCGCGTGAGGGGGAGGACAATGTCCTCCCTCCGCCCCACCCGCGGTGGTGGACGCCCACGGCGACGGACGTCGCAAGACGATCTGCGGCCACCGTAGGCGCGGGCATGCGGGCGACGAGTAAAGGGCAACTCGCTGCCCGACCATGGACCATGCCCGGGTCGACGGCGCGTTGTGTTCCACGCGCGTCTCAAAGAGCGTCAGCAAGATGACGGGGCCCCCCTCTAGAGGGCCAAAGCCTGCCGGGGTCGCGGGACTTATCTCATCACCTTGACCCCGGAACATAAAGGGCTATTGAAGGACACCGTGGATTTTAGTCAGTACAAGTCTGACAGTCCCGCCCGCCCTGCCCGGGGTGGGAGGACTCATTTGATGATCTTACCACGATAAAAAAAAATAGGTACAAATGGACAACCACATAAAACAGTAATCGTGCCTCACCTCTTAGCTTGGCATGATTCGATATTACAGTTGGGCAACTTATTCAAATTACTTTTGGGATCGAGCCGCGGGGCTTGGGTTGTGTTGCACCGAACCGACAGCGAGAGAAGATGTGTCTGACGTTTGACCACACTTATGGGATGTTAAACACTTGTCTTGTTTATTCAAAAAAAGTTTAAAAGCATCTCATAAGTTTAAGGTAGGTAATAGCTCGAGAGCAGTGGTGGCCCAGTGGTATCGGCTCGGTCCCGACTTACGAGTTGTAGGTCGTGGGTTCGAACCCAAAAATTCGAAGATATGTGACATCTACCAACCCGCACTGGGCTCGCGTGGTGGATTATGGCCCACTCCCTCTCACAGAGAGGAGGCCTGTGTCCCAGCAGTGGGAACATTATATGATGATGATGAATAGCTCAAGAGTTCACGCCACCACTCATGTCTCTACATCAAATTGCATTGAAAATGTAGGTAGTACCACGGATTTTCTGCAAGTGGCGCGGACTCTACTTAAATTTCCTAAATTATCTACTGATTGATGTGGGTAGGTAGAGTCCGCGCCACTTCTAAAGTCCTTTTGACGCGGCGCTAGTGTCTATGTCATATTACGTGAAATTGCATTAAAAAAAATGTAGTAGCACGAATTTTGCGCAGGACTTTTGGTCGTGGCGCGGACTCTATCCTGTTCAATGACTGTCACACAAATAAATCATCATCTTGTCACGTACTAATTTAGTATGACAAATAGAGCTAATTGTAACAGCTTAAAAGTGATGCTTTAATTGGTCATAGACTGCATGACTCTAACAAATGCATCTTGGTCTATAGGTACAGCTTTTTTTTTAGCGTGGTAAAATCATCAAATTCTCCTACCCAGGGCATGGCGGGAGGGACTGTCAGACTTGTACTGATTAAAATCCACGGTGTCCTTCATTAGCCCTTTACGTTCCAGGGTCACGGTAATGGTATAAGACCCGCGACCCCGGCAGGCTTTGGCCCTCTAGAGGGGGGCCCCGTCATCTTGCTGACGCTCTTTGAGGCGTGCGTGGAACACAACGCGCCATCGACCCAGGCATGGTCCATGGTCGGGTGGCGAGTTGCCCATTACTCGCCGCCCGCATGCCCGCGCCTACGATGGCCGGAGATCGTCCCGCGACGTCTAACGCCGTGGGCGTATACCACTGCGGCTGGGGCGGAGGGAGGACGCTGTCCTCTCTCTCTCGCGGCCCTATAGGTAAAGCTTTTTTTTTAGCGTGGTAAAATCATCTATGAGTCCTCCCACCCAGGGCATGGCGGGAGGGACTATCAGACTCGTACGTACTAAAATCCACGGTGTCCTTCAATAGCCATTTGTGTTCCGGGGTCACGGTATTGAGATAAATCCCGCAACCCCGTATAGGTACAGCTTGGCAAAAAACAGTGTGGAAAAACTGAGGTCGCTACTAGTTGTTTTATTCATTATGAATAAACAAGTAAGCAGTGATCGTTGCGAAATGTAGAAAATAGTGAAATAACACGACGGAATTGTTTTTTAACCGATTTCCAAAAGGAGGAGGTTCCCAATTGGGATGTTTATTATTTTTAGTTTTTTTATGTTTGTTAGGGCATAAATCCGTCGTTCGATACAGTAGGTACCTATATCTGCTATTTGCTCCCATAAAAGTTTCATAGTTTGGTGCAGTGGTTTTCTTTTTTAGCTCATTGTGTAAGAGTGGGGGATGTTACATGGGCGATGTTATTACCGGTGCTACAGATTACAATATTTTAGTGTAGGTACATGTAAGAAAATTATGTATTTCACAATAATTTGGGTTGAATATTGAAACTAAAAAGGAAAAAATAAAAAACTTTTTCAAAAAAAATTTAGGTAATCGACTTCCCTCAAAAAAGTTCAAAATAACCTACAAAAAAACTTTTCTTTCGAAAGTCGGTGACAAAAAGTCAATGAAATAAAAAAAGAAAGTCACGTTTTTTGACACAGGAGCTACTCGTAGTTGACTTTTTTATTAGTGTTTTCACAACAAAAGTTTCGTAGTTTCAATTGTCACCGCATCAGACTCTTGCCAAGCTTTACCTAGTAGTCTGCAGACCTACTTACAGCAAGTAGGTAGTGTGCGTTTTCTCAAATGCAGTGTAAAAACAAGGAAAATGCTACAATAATAAAGTTCCAAATGAAGCATGGTGATTACTTAGGCACGGTCGATGCCATCACATAAAACCGCCGTACCATTTGATTTTAATTCATCTTTTTCACTGCTGGGACACAGGCCTCCTCTCTGTGAGAGGGAGTGGGCCGTAATCTACCACGCGAGCCCAGTGCGGATTGGTAGATGTCACATGTCTTCGAATTTTTGGTTCTAGGACATGCCGGTTTCCTCACGATGTTTTCCTTCACCGTTTTGAGAGCAGTGGTGTTGAAATAAATTACACAAAGTAATGCGCCTGACGGGGTTCGAACCCACGACCTACAACTCGTAAGTCGATGCCGATACCACTGGGCCACCACTGCTCGCTGATTTTAATTAATGGGAGAAAAATGGAATGATTAGCAACACTAGGAGCATGCACATATTATATTTAGGCACCTGTCTTTAAAATTTTTATTTTGCGTCTATGATCTACACATCTTTCCTTGGCTTTTTAACACATCTATCCTTCTTTAAAAGAGCTACGAGGTATCTAACAAGGCATATTAAGCCTCCTGCAGACACACGCGATTAATCGCGCTGCGACAACGAGCCAAGCTAATTTCCACTCTAAAAATACTGCGAATGGACCGCGACATGTCGCCCCGCGCGATTAATCGCGTGTGTCTGCAGGAGGCTTTATGCCAATGTTTCCTATACCTATATTATGTACAGACGCCAGCACATCAACCTACCCCAATCTGTGAAATTTCTTCAATAGATTTTCAACCTAATCACAATAGTGGAAGGTTAATGTTCGATTGGTAAAATTTGACAGATTCGGGTAGGTTGACCTGCTGACGTCTGTACCTATCAACAGGTATGTACTCCGAAGTACAGTCTGTACCTAGTAACACTGTTAATAGATATTTTTAGGTACAAACGATCTTAACGATCTTGTTTAAATAAAACTAGTTAATGGACTGTATAAGTCTTCTTAAGATAGGCCTGTGATAGATGTAGGTATAGGAAGACCTGGAGGCGTTACAGGCTTGACTACTTACTAAGTGCCTAGATATCTAAAATAAGTTTCCACCTATGTATTGTATCACTTAATTCTGTGAATCCAACAACACACTTTAATCTTGAAAACTGGGCGTGGGGGGCGTTGAGCCGGTTGTATTCTAGGTAACCCTGTCTACAGTGTCTACCCCTTAGGCTAAGTTCAGATGAACGCGCGACGACGCGCGGTTGGCTCGGCGCGCGGTTTAAGATTGTAACAAATCAATGTTGTTGTGTATATGACCGCGCGTCACCGCGCGCGCCCGCGCGCACCGCCATGCACCGCGCGCTAGATGTTGAGCCGCGTGCCACCGCGCGGTGACGCGCGGTTTAAGATCTACACTCCTGTATCGACCTGTTCAGTTGACCCGCGCGGTTTGAGGCGGACGGACGCAAGGAGCGACGAAAAAAATGGAGGACGACAACCCTGAAAATAGTTGACAAATCGATCTTCGTGTAGTCTTAGTGTGGGATATAAAGTCACAGTGGTGGTGGACTGTGGTGGTAAGCCTTTAAAGAAAATCTTTGACTTAAAATAGGGCGCCCCCAGTATCGCCTTTGCTTTCGACGGCGACGTCGTAGTTTGCGGTATAAAACCCACAAGCAAATTGCCTCCTCCACGTCCATTCTCACTGAATGTTCACGCGAGACTGTCGCGCGCAAGCCACCCGCCATCTGAACAGGTGAATCGCGCGGCAGCGCGCGTCGTCGCGCGTTCATCTGAACTTAGCCTTACTGATGAGCTATGCCTTTTTAGGCTCTATAATATCGTTCGGCTTATTCAGTTCATTCGGATAATGTACACAAATGATCTCTTGTTTAAGCTACTGCTAATAAGTTTTTCTTATTCCGACTGGTAAGTGAGTGCTCAATCGTTCAATCGAGGTCGAAGGCGTTTGAGGGCCGCGGCCAAGGCTGGTTGACGACATTTCGACGTCTTTAGGTCTGGGGAATCCTAAATAGAATCTTATGTTACTTATTAAAATAGTCAGGTATAACTATTGCGTGAAAATAAAATACATGTAGAAAGATTTGTTTGGCAAATAAGTAGGTACGAATTATTTTCCGGGTAGCATGATCTTGATTTTGGAGCACCATTACAACATATCAATAAGTAAGTTATGTTACCTACATTACCCATTATTTAGCCATTGTATTATCAGCATGGGTTACGAATAACTGCAGATATACTTATATGTATTTCTACGACCTATTGTTCATGATATATTTAAAATTAGTTTTATTGGTAGGTAACGTGAGTATGTGGGTACTAAAGATCGTAATATTGAAAAAAAAAACTGTGTTGACTGTCTTTGGCCCATATTAATTATCTTAGCACTTGTCTCAATTAAAAGCGTCATCAGCCGCTACTGCTAATTATACCGAAGTGTTGTGGGCACTCAAAACATGCGCGTCAAAGTAATTTATAAAAGTCCTGAAGTAATAAAAAAAATTGAGGAAATCGAATTATTTACATTAACCAAATGTAGGTAGGTAGGGTAAAGCAGGGCTAGTTGAGCATAGGGGCAAGTTGGGCAATCGAAATATCTCTGAAACTATTCACCCCAGACGCAGACATCATAGAGCGGAAATAAAGAGTCATTTCGCTACCACGAGTAGCCGTGCGATGACTGAGTGAAGCACACTTTTACATTGTTTGTTTTGTGACCAAAAAGTTAAAAAAATCTTTTAGCGTAAGTTTTCGTCTGTACTAGTCAAATGTTATTTGTTTTCCATCAAACAAGTGTTAACCTTCTCTCCCGGTGACAAAGTTGGTTTAATTATTATTAATACTTGACCTAAGATCTAAAGAAATGAAATATCAATAGGTATTTATAAAATAGCGAATGTTATAATAAAAAGGTAAAATTTGATTGAATCTTGGGGATTTTCTCGAGAACTATAATTATCCAATTCAATTTCTAGGGTTTCGTTTCGTACCCAAAGGGTAAAATGGGATCCTATTACTAAGACTCCGCTGTCCATCCGTTTGTCTGTCTGTCTGTCACCAGGTGGTATCTCATGAACTGTGATAGTTCGACGGTTTAAATTTTCACAGATGATTTATTTCTGTTGCCGCTATAAGAATGAATACTAAAAACACTAAATTTTTACTATTTTTTCCTAGGATTTAACATTATTCCCGTAGTATTACCACATCAATATCCAATAAGAGACACACGAAAAAATAAGTTTGTTTTTATAATATAAAATAAACTTATTTTTTCTTAGGTCTAAACATAATATTATTATGTTTAGAATGACTTAAGTATTGAGAACCATTATTATAAAATACTAATTAAACACTTACGCTTGCGATTTCTGTCCTTGTGCATGATTGCAGATGATTAAAAGTAAGGTAAAAGTAATTGAGATTTTTATATCCATGATTATTTTAACAACGAAACATTTGTGACTCGCGGAAAAGAGAAGCGCGCATCCGCGAGCAGTCCGCTTCGCGTGATCGATTCACTACTACTGCGTGCACGCAGGCTGAACTTGCTTTCCGTGGAAGAAGGCTGCGCGGGCGCTGACGCTCTAATATCTGAGCTTTTACATACAAAACGAGCAAATTAACATTTCGCAAGCTTTGTTTGAGGAGAAATATTTACATGCGTCATAGGTTATGGTCTAAACCAGATAAGCACGGTCACCGGTGTTTATGCAAGTATACAAAGGCAAATTAAACATTTTTTTAAACAAACATTAGAATTTGGAGCAAATATCTTTATTTCTCATTCAAACATTGTTAACAGTGTGAGGTTGCATGCAATTTACAGTATATGTTACAAAGTTAAGATCCTGTAAAAGATTAGTAAGTCTTTCGAAATGCCTTTCGGTATAAGGCAATGCACCTTCAATGAAATTGGCTAAAGCAGGAACTTTTAAATTTCCAGCTATAATTTCCGGCGCTAATATGTTAAATACGAGCTGTGCTGCATGACAGTTCTTATTGTTTGTATTCCACTCGGCAGCAAACTTTAACAGAGTTTCTTTCTGAGTGTGGTTGATTTGTTTGAGTGTTTCGTAAAGTTTCTCATTGCCGCCAGCCAATACTTCATTCACAATTTTTAATACATGCATTGGTCTTTGCATGCGTAAAGCTAATTTCAGAGCTTTAATCAGTTGCTTATCATGCAACAAATTCATCAACTCTTGTTCTTGTAATATCATTTCTTCTCTTTCTTTTGCCAACTGTTCCTTTCGTTCTGTTGTTACATCTTTCAGCTTTACTAACTTCGAATCAGAGCCACCAGTAATTACGATAGATTCACTCTTATTGACTGCTAAAGACCACACTTTGCCTTCATGGTTGTCCAGAGACATTTTGCTCTCAGATGTTTTTATATTCCATAGTTTGAGAAGTCCATCTGCTCCACTTGAGAGGATTTGTTGACCTCTGCTCACAAATTCAATTTTCAATACTGAGCTCTCATGTCCTTCAAATGTCTTTAAGCAGCTCAAGTCAGCTATTGACCATAATTTTATTGTACTGTCTGCTGAAGAAGTTAATACAACTTGGTCCACAGGTGAAAACCTCACACACCACACTCCTCTTCTGTGTCCTTTTAGAATGCCCAACAGTGTCAATTCTTCAGACCATAGTTTAGCAGTTTTATCCTGAGAGCCAGTAGCTATCATTTTATCATTAGGTGAAACAGATACACAGTTTATATCCATCTGGTGAGCTAGTTCAGTGTAACTAGATTTAATCTTTTGTTCAGCTGTAGTGAGTTCTTTAGGAACATTCCAGACTTTTAAACAATTGTCTTGACTTACAGAAGCAAAGAAATCATTTGATGTCTGAGAAGTAAACACTGATCCAACAGATGCTGTGTGTCTAGCTCCAACTCCAACACAAGTTACTTTATAATCAGTGTCTTGCAGCCAAATTCTAACAGAGTTATCTTTGCCTGAAGACACAAACATTTCAGGTCTTGTTGGGAAGCAAGCTAAAGCTAAAACTATGTCAGTATGTCCCTTAATGATCTGACAATTCATACTTTCAATTTCATAGTATTTTAAGTCTGGACTATTAGTAGCTACCACCAAGTGCTTTTCTTCTTTTCCCACAAAGATAATATCTAGCACTTCATCTGTAAAACCAATCAACTGCTTCTTACATTCAAATGTTTCAAGATCATGTATGATGATATTGTGGTCTGCTGTCACTACTGATAAAACATTTCTTAATTCATTAAAAATCAAATGTGTTACAGCTAAACTACCCTCTTCAGATGCTGGTGATACAAGACTGTTGTTCTGCTCATACATGAGCCTGCTCATTAACACATTCCATACTTTGACAACACCTTTCTCACCCGCACAAGCAACATAGACTCCTTCTGTTTCTAGTTTCTTCTTAAAATTAGGTATTCTAAATGTAGCAGGTAGTAAAATTGTAGATTCTATACTTTCATACACAGGAACTACTCGAAGGGCCTTACTTTCATTTAAGTTCCACAATATTAACACACGATCTCTCCCAGAACTGACCATATAATCACCATCAGGAGTAAATTGTAAAGATGTGATTTTACTGAAATGTCCAGAGTAGATTAAATGTTCTTTGCCAGTTTTTGAGTTCCATGACCTTATTTTGGTGTCATCAGCTGCTCCAAATATCAACTGTTTGTTGGAATCTGGATGATACTTCAAAACAGAGAACACTCCCATTGCACCTCTTAGACTACTAGTGCATGTATTGTGTGCTAAATCCCACAACCTAATGTTCCCATCAGAACCTCCTGAAGCAATATTCTCATCAGTGTATTCAAATGCTAATTTGGCAACAGGGCCTTTATGACCACATCGCCAAATCTTCTGTTGTTTGCCAGTTTCTTGGTCCCACAGTTTCATCAATCCACTTTTGTGTGCAGTAACAACCATCTTATTATTGTGTGACATTTGAAAAGTATAAATCTGATCTGGTTCTGCATCTTCTTCAGTTTGTCCAATAGTGTATGCTGTTGAAAATGTGTTGACATCAACCACTTTTATTACATCTTCGCAGTGGCACAAGAGATACACTCCGTCTGTAGTCCATTGGACATCTCCACCAGTATAAAATGCAGTATATTCTGCAGTTTTTTCATATCTGAAATAAATTTGTATTTAATTATACTAATAGTAGTAGTAGAAAAATGTCTATGATCTTATAGGTACTATTTTATTGGATACTAATAGAGGATTATAATTAATATAGATATTTTAGAATATCAAAGAACTTGAGGGATGCAATACCTCTAGTAATTCCATCTCTGGAGCTATTGCTTCTTCTTTGGTTAACTATGTCCTTTTCAAAAAAATCTAGTGTTTCAGATTTTATGTATATTACAAACACGTTCTGTGACTCCTAAAACCTGCGTTTTGGCGTCGTGGCGTGGTCTCGGTACTCGCATGCGTAAGTTTCCACGCAATAGGTACCAGGAGATGGACGACGCAGCCGAGGCCGGTCCAGAAAGAGGTGGCGAGACGACCTGAATTCTTGCCACAAGGACTGGTTTGAAGCAGCAGGGGGAGAATTCACATAAAGAGAATTGGTAAATAAAGGAAGACTGATACTTACATTTCTTTCAATATACTGTTCATTTTAAACGTTTAATAATCCCACACTACAGTACATAACCTAACGATGGTATTCCAACAATAATTATTTTTTAGTTAATTATTACACACTAGTTGTTTTATTGCGTTTTGCTTTCTTAGCATTAAATATTAACTAGGAAAAAACAATCCCATTTTTTTTAAAAACGAAAACATAGCCATGCGTTGGTGCTGAGTCAAGTTTGACATTGACAATCAATTTTTTACAGAAAAAAAAAATTAAAGAAAAACAAAAAACCCGACCACGTAAATACTAATTTTAAAAAATACGTGAATAGTTAGTAGTTTAAAATTCTGTTAAGTAATACTAAATAACCCACATAATCGAAAAAGTTTTATAATTGATACACACATACACACATATAACAAATTTTAATCATAAATAAGAACAGAACGACTCACATCACAGTCGGTCGGGCCCATTCATACCAATCAAATCTTCCCAAGGGGCCCCAAGCGCTCGACCGCTCGTGCGAATAGGGGGTTTATGTCACAAAGACCTAGAAGCCATGCCATCACCCATGGTATTAAAAAATCGACCATGTGCGTCAATGTCAAGCAAGTTGTCAACTGTCAACAAAAAAAGACTGATTTGGAAAATTGGAAAATCAGAATCTTAGGGTTTTTATTGTAAAACTCGTAGAATTAGTTAATTTTTTAATTGGTATATGTACACTGACTGAATTGATTATAAATAATAGAAATGTTAAAGCTGTTATTGGGCATCACAAAGTATAATACCAGCAATGTAAGATGTTGTTCAACTGCAAAGGAAACCTTACTTCAATCCGCATCGGAAGCAGAACAAAATTCTAGTATTTATGAAACTGTATTTGCGTTTCCTTTCGTAAGATATATTGCAGCATTTAATAGACTCAAAGTATACCACATAGGGGCATCGTCATTAGCCGTACCTGGTTGTGCTCTGATGGAAATATTAGAAGTCCTACCACAAGGTGCTCTTTTTACAGCAGCTTACATAGGTGAGCCACCTGAATAATCAACCGTCAACAATAATGAGTCTGACAACTAATAAATAAAAAAAAATGGATTTTTTAATACACCATAATCTGGAGTTGCCATCAGCTGCCTTGATGTCTCTTCACTTATTTCAGATTATCTTCCCATCAGGCTTTACCATTCCGAAAAGTTCTGATAATTATAAATAACACTATGATTTTGTAAAGCTGTGTAATTTATATTAACATTTTACATGATATTGCTTTTAAGAGGTTTGACTGGTTTGAGCGTAGACAGTCTGAGGTTAGAAGCATCAAACACCAAAAGCGTGGTGGAGACCATTCCTTTTGCTTTTTCAAAGGAAATTCCTTCCTTTTATTTAAAAGAAACGGTTAACCTATGTTTCGAATAGTCATTGTTTTTTTTTATAATTTAGACGTTTTCCTTAATTTAGCCCTATGTAATTACTTCCCAGAATTTAATCTATATTACCACCACTTTTGAATGGTGTAATAATACCTACAGGGTGTGATTTTTTTTTCCAAAATAAGCAGGTTCGATTCCTAGCCAAGTTTATTGAATTTTCTGAAGTCCAATGATGCAGTTTTAGTTTTGGTCAGAATCAGCTTTGAGACCCCTTTCAACGTTTTCGATATTCCTCATAGTGGCGGATATAGCCATTCAAGCCCAGTTGAAAAATTCAGCCTGTATACCCGGTGTAATGTGGAGGCGACCAATTGGTCGGCATTCAATTGTCAAAACAGTTGTTATAAAAATGGCCACAGTTCATCTAATACAGGGTCTTTCTTTTAAATTGGCCAAAAGGGAGAAGCATCCACAAGAGATACGGGAAAACTTTCTTAGGAACCTTTAGCTCTTTTTTGATGTTGACAATTTTGGCGTTTTTATTTTTTTGAAGTGCGTGTTGTCCACAAAAATGATGGTAATAGACCAAAATTTTTTTTAATGCCTTTCCACTCTCATGTGAGGATCATTTCATCGTATTGGATGAAAAAAATCGGGACGGCGGAAGTTGGTCAATATTTTTTGATACAAATTGTATGAACGAAAAAATTACCAATCTTTTTACCCAACTGCGCGACGCAAAGGAGGGTAATGTGTTTATCAGTCTATGTATGTATGTATGTTTGTTTCTATGTGTCGTTCTAGAGACCAAACGCGTAGGCCGATTTTGATAATTCTTACGTCAATCGATTCGTCTTAACCTTGCGAGTGTCACTAAAGACATGACAGTAATCAAAATTCACCACAGCGACAACCAGACGCCATATTGTCAAAATGAAAAAAATAAAAGTCGATGAACTATGTCAAGTGGGGTGTCGTTGAATAGGTATTTTAAAATCATCTTTAGGTTTCTTTTATCATTTTTCATTTTAAGTAATAGTTTAGGATATATAACGATTTAAAGTTGTTTAACAAAAAAATCATTCTCGCTCATTTTCTTACTTATTGATTTGTTTTTATTTCAAGTATACACGATATACAAAAAAAAAAACAGTGAACAATGAATCGTACGTAACTGAAAAGTGTAAAATAAAAAAAACTAATTTAAAGAAAAACAAAAAACCCGACTGTTCTGCTTCTTCCTGCTGTTCTGTTGGGCTTGTTTCTTTCTTTTTAGTTTTTATATAAGTTTTTCACGTATTTTTCAAAATTAGTTTTTACGCAGTCGGATTTTTTGTTTTTCTTTAAATTAGTTTTTTTTTTCTTATGCTGTTTGACTTACTTTCATGTAAGGATGAGATAATTATATGGGCAGAAAAATATCTGGACAGTAGAAGTTGGTCAAAGTAGAGTTATGTTTCGAACAGCAAAAGTCGTATTAAGAGTAGTCAGTGTTTCATTACATTTGACTCACTTCTGTTGCACAAGCATTTTCCTTCCCATACAATGAAATGGTCCTTATATGAAACTAAATCAAATTTCTTCCTCAGAAAGTTTTCCCGTATCTCTTATGGATGCGGATTTCTCCCCTTTGGTCAATTTAAAAGAAAGACCCTGTATAAAATTCAAAACCGACTGGCTGACTGATCGATCAATGCACAGCCGAAACCGCTGGACATACCTATGCTTTTACAGCGAATTTTGCTGCATTCCTTATATGACCTAGGTGAGCACTAAGAACGGATTTTGCAAAATTCGTTCCCTAAGGGGTTGTTTTTGGGGTTGATACTTTGGATGAAACTTTGTTACAACAAGTGCTAGGAGTTTCAAATTTTTATGGGAATTCTTTTTAGGATGTAGATGCTCGCTAAAGGTGTCGGTTCGCGCGCGAGACCGCGACAGGAGACAGCGACAGGCGACCGCGACAGTACTTCACATTAGGCAATGTATGAGCGGCAGTTCGCGAGCGAGACAGCGACAGGAGACAGATACGGTAAACAATCACCGGTCGCGGGCCGTGTCGCGGTTTCCTGTCGCGGTCTCGCGCGCGAACCGACACCTTTAGACGGGATTTTGCGAAATTGGACCCCTAAGCTGTGCCCTAAGGGATTGCTTTTGGGGTTGATAGAATGATAGTTCTTATGAAACTGTTACTACAAGTGCTAGGAGCATCAAAATTTGCATTTGGGTTCTTTCTAGGTCATAGATGCTCACTATGACGGGATTTTGACCCCTAGGCCTGCCGCCCACTATCGGCGTCGGCACGGCTGAGGATTTTAGGTGATAAAAAGCATTATACATTAACTTCATGGCAATAAAGTAGACATTTCCATGATATATGATCGTAGTAACAAAAATACCCCTTCGGTATGCTTGAGGCTACTGCATCGGTAATTTCGAATTGCATCGCATCGCGTCATGGGTAAGCTCCCTGAGGGGTTGTTTTTGGGGTTGATAGTTTGTATGAAACTTTGTTGCTACAAGTACTAGGAACAATGATTACTAGTTAGGAGTCTCACATCTTATTGGATTTTTATTTAGATTTTCCAAAACTACTCCATACAGAGGGTGGCCGGGAGTAGAATTTCATAGAAGCAAAGTTCGAAATTCGCGCGGTCGAAGTCGCGGGCGCAGTGCTAGTAACAAACATTTACTGACTAATTTTTCTATGGAACCCCCTATCCAAATCCTAACCGTTTTTGAGTTTGCTAGTCAATATTCATGGTGATAGCATCACAATCCCAATGCTTAGTGTACCAACACCTAGATAACCAAAGAATATGTGATGTTAGCTTATCATAAAGGTACCAAACTAACAAGGAGGCCCATTTTAGCAGTCTTACCTTTCTGTTGGTGCTGCTTATTTCATTCCAAAAATAAGAAGTGTCAAACTCTGCAATTGAAGCACCACATAATTATTGGTCCTAGCCTAACCAACCATGATTTGGAAACTACATGCGTTTTTTATGATTTTCATTGTTTTTATCTGTTACAGGTGTAACTGGAACAGCAGTCCTATCACTAGCTAGTTTGCCATTCCGGAACATTATTGGATTTTTATATATAAGAGTTGATGACAGGAAAGTCAAAATATCTTCAGTAGATTTCTGGGGAAAAAGAAAAGATAGAATAGTGAAAGTGGACGACTGGTTTCCATTACTTGATATGCCCCCAAAAACCACAGATGCTATTTATCTAACACCAATACTGGCAGATGGAACTAAGTACAAATTGTTTGTTAAGTTTGGTAAAGTTTTGAATGCAAAAAAAATGGGTGAGGTGTTAGAATGATACTAACACCAATAAGTAAATGTTAATTTTAATGGTAATGTTTGGAGGATGTAGAAGAAATAACAAATTCATAATGTTACCTATAATCTACTTCTTAAGGTGCGTCTAAACGGGCAATATTTTTACTATTTTTACCGACCAGCTTAAAAACATTATATAGGTACATAATTATCTTCGGCCATTTAAAACATTATTATAGTATATCTCGGCAATATGTCTGAACTATTTCAGACACATTGCCACATTACAACATTTTTGATGAGCGACAACCACAAAAGTATGAGCCATACTGGCACGGCTCATACGTTTGTGATTGTCGCTCATCAAAAATGTGTGGCAATATGGCCGGGCAACATTCTAAATATAAATAGATAAATATTTACATATATGCATAGTCTGGCTGCAAGTGCTGGCACTTGTGTTGCAGCCAAATGCAGTAAAAATATTGTCCGTTTAGTCGCACCTTTAAACATACAGTAGTATTGAAAACCAAATCCTTTATATAGGTGAATTTAGATTAAAATACACTTAAAACAATTTGCAAGTGACTTTTTTTTCTTTATTTTAAAACAATTCTCATCCATGTGTATCTAAGATAGTGAATAAAATACTTCATCAGAATTTTTTAATTCAGTGTAGGTAGACTTGATAGCATAACGTAATAAATAAAAAAAAAACATGCCATTGATTTGTGGCAGTCAAAGTTGCCTTATTGAAATTGTGATTTCAGCTTCAATATTGAAGTATACACTCTTTATTTTGGCATAGATATATCTACATCTGGATTGAGCGCACATTTTTTTATTAGCCGATCTTGAAATTTATTGGGATAAAATTAATTAACTTAAAACTATTAAATTTCTTAAAGGTAAATCAAAGCTGTTATGGGCATTCAGTTCAGACGCACCCATAAAGTGTCATACATAACATAAATCTCAGAAAGAACTAATATAGTGTTACGTTATTATTTGAAATTTCATTAATAATTTCTTAATCTTGAAAAAAAATCAACTGGCTAGTATTTGGCAGTACAGATTTATAACAGTTTTACTTGGAGCCCTCAGTCCAGAAGTTAACAGACAGAGAGCCCCACGTAAACATAGCTTTAAACATCCAGAATTGTCAAAAGTAAATAATGACAAAAATTAATGGTTGAAAGGTAGATGGCAATTGAATCTTTTACTAATTATTCTTAACTAAAATTTTACATACTTTACGATTCTTTTTTTAATTTGTAGGGTAGTTGAAAAATTCACCATTTCAAACCGGAAATGGTGAATTTGCAAAAAATGCTGAAAAGAGTCTCGAGGCCGATTTAGACAAAAACTAAAACTAGATCATTGGATTTTAGACATTAATAATCCTGACCAGGAATCGAACCCGCTGATATTCGAAAAGATATCACACCCTATATTATCAAGCCATTTGATAGTATCGCTAACAATGATCAAATTCTGAGAAGTGCTTGCGTCTGAAAATTGAGGGATCATGACATTTACCTGATTTACCCATAACAGCTTTGATTCACGTTTATGAAAAGTATAGTTTGTGGCGTTAAGTTTTAACTAAATTCCCTATAAGTTTCAGGTTGATCCGCAATTTAAAAAGAATTGACCTTCATTCCAGACACACATATAAATAATGACATTAATGACTAAGCAGAGAAGCAACAACTTTTGGTCAATCAAATATTATCCAACCTGTAGGCAATATTTAACCCAAATAAGGTCAACAATAACATACAATCATAAAATTCATAATCATTATTTAGTTGGTACATATTTACAAATTTATAAAATCACCTACTTGTATAATGTATATTACTGCTCCATTCCCTAACCCAGTGTTTCCCAACCTGTGGTCCGCGGACCCCTGGGGGTCCGCGAGTATATGTATGGGGGTCCGCAGTGTCATCTCTGGACAATACTAGTTTTTGGGGGAATGTAAAGACAGATTATAAGGAGATATCGGACGAAGTACTGAAACATTTACTGTTTTTTTCAACCACATCTAGGTGAAAAGACATTCTCAACTCTTGTGGGTCAATCTTCAATATTTGAGACATCCGTTGAGTATAATGACGCCCGATCTTTTCTACTTGTGCAACCATCCACTTATAATCCACGAATAACAGTTATGACTTATGAGTATCTATTTTTTATCTGTAATAACTAAAATAAATATCTAATCCGATTTTTATTTGCTGTTTATTTTATTAAGGGGGTCCGTGAAAACAGTGCTTGATTTCTTAGGGGTCCGTGGCTGGAAAAGGTTGGGAAACGCTGCCCTAACCCAAACATCTTACAATGCAAGAAGTGTAGGTACAGGTAGTGCATATAAATTTGTGGTCACAAAACTTCCACCTGGCCTTGGAACTCGCCAGCTCAAGTGTTACCAATGACGAGACTTTAAATCGCTTTTGTAAATGTTGCAGACGGTAGAATAACGTCATTAAGACCTTCGCACATTACACCGACTTCAAGTGACTTCAACTCAATCCGCAGTATGGCATTGAAACGTAAGCTTTATGTTGTGTTACTTAAGAGTGAGTTTGTCAGCATGTAAGTTGAAAGTATAAGACACGCGTCTTATTCACCTATACCTAGGTCCGCGTGTTGTTCACCTATTGACTGTCACCGATCCGTTTGTCCTCAAGTGCTTGCGAGCAACGCGTTGCCAATTTGACAGACACGCAGGAGGTCGCGCAAGCCTCCTTCCTTTATTCCGTGAATAGTTACAGAACAGAGCGCAGGACGAGCTAGTTGACAACGCGTTTCCTACCCTTTGACGGATTGTCGACTCACTGACTAGGTACAAGTCGATAATTCGAGTTGGAACGGTCTTGGATTGGTGTAATGAGCGGAAATCTGCAGTAATCTTTAAGTCTTCTAATAAAATGCGTTAAAATATACAAACAATATTGCGAATAGGCTATTTGACAGTATTAATATATCACAAATCTAATTAGTCTAAAATTCAATGAACATTTAGCAAGATATAACGCATCGAAACTCGAGAGTGGGGGCTGGTGACGTCAAAATTCAGTAGAAATCGTACTAAATTGTGACGTATTGCTAATTTTGAAAGTTGTATCTCCGTCAATTTTGGCAGTCGTACAAAAAGAAAAAATACGAGGCTAATATTTTTTGATAATCTTACTGACAAAGTTTTTTTTTGTCAAATAGCCTATTGGTTAAAATAATTAATATAGTCAAGTAATACAATTTATTTTCACCAAAACGGTCCCAAGACAATTTGGTGAAAAGAAATTTTATTACTTTATTGTTGTTGACTTAATTGTTGTTTATAACATTAATATTTTACTAATAAATACTGACAAGTAGCAAACTATTGAAGAAGATTAATTAAAATAGACTACCCCTACCGCCTCACTTATTTAAACGCGTTGTTTTCGTCTTTCTAATATACTCGTCTTAATGCCTACAACATTAACAAGGTAAAAGTTTTAGTAGGTAGAGCTTTACGTCTTAACTGCGAAGAGTGTTATTTTCCAGTTGTAATGGGAAAGGCAAAGTAGTTTTCATTAAATTTCCCATTATTATAAGGATACAGTGAAAGAAGTAACCGATACTACATAGATATATGAATTTATAAATTGTAAAAGAAGTATTTGAATTACAATATGTTAAATCTTGTAAGTAATTTAAATTCTTCTTTTGATATCCTTACGATTGAAACTTAAACAAAAAAAAAAGAGTACAGTTTTACAAATATGAAAATATTAGTCGACCGGTTTTTATATCCTCAGCTGTTTACATGTAAAACAATAGAAACTTAATGCTGTTTCATTATAGCAAATAAAGAAAAATCTAAATGCAGAAGCAGCAGTGTTAGTGGCAATAAGTAGATATAAATTAACTTGTATAAATTATATCAGTAGAAATATAAATAACTTTGATGTAGATCAAACTTTATATCTAACTTCAGCAGTTGAATTAAAATCTAGATCAACTTTACTGTAAAAAATATTTTGGGAAATTATTGTCACCACCAACATTTTTCATTGATTTTGTAATCAAAAACATTTCTCTAGCTTTTACAACTCTTTAGTTATGGTTTTCAAAAGTAATCGCTCCTGCATATTAATCCATTATTGTGAGAAAAAATATCAACACAATAAAAAAAATACTGTTTTATGTGATGTGCCCTTGAATTAAGTGAGTGCACCTAAGTTTACATTATGTTTAGTCGGAATCCAAGGAAATTATAATGTCCAACCGTGAATAATGAGACCATACATTTGGTAGGTTAAATAATTCAGACGTATCTGAAGCCTCCCAAGTCTTTTGGGTTGATAACAAAAACCTTGCTGCTGTGCCACATTGAGGCATCTCATCATTTCCTACAGTATCAGCATTCATAGCAATATTCATATTTAGATATGACACAAATTTATATTATTATAGTAATTTTACACTTCTAAAAAACACAATCACATTTTATTTATGACAAATCACTGGCAATTAACAATTTTCCTAGTTGCCCTAAAGTACTACACAGTAACTGTTCTGGTGCCTATTGTTTTAGTCACATTCAGTCTTGACTTCTGAACATGATATACAATCGTTTTGAAGGCATGGTCTTAAACATGAGTCAAAAACACCAAACTAGCAGTGCAATTTTACCTGAAAGTGACTAATATATTGCTAAAAGTTGAAAGCGTATTGTTAAAAAGATACTATATTAGTGTGAAACACCAATATTATAGCTTGTAGATACTGATTTTGTTTTCGTTAGTAAAATAAAAATTAAATCAACATTGCTAGACTTGTATAGATATTTTCAACACACTCGAAAGGAAGCTCGGTATGCATTTTATATTCACAATTCAAACTTGAAAAGAGAACAGCGGAACGTTGCATTTCTGCATTCCACGCAAAAAAAAATTGTCAACAAAGAAGCATGAAGCATCCGCTAAAATTCTCGCGACTCCACAGAAGGGACTGCTAAACCTTGGAAAACCCGTCTCACGTCTTCGCATTTTTTATTAGACTCCCTTAGTATTACTGTTCTGTTGATAAATACTTTTATCTACCTACTCTCATATCATTAAATTTAAAAAAACAAAACTCAAAACGAGTTTATATAGACGTACTTTACAAATAGTAGATCGAAATGAAATTAAAAAAATTAAGTATGACACTATTTCTCTAACAAAATAATGTTAAAATAAAATATATCTACTCTCATATCGTTAAATTCAAAATACAAAACTCAAAACGAGTTTATATAGACGTACTTTACAAATAGTATATATCGAAATGAAATTAGAAATAGTATTTCATGCGCGGCGATAACGGGACTTTTGGCGCCGTAATACGTTTGTGAACTGTGTCAATCTTTATATTTTATTTGATATGTTCGCATGTTCGCATTCAATGAGAGTAGATAAAGTAGTGTATGAAACTACACGTAACTAGGTATTATACACTCGTGTGATACTTAAAAAAACTCGCGAACACACTCGTGTATTGTACACAATACCAAATGGTCGTTGACAATACCCCTCATTATGGACCAGTTTCATAAACTACTATACAACATTATTTTTAGTATATGTGAAACCTGAATTTAGTTTGTTCAGAATCAGTTATAACTGATTCGATTCCAATAATTTTTACACCATGTTATATTTTTTTTCAAAAATATTTTAATTAAATTTTATTACCAGTTCATTACAATACAATCACCGTACGGTTAGGTACCTATTGCCAAACTATTATCACGAGTGTATAACACAGGAAACGCGGTTTACGCGGGTGTACCGCGAAATGAGCATGTTTTTGAACGGACAACCAGGTAATATACAAGCTTATAACTTTGTGATTTTTTATGATACCTTCGGTTTTAAAATTTTGTACATAGATTCTTTACACAAAAATACTAGACAGGTGTATCGGGTTTCGCATAAACAAAAAATAATGTTGTATACCCACTTCTAAAAATAATGAAGTTTGTCGTACAACAAAGTGGGTACAGGGCGGCTAGTATTTCATAAAATTTATCCCCTCAAATGTGTTGAAAATTGCCATGGAACTTGTGTAAGCGGTAAGCATTTGACATTGCACACCCGGCTCCATTTACCCCACCTTGCGGGCAATGTCAATCTTTATACATTAAACACTACTTTGAACATTTTCGTCTTAGATCTTGCTAATAAAACCATAACCAGGGGCTGCATCAATTTAGTATCTTCCTAACAAATAATTTAAGATATTTCTTGAGCAGAACTCGGATTTATAAAATTATGGTAAAGTATTGCAAGTGTGTACTGGTGTTATTAAGTTTATATCAAGCAAATTTCCCACAAAATCATTTTAGATATTTAATCGACCCAAGCTTGTGCAGGTTGGTCTGTTGTGAAAGGACTGACACCATTACGCTCCATGGCTTCTAAGATTTCACCAACATGTTCAGCTACTTCAGCCCGATTCTGATCAATACCTTTGATAAATGGGTGTTCCAATAACCTGTTATATTTAGGTCGCTGATTTTCTTCTTTGATGAGGCTATAAAAAGATAATAGTGTGTTAAGATTTGGAAGTTTGTACAATGTACTACATACTAAGCTTTATACAAGATCCTGAATGTCTTACCAAGTATTGACAAAGTTAACGAAGTTATTGGAGAATGCATTGTTGGTATTAGTGAGTCGCGGCGGGTCCCCTTGCACGACCTGCTGCAGCTGCTCGAACACCGAGCCCCAGCGCGGGTAGGGGAAGGCGCCGGTGGCCACCTCCATGAGCGTGATGCCCAGTGACCACACGTCCGACCGCACGTCGTAGCCTCGAGCTCGTCCGGGATCTATGCGCTCCGGCTGTATGCCATACAGGCTATTGTTAGTTGAGTACAAATACATGTAAGGCGAGAGTCGTTTTGGTGCACTATGACACATTAAAAAGATTTGTTCTACAAATCAGAAACATGCTTCAACATAAATATGTTTATTTATGTTGAAGCATGTTTCTGATTTGTAGCAATTTAAACATGGAAATGAGATAAAAAAAATCTAAATGAAAAGAACATACTGCCATGTATGGTCTGCACCCAGCATCGCGAGTACGGGCTATTGAATCCACTAGTTTCCCAGATATACCAAAATCACATAGTTTTATGTTTCCTCTGCGGTCCAATAAAATATTTGATGGCTTCACATCCCTGAGAGCAAATGTAAATATTATAAGACTATTTGATCAATAACAGAAGATAGGTAATTGACCAGTAGATTTTTACACCTCACCTGTGTATTATTTTTAATTTTTCTTTTAAATAATTTAAAGCTTTAACTGTCGCAAGAGTTATTTTAGCTAAAATGGTTTCAGGTATTCGAGTTTGCATTCTTTCACATATAAACTTATAATATTTGTCTAATGAAGTATCCATTAACTCCATACAAATCCAGCAGTCACCCTGAAATAACAATTAAATAAGTGAGGTACTTGATCAACAATTTTTTTTTTGTTTTATTAGTTTCATTTTACTATCAAAAGAAGTTTGAGACCTTATTTCTAAACATCTCTAGCTAGTACTTAAATGACTTTGATTTTAACTTCTGAAACTGGATATAGTGATGAATCATTATTTCGACACCTCCTACGTACAACTAAGTAACTGAAAAACCCAAATTTTACAGGAGAGCGAATTTAAGATTTCAATTTTTTTAAATCGCCCTAGCTTAGCCCCTATATGGAATTAAAGTATAATATTTGGTGAGTGGGTTTAAAATAGAGTGAAATTTATAATTAAGAGTATATTTTGTTTCTAAATCTTCAAGTTTTTGTGTTATCACAGATGCATACTCATACTGCGTTGTAAAAAACAATCATAATAAGCTAACTGGCACATACACATTTCTTCATTGGAATATTCAGGCACCTTATTGCTTTAACTGCCAGATACGTTCTTATAATTGGTAAAGTCAATTGAAATATCCTGTGTAACTGAATTCGAAACTTGTAAAAATCATCATGTGTTTTGGTATTTTGAAATAAAAGCAGTGGATATATCTGTATTATCTAATGTTTATTTTCAAAACACAAAAATATAAATTTCAAACGTTTCACTTGTCATAAAGTAACATAATGTTATTCTCTTTTTTATTATTTTTTTTACATATTGTTTTACAGTTTTAAATATTATTTAAAAAATAGTAACAACATTTAAAAATATATAAAATAGTGGTCCACCAACATCGGGAACAGGGTCCAAGGTGGTTAGGGCTCTGGAGGGAGGAACCTCCTCACAATGCGCGCCGTGTCCAAGAGAACTGCTTTCTGCATCAAGCCTCGAGCCAGCTGCACAATGAGTTGGTCGAGGCTCTTCGCAATTAGTCCATTGACCGTAACGACTATCGGTACAATGACTGCTGAGTCCACGTCCCACATGTCGACAATCTCGTGTGCTAAATCAAGATACTTGATTTTCATTTTCAGCTTTCACGAGATTCTCGTCATGAGGGATAGTGATATCAACAATTATTGCACGGCGCTCTCGGCTATCTACCATCACTATATCAGGCTTATTGGCTACAATAGTCCTGTCAGTGATGATAGATTGATCCCAATGCAATATGGCATGACCGTTTTCAAGAACTGGGTCGGGCACATACCTGTAGTATGGTACTTCAGAATCCACAAGGTTGTATTGCAGGGCAAGTTGCTGGTGTATAATCCTAGCTACTAGATTGTGTCTGTGCAAGTACTCGCCGTTAGCAAGACGAGAACAACCGGAAACAATGTGTCTGACTGACTCACCGGGACGGTGGCATGCCCGACAGATGTCAGCCGTACCGTACTCGACAATATATTTCCGGTAATTATTCGTCATGATAACTTCATCCATAATCGCGCAGACAAAACCTTCGGTTCCCCGAAGAGGTCACCGAAACGTAGCCAGGCTACCAGACGTCAAAAGGTCTACATCAGGCCCGTGAAGGGCCCGCTAAAACCATCTGTGTAGCTCCTTGCTCTGCCATACCTCCCTGCGATCATTAGTATCCAATACCATAGGTTTGCGCTAGTTCTCGTTAGCTAAGAGAGCGGGGTAATCCTTCATCCACAGAGACTACATCTCGATGCATCCCCACGTCGGCTTCAAGGAAGTAATCACCGAGACTGCGTACCTCGCGGTTGTGCAAGGTCTCAGCATTGAGGAAGCCACGGCCTCCACACTTCCGCGGTATATACAGTCTCATCACCGATGATCGTGGGTGATACATCCGACTTGCAGTCAGCAGTGTGCGGACTTTTCTATCCAGGGCGACAAGTTCTGTCTGAGTCCATTTGAGTATGCCAAAGCGGGCTCAAACTGTCACCCTAGAATATTCCTCGCTCAATCCTAATCGGTTCGTCGTTCTCAAGAATCTGCCGATGTCCTGGATAGAGAAGGACCGTTCTCCATTGCCGCATACATGACAACAAGAAGGTGCGAAGTGTTGCAATTATTTTATATAACTCCAGCACTCTCATGAGCCACGCATGCAGCACAGAGTCATAGGCCTTCTTATAATCTATCCAACACGTCGACAAATCCCTCCGGGATCGACGAACCTGTTGGCTTACGGCCATGTCAATAAGGAGCAGCTCTTTAGTACTGCGGGACTAATTCCTACATCCATTCTGAGAGGCAGACATTAACTGAATTGCTATCAATATGATAAGCAGTTTTTGCTCTCAGAATGGATGTTAGAACTTTATAGACCGTCGGTAAACACGTTATTGGTCTGTAGTTTTTTGGTTCCGCGGTACTACCTGATTTATAGAGCAGGGGGGGTAACTCCTGTGGTAAAAAAACATTTTAGTAGCGACCCTGTCTCTAAAGATGAGTGAAACTGTGAAGCTAAGCTAGCGTGTGACCTTTGTAGCCATTTTTCCTGAAATTATGCAGTCCGTCCGGCCCTGGAATCAAACCACAATAAAACACTCGATTTTCTACGATAATCAACATCATTTCATAAAGTAAAACTATGTAAGTATACAGATAGATATTAATAATCAAGTTAAAATCCAATGTAAAACAATATATGTGTTAGTTAACTGATTTTATTTTAAAAACATTCCATTTAATAAGTATGTAAGTGCCTAGATACATTTATAAATCAAACTAAATTCCGACATAAAAATGTGTAACTGCGTAGTTACATACTTAAGCATCGGGATTTAATAAATTGCAGTAATGTCGTCATGACGATAGATTTTCATTCTAAGACGTGTTCAAATATTTACAGTATAGGTAGAAATCTCAATCTATGAGTGCACTTAAAATATATACTTTAATAATTATAAAATATCTACTTAATATTACTTACCTTGCCTTAATGGCGAGTCTATCTGGTCTGATGTTACGCTTATTATTTGGTCCACAGCATTTTTTGGTCTTTTAATTGCATCTTCCCATAACGTAGTTATAAATTTATAACGTTGACTCGACATGGTAAAAAACAACGCAACACTCTTGCGCACAACTCGCTGCCCGCCGAAGAACTGAGTGACCGGCAGTTACCCGCACCGCACGCCCTTTTCCCCCCACATCAAAGTATGTAACTGGAACTTACATGGTTGTACGCTGTGTTTATTTCTCAGCTTATGCAGATAAACAATTATACGTCTGAGAAAAAAGTATGTTGGGCTAATAGAAAAAATAAAATAAAAATTATGTGGTAAATATAGGTATATAGATGCCAAAAATGCAATAAAAACCGTTTCGTGTATCTGGCAGATACATACGTATACGTAGCGGGTGTCGATTTTATCAGTAGAATGTTTGAGTACAAAACAAAATGAGCACATCATCCATATTTCGACCTACTTTTTTTTGCTGATCAAGAGTATTAACTACATTTTTAGGAAAATTAACATATTTTTCAACATGATACTCATAATCTATAAAAACTAAGGTAGAGGTATACCTAATCTAATACCAAACACAGGGTGCGTTTAGCCGATACAAAATCTTGTCAGCACTAAAAGAAAAATGGCGACTGCTTAACAGCATAGTCTGAAAGGTCTGAGGAGGCTGAGAAATGATGTGGCTATATTCAGATTGGATAGATACGTGGTATTATAAAGGGCGCTACACACGGCTAAGATACTATAACATTTTATTTTAAGATGTTATCTTACAATAATAAATTCTTATATCGCTCTCTATCTTAAGATACGAAAATATGAAATATACTTATTGGAAGCGCGGGTTATGCTAAATTTTATAATTGCTAATTGGCTGTGAACGAAAGACATGGAAATTACGTTCTGCCGGGAACACAAGACAGAATGCAGATCGAAATATAGGAAGGATTGCACAATACCTTAATTCTCCGGGGACGTCCTCGCGGCTGAGGAGCGGCTGTCGAGTGCAGGCAACTGGAGCGCTCTGACGTGAGGTGCGCGTGGTGAGTAACCGATTGGCCACGAGTTTCAACTGCGGCCGCTTTTTAAGCGGTCTCTCTCGTACTAAAGCGAGAAGATATGTGCGGGAATAGGATAGAGGATAGGACCATCTACAGCCAATCAGATTAGTCGTTCAATGACATGAAGTTATAGATAAAAGACCTAACCGTTCTTTCTACGCAGCGTAACCATTCCCCCCGGGCTTGAAGGGATGCCTTCAAGAGTTGAAGGCGAAATTCGTGAAATTAAACTACAATTTAAACTATTATCTATACGTAAATATCAATGAAATCAAATAATTAATTACTAATGCTAACCTAACCTTGGATGACGAGAGCCGAATTTATTGTTTAGGCAATGGGCAAAGACGAACGACGGGACGCAAGTAGGATCCAGTCAATGTCTTAACTCGGGCGATGCGAGTGACTCCTGTGGAGTCAGGAAAAACTTCTTCCACGACACCCAAAGGCCAGTGAAGTGGGGGCGAATTATCTACTATGAGAATCACAACCGTACCGACAGTGACTGGATCGATCGGCGTGTTCCATTTACGACGCGATTGTAAAGTGTGAAGATATCCGCTTCTCCAGCGCTTCCAAAACGATTGTACTAATTGGTCTAACAATTTATGTCTCGAAACAATTGTTCTCTCGTCTATCTCCTCGGCAGGCAAGTATTTTAAAGGGGTGAGATTCAGAAAGTGCGCTGGAGTCAAAGCTAGTGGTTCTGAAGGATCACTAGAGAGTGTCCTACAAAGAGGTCTAGTATTCATTACTGATTCGACTTGAGTAAGAACGGTATTTAACTCTTCAAACGAAAGGATGGTATCACCTATTACACGGTATAAGTGAATCTTTAAACTTCTAATATTAGCCTCCCAATTACCGCCGAAATGGCTAGCAGTCGGGGCATTAAGTGACCAATTTATGCGATTTTCAGCTAACATGTGACCAAATTCGGTGTTGTGATATTTCGAACAAAGGAAGTCGTGAAGTTCCGAAAGTTTACGCTTAGCGCCAATGTAATTTGTCCCGTTGTCCGAGTAAATCCTACTAACCGGGCCGCGCCTTGATAGGAATCGTTTGAAAGCACTCATAAAACTGACTGTACTAAGATCACCGGCTAGTTCGATATGTACCGCGCGTGTAGTCATGCAGACGAACAGACACACGTATGCCTTGGTAGAACGAATGCCTCGGCCGCGAGACATGGTAACCTTGAAGGGACCAGCGTAGTCCGTGCCCGTGTGAACGAACGGTTTAGTTGCTTGAACTACACGACAAGACCGATGATCTGCCATCTCAGGGAAACTTGGCTTGGGACGGAGACGAAAGCAGGGAAGACACTTATGAATCCTATTCCTAATTAAATTGCGTGCAGAAAGTATCCAATATCTTTGACGTAACAGTGACATCAGCAGGTCGGGACCCGCGTGGCAATTCAATTTATGATGGTATTCGACAAGCAAATTCAGAATAGGATCTTTTCTTGGGAGTAGAATTGGATATTTCGCTTCATAACCCAAATCTGAATTTCTTAAACGGCCTCCGACTCTAATGAGTCCGTCTTTGAGGAAAGGTTTCAAGTGCCGAAGAGAATGACTACAATCCTTGCCTTCTCTGAGTCTGGCAATTTCCTTTGAGAAATAGAAGCGTTGAATTTCACGTAGAATGAGTAGTTCAGCGAAATCGTAATCCGATGCTGACATGCGGTTATTAACCGGTAACAACTTAGCAAAACGACAAACGTAAATTACCACTCTAAGTAATTTACTCCAAGACGAGATACGATCGACTAAACAAAGAATAGAAGATCTTTCGTTAGGTGCAGCGACTAACAACGAATTTTTCTTCTCTTCAGGTGCTTCAGACACTGAGGAGGGATTGAAAGGAGCGACAGGCCATTGTGAAATGTCCAAGTGAGCCCACGGGGGTCCCCTGAACCAAAGCGGATGGTCTATAATTTGTGAGGGTGTGAGTCCGCGTGAAAGACAATCTGCTGGATTGTCCGCACCGGACACGTGATATAAATTTTGCGGTGACAAATCGTTTTGTATTTTCGAAACTCTGTTGGCTACAAAGGTATTCCAACGATGGGGCGACGAATGTACCCAACAGAGCGCGACCGTCGAATCCGAAAATGCGAATATGTCACGGAAAACTATTCGGTTTTGACAAGCGACCACGACATTTCTTATTAGCTGGGATAACACAAGAATAGCACAGAGCTCAAGACGAGCGAGAGAAACTACATTTTTGGGAGAGACCTTAGACTTAGCTGTTATCAAATTGACTGTATTGCCATCGCTATTGTGGACGTGGAAATAAATCACTCCCCCGTATGCTTTCTCGCTAGCGTCCGCGAAAGCTAAGAGTGTGACCACACTATCAGCGACAATACCAACGTGGCGTGGGATTTTTATGTTGCAGAGCAAAGGAAGCTCTTCCCTAAAGCGAGTCCACAACCTGACTATATCTTCAGGTGGTGTCTCATCCCAGTCACAGTTGCATAGCCAAAGCTTCTTGATAAGAAGCTTGGCATGCAAGACGACAGGCGCGACAAATCCCATGACGTCCCATGTTTTAGCGATGCACGATAATATTGTACGCTTAGTACAAGTCTGAGTGGGAGTGTTTACTCTCATGGCGAAGTGATCTGACGTGGGCGACCAACACAAACCAAGTACTTTATGTTGGTCGGACCCGTCGAACTCCTTGTCAGCTGGCAGACGATGCGAAAGCGGGATAGAATTCAATACTACTTGTGAATTACTGGTCCACTTGACCAACTCGAATTGACCCGCCTTCATGAGACCAATCATCTCTGAAGCGGTAGAAATGCCCTGGGTTTCCGTGAGGACGGAATGGACAAAATCGTCCATGTACAATCCCGTGGCGACAATGGCTTTAGCCTGAGGGTACGAGTCACCCTCATCCTCCGCCAGCTGCTTAATAGTTCGCAGCGCGTGAAAGGGGCTAGATTTGAGTCCAAAAACGACACGATTGAACTCATAAACTTGCAAAGGTTCCTGCGGCGAAAAACGATACAAGATGCGTTGGAAACGCCGATCAGGTTCTCGGACTCCAATGCTGGGAAACATCTGACGAATGTCTGATGAAAGCGCGATCGAAAACAAACGAAAATTAACTATAATGTTAAACAAATTCCCTTGTAGGTTCTGTCCACCATACAAGAGATCATTAAGCGAAACGCGGGTAGTAGTTTTACAACTACCATCGAGAACGACACGAAGTTTGGTTGTGACCTTATCATCTCGGATCACACCATGATGCGGAATGTAGTACGAAGGTTCCGAAGGATCAGGAATTGTAGGTGAAATATAGCCCTTCTCTAAATATTCTAGGATGACGTTGTCGTACGCGGCCTTTAAATTAGGAGAAGCTTGCATCTTCCTTTCCAAGCAGAGAAACCGGCGTTCACTTGCTTGACGTGAGTTGCCCAGGGATTCGACATCACCCTTGAAAGGCAAAGCGACTACGTATCGTCCGTCACTATTTCGAGTGGTAGTGCGGGCATAAAACTCCTCACATAATTTGTCATCTAGGCTGAGTACCGGGGGAACATTTACTTCTTCCAATTCCCAGAATTTTCGTATCGCTACGTCTAACGGCTCCGCGGTGCAACAATACGAAACGGTCGAATTGTCATCGATGAGAACCGGCGCCTTACCAACAATTACATAGCCGAGTACAGTTTGCAAGGCGATTGGAGACGCATGTGTAGGCTGACCTTGAACTCTGTTAGATAAGAGTAAGTGCGGGAAAGTCGAAGCACCGATCAATAATTGAATCGGATTTGAAGAAAAATATGTATCGTCTGCTAACTGTAAGTTTTTAAAATTATGCAAAAGCGAAACGTCAACCGTGGCAGTTGGCAAACGTTCAGTAATTTTATCTATTACGAATGACTCAATATTATAATTTATATTACGATTGAAACGAGAATAAAATTTAATTTGTACGGAACCCTGTATTTGTTTACTAGCACCTCCTATGCCCCTGACGGTTGCACAGGCAGGTTTATTATTTATGTTCAAACCCAAAAGTTGACAACAATCCCGCGTGATAAAGTTACTTTGAGAAGCGCTGTCTAATATTGCGCGAACAATATGTTCTTTGCCAAAAGAATCTACTACAATAACTTGCGCGGTAGCAATCAATATGGTGGTTGGGCCCCGGTATAAAGAATTAATACGGTTCTCATCAGTCGCGCACAACGATATATCAGTCTGCTTCGTAAGTCTCTCAGCAGAGGGCGTGCGAGCGCCGGTCGACCTTGAACCGTGCGCGTCGCTCAATTTATTGCCGAAGCACAACAAACTATGGTGTTTAGAGCTACATTTTTTACAAGTGGACTTTGACCCACAAGCGGACACACGATGTTTTGGACTTAAGCAATTAATGCATAAATTGTTTGATTTCACAAACTTAAATCTCTGATCGGGTTTATAACTATTAAATACTTTACACTTATATACGTGATCATGTTTCTCCTTACACAAAACACACGCGGTAGGTTCGTTCTCAGCTATACAGGTGTATGCATTAGTATGTTTGCGATTTGCAGGTGATTTATTGTTAGAGACCGTTGACGAAGTTCGTTCTAACACCTTTATATGCTCACGAACAAACTCAACTAATTCACTAAAAGATGGAATTTCGGAACTACTTGATTTTAATTGATGATTAGATTCGAATGCCCGTACAGTGTCTATGTCGAGTTTTTTAAGAGCGATATGCAATAAAATAAAATCAGCGTGGTCATGGACCTTTATGTTTTTAAACCCGGCTACCGACGTTGCGAATTTATCGAGAAATGATTCTAAAGTAGCCGGCGAACCTGACGAAATAGATTTAAATTCAAATAATTGATCTAGATATGAAGTTGCCGATTGCCGTTTATCTTCATACCTTTCACAAAGTGAATCGAATATAAGAGGGTAATTATCAGCTGACGGAGTAATTCCTGCACATATCGAACGAGCTTTGCCTGTTAATTTTCCAATTAAATAATATAATTTCTCGCATGCTGTTAGCGAACTATTATTATGCACGGCATTTCGAAAACTGGCGATGAACAGCGGCCAATTTTTAATATCCCCATTAAATTCGGGTATTTCAATCGGGGGCAAGCGAGGAGATTTCTTACATTCACTAGGTGCCTGAACCTGCAATTTCTTCTCTGCCCGCTTCACCCTACCCAGTAAATCTTCGAATGAAGAAAGTGCCTGATAGTCGACGACATAATCAGGATTTAATTTAAGTTCATGAGCGATTATATCGTCCAGCGCACATTCAAAATCAGTACGCAACGAATCTATTGTTTCACAGTCACACAAGAACGATTCTTTATCGAATTCCTCCGAATCAATATTTTTCAATTTATCGCAAATACGTTGCATACGAGAAAATATTCGATCTCTTTTTCCTAACAATCGTTTAAGAGTAATATCTGTAGGCGCCATCTAGCAACCTTCTAATAACGATAATTAAATAAATATGTAACACGCGAAATACGTTGTGAAAGCGATGTGAGCGAATAATTTACCTAAGTGGGTATTTATTTTTACAATAATGCGTCGGTGATTGAGCGCGAAGCGGTAATTCAACGGTAATATTTTAAAATAATGCGGGATTAAGCGAAATAACCAGTTATAGTAACGATTACTAGCTGGTGTTACGAATATACAACGGTTTTACCGAGAATTTAACTATATACCCACACCTGTCGGCGAGACAAGTGTTTGGTACAAAACTAATTAGAATACGAGTATTTTTTTCCGACTACGAATGGCGAATGGTTATCACTGATTTCAATAACTATCCAGGCTCGTTAGGACCAAATGGAAGCGCGGGTTATGCTAAATTTTATAATTGCTAATTGGCTGTGAACGAAAGACATGGAAATTACGTTCTGCCGGGAACACAAGACAGAATGCAGATCGAAATATAGGAAGGATTGCACAATACCTTAATTCTCCGGGGACGTCCTCGCGGCTGAGGAGCGGCTGTCGAGTGCAGGCAACTGGAGCGCTCTGACGTGAGGTGCGCGTGGTGAGTAACCGATTGGCCACGAGTTTCAACTGCGGCCGCTTTTTAAGCGGTCTCTCTCGTACTAAAGCGAGAAGATATGTGCGGGAATAGGATAGAGGATAGGACCATCTACAGCCAATCAGATTAGTCGTTCAATGACATGAAGTTATAGATAAAAGACCTAACCGTTCTTTCTACGCAGCGTAACCACTTATTCTATCTTCGTCGTGGGCGATGGTCCATTGAATTGTATGGCGAGCGCTATGGTATCTTAAGATAAAATATTATAGTAGGTATCTTAACCGTGTGTAGCCTTATAGCCGGTTAACACTGACAGCTATCCGGTAGTTAGACATTGACAAACTCAAAAAGTAAAATGACGGAATATTCAAGCTCTAATTACTAACTTCACTCTCGTCTGACCTCAGCATGGTTTCAGCCGATAACAGTCAGCATAGCTGACTGTTCAGCATATTCTGTCCAGATTTTGTATCTAAACGCACCCATATTTCGCCAATAACGATCTGATGTTGGTTTTTTCTAAACTTTTACCCCAATGACGTATTATATATAGACACGCCATGAACGAACATCGCGGCGCTTAAAAACAGCGACAATACTAGAACTACTTATACGCGTGAAAAAAGAGAAAGAAAATATGACACCGTACGGCGGGAGGGAGACGCAACTACGCGCAATGTGGCCAATTGGCTTCATTTTTTGTTGCCATTTTAGAGTGCGGACAACGTATCTATAGTTTAAATATCATTGTTTGTCCCCCTTATTAATAAACGTGGACTAAAGTTACGCCAAGGTTAATTCTTAAAAAATGTATGGTTAATCCGAAGATTAACCTTGGCGTAACTTTAGTCCACGTTTATTAATAAGAGGATGTGTGTTTTATGAAAATGTTACAGAGAATAAAGGAGATCTTTTTAAATATTATATCTAGTTACCGATCTTTCAGAAAAAAAAAGATTTAAAGCTCTCGCAGATTGACAGAGACAGAATAATATGGGTTCATCCAGATCGTAATCCTATCTTTGGGCTAAATTTCATTGTGCAACCATTCTGAGATGATTATCTATAGTATTGTTACGTCGATCGTATTGCGAGACCAATCTACAGGCTTCTCGAAAGTTCCACAAGGTTCTCGACAATTTCACTGAAGATTAGTCTGGAAGTTTCTAGAAAATTCTAGCCTGTTCTAGATGTTTCGAGATGTTCTGGAATGTTCCAGAAGGTATGGGACTATGTCGAAGTCTATAGATGTTTCCAGAACATGCGACCATCTTCTAGAAACATCTAGTGGGTCCGGCCGGGAATATAATTAGGGCACCGATCGGCGACCTGAGTCAGTCTGGTTTTGACTACGATCGAGGCGACTCGAAAGCTCAAGCGATCTCTAAGTGACTTTAACGTGAGATTCAGTGTGTGTATAAGTGTTGAGTAGTGTTAAGTGCTTGTTATAATGAGTGTTTCGTGTGTAAATAAAGATTATTTGGTTTTAATTGGTGTTAATTAATTAATCCCGATACCCAGCTCGTAACAGTATTGTAATGTATAATCTATATACAGGGTGTCCAGTATTGAATGGATAACCTTGGAATGGGTCATAGTAGAACTAAAGGCGATTCAGAAAAAAAATACAAAAAAAATCAATACCGAGTATTTCCTAATAAGATATGTTACTTTTAAGAATATTGATAATTTTTGGTACCCTACTTTACATTCTTGCACACCACGACCACAAATTGATGAATTCCATCATTTTTTTACTGTTAAAATAATCTACATTAACTGCGCTGGTAGGCGAGTAGTAAGTAGTAACACTGTTAATACACGGCTTTTCAAAACATTAACTCGAATTAGTGGTTTAGTGAAAAAACTGAGGAAAAAATTTCGTTAGGTCACAGTTTAAGCAACCATAGCATGAAAAGAACGTATGACAACACACGTGACCAATAATTTTTAAATAATATGCACTTAATGCAGATTTTGAAATGGTATTACTTATCATTGTACCTAATGTAAGTAATGAATTATTGCTAATTGTGTTTGAAAGGAGAAAAAATTGCTGCTGAGAAAAGTTTAAAATATTCAGGTATTCCAGGTCATTATTTTCAATAGGTACAATGACGAAAAAAACGTATGGCAACACAGGTGACCATTAATTTTAAATTAATATGCACTTAATGCAGATTTCAAAATGGTATAATCCGATTGTTTAGATTTAAAACGGAATATTTACCATGGTAAATATCCCGTTTTAAATCTAAACATTAGTTCTAGTGACCATGTCAGTCCAAAAACTGGTATTATTCATCATTGTGCCTATTGAAAATAATGAATAATTGCTATTTGTGTTTGAAAGGAGAGAAATTTGCTAACCTAACCTGGGTGAAGGCATCCAACAGATTTGAAATAGGTATCATTCGAAGCGTTTAAAAGATGAGACTTTTTTTTCTTCGGTGAAATTCTGAAAATGTGTGGGGTTTACCTGGAATACCTGAATTTTTCAAACTTTTCTCAGCAGCAATTTTCTCTCCTTTCAAACTCAATTAGCAATAATTCATTATTTACATTAGGTACGATGATAAGTAATACCATTTTGAAATCTGCATTAAGTGCATATTATTTTGAAATTATTGGTCACCTGTGTTGCCATACGTTTTTTCATGCTATGGTTGCTTAAACTTTGTCACAATGAAAATTTTTCTCAACCTTTTCACTAAAGTACTAATTCGAGTTCATTTTTTAAATAGCTGTTTATTAGCAGTGTTACTATTTACTGCTCATCTATTAGCTTAGTTAATGTAGATTATTTTAACAGTAAAAAAAAATGATGGAATTCATCAATTTGTGGTCGTGGTGTGCAAGAATGTAAAGTAGAGTACCAAAATTATCAATATTCTGTGTCAGTGACATATCTTAGGAAATACTCTGTATTGATTTTTTTTTTGAATTTTTTTCTGAATCGCCTTTAGTTCTACTATGACCAACGACCATTTATATCTAGACTCCTAATCACAGGCGACCGATGTCTGTCAACACATTAGGTAAAAAAGTCTTAAAACCGTCGTGACTCGACCACTCCTGTGAGTCCCCTCGTCGCACTGACCTTGAGTTAGCCAATCAGAACGCAGTATTAGCCAATCAGAACGCAGTACCCCGTCCCCCTCGCTTACGTCGTACCTCAGCGACTTGACAGAATAATTTTCGTTAGTCAGATCGTGCATGAGGCGTCTAGATATAAATGGTCGTTGACTATGACCCATTCCAAGGTCATCCATTCATTACTGGACACCCTGTATATAAAACAGGGTTATTTATTAAGACTCGACTACAGCCGAAACCGCTAAACGCAGTAACTTGAATTTTGGACAGCAGTTGCAGTCTGCTATGTAGGGAAGCAATAAGACGGAATTTTGCGAAAATCCTTCTCTAAGGGGGTGAAAAGGGGTGAAAACGTTTGTATGAAAAATCTTATTCCTTGGGTGTATAAATTTAAAACTTGCCACGAATAAGAACACGAGTAAATAAAAAAAATTGCCTCTATTATTTTTTTTTAAACTACCCTCCATTGGTAATCTAGGCGTTGTTTAAGTTCGTATGGGAACATCGTACATTTACAAAAATTAGATCAAAAATAATCAAACACGTGTTTTTGGTATTTTCGAAAATCACCCCCCAAGTTAGTGAAAAGGGGTATTCAAGTTTAGAGGGGAGGATCTTTAACCGATAAACGTATAACCTGAATTCTGGTCAGTAGTTGCAATTTATTATGTAGGTGAGCACTAAGAAGGGATTTTGCGAAAATCCACCTATAAGGGGGTGAAAACCTTCTTATCCCTTAGGTTTATAAACTTGAAACTTGGAACAAATATGAGTATAAATAAATAAGATGTGCATTATTAGTTTTTTAAAACTACCCTCCATTGGTAATCTAGACGATGTTAAAGTTTGTATGGGGAAATCATAACGCGCTAACCGATAAATTTGAAACTCAGTTTATTGAAATAAGATCAAAAATAATCAAACACGTGTATTTGGTTTTATCGAAAATCACCCCCTAATTTGGTGGTGGTAAAGGGGTGATTAAGTTTTAAGGGAATGACATTACTGCTTTCTTTGATAAACTCAAAACTTGGCCTAAATAATCTCGCAATTGAATGGAAAGATTTGATTGTTTGTTTATGGTGAATAGGCTCTGAAACTACTAGACCATTTTTAGATTATCCTAAAGTATCCTGTGAGGGTGACCGGGCATTCAATTCACTGAGTTTGAAGTTAGAAACACGCGCAAACGAAGTCGCGGGTGGAGTGCTAAGATTATAAGAAAATATTACCTCTTTAAAGAGTGCTCCATAGAACTGCACAATATAAACACAGTCATTGCTCTTCATGACAACCTCGAGATCCATCAGCAGTTGCTTTTGTTCCTTCTCATCAACAGTAGAGCGGATTCGTTTCACAGCCATCACCCGGTTTGTTCTGAAATATTTATGAACCAAACAAATATGTTTAGCAGACTAAGTCATTGGAAATTATTACATATTTTTTATTCTGGTATGTTACTGCTAATTGACGAAAAACAACCCCTTTTGAAATGCACAGTAAGTTAAGCCACTGTATAATTTTTAATGCATTCTGATATTATGAATCCCCACTCCCGAGTTATGATGTGTTTTTAGGGTAAAACGGGACCCTATTACTAAAACTCCAATGATTGAATTTTTGCTGCTTTTATAGATAATGGTAAGGAACTCTATGCGAGAGTCTGACTCACAGTTGGCCGGTTTTCTTCTTTATTAAGATAATAATTTGATTATTATTTCTCACTACTCTAACTGACGAACTTAATAGATGTGCAATTTATGTTGATGCTCGTAACTTGATAGTTTAAAATTTTTATAATTGATGATGCCATGAAGGCTGGGGATTTAGTCCTGAAGTAGAACTGTCAATCTTTGTATCACTACAGGTGTGAAAATCAAGTTTACATAAAGTTAAGAATTATTTTGAGTTAAAATTTTGCTGCTGTACTTAGGTAATTCAATAATTGCATCTCTTGCAATCATAATGTACAGAAGGGTTTTTATGTTATATTCAGCACACATTAATTTAACACTGATAGCCTTACTTTCTGTGAACCATTTTGTTTACAGCTCCAAATGCACCTCTGCCTATTTCACCAAGATCCTGCAGGTCATCAGATGTGAAATCATACACTTCTGTTGCTGAAAACTGCAATTTTCCTGAAGACTGCATGGACGGATATATTCTACATCTGTCTCTGAAATATTGAAAGATAACAGTTTACTAAAAATCTGTAAAAAAAAAACACCAGCATAAAACCACATATAATTAATATTTTTCTGTAACAGTGTAGTTGCATTAACCAATAAATGAATAACATTTAAGAACGAACAAAAACGAAAAGGATACAAAAACATTATTAGATAATGGCCAATCAATAAACACAATTACCTTGCGTTTTCAGGCAGTACATCCCTTATAGCTCGTGATGGCACTCGAGGTCTCTGAACTGGAGGAGGATTGGTAGGAAATGGCATAAATGCTGCCCCATCACCTGATGGACCTCCGGCTATCTGCAGGTTTAAACCTTTGCGCTTCTCCAAACCAAATAAATTCAACTCAGGCTTCGGCATTGTCGGTCTACTAGGGCCTAAAGCAATATAACAGGTATACATGTTTACACTTTCACGAAAATGACCACTTAGAACAGTAAAATGTACTGATTTCATCTAATAAATTTGCTTCGTATTACCTTGATTTGATGACACTTCGCCATTCTTCGACATTTTTATCTTATACGAAAGTGTTATAGAGAATGTTTTCACTATTCTTTGGTGCAATTTACAGCTTCCAAATTCTCCATTTGAAGGTTTATATTACGAAAAATTGGTCACGTTTTCATAATATGCCAAGTAAATATATCGTCGAATGCATCGTACCAATCGACAACATACGATTCGTTCAACGATGGCATACATTTGACCACAGATTACTATAATAGTAGCAATCATTTGACAGCTGCTTGCTTTGTAAAAATTTAGTCTGTGATGGTCTGTGGTATTGCTCTATGGTCAGTTTTTTTTTTCGACGGCGGTGCGCGTAGTGTTTAAAGATGCGAACATATTATCGGACGCGTCCGTCAGCCGCGGCTGTGGGACGCGGCTGAGGGACGCGGCTTAGCAGTGTGCACGGTACACAAACATCCAGCCAGCCAGATTCTGTTCGGACGTCCGAGCGCTCAAGGGCGACTCAAGGTCACGTCCGCGTCTTACGACCGATAGTTTGCACAGTGTAGTATTCAATGTACTGGCTAGATTTTAATAAGCCGCGTCCCTCAGCCGCGGCTGACGGACGCGTCAGATAATATGTTCACACCTTAACTGTTAACTGTGTATATCATAGAGTACATTAAATTTGTTTATAGGGGCTGTAGCTTTCCAAATGCTTTCCAATGGGGATGGCAACTCAAAGCTATTCGTAGATGTCGCTGCGATCGTTGTCCCATATGTCAGATTACTGTATAGCTTGTACAAAAAACAAACACGTATTTTGTTATAAAAATTGAGTTTATTCTAAAAAACAAATACGGGAAATTATTCGTCAATGCAAGTGCATATACTAAAACCAGAACTAAGACGCCGCGGTGCATCTACAATAGGAAAAAAAGTGATTTAGTTGAGAGGCTAGAAAGAT
Organism: Agrotis exclamationis; assembly: GCA_950005045.1. Classification (NCBI taxonomy): domain Eukaryota; kingdom Metazoa; phylum Arthropoda; class Insecta; order Lepidoptera; family Noctuidae; genus Agrotis; species Agrotis exclamationis. The sequence goes on from OX465419.1 coordinate 12,925,581, forward strand.
TCTACTACATTAAACACGCATTTACTTGTAGTTCGGATTTAAAATTGTAATTTTTAAGTAGGTATTACATGTGCTAGCCTCTACAAAGAATATAGTACTGCTTCTGACATTCTATATTGAGAAAAATGTCATCAAGTTTTGTGTTTGTCTTCTTCATCTAATTTTACATCTATTTTATTCAATATTTACAACTATCACAAATCTCGGTCCCGGTGATAATTCTTCCACCAGACGAACCATTTCATGATATAAAGAGCGATGCAATACTTAACCTCCAATAGATAAGTAGATATTATTTTCAAAAGACCAAAAGAGCTGTGAAATCAAAGGAATTTTCTGAAAAAAAGGCGTTATAGTGATGAAATTAGATGAAGAAGACAAACACAAAACTTGATGACATTTTTCTCAATATAGAATGTCAGAAGCAGTACTATATTCTTTGTAGAGGCTAGCACATGTAATACCTACTTAAAAATACAATTTTAAATCCTAACTACAAGTAAATGTGTGTTTAATGTAATAGAATCAAATTTCTAGCCTTTCAACTAAATCACTTTTTTTTCCTCTTGAAGATGCACCGCGGCGTCTTAGTTCTTGTTTTAGTGTATGCACTTGCATTGACGAATAATTTTCCATATTTGTTTTTTAAAATAAACTAAATTTTTATAACAAAATACGTGTTTGTTTTTTGTACAAGCTATACAGTAATCTGACATATGGGACAACGATCGCAGCGACATCTACGAATAGCTTTGAGTTGCCATCCCCATTGGCCTAGTTGAAATAAACGATTTGATTTGATTAGGTTGATAATTATGATCAACCTAACCTGATGGTTACAACAATGTCGACTAAACTTAAAACTACCAATCAAACAAATTTTTCCTTTGTAGTGCAATATTTGATTATCGGTTTATTTGTGTGAGTTTGGCGACAGCGGTTCCCATAGTAATTTTGGTGCATTGCACTTCCACTGTTTTTTCTGTTCCGTGGCCTCGCGACATTTGCGCGAATGTGTAAAAGCGGCATTAAAAATCGACTAATCGCAACCATTACAACTTCTGAAGACTAGGCAGCATGGTCTCAGACCTTAGCCTGTTCTGAAAGGAACAAATAATAAAAAAAAATGTCTATGGTTTGGTTTCGACGAAAAAAAACATTCGTGTTGCGATTTTTCTACGCTAATGTCAAAATTGCTAGACTTCTTAAAATAAACATTATTTTCATTATTATTATTTACTTTGGTTATTTGGTGCTGTAGATTAATGCATTGAAGTAAAAATTATTTATGCGGGTTTTAAAATGTCAACTATTATAAAATTTGATATTAAAGAATTAAAAAAATTAGCAAATGATAAGAATTCGTGTATTATTGCCAAAAAAGTGACACAAAACCTAGCTTTACAACCCTGGTGTCTAGGAAACCTCAAGAAATCTATTAAAAACTTGTTAGACTACAAAATAGGAAAATTTGATAAAGAGTAAGTCATTTTGTAGCATTATAAACGCTAAGCAACAATTAATAATGTTTAATTATTTCGCAGCTAGTATTTGTTTTATCAATAACAAACTCCAGGTATCCCAATTTTATCTTATCACACAGTGCAATGATCCTTACACAAAGATATTCAAATGGCATGAATAAAAAAAACGTTATTGTTTACTCACTTATTTACACTTATCATGATAATTTAGGTGTACCAAAATTGTTTTAATAAATAAGTGCTAAAATTTCCCAGGATAGTTTCATGGTATCTTGTATGGATTTGTATTTCTCCTTGATGACCAATTCAGAAGAACCTACTTATCACAACCTACTATACATATATGCAGAAAATGTCTGACTGTATTATTATTTGCCTGCTATAGAACCTCATCTTTTCTTTCAGGTTCAATGGAATCCTTTTATGTTACAAAAACCTTAGAATCCTGCAAAATGTTGGAACCATTAGAAATGATAATGCAGATATTCATTTTCAAGTTCAGGCAGACTACTTCATTTTTCGTCCTTATGTAGGAGCTTCGTTGACAGGAATTGTTAATAAGAAAAGTACCACACATCTGGGCATACTTGTGCATAGGTATTCGATAATCATTTTACTATTAGGAGATTTTTAATGTATTTAATAAACTTCTGTTTTGTGTTTGTTGTGAAGTACTTCTATTTCTCATTCATATCAAATGTTGTGCAATCACTGGCAAAGGATAAATGTTTTAAAAAAGTGCCTTGAGATTACTAAAATGTTATCTAATTTTATATTTCAGGGTGTTTAATGTCGTTATTCCAAGACCAACAGAAGAGCCTGGGGATATGTGGGTTGGCTCAAATATTCAGGAGGGACAAGAAGTCACATTCAAAATAGTTGTGTTAGATCTGTATGGAGCATTGCCATATATCAGAGGAGAGCTGGATGAGAGGTATTGTAGTTATTTCTTTATTTAAGAAGCCTTATTATGTTTCAAATAAATATACATGTAAGTGTGAGTAGGGAGAGAATGAATAGAAATACCAAAGAGTCATTCACCTTAATAAAAGTGTGACAATTTTTCTTTTAAAGGAGAGTCCTATTTGAATATATAATGGTTTGATTAATTTATTATTTATTTTCATTTTAGATGTGCCAAGTTGGGTCCAGATAGGGATGATGACGAAGAAATAGAAAAAAAATCAGCACATGCAATCAATGTATCATATGTCGATTTTGACAAGACTAAACCATACGCTCAGAAACAAATTGGAGATGGGCTTCCAAACTCAGCTATAAAAAATAATTCAAAAGCAGGCCAGCAACAGAATAACATTGCAGTAATGGACAATCATATTCAGGCTGTAAATGGAAAATCTGGTTTGTCAAAAACAAAGAATGTTGAAAGTGAGAGTAGTGTATCGGAAAAGAACAAAGTTAAGAGGCAGGGTCGAATATCTGAGCCTGAGCAAAAGCAACCAGAGACTCCCCTCTCCAAACTATCCAAAAGGCATAAACGAGATATACAATAACTTTGTAAAGAATTATAATTCAAGTTTACTATTGTGAAATTTCAGAGTACCTATTTTATTTTAATTATACTATTGAAATGAATTAATTTTGTACACTAATTTAGTCCCCTTTTCGTAATCTTTTAATTCAAATCAAATCAAATCGTTTATTTCAAGTAGGCCAGTTACAGGCACTTTTGAATTGTCAAAAGACAAGTAAAATAAAATAGTTTAAAAATAGTTACGTAATTGATGCCATTAAAAATCATAATAGGTTTATTTTAATTGATTTCCATTAACTTTCGTAATTTTGACATTTTTAAGCTACCTATTGCATAGCTTTTATCGCAGACTCTGAGCGCGGCGGGCGTGAAAAACCTAACGAGAAAACCTGACCACGTTTGATACAGTCTGACACACGAAACATGAGCCTGGAAAATAACCGGCAAATTCAAAAAATCTACATCTAAAATCTCTATATATCATCTAAAATACATTTTGATACTTGAATTTACATCATGGATTACTTATCTATCTGACTATGTAGGATAATAAATAAGCCCAGGAGAATGTAGTAATATTATTAACTCCTTGGTCAATATCGAACATCCTATTTCAAAAGAAGAAACTGAGTTGTCAGGATTGATTGTGTCATTGTATTAATATGTTGAATTTTGTTAAATAAAACCTAAATTAGTAATGCATGATGTAAATTCAAGTATCAAAATGTATTTTTCTTACTATATGCAGTGATACCAGATGTAGATTTTTTGAATTTGCCGGCTATTTTCCAGGCTCATGTTTCGTGTGTCAGACTGTAGCACGTCGTTTCAGTTCGGGAGACTTCGGCTAGGGACACGATATCGCAACCATAAGTAGCGATATCGAAATAGTATCGGTATCGAAACAAAAGTATCAAATTAGTAATAGCATCGAAACGTAAGTATCGAATGAATTAGGAGTTTCCCTACTACTTTTTTTTTAGCTTTGTAATGGTAGTCATCAAATGAGTCCTCCCACCCAGGGCAGGACGGGAGGGACTGTCAGACTTGTACTGACTAAAATCCACGGTGTCCTTCAATAGCCCTTTACGTTCCAGGGTCATGGTGATTTGATAAGTCCCGCGACCCCGGCAGGCTTTGGCCCTCTAAAGGGGGGCCCCGTCATCATGCTGACGCTCTTTGAGGCGCGCGTGGAACACAACGCGCCGTCGACCCGGGCATGGTCCATGGTCGGACAGCGAGTCGCCCATTACTCGCCGCACGCTTGCCCGTGCCATAGTTTCTCTACTACTTTAATTTTTTTTAATTCACAGCCACATGATCCACAACAGAGATGCGCAGATCATGAATGTGACTTGTTGTGATTTATTAATGGACCACAATTAAAATAAAATAACAAACAATTTAGATAGGTACAAAAAAGGTTTGATAGGTACAACGAGGGTACAACAATTAAAGCTATGTATGTACAGCTATCTTACTCATATCTGATAGTACACTGAACACGAGTGTGAGTGAAACAAAAACACCGCACAGTTCTTATTATTTTCGAATGAGTCACGAGTTAAAATGTGAAGTGGTTCTAATTGGTTGTATTAATGCTACTAAATTAAAAGTAGGTACGTACTGCGCGATGATCTTTTCCGTAAAGTCAGACCAACTGAAAATGGTATGGTATACGTCTTATGCCGACCATACACGGTACCAGTATACCTGTGCAAATCTAGACTTGCACAAACACAGGACAGTGACTATGTTAGTTTGTACAAGTAGGTATACTGTAACGTGTGTGGCCGGCATTAGTGTGGACGGTTTAGTGAATTTGTGTGTGTGTTGAACATCACTTTTACAAGACACGCTTAAAGAAAACTATTGGAAACGTTATGAATCATTTTTTTTTTTTTTTAATTTATTTAAAGGGCTTTGTCTCTTAGAGACCACATCGCCCAGTGCGGGAAAAAACAAATATGATAAATTACAAATACGTTACCTACTTATGAATAGCTTATTACCTATTTATCACAAGTTTGTACAAAAGCTTTGCTTCATCAGAACCTGGAAAAGCAAGAATGGCGTTACAAATGCCAATATCATTCATATTAGACGGTCCAAAAATGTTCACCCTAACATTTTCATTCCGGACACATTCCATCAAGATATGAAAGACATCATCAACCACTCCACATAAATCACAATTTGGTGATGAAACTTTTTTCATTAAATAGTAAAACTTATTTGATGGAATATGTCCGGAGCGAAGCCTTAAGGCTATGGTAATTAATGTTTTGTTAAGATTACAATCTATCCATGGAACCCGAGAAATCTCTGGCTGGATAGTTCGATACCATATCCCCTTTTCTTTTGATCTTTCATCAAAATACTCCTGCCAAAGATCTAAACACTTGATCTTGGCCTTTCCGAAATAGTCCGAATACAGTGGGGTGACATTCATAGGAACACCATCAACACATGCCTGTTTGGCGAGCATATCCACAGCATCGTTTTCTTCATATTGTACATGCGATGGAATCCATTGGAGGCGCACCGTTTTGGAATCGGATTGAAGTTTTAAAAGTAATTCATATATGACGTAGGCTGTCGGAATACCTCGCACGTGAGAAGTGTTCCGAGCCAAGTGTTGCAGCGAACTTTTGGAGTCTGTCAGAATCACAAATTTATCGCCATTGATTGATGAAATATAGGATAAAGCTTCCAATATCGCAATCAGTTCAATGTGCATAATAGAAATATCTGAATCAATTTTAATCTTCATGTGATTCAGAAGGTTGGGGTCTAAACAGGCTGCACCCCCCAAATGTTTATCTTTGGAACCGTCAGTAAAAATTTTGTGATAATCTAAATATTGATCATGGATGTATGAAGTACATAATTGTTTTAATTGTAAGATACTGTAATGGCGTTTAGCTTTAGAGATACTAGGAATTTTATCGATTACTATATGAGACAAATCTATACTACTTATCCACTTATCTAGAGAAAACATTCCAAGTTGAACAGTTGAGTATATTGGAACAGATTTATACTGAGAGAAGATGTCGATAAGTAACGGCAACTTCTTGTTCTGCCAATAATTGGAACCTGTTACAAGCGAAAGGTTTTCTAGTGAATGTATTGTTTTATTGTTAAGAAAAGAAACTGATCTTAAAATAAATTTACTGGCTATAGGTATCTCCGAAGAATATGAAGTGGCGGCAGGCATAGCTCACTTTCCATGACGTGTATCGGGGTGCTCCGTATAAATCCACCGATAGTACGTAACGCCTGGTTTTGGACCCGATCTAATTTGATTAGTTTAGAGTTACAACTATTATCAAACAAGAAACTGGCATAGTCAATTCTACTTCGAATTAAAGAAATGTATAAACGTCTAAGGTGTTTTTGATGGACTCCCCATCCTGGACCGGATAAAACTTTAAGTAGATTAATGAATTTCATTACTTTCTGTGCGGTTTCATTAATGTGCTTACCCCACCTTAACGAGCTATCCAGCCAAAGACCCAAATATTTCACATTATTAACAACATCAATTGAAATATCATCGAAATCAAAGTTAATAGATCTCCTAAAGCAACCTTTTTTAAAAACGCAGATCTTAGTTTTATTTGGAGACATTGTTAAACCTAATTTATCAATTAACACTTTAGTATATCGTAAGGAAGACCGAAGCTCTTCAAAAACTAAATCTAAATTATTTTTGGTTGAATATAACACAAAATCATCAGCATATTGAGAAATATTAACCTGGTTAATATTATTACATATGTGTAATGTTAGAATATTAAATAAAAGTGGAGCCAATGGATCTCCTTGAGCTAACCCACGGCCAGTAAATCTAACCATTTCACAATCGTGCGTCGCCAGTTGTAGATGTCTATTTGATAAAAAGGACCACAAATAGATACAAAATTTGGACCCAACTCCAGACTGATCTAAAATACGTAACAGGCAAGGAATATCAACATTATTATAAGCGCTTTCGATGTCTATAAAGCATGCTGCTGTAACCATATTTTTAGAGAATCCTAGTTGGATTTCGGATACTAATCTTGTAAGATTATCTAGACATGATCGTGCCTTACGAAAACCCACCATGTCCTCAGGGAAAAGACATTGTTTTTCAAAAAACCATTCTATTCGCTTGGCCAATATAGCATGAAAAATTTTACAAATACACGATATTAGAGAAATAGGACGTAAGGATGAAGAAGAACTATGTTTGGGGATTGGGACTATTTTGATTTGACGCCATTGTAGAGGAACAAAACCTACCGAGAAACATTGATTATAATTATATTAGAAGTAACATATGTTTTCCGGAAGTCGGAAGGTGTTTGATCATGGAGAAGGAAATTTGATCTGACCCAGGGGCTGTATCGGTAGATTTAATACAGTTGACTAATTCTGGCATTGAGATTGGGGACTCTAACATTGGATTATTGGAATTAAAAGTAGGTTGCAAGGGACATACGAAATCTGGAGTGAGGTCGTTAAGCAAGTGCTCGGCTTTTTCTTTATCTACACAGGAGTTGGGAGTCTGCCGACCTTTTAGCCACCTCATCTTGCGCCACATTTCGGATGCCGAAGAGGTTTCATCAATAGATGTACAAAACTGCTGAAAGGATTTACACTTGGCCTTACGTATCAGCCGTTGAGCAGTGCTTATTTTTTCTTTGAGGATATCTAAATTCCTTGAAGAGGGGCAACCTCTCAGATTCGCAAGAGCCAAGCGCCGCTCCGCAACAGCCCTGGACAACTCCGTTGACCAATATGGTTTTGGCTTAAATTTGTTGCAAATGGTTTGAGGGATTTTAATGTATGGAATATACTTGTCAGCAGCTTCTTGCATGATATTATGTAGTCGGTCATATGACTCCTGAGGATCCTGGGGAATTACGCAGTTTCGTAATTTTTCATCTATAAATGTTGTATACGAAGACCAATCAGATTTTTTGAAATTTCTTTTATTTTGATAATCGCGACGAATATTAAGTAGACAGTTTAATTTAATAATCAAATGATCACTTCCGAGAGATTCGTTTGTTGGTTTCCACGTATATAATAAGGACAAATCTGAAGAAACAAATGAAATGTCGGGACTAGATTGTTGAAGAACTCCATCAACCAATCTAATTCTAGTGAAGCTGCCATCGTTTAAATGAATAAAATTATAATCCAACATGGAGTCAAATATTTCGGAGCCGCGCCGATCAGTTCTTTGAGACCAGTTAGAGTGGTGAGCGTTAAAATCTCCCAAGATAAGAGTTTTATTGTTCCCAATAGAAAAAATCGCGTCCCAATCGCTTTGAGTGGTGTTTACTGTCGAAGGACAATAGATGGAAACTATATTCTCAATATGCTGACAATTCAGAATTCTTAAATGTAATAATTCAATACCAGGGTTCCGACTTTGTGTTGTACAAATAATAGATTTAACAGAGCGATGAGTCATAATGGCCACGCCACCGTAACCATCTTCTCTGTCTCGTCTATACGTGTTGTATTCGCTAATTCTAAAAAAACTTTCGGGTTCCAACCAAGTTTCACTCAACACGGCAATGTGGATTTTTTCTTGACTTAAGTGTAATTCGAGTGAACGAGATTTGGGCCTTATACTTTGGCAATTCCATTGTATAATGTTTAAGTTAGTACAATAATTATTATTAGCCATTTCCAACAAATATATCAAATAACGAATCCATCGATAAGCTACTTACAATTTTTTGTGTCAGCCACTCTGTAAATATGGAAATAGATTGCTGGATTTTAATCTGAAGAAATTCTTTACTTTTTATAATATTTCTTATTTTAGTAATCAGATGCCAAAAATTTAAATTATGGAACGACTTATGTTTATCTTTATTAACGTGAGGTGTGTCCAATTTTTCTGAGGAGTCTGAAGATTCAGAATTATGATGCGATGGTATATCTTCACTGGGCGTAGGGGTCATTGGTCGGCGAATTGGCTTCTTTAAGATACGTTTAGCCTGAAGCTTAGGTCGTATATTTGTAGTGGATGAACCTGGGTAGTCTACTTCATAGGGTGTTCCGACGTTTCCATCTATTGGAAGTGGCGTGAATGAGGATATTGGATCAGTAACCACTTGTGGGGCCTGGGCAGGGGAAGGAGGGACGTACATGGTGAGTGCTTTCCTGTAGGTGCAGTTAAACTCTGCCATGATATCCCTAAGCTTCTTTTCCTTCTTGTAAAATGGGCATACTTTATCGAGCGCCATATGACGACCTGAACAGTTCACACAAGTAAATGATGTACTTTTACAATTGTCGTGTTTTTGTGAGCATTTAGGACAAACAGGTTTTTTGTAAGGACACCTTATCTTTAAATGACCGAATTTCCAACAGTTAGCGCATTGAGTAACCGGAAATACAAACTGCTCCACTGGAATCCTCAAGCTGTAAATGTAGACAAACGGCGGCAGCGAAGGGCCTTTGAATCCTAGCCGAATCGTTTCACTCGGAGTCCAGCCGTTACCGGCAGTGTCATCCAAGCATCGTTTATTTAGCCTCTTCATCGATATTATTTCAGCACTGCTTGATAAATTAGTTTTGAGTTCCTCATCAGGGATGTCCAGGTCCATGGCTCTAATGAGTCCGTACGACACACCTACTTCCGATGTTTTTTGACAAGACCAACCCATGTCAGTAAACACCGAGCATTTTATAAATTCCTCTGCACCGATATCATTATCAAACGTAATTAACATTTTATTCTGGTGTACGTATTTAATTTTATAGATCTTACCGCTATCGATGTTATTTGTCTTGAATAGTCGTGCTAAAGCGAATTGTTTCGGCAGAGGTTCTTTACACGTCACGTGCACTTGAATCCTCTCTTTTTCCCGCTCACCTTGTTCTTCCCCACTACGTATAAGTTTGCTTCGTCCTCTATTCACTACGCTCCATCCTTCTTCTGAAGAGTTTCCATCTCTTATCCTTTTTCCACTTATCTCCGAATCACCCTGTTGTGTATTGTCCTCAAATTCCATGTTTGTACCGTCCTCTAACTCGTCAGCGCTCGACAAAGAATTTATGTTTTCATTAATTATATTAGATTCAGACATGTGCACAAAGCAACAGTCGCAGGGCCCGACCGGAGAAACCGGTTGGCCTGCGCGTAAACAAGATAAGACTTACGCGCTCAATAAAAAATCACTAATAATAATGAAACGTCCGATCACAAGGATAGCTCGTGCGGCACTGTTATGAATCATGAATGTTGAGATGTATAATAAAATTATGCATCCCTTTCTCACGCCTTCACAATGCACAGAGACAAAAACAGTCTGTTGCTATTTTAGTTAAGGTTTCTATTGTTTTAGTTATTATTCTGAGGTTCAGAATACCTATCTAAGTACGTTAAGCTGATGCGTTAAATTGGTATTTATGAGTTAGTTGTTATTTTAATTTTTTTTTATGGAATCGATACTTGATGCTAAGTACTGATATTAGTACTAGTATCGAAAGAAAGTATCGATTATCTGAATACTAGTATGGAATCAAAAAGCGATATGAGTAAAGTATCGGATTCGATATCGTGTCCCTAACTTGGGCAATCATAAAGGTACGGACAGACGTGCTCATAAAGGTACGAAGAGGGATTTACTTTTACTTACTGATTCTAAACGGCCAGCAACAAAAGGAGTTTTCACAATGAAACCTACTTATAAAATTCTACAACAACAAAGAAGTTCTTTATTACAGTAGTGCACCACAAACATCTATCTATACATATAATAAATCTGTAAAAGGGTCATTTCTGTACATTGAAAATATTGAAAAAATAAATAGCGGGGGGGTGTTGCTGGATCGATACCAAACCCAAATATGTGATTAAAAAATTTTTTGTCTGTCTGTCTGTATATGCAGGAATCACGTGAAAACAAACGGTTCGATTTCGATAAAACTTGGTATAATTATACCTTATTATCCTGGGCATAAAATGGGATACTTTTTATCCTGGAAAAATACGTATCTTATATTTCAGTTTTATTCATAGACGTTGTTCTGTAGAACCGCGAACACACGTTGCAATAACCGCAGTGGATTCAGCGCCGTAACCTGTAGCGCCGAAAGTCGGATTTGGCTTGAACCGTTTGCGGCACACGCGGGCCACGCCTCCCCGACTCCTATATAAGGAGCCGCGTTCCGCGCCGCGCGATGCATATAAATTCTTAAATTCTGAATTTTGATGCGAGCGGACGTGTCCAGTGTGGCGAGCGGTCGTCCGTGGAATTACTATTGTATGCGTGTAATTTTAAACCGTGCTTTTCAGCGCGACCTTTTTGATTACTGTTCCGATCAGTTATTTGTAAATACAAGGTCGGAATTACTATGAAAAAATACTTACTACAGAACGCGATCTCAACAGCAGTAGCTCAATAGAGGGATCTCCTTAATTATTATAGGCTTAGCCGTATTTGGGTCCAATAGATATTTATAAGATGTCATTGTCAGAGTTACTCAAAATGGAGAAATAAACCACACACGCGAAGACCGACATCCGCGCGGACGGAGTCGCGTGCGGAAACTAGTTTTAAATAAATTATATTCTCGTTAAATATACGCGGTAAGCGATATTTTTCTTTAAAAAAAAAATGTTATGCAATAGCTTCACCGCGGCAGTCTCCGAGTGCCACATGTATTTTTTTTATTTACAAAATTCATTATGGCGTCCTTAGCTTGATGCAGGTCTACAGAAATTTCGGCAGGTTCCTGTGTCGGATAGGGAGGGCGGAAACCCCTGGGTGTCACCATTGCGAGGATCGCCCGGAGGATACCGTGTGTTATGTTTAGTGTGAGGGGCAGCATTCAAACACGGTGGTCGGGCTATGACTAGTTTAATTAGCTTCGTACACCATTCACATACATTATCTTAGGACTACCTTCACATGCGTTATTATTTAATTTCTTGATGAAATGATTTATACCTACACCGTGGAGCATACGGTGCAGGAAAGACCTGCTTGGGCAGAGCACCGCCGTCCTAGAGCACCGCCGCAGCGGTGCAGATTTGATAATGATATAATAAATACAATTATTTTTATCACTACTTTTTTTGTAAATCAGTGGGTCTCTCACACGTCTTCGTGTGAGAGAGTGTTCCGTACTTTTACCTATAGGTAAGTAGAAAAAAAATGAGTTTAAGATCATGGGCTTCTGTATAATTTTCTTGTATCTTGCAAAGAACTATTAAATGATTTGTTTTCAGAATTTTAGACTTTAGTTTCGGAGATAAGAGGGGCCGGTCATTTTTCGTATTTTTTCTTATACCTAACTCTGAAACTGATTATTTTAAATTACAAAAAAGTAGGTTTAGAGGAAATGGACTGTGAAGGGTGAACAGACGGATCCACAAGGGATCTACTATGAGAACCGCTTTTTCATTCGAATGTATCCTAAAAATAAACCGACCCGATTGCAAGATCCCCGTTATATGTACCTATATCCTTTCTCATGTAATAACTATAATATTAGTAGACTGCAGCAGTAACTACCAGAATCTAGAATGATTCTCATGGATTGTCCGACGAAAATGAAGATGTTGTTGCTTCTGGCCGTTTTTTTTTTGTTCTATATGAAAAATAGTTATTTGTGCAACAAGAGAGCAAAGTCGTTTTTTGCTGCGAGTGCTGATTTTGAATCCTGAGTGTGGCGAGTGATTCAAAGGCACGAGATGCAAAAAACTTTGCTCTCGTGTAACACACATAACTTTTCACTTCAGCAGCGAGAACACTTTAGGAGATAAAATAATAAACAGGAATAGATTTAAATAACTATTAACTTATTCAACTCTTTACGCCAGCCACGAAATTTTATTCCCGCTCTTTTATTTAAATTAAGGCGTGTTCGGAAATTATAGCACCCCCATAAAACTGATATTTAACCTGTAAATATTTACAGGTTAAATATCAGTTTTATTTGCAGTAAATACTTATTTTCGTTGAAATACTACGTATACATATATGTTAAAAATTCAATAAATTACACTGACATAATTATCTTTTTGCAAAATTTCTTTAGTTAGTACAAACCGAGCGTTGTCTTTGAGGTCGAATTCAAAATCGGAATTCGAACATAGAGCAACACAGGCCACCGGCGGAATTGTATGATTACCCCAAGGCTGAATAAGATATTCGCGGCTTTCTGAAAACAAAAATTAAAAAGTTACTTTGTCTCACTCAGTGAGCAAAATCGCATTTTGCTCACTGATTTCAGGCAGCAAAACCTACATGTTTGAGCTACTGAAGTGAAAAAATGTTTAAAGAGGCCATAACAAATACAAGACCGTCTATATCTTTTCTAAATTCATAAGAAATACATTAACATCAGTCTATAATGTTCCCACTGCTGGGATCAGGCCTTCTCTCTGTGAGAAGGAGTGGGCCATAATCCACCACACGGGCCCAGTGCCGGTTGGTGGATGTCACATATCTTCGAATTTTTTGATTCTAGGACATGCCGGTTTCCTCTCGGATGTCTTCCTTCACCGTTTTGAGAGCAGTGGTAATGAAATAAATTACACAAAATAATGCACCTGGCGGGGTTCGAACCCACGACCTACAACTCCTTAAGTCGGGACCGATACCACTGGGCCACCGGGAAACCGGCATGTCCTAGAACCAAAAATTCGAAGACATGTGACATCTACCAACCCGCACTGGGCCCGCGTGGTAGATTACGGCCCACTCCCTCTCACAGAGAGGAGGCCTGTGTCCCAGCAGTGGGAACAATTATAGGCTGATGATGATGATATTTTTATATAACATAGAAAATAGTAATCATTATTTTTATTTATTTTTTATTGTATGATTATGTGGTAGTAATTACATAATTATTCTGACAACACTGAATTTGACGTATGAATTATAAATGGCGGCTTTTTTGTAAGCCATTCTCAGAACAATAACTAAAGCATATAAGGCGCTTTACGACATTTGAAGTGTACGCTGTCATAGACAAAAGAGTATTAGCTAGTGATGTGACTATGCATAAAATAAATACCGATATCGACATCGAATTCTTAGTTTATGGTATAACTCCATGGCAATAAATCTAAATATGCTAAGGTGAAATAAAGAACTCACTTCTGTCTGACCAACATAATTTATTTTTAAACAGCATAAATTGTAAAAAATTGAAACTACCAAGAAAACGCTTAAATAATTTTAAAAGAGCGATTGGCGCTGAACGATTCCCAGTTGTAACGTGCAATAGCGTTGATCCATTTTTGCCTCATATCAACATCGGACGGAAATCTGAAAGTGACAAAAAAATTATAGCCACACATGAGTTTAAATTGTTACACCATGAGCCACACGGATTTTTCACACTGTCATTTCATTACTCATACGTACGATTCGATCACAAGACCGTAGGTATTTATTTAACTCTTAAATAGGTATTTAATCCTTCCCAAAACTACGTGTAAAGAAAAATAATGTACATAATAATTTGGATGACGCTATTTTATCGATATTGTATCGATAGTTTGTTTTTGCAAGCACTATTGCAAAAATTTATATGCCGATTTAAAATTTATAATTTCCATATAATCGAACTATTTAATTGCATAAAATATTGATTTCAAAACACTACCGTGTACACTAAGGTTAAATAATTTGAAATAATGCCAAAATAACATAAAATAAGAATGAAAAACTGACAAAATGACCATATTTGATTACTTACCGATGGAAGCTTATGATTTCCGCATCATTTTCTTTGCGGGATGAATGAGATTTACATCCCACAATAATGCAGGACATTATTTAATCTTTAAGCTTTGCGATTTACACTAAATCACTGTTATTTTTGTACTATTTTTACAAAAACACGTAAAACCAACGAATCACTTCAACTGGCATGCGCCCATAAGCATTATACGAAAAAATGCGATGAACAAAGTCATAGATAAAAACCTAAGACGTTAATTAGCTTTTAAACTTAGTACTATAAAGGTAGCCAAGGTATCCAAATTGACGTTTACTTTGTGACGATTTGCATTTTGAGCAACCTACATCTGTCTCTCTCTAATGCTGTTATGAGTATATAAGAAAACAGAGACGACTATATTACTTAAATTTAGGTTCCTTCTATGCTTTAGTTATTGTTCTGAGAAGCCATTTAAAAATACGTTTTAGAGTCTGACACACGAAACATGAGCCTGATAAAATAGCGGCAAATTCAAAAAATCTACATCTGGTATCACTGCATATACCAAGTAAGAAAAATACATTTTGATACTTGAATTTCATCAATTTAATCAAAGACGCAGGTTTGTAAGATTTATTATTGTGCCATAAAACTAACTTAGGTAATAAGTAAAAATAAATAAAATAAAATCATTCAAAGTGCTGGTAGCGAGAAGACAGTGGCGACTTCCGGTTTTCTACTGTTTTTTGCCAAGCTGTAGAAGTGATTCATAATATTGGTTGTGGCATATCATTTCACAGGAAAGAAATATTTAAGATTTTGTTACCTAACGTTGATTAGTGTGACAATACTTAAGAAGTTTTGAAGACAAATCTAACTTATTCTTTCATGTCTTTGCGATGAAAATTAAGGAAAACTATGGAAAATATAATTTGAACCTACTAGTAATTATCACATTATTACAATCGTTTATTATATTAGTTTCATTTTTAGTTGAACGTGACAAAAAATTTTGTGTGGAGGTTCCATTTCAAGCCAGGTGTTTTTTAGGGTTCCGTAACCAAAGGGTGAACGAAACTCTATTACTTAAACTTCGCTGTCCGCCTGTCTGTCTGTCACCAAGCTGTATTTATGAATGATATATTTCTGTTGCCGCTATGACAAACTAAAACAATAGAAAAAAAATATTTAAGGGGGCTCTAATACCCGCGCCCGTCCGCATGGACCATGCCTGGGTCGACAGCGCTTTGTGGTCCATACGCGCCTCAAACAGCTGACAGCAATCTGACGGGGGGCCCCTCTTAGGGCATTTGCCTGCCGGGGTTGCGGGACTGTCTTATCAGTTGACCCGGAACGTAAAGGGTTATTGAAGGAACACCGTGGATTTTAGTCAGTACAAGTCTGAGAGCCCCTTCACGTCCCGCCTGGGATGGGAGGACCCATTTGATGAATAAATTCATCAAATGGGTCCTCCCATCCCAGGCATTTACCACGAAAAAAAAGAGGGCCCAGAGTTTTTTGCTCTTGTTTACTCGATAACGGCAACAAGTAGACGTTTCAAATACTTATCCACAAAGTATTGAGTTATATGTTCTCTATAAAAATAAATAATTAAATTAGAGCAAATATTTAAGGGAGCCTCAAATACAAGAAATTGTGTTTTTGCGGTCTGTGTGTACTAAACGGGGTACAATGAAAATATTTTAATTATTATCGCCTAATCAAACCTTCGAGATCCTGTGGGATGTTCGAATAGTAGGGAGGTGGAACAGCATGGGGTCTTGAGTCAAATCCGAAAGTCATGAACTCATGGTCCGCGATTCTCGTGGAGTTAGTGACGTTATGGTCGAGGATGCGTACTCACACTCAGTCCAGATTGTCATAATACGTCCACGGACGACATTGACAACTATAAATTAATGTCAACAATGTCAAATCGAACTACAATAAAAAGTAGGGTTATAATTCTGAACTCTGGACTTAAATTATTTAGTTTAGAATAAATTCAAGAAGAATCATGGCTAATAATATAAGGATTTTAAATAAATGCATGTCTTCATACACGACTTGTTATTTTATTTCTAGGTAAGTAAATAATTTAACACCCAACAATTCTGTGAAAAAATGAATCTGTAGTCTACACTTCACTAAATTCATGTTTCAAATGTAGAATTTCAGGAATAATACAATCCAGAGAATATTCAAGACCCACTTCGTTCCCAGATTATTTTCAAAATCCAGTCTTTAGAAAAGAAGACCAGGCAAAGCTCATAGAAAGTTCAGAGTTGAGTAAGATAGCTGCCTTACCTGTGAGGCCACCAGCTGCATACGAAACCAGTTCTGTATACCATGATCCATTGGTAAAGTAAGTATTTACGGTACGATAAATACATTTCCAGTAATATTTTTTATCCTTATATGTTTAATAAATGTTAACTTGATTTCCTTCTACATTTGTTGTCTTTATATTTCAGCAAACTCATTAACCATGTCATGGAAATGGGGAAAAAACAGTTGGCCCGCAGTCTTGTTGAGAAAGCATTTGAAAATATAAAGAGGTCACAGATTGAACGATACCACTTGGCAACAACGCCTGAAGCAAAGGCTAAGATAGAGTTAGATCCAAAGAAAATCCTGCACAAAGCTATTGAGAACTCAAAACCACTTCTTCAACTACAACCTATCAAGAGAGGAGGTATTACGTATCAGGTAAACATTGTCTTCAGAATATTTTCTTAACAAAAAGTGGTAGCTGTATCATATATTTTCACCCTTTGTTTCTATTCTAAATCACTATGGATAAAAAGAGTTGGAATAAAATGTTATTGTTAGGTTCTCCACCCTAGTAATAAAATGGGATTTAATTTAAATTTATATTTCCTTTTCAGGTTCCAGGCCCCATCACTGAGAAGAGATCTCTGTTCCTGGCAATTAAATGGCTGTTAGAAGCTACATATGAGAAGGAAAGAACAGTTCATTTCCCAAAACAATTTGCATGGGAAGTCCTGGATGCTGCCAACAATACTGGGAAAGTTGTTAAAAGGAAACAGGACTTGCATCGCTTGTGTGAAGCGAACAGAGCATATGCACATTATAGGTGGCAATAATTATAAGGAAGAAAGTGTTTCAAATTAGTTATCAGTTGTTTTAATGTTATAGTAAATGATGCTTGTCTATGATATAAAATAGATTTTGGTTTTTATTTTGTTTTATATAACCTACCTAATTTTCTAATAATAAGTTTACTAGAAAATTAGGTAATGTAAAATTAGTCTCATTCATGACCAGTTTTTGATGTAAAGCATATTATGTGCTGCTGTGGAGATGAGCCGCCACACAATCCGATAGTTTAAAACATCCAATATGGCAGGGTGTATCGAAAGCCTTAGGGTGCCTTTCCACCAGAGATGTGCTATGTAGCTGTGCTGCGAGGATGTAAAAGCTGAGCTACGAAACTGTGTGACCGTTTCCACTGGTGCTATGCTATGTAGCTGCGGAGTAAGATGTGCTATGAATATGGGTAGCTGCGCTACGAAGATGCACTGTCACAAGGTAGCTGCGTTATGTAGATGCGCTATCACAAGGTAGCTGCGCTACGAAGATGCGCCGCCACAAGGTAGCTGCGCTATGAAGATGCGCTGTCACAGGGTAGCTGCGCTATGAAGATGCGCTGTCACAAGGTAGCTGCGCTACGAAGATGCGCAGCTCGAGCTATGCGATGTATCAATACTAGGGAAAACGACCCATAGCACGCATCCATAGCACGCAGCCATAGCACGCAGCCACAGCACGCAGCCATAGCACGCAGCCACAGCACGCAGCCATAGCACGCATCCTTACATATAAAAAACACATCTTAGTTGAAACCGTTTCCACCAGTGCTGTGCTAAATCATGCATCTATGCTACATGAGATGCGCTATGCTACGTTGCTGCGGATGCGTTTGATATCCACCAATCACATTCATTTTACATACTTAGTACAGCGCTGGTGGAAACGGATTCAACTAAGATGAGTTTTTTATATGTAAGGATGCGTGCTATGGCTGCGTGCTGTGGCTGCGTGCTATGGGTCGTTTTCCCTAGTATCGATACATCGCATAGTTCGAGCTGCGCATCTTCGTAGCGCAGCTACCTTGTGACAGCGCATCTTCGTAGCGCAGCTACCTTGTGACAGCGCATCTTTGTAGCGCAGCTAGCTTGTGACAACGCATCTTCGTAGCGCAGCTACCTTGTGACAGCGCATCTTCGTAGCGCAGCTAGCTTGTGGCGGCGAATCTTCATAGCGCAGCTATCTTGTGACAGCGCAGCTACCTTGTGGCGGCGCATCTTTGTAGCGCAGCTACATAGCGTATCGTTAGTGGAAACGGTCACACAGTTTCGTAGCTCAGCTTTTACATCCTCGCAGCACAGCTACATAGCACATCTCTGGTGGAAAGGCACCCTTACTGTGGTCCACAAAGCAACAATAAGAAAGCTAAAATGGAAATGGACAGGTCACACAATCGGAGGAAGTGAAAAATGGTCAAAATTAGTCATGAATTGGTTCACAAATCACAAGAAAAGGAAACGAGGCAGACCATTTCAACGATGGGTTGATGACATTAAAGCAATAGCAGTTGGAACATGGACAAGAGTGGCCAAGGACAGAGAGAAATGGCGTCAGTTGGAGGAGGCCTTTGTCAATTATTGACATACAGATACATATTAAATTAAAGTATAACATTATTACATAACAACCATAAAATGTAACAAAACTAATTGTGTCTGAATAAAGACTATTTATTACTATATAATGACAGGGTGTGGGTGCTATTATAACAAAACAGGGTGTTAGTATGGATAGGTCAAAGTATGTTTACAAAATTTGCAACTTGCATGAAGAAACCACAAAACCTGCCTAGAGTAACCTTATTGACTTGCAATTCGTCGGACACAGTCGGGTCGCTGGATTATTTAAAAAAAACTTTTTTTAAAAAAAGTACCGACTTCAAAACAAATACAAAAAAGTTTAAAATAACTCTTCTTTCGGAAGTCGGTGGCAATAGTCAATGACACAACAAAACAAAGCCACCGACTTCCGAAAGAAGAGTTATTTTAAACTTTTTTGTATTTGTTTTGAAGTCGGTACTTTTTTTAAAAAAAGTTTTTATTTTACCCTTTTTAGTTTATTTATTACATATTCAACCCAAATTCTTGTAAAATACAAAATTTTCTTACATATGCACTAATCATGTAATCCGTCACAACATAAAAAAAATCCATATCTCTAAAACTACTGAACCGATTTTGATGAAACTTGCAGTGTACCCTAAGTTGAACAATACCTAGTACAACAAAAAAAGAATTACTTAAATCGAACTTATAGTTCCGGAGATATGCGTGCACAAACATAAAAACATACATACATACATACATACATACATACATACATACATACACTTATGAAATTTGGCACATTTGTTCAGACGCTGATATAGACTAACATATATGAAAACTGGGCAGTTCTGATAATATTACATACATACGGGTCGAATTGATAACCTCCTTTTTTTTGAAGTCGGTAAAAAGACACCATGGCCCCTGGAACCAAAAAGGCAACTGAAAAAACAGGTGTTAATTTTTGAGCCAGTCAAGTCCCTTTTGCTCCATCAATTACGGAAGGACATTAGAGGAATTTAAAAAAGAAAAAACTTTTTTTAAAAAAAGTACCGACTTCAAAACAAATACAAAAAATTTTAAAATAACTTTTCTTTCGGAAGTCGGTGGCAATAGTCAATGACACAACAAAACAAAGCCACCGACTTCCGAAAGAAAAGTTATTTTAAAATTTTTTGTATTTGTTTTGAAGTCGGTACTTTTTTTAAAAAAAGTTTTTATTTTACCCTTTTTAGTTTATTTATTACATATTCAACCCAAATTCTTGTAAAATACAAAATTTTCTTACATATGCACTAATCTTGTAATCCGTCACAACATAAAAAAATCCATATCTCTAAAACTACTGAACCGATTTTGATGAAACTGGCAGTGTACCCTAAGTTGAACAATACCTAGTACAACAAAAAAAGAATTACTTAAATCGAACTTATAGTTCCGGAGATATGCGTGCACAAACATAAAAACATACATACATACATACATACACTTATGAAATTTGGCACATTTGTTCAGACGCTGATATAGACTAACATATATGAAAACTGGGCAGTTCTGATAATATTACATACATACGGGTCGAATTGATAACCTCCTTTTTTTTGAAGTCGGTAAAAAATATTTAGGTATAGAAATGTGTTCTTTTACCTACTGACATAGAACTAAACAAAAAAGGGGACTTGTCGGCACATCTTTAGGTACTTTTAATAA
The DNA here is from genome assembly GCA_950005045.1 of Agrotis exclamationis. Lineage (NCBI taxonomy): Eukaryota > Metazoa > Arthropoda > Insecta > Lepidoptera > Noctuidae > Agrotis > Agrotis exclamationis. The sequence continues at coordinate 12,946,619 of OX465419.1, forward strand.
TTCGTTGTCCATTTACATAAGCATAAGGGTGCCTTTCTACCAGAGATGTGCTATGCAGCTTTGCTGCGAGGAGATGAAAGCTGAGCTACGAAACTATGTGACCGCTTCTACTGATGCTAAGCTAGTAGCGGTGCGAGTAAGATGTACTTTAAGTGCCTAAACACACTATGCCGAAGTTACGCGACGGAGGCGGGTTTTCCTGTCACGCTGACCGCACGCTGATGGTCAGCGCCGATGGGTCAATATGCTATGTAGTAAGGTAGTGTTTCTGAGTAACGCTGACCGCTCAGCGCTGACGGCCGTCCGTCAAGCTACTAGCCGACCGTCAGCGCCGGCGGTCAGCGCGACAGGAAAACCCGCCGGAAGTTCGGCGGCTGATTTCACGTTCCGACGTATTCGGCTGATATGACACACCATAAATGCCGAACTTACGCGGCGGAAATTCGGCGCGGGTGGCGCGGGCGGCTCCCTGCTGCTCCCCGCCCCCGGATCTTCGTCGGTAATCGAACCGATCTTCGGTCGCGTATAATGTGTGGTCACAGAATAAGTTCCCGCCGAACTTACGCCCGACCGAAGTTACGCTGTACGCTATGACGCGACGTAATTTCGGCATAGTGTGTCATCAGTAATTCAAATAGCATTGCAGGCGTAATTGCGCCGAACTTCGGTCGCGTAACGGCATAGTGTGTTTAGTAGACACTAAAGATCGCCTCCGCAAAGGAAGATGTGCAGCTCCGAGCTATGCGATGTATCGATAGTAGGGAAGACGAACCATAGCAAACATCTATATTTATATTGCACGTATAGCAGTTAGGTCAGCTTTTACATTCTCGCAGAATAGCTGCATAGCAAATCTGTGGTGGAAAGGCACCTGGCGTAGCTAGGCCAGAAGGGGCCCCGTATCAAAACTTGTTTGGGGCCCTTCTAATCTAAGCCCAAGTAACACAGTCTTGAAGTTTTAAAACCAATCTGTCTATAGACTGTCTATTCAGGGTTAATCTTTAGATATGGGCTTTCTAAAGATGGGTTTAATATAGAACATTTAATCTTATAGAGTTTTTTATCTAAAGCTGGATTATTTTAAGTGCATTTGTTCTATAGAACACTTATTTTAAGTACGTCTATAGGTATATCGAATGTTTTAAGATAAAATGCTCTACAAAAAGTTAAAAAAGCCTAAAGGTACCTAATTTGTAGTAATTTTATAGATAAGATGATATATTTTAAGACAAAACTTTCTACAAATATTCTATTTTAGCTAATGGTACTCTTATCTTTTTTTTCTATAGAGACTTCAGTCTAGATAAAATACATTAATAGATATTTTTCGTTGTTGACTACCACCTACCAAGGTAGATCGCGTCGTTCTACCTTGGTAGTAAAAAAAAGTTTATTCGGAATATTGAAAATCGGAATTTCGTTTTTCGGAATGAGAACTCATCGAGCATTATACATATTTCTAGAATATGTGAAAATCGGAAAACGAAGAAATCGGATATACGACTTTCGTTTAAATAAATTCGTGATTCTTAATAATAGATGTTGTAATTTTTAGGTATTATGATGTTCGGAATTTTGAAAACCGGAATATCGAAATTCGAAATAAAATATTTCGGAGTATTTGGGTCTTCCCGTGAAAGAATTTCGACTTTCGTCGAAAAATCCGCAACTATTTAAAAAGAAAGAAAAATGAAGAAGAGTCGATCGAAGAAGAATCGAAACTTCCTAGTAACTTCCTCCAAAACGCGGGATTTTTTTCTACGAAAGAAGATCCAATAGAATAGAAAAAGGTCATGCAGCAGCTCGAGCACCTTTGTTGACTATTTAGGTATCAATGCAACACTATGTATTACGAGTGATGACGAGCGAACGGTCTGTCCGTTTCTAATATACCGATCTACGACTGATGAGGTAGAACACAACACGTTGAAACTGAGACCGAGCGAAGCGGCCGCGCAGATGCAGGACAACCAAAATCTCGAAACGTGCGTTACTCATCTATTACTCGGTGAAATTACGGGCTTTGTATAAAAATCTGCGAATATGCTTATAACAAATTACATACGAATACTCCATGATTAATCCACTTGTATGGACCCATTACCTAGAAAACACTATGGAACCGCCGCCGCGCCCGCGGCGATTGTCACATTTTCTATATTTAAATAAATCAGAAATATTTTAATTGATTCATAATATTGGTTTGTTACAGCATAAAATGGTCTTCCGTTCACAACACATGAAATTACCTATACACTGAAGAACGTCTAGAAATACTGTGACAAGATAAAAAGGAATACAGAGTGGCAGTTACTAGATAATCTTAAACCACTCATAAATCTGTTTATTCTATCACTAGATAGTTTAGTATGTAGTAAGTGAAATTATTCTAGAGCCATACTACAAACAAATTCTCTAGACTGTTTGTTCTAAAGAAATCGGTTTTCTAGTAAATTTTATCTTGACGCCATTTTTATTGCTTATTTTTGCTTCATATAATTTTTGTTACGTATTTTAATACTTACTTTTATTGTTTTATCTTTAATTTATGGCTAATTAAACATTTGATATGTTTTAAATTACTATATTTTAAATAAAATGAGTATTTTAAGCATTAAAATGCAAATTTGAAAATTTGCTATAACCAAATAATATTCATATTTTGAAAAAAAAAAGTTAAATCTTACATTTACAGCGGGCGCTCTTATTTTACAAGAGTTTTACATAATATTCAACGATAGAATTTCAATCGCATATTGATTTGCTTGTTTACCCATTATTAAAACACAAGTTAATAAAAAGTAATAAATTGGTTACGCCATGATGCAAAATATATTAAGTAAAATAACTCTTGTAAGTTCTACGCCATTATGCGTAGTTGTCTATCACTAGTCAAATGTTACTTAAAGTTGTTAGTCTTAAGATCATTTGGTTTTAAAACTTGACGATCAGTGATTCCTATAAAAGTCTTAACTCTATCTATAAACTATCTACTAGTACGCTACTAGAAAAACTTGTGGTCTATAAACGGTTTAGAGAGACACTAGAAACATTTCTTAAGTCAATTTGATCTTAACTCTATCTAGTCATGTTTTCTTAACTCATTCTAAAGAGAGGGTACAAGAATGTGCCCACTTTTACTAAACTCTGTCTATAAGCGTTCTAGAAGATTGCTTGTAGATATTTTACTCTTATGGTAGTAGACAATTCAATTAAATTCTATAAGCTATCTAGTAGTACTTTTGTAGACACGATTGTGTTACTTGGGAGTGAAAATCATTTTGCATAATAAAGACAATAACTAGCATCCTGCCTCGTGTACTCGTAACTAATGCTATTCCTGATGTCATTAAGAGAATTTTGAAGGGTGCTAGAAAATTGAGAATGATGATCGACTGATCGTAGCTTCATTAATTTATGACAACGACATGACGGCTTGGTTGGCGCAGTGGTTGAGTGATCGACTGCTACGCAGTATGTCGCGGGTTCGATCCCCGCACGGAACTAATATTTGTATGACCTTCAGGTAGTTGTTCCGGGTCTGGGTGTTTGTGTATATGAGTTTCTATGTTTGTAAACGCACCCACGACGTGCCCACGACACAGGAAAAATTCCTAGCGTGAGGCAACGGCCTTTTTGAAAATTGAGCTATGTTAGAAGTTCGATATTGGAGCTTTATGGCCGCAATAAGTTTTCATTTAAGAGTAAGTTTTTTTTTTATTCCAATTGTCGGGGGCTCTTGACATTTGGGGGGCCCGTATAATTAATACGGCTGATACGGCGGTAGCTACGCCTCTGAAAGGCACCCCTACGCAAATGCTTAACCTACATGAATCGGTTCTGGTAGTCGGTACCAACTTGTGTCTATATGTGCGACCGCATAAGCAGTGGCGCAGCGAGACCGAATCAGGAGCGTGCACGAAGAAGGGATTTTGCTAAAAATAACCTCTAAGGGGATTTTTATTATTTAGCGTGTTAAAATAACCAAATGTGTCCTCACGCCTTGAGTAGAGCAAGAGTTCTTCATGTCCTCGACGACGAGGTTTTCCCCGGCTGCCTCACTGCCTGCAGTAATTCCTTGATCTCACTCCTCCCTCTTCCGTCGCGTACCGCATAATGATCACCCGATGCTTTGCTTTCCTGACGCGTTATATCCGCACCCAGCCGTCTTTCGCAACCACTGCCTTCCTGACCCTTTCCAGGGTCTGGCCCCCGTTTCCATCTCCTGTGTAAAGGAGGAAACAACTACTGAGTGCAATGTCATACGCTCCAGAGCTTTTACTCCGTGCATAAAATTCTAAAGCTTTAGATGTGCAAATGCCGTAGCAAAGGTTGTTTTTTTCAATCGTACTAAAAGTGGACCCGTGTTCAGTCCATTTCCACGACCTCTTATGCGTAGCAGACTCTTGGCAATACGTGTACTGTAGCTTTAGCAGTACACGTAGTAGACTCGTAGAAACACGCGTAGCAACATGTTGTAGTAAACGCGTAGCGAATCAATATTGTATACCAAAATGCGTAGCAAACTCGTAGCGTGTCGCGTAGCACACCTGTAGCAGCACGCGTAGCATCACTCGTAGTAGTCGTAGTACTCTACGACTACTACGAGTGATGCCACGCAACTTCTTATTATTATTATTTGCGACTTTGTAACAGACAAACGGAGGTTCTCAATTCGGATGTTTATATTCTTTCGAAAAGGAATATATTTTCCCGCTTATCCCTTTAATTATGCAACATTTCTATTGCTGCTCCGCTCCTATTGGTCATAGGGTGACGTTATACACCGTGACTTTTTAGAAGTCTTACAAAAGTCGTCCACTTAATGTATCCGACCTAAAATACCTCTAGGCGAGTTTATTTTTTTTTAAATCCTTAATAATTATTTTTATTTTTCCCACGTTTTTATACACTCACTTTTCTTGTTAATAAATAGGTACATTAGAAATATGAAACACCCTGTTAAAATGTTTACGTATCAATCTGTAGAGTATACCTACCCAGCGCAATAGTCGGGTAGATCATTCCATTTCCATTTTCTATGAGACAAGGGCGTTTCTAACTACGCCTTGTGTCATAATAACCAATTAAAGTTTTATTATTAAACTAGCTTCCGCCCGCGACTCCGTCCGCGCGGATGTCGGTCTTCGCGTGGATGGTTTATTTCTCCATTTTGAGCAACTCTGACAATGACATCTTATAAATATCTATTGGACCCAAATACGGCTAAGCCTATAATAGTTAAGGAGATCCCTCTATTGAGGTACTGCTGTTGAGCTCGCGTTCTGTAGTAAGTATTTTTTTCATAGTAATTCCGACCTTGTATTTACAAATAACTGATCGGAACAGTAATCAAAAAGGTCGCGCTGAAATGCACGGTTTAAAATTACACGCATACAATATTAATTCCACGGACGACCGCTCGCCACACTGGACACGTTCGCTCGCATCAAACTTCAGAATTTACATGCATCGCGCGGCGCGGAACGCGGCTCCTTATATAGGAGTCGGGGAGGCGTGGCCCGCGTGTGCCGCAAACGATTCAAGCCAAATCCGACTTTCGGCGCTACAGGTTACGGCACTGAATCCACTGCGGGTAATGCAACGTGTGTTCGCGGTTCTACAGAACAACGTCTATGAATGAAACTGAAAAATAAGATTTTTTTCTACGTATTTTTCCAGGATAAAAAGTATCCTATTTTATGCCCAGGATAATAAGGTATAATTATACCAAGTTTCATCGAAATCGAACTGTTAGTTTTCACGTGATGCCTGCACATACAGACAGACAGACAGACAGACAGACAAAAATTTTTTTAATCACATATTTGGGTTTGGTATCGATCCAGCAACACCCCCCGCTATTTAGTTTTTCAATATTTTCAATGTACAGAATTGACCCTTCTACAGATTTATTACATGTATAGATTTTTCAAATCTCTTAAATACATATTTTTTTTTATTATAAACGTGTTCTAGTCATTGGATACATGAACTGGGCTGCTTTTGTAAGACGACTAAAAAGTCACGGTGTATAGCTTATAGCCTTCCTTGATAAATGGACTATCCAACACAAATAATTATATTTTTTCAAATCGAACCAGTACTTCCGGAGATTAGCGTGTTCAACCAAACAAACTCTACAGCTTTAAAACATTAGAAAGCATTACAAGTTCACTACATACGAGTATCACTACATAGTATACAGCAAAGTCGCAATGCGTTTAAAACTACGCAACGGATTTTGATGCGGTTTTTTTAATAGATAGAGTGATTCAAGAAGAAGGTTTATATGTATAGTATACGTACATGCATAATATAGTAGAGAAACCCTGGTAATTTTAGAGGTTTTGTAAGGTCGTTAATAAACTCTTTTTTTTGCGTTAAATGTATAAAAAATAACATTATTTAAGCGAATTCCGTCAAAAAGTATCTATCTAACCGAGTAGCTGGTGTAAAATTCTTTAAGCTTTATACAAAACTAAAATCAACACTTAGAATCATCGAATTTAAAAGATAAAACATGTTTTTTAACTACAGGTAATACATGTTAAATGCAGCCCCCTTTCGATCTTAAATAAAATTTATACTAATAAAAAATGCTAAACAAGAGCAAATCTTAAAAGAAGCCCGAGTTTGACATAGATCAATTTTAAGTTTAAACCTGAGGTTTAAACTTTAAAAATGTCATTTACTCGAATTGACAGTGACTGCACTTATTACTTATTACCAGTAAGCAGACGATATTATAGAAATGACGTGTTAGCAAGAGTTGTTCAATGAGCTGTCTCTGTTGACGTATAAAAATTGAAGATCTGGAACCTCAGAATAATGACTCTGGAACACCTGTTGTGGAATTCCAAGCGCCCAGCGACACTAAAGCATAATAATTATAGGAATGACGTGTTAGTAAAAGTTGTTTAGTCTGATGGGCATTTCCTGTTGACTTACAAAAATGAAAGGTCTGGAACGTCTCAAATCGTCTCAGACTTTCAGAACTTCGATTTTGACGACCTCGTTGCCGCTGGCATAAATAAGCAACAGGATCCGCGAACTAAGTCGCTGGTAGAAGCTAGTAGAATAATTCAAGGTAAGTAATAATAGACGCTTGCTCTGGGATCCTAAAATGGCCACTTTAGCTGCGTTGCTATATTATTAATATTGTTTAGATAGCTCTTTATCTTAAAATTTTAGCAACATTGCTAAAGTGGTCATTTTGTGAGTGCTTATTAATAAAAAAAAAATACCTACACTAATTAGCAAGAGGAGTCATAGCCGGATATTTTAGTAATCTACGAACAGTAGGTATCAGTGCCCATAATGTACTTAGTCGTAATCATTTTAGACTAGCGAAAATATTTATCAATAAGTATTTACTGTTGTATTATCGAGAAGATCGCTAAGTACCTAAGTATCAAAAAACATTATCACATAATAAAAAAGGAAAATCCTTGAACTCAGGAAAACCCGAGCTCGTCTCGTAATTAATTTCAACCTAGCAAAAATAGTTCATTTGAGCCTCCTGCAGACACACGCGATTAATCGCGCGGGGCGACATGTCGCGGTCCATTCGCAGTATTTTTAGAGTGGAAATTAGCTTGGCTCGTTGTCGCAGCGCGATTAATCGCGTCTGTCTGCAGGAGGCTTTATGTGTATCAGTAAAAGTAATATTTTGGGCGCCATTTTTTCTTATTCTTATTATTGAACCGAGATGCCCGGAAGTGGGATGGTCCATGCAGTGTGTAGAAAAACATTTATCACAAGAACAAAAATTGGTATTTATAATTTTAGTCAAAAGATATAAATGATAAAGTATCTTTACCTATTGAGATCTAAGAACAAAAGTGTAGGTATTTTTTAGATTTTTAACTTTCTTATTATTTTGTAAAGCTAGTAGAGCATTCTACACCTTTGGAAGTTTCCATCAAAATCGGTCCAGCCAAACGCGAGATAATCGCGGACAAACATACATACATGAAACACTACTTTTTTATTGGAAACGGTTTAAAAGCAAAAAAATCACGTTTGTTGAATGGGAGGCCCTTAAATACGCTCCAGGCATAGTAATGTTCCACTTCCAGAGTCAATCAGTGTCAACCCACGTCACTGATGGAGGAACCAAAAGATACTTAATTAGACTTTGGCCGATCTGGAAATGGAATGAGGATTTTTTTAAATCAGTCTAGGTAAACATGACTCAGGCAATCTGAACTTGTCTTTCCTGATATGGCATTTATTTGAGTCAGGATAAGATAAGTGTGTGAGTCACCAACACACTTTAAATTATTTCAAATAGTATGCGAATACTACCTAAGTATGTTAAATTAAATGTAATAAATGCGTTTGGGTTATCATCTCTCAATACTTATCTACTTGACCCAGAGAAGAAAAATTGATGAACAAGTCTCGAGATCAAGATTGACTTGCATATTCTAGACTAGCTTGTTGTGTATGTAGCTGCGGCTTCACCCGCATGTATCTCGACCGGATTTCAGAATTAATCAAGATCTCGTCAGCCGTTCAAACGTGTTTGACATCCATCCATACAAACTTTCGCATTCATCATATTAAGAAGACGAGGAAGACATCCACTGCTGAGCAACGGTCTCCCAATCCCCCTTAGACCGCCACACCGAACGACAATTCTCCACTTGAGCGACTCCACGATGTCGTCGTTTATAAGTACAAGGTGTTAAAAATATAACTGCAAGAATTTCGTGTACGTAGGGGAGGTAAACCCAAGACGGGTAGCCCGCCTCAAACGGGTATGCATGTTAAATTACGCGTCGTTCTTGCTAATGAGAATGTGTGCGTGCAGGACGCGTTGCCTCTCCCTATGAGGAGCCACGTCCTGCACGCACACATTGAATTACGCGTCGAACAACACGTAATTTAACATGCATACCCGTTTTAGGCGGGCTACCCGTCTTGGGCTTACCTCCCCTACCTACTCGGTATCAAAAACCAAGTAGGCATAAAAAAAAAATATCGAGCATTTAAAAAAAAAAATTCAAACATTTCTTTTGACCATATTAATGAATTTGATTGCTCTTTGAGTTCGTTCACCCGTGGGTTGCGTTCACAGCTGATTCCAACTTTCCCATCACATTTTGCAGACTTTGGACAGGCAATTCATCGAAATACTTACACATACAAATATCTTATTTTACTGGAGTATGATTATTTTAAAATATGCCGGTTTCCTCACGACGTTTTCCTTTATCCTTTTAGAGTACTGTATATCACTGTAGATGTACTTACTCTACAGTACAGGTAGAAAACCAAAGATCGCATTTTGGGTACTAAGTTAACCGTCGTCGGTTTTAATCGTCTAACTAACTGATAAAACTTGACGTACAGATAGCTAGATAGAGGTATAATCAATATCTTATAATTTACCACTAAAATCTGTATGAAATGCATACAAACAATGACGCGTGCTTAGCGATAAAGGTATCTTCTTTAGGTAGGTAATACTGAATTTTATCAATCAAAAGAAAAATAACCGTGATCGTTCGTGAGTCACAAAACTTGACCGATAAAAGTTATTTCATAATGTTTCAGCCTATCTTGCGTACTTGTCTTGTCAGGAGGAAAGGTGGTATGAAATTGAAAAGGAAGGATAATACGAGTTTTTTAATTTAAAATACAAAATAGAAATAAATATTTAGGGGGCTCCCTTCCTATACAGCAGACATGATTTTTTTTTGTCGTTTTTGTAGATAATGGTATCTACGGAACACTTCGTGTACGCGTACGGATTCGAACCTGCGACCTTCGGATTCAATACATCCGACACGACGCTCATTTCCAACCGAGCCACCGAGGATCTTGCCTGCCGCGGCGAATTCTTCATTCCACTTCTATCGTCTCAAGCTGACGTTTGACAAAGAAAATCTATGAAAATTCGCTACGCATGCGCTAATGCGTTTAATATTTATAAAAACTTCGTGTACGAGTTCGACACGCACGTTTTTTTGAGGTCAGTTAATTTTTTTTTCAAAAAGTCATTAATTTTCGCCTTTAAGTTCGAATATTCAAACTAGGTACTTTTGTAAGCGTCAGGACCCCTGGACCAAGACAGATATTTGATGTTTAGAAAATACCAAAATTTACTACTTTTTTGCTACTATTTGATACTTATCTTCAAATATTTCGTACCTCAACCGATAGCGAAAAAACACGTAAAGAAAGTGGTCAGCCATTCTGACATCAGGATGTCTGGTATCATACTTTTTTTTTAACCTTGCCCCACACTAGGGTTTTCTCCTGTATCATAGGTCCATTTAGAAACATTGAAACTTACATAATACAAACACTCAGACCCGGCACAACTATCTACTTGCAGTCGATCGCTCAGCCACTGCACCAACCATCAAAACACAAATCACTAAGTATTAATTAACACTACAGGGTAATTGTTGCAGGTTTTGCGGTCGAGTTGTGCAGACGCGTAGTGTTCCACGCGCGCCTCAAAGAGCTGTCGGCAAACTGATGGGGCTCTCATAAACCTATGACCCTGTAAACGCCTGCCGGGGTCGTGGGACTATCTAAGTAGGACACCTTGACCCTGGAACGCAAAGAGTAACTAAAGGAACAAGGTGGGACGTTTAGTCAGTAAGAGTCTAGACATTGCAGTCCCTTCCGCTCCATATCCAGGGTGAAATCCGAAGAAACTAAAAAAAAGTTACTCTGGGAAAGTTTCTATTACTGACTTAGAAAAACCAAAAAAAAAAGAAATACGCACTACATAAAATATTGTTTGCACAAAATACCTAATAACTTAATTACTTTGTATGATTATTACTTATCATATTTTATATTATCTTAATAAGATTATTAGTTTGATCAAAATAATGTTTATATTTTTGCGTTATTGACTTATGCGGTGGTCGTATGACTTAGATTATATAGGTACGAGTTAAGGACATCATTCTACAAGACAAATGTTAGGTATATAAATGACAGCCGGGACCAACGCAACGGCTTTACGTGCTTTCCGAGGCACGGAGGAAACTAATAAGAATAATAAAAATGGTACCATTTTAAAGGTTTAACTGTTAACTTTAAATTGATGTCAAATTCATTCAAATCACTCCATTATGTAAGGAGCTATTTCGGATCAATTCCAAATAAGTGTTTCTTTGTCAAGCCAGAATGTTTCGCAAATTAACTGCTTATTAAAATGTTTTTATTTTAATAAATTATTTTTGTTCCAGGTCGGATCAGGTCCTAACAATTTACCACAATATCACACAGTTTTAGATCTGCAAAATTGGTGCGAAATCAAAACAGCTGACGAAGCCGTCTGTCGTTGTCGCATCGAAAGAGAAATTCGCCGTGTTACAGACGCCTCGACTGTGAAGCAACGAGTTGTCAAGAATGTGATTTAAATTTGGAGTACTTACCGTTTATACTGAACTACATCTGTGTTTACACAATTACACCATTGAGTTTGTATGTAAAGCATTATACATCTTTTTGAAAAAGGAATACACATTTATTATGCACAGATATGATTATTAAATAAAATTACGAAAACCGTCGAGGCCGTATGAGCTTGATGACTTTGCTTTTATGACAAAATATTAGTCTAGGAATTTGCCGCGTTTTTGTCTTCTTCAAATACATAAACGTTAAGTTTATTTTAATTATCTTAATTGTCATTATCTATACATATAATAAAACTGCAGAAAAGTAATTTTTGTACATTAAATAAAAACCCAAAAAATATAGCCAGGGTGTTAAAGGACAACCAATAGAACCCATTTCCAGCATTTTTCGAATTTTTGTTTGTTTGTCTGTTTGTATGTTTAGTTGTCCGCGCATCACGTAAAATGTACGAAAGCTATGTAAATAACTTTGATACACAACGACTGACCGTAACTTGAAGTAACATTTAGTTTTTGTTTCATTAGAATCGGTTCAGTCTATCAAAAGATATTTGAATTTAAAGTGTTCCAGAAGTAACGGTCAGCTCAGACCGAGACGTGATTTCCTACACGAAAAGATACACCTGTCACAACCCAGCGCGGCGCCGCGCTGCATTTTATTGGCGACTCTAAATCTAACTTTCTTTACTACACGATAAGATACACATTTGCAGTATCGTTGCGTCACGTCGCGCCACGTCGCGTCTCGGTGTGAACTGACCGTAAAATTACGGTCAGTTCACACCGAGACGCGCAGTTCAGTAGCGCGAATGTATTTTTATGATCCTAATGCTGAAGGGCTGATGTGTTTCAACGCAAAACCGTATTTGTTTGAGAAAATTAGTTTCTTTAGACCAAGGCAAGGTTTGCTGAAAAAAACCATACTTTTGAGGAATTCGTGGACTTTGACATAATTATTTGGACTAGTTTCGTTACTAGTGGCACAGTTTAGAACAGTTGGGTCACTTCCCAAAAACAATCAAACAAATGTAAAATCTATACTCGAGAGAATAAAGTACATTTTTACTAGCATCGGCATCGCCCATGTACTTTTATAATAGCCTAAACTTCCCATGCGCAAGCAAAAATGTACTGAATGGTTACGCGCGAGAGTTTATTTTTGTTTATCTGACGCTAACAACATTACAATGTGATTACATTGTTGCTATCCGTGAATCTCAATAGGGTTGCGACTTACGAGTTTAGGAGGCACAATAAGGTAGGTAGGTGTATTTTATGCATTTGTTAAATTACGCTATTAACATAAATGTTCTTCAGGGATTTTTTTTATCATCAGCCTATATCTTTTTGGTTTCGTTACTACATTCTACATACATTATCGATTGGTAGCATAGAATGTTAATACATAGTACCAACGGCACCTTACATTAGAACCTATTATTGTAATATTTTTAAACATTTCATCTTACAAAAACAAAAAAGAATATTATTTAAAAATATTTGAAATGTTAGGCTTTTTTGTTTATAGGCTTTATTAAATGTATTGGTTTACAATTACTTAGTTATTATTCTGCAACAAACACCACATAAAAATCAGTATTTATTTTGCTTTACGACACACAGATTCTAAAACAACAAAAAAATGAATTTTAATGAATGATGATGACGCAACAAGAAATGTCAGTCACAGAATACAAAAAGAAAGTCAAAGATTACAAACAAACGTTATTTTTTATTATTAAAGAGAGGCGAAGGAATACAAACATACAGCCATCTCGCGAGTTTTTGAATAATTAACCCTTTAACCGGCAGCACTCTTATAATATGGGTACATTCAATTAATTGTAAATACTTTTATGGTTTAGAGCAAAAACTAAAATCGAATGTCGCGTTTCAAGGGTGAAGTATCGATTCACTGAATCCATTCAGTACTATACACCGTGTTCTTCACGTTATCCATAAACTTTAGCAAATACTTCTATGGCTTTTACAAATCAAATCCAGCAAAGGAAAGTAGTACTTAAAAAGGCTTCGTTACAAAGATATTTGTAATTTCATTTAATGAAATTTAATTGAGCTATGCAGTGAGAAAGTATCTTAATTTGAAATCTATCAAATAGGTACTATTTGCATTTCATTTGTTTCAGCCCGCCAAATGTTATGAATGACGTTGCCAATTCGGATAAAGAGGCATGCATATCGGGTTATTTACGTCTAGGTATTTAGTTTGTATGAAAATTAACAAAAAATAAAAAATAAGAATTTATTAATGTGTCCATAATGAAAAATGCTTACTTCCGTGGTTTGAACATCTGGTCGAAGTTTATGTATATCGTCCGGAACACGGTGTATATAGATTTAAAAAAAAAACAATATTTTGGCTCCAACAATCGATTCTTCGATTAATCGTTCTCAGATCTCCATTCCTACGTCACAGGTTCTGCGTTGCGAGTCTTTGTAAATGGTAAAAAAGTCGCGCAACCAATTACGATCGCTGACCTTGAATATGTAGCTGCTATTTTCTGCGTTTGAACGTGGTCGATATTTTCACCTTTCGACGTGACGCGGTAGTTTATGAAACGTGAGGCTCTTATCACTATTGTCGTTTAAGCAACCAAAAGCTATGCAGTATTTGCTTTTCCTTATATTTTATAACTAAAATATATATAAAGTTATTTCACACAGTACCTAATTAATAATACTAGGTACTTTTTATTTTGGTTATTTTCTCTTTCACATACGTAAACGTAACAAAAATATTACGATACGGAACGCGTGCGAGACGGGCGGCCCGGCATACGGCACCGTGAACGGTGTGCGCGTGTGTGCGTGCCGTTTCATACCTACACCGCATAGAGACCCCTCTGTAGTACTCTGTGCTAGTGGTCACGCTGGTGGGTCACAGGTCCGAACAAAATGGCCCTTTACTTTTATTACAGTATGCGGTCGCGCTAAGTCACACAGTTGTGTGTGTGACATGTTGTGATGTTACTAATGTGTGCTACATGGAAGTGTCACATTGTGGAAGTTAATAACATAATGTAGTGAGGTAGTGCCCACTTACAATAATTGTTGTAGATTGGGTGGTTTGGCCTTGACGCTTCGATGAAACGACCCTCTTACTGCTCACAACAGAGGAATTCCGATAAAGTTAGTTTGTATGGTGCCTATAACTTGTAACATAATTATTATGTATCATTATTATAGGTAACTTAAATTAAATAATAGTTATTGGTGGTTTGGAAATTCCTTAGGTACCTACTACTTAGGTACCTATATGGAATCACATCTCGCAGGAGTACAGGATCTTAAAAAAGGGCACAATGGCGCAGGAATGCAACGGGCTACTAAAAGAACAGGGTTGATTATTAGTCAGTAAGGATCTGACACCCAGGACAGAAGGACTCATTTCACGATTTAACCACCTCCAAAAAAGAAAGGTGGGTGCAGATGCCACCACATCAGCCTACCCCGATCTCCCGATATCGAAAATTAACCTTTTCGTATTGTGATATAGTTGAAAATCTATTAAAGTGACAAATTGGGTAGCTTGATGTGCTGGCGTCTCGCTGTAGGTATAAAATTATGTCGTAGGTTTTTCATCAAATTAGGTTTTTGATCAAAATAATAAGATAATAACGTCTTCCAGACCCCGCCATCCCCTTCTAACCTAACCTGTCCGAGTCGGGGTGCCCCCAATTGTTTCTACGACATTTTTTATTTGTCAGTCCCCGTTTCGTACACACGGGGCATCCCCTTCGTGGTTTTTTTTTTTTAAACCACCCTGAAGTAGGTATTTCACTGAACCAGTTTAGTGATTTGATCAAAACACTAGATTTGTTTAGGGAAATGATAAAATCGTGTTGTTATTTTAACAGCATCCGTTGTTTGATCAAAAACCTAATTTGATGAAAAACCTGCGACATATAGACTCGGGATGGAACCGGTGCTCATGAAATTTACTAGAAATTCTTTGTAGGCTGGGATTCCACTATAAAAGTTAGTATTTCACGTACACACGGCTACACATCAAGCTATGCAAAACCAGTATAAGCTGCCCTTTAATTAATTGTGAGAAAAGATCATACAAAGCGAGGCCAAGACAAACTGGTTTTGTATAGCTTGATGTGTAGTCCACCGTACATGTTAGTACTTATCTATTTTTGAAGAATACAGAGTGGCTATAGATTAAAGCAGGTGAATCATTACCATACTATAACTAACTCAATTAATTTTGGTCCTTTCAACAACGCTACCAGAAAAGGGAAAAATCGATAAGTAATTGAGTAATAATGACTCTGAATTTTTCACTTTCGATAATTATTTGCAATCACATAGCTCCAACATTTCGGTCATCACCAATCAGTTTGTATATTGTTAATCTCTGATATCAGGTAGATCATGACGGAAAAGGCATTAGAAATATGTACACCAAAATCAAGGTCTTCAGGAAAAATATTTTTATATTAAGTGTCTAAACACACTATGTCGAAGTTTCGCGACCGAAGTTCGGCGGCTGATTTCACGTTCCGACGTATTTGGCTGATATGATACACCATAAGTGCCGAACTTACACGGCAGAAATTCGGCGCGGGTGGCGCGGGCGGCTCCCTGCTGCTCCCCGCCCCCGGATCTTCGTCGGTAATCGAACCGAACTTCGGTCGCGTACCTATAATGTGTGGTCACAGAATAGGTTGCCGCTGAACTTACGCCCGACCGAAGTTACGCTGTACGCTATGACGCGACGTAATTTCGGCACAGTGTGTCGTCAGTAATTCAAATAGCATTGCAGGCGTAATTGTGCCGAACTTCGGTCGCGTAACTTCGGCATAGTGTGTTTAGACACTAATACTGTTTAGGTAGGTATGTAGTTTCATATTTAGTCGCAGCTGACCCAGTAAACTAAGTGTGGTTAGTAGGCGTTATGAATTTAGATGATCAAGAGTAAAACAACACCTCGTTGTTAATAAGTATTTCCCTACACGCGTAGCATGGCGATTCTATCTCTATTCTACGAAGAAAAGACAAAGTTATTTCATCGTTATTTGTAAACAAGTCAACTGTTTTTTTGCACAAATATGACACCATTCGTACACTATTGAAGAATAGAACGTTTATTTTCTATATTTTTTGCATTACCGTGCTTAAAACGCTAAAATTATTTCTACGTTCTGTCATTTTGTCTATTCTTCCGTCGACAAAACCCCTTTCTACGGCGCCATGCTACGCCTGCTAGTGCATCTACAGAAGTCAACAGAACTCGTGCTATTCTCTATAAGCACAGTCTCGTGACAGCGTGGCCGCAGCGCTCACGCCACGCTGTGACTAAGGTTTGCTATTCATATTCACTAAGGCAGCAAACGTTGGACGCTTTAGTGTCTTGTGTCAGATACAAGCTACCGATGAATATTTGATTTCTATAGAACCAGTATGAAATCATCGACTCCCTGAGCAAACCTAAACATTTGGTTTTCAGTTCATACTCATGAACTACGATTCCCAGTGATGGTGTGCCGTGTCGGCAACAAAGTGTCAACGTTTGCGCAGAACGTAAGCTACTGACAGTGACACGAGCGCTCACCGCTCGCACTGCACGATCGGACGATCTTACGGCCGCCTCATCGAATAGCACATCGTAGCGAACTAGCGATGAGATGTCTTATAGAGAATAGCATGGCTGTGTAAGAGCGTTTACATAACATGTATTATTACTTTAGATGGAACACTGCTGTTGGACGTGGTCGCGTAACCGCAGTGTTTATGAATAATAGCGCGAACCATTATTTTGCACCTCTAAAACGACGGCTTATCATTGTACTATCATTGTATCGAGTGGAATTCCCGCGCCGCTCATATTGCGATTTAAAGGTACCTAATACCTGTGGATTTTTTACATTGCTGGATAGTGTTGTATTGATTGTGTGACGCGGGGACTAGTGGAGCTTAAGTTAGTAGGTAAGTTATTAAAATTTTAAACAGTCGACTCTCATTAATTCAAACCTGCGATAATTCGAACCTCTCTATAATTCAAAGTTATCACGAGTTCCCTACACTTGTAGGGAACTCGTAATAACTGCATAAGTAATCTTTATATTTCGAACTAAATCAAAACATTTTATGCAGCATAATGTATTTTGTTCAGTAAGTAAGTAGTTATTATTATATAGTGGAGGTGGTGTCGCAAAATCCCCCCGCACCTAAGTGCGTAGGTTATAGTAATCCTAGTATGAAACGATAAGTAGGTATGTTATAGCGGCCATACACCATACTGCCTATCGTACAATCGGCATGACGCTGCCGATTTGATCAGTTAGATTTGACCGTCTGTGGGCGTGGAATCCATCAAATTGGCATGACAATAGGCTTGATCATGCCGATTTGATCATGCCGATTTGATCATGCCGATTTGATCATGCCAATTTGATCAAATCGATTTGATCAAATCGGAATGATCAAACTTCAAATCGGCAGCAGTGATACCAACTTAGCAACTTTATAGCTAGATCTAGCTAATATTCGGTAGCTACTTTTTAACCGACGTAAAAAAAGGAGGAGGTTCTCAATTCGAAACGTATATTTTTTTGGAACGAAGTTCCTTATGGCGCGTTGCGAAAGGGGGCTAGGCGGAAAAAATTGTAACGACACTTTTTACAGACTGCGCGACGCAAAGAAGGGTAATGTGTGTATTACCATGGAATGGAATGGAATGGACTGGACTGTAATGGAGTGGAATGGAGTAGAGTGGAGTGGAATGGAATGGAGGGTCGAAAATCGCCTGAACCTTTTTTTAACTTGCTATCGTCAAGCAAATGTTTTCCGACCTTCAAGCGATTTTCGACCTTATTGACATTCAAAATTTAGTTTGTTTTTTCTCACATTCTCGTTAGCTAACATTGCTCCTTCATTAAAATCCGGTGTTGGCATAAATGTCAATAAAGTCGAAAATCGCTTGAAGGTCGGAAAACATTTGCTTAACGATAAGCAAATGTTTTCCGACCTTCACTTGTATTACCAACTGATTCCCACTAGTGGGATACTTAAATCGGTAAAAAAACAAGTCGGTAAAAAGTAGCTAAAAAGTTAAGCCACAAGTTTCATAAAATTGTAGCTGTCGGTCACCGAATAATAGCTAGATCTAGCTATAAAGTTGCTAAGTTGGCATCACTGCTGCCGATTTGAAGTTTGATCAAATCGATCGTCATGCCGATTGGACGATAGGCAGTATGGTGTATGGTGTATATGGACGAACTGCCAATTTGATCAAATCGATCGTCATGCCGATTGTACGATAGGCAGTATGGTGTATGGCCGCTATTATCGAAATAGTAAGTGTAGTAATCGAACAAAAATCAAGTAATAGGTATATCTACTTAGTTACCTTTGAGATGATTCATACCATCAGCTACTTTAAAGTCTTAGTAACCACTTCTGTTTATAAATACCTACATCGTTTCAAGAACCCTGCAGTTATATCAAAAGTGTGTTAGTCATGGCGCACATCTGTTAAAGAGAAAACTATTTATGATTGGTATATCCTATTTTAGAGAAAAGATAGGATAAGGCTAATTTTCAACATTTAAATATTTGATTTGACATCTTACCATGTATCCTAATGAAACTTCAAAAAATGTACGGCTCCGGTTGCTCCGGTTCCATTAGAACACGCTGAAACTCCATATTTACTCTTACTATGTACTTATATTTTTTACACTTAGAATTATAATCCTACTTCCTTCCTACTAATATTATAAACGTGAAAGTTTGTTTAGATGGATGAATGTATGTTTGTTACTCTTTCACGCCAAAACTACTGAACGGATTTGGATAACATTTGGTATACACACAGTTCATAATCTGGATTAATACATAGGATAGTTTTTATCCCAATTTGGGGTTCTCCTAGGATAATTATCGAGCTGTAGTGGGCGGAGCCGCTGGCAACAGCAGTAAAACATATAGCTAAGTAGTAAAATAGTACCAGAATTAAAGTGGTAAACTTTGGATGTAAGGGATAATATTTATGGTGTTGATTTTCAAAAAAAAATCCCTTAGTTTATATTATTTAAAATCCTACAAATAATACGACTGTAGAGGAAAAAAAATAGTTCTCCTTTCCGGCCACTGCGTTCTGTCTTTACCTCCGTTGTATGGAACGTGTCGAGTTTTAAATGAACCTCATTAGTCAATAATGTATTCATGGCAGAGTCAAGGCGCATAATCATTTTCTTCACTAGGTATTTCTCCTGTGTCGTGGGTGCGTTTACAAACATAGAAACTCTCATACACAAACACCCAAACCCGGAACAACTATTTGTAGGTCATACAAATATTTGTTCCGTGCGGGAATCGAACCCGCGACACGCTGCGCAGCAGTCTAATCGCTCAGCCATTGCACCAACCGCCGCATTGCAGGTCACCTGTCCATTATTCAAATTTTTACACACATTTTCATTCATTTTCATTCTAATTTTTACATACACAAAATTTTACACATCAAAAAGAGCAAAAGTCTCAAAAAGTTTTCCGTATGAATTCTGATTTCCCACTGTTGGTCAACTTAATTACTATTTTTTTTATAAAATAATCGAAATCTCTTAAATATAGATATGTTATGAGCTAAAAATTCCATTTTGAACCATACAATTTCATTCCCTAGAACACTAGGGCCACACTAACGTTTATTGGAAAACTTTTATCGCGAAAATCAACGGGAAATTCCGTTAGTGTGGCCTGGCTACAACGGAAATCCGAGTTCAAAACACTTAAAAGAACTCCACATACCTATAGTGCTTTCGTGGAAATGAGGCGTTTCCAAACGTCTTTTAAAATGCTAACAGCGAAGGAATGGAATTCCTTGCCTGCGTATTTCCGAACGCATACAACCCTAATCTCTTCAAAGTTATAGTGAACAGGTGGCCTACCATGAACTCTTAACGCGATCCAGTTTAAGCTGTGGGAAAGAGATGGCGCTAGACCACTTGTATAGCTCTGTCTCCTTCCCACAGCCTAAACTGGATCGCGTTAAGAGTTTGTAGTAAGGCCTCTGGCTTCTTCTGGGTATATAAGCTCACTCCATCGTCAACCTTGTCTTTGCCACTCCTGACCTAGAATAAGGCAAGAGCAAATCCATCGAACAAAAAAAAATGTTTTCGTAGTGCAAGCCCTAAAGCAGGGCTGTGTGTAGAATTCATTGTTACAACCATATTCGTAGATTGAGAAAGGTAGGTACTTGGTCGACCTAGGTGGAGCTAAGGTAAATAATTCCTATTGTGTGCGCAACACTAAATTATATAATGTACGGAATGAAGTCATCCACATTAAATTGTTCATGACTGCATGTTACTGTTCACATGCCAAACTAGCTTATGCCCGCGGCGTTGCTCGCGTGAAGTTCGGTAATCATCCCACGGGATCGTGACTGGGATAAAATGTCTCTGTGTGTCAATCCAGTTTAAAACAATCTGTGTACCAAATTTCACCTAAATCCGTTCAGTATTTGTGTAAAAGAGTCCATCCATCCTCGCAAATTTTCGCATTTGTATCTAATAGTACCTAACAAGAAGTAAGATATGTTATGTAAACTTAATAAAAATGTAACAAAATAATGATAAGCTACTTCGAATCACCCATTATTTGGGGTATTAATGAAGTAAAAAAATATGCAAAAGATAAAATGTAAGTACGAGTAAGATACTCAACAATCGAAATAATAGCAATACGTCGGTACGCACACTACGCGTATTGATTATGAGTCCATTATCTTTAGCAGATTACTTATCTTTTATGTAGATATCAGGTATATTATACCGCCGAGCCAGTTCAGTTTAGACCAGTGAGCATGAGGAACAGTTGTAGTGTTAGTGACAATTTATTTTTTGACAAGTAGAAGTTATATCGATTGATAAACAAGAATAGGTAAGAGTGTTTTCATTAGTGCTAGCCCCTAGTCTGTTTAATGTCTTTAAAATACGGGTGTGAGTCGTAATTTATGATTTATATAAAAAATTGTAGAAAGTGGACATCCTCAACCTGACATTAGATATTTTAATAAAAAGCTTTATTGCGCAATTGTTAGAAACGATCAATACTTAGTTTCTTTGAATATGTTATCAAATAACCGACTATATTATTTGCTGATTATTATACAAATATGTTTGGAAAATTTCTTCGTAACAGTGTTCTCAAAGCCTTATACCCTATGTTGGAGGAGCAAGCATTCAGCTCTGTCCTCAAGTGAACTTATTAAGTTCAATAGTTTCAGTATTTATACTACGACTTGAACTAGATGAACTATTCATCTAGATACTTAAGTAAACTCACAGACACAGTGCCTGGTATACTCTACATACTTATTTTATTGACAAACAATGATAGGTATAAGTAAAAAGACAGCTAGAGGACTATCTTATTAAACAGGTAGGTATCATATTATTATCATATTTTCTTGATTTTGAAACTATGTTACCAGAGGCGTAGCTACCGCCGTATCAGCCGTATCAATTATACGGGGAATTGTAAAAGGCCGCCAACGATTGGAACTAAAACGAAAACAAAATTTATAAAGGCCATAAAACTTCAATTATCGAACTCCTAACATAGCTCAATTTTCAAAAAGGTTATGATTGTAGTTGTCATAAATGAGCCACGATAAGCATTCTCAATTTTCTAGCTCCCTGTAAAATTCTCTCAATAAGATCAGTAATAGTATTATTTACACGAGTCAGGATGCTATTATCTTTATTCTGCAAAACTATACACTTAGATAAGAAGGGCTCCCCAAACAAGTTTTGATACGGGGCCCCTTCTGGCCTAGCTACGCCACTGTATATTACGTTTCGAGTAGGTACTGATAAATATTAGGTACTCCCGACTATGCTATTAGCGATAGTCCAAACTCAAAATTCTATGATCTAGAAGACTCTCCACAAAAAGCTTAATATCAGTATCATGGATTAATTGATTTACATTATTTAATTTCGATAAAAATCATTAGTAAATCAGTAGGTACCTATGACTATTTACTTTATTTAATTTTAGTAATAGGTAGTCTGTTTTCCCCACTGCCTGAGGGAAATTGGTTGACAGGCTGTTCCGACATTAAATTAATTGAGAGAATGGCTGGATGATCATGAATGTATGTACATACGTTAGTGTTACTACATGTTGTTGGTGAAAATAGTTGTTGTTTCCTTTGGGAAAGAGCCGGCAACAATTTCCATGTTTACTCTTTATTTCTTTACTTCTACTAACTTACTAATGCATAGCGTTGCTTGGGATAACTGCTACTACGTGTCGTCAATCAAAGTGATAGTAGTTATAACAATGCTATTACTACCTACTAATAATGTTGATATTTATTGCGTACAATTAAAATTTGAGCATTATACCAAGATTTTCATAATAGAAAATCATAATGACTGTTTGTTTGACTCGGACATCGAACCTTCATTTTACTTATCTACCGCCACGTATTTTGGTAGTCCTTTATCGATGATTATAATTATGTACTTAACACATACCTACATGAGTCACTAAGATTTACAACAACGAGTAACATGTACCGAATGTCAGATTGATTATTAGGTATAAACAGTAACAAATGATTGTATTAAAATACAACAATGTGACCTCTGGCTAGACATCGATCATTTGGGCTTCGAATTGTAGTAGCACTTTCCTTGTCTGGTAGTGCTAGTGAATAATGTTGATGTCGAATTTCAATTAGATACAAACGTCACTTTGTGAGCGTCCACGAACAATTCTGACGCATGCTAGAGTCGTCGTTCGGTAATAGATGTGCTCTTCACCACTCCCCACAACTACCCAAAGAACTCTCGATATTTTCACTAAGTTCAGGCTCATGTTGTCTCTAATATCTTGGCACTAATATAAATGTAAAATAAGTGCTCTTTTTTGAGGATAGTTCAATTTGGTTGGAAAGACTTTTTAGGCGGTGAGTTCCTTCTTATAATATTTTTAGTATAAATAACTCGTTCATAAGGTTTCATTAATCTTGAAATCTGCTCTATCTTGAGTGTATCTGCTGAAATACCTACCTACCTATTGATGAATTACAACGTACCTAGAAAAATAACAACTATTTGCGTGAAATATCAGAATGCAAAGCTTTTACTTTTTCCATGAGTTTGAAACTCTTTCACTTTTATCTCTTTTATACACTGACAGTATTTGACACCGTCTATCTATCATTAAAATCAACGCATCCTGAAATTAGTAAAGGCGACATAAAATGGAATAATAAATAGTCGTATTAAATGGAGAGATACGTCCGAGAAATGTTGAAATAAGGAGTCAATGTAGTGCATGATAGATTAGTAAGAGATGACATACACGTTATTATTTCACCAATATACAAGTTATACCTTTCAAGTAAATAAATAAATTAGTACGATGCTCGAGGAAGTCCCTAGATCAATATCACGTTTTGATCGTTATGTTGTAAGTGTTTTAGTATGAAACACATAGACACTTAACACTTAGAGATATAATATCTATTGTTGGTATTGTACTCATTGTACTCCATGAAGTGCATTTACTATTGTTATTGTTTGGTGCAATGTGAGTGCAATCTTTAGTCATATTCGTAGTGGTGCACTAATACCAAAGCGTACTGATCATTTTTACTCGAAGTTTTGATTTGTTTTCGTAAAGAGCTAGTAGATTAATTTTCGCGCTTGTATTGCTAGATGTATGAATGTAGAAAATAGTGTGTAAGGATAGTACTTAGCAGGTCTGAGGTTTGTGTCAACCTCCATGAGAAAAAGTGGAGTTTATGTATGTTTGAATGTAATAGAAAATAGCGTTTAAATATCAGAGGACCATGTGGATCGTTGATAAACAATACATCTGTTGTCTTTTCACGTTCATGAACGCCAGTACGTTTTACAAATAAACGTTCGTCGATTTTGTATTTGCGTAGATTGACTGAATCAAAATTAATTAAGTGGTTAGAACAATTTACAAGGGGGCAAAACGTATATTTATTAGTACTTACTGCTAGGTATAGATAAAGATGCTATTTGTGACGTAGAATCGTAGCCTCTATCACACACCGCACTATGTTTTGTCCACTTTAAGACACGTGAATCTAAATACTTATCAACTGTTTGAAAGCTACAGTATCTGTGTACTCAGCTATTATCTGCCTTAATTTTTATCTTTTATTTATTTCTAATCAGGAAGAAAATTAAGCTTATCGAATTACGTGATAACAACGAAAGAACGAATTAAACAAAATATTTCATGTGCACAACAATGTGACTTTATTGAAGTAGTATTTCATAACGCGCAGGTCGCATAGCGGCAGAAAGAAGATGAAGTTAGAAGTGAGGCACGCCAGCGCCGCCGCTAAGTTCCGGCTGCTGATGTGGAAGAACTTCTTGCAGCAATGGAGGCATCGCTTGCAGACTGTTGCAGAACTGCTGCTACCAGTAATCACAATGTCCCTGGTGCTCATTCTTCGATGGCAGATACCACCATCCGAACGTGATACACTCACTTATCCACCGTTTCCTGCACACACACTCAACTTTTCCAAAGAAGTAATGTAAGTGTTAGTTTTATATTTTACGAGTAGTTTGTGTTAAGCTCTGGTCGTTCGTATTCTAAATTATTATCTCTTATCTAATTAACTAGCGACTGGGTTTCCTCGGCATTGCACGGGCGCAATTTACGAATAGAGTGTTCTAGAAGTGAAATTTTCATGTTTTATCCTGACAATATTACAAATGCAACAAAATAGTACATTTTGATATAAGTGGAGAAAATTTTGTTTACTGCATTTGGGGCGGAATTCTCACCCGAGCCGCGGGTGAGGATGATAAGGAGCCAAGAACAGCAATAAATATATAACCATAGATCGGAATTAGGTAGAGTTATTCATGTACTTACACCGATTTCACACAGCAAAAGAATACCCGGAATTAAGCAGAAAAAACTCGTGCTTTATTAAATAAAAAAGTTATTTACTGTACACAATTTATTTGTCTAATCTATCTCTGATGTTTTTATTGTTAATATTTATTTCTAATACTGTTTTCCACACGAGATTGTCAATTAGAAAATTAGAAATCGCGGGAAGATCCATATTAATATCAACATTACGATGAAAGTAATAAAATAAATCTACCTAATTCCGATTGCCGTTCTGGGGAATTGAACGACCCCCCCCCCCTCTGGATCGGGGCTACCTTTTTTTTATCGTGGTAAAATCATCAAATGAGTCCTCCCACCCAGGGCAAGGTGGGAGGGACTGTCAGACTTGTACTGACTAAAATCCACGGTGTCCTTCAGTAGCCCTTTGTATACCGGGGTCGCGGTATACGTGTGTCCCGCGACCCCGGCAGGCTTTGGCCCTCTAGAGGAGGGCCCCGTCATTATGCTGACGCTCTTTAAGGCGCGCGTGGAACACAACGCGCCGTCGACCCGGGCATGGTCCATGGTCGGACAGCGAGTCACCCATTACTCGCCGCCCGCATGCCCGCGCCTACGGTGGCCGGAGATCGCCTTGCGACGTCCGTCGCCGTGGGCGTCTACCACTGCGGCGTGGGTGAGGGGTGGACGCTGTCCTCTCCCTCGCTCGTCCCGCCTCTTCCTTCGCGAGCATAACTGCTTCGCAGAAGGAGGCGACCGCTTCCCACTCCGTCTCGCCCCGCAGCATGGCCGCAACCAATGCCGGGCGCGAGAGGTCGTCACCTATCGCCTGCGTGAGGACACGGCGGTGTTCTGCCCAAGGGGGGCAGTCCTGCACCGTATGCTCCACCTTGCCCTCCGGGCGATCTTCACAGTGGTGACATCCAGGCGTTTCCTTCTTCCTCATCAGACACAGGTACCTCCCGAAACTTCCGTGCCCGGTGAGGACCTGCGTCATGCGGTAGGTCAGGACGCCGTGACGCCTATCCAGCCACTCCTCAAAGAGGGGTCTTACCGCCGCGATTGCGGCGTGCCCGAGATCAGGGCTACCTAGCCTAAGGTTTGAATACAGCTTGTAGCGAACGCATAGCAAACGTGTAAAGAGTCGTAACAGCGGTAGCAAATTATGCAGCAGCGAATGAGCCGTATCCGTAACAGACGTCTATAGAAGGACATACCTAAGATGCAGAACATTGTAGAAAACAATGCAACATTACATTAATATCCTTAGCTTTGGATACGCAAATGTCGTACCAAAAGTTTGGTTATTGGAATCGGAATAAAAATGGATCCGCAATACGCGTATCGTGCAGCACAAGCAGCACAAGTAGGAGATTTGAAAGAACCGCGTAGCTAACACACGAAGCAATTCCATAACAAAACATGTTGCGAACTCGTAGCATGACGCGTAGCACACTGTAGCAGCACGCGTAGCACACTTGTAGCAGCACGCGTAGCACACTTGTAGCAGCACGCGTAGCATCACGCGTAGCATAGACGTAATAATACGCGTAGCGTCGTAGCAATTCGCGGCGCAATCTCGTAGCAAGACTCATACTTGTAGCAGCACTTCTACCAGTTACAGAAGCCGCCCCCCGCGTTAACAAATTAATGATTTAAATGTAAGTAATTAGAAACCACTTTTGAAACGTAAGGTATTACGTAACAAAGTTTTCATACGAGTAAATTTAATACTAAGTACTTCTCGAGAACTATCAAGGTATATCTTAAATCACGGTAATAGTTAATTTTTCGTTTTGTATTCATTACAACACAGCTTTATAATTTTGTACCGATACGCTTTTCGTAGTAACCTTTAAAGCTTTCTGTTTACTTACTAGAAATCTTTAAAGGGGTCATTGTACTCTTTATGACGTTTTATTTCACTAGCTGCTGCCCGCGACGTCGGCTGCGTGAATGTGTTGAAGAAATAAAGGTTCACTTCTCGTTCCCCGTAGGTTCCCCGACTTCTTAATAATATTCGTGCCAAAGAAGTAAGCAGTACTTTTTGAGTTTATCCTGGACATACATACAAACAGACAAAAATTCTACTAACATATATTTTTGGCTTCGGTATCGATTGTAGATCACATCCCATATACCTATTCTTTAAAAAAAATCTATATGTACAGTTTTGTTTTTATATGTACTTAATAGATTACATAACCAAAAATATGCCGTTCCGTACATTTCATAACATTATTTTACTAATGGAGCTTATTTTGTTTTAGAGGAGGCATGAATCATGCTGAAGTAACGATTGCGTACTCACCTGAAAGTGAAGTGTTGGAAGACATTGTGAGAACTGCAGCGACTAATTTACTGACACAGAACATGAAAGACCTGATTCCTTTATTTATTGATAAATTACCTGAAAATATTACTAATATTATATTAGATCAGCTACCAAATTTAAATTCGACAGTTGTTAGCGACTTCATAAAGTCTCGTGTAAAGATTATTTCTTATAAGAACAGTACTCTAATGAGAGGAATATACGTTGACGAAGCAAATACTCGTAAGATTATAGCAGCAGTCGAGTTTGACGATAAGCTCTATGGTGAGTTTGACCATATATTTCAATTTTTCACCATATTTTCCATTGAATTTTTTAAAAAAAAAATGTATTAGTTATACTGATTATTTATTTATTTCAGGAGCACAAACATTGACGAATAATTTAACATATTCGTTACGTTTTCCGGAGAGGCCACGCCTAAATTCATTTTATCAAACAGGAGGGCGCACTTGGAAAACTGATAATATATTCCCTATGTTTGAGTCGCCTGGGCCTAGATTTTCGAGATCTTGGGAAGGTGGCAACGACCCAGGTAGAGTTGAGTTTAATAATTGATACACTTTGTAGGTACTTATTAGCGGATTCTCAAAAACTTTTGTTTTAGTTCTGTTACATACCAATTTCATAAATTGGTACAGCCCAATGTTGCTAGTGTCAAGATATGGTTACATACGAGTAGGTATGTATGAACAAGTGCCGCAATTTTATGCCTTGACGTCGTCTGTATTCATGACAATTCGATTCCCATTTCGCTTATGCACTCACAACTGTACACAGATATTCATATGTTACGTTTTTCGTTATTTTATTTTCTACATATTTTTGTGTACAGGTTACGTTAACGAAATGTTTGTTGCATTACAACATGTAATTTCAACTGAATTGATAACAAGGGTGACTGGATTGGACTTGAAGTCGTACAAGATATACATACAGAGGTACCCTCACCCTCCCTACGTGAGAGACATGGCAGTAGATCTGCTGCAGTTCATGTTCCCATTGTTCATCATGTTGAGCTTCAGTTATACTGCTGTCAACATTGCAAGAGCAGTTGCTATTGAAAAGGAATTACAGTTAAAGGTACTACCTACTACGAACATGGAGCTCTATTTAACTACTTTATAACACTAAGATTAGTGCGATACTTATGTTGAAATTATCTAATTTCAGGAAACTATGAAAATTATGGGCCTCCCGACATGGTTACATTGGACCGCGTGGTTTTGCAAACAGTTTATTTTTCTATCGGTGACGGCTGTTCTAACTATTTTACTTTTAAAGGTAAGATTGCAGAATTAATAAAACAATATATACTTTATTGCATAATACTTTTTGCTATGCGCAATGACTTAATTAACGGTAATATTATTTTTAGGTGAATTGGTTTACTACCGAAGAAGGTTTCAGTGACTACGCTATATTCACTAATACACCTTGGACGATTTTGCTATTTTATATGGTACTGTACTTAACTTGCACGATTTTTTTTGCTTTCATGGTAAGCAGTATGTTTTCAAAAGGTATACTTTCTTCCTATTTTTTTTTTTATTTGTTTGTTAATCATCTTAAGACCTTTCTAAATAATGTTTTTGTAAATTTTAAAGGTAGTACAGCTGCGTTGTTCACGGTTGTTGCCTGGTTCCTGACGTATATCCCTGCCTTCCTCCTGGCTATGGACATTGACATGTCTACTGCCGTGCAAGTCTTCACATGCCTCAGTATTAACTCGGCGATGTCTTATGGTTTCCAAATCATGCTTGCGAGGGAAAGCATTGGAGGTAAAATTTATTTAAGCTGAGCTGGTAAATTATTCTTAGTCTACGATTGATGTACCGTGTCTAGGGCGCGGTCATCAGTCACAGATTACTTAATAGTTACTTTCAGTATTGTATGGATCTCTATGGAAGCTTACTATATTTGGACACAGGGCAGTGGTGCAGAACTGCACTGCAGTTTTAACGTGTCAATTAACAAGTATTGGTTCCTAGATCACGTGATCGGTTCATGTCGGTCCGGATCCAAAAGTGGGGTCATTCCCTTAAGCTGGCATCATATTATTGTAATGCCAGCTACAAATGTTTGCATAATTATTAACATTGAAATACACTGGCAAATAGCTACTACGTATTTTTTTCTTTTTTCTTATTTCTTACCATAGAAACACCAAAATGAAAATAAAACTTCAGGGATTTTTTTTTCATAATAGGTACTAACTTATTGAATACGCGTCTCATAAAATACTCATAACGATGTGGGGAGTACCTAATTGAAGTCGACGTAACGCAAATCTTGTGCGTAGGAGACTCAATAATTCTTATATTACATAGCAACCGCGTAAGTGACAAATTACTTCACTAAACGTATTCGTTCAATTAGGATTGCAATGGGGTGACTTCATGTTATCAGCCGAGGCGGAGACCAATCGCTTCGAGTTCGGACACGTGGTCATCATGCTGGTAGTGGACAGTGTCCTTTACATGCTGATCGCCCTCTACCTTGAACAAGTGTTACCAGGACCCTTTGGCACACCCAAACCCTGGTATTTCCCGTTCCAGATTCGATTTTGGTTCCCTAATTATAAATCAGGTAACTATAAACTACTAAGTACTCTTTTTTTTGAAAAAAAAAACAAAATAAAAATAAAACTACCGGCGAAATATGAGTGTGCTATATACATATATACATTCTCTGACAAATGCTTCCGGGAATACAGACATGATGTGATATTAATACGAGTAAATATTACATAAGCTTCGGGTATTTAGTATTTCTTCAATGTTTCAGGAACTGTTCTTACTGTGGAAACTGGTAATTATGATGATATCATAAAAGAAAAGGATCCCACAGACCGCGCGATTGGCATGAAAATACATGTAAGTGTTTTATTATTCGTTTTCATCACTGAAAAGTGGTAAATCTTTAGCCTAAAGCTAGATTAAAGCTATTCTACATTGGGCTGAAAAGGTTACTTCCAAGCCGCTTCTCAGGCAACTTCAGACCTATTTTCAGGGTATGAGTAATGAAAACAAATCCAGTAACTGTGCGTATTCATTTTCAGAAATTAACAAAAGTCTTTGGGAAGAATGTAGCAGTTAATAATTTATCTTTAAATATATATGACGATCAAATAACAGTCTTACTTGGACATAATGGTGCAGGGAAATCGACTACAATATCCATGATGACGGGTTGGTATATTATTATTATTTATATGTATTTTTAATCGCGACAAAAGCAATTATAGTTTTAAAAATAAAATTAACAGAAACATGTAAAATAGTTACAATTAACTTATCTGATCTATTTAAGATTTGAGGTCACATAGTTTGAAGACTAGACCTACAGAATATTTTGCCGAATAGGTATTATAAAGGAAGTTGAGAAGTGGGTGCAGCAGCTCTATTAAAGCATGCACTTCTGGTAAGAAACGAAACCGTTGCGCAACTATTTGATTGCCAAGTGGGCTACTGACAGTCAAATTATACCAGACAGTGTAATAATCTATCTTAACAAGAGTTCAAGGTTCTTCAAACATTCCTCTGATATGATTTAAACAAATGTATTTTAGAGATAATTATGTGGCGAATTTTACGTTTTTTGATCATACTTTGATTAACAATTTATTATTATTTTATATTATTATTGTTTAACAGGCAATGTAAAGGTGACCAGTGGTTTTGTGAACGTCGCTGGATACGATATGACCACTCAGGGTTCCGCGGCTCGGTCTCACATCGGATTATGTCCGCAGCATAATGTGCTATTCAATGAACTGACGGTCAGAGAACATTTGGAGTTTTTCGCCAGGTTGAAAGGATTTAAAGGCAAAGAGCTTTATAATGAAATAGATGAACTCATTGAAAAATTAGAACTACAAGAAAAGGTTCGCTAATTAACTTCAGAGTAATTTTATAAGGTTTATAGTGTTTGGTTGATGTTTACTTATTTTTATTCTTTTTATTTACAGCGTGACTATCCTTCAAATGGTCTTTCTGGAGGTCAAAAGAGGCGTTTGTGTGTAGGCATAGCTCTTAGTGGGGGAGCACGTGTGGTGTTACTGGACGAACCTACGTCTGGCATGGATCCTTCTTCGCGCCGGGCACTATGGGAGCTTCTGCAGAAAGAGAAAACAGGTACCTCTTATATTGAATATTTACTTCTTTAACTCTTTCTTCCTTTTTATATGACAATGTTACCATAGAGATTATTTCAATTTTTAAGGCCAGTTACCTATACTTTTAGAAGAGTAATTCAAATAAAAGTAGTGCTTACGCGTAAATTAGTTCTCACAAAAAACTGTAAAGTTTATTTGGATTAAATTCGAAATATATTATGTGTAATCTGGGTTACTTATAAACTATCGTACTTATATACTTTTTGTATTTGGTAGGCCGGTGTGACATAAGCTAGTTATTCATAATTCATTTATTTCATTTAGGTCGCTCGATGATCCTGACGACTCATTTCATGGACGAGGCAGACATTCTGGGTGACAGAGTGGCTATAATGGCTCACGGCCGTCTGCAGTGCGTGGGCTCTCCGTACTTCCTCAAACGTCATTACGGCGTTGGCTATACTCTTGTCATTGTTAAAGAAGATGACTTTGATTACCACGAGTGCACTTTACTTATAAATAACTACATTCCGGGCACTACAATGAAGGAAGATCGCGGTAAGTGATACTCTTAAAGTGCTGTACGACACTGTGTTATCGAAATTAGGTTTTTTTTTAATATAAAATAAAATATTCTTTTGCAGGCTCGGAAATTACATATAATTTATTAAATGACTATTCCCATCTATTTGAAGAAATGTTGACTGACTTGGAGAGGAATATAGATAAAATTAAATTCAAAAACTATGGATTAGTTGCCACCACATTAGAAGATGTTTTTATGACGTAAGTAAAAAATATTGTCATACGTTTAGTAAGTAGTTGAATTATCTAAATATATTTTGAGCTAATGTTGTGTATTGCAGTGTCGGTTCGGACTTGTCACCTGTTATTTCAGAATCGGATGACGCTGTAACTACTGCGACGGATTCAACTACAGATGATACGCTGAGAAACGATCTTGATTCGTCGTTAGAAGAATGTAAGTTATTAAATTAATATTTAAAATGAACGTTTAGACAATTAATAATACCTGCGCTTATTGCAAAGTTGAAAGACAATATGGAATAGTCAAATTGAGATTTGTTGGATTCAAAAAATCACACCTATGATGACTCCTTGCATAGTGACAGAGTTAATTTCCTACTTTTCTTTTCATGTAAGGCTATTGGCTTGTTTTCAGAGGTTAGGTGTTATGCATCTGAGAACCCAACAAGCCTCTGACGTGATTAAAGGCATAATAGTTGGGTGCGATAATTATTACGTTTAAATACGAACATTAAAATTTCATCATCGCAATAATTAATTGTTAACTTAGTTAAGTTCAGCTTTTTATGGAAAGATAAATTCGATTGCTGGCAGGGCTTGAATCTGCGACCTTTCGATTCAGTATACCGGACGCTTTACCAACTAAGCATCGCAGTCACATTCTGCAAGCTCGATTTTTAAATCGGTTCTTATCGTCTTACGGAGACGTTTAATCAATTTTCATAAAAAAATCACGATTCGCGACGAGAGACATCAACGAACCAACTGATTTAATGCTTCTTTTCTAGTGGATAGAGACGAGAGTAGCGTGACAGGTTTCCACCGGCTGTGTCGCCAGGCGCTGGCAGTGTTGATGAAGCAGTGGCTGGTGCTGATCCGCTCGCCCTGGATCATGATATTGCAGTTCTTCGCACCCATAGTAATTCTTAACGCCACTCTCGGAGTGCTGCAATACGTCTTGTCTTTAACGCCAACTATACGCGCCAGACTCTTGATGCTAACTGAAGGGTAAGAAAAATTACTAATTAATTTTTTGGTTACCGCAGCGGAATAGCAAATAACGTGGACCTGGTTAGTGCCCATTCGCACGAGCGCTTTTTTTGGGTGTTAAAAACCATCAAAAATAGAACAAATGAAAATAGAACAACATTCCCATGGATCGGTTCACAGGTCAGCGCTTTTATAGCGCGGTGTTTTTTTTCGAACTTTATTTGATTATAAGTGCTGGGCTTAAGGCTGGCTTTTAAGTTCAATGTACCTTTTTGTTAAAAATCAGCGCTTTTTTAACGCTTGAAAATTAGATAATAGATACATTTATAGATTCGTTATGTGACTAAAATCTACGGTGTTCCTGTTCGAGGTAAAATGTGTCCCCTCTAACTTTTAAAATAAGAGAGTGAACAATCTAAAAAGTCGATACAAGCTCACTTGAAAATTTGTTATTGCATTCAAGGCCAAATTGTCAGCCGAGCTGTGTAAGCGAGGATGATAAGGGGGCGAGAACAGCAATAACAAAAATACTCCTGATATTTTAGTAAAAACCTTTTAGGGATTTTGTTTTATATTATTTATAAAAATAGATGTTTCTTTTGGTGCAATGTACTCCTCACATGACGAGGTGTAGTAAAGCACCTGACCTTTGATTTGGACTAAATAAATAACAACAATTTCTTCCAGGTATGGAAACACAGAGACCGTGTTAAGTTATAACGGCACCTTCACAGCATCCCTGGGCGCTCTCGCGGCGACTGCTTATGACCAGCTGTTTACAGATCCTGATGCAGCCAACATGCACCTTACTGACATTGGCAATGTACCTGTCGAAACATATTATCTAAACAGAGTAAGTCGATTGCAATCACAAACTTATTATAAAACACGTCTACGATAACATATTATATTCATTATGATTTTAAGATAAAAACGAAAATAACGACAGATAAAAAGTAACTATATGCAGTTGTGCACTCGTACTCCCGTACCAGCAGTGCTATTCTCTAACACAGCCTTGTAGACAGCGCGGCTGCAGCGCTCACTCCACCCTGGGACTAAAGTTTGTTATGCACTAATGCCGGGTCCACACTAGCGTAATGTAACGAGAATCCATCGTGTAATATAACGCGAATTTTAGATGTGGACGGCACCGCGAGCATTACATGTAACACTCGCGGCTGATCCATCGGCTGTCGGTTTTGCGCGAACACAAAGGCGCACGCAGTATTAGCGTTCTCTATTCGCTTTGAGTTCGTGTGCCGTCCACACTGTTGACGCATATTACACATAATCGTTAGATTCGCGTTACACCAATCTGGACCCGGCTTAAGCTACTGAAAGCGACATTATCCAATCGTGCAGCGCGAACGGTGAGCGCTCGCTGTGCTATTGGACGATCAAAGCTGTCTCGTCGAAGAGCACATTGTAGAGTCCAGGGATGAGATTTCTAGAGAATAGCATAATAGCAGGACGTATACTCGCTATAAGCACGAAGCCCGTAATTTACCCCCTAGCGCTTATTTGTTTTTAAACATCAAAAATCCGAAAATTTCAAGGAGCACTGTTTATTTATAAGTTTTCAACACATTTGCTCGAAAAATGAATTTACAAAGCCTGCTGTTGTGGTACGGATGTGGGTGATTTAAACCACATTTTTTTCTCCTGTCGTCTATATGACCGTTCTTCCTTTCTTAGTGACCTTATATCTCTCCGTATTCCTTTTCCTACTTCAATATTTTCTCTACTTTGTACAAATAGTTTACCTGTAAGTATATAAATGTATATAGTATCATTCATTATTGTAATTACATTAAATTGTAATTTTTATTGTTTTGTAAATATGTTTTTGTCTTTTAGTTCATCATTCATTATTGTCATTTTTGTTTGTATCCCTACTGATCCTATATCCTAAATTCCGTAATTCCGCTTTTAATAATTTTAATATAATCCCGTTTCCCTACCTTTACTGAATATTAAAAAAACAAAAAAACATGACATTGGTCTAATGCACAAACCGTGCGGGCCAAAGAAAGGAAAAAAAAAACTTTTTAAAAAAAAGTACCGACTTCAAAACAAATACAAAAAAGTTTAAAATAACTTTTCTTTCGGAAGTCGGTGGCAATAGTCAATGACACAACAAAACAAAGCCACCGACTTCCGAAAGAAAAGTTATTTTAAACTTTTTTGTATTTGTTTTGAAGTCGGTACTTTTTTTTAAAAAGTTTTTATTTTACCCTTTTTAGTTTATTTATTACATATTCAACCCAAATTCTTGTAAAATACAAAATTTTTCTTACATATGCACTAATCTTGTAATCCGTCACAACATAAAAAAATCCATATCTCTAAAACTACTGAACCGATTTTGATGAAACTTGCAGTGTACCCTAAGTTGAACAATACCTAGTACAACAAAAAAAGAATTACTTAAATCGAACTTATAGTTCCGGAGATATGCGTGCACAAACATAAAAACATACATACATACATACATACATACATACACTTATGAAATTTGGCACATTTGTTCAGACGCTGATATAGACTAACATATATGAAAACTGGGCAGTTCTGAGAATATTACATACATACATACATACACTTATGAAATTTGGCACATTTGTTCAGACGCTGATATAGACTAACATATATGAAAACTGGGCAGTTCTGATAATATTACATACATACGGGTCGAATTGATAACCTCCTTTTTTTGAAGTCGGTAAAAAAAGCCTGCTGTACACATTTTTACCGACTTCAAAAAAAAGGAGGTTATCAATTCGACCCGTATGTATGTAATATTATCAGAACTGCCCAGTTTTCATATATGTTAGTCTACATCAGCGTCTGAACAAATGTGCCAAATTTCATAAGTGTATGTATGTATGTATGTATGTATGTATATATGTATGTATGTATGTTTTTATGTTTGTGCACGCATATCTCCGGAACTATAAGTTCGATTTAAGTAATTCTTTTTTTGTTGTACTAGGTATTGTTCAACTTAGGGTACACTGCAAGTTTCATCAAAATCGGTTCAGTAGTTTTAGAGATATGGAATTTTTTATGTTGTGACGGATTACAAGATTAGAGAAAATTTTGTATTTTACAAGAATTTGGGTGGAATATGTAATAAATAAACTAAAAAGGGTAAAATAAAAACTTTTTTTAAAAAAAGTACCGACTTCAAAACAAATACAAAAAAGTTTAAAATAACTTTTCTTTCGGAAGTCGGTGGCTTTGTTTTGTTGTGTCATTGACTATTGCCACCGACTTCCGAAAGAAAAGTTATTTTAAACTTTTTTGTATTTGTTTTGAAGTCGGTACTTTTTTAAAAAAAAGTTTTTCTAAAGTTAAAAATTACGCACCATACAACGGAACGTGCGGTAAAATAGGTACTCTCTTATGTACCTATTTTACGGTATAACCCCGTTGTATAGCACCGTGCGTTTTCTTTACGGTTTTTTTTTTAATTTCAAAAAAAATATATAAGAATACCATCAAAGAGTTTCACGTAGTAAACGACCTGACTGATCGAACCTCCTTGGAAGCGCTTTTGCTCAATACGTTGTCTCACTTTAATACTAAAGAGTAAATGAGACGAAAGATGTAGTTCTAATTTTTATCACGTGCATGTGGCGCCATTTGAAAATTCGCGCCATTTTCACATTAGAAACTTCAAAAATTGATGCAATTTTCCCACTGTTTTGTTTAGTTACATATTGTTTCGTCTCGGGCTTACATTCGTCTACTCGTTTGTAAAAACCAACTTACCGCACTAGTATCATAAATAACTATTTAAGTTATTTACAAACAATCGCGTATTTTCGTAGACAGACTTAGAGAGTAGCTGCTGTCTTAGTGTTAACATATTTTTTATTGTTCGAGTGTGTGTTTTAATTAGATTTTGTTGTTTACTTAGTCGCAAGAAACCGCAACTGCGATGGGCACACTGCGTCACCAGATGTTAATTGGTTCCACGTTTGACGACAACTTTGCGACTGCCTGGTTCAGTAACTTCGGGTATCACGACGTTGCCACATCCCTTGCCGCCATCCACGCAGCTATTCTCAGAACAAGAAACTCTACTGCCGTCCTCAAAGTATATAATCATCCTTTAGAGGCCACCTATACTGATCAGGTAAATTTGATCTATTAGTATCTAGTTTCTTTTTGTTTTGTGTAATTCGTTAACTTAACTGTTTTTAGGGAAAAATATAACAATTAATAGATAATTAAAATTTCAGAGCGACATGCAGACGATGGTTACAATGTTGTCCATGCAACTGTCTTCGGGTATTGCCAGCAGCGTGAGCATCGTTAGCGCTGTATTCATCATGTTCTACATTAAAGTAAGTTATGTTTACAGATGTACTGATTAGAAGGTAAAGCCGACTGTCCGCCCAAATTGTAGTCGGAAAATAGGCGGCGAGTGTTTCAAAAGATAATGAAGTTTTGTGTCACGGACTCGGAATTTGATGCATTAACTGCTTACATTATATTGATGGACATTGATTGTTATAGGAGCGCATGTCTGGAGCGAAGTTACTTCAGAACGCAGCGGGCGTGCAGCCGGCCGTGCTCTGGGGCGGCGCCGCCGTCTTTAACTGGACGTGGTTCCTCGTCACCTGCTTGTCTATGATCGTCTCTTGCGCCGCCTTCCAAGTTATCGGCTTGTCCACTTTCACAGAATTAGGTAGGTTCCTTACTCATTAAACATTTAACTCAAAGTCAAAGTATTTATTTCAATAGTCCATCGGAGAGGCACTTTTAAATAACGTTATAAAAGGAAATGGGATTGTTCTACACCCATTCACAAGTATAGGTGGAGAAGAATGCGTAAGAAACTCCACGCTTAGGTACTTTTTTTAAATGTTTTACAATGTTTTGATAACATGCATTTGAAATAAATAAAATGAAAGCTTTGTACCCAGAAAGTCTAAACTAACACTATTTAAAAAAAAAACAATAATTGTATTTGTAAAAAGGTACACAGTGTTCACATTTTTAATCTACTACTACTACTCAGTCTTCTGTTCATTCAAATGTTCACAGTAACTTGACGTTATGGCTACTACAAGATCATGGTCTACCTGTGGTCTACCACTATTTACTTCACAGTTGTCATGTTTTGCTTCAGGTCGAATGTATTTGGTCGTCATGATATACGGCGCTGCGATGTTGCCGTTCACATACCTCTTGTCGCTAGTATTCAAAGGACCTTCTGTTGGCTTCGTTGGATACTACTTCATAAACGTAATTTTCGGTAAGGAAAAGAATAGAACATTAATTATGATAATTAAATCCTCAATGTACTCGTATGTGGCATCTTCATCAGTGAAGCGGTGTATCTACCCAGATAATAGCAATAAAAGCATTACCTATGTGGTGATTACTGACGTAGGAAGAGTACCATCATTGCATTGGTGAAACTAAAATAGATATAACTTTACTTGTTCCTCCGTAAGAGAAATCATTCATGAACCAGTAATTGCGAAATGATATCTAATATAATTCTGAATTGTTTTTCATCATTAGTCTCAGTTTTATAGCTGTATCCATTCTATATGACAGGAATGATGGGCGCGCAGGTGGTGGAGGCGTTATCAAACCCAATGCTGGACACGCAGAATGTTGCGCATATTCTTGACAACATACTGCAGTTCTTCCCGCTGTACAGCCTCGTTACTGGAGTCAGGTATAGCTATCTCTTTTTGTAACCATCTTAAACCACCAGCATACAAAAACATAGTTTTTACGAATGCACGATTGTATTTTGCGTGAGACGCTCGTTTTTATTGGAATACAGCCTTAATTTAATCTTTCAAGTGCGTAAGATATTTTATTTCTTAAAAAAATAAAGTGTTATTTGGTGTGTGCAACTGTCCTCTGAAATACAAGTTCATTGAGACCACTACCTACTTCACTTTCAATTTGCAAGTTGAAGTGGCAATGGGCAGGCCACATCGCTCGTAGAACTGACAACCGATGGGGAAGAAAAGTTCTCGAGTGGCGACCACGGACCGGAAGACGCAGCGTAGGTAGGCCTCCCACTAGGTGGACCGACGACATCGTGAGGGTCGCGGGCAACCGATGGATGCAAGTGGCGAATTGTCGTTCGGCGTGGCGGTCTAAGGGGGAGGCCTATGTTCAGCAGTGGACGTCTTCCGGCTGATGATGAAGTAGATGACTACCTACTTGGTTAATTGCAACATGAAATGTGTTTATTGTTCAGGTATTTGAATCAGATCGGCTTACTCGAGTACACCTGCCTCCAAAGCTGCGACTACTTGCAGGCGGTATATCCCAACCTTGAATGCACCATGGAAAACATGTGCCTTCGGGTGTCTGAGACTTGCTGCCGTAAGTGCTGTTATTTGCTTCGTAATGGCCTGAAGTTATTGAAAGTTTCAGTGTTTTACAATTTATTCAT
This sequence comes from Agrotis exclamationis, assembly GCA_950005045.1. Lineage (NCBI taxonomy): Eukaryota > Metazoa > Arthropoda > Insecta > Lepidoptera > Noctuidae > Agrotis > Agrotis exclamationis. Next base: position 12,986,551 of record OX465419.1, read on the forward strand.
GTTTTTTGTTTGCAGAAAAAGAAGACGCGTTCTTTCATTGGGAGACTCCCGGTATCCTACGTTATTTAATAAGTATGTGCGCATCCTGCATATTCTTCTGGGCTATTCTCATGATTATCGAATACAGGCTGCTGCAGAAGGTAATATTTGGATCTCCATATAAGAAAATAGTATTTTTATGTTCTAGTGCTGCTGTCTGCTTTTGTTTTATTGAGGCACAGCAAAAATTAAATGCGTACTTAGGTAGCCTGAGATCGGTACCTTCAACACCTGATTGCTACAGAAATCCGCAATATATATTACAAAGAGGCCATAGAGTATTGAAGAACCTGCCTATCTCTTTATATTTGCTGGCTAATACCTACATCTTATTATAACTAACTCGTGGTCCTTTCACCGTAGCTGTTTACTTGGAAAAAGACTCCGCCTCCAATAGACGAGAGCTCGTTAGACGAGGACGTGCGGTGTGAGGCGGACCGAGCGCGCCTGGTGCCGCCCGCCGCGCGCCCCGACCACGCGCTGCTGGCTACTGACCTCGCCAAGTACTACGGGAAACATCTCGCCGTAGACCAAGTCTCATTTAGTAAGTGCTTTTAATACACACATCAAAAGTGTCTAGGGATCAAGCATTCTTATGCGGATTTCTTGAGATTGAGATGTGGCTTTGTAATAAATTTATGATTTTATAAATTTATATGGATCCTTTTTGGTGCATTTCATAATTTGAATCAGGAACTGTGAATCAAATTCGAGTAAAAGATGAAAATCAGCTGTCAATATTTTCCCTATAAAAACATACAACGCATTGAAGACATTATTAGTGCTACTGTTTCCCTACTACTGATTAAAACCAACGTTATTATGGAGCGGCGACGTCATTTAAGCAGGGAAGAAATGGTCAGAGCCGTGGGAATGATAGAAGCTGGTTCCCGGCAACGTACTGTGGCTTTAGCTCTGAATACAAGTCAGAGTGTTATCAGTCGACTTTGGACACGTTACCGAAGCACTGGTACCGTGGCTGAGCGCCATGGAGGACGGTATCGCTGCACCACACGGAGACAAGACCGATACATTCAAATCTTAACTCGAAGAGCTCCAACAATAACCGCCATGATGTTAGCCGTGAGGCTTCATCACTCTTCAGGGAACTTAATTAGCGACCAAACAGTCAGAAACCGCTTGCATGAAGTGAACCTTCATTCCCGAAGACCGCTACGGGTACCACCTATAGCAATGCACAATCGTAGGATTCGATATCAATGGGCTCTTGAACACAGAAATTGGGCAGAAGAACAATGGCGTTTCGTGTGCTTTTCTGATGAGTCTCGTTTCGGTATGAGACCGGATACAAGACGTATACGACACTGGAGAACCCCTGGACGCCAACAGCGATTAAAATCCTGCCAGGAAGTCCATCTTTATAGTGGTGGAACCATCATGGTATGGGCGGGTATTTGGATCGGCGGAAGAACTGAGTTGATTTGGATCAGAGGCAACCTCAACGCTCAAATTTATGCTGAGACGATTGTATCAGACGTCATCGTTCCTCTACAAGTGCAAATCGGTCCCTTATTTCAGTTAATGCATGATAATGCACGACCGCACACCGCAAGAGTTGTAAGACAGACTCTCGCCGCAGCTAACATCAATGTCCTGCCCTGGCCTGCTCAGTCGCCAGACTTGAATCCGATTGAGCATGCATGAGATATGCTACAGAGAAGAGCTCTGCCGAATATGGAGGGTATCCAGTCGCAAGAAGACCTTTTTTTGTTGTTGCAACGAACATGGGCGGCCATTCCACAGTGTGATTTGGATGAACTCATTTTGAGTATGCCAAACCGATGTTCTTGTGTTGTTAGTGTTCGCGGTAGAAACACGGATTATTAATTGTTTAAGTTACCCAATAAAATTTTAAAGAAAACTGTTATTTCAGTCTTTTTTTCGAACTTTTGTGTTAGTGGTTCAAATGTCAAAAATCCCTTTATTAGGAACTAGCTTCCGCCCGCGACTCCGTCCGCGCAGATGTCGGTCTTCGCGTGGATGGTTTATTTCTCCATTTTGAGTAACTCTAAAAATGACATCTTATAAATATCTATTGGACCCAAATACGGCTAAGCCTATAATAATTAAGGAGATCTATTGAGCTACTGCTGTTGCTCGCGTTCTGTAGTAAGTATTTTTTTCATAGTAATTCCGACCTTGTATTTACAAATAACTGATCGGATCAGTAATCAAAAAGGTCGCGCTGAAAACAAGGGTTTTTGGTCCTCTAAACCAAAAATAACAGAATTGAATTACTGTTTAACTTTATAATAAAACTTAGTAGCCGAGTCTTGTGTAGCTATTCCAATTAGGACGTAGCCCGCAAGTGCACTGCTAGTTATGTCACACGGAAAAATAATAAAGTCGCGCTAGTCATTAACTGTCGGAGAATCTTAACACCGCGATTCAGAAATGCGCGTCATAGGCACAACGCCATCTAGTGGTGAGTGGTGGAACCTTTTTAGAAATCAATGGAGGCAGGCGTGGCGTAATGTTCTACTTGCTTGATAATAGGTGTCGCCAGTGGTTCCATAATAGGGTTTGTTACAGATTTTTTTTTTCTACGTATATTTCCAGGATAAAAAGAATCCTATTTTATGCCCAGGATAATAAGGTATAATTATACCAAGTTTCATCGAAATCGAACCGTTGGTTTTCACGTGTCATTAACTCTCGGAGAATCTTAACACCACGATTCAGAAATGCGCGTCATAGGCACAACGCCATCTAGTGGTGAGTGGTGGAACCTTTTTAGAAATCAATGGAGGCAGGCGTGGCGTAATGTTCTACTTGCTTGATAATAGGTGTCGCCAGTGGTTCCATAATAGGGTTTGTTATAGATTTTTTTTTTCTACGTATTTTTCCAGGATAAAAAGTATCCTATTTTATGCCCAGGATAATAAGGTATAATTATACCAAGTTTCATCGAAATCGAACCGTTGGTTTTCACGTGATGCCTGCATATACAGACAGACAGACAGACAGACAGACAGACAAAAATTTTTTTAATCACATATTTGGGTTTGGTATCGATCCAGCAACACCCCCCGCTATTTATTTTTTCAATATTTTCAATGTACAGAATTGACCCTTCTACAGATTTATTATATGTATAGAAATGGCAAATTTCTTTATTAATGCAAAGGTGACTTGGTTTATCGTTACTGTGACAAACGAAAACACTTTATTTGATGAATCCTTAAAGAAAATTTTAATTAATATCAATCAGGAGAAAAGTTATTGCAAAAATATATGTTGATCCCTAGACACTTTTGATGTGTGTATTTGAAAAATGGAAGACACTACCGCCTAGGGTAGGGAGACCATTTGGTATTTGTATTGGTCGATATTCTAGAGACAAACTATACACCGTGACTTTTTAGTCGTCTTACAACGGCAGCCCAGTTCATGTATCCAATGACTAGAACACGTTTATGATAAAAAAAGGTAAGTATTTATGAGATTTGAAAAATTTAAAAATAAATTTTTTATTCGTTATTATGACGCAAGGCGTAGTTAGAAACACCCTTGTCTCATAGAAAATGGAGATGGAATGATCTGCTCGACTATTGCGCTGGATAGGTATGAGACAGCTTGATACGTATACATTTTAACAGAGTGTTTCATATTTCTAATGTACCTATTTATTGCCCCGGCCCCCCCCCCCCCCTTTGTCTATGTCACTCAGGACCAAAGCAGCTTTCAACTGGTGAAAGAATTTTTGAAATCGGTCCAGTAGTTTTTGAGTTTATCCATTACAAACAAACAAATAGAGGTTTTGTAGGTCGGATACATTAAGTGGACCACTTTTATAAGACGACCCTAACTGACTTATGCTATTGTCAAACAGACAGGCCAAGCGAAGCGTTTTTGTTTGTAATGTATAGAATTGTTTGAAGCCTGTCACATAGACTATCGGACCGCTTTCGCTTTTCTATATGACAGGATTCGGATCGCATTCGCTTCGCCTGTCTGTTTGACAATAGCTTAGTGCTTCAGCCCTTTGGTAACTGAAGCAATAGATGAGTGACGATAGCTGCCGTGTGTTTAAGGGAGAGCAAGATCAGCACAATATTTCGTTAAACTAATCCTCCTGTTTAAGGTGTTGGTGACGGTGAATGCTTCGGTTTACTGGGTGTGAACGGCGCCGGAAAGACTACCACCTTCAAGATGCTAATGGGCGACGAGTCTATATCTAGTGGCGAGGCGTTCGTAAGTGGACACTCAGTACAGAAGAATCTCGACAGGGTGCACGAAAATATTGGTCAGTAATTGAGTGATTTGATATCTATTTTCTCGCTTGTTCTTTTCAATGAAATTGTATACCTCCGAAACCTACTAAATTGTATGTTTACTTTGGCATATCGCAGGCTACTGTCCACAATTTGACGCGTTGTTCGGTGAGCTGACGGGCCGCGAGACACTGCACATGTTCGCGATGATGCGCGGGCTGCGCATGCGCACCGCCGTGCCCACAGCTGACACTCTCGCTAATGCGCTCGGCTTCTCCAAACATCTTGACAAAAAGGTTTTTTTTATTGTCTATTGTCTACGAAATAATAGTCATCACGTAACAGTCCTCTCACCCTTAATTAGTAATCTTACATAGTGATCTGTACTCCTGTTGCAATAATATTGGTAATTCAAGTTAGACTTGACAGTAACTGGCAGCTTCGACAGTCTGCAAAAATTACCGTATTTCAGATTCGTACAAAGTCTCTTTTGGATCGGGCACGCCGTAAACGCGGCGGTAAGACCCCTCTTTGAGGAGTGGCTGGATAGGAGTCACGGCGTCCTGATCTACCGCATGACGCAGGTCCTCACCGGACACGGAAGTTTCGGGAGGTACCTGTGTCTAAGGAGAAAGGAGGAAACGCCTGGGTGTCACCACTGCGAAGATCGCCCGAAGGACACAGTAGAGCATACGGTGCAAGACTGCCCCGCTTGGGCAGAGCACCGACGTGTCCTCACGGCGGCGATAGGCGGAGACCTCTCGCGCCCGGCATTGGCCGCGGCCATGCTGCGGGGCGAGACGGAGTGGGAAGCGGTCGCCTCCTTCTGCGAAGCAGTCATGCTCGCGAAGGAGGAGGCGGGCCGCGTGAGAGAGAGGACAGTGTCCTCCCTCCGCCCCACCCGCAGTGGTGGACGCCCACGGCGACGGACGTCGCAAGACGATCTCCGGCCACCGTAGGCGCGGGCATGCGGGCGGCGAGTAAAGGGCAACTCGCTGCCCGACCATGGACCATGCCCGGGTCGACGGCGCGTTGTGTTCCACGCGCGCCTCAAAGAGCGTCAGCATGATGACGGGGCCCCCTCTCTAGAGGGCCAAAGCCTGCCGGGGTCGCGGGACTTATCTCATTACCGTGACCCTGGAACATAAAGGGCTATCGAAGGACACCGTGGATTTTAGTTAGTACAAGTCTGACAGTCCCTCCCGCCCTGCCCGGGGTGGGAGGACTCATTTGATGATTTTACCACGCAAAAAAAAAAGGTCTCTTTTGGATTGTTGTTCTTGCTGTAGAGATTTAATACCATATTACTTAACTTTACTACATGTGGGGACAAGGGGAGGCCTATGTTCAGCAGTGGACGTCCTATGGCTGAGATGATGATGATGATGATGACTACATGTGATTTTTATTACAGTCACCGTTGTGCCGTATCGAGACAATAATACTTGTTCTTTTGGTCCTTCTCAGGTGCAGGAGTACTCAGGTGGCACAAAACGTAAGCTCAACACGGCCATAGCATTCATGGGACGAACGCGACTGGTGTTCGTCGATGAGCCTACGACCGGTGTCGACCCCGCCGCCAAAAGACACGTACGTAATTACTGCAGTTTCCGTAATTCATAAAGCGTTTTCGATGCAGTATTGTTGTTCAGTTTGACGTCACGGTTGGGGCCCAATAGCTGAGCGATCGACTGATGTGTAGCGTTTCGCGATTTTTTCGATACCTGCACGGAACAATATTTGTATGATCTAAAAGTAGTTGTTCCGAGTCTGGGTATTTGTATATACTGTGTGTTTCTATGTTTGTTTGTTTGTCACAATACAAGAAAAATTCCTAGTGTGGGGCAAAGTGCTATCTAAAAAAATACCGGCTGAATTGAAAACCTACTCCTGTTTGAAGTCGTTTAGAAGCATTCTGAAAACTAACAGAATGCTTCTAAACGTCACAAAGTGTTATTACATGCAATTCACCCGAAACAAAATAGCTAAACCTAGTACATACATATTAGGTCAACAAGTACTGCAAAAAGTAGAGGAAATACGAGACTTAGGTGTAACATTAGATACAAAATTGAAATTTGACAAGCATATCCTTAGCACATCATCCAAAGGGTTCAAAATCCTTGGATTTATCCTACGAAATAGCAAAGACTTCAAAAAGGCGTCCACAAAAATAAAACTATTTAACACCCTTGTCCGCCCAATACTTGAATATAGTAGCCCGGTCTGGAATCCACATTATGACATATATATTAAACACTTGGAAAGTATCCAAAGGCGATTTTTGTACCATATGAGCTACCAAGATCGAGTAGCTAAAAAAGTCACCAGCTATAAAGACAGATTAGGGCACTATAAAATGGTCTCGCTTGCTGACAGACGAAAAACCGCTGACATGATACTGCTTCACAAAGTTTTCAATGGAGTAATAGACTGCAGCGAACTTCTACACAAGTTACAGGTAAACGCGCCATCTCGCCTGCCTCGGAAAAGTAGTTACAATTTCTTTCACGTCTCAGGGTCCAAAACCAATCTGGGACACTTTGCCGCTCTGCCAAGACTCTGTAGGTTGTACAATGACCTATCAAAGCGTTTAGACCTGGATTTAACTCTCCCCATCTCAAAATATAAAAAAGATGTCTCCAATGCCATAAAGACAAAACCATAATTTTAAGTATAATTTTAAGTTTCTTGAAAATGTTTAGTTTAGTGTTATTATTATTATTTTCCTCTTCTCTGTTTTTAATTTCATTTTATTATCTGTATTTTTTCCTGTATTTTAACTTTGTTTACACCTAGATAAATGTGCATGCTGTGGTCTCCTATAAGTGAAGGAGCACACATAAAAGAACCCTCTGTTTCATTGTTGTGTATTTTGTTTGTGTATTCTTTGTTGGAGATCCTAAATAAATAAATAAATAAATAAATAAATAAATAAATAAAAAAGAAAAAAAATTTCACGTTTGGAAATAATAATCAAATTCTGAAGTTCTGTACCCTTAGCACGAGTTTTCACTCTTTTACTTTACAGCGTCTTTCCAGTATTTACAGCGTTTCTTGTATGAAAAAATGGAACAGCGCCTCTGGTGTGCGAAGAAGGAACTAATTTTTTCCTTGAAAATTGTCAATTTGAAGTTGTCAAAGTTCCAGTTTACTTTACGTCTCAAATACTGAAACCTCGTGCTAAGGGTACTGGTTTGAAAATTACTTAAGCATAAACTACAAGAGCAGCTAGTAGAGTCAAATAGTTTTCAATTTGAATTCTTATATTGAAAAACTAATGGCTCGTGTAATAGGGACGACCCTATATTGACATCAACCGGGCACAATAGATTTGTCTCCGTTGCTACTCAAGAATTACTTATGGAAAAAATACACTTTGCCCGCTCTGGGAATCGCACCAAGCTTGCTCAGTAGTCGCGACCACTTGACTGTCTCAAATTCAGGAAAACTCCATGATATCTGTCGTTGTGACGAGAAATAATACACCCTATATAAATTAAGAGCGTGTATCGGCCGTATGGCATTTCATACAAACTTTGAAGACCTGTTTTCCGAATTTTTAACTCCGAACACCACAAAAGATTTCAGTTTTTTTTTTAAAGATAATAAAACTGTCTGACTTTTCGGAAAAAAGGACTTGAAAGTTTGTAAGACATGTAGTATAGCGTTACGTTTTTAAGTAAAGTTTCAATTTGAGCAGGTGTGGCGTGCGACGCGTGGCGTGCAACGTGCCGGGCGCGGCGTGGTGCTGACGTCACACAGCATGGAGGAGTGCGAGGCGCTGTGCTCGAGACTCACCATCATGGTCAACGGACGCTTCCAGTGTCTCGGCACGCCACAGCACCTCAAGAATAAGTTTTCTCAAGGTATTTACAAGTTTTATCGTCTAGTAGTCGTATAGAGTATTTAATACTTATACAGGGTGATTTGTAATTCGATGCGGTCCTTGAAATGGGTGATACTAGACCTTATTTGCAACAATTTTAACCCCGACAACATGGGGTCTAAACTGATTGGTTTTGGAGATATCGAACTTTAAAGGTTTTTCGAAAAAATTCTACCTCTCCATCATTAAGTGCTTATTGTTAGAAAGTAATGATGGTCACCACTTAGAATTTATACTTTTCTGATAGAATATGAACGACTGAATCTAGTGAATACAAGTTGATTAGTTGTAAAACTAATCATACCTTGGGAAATAAAGTGTCATAAAGTTTCTGTTTTGAAGTTTTCTGAAAACTTCCCTTGTCATTCAAAGCATATTTAAAAAAATAAATGTATGACACTTCGTTTACAAATTACAGAAAAAACTTTCTTGTCTCATTACCTTTCTAAAATGGTGCCACAGTACCTACTTTTAGTTAGTGTCTGACCAGAAAATTAGGGTTGTTACTGACAAGGTAGTAAATCAACGAAAATCGGTTGCAATGTTTTTTCGACCTAACATTTTCTTTCTGTGGTTTTTGTCCAAACTGCTATCTAATATTAGCTTTTTGAGTCGATGCGCTTAATCCTGGCCGTAATCACATAATCATATCAGGCAAAGTCGGTTTTTGTTTGGAGTATTTTACCTATGGACCAGATAGACAAACCATCAATTCTCTTCCATTTAAAACAGCTACTTGAAACATAAATACAATAACGGAATGTTTGTAAACTCTGGTTTCATAAAAAAACTAAACTGGTGTGCATAAAAGTTAGGGCACCCTACTGGTAGGACAGGTAAAAATACTCCAGATAAAGCGCGATTTTGCCTGATGTCACCGACCAGGATTTAGCGCATTGACTCAAAAAGTTACTTTCAGATAACAGTTTGGACAAAAACCACAGAAAAAAAATGTTGGGTCGAAAAAACTTTACAACCAATTTTCGTTGATTTACTACCTTGTCAGTAACAACCCTAATTTTCTGGTCAGACACTAACTAAAAGTGGGTACTGTGGCACTATTTTAGAAAGGTAATGAGACAAGAAAGTTTTTCCTGTAATTTGTAAACCAAGTGTCATACATTTATTTTTTTAAATATGCTTTGAAACACAAGGGATGTTTTCAGAAAACTTCAAAACAGAAACTTTATGACACTTAATTTCCCAAGATATAATTAGTTTTATAACAAACTTGTATTCACTAGATTCAGTCGTTCATATTCTATCAGAAAAGTATAAGTCTAAGTGGTGACCATCGTTACTTTCTAACAATAAGCACTTAATGATAGAGAGAGTAGAATTTTTTCGAAAAACCTTTAAAGTTCGATATATCCAAAACAGGTCAGTTTAGACCCCATGTTGTCGGGTTAAAATTGTTGCAAATAAGGTCTAGTATCCCCCATTTCAAGGACCGCATCGAATTGCAAATCACCCTGTATATTGAGACATTCTTTAGAAGTTTCTGTTTCCCTTTTACCATCACCAGTGACTGAAGCTGTTTAAGCTTTTGATCTAAAAACGGCAAGAGTTTTAGAGGCGATGGTATTTAAAGTTTGTTGTTGCTATGCCATATATTTTTACATATATTTAGTTAATCTTTAGTACGTGATTCTTAATCTTTTGATTAATGGTATTTATCTTCTATTGTTATCATTAAGCTGTTGTGGTTCAAACATCAATTTATACTTACGTCAGCGATTCGTGTGACGGACATGCTATAATCGCTCACGTGTGAAAACATCTAAGTACGACTTATTTATTTTACCTAAAGACATGTTCACACCATCAATAAATAACATATATAATTAATCCGTCAGCTAGAGGATTGAAAAGTAATAGACACGTACCTATTTTCAAAATTCGAGAGTAGGGGGGCTTGTGACGTCAGACGCAAGTAAAAACTGTACTTGTTTATGACGTATTTGCAATTTCAAAAACGTTTCAAATATTTTGGAGTCAACTACCTATAGTAGGTAATAAGTATACCTATCCTATTGTATATTTTTGTATGTGAGCCAAAAATCGTGGTTTCGCGTTCTTTTTCCTTCGGTATTGCCAACAATAACCTGTTTTTCAAAGTTACCATCTCTCCGTCGCATTATGTGGCCGAAATAGTTCAAAATATGCTATAAGTAGGTATATGTAATCTTGATATCGAGTTGGGAAAGGATAGACACATTTGTGCATTGTGTTTGGATTTGGAGCATCCGTCACCACATTTTGAATGCATCAGATCTAAGTATCCTCTGTCTTTCTCTTGCTTGGATTTTCCACGATTCAACTTCATACAGGAAAATCGGGAAATCTATGCTCCGACCTAACAGGCTTTAGTTTAATAACTTACTAGCCGTTCTCCGTGGATTCTTCTGGAGGCGTGCTCATAACATCTTTAGCCATGGCTATGTATATGGGACACAGTTGCATTCAGACTTGCATCACAGGCATTTGAATGTAGATAGGTAGCAACTATTCATTTATCATTTACAGATAATAAAATGTGTATTTAATTTTGTTTCAGGTTTCACTTTAATAATAAAAATGAAACTGGAAGACAGAGATCGCGCGGACGGCGACACAGCTTCGATACGAAGTTCATGCAGTGTCACTGATATTGTCAAAGAATACGTTAATAATAATTTTGTGAATCCACGGATAATGTAAGTACAAATACCGGCACGGTTCTTGAGCGCTCGGCGTAAGAGTGGGGATCGCTTTGCGCATCGTTCACTTATCGACAAATGAAACGCACAATAAAACAAATTAAACGCACAAAACAACGAATCCCGAGTGGCGGCTATGACGCGATGCGCTACGGCACGCTACGCGCGCCAGTCACTACACTTTCCCCGCCCCCGTTCCTCATTCATCTACCAAAGGGACCTAATAACTTACTTCTGCGCAGTTGAAGGTCAGCGCTCAAGATCCATGCCGGTATCTGTATCAAGGTTTTTTTTATAAAATCATCGCTATCTATTGTGAACTAAAATACGATTATTAATTCCAGTCAGTAAAATGACATTTCCAGTGTTCAGGTTTGTTTCATTTTGTTTGTATTAGTGACAGTTGCACTTGTCATTTTACTGACTGGAATTAATAATCAAACTTTAGTGAGATCTTTGACTAATTCATAGTTTACACGAAGGAATATCGGTAATTAATATATAATGCCCTCTTTTTCTGAATCTGAAAACTGCAGACTAAAAGTCCTAAGGTAGGATCCCCGATTAGACACAAAGCATTATGGAAGCGAGTTTAGGAGTGTCTACTATGACTTTTCAATGAAAACCCTGAGTTTGGATGGATGCCAGATTACCAAGTTTACGATTGTTTTTTAATTTCATTGTCTTATTCCAGGGAAGAGTATGACGGCCTCCTGACGTACTACCTTCCAGATTGCAGCGTGGCGTGGTCACGCATGTTCGGCATTATGGAGCGCGCCAAACGGGATTTGGAGATCGAAGACTACAGCATCTCACAAACAACCCTAGAACAAATATTCCTGCAGTTCACAAAGTACCAGCGACTAGGTCCCCCACTATAACGAATAGTTTATTATACATAATTTAGGTAGAACATTGCTAATCTCGGTTAAATATTTTGTCGGGGGAGAACTCTCTTGCTTGTACCTGACTGATTTGATGTCATCCAAATTCTGATGATATGAAATTGAAAAGATATAGGTAGTGTATTTTTTTAATACTTATTTTTAGTATGGAAAAATGATTGATGCTAAAGAAATTTGAACTATTTTGAATTGTTGGTAGGTACCTACTTGAAGGAATTGAACCTTCTTTAACAAAATTGTGCCTAAGTATTTTGTAGGTATATTATCAGCATAACGTAATTTTAGTTTTAATTTTAGCGACATTCCATGACTTAATTCATTTTGAAGATAAAAGCTAATGAATCAAAAATTTTATTAAATATTTAATGTGAAGAATATCATATAGCAAAAGCTAAATGGCGTCCACATATTTATTTATCTTATATTAAGGTTTATAATAAAATTATTTATTTTGCAAGACATGCTCAAGCGCATCGCACGCGCCTTTTTTATTGTTTTATTAGATGTAAATAATGAAACTATTTATATTGTATTATTTAATTACTTATGTGATTGAACCAAAAATATATTTTGTACTTTAATAACAAAAAAGCTTTATTTAGCATTTAATTGTATGATATGTACATACTGTGACACAACTAAATTTTCATTAGATTAAGGGGTTATTTAATTATCATACGAATGTGTGATAAAACAGTAAAGTATTCCATTAAAAATATCTAAAAATATACCTACACCATCGTAATTCATGTAAAAAACCCTCTACCCAATAACTCAAAAAGAATTATGTATAACTTAACACAATACATTGTTGGTAGGTAGTCGAGTAGTTATTTAAATTTTGTTCTTCTGTTTTTTTCCCAAAAATAGTTATTTGTTATACCTACAAGAGTGCAAAGTTGCTTTTAACGGCGTGCTCAATTCTGATGACCAAGCAAGCAAGCGAAGCATTTCTCGTAGTAGCGAGGAAATAAATACTATTTTTGTAATTTGATTTGGTACGACAACCTTCGAACGTCAAGTGGGCACCACAGCAAGCGCTCACCTGTTGCGGTCAGCGGCCGCCATTACTGGTACAACTCTATAATGCACACGATGATGTTCTAAATTCAATTTACTTTATCCTCTAGAGAGGATAAAAACTTTTGCGCTCAGATATCGAAGAGTAAAAATACTCTTTGCGAGATGGGGGGATGAAATAGTTATTTGTGCAACAAGAGAGCAAAGTCGTTTTTTGCTGCGAGTGCTGATTTTGAATCTTGAATGTGGCGAGGGATTCAAAGGCACGAGATGCAAAAAACTTTGCTCTCGTGTAACACACATAACTTTTCACTTCAGCAGCGAGAACATTTTAGGAGATAAAATAATAAACAGGAATAGATTGAAATAACTATTAACTTATTCAACTCTTTACGCCAGCCACGAAATTTTATTCCAGCTCTTTTATTTAAATTAAGGCGTGTTCGGAAATTATAGCACCCATGATATTTTATTATTCAAAATATTTATGTAACATTATTGAAACTAGAAATAAATATTTACAGGTAATATCAGTTTTATTTGCAGTAAATACTTATTTTCGTTTAAATACTACGTATACATATAAGTTAAAAATTCAATAAATTACACTAAGACATAATTATCTTTTTGCAAAATTTCTTTAGTTAGTACAGTCACGAGCAATAACATGTATACACTTAACAAATTTCAAACGCAATTTACTCGTAAATACTGGTTTCCACATCGAAATAAGACCTATTTCGTAATAGTCATCATCATCATCATCAGCCGGAAAACGTCCACTGCTGAACATAGGCCTCCCCCCAACGACCATATATAGTTAGCCAATCAGAACGCAGTATTAGCCAATCAGAACGCAGTACCCCGTCTCCCTCGCTTACGTCGTACCTCAGCGACTTGACAGAATAATTTTCTTTAGTCAGATCGTGTATGAGGCGTCTAGTTATAAATGGTCGTTGGGCGTGAGACAGGGAGACGTTATTTCTCCGAAACTGTTCACGAACGCGTTGGAGGACGTTTTCAAGCTCTTGGAATGGAACGGATTCGGCATCAACATCAATGGCGAATACATCACTCACCTTCGTTTTGCCGATGATATAGCCATCATGGCAGAATCGTTGGAGCACCTCAATGCTATGCTCAGCGACCTCAGTATCGTTTCCCAACGGGTCGGCCTTAAAATGAACATGGACAAGACGAAAGTCATGTCGAATGTTCATGTAGTTATTTGTGCAACAAGAGAGCAAAGTCGTTTTTTGCTGCGAGTGCTGATTTTGAATCCTGAGCAAGCGAAGGATTCAACGATTGAATCACGAGCGTAGCGAGTGATTCTAAAGTTGAATCCTGAGTGTGGCGAGGGATTCAAAGGCACGAGATGCAAAAAACTTTGCTCTCGTGTAACACACATAACTTTTCACTTCAGCAGCGAGAACACTTTAGGAGATAAAATAATAAACAGGAATAGATTGAAATAACTATTAACTTATTCAACTCTTTACGCCAGCCACGAAATTTTATTCCGGCTCTTTTTTTAAATTAAGACGTGTTCGGAAATTAAATATTTACGTAACATTATTGAAACTAGAAATAAATATTTAAAGGTTAAATATCAGTTTTATTTGCAGTAAATACTTATTTTCGTTTAAATACTACGTATACATATAAGTTAAAAATTCAATAAATTACACTAAGACATAATTATCTTTTTGCAAAATTTCTTTAGTTAGAACAAACCGAGCGTGTTTGTCTTTGAGGTCGAATTCAAAATCGGAATTTCGAAAGGGTTGGCTTTGTCCCTTTCTCTTTCTAATAGCGGGAAAGAGATGGAGTGTAAATGTTTCGAATTGTATGATTAACCTAAGGCTGAATAAGATATTCGCGGCTTTCTGAAAACAAAAATTAAAAAGTTACTTTGTCTCACTCAGTGAGCAAAATCGCATTTTGCTCACTGATTTCAGGCAGCAAAACCTACATGTTTGAGCTACTGAAGTGAAAATAACTATTATCACATCTAGAAGAGAGAGAGAAGAGTTAGTTTAATCCTAGGAGGGACAGGGACTAAAATGGCTTTTTAATACCTTGGCAGTAAATGTGATTTGAATTTGGAATGTGGATATTGTTAGTAAATAAAATAAGTATTAGGTATGTTATTTCTGACCGCGTGAGACAAATAAAAAAAAAATTATAAAGAAATTAGCCTTACACACCTTTGACACCTCACTATGGTACGACTTGTACTTGCGATTAAATTTGCGGAACGCAGACACATACGGCTCACGCACACAAAAAAAAAGTTGATACATAGCGTTCGTGTTTGGTGCGGTTTCTATGCGTAATTGTTTTTAGATAGGTGTAATGCATAATTTTCCATTCAATTCAATTTGCTTATTGTTATAATTAGCGATAGGAAAATGGTTCATGTAATGCGTAAAAAGGGGATGACTCAGCTTATAACGTTTTTGTATGTTTTTTTATTATTTATTCTTTAATAGACAGCTCTGAAATGAATACCACATTATCGCTGGTGTTGACGCATTTGCGGCTGATAGTAAAGTTTGTTATTCGATATGGACTTTTATTTAGGTTTTCGATAGTATAAGTACCCACTTACCTATATCGTGATTAAACTATTAGCTTTCTTTAGAACATGACACGTTATGTAATAGTAATAATGGAATAATGTGTAAGTATAATAAATAGATACTTAGGTAGGATGCAGACTTCTACAAAAGTCCTGTCCGGTCTCCTATGCCGCCGAAGTATAGTCTTTATTGGTGGCTAAGCAATTTTTTTTTAATAAAAACTACATATAATCAGCATGCAAAAGAGTTGAGCCGAGATTCACATTCCTCGAAAAGAAAGAGACAGGACATACAGAAAATATACTATGCAATGCTAATAAACAGGCTAAACTCGGCCAAGAAGTTTCTGTTACCACCGCTGAGTAAGCGTCGGAAGAGTTGTGCCGATGCGCGCCCTTACTTACGCCCTTCACGTAGCGCGTAGCACATTACGAGCTACGCCGTAGCTGTGCTATGATATCGTGGACTACGAATCACTGTGAACTTAACAATTTTCAGCAATTTCAAGCATTTTGCGAGTATTTATATCTGAATAATTTAAAAATTACATATAAATATGAAAATGTCCAATATAAGGGATCCAATAAAGGAATTCTTCAAACACTCAAGCGTCAGGAGCACAGCAGACACGACACATTGAACAACGATTTGAAGGCTAGAACGATAGATTTTTCTATATGAAATTATTTATTTATTAGAAATGTTTTTTCTTTCTTTCTTTATTGATGCTGCATCGCGTCCAGGAGATTGCGTTCGTGGTAATTAAATTGAACCTTATTAATTTCCTCAGATGGCAAACCCTCATATCAATAAATTTTCGCGACTGGAAACACGATGGCATATAGTGTGTGTGGATTGCTGATTAGTGTTGAGTCGCTGCATCGAGATTAGAAATATGACGAAATGGCTTAAAACATCTTAATCTGATACCTACTAATGTATATTCAACAAAAGAGTAAAGTATACAAGCATGCTAAATACAGGGCGTTCCACGGCAATGCCACATGGAGAGGGAAAGTACAGACGCCAGCACATCAAGCTACCACAATCTGCCAAATTTATTCAATAGATTTTCAACGTTATCACAATAGTGGAATGTTAATGTTCGATTGATAAAATCTGACAGTTTCGGGTAGGTTGAACTGCTGGCGTCTGTACCTTGAATATTGTAGATGGAACATTTTACTGAAAGAAGACATTTTAATTTAAAAAACAATTTAAACTGCATTTATAGATTTTTATACTACATGGTTGAACCGGGAATCGAACCCGCTACAGGAGAATAAAAATTACCCTGTAGCTTTATCATATTATATACCGATCGAAAGGCTTCATCATAAGGTTTTTTTTTGCCAGATAACATAGTATCAGAAATAAAAGGAAGACCATGTTTTTTTACAATTGATGTGAAATTTTGTTCAGAAAAAATACTGTATTTAGATATACTCGTACTTGAGATTTAAAGAAATGAGATTATTAATCTTCCGGTTGCAGAACGACAAAACCAAGCAAGGTTTTTTAATTTTTCAGCAAGATGGGGTTTCGGCTCATAACAGTCACAGAACAAGGGACTATTTCAATGATTAATATTTCAATTAAGAGAATTAAGAGAGCGTGTGGTAAATAAAATGATTGAGATGGGTGATATGAATGACAAGGACGTAAATGAATGTTGGAATGAGATGGCTCACTGAGGAGCGCAGCAAAAGATATCTTGGGCGAGACGAAAGGAAGGGGCACGATAGATAGGGATACATGGTGGTGGTCGATAGAGGTACAGAATGCTTTGAGGGAAAAAAAGAAGAAATTTAAGGAATGGCAGAGCATTGGAATTGATCATGTTAGTTTGAAAGCTGAAAGAAAGAGTGAGTATGATGCTCTTAAAAAAGCCAAAAGAGCTGTGGCTATAGCGAAAGCTAATGCCCAAAAAAAGCTCTATGACACCTTGGATACTTCAGCAGGCCAAAAACAACTATACCGGCTTGCTAGAGCTAGGGAGAGAAAGGCGGAGGATGTTTGTCAGGTAAAGTGCGTAAAAGACGATGCTGGAATGATTCTGTCGGTAGATGAGAAAATTAAGAATAGGTGGAAGGGTTACTTGAAAGACTAATGAATGAGGAGAATGACTGGAGTGGAGTGCTTGAAAGTAAACCTGTAAATAAGGGATTAGTAAGAAGAATAAGTGTGGATGAAGTGAGGAATGCGGTAAGTGGAATGAAGAATGGTAAGTCATTAGAACCGGATGGAATACCTGTTGAAGTGTGGAAAATATTGCGGTTGGACGTGGTTAGCTTTATTCTTCAATAAGCTGTTGCTGGAAGAAGCCATACCTGACGAATGGTGCAATAGTTCGCTAGTGCCCGTTTTTAAAAACAAAGGTGATGTGCTGGAATGCAATAATTATAGAGGAATAAAGCTAATATCACACAGTATGAAAGTTTGGGAGAAAGTTATTGAAAGGCGACTGAGAGAGGAGAGCGAAATTTCACAGAACCAATTCGGTTTTATGCCTAGTCGGGGTACGACGGATGCCATCTTCGCTATCCAACTGTGCGCATAAAAACTTGCACATGGTGTTCGTCGACCTGGAAAAGGCATACGACCGGGTGCCCCGTGAGGTTCTGTGGTGGGCCCTAAGGAGAAAAGTGTGCCTGGGAAGTATGTACAGTTGATCCGTGCAATGTATAGTCGATGCACCCAAGTCCGGTCTACAGCGGGCACTACCGGCAGCTTCAATGTCGCGGTTGGCTTGCACCAAGGGTCGGCTCTCAGCCCGTACCTCTTCCTGATGATAATGGATGCTCTGACGTCGGACATCCAGGAAGAGGCCCGCTAGTGTATGCTGTTTGCCGATGACATTGTGCTGATTGCCGAGAGCGACCTAGAGGTCCAGAGCAGATTGGAGGTGTGGTGGCAAAGACTGGAGAACGTTGTCCTGAAATTAAGCAGAACCAAAACAGAATATCTGTTTTGCGATTTTGGCGGTCTCTCCAGTCCTGTGCCCATTACTCTTGCAGGAACACCCATACCAGTCTGTTCCGACTTTCGGTACCTCGGGTCGCTTGTCCAAGGAGACGGCGATGTAGACCGGGACATAACACACCGGATAAACTCGGGATGGATGAAATGGCGACAGGTCACCGGAACAACTTGCGACCCACGGATGCCCCTCAAGTTAAAGGGAAAAATATACAAATCCGTGAGTAGACCTGTCGTATTGTATGGATCGATGAATGCTGGGCTGTGAAAAAGATGGATGAGAAACGATTGCATGTAGCGGAGATGAGGATGGAAGATGGATGTGTGGAGTGACAAGAATGGATAAAGTAAGGAATGAGTTTATAAGGGGAAGTTTGAAAGTGGCGCCTGTTACAGAAAATATGAAAGGGAATCGTCTATCTTGCTATGGACATGTGATATTCTAAATGTCCACCACAACAAAATAAAAAAATCGACAGTAGAGTGAAATAATCAAAAGAGTGCCACTTTGTATTCAACAATAAGGGACTCATTTTGAGCATTTGACAAAATGGTTAATCTTGTATTACAATTCATGGTCCTCCTTTTATTTCTAACACTATGTTACCTATTTAAAATAATCCTTATGATGAAGCCTTTCGATCGGTATGATAAGCTACAGGATAATTTTTATAATCGGGTTAGATTCCCGGTTCAACCATGTAATTACTTAAAAATCTATGAACGCAGTTTAAATTGTTTTTTTTAAATTAAAATGTCTTCTTTCAGTAAAATGTTCCATCTACAATATTCAAGGTACTTTTCCTCCATGTGGCATAGCCATGGGACTGTACGGTATGCGTGCACTTTTTGTCTGTATTCTACTTGCAGCCAAAGGCTTTTCTAATATACAGACACATTGAAAACCGTTTCAAAGTTGCTGCCTTTATATTTAACGAATGAATACAGTGACAAAACTTTGTCAGTTACAGAAAAAGCAAAGTCCTAATTTTGCTTTTTCTGTAACTGACTAAAAATGTATTGTTTAAGCTCTTAAATCATTATTGCTTGGATAAGGGTGATAATAACGCAAAGTAAAACAAAACCAATCGTGATAAAATATCCTTAGTTTTTATTAAAAATTGTCTATAAACACTACACATACAAACACCGTCCTTATGACTATAATATTCAAAACATTAAGAGGTACACGAATACTTTAAAGCCAGAATGTTGAATAAATTATAAGTATCGTAGTTAATATATACTGATGAAGCGTAATAGTTAATTAAGTTGCGTTTAAAATATGCCCCTGGATTCAGCAGAAAGCTTAATCATAATACTTATTTTCAAACACATTTGCTATAATTAAATAAAATGTAAACTAGCCTTGATTTTTTAATGGCATTAGCTATATCAGTAGCATGGCGCATATTCTTAAATATATATATTCTGCTATTCTGCCCTTCTAACTATAACTACCTTATCTGCATCAACAGCGGAATCGAAAAAACCGCGATTAAAGATTTTTGTTTTCTTTTTGTTGTAATTAACCAATTATTCATACTGGGTAAACTGTGTATGTAAACTATGTAAGTAATAGTCCATAAATCGTTCTATCCTATAAAATAAAGAGTTTTACGTATACTGGGTGTAAGGGACAGTCCTTCGCAAACTATCAGGGCTTGCTCAGTAGACGAAACTGAACAATCTTCCACATTTTTTTAGGAAATGTAAAAAAATCAGCCTCTCCATACAAACTGTCCAATCAAGTTTATAATTTTTTATGGTGGGGCTGATTTTTTTTTTCATTTCCTGAAAAAAAAATTGTGGAAGATTGTTCAGTTTCGTCTACTGAGCAAGCCCTGAAAGTTTGCGGAGGGCTGTCCCTTACACCCAGTATACGTAAAACTCTTTATTTTATAGGATAGAACGATTTATGGACTATTACTTACATAGTTTATCATTTTTAGGGTTCTGTGCCTCAAAAGAAAAACGGAACCCTTATGGGATCACTTAGTTGTCTGTCGGTCAAGACTCATTACAAACTCCTATTTGTAGTTCGCTTTGTGGTTCATTTTGAACACTATCAATAGATATGGATGAAATTTGGAACACATAGTTTATGGGAACCTGAATCAACACACAGGATAGTTTTTATCCCGATTTTATGTTCTCATGGGATCATTTACGAGTTGTAGCGGGCGATGCTACTGGCAACAGATATTTCAACTATAATCATAAGATTGTGTTTAGGATAAATTATTGACTATTATGGAACCCTTAATTGTGCGTGGTTCGACATGCACTTGACCAGTTTTTACTTGATTTTTCTAAAATTATTAATAAATGCAGAAAAATGTCAGTTAAGGCGGTTATTGTTAGTACGGCAGTATTGGCAATAACACAATTAAATAACAATAAATCACAAATTATATCACACAAATTCACAAATTGTACAATGAAGTTCTTAATAAAAATTAGCAATATTGTGTTGCTCTCTACATAGCCAACAAAACTAATATCAGTGTTGACATAATTACAGTAATTAAAACAAAGTCTGACATTAAAGAGAGCATATCTTACAGGATTGATTGATTGTTGTTTACCTAATATGTGAGCAGTAAATAAACACACACTGCAATACTCAAGAATGTCACATATGGGACGGTAACAATCTTATTTATAACATCAATCACTACAGCAGCATAAAGAAACGTCACGCACCATATAAGCACACGGTTCACGGTACGGTAACGGTTTCCTACATGCAAAAATTTATGGTACGCCACACGGCGCGTCCGGCGCCGCTCCGGTAACGCACCGCAGCCAGGCGTACCGGATAACGGCGGGGAGGGGTGCAAGGTACAAGCAGTGCGGTACCGCAGCGGCACTGCTAAGTTGTTTGTTTATTGTAGACTGTCGTCATCTGGCCAAGCCAACCCTATTGCGTAAGAACATTGCGACGCCGCGCGCCGCACTGCTCATTAGGTCGTCAGTACGGTGCGGCGCCGCACAGTACTGACGGAGGACTTAAGATAAATTCACACAGAGATGCGACGCTGCGCCCACATTATAATACGTTTTATTTGTATCGTAAGTTAGGATAAAGGCAAGATGTCACATAGTTTTAATATTCATGTATAAGATCAAAATTCCTTTGGTATTAGGTATTATAGGAATTAAGTTATAAAATATAGGTGCTTAAATAATTATAATAAATTACATCATTTTAGGTCGTGTTACAAGAAAACTTAGAAGTAAAACTTCATAAATTTGTAGTATTTAAGACAGAATAACGTCGTACCTGTACTTTCCCACGACATAAGGTCATGACACACTATACCGGCACGGCAACGGCACGGCTCCAACCCAGTACTTAACTTGTCATTCAAATTAGAGCCTTAAATCATGTCGTATAATATACAGGGTCTATCTTTTAAATTGGCCAAAAGGGAGAAAAAAAAGTAAAAAATTAAATGAAATACTGATTACTACTAAAAAAACTTTATGCTGTTAGAAGAAACATAATTACTGTACTTTTGACGAACTTCTACTGTCCACATATTTTCATTCCCATACAGTGAAATGATCCTTACAAGATACTAAATCAAATAACATCATTCATACAAAATGTATGAAGAAATATTTTGCAAAATTTGACCAACTTCCGCGGTCCCGACTTTTTTCATCCGATACAATGAAATGATCCTTACATGAAATAGAGTCGAACGGCATAAAAAAATATTTTGGCCAATTTCACTCATTTCTGTGGACAACTCACAAGTCAAACTTGACCAAAAAAAATAAAAACGCCAAAATCGTTTTTCCGTATATCTCAAACGTTTTTCCATATCTCTTATGGATGTGGATTTCTCCCTTTTGGCTAATTTAAAAGAAAGACCCTGTATTTCATAATGTCAAAATGAAAAAGCCAAGGGCGGGGGAGTCGGCGCCCTTACCGCTCGCTTGCAACTCGCCTCGCAGCCCGCGCGCTGCAAGCGAGCAGTCGCCTAGTCGGCGTGCTTACGGCGCGGGCGCTCCGTCTCCGAGTTGCTAGAGCGAAACAAATGCCTCAGTAATTTGCGCCTCGCGGCCGGCGCACCGTAGCTTATATTCGAGGTGACGCCGTGCTAGAGCCGCGCCGTTGCCGTGCCGGTATAGTAATGTGCCATGATCTTTAGACAGAGGGATAGTGCACCCACAATTTGAGAGCTATATTAAATTGCTGTATTCTATGGACTACCATTGACATTTCAAAACAACGACTATTTATCTGTCCAAAATATGTTTTTAGATCATTATTGAGCAAGAACAGAAGTACGACCGATCAAATTAAACGGACATCATTTATTCTCATACATACACGACCTCCTCTCCTAAAAGAACAAGCACCATTTAAGTATATCACTAAAATAAGTACTGAATAGGCACCTTATGTAAAATACTGCATTTTCGTATGAGATAGATTTTCTTTTTCTCAAACATGATGTTTGCAATAGTCTAAGTCAAGTTATTACAAGAGATTCCATATCAACAAAAAAAAAAACAAAATTAACAGCAAATACAGTGGTGATGTCATACATCTTGAGATTGTGTTTGTGAATTTTCAGATCACTTCAGATCTATCTGCACCATTTATTAAAAAAAACAGATATTTAAATGGAATAACATAAATTAAAAATGAAGATTGTACTGTTGTTTTAACAACTTAATACTGAGATTTGGTTTTATAAAATCATAAAAACAATAATTTACTAACTAAATGCAAGGTGAGACAAACTACATAGCGATTTATATTGGATTTCATAATGAAACAATAAGTACAATGTTTTCCGATTGATTTTATAATATCAAGAGCTTGCTTTATTTAAAGGATATTTAGAAGCATAATTTATGAGACGCTTCAGAAAGTTATAAACTGTAAAGGTTTCTGAAAATTGTTCCTAGGAGAACTATTGCATAGCCTTGCGTATACATTTAATTTGTATGTACTGGATACACAGTCAAACACATTAACAACAACATTTATCGATACAGTTACAATACACTAAGTATTCCTTAAAATTTATTTATAACTTAATTTTCACATGTAAAATCTTGAACATTCAAAATGGTTGTGTTGGTTTTTCACTACACATAGAACTACTTATTGTTAAGTACTAAATTGAGTCTCACATATCTTACTAAATCTTTGGATTTTGGACCATTCAGAGGCCTTATCATGAGTTTTCACTTATTGTGACTTAAACTGGAACTTTGAGATTATTATTTGACATTTTTTCATTTTCAAGGAAAACATTAGTTCCTTCTTCGCACACCAGAGGCGCTGTTCCATTTTTTCATAAAAGAAACGCTGTAATACTGGAAAGACGCTGTAAAGTAAAATAGTGAAAACTCGTGATAAGGGCTCAGATCGCTTCCTGTTACCGACGGCAGATCAAACGAGAACAACTTGTTAAATAGAAATGTACACTTAAATATAATAAGTATTATTTTTATCAATAGTTATGTGTTCAGATATAACTGTCAGACATGAATACCAAACAACATAGTTGAATTATGTTTTACAGAAACAACTATGATTAAAGAAGCGTTTACCTTCGATTAAGCTTCTAATAATTCGATTTATTTAATATTTATTTACTCCGTAGTTAACCCTGATACTTAAGTTAATGTTCGATTTCAAGGATCAGCCTCAGCGTTGCCTTGTGCTCTCGTAAATTGTAAAAATACCTGTTCAAGTGTAGTTTGTGTGACGGAGTAATCTTCGATGGGGAACTGCCTCCGGGCTGTTTCCATTACGTCGAAAAGGCGCCACCACGGTAATCCGGTGTCGTTAATGTAATATGTACTGATTCCCATATATGATTCACTGCAAAGAAGGATTAATATAAAATTTTTAAATACGTTTACCTATTAGCCCAGTCAACGAATGCTCAAAATAGGGTATAGAGGGAAAGTCTTGGAACACAATTTTTGACTTTGTAACTTTGTTTAGCCTAGTTAGGAGGTGAACATATCAAAAGTCCCCGCCCCTAGCCCTTGAGCTTTGGGGGAGGGGGGGGTTTGAAGGTACCATTTTTTGGTTTTTCGCTTATATCTCGGAAACCTTGCGTCCTAGCGACATAGTACCAAGGAACAAAATAAAAGCTGATTAAATTTGCTACAAGTTATACTAAATAAGCATTTCGATATCTTCTTCAGTTTTCGAGATATATACTCCTGAAAGTCTGTCATTTTGAAAAAATCATTTTAACTTTACCTTTTTTAGAACGGAAATCTTCAAAGATGCGACTAGTTAATAATTGCCGGCAAAAAGCTTTTAGAGCATTACATTTTCTTCAATAAAACTATATTATTTTCCTTCAAATGTTAATGTAAATGCTGTATATTATATTTTTTATAAAAGGTAGGTACCTGGTCTTTGAAAAAAGGTCTTTGTAAATCAATGTACGAGTATGTATCAATGTAATGCTGGCACATTACATTAGCTTAGACTGAAGCACATTTTAAAGAAAATGGATAAAATATTATAGTATTATTAAAGGAAATTGAGCGTTCCACAACCCTTTTGCCAGCATTTACTTATGGTTGTATCGTTTAAGAGTTATCCGGTAAAAAAGCGCAAAAATGTAAAGTTAGTTTCCTGAAAGTCTGTCATTTTTTCAAAATGACAGACTTTCAGGAGTATATATCTCGAAAACTGTAAAAGATATCGAAATACTTATATAGCATAACTTGTAGCAAATTTAATCAGCTTTTATTTTGTTCTGAGGTACTATGTCGCTAGGACGCATAGGTTCCGAGATATAAGCGAAAAACCAAAAAATGGGACCTTCAATCCCCCCCCCCCTCCCAAAGCTCAAGGGCTAGAGGCGGGGACTTTTGATATGTTTACCTCCTAAATAGTCTAAACAAAGTTATGAAGTCAAAAATTGTGTTCCAAGACTTTCCCTCTATAATCATTCGTTGACTGGACTATATTTCTTTTTATTATGTTTAAAAAGTACTCACATTAGTCTGGACTCGTTGAAATTTTCATCAACGTAATTACTTAGTCTAGCCATGTCGTTATCTCTGTCTGGGCCAGATTTGCTTTTGACAATCAAGGTGTAACCTGAAAGTTTAAAAAAAAAAATCTGATGGACGAAGTGCTTTTGTTCATCAGAATTCTATTATACTCTTAGAATAAAAGCTAAAGATTTCGTGATGAGTGACCTCACTAGTGTATGAGTGGTAGGAGTTTTAAGTTTTGCATTGGGTTAATAGTTTGTATAAAGCTAAAAAGTCGCGGGCCGCAGCTAGTCATTTATAAAGTGCAAGTGAAGTTTGGTTAAACTACAGCTAGGTTGCGGTCTACAGATATCGACCAGTCGTTATTGATCGCATCGAAGTATAATGTTACGGCGATTGATTGACACCTGTTGAACTAGAATAAAACAGTTGACGTGGAACGATCAATATCCGGTTGGCAATGACAACAGCCACATTGTATTGATATTACGGTTGATTTCTTTGATGTATCCTCTCTAAGAGAGGGAGGAAATCAACTACTTGAATCACAATGTGGCTTAGTAGATGATAGTTATGTGCGTGGTAGATGTCATGTTTTCGAATTTATCGATTCCAGGACATGCCGCCGGTATCGTCACAACGTGTTTTTTTAGGGAGCTTGCTGATGACGCGATGCGACGCAATTCAACCCATTCCAACTACAAGTGAAAATCATCCTTACCACTACGACATATGACATAAAACGTGCGGTTATCTACGGGTAGAGGAAAAAACAAAATACGCTCGCCAAAACGACGTAAGTCAGTCGAATTGCATCATTATATCGTAGTAGCAAGGACCTTTAGTTAGTAGAAATTGCAAATCGCACAAATCACGTCATGGGCAAACTCCTGACTATTTCGAGAGTAGCCGACGCCGTAAGCCTTACCTTGCGAGAATTTATTCTTCAAATGCTGCAGCGGTCCGAGGCAGTAGAGGCGTCCGTTGACCATGATGGTGAGTCTCGAGCACAGCGCCTCGCACTCCTCCATGCTGTGTGACGTCAGCACCACGCTCTGTCCGGACAGTACCGCCTCGCTGATGCACGACCACACCAGGCGCTTCGATGCTGGGTCCATACCTGGGGAAAGTAATATGTTTTATTTTAGGTAAGGGATGCTTTTGCACTAGACGACATTGTCCAGAGTCGACGTTTAGCTAGCTTTGTGTTTACGTGATATTACTACATTATATTTTTGTATGTTTGTTTATTGTTTAAATACTTTACCTGTAGTCGGTTCATCAAGAAACACCAGTGAGGAATCTCCGAGTAACGCAACAGCTGTGCTGATTTTTCTCTTAGTTCCACCACTGCATTTATATACCTGTAAGAATAAAGTCCGAATTATTACATTTTGTTTTACCCGTTTTAAACTAGGAAATGAAGTGAACAAGATTAAAACATGTATTTATTTTATGATAGATACAGAGTAAATAACCGCGAATCTCTGAGAGAACTATTTAAAAAGATTTATGATGAGATGACAATGGCTCGTCAATTCATTAATTTATTATGAAAATACTAGCGGTATAGGGTCGTATATACTACTTTGAGGTCACGGCGCTGTCTGGGGTCGCAGGACTGTCTAAGCAGGATACCACGGCTCTGGAACGCAAAGGGCATGAGAAGGAACATGGTGATTTAGTCAGTAAGAGTCTGACAGTTTCTTCCGCTCTGCCCGGTTGGAAGACTCATCTGATGAGTTTTACATCCAAAGTTGGTCCCGAACGAAACGCGCGTTTATATAAAATAATGCACATAAATACAAGTGACCTTTTTATCATAGTGTTTCAAGAAGCCGAGTGTCGTAGCGAGGTGTAACGCGCGCGCACTCCCGACGGTGGCCGGGATGCCTCGCAGCAGACAGAAGATGCGCAGCGTCTCGCGACCTGTCAGGTTGTCGAACAGAGCGTCGAACTGCGGGCAGTAGCCTGGAACGTGATATACACTTTATTACTGTGACACTTAAGTTTAGTTTTATTATTGTGATTGGGATATTTAAGTTGCAGTGGAACTCAGGTCGACTGTGCGTTGTGTTCCACGCGCGCCTCAAGGAGTGTCAGCACAATGACAAGGCCCCTCTTAGAGGGTCAAAGCCTGCCAGGGTCGCGGGACTAATGAGGTACCGTGACCCCGAAACGTAAAAAGCTATTAAAGACACCGTGGATTTTAGTTAGTACAAGTCTGACAGTCCCTCCTGCTCTGCCCTGGGCGGGGCCTCATTTAATGATTTTGCCACGATAAAAAAAAAGTTGCAGTGGAACTAATTCATAAGCCGGGTATAGACCGGTGTAATGTAGCTTTTTACACAGCGAGCGTTCGTGCAGTCGATACGGGAAAACAATGCGCTGGTAAATAGAAACAAGCGGCTCGTCCCTCGCTGCGAAAGATACATTACGGCCCGTAACATCGGTCTGTTTTGGCTGAATCTAATTTCAGAAGCAGTTTAACTGAAAGTAGGTTGATCCTATAAGGTCGCAGTCGTACTAACCATAACATGTTTGTTACTCTTTCACAGAAAAACTACTCAAATTATTTGGATGAAATTTGGTACACACAGATTATAACCTGTATTAACACATTTTTCTCCGGATTTTATGTTCCTAAGGGATAATTTCCGAGTTGCAGCTGGCAAATACACAGCTGGTAAATAATAATAGTTGACTGACCAATAAGCGCATGTACATCTCGCAGGCGCGTCTTGATGGACAGTCCGTGCACGTAGGCGTCGCCGGCCGAGATGTGCACGTCACCCGTCAACATACGGAACGTGGTCGTCTTGCCCGCGCCGTTGATGCCTAGCAGACCGAAGCATTCGCCCTTGTGCACCGCTGGGAAGAGAAAGAAAAATGTTTAAAAATTTCATACGGAGGTCCTAGCATAACTTTACTCGGTTTTGTAAACGGGAACTTTGACGTTAGTTTGATAAAAGAGCGTAAACATACATATTCATGGTAACGACCGAGATCTTTGTTATTTTGACGGATTCAAACGATGTATTGTCAAAATGGGTTATGATTCAACTTTGCAGATTGTACGTGACTTCGTGAGTATCCCTAGTGAACAATCTCTGTCATATCGTGTCTTGGAATCGATTTCATACTCATCATCATCAACTTCGTACACAGCGTATAGGTTTTTTTTACGTAAAATCATGGAATGAGTCCTCCCACCCTAGGACTGTCAGACTTGTACTGACTAAAATCCACGGTGTCCTTCAATAGCCCCTTACGTTACGGGGCCACGGTTACTCGTTAGTCCTGCGACTCGGATAGCGTGTACGTTAAAATAAATTGTTTTAGTTGTAGATTCAGTGATGTATATCTTTTTAATTATTAATTATAATGGGCATTTCTTCCTTTTTTTACTTACCGAACGTTAGTCTATTGACAGCGAGGAAGTTGTCGAAGAACTTGGTGAGGTCCCTGCACACGAGGCTCTGCTGCGCTACCTGCGGCCTGCTCCACTCCTCCACCGCACGTCTCTCCGCCGCCACGTCACTGTCCTCCTCTACGAGGGGATGCGACGGCTGCTCCTTCGTGGAGTAGAATACCTGCATAGAATATTTTAAATTAATTTTTGATTAGAGGAAGAGTTAACTTAAACTTTTATAAAGATAGTCGAACAGAGGCGCTTTCACGAGAGTGCGACTTAAACGTTAACGAAAATATTTGTTGTGTTGCATACATACATAAACTCACGCCTTATTCCCATGGGGATAAGCAGAAACTAAAGAGCGCTACCTGCTACGATCCTTACATACTCCTTTCACCTCATCCACATTCATACATCTCGTCATACACACACGCCGATTACGAGTACTACGCACCCGGTCTTTCTGAAGCACTTCACTAATAAGGTCAGTTTAGGTTTTCCTTGGGCGTCCACCAACGACCATTTATATCTAGACGCCTCATGCACGATCTGACTAACGAAAATTATTCTGCCAAGTCGCTGAGGTACGACGTAAGCGAGGGGGACGGGGTACTGCGTTCTGATTGGCTAACGGGGACGGGGTACTGCGTTCCGATTGGCTAACTCAAGGTCAGTGCGACGAGGGGACTCACAGGAATGGTCGAGTCACGACGGTTATAAGACTTTTTTACCTAATGTGTTGACAGACATCGGTCGCCAGTGATTAGGAGTCTAGATATAAATGGTCGTTGGCGTCCACTCACCTCTGCCTTAAAAATTCCTTTTGTTAGTCGCCTTTCACTCATCCCTCAACATGACCGAACCATCTCAGCAATGACTATGTGTTAATTTATTTATATTGACGGATTTCTCGTTGAAGAATTTTATGGGTAAACTAATAGGGAAGAAACGTTGAAATGTGTTTTCACGTCATTTATAATATGTGATTGGAAACTTAAAGGGCGTGGATTTTGACTGAGCATGCACACCTTATTCACAAGCTCGTATTCTTTGACCATCAGCAGGGTGAAGGACAGGATTCCAACGACGCTCATCATGAATAAATATCTTCCGATGCCGGGCTCACTCCACTGCATGTAGGGGTCGCCTTCGACTGGGTCATACAAAAAAATATTAAAATAAAACCATTTAGATAAGAAGTTACGACGAAGAGACGACATACAAAGCATCTTTCAAGCTGAACTGCGATAAAATAATTTAATGATTTTTGTGTTATTTATATTTTAAATATCTCTATAGAAAACCTAGATCATATTCAATTTACACCATGTCAGAAGCCAGGGTCTCTTCGGACGGCTTATTTAACTCTGACACTAGACATGACTTTATCTCATAAGAAAAATTCGCTGTAAAAAAACTACAGTACATAACACGCACCCACAAGACTCACTTACTACAACACACGGAGAGGTTGAGTTGTTGGCAGATCGTGAGGCGCGTGCAGTTCTTGATGTGGAGCTGGTCGCACAGACCGTCGCACGCCAACGCTTGGAACGCCGACACGCTCATGTCCCTACGGAGGAAGCATGCCAGTGAAATGGAGCTTATAAATACCTCGCGCTTCGGTCCAATTTAATAGATTTACTTCGGAACTATAATAAAATATTTCCCTGAATTTTCACGGAGGTATTATCCACCTCTTTGTTACTACTTGTGCAGACTAAACAGCAATACTTTCACTTTAAGCCGTAATTCAGCGTGAGTTTATTCATGCTGTGTATGCTGCGTGTTTTCCAATTTTTAAAGCGTTTATTTCAGTATGTGGATGACCATTATATTTATATACACTAAAATAACAAAATGTATTATTACCTGAAACTTCTACAGATGCAGTAAATTGGCAACGGAGAAAAAACCCAGTCGAACAGATGAGCGTAAAACGGACTGCCTACTTCTGGTAATCTCAATAATTCGGTGATTAAAAATGGCATGCAACCTGATGAAATAAAAACAATGAGTATATTATTTGCTTGAAAATTAATCCAGCTTGTGAATGCTGTGCCATTCCCAAAATACAAGAATGAATTTCAAGATTGGTTTCTTGATGTTATTGTGTAAACTAAATTCAAATAAGCTGTTCATGTTTTACCGTTACGTATCTTTTGAATATTTAATGTACTCACCTGTAAATATATTCATGAAGCACATTTTCGAGAAACCCGTTGCGGCGGCTTCGAAATAGAATGATGCGAGGTAGTGTAGTGGTATAGTTGCTACCGAGAACACCATTAAGACTAGAAGTACTCTGCCTGCAATTGATTCATAAAATTCATTTATTACTAAATGAATCCTTTCTGATTTCAGAACTAAATATATGTTGGTAACTGACCTAATTCGGAGGGCGTAGCTAAAGTGCTCTCTTGAAAGCACGCGAGAGTAATAACAATAGTGAGGTAGACCAGCAGTAGCCACAGCCAGTCCCAGACGAAGGCCGACACCCACATGACCGCAGGCCGCACGCCAGACACGCGCTGCAGGAGCTTCGCGCCGCTGATGCGCTCCTGGTAACATACACAGTAGCATTCAGTTTAATTCTGGTTAATTAGATACGACGGCTGAGCGTGGGGTCGGGTTTGATTCCCAGGTCGAGCAAATGTTATGGGTTTTTACATTAGGAATAACTCAAATGTAGTCCGGAGTTTCGAAGTAGGCGGTACAATACCCCCGTGTCTTGGAAAGCTTGTAAACCTGTTACTCTTGCGCTTTTTCTGATCATTCTATCAGTCTTTGAACAGAAGGGTGACGGAACAGGTGTGTACCTGTGTTTGCTCATAGTTTGCTATGATTTGCTACCCCGACCAAAAATGGTCAGAAAGACTATTATTTGTCAAGATAATTAGAACTTATATATTTTGATTCTGATCTGGACCACTGAAGCTTTCGCCTGTAATATAACAATGACGATTGAACGATTTTGTACAGGAACAACTGATGTTAGTTACATCAGAGCTCAGTTCTCATCGTTTACTGATTTTAATGCTCTAATTTAAATTGGTTATAGGTATTATAGGCCAATGCTTTTTTGAAAAAAAAAAGGCCAATGCTTCTTGTGAGGGCGCGATCCACGGAAATGGTAAAAGATTACGTAAGATTCTGCCTAAAAGTTCTACATTATGAATTTATTATCTTTCCATTTACGCTGTTCTTAATTCGTGGCGATGACAATAAGAAATAGGACAGAGTTCATCGATCGACATTGAAGGAATACTAATACTTTTTACGTAAGTAGGTATAATTAAATTTACTTGTATGTTTGGTAATTAATAATCAATATTGACGCTACCTTAATAACAAAAAGTACGAGAAAGGCAGTGACGAAAGCCATACAAAAGCCGATGTTAAATGCAAACTGAAAACCCATACTGCTGCCGGAAGCCATCACTTTGACCTGAAACCAATTTCATAAAACTTTTATTTAGAAAATACATTATGTATTAGTACAATAACATGCTGACTGTCCTGTTTATTAAAGATGAACACGTTACTAATCAATATACCATCATTCAAGTCGATATTGAGACAATAGAATGTCAGCGTTTTATTAAAGTCCGACCCAAATACACTCATTCCATTTAATAGAAGTTTAGTTAATTCCACAAACTTAATCGGAAAGTTACTCATATTGCACCGTCTTAAGGTTTAAAGTGCAGTGTATTGAACACGCATCTGTATAGGAAGACAATTGTATTGGTGTATTGTATGGATAAATGATTTTGGGCCAGTTTAAAAAGGTGTAAACGTGCCAATGTGTGTGTGTCACGTTTTAGGATGGAGATCGACGAAATTGTTCGGGTGAGCGTCGAAGGTAAGTTTTAATGTCACTCACCAAATTTTCAATAGAGTACGGCAGCGGATGGTTGACGATATTCAAGGTGCTTCCCGGTGATAGAGCGCTCATGATGGCGTTGTTGACATGCGCCAACGATATCGCAGAGTCGTGGTAGCCGTAGTTGCTGAACCAAGCGGTGATATTGTGCGCACCAAACGTTGCACCGATAGGAATCTCGTCTCTCACCCTGGCGTTTTCAGCCGCGCTCTAATAAAAAGGTGATTTTTTTTATGTTGTGTCCTACTTTAAGTCCAATTATCAGCGGTCGCCTCCTTCTGCGAAGCAGTAATGCTCGCGAAGGAGGAGGCGGGCCGCGTGAGGGAGAGGACAATGTCCTCCCTCCGCCCCACCCGCGGTGGTTGGCGCCCACGGCGACGGACGTCGCAAGAAGATCTCCGGCAACCGTAGGCGCGGGCATGCGGGCGGCGAGTAAAGGGCAACTCGCAGCCCGACCATGGACCATGCCCGGGTCGACGGCGCGTTGTGTTCCACGCGCGCCTCAAAGAGCGTCATCATGATGATGGGGCCCCTCTCTCGAGGGCCAAAGCCTGCCGGGGTCGCGGGACTTATCTCATTACCGTGACCCCAGAACATAGGGCTATTGAAGGACACCGTGGATTTTAGTCAGTACAAGTCTGACAGTCCCTCCCGCCCTGCCCGGGGTGGGAGGACTCATTTGATGATTTTACCACGATAAAAAAAAAAAGTCCAATTATCAAGAACAGATTATTTAAACTAGGGACTACTGTTGTTCTTAGGTGAGAAGTTTGAAGGTTATTTATATTTTAATACAGTTTTACAAACTAATACTCACCAATTTTAAATAAAATTTGCCTAAGTTTGACGTGCCTAAGTCAGTGAGCGACATTCCTGGATACGTGGAGCTTTTAAAGTAATTCTTATATGCATTCATAGCCTTAGCTTCAACACTTCCATCAGTTACATTTGTTTGAGACATTAATACCTGCGTCTTTAGAAAACCGCTTTCTAGACTTAACGTCAACGGTGGCAGTTGGGTTATAAACTTCCAAGATCTTGCTATAGCCACAGATATTGATATATTAATGATAGGCGTCACAAACTGTATTATAGCAGTCAATTTATTTCTCATAGAGTTGTAGGCCAGTTTTAAAAACATCGCTTTAATATGGTTCCTGAGTAGTTTAAAACCTCGCACTTTTTGTATTAGTTCATTGTCCGCTGAAAACGAAGAAACGAATTTAAATATCTGACGTGTTCACGCTTAAGAAAAAAGACTATGTCGATATACTAAACCTGAGCTGTGATTAGCCTGAGGTGCGACGGTAACGTCATTGTACGGCGCAGATCTGATATTCCGCTTATCAGCTGATGAGGTTTCCGCATCCTCTGCACCTGCCCTATTAACTATATACTTAATAACTTGAGTTTGTTTTAACTAAGTAAATCTTAAAAAGATTCAATACGTACTTCATAAAGACTTCCTCTAAACTAGTAATAGAAAGTCCATAGCTAGAAACACACAATGATTCCCGTTTAGCTTCAAATTCTTTGAGCATTTCTGGAAATTTACTAACATTATCAGTCGGCAAGATGTATGTTAATTCCGAACCTGAAAATAAATACGGCTGTTTACGAGCAAATCATAAAATAAAATCGCACAAAGTCACCTTGAAGAGAGGTAATGCATAACACTGGGCAATGAACTCTAATTGTTGAAACAAAATAGCTGTTGCTTAGGTTACGGATATGAATTAAGTAATTACCTAAGTTTTAACAAGACAGAAATTAAATATAATTACAACAGACAAAAGGTTTCTGTAGTTTTTTTTTTCTTACCTATGTTGGTGTTTTCTTTGATATCGGGTACGTAAGTTCTGAAAAATTTGGTGACGTCATCGGTGATACAATTTTCCCCCTTCACGATGGTCATTTTATAGCCAATCCCGTAATGTTTCTTCAGGAAATAGGGTGTTCCGACACACTGCAGCCGACCACCAGACATGATAGCTATACGGTCACCCAGGATATCTGCTTCGTCCATGAAATGTGTCGTGAGGATCATTGTACGACCTACAAAAAAAAACTTGTGTAATAGTAGTTTATGAAACTGGTACATAATGAGGGGTATTATACACGAGTGTGAGTTTAAAAAAAACTTTTTCAAAAAAAATGTAACCGCCTTCAAAAACAACCACAAAAAAAGGGTAAAATAACCTACAAAATAACTTTTCTTTCAGAAGTCGGTGCCTTTGTTTTTTTTTCATTTCATTGTTTTTTTGCCACCGACTTCTGAAAGAAAAGTTATTTTGTAGGTTATTTTACCCTTTTTTTGTGGTTGTTTTTGAAGGCGGTTACATTTTTTTTGAAAAAGTTTTTTATTTTACTCTTTTTAGTTCAAATATTCAACTCAAATTCTTGTCAAGTGCACAATAAGCTAATAAAATTCCCTATCTCAAAAACTACTGAACCGATTTTGTTGAAACTTGCAGTATTCCGTAAGTTAAACAATACTTAGTACAACAAAAAAAGAATTACTTAAATCGGACTTGTAGTTCCAGAGATATGCGAACACAAACTAAATCAGTCGATACCTACTCCAAGCCGTTGAGGAGTTGTACCTTCCATCATCAGCTCATCCACCTGAGATTATGATTATCAGATGCAAATACTTGAACAGCTTTAGAAAATATATGAAAATGGTACTATGTGCCTATAAAATTTGAAGATTGCCCTCGATTTCCCTGGGATTCCATCATCAGATCCTGACCTGATGATCATGGGACCAATTGGAAAGTATACCCTTTCAAACAAAAGAAAAATTTTGCAAATCGGTCCAGGCGTCTTCGAGAAATCGGGGAACATACATAAAAAAAAAAAAAAAAAAGATTCCGACGAATTGAGAACCTCCTCCTTTTTTTTGAAGTCGGTTAAAAAACGAGCGAAGCGAGTTTTTTAAAAGTATCACACGAGTGTATAATACCTAGTTATGTACAGTTTCATACACTACTTTATCTACTTTCATTGAACACGAATTTATCAAATAAAAAAAAATGTAACCGCCTTCAAAAACAACCATTAAAAAACCTACAAAATAACTTTTCTTTCGGAAGTCGGTGTCTTTGTTTTCTTTATTTCATTGTCTTTTTTTTGCCACCGACTTACGAAAGAAAAGTTATTTTGTAGGTTTTTTTATGGTTGTTTTTGAAGGCGGTTACATTTTTTTTTGAAAAAGTTTTTATTTTACTCTTTTTAGTTTAAATATTCAACCCGAATTCTTGTCAAATGCAGCATGTGCACTAGAATTTTGTAATCCATAACACCGGTAATAACATCGCTCATGTACACAATAAGCTAATAAAATTTCCTATCTCAAAAACTACTGAACCGATTTTGATGAAACTTGCAGTATTCCCTTAGTTGAATGATACCTAGTACAACAAAAAAAGAATTACTTAAATCGGACGTGTAGTTCCAGAGATATGCGAACTCAAACAAAATCAGTAGATGCCTACTCCTTACTATTAAGGAGTTCTACCTTCCATCATCAGCTCAGCTACATGAAATTATGATTACCATACGCAAGTACTTAAATTACTTCATAGAATTTGCGAAAAACGGTGTGTCGGCCTATAAAATTCGAGGGTTGCCCTCGATTTCTCCAGGATCCAATCATCAGATCCCAACTTGGTGACTATGGGACCACCTCAGAAGTACCTCCTTTCGAACAAAAAAAGAATATTGAAAATCGGTCCACAATTGGCGGAGTAATCGCGTAACAAATATACAAAAAAAAAAAAAAAAAACATACCGTCGAATTGATAACCTCCTCCTTTTTGAAGTCGGTTAAAAAGATAAAGATTGACACAGTATTATGGCGCCAAAATTCCCGTTATCACCGTGCATGGGCCACAGCGCGCGCAGCCACAGATAAAAAATCAAATGGATGTATCTATGATCTGTAATCCTAATCTGTATCGTAATGAAAAAAAAAATATTATAACATTATTTTGTTAGAGAAATAGTGTCATAATTTTTTTTTTTTTAATTTCATTTCGATATACTGTGTGTAAAGTACGTCATTATGAACTCGTTTTGAGTTTTGTATTTTGAATTTAACGATATGAGAGTAGATAAAACATTTTTACATAACTTCATGTCTTTATGCAAATGAAGACATGTAGACACTAAGTTATCGCATTAAAAATAATATCCAAGGACTTTATGTAATGAGCATGATATGAAGACATCATACATTTTCGTACCATACTAATTCCTGAAAAAATAATAGTGAACATACAAAGGTATACGGTACCTACTTCATTCTGACTATAATAGTTATTTGTGCAACAAGAGAGCAAAGTCGTTTTTTGCTGCGAGTGCTGATTTTGAATCCAGAGCAAGCGAAGGATTCAATCTAAAGTTGAATCCTGAGTGTGGCGAGGGATTCAAAGGCACGAGATGCAAAAAACTTTGCTCTCGTGTAACACACATAACTTTTCACTTCAGCAGCGAGAACACTTTAGGAGATAAAATAATAAACAGGAATAGATTGAAATAACTATTAACTTATTCAACTCTTTACGCCAGCCACGAAATTTTATTCCCGCTCTTTTATTTAAATTAAGGAAGGCGTGTTCGGAAATTATGGCACCCATGATATTTTATTATTCAAAATATTTACGTAACATTATTGAAACTAGAAATAAATATTTACAGGTTAAATATCAGTTTTATTTGCAGTAAATACTTATTTTCGTTCAAATACTACGTATACATTAAGTTAAAAAATTCAATAAATTACACTAAGACATAATTATCTTTTTGCAAAATTTCTTTAGTTAGTACAAACCGAGCGTGTTTGTCTTTGAGGTAGAATTCAAAATTGGAATTTCGAAAGGGCTGGTCTTTGTCCCTCTCTCTTTCTAATAGCGCGAAAGAGATGGAGTGTAAATTTTATGTTTCGAATTGTATGACGCGTCGCCGTATGAGCCGCGAACATCTTATTCAGCCTTGTATTACAAGGCTGAATAAGATAATCGCGGCTTTCTGAAAACAAAAATTAAAAAGTTACTTTGTCTCACTCAGTGAGCAAAATCGCATTTTGCTCACTGATTTCAGGCAGCAAAACCTACATGTTTGAGCTACTGAAGTGAAAAGAATATTTTGTTTACGAAGTCGTAAGACCAGTCCACATTTGGTATTCAGTTGACTTATAAATGTGCTCCTATATCAACGAATCTCAATTTTCATCTTCAGAATTTAAAGGCACAAAATATCAAAATCGGGCTCAAATCACACAAAAATAACCATTTTCGTCATCATTGTGTCTTGCACATACATGAACATCGAGAACTACGAGTATGTTGCTTTCTAGAATACGACGAGTATAAGTGACTGATTTCCCGTGGTAATGTTTCTCAAAATTCTAGCAAGTTTTAAGTTTGTCAACTCGAGTTTAATTCTCGTTACTATGTTCACAAAATGATAAGTACAATACTTAGAGTTGTCTTAGTTACATTGTTGTCGATTCTATAGGTATAAGCAGCGTTCCAAAAGTTCAAAGTGTAGGTAGGTCGGATATTTTCCGCTAGTCATTGCTAACAATTATAGTAATAGGATGTTTCACTCTAATGACTCAGCCGAGACGACAAAATAAAATATTGCTTGACATTTCAACAGGCACATCGATTATAATGTTACAGACAGACGTGAATGGGCTATCTGATAAAAGATGTTTGGGCACTCGATTTTGTAGTCATTCAACCTTTACGCCAGCAAAATTTGTCACGGATGACAAATTATACAAAAGTCTGATGTTCGAACTGATGAAACAGTGTTATTGCGACTACGCGTTAACTAGTGTGGTATCTTTAGATGACAAACCTTTCTTTTCTTTCTGTAGTAGGTCCCAGAGTGCGCGACGGGCCGCGGGGTCGAGACCGGAAGTAGGCTCGTCCAGTAGAACGACGCGCGAGTCCCCACACATCGCCGCACCCACCGACAACCGCCGCTTCTGACCCCCTGACAACTTGTTCGATGTCACGTCACGCTGGTAACATAATGCTACGTCTGTATTACTCCGAAAGAATAGGCATAGGGGTACCTAATGGTACATTTACGTAATAGGAGGCGAATCTATTGTCTTCAATGGAGCATGAATCATTCCGTAACACAAGTCAATCACATATTGCCCGACCTAGAAATCGAAATCATGCTGAATTGCTGACTACTCTGGCGCTTGCAATCAGGAGACAGAAATATTATTATACTAGAGATGTAAGAATACCATAGCTCGTTGGAAACTACGTCACAAAAGATCAATAAATAATATTTTAAAATCATTAATAAAAATAAAAAAAAACTTGACAACTGCTCATGCTAATTTTTCGCGAAGTCATCGTGAAGTCGGCTACAAAGGTTATAAGGAAGCAAAAACTATACACAACGTCATGCTTATAAGAGAAAAAAAAATGATGAATAAACTAACCTTTTGTTCCAATTCTAGTAATTTTACAAAATGATTTACTTCTTTCTCTAATTCTGTTTGCGGTACACCTTTTAGCCTTGAATAAAATATGATGTGCTCTGCGACCGTGAGGTCTGGGAAAAGCACGTTGTGTTGTGGACAGATACCCAATGACTTGCGAGCTCTTGCTGTTTCGCTTACTATGTTGTAGCCGTTGATGTATGCTTTCCCAGAAGACGGTGGAACGATACCTGGATAGATTTTATGAAAAAAACACATGTGATGTCATACAAATGTAGGTTGTATTGTATCAGCTTAGCATTCAAAGCCCGAGTTGAGAGCTTGGGAAAACCTTGAACCTTTGAACTTAGTTATATTTACGTGATGTCACGATAGCAACGTCGTCCAAAAATGTGAATAAGTATAAAAGTTATAACGTTACCGTATATTATTAGTTTGTGCCGGCAAACAAGGAGATACATTAGACTCTATGATTGATGTTGGTAATCGGAACAGCTAAATAACAGTTAAGTGGTTGTAATTGAGCAGTTGTTTAACACGCGAGTGCTGACTTACTGGTGCTACTACCGAACGAACCATAGAGTTGATTAGAGGAACGTTGCTAACTCTTTCATGATTGAAAATAATTGAAATGGCGTTTCACTAATTTAGAAATGTCTTACATTGATGAAGGAAAACAATGTAAGGAAACCTGGACTTTTTACTTAACCCAATCCGCCCACGGCAACAATCCGGCAAGGAGGTTTGGCGCGTACACGCAGAGAAATGTATACGAGAACTTCTGGTTGCAACCGTGACAGCAAGATTCACTAGTTGACTTTACAACATTTCTAGTAATAAATACTAAGTCCTTGTTATCTCTACTACTTACTTAGTATTTATTACTAGAAATGTTGTAAAGTCAACTAGTGAGTCTTGCTGTCACCGTTGCAACCAGAAGTTCTCGTATAGGTAGCCAGACATTTCTCTGCGTGTAGCTTAGCACACTACAATGACGTCGCTAGGGAGGTGTCTCACCCCACGGGAGCGGCCCCAGAACCGATCCCTGTGGAACACCGTACGATATTTTTCGCCGGTTCCACTCTCCCCGATGACCGGGGTAAATGACGGTTCTGTCCGTCAGGTACGACTTAACCACACGACGGAGGTAGGTCGGCACCCGGTGATACTAGAGTGCCTCCCTGAACAAGTTCAGGGTAGCATGTTGAAGGCGTTGGTGATGTCGAGTGGCACCGTCAATACGACCCTGCCCTGGGATACCGCATCCCACTTCGTGAGAGCTCTCACGTGCATGATGGCGTCTACCGCCGAGCGCCTCCTGCGGAAGCTAAACTGACCCGACGGATATATCAATGTATTCAAACGAATAATACAGAGCATCGTCATCAAAATGCTATGACCCAAATCGTATAAAATTATAGTGGGGATCCGTCAGTGCTCGTTATCAAGCGATTTTTCTAAGCCCTTCTCATAATAATTTATTATTGTATGCTATGAATGCGAATGAAATTTAGTTATGCTTATTTACAATGTTTTAAATATTTTTGCTCCTACAAATTCTATGAAAAATATTTTTGCAAGATTTGACCAACTTCCGCCGCCGCGCCCGCGCGCCGTCCCGTTTTTTTTCTTTCTCAGATACAATGAAATGATCCTTAAGTGAAGTCGAAGAGTCGAATGACATAAGAATTGTTTTTTGCCTATTTGACTCATTTTTGCGGACAAGTAACGCTTGACCATAAAAATAAATACACCAAAATTTTTGACATCAAAAAAGAGGTAGTCTTCTAACAAAGATTTTTTGTATCTCTTAAGTTAGACATATTTTATGCGGACTTTTATTTGGAACTCATTAAAAGGCACAATCCCACAATACATTATCTTCGTGTAGCGCCAGCACTAGGGAAGTACACAATAGTATTTTTTTTTGCTAGCCTGCACTGTTTACTCCTGGGCAAAGGCCTTCCTCCACAACTTTCACTTCTCGCGAGCCCGTGAGTCCTCCTTCCAGTTCAGACGGACCTACTCAGTTCGTCCCGCCATCTCCTAGGCGGCTTGCCGAGACCCCACCCAACTGTCTCAGGGTACCAGTTTTGAGCTATTTTAGCCTACCGTTGGTCTGGCATGCGACAGATATGTCCCGC
The DNA here is from genome assembly GCA_950005045.1 of Agrotis exclamationis. NCBI lineage: Eukaryota > Metazoa > Arthropoda > Insecta > Lepidoptera > Noctuidae > Agrotis > Agrotis exclamationis. The sequence continues at coordinate 13,027,812 of OX465419.1, forward strand.
CCAGTCTCATTTGAGTTGGGCAGCCTTCAGAGCCACGTCAGCTATATTTGTATTCGAGCGCAGTATTGTATTTCCAACAATAGAAGTTTAGAAAAATCAAAATATATATGCAATATTCACCTGTAAGCATGGAGATAGTGGTTGTTTTTCCCGCACCATTATGTCCCAGTAACACGGTGATCTCGTTCTCATACATCCTCAAGTTCAAATTATCGACGGCTTTTTTACGACCTTTGTATACCTTTGTAAGATTCTGAAAGAAATAGAAATTATTATTTTTCTATAATATAATCATAAATAAGATAATAATTATATGGAGTGGAAAAATTGCATTACAATTTACATATTATATTAAATAATCGGTTCTTTGAATATAGGTACATAAAACGTTTCCATCTACCTGGTCAAAAGAAATAACATTACAAACATATAAAGTAGTGGCATTTATAAACATACATTTATTCCGTACCTAGATGGGCAGTATCTATCTAAGCAAAACATTAGGCCTAAGGTATTTTGTCGAGGTAAAGGGCCAAGGCCGGTTAGTTTTTCTAAGGAACTGGATAAACAGCGCGTCCCTTCGCTGCTTTACTTAATTAACGGTGTAACGGGAATAAAATGAATTATTGGAAATATTGGAGACGGGTAACGCCCTCTATTGACAAAGGCGCGAACTAATGGGAAATGGTTGCAGTTGATTCTGAAAAAATAAAATAGGTGGCGTTAGAGAGTAATTCTTTTGATACTTTAAATAGTTCTAAATAAAATATAATAATTACATAGATAAAATTCAAATAATTAATTGTAATAGATTTCAGTTGAATTAAGTTTAATTATAAATACAGCATGTTCTAAAACACGAAAGCCTAGCAGCTGATCTGAAAAAAAATTAAAAGGTTGACGTATAACTTGAAGGTTAGTTTTTCTTCTTAGAACCGGAACACGCGATTAAGACGCTAATTAGACAAAGAATATTTTAATTAAATAATTAATGTCGCGGACAAGGCGTGGAAGAGCACCTAAGATGAAAGTGCATTAATATAAGGGAACCGCATAAGCGTATGTATTGATAATTATTTCCTGTTTTGTTGCAATTGCATAACATCATTTTTCACCATGATTTTGTGTTGAAATGCTCATGGATTTCTTTTCTGATACTTTCAGGGTTTCAAACATTATTTAAAATATTAAAAATTAATTAATTAAAAACGTCTTCTCAACTCGTGGCACGTAATATGAAGTAATCTAGAACAAGCTCTGGTTCCAATCCACGTGTTTTATTCTACAAGTTCACACAGGCCGCAATGCCGTCTTCGTTGCATATCAACTGATCGACCTGGATAGATGGTAGTATGTCCTACCTGAAGTAAGTGTTATTTCCATAACCTAACATTATAAGGAAGCTTGACAAATGCTATGTTCCTGTATCATTGAGGTGTGCACCAACATATTAAATAGCTGAGAAGACGGAAGTATCTCTTTTATTTCAATCAACACCTCATGCGAACAGAACCCATAGTCTCATGGCAAATCTACGCTGGCAGCTGGTGGTAAGAGACGAAAGGACCTTACAATTGGCGCCCAACGTGGGGCATGAGGTCAGATTGGAATCTTCACTTCAAGATTAAGAGCTTGATCTGACTTAATTTGATTTAACTTATTGATTAGTAATTAGAGTCACTTAACTTAGTACATTTTTGTGAATTTGAGTTTTCAAAATTAGTTGATAGCACATGTTAACATTTTTATTAAAAGGTAAATCTTTCCACATAATTGATGTTATAAAGCTTAAATGTATAGACTCCTCTTAATTTATATAAAGTCATACAACTTAGAAACATCAACACCTTGTGTTAAAAATTAAGGTTATGCCACATGTCATGTTAACATTGTAAACTTGTAAATTACTTGAATGGATTGACTCTAATTTAATTTAATTCACCTTGATTAATGTAAAATTACTATTTACATTCATTTAACTTAAAAATTAGATTTAAAATACTTATCAAAGACTGTTTAAATATTTTAAATTCAATATGGATAAGACAATTTGGATTGACTATCTTCGTAAAGAAGAATTATTACATGAGCTTAAATATTTTAATATATCCACAGATGTAAAGGCGACCAGGGATGTGCTTCGCAAGCGGTATCGCAGTCTGTGTGGCTTGTTTCGGAGTGGTAGCATTAAACCAGAGGAGTATGCAACCCCAGCGAGTGCAAATGAGGTACGCTTATGCAAGGAACCTATTGAGGAGCTGTGCCTATTAAATAGGGATTTAACCGAGGGAGATAGCTCCACTGTTAAGCGAATATTAGCTCGTTCGCAATATTAATTGATTAGGATGTCAAGCGTGAAAGATAAATCACCGGAATTAATTAAACTTAATAATTAAAATTGAATCGTTAGACATATCTGACAATATCCAAGATAAATGGTATTTAAAAATGGTAAAATATTGAGAAAAGTTTCCCCATGGATTTCCAAATTATTCTCTTAAAGATGCTGAGCTATTTCGACATTCAAAAAATAAATATAATTTAACATCACAATTCACTTGGAAACAAGTGATTCCAAGTGATGATGTGGGACCTCTATTAAAACAATTTCATGATGATCCCACAGGCGCCCACTTTGGTATATTTAAAACTCATAAAAAAAAAAAATCAGCATTTGATTTGTTAGGACTCTTTCCTGTATCCACTAAAAGGAACACAAATCTCTTAGTATGTTCAGATTATTTTAGTAAGTATGTTATGTTGTTTCCTATACGGAACGCAACAGGCAATGCTATTGTTAAAATTCTGGAAGAAAAAGTGTTTCTGGTGCATGGGATACCGAAATTTGTCTATGTAGACAATGGTCCGCAATTCATTTCAAAACAATTTAGAGATTTAATGTGCAAATATAATGTGCCTAATATTTACTATAATCCTAGGTATCACCCGCAGGTTAATCAGGCAGAAAGAGCCATTAGAAATGTTCTGTATGCGATTGCCTCATATGTGAAAACAAATCACAGGAAGTGGGACGATCACATTCCAGAAATTCAGTGTGCACTGAACACCTCAGTAAACGAGTCAACTAAATTCTCACCTTACTTTCTCGTACATGGGAGAGAGATGTTTGTAGATGGTAAGTTACATAAAGACTCTGAAGTGCCACAGCCTGATTCAGATCTATCAACTGTAGACCCTAGAATTCATGGTGATGACTTAAAAGAACTTAAATCAATTTTCCAGGAGGTTAGTAAAAACTTGAAACTTGTGCACGATAAAAATAAAAAGCACTATGACTTAAGAAAGCGACCTTTAGAATTTAAAGTAGGTCAAATTGTCTATAAAAGAACATTTACTTTGTCGGATGCTAGTAAAAACTTTACTTCAAAGCTAGCACCGCGCTTTATAAGATGTGTTATTTCAAAGAAACACTCACCTGTAGTGTATAGTTTAAAAGACATGCAGGACAAAGACTTAGGTAAATTTCACATTAAAGACATCTTAAAATATGAAGACTCCTAGTTTTTATACATTGTTGTTGTTAATCCAATATTTGCACGAAATTAGCAATAGACGTGCAAATATTTAACTTGAAGAGGGATGGATGCATGTTGGTAGGGTAAAAGGTTTTTTTTTTTTCCAAAATTAAATAGGTATACCAATTTTATTAATAAGGAATGTTTGCAGATGTATGAAAGAAACACAATGATTGTTAAACTTAGTAGTATTCGAATGGGACTTAAAAGTGTCACCACTTAACACTTAATAAAACACATATCTACATTAATTAAAGATAGTGTTTACTTAAAAACTTACCAAGTATAATAACCTATACTTTGTAACTTAATACTTAATAAAACACCTATCTACATCAATTGGAGATAGGGTTTACTTAATAATTTTAAAAACTTAAATAAGTATTTGCCTATACTTTGGCTTGATACTTTCTAGATAACACTTATCTAGGTTTCAAGGATAGTGTTTATTTAACTTAAAACTTAACTTAATTAGTAAATTAATTAGACTAAGGCATGATTAGTCAATAAAAATTAGTTAATTAGTTGATGTCTGCAGAGAGTAGCTACGTGCTATATGTAGATAGGCAGACATGCGCTTATTATTATATTTAGTTTAGTACTTAGATAGTTTAAGGCAGGAGCAATCAATGTACGAATTTGCCAAATAGGTTTTGTTTCGGAATTGTGCTACTAGCCATTAACATTTAGTAATTTAGTCTGTAAGTCTAAAGCATTTGGTTTCAGACTGTCTCAGTTTTCAATAGAATGATTTCGAGCTTTCAACACACATGGAAAAAAAAAAAAAAAAAAAATTTTTGTCAGCAAAAATTTTTTAACTGGGGAAAGGTGTACTGTAACGGGAATAAAATGAATTATTGGAAATATTGGAGACGGGTAACGCCCTCTATTGACAAAGGCGCGAACTAATGGGAAATGGTTGCAGTTGATTCTGAAAAAATAAAATAGGTGGCGTTAGAGAGTAATTCTTTTGATACTTTAAATAGTTCTAAATAAAATATAATAATTACATAGATAAAATTCAAATAATTAATTGTAATAGATTTCAGTTGAATTAAGTTTAATTATAAATACAGCATGTTCTAAAACACGAAAGCCTAGCAGCTGATCTGAAAAAAAATTAAAAGGTTGACGTATAACTTGAAGGTTAGTTTTTCTTCTTAGAACCGGAACACGCGATTAAGACGCTAATTAGACAAAGAATATTTTAATTAAATAATTAATGTCGCGGACAAGGCGTGGAAGAGCACCTAAGATGAAAGTGCATTAATATAAGGGAACCGCATAAGCGTATGTATTGATAATTATTTCCTGTTTTGTTGCAATTGCATAACATCATTTTTCACCATGATTTTGTGTTGAAATGCTCATGGATTTCTTTTCTGATACTTTCAGGGTTTCAAACATTATTTAAAATATTAAAAATTAATTAATTAAAAACGTCTTCTCAACTCGTGGCACGTAATATGAAGTAATCTAGAACAAGCTCTGGTTCCAATCCACGTGTTTTATTCTACAAGTTCACACAGGCCGCAATGCCGTCTTCGTTGCATATCAACTGATCGACCTGGATAGATGGTAGTATGTCCTACCTGAAGTAAGTGTTATTTCCATAACCTAACATTATAAGGAAGCTTGACAAATGCTATGTTCCTGTATCATTGAGGTGTGCACCAACATATTAAATAGCTGAGAAGACGGAAGTATCTCTTTTATTTCAATCAACACCTCATGCGAACAGAACCCATAGTCTCATGGCAAATCTACGCTGGCAGCTGGTGGTAAGAGACGAAAGGACCTTACAACGGAACCTATATTGATGTTTTTATAGCACGAAGTTATAACTATGGTAGTTTGATTATATGGGTTTACTACCATTTGAAGGCCGACAGAGGAGCCAGGAGTAAAAAACTGTAAATGATCGACTCATCTTTGTAAATGAAGTCCAATAAAACTGTTTTATTTATAGAAGCGAACTCAACAAGGATGATATTTAAAAAAGAACTATAGCCAGCAATTGTAGTGTGCGAGATCTATCATTAACACAATATTTGAAAAAAAAACACACAGCACGACAGTTATGTAACGCCTTCAATGAAACTGCTTGTGCTGTTTACGGTCCTCATTTGAACCTTTAGCTCGCCACGGAAACGTTACTCAAAGCAGCTTGTCATTAGGTACTGTATTTTAATTTACTCTTTGAACTAATTGCGTTCTGATGCACCATTATCAATCAAATAGGTGCAGTATTAATAACGAGTTTAGTTTTAGTGCAATTTAAATTGAGGAAGTTAAGGTTGAAAATTACGTAATAGTAATATTTGGTGGCACGTGATGCGTGACTTACCTGTATGTCGACGCCTGCGGGCACGCCTTTCGGTTCTTCGTCCTGGTCATGGACGACCTTCAACAGTGAATCATTATACTCCAGATCACGCGTGTCTTTCATATTCATCTCTGAAAATATTACGTTTCATAGTAATGTGTCATAGATAACGAAATCAATAGTGCTTGTTTAGTCACAGGAAATAATCGCCGTTCTAGGTTTAAAGTTCACAATATGTATCAATTTAGTACGAATATGATTGAAAGATTCGCTTTTTGCAGTTTCATAAATCATTGATATCGCATACTTAATTTCTTATGTGCATTTTGGCACGATAAGAAGCGGTCCAAGCGCGCAAGAATCATGCGCATGATTTGATCTTGCAAAATGTTTCTTTGATACGTTAGCACTGAGACTTCGTTCCAGATAAAATTGAAGATGTGCAACATTTGCTGATGGATTTTGTTAAAAAGAAAAAGGAAAGAGAAAAGCTTGTCGGGAAGTTTAAGTTGAAAGTTTTAGATGTCAGTCTTATCTAGGTATACTAATATTATAAAGTTGAAGAGCTTGTTTGTTTGGTTGGTTAAACTGAACCCGCTAATCTTAGGAACTACTGCTTCGAATTCAAAAACTCTTATGATAATTACAAGATCTGTTTATTTCTCTCTTTATGCGTGATCTTCTTACACTAAGACAAAGAAATTACTTCAAATTAGTTTTCAATGGTTCACACTACACAGTTTACATTATTTATTTGTGCAGAATATTTAAATGCATGTTTTAATTTTCTTAATAATATGAACAAACCGGTTTGAAATATTGAATAATCGCAATGATAATGACCTTGATTGCATGATTACGCTGATCACTGTAAGAGATTGATTGATTCGTTACGGGAGCTTCATAAAGCAGGTTACATAATCGTGATCGTATTGTTCATAGTCGGGAAATACAAGCCAGAAATAATGTTAAAAGCGCTAGCTATAATGTCATGTTTGTCATTATACAACTTGAGGAAAAACTGTTAAGTACAACGTCAACGAGTGCTGGCGTTTCTGTTTTATTCGTAAGATACACTCGCGAGCAAAAGTAAGGAATATCTTACTTAGATTCAGCGCGATCTTGAGTACTTAATAACTAGTTATGAATATTAAAACCGGCAAGGGGAAGCCGGATTCGCTCATAAAGGGTTCCGTCCCATTATCTGATCCATATTAAAAAAAAAGTGATGTAACTAAAACTTTACGGTTTTCGCAAAAAAAATTATACCAAATTCATTCGAATCACGCTATTATTTAAGGAGCTATGCCGTATCAATTCCAAGTGTTTCCATACTTTTGCTCGCTAGTGTAGATATTACGCAACTAACCTGCAACTTTACGCTTATTTGGTATCCAGAAGCTCTTAGTGAAGGGAAAGTACCAGGGCAGCGGTACTCCGTAAAGCCCCGGACGAATTTTCTCAACGTACATAGCTATCAGCATGTACAATATGGTGTCGAGTATCAGCATTAGTACGATGTGGCCCGGCTGAAGCTGATCTTGGTATGAGATCGGAGTGAAGAACTCGTTCCATTGGAGACCTATGCAACATTAAACTAAATATACAGGGAGAATTTTCAATTGGGTGTGGATGGCTATATCCGAAACTATGAGGAATATCGAAAAGTACTAAAAGGAGTCTGGAAGCCTTTTTTGACGAAATCTAAGACTACATCATTGGATTTTTGAAAAATCAATAGTCGTGGCCAGGAATAGAACACGTTGATTTTGGAAGGAAAAACACACGCTGTATTTATTAAACCCTTGGTAATGTCGCTTATACGGACCAAATTCTGAGAATTCTTAATATACGCCAATCTTAAGGAAATAGCTGATAAGGCCACGATACTCCTTTCACTATTCCTCATAGTTTCGGATATAGCCATTCACGCCCAGTTGGAAAATTGATCCAGATCCAGGAGTAACTTTAAAGGTGTAGGCGCAAAAAGCACAATTCGCAAAATGGCAACCGAGTCGCAAAAGGACATTTCTCAAAATGGCAAATTCTCTAAAATGATGAGAATTATACATTCTCATAATGGCCGATTCTCAAAAAACCTGGTACTCAAAGTGGCAAATTCTCAAAAAGCCTAATTCGCAAAATGGCAAATGATCAAAATGCAAAATAATTGGAAGTATATTCTTATGAATAAAAATTTCTACTTCTCGATTTTACTAAATTATTTCATGTCATATGAAAAAATCTTACATTTCCAAGAATTATACTCCTAATTGCAAAAAAGAATCCATTTTGATAAATGTCAAAGTAGGTATACGCTTTATATGCTTACAATCATAAAGACCGACAGTTATCATATTTGTTGAGACATTAAACATTAAAAAAAAAACAATATTTAAACAAGGACACAAAACATTGGAAAAGTTACTTTATTTTTAAGGTTTGTTTGACATTAGTCATCTATTGTCTTAGTTTCTATGATGTAGTATTAAATGTGTTGTGGTATGTGTATGGCGAAGTTCAGATGAATAATTCAATTCTTTGTGTAGCGATTTTAAGACTGTGTTCGTGAACCAGGACTTGGAGGAACTGAGTGAGGACACGCCATTTCACCAGTTACGTGTGTTAAATTAATTCATTTATTGGTTGCATAGATCTATGTACAAATAAATAATTAAATACCCTTAGCTAAGTACATCCATACTTTTTAAAATAAAGCATAAACCTAACAGTATTAGTAACACTTCTCTAGCATTACACTAAAACTTTCCTGGGAATCGAACCGAAGCACTTGTGTTCAGCAATAGCACTTGCAACCGCTAGGCGATCGACACAATATTTTTTGTGTCTATTCTAGTCCACTATGAAGGTCGTCTGTTTCTAGTACGGTAGTACTGGTCCATTTACTATAGATAACTGCCGCTCGCCGGTCAGTTTTTACAGTAAACTGGTTGGTCCGAAATGCAAGCTTTTTTATTCACTGACCGGCAGTTTACATACTAGATAGATACATAGATAGAATACTCTTTATTATGCATTACCATTACATTTACCATTACATTGCAGGTTTTAACAAATCTATGCCAATATTATGAGTTTGTTTGGTCAAAAGCGCTAATCTTAGGAAGTAACGGTTCGAATCGAAAAATATGATTGGTTTGGATAATATATTTATCGAGGAAGGCTATATAAGATCACGCTACGACCAATGGGAACCGAGCAGCTGGAGAGAAACCACGGGGAACAACTAGTAGGGGAACAGCGTAGCGTAACGTAGCGCAAGCGACAACAGAACGCCATTTGTTAATGGCCGCTTGCAAATGACGTCCTATTGGCGCTTGCGCTACGTTAGTGTTGCCATGTTGTGTTAATTTTAACTTAAGTGTGTATGTCCCCATTATACCTTGCGTCCCTGTCTTATACACTGTTCCCAATGAATCTTATAAATAGGGTGACACAATGGGCGGTCTTATAGCTAAAAGGTGATTCTTAAGGACAACTTTTGAATGGATTTAAGAAGGTAGTTGACATTCTTAAAACTGTCGAGTGATACAGTTTATCAAGGCAGACCTAAAATCGAAAAATATTAAAGAAAAAAATTAAAAACAATAACACCATACCAAATGCCAATAAGTACATACCTTTTGAGGTTCCTTCGCACATGACGATCATTTGAAATGCATATCCCATAGCAGTGTTGGATATCAGACTAAGTAATAATTTCGTTCTCAGACTTATATCTTCGTATAATACTTGAGTTAGCATGAATACGGAGTAGGCCGCAAACCATGCAAGACCCATAAACGATGCCGCGGTATTAGCTGAAAGCAACAATACCATTACAATTTGATAACACAGGCTCAATGTTCTCGAAAATGTACAACAAACCTGTGATTAACGAGAAATATCAGTGTAAACTGTGAGAACTAAATTTTTCAGAAATGATCGAAAAACCTTTTCCTTTCTTTAGAATCCGAGCCATATTGGCAGAAATACGGAAATTGGTAGGTTCGAAACCGCTGCAAAGGCTCATAATTATAATACTCCCGATAAGGATACGAGCTCAATAATTTTAGTACAATATTTAATGAGTTTCCGAACGTTTTAATTAAGTACCCGTTTTGACCATTGATTTTCATCAGAAATATATTTACATGGATGTGTCATTAGTTATTATTTACTCGTCAAAACAAAATAAGGGCCACTTTTTAAATTGCACTTTAAACAAGTATTTCTCTTATTCTGGGTACATTATAAATACTAATTATCTTGTTATGATTTCTTGCAAGTATTAATATTGTTTCTACTGCATAATTGGAAATTCATAACTTTTTTTTAATTAGATATTTGAGATTACTTAGAATTTACGGTATGGTGTTTTTTAATTTTCAAACTTCTAACGGAGTTTTCTTCGACTTATACAGCAAGCAGGCTATAATGATCTTTCAATCTCATAATGTCATGTATTCGGCAGTGGCGTAGGGTAAATATTCTTGAAAGTGAAGCCGGACCAAAACGTGAATTCCAGTAACTATAGCTTTGGCCTAATTTTAGCCTTTTTAGTTTAAATATTCAACTCGAAATTCTTGTCAAATACATATTTTTCTTACATCAATCAAGCTCAAACACAAGGTAGCTGCTGTGAATCGTTGAGGAGTTTCCTCTACTGTCACTCGGCTCTATCATCAGATATTATTCTCCAGACCTTTATTAAATTGTAGTGCTTTGAAATACTTAATGAAAAACTTACAAACATACTACACGCCCCTACGATTTATGAAAGTTTTACTCGATTTCTCTGGTTTCCGTTATCAAACCCTGATTTCCTTATCATGAACCTTACTTTTGAACTATCTTCTTTTCAACAAAAAAAAAAAAAAAAAATCGGTTCATTAATGACGAAGTTATCTATCCCGCGAAGACTCTAACGCGAACAAACATAGAAAAAAACAATAAATAATAATTATTACACGGACGAATCGAGTAAGCCTTTTCATACATAGTGCACAGTTACAAATAAAATAAATAATATTTTCTCAAAAGCTTATACTAATCGCCTACAGATCTTAACACCGCGATTCAGGATCGTGACGTAATTGCACAACGCCATCTAGTTAAAAATTTCGAAACTACTGTTTTACTGTGACCGCTTATCAAACAATACCATTGTACTGAAATAACCTTGTTGTTACTGCACTAACTACGCAAAACTTATCAATTTTAACAATAACACCACATCAAATGCAAATGGACAGGTGAAAACAATAAATACAAAACTATAAATAAACGCGAATCAAAACTAATGTGAATCTGTCATCCAAATAATACTATCTAAATGAATTACGAAGTCCAGTATCATTCCATCTCGTTCTGACGTACGCATTTCATATCTCTGTCCTTATAATAAGCCGGAGACATTTGGCTTCCCAACGTCCTTAATTTAGCGGTGTTACGTAGCGTCGAGCTCACGATCGCTACAAGAGGAAGGATTCCTGTTTTGCCTTACGGCTTGCCTGTTTTGCGCGAGTTGAAATTGCACGGAAAAAAAAATGGTGATAATTTATTTCTTTGATTTTTATTTTCTTAAGTAAATGTTTATTATTTCTTTGATTGTTAGTTTTAGTTTGAGTATTTTTCTTTGATTGTTATTTTCAAAAGCAATGTAACTTAGTAAATAATTAATTTGTCTAAATGATAAATGAAAATCATTGATATTAGTATTTGCTATATTTCGAAAGTAAAGCCGATAGGAATCGGCATGTTAGGGGCCTTCGGGCCTGGTATTCGGAGACATATGGACGCAAAAACAGCCACTTAGGGTGTCACCTTAATCCAGGGGGCCCGTAGCCAGAAGAGGTAGGTTTAATGGAGGAATATTCCCAAAGAGTAGTTCAAAATGCTTGAAACTGGTCTTAAAAGACGGGTAATATCACCAGACGCCGTTATCAAGGAAGAAAGTAAGTAAGTAAAGACCAAGAAGACCATTAAGTTTGTTTAACCGCGCAAATAGAGCGAAAATCTACTGCGCGGACCGTACAAACTCCATTGCGTCGAGCTACAGGCACCCCTATAATTGACTACACTATTCCGAATCGACTCCTTGTAGACTAACAATACTCAAGAAGATGCTTGGTTCACCTCCAGTTAACTGCAGCGTATGGTGCAAATCGTGAAACATTTGCGAAGGAGAAAATTTATTGAACTGTTTTGACTGGGCTTCATTTTTTTTTTATTGATGACTGGTGGATTATTTTACTGATTCATAAGAGTGTAGAGAAGATCTAAACAACAGGTTTCAGATCCTTGCACTCTTACAACAGACTGTTCTGGCGAGTTCTGAGTTATGCTCTGGGGCGGTTATCTCTATCACACAAAACTAAGCTCGCACTTCTTAACGAGGGTGCTGTAACTCTTCAAAATTGCGTAGAGAATGTGGTGCAACTCCACATTATGCCATTCGCACAGCAAGGAATAATAGAGTTCTTCTTGAAGCAGGATAATGCTCGAGCGAACACGACGTGACTAACAGTGCACACATTCCCTTACGCTCGAATTACGATGTTACAGTGGACACTCAGGTTTTTTACCTAAGTTCTATTGAGCATTTAAGAGATGAGTTAAAGAAGAGTGAAAAACAAAGTAAAATTCCCATCAACACGCAGCTGGATCTCATAAATTGTCTGAAAACTTGCTGGCAGAGTATCCCAAAAGAAAATGTTCGGTATTTAATCCAGACCATTCCACCTCCCATAAAATGAGCAGAACAGAGAGAACAGAGTTAAAAGAGAAGCTTAAAAGAACACTTTGGAACATTAAAGACGTAATTTTTTCGATTTTTTTTTATGTAACATGATACATTCCTGCAATTCCTCACTTTTCATTCAATTTGGTTTATTTTAACGATTTATTGGAATACATATTTAATTTTTGTGTATTTCCATCTAAAACCATTAATATTAATCAAATTCAGTCATTGTAACTAGTAATATTTAAACATTATTTAATAAATCGATAAAACCAGGTGGCCCTTATTTTGTTTTGAGTAGTATAATTATATGTGTACTCGTATGTAGTTATTTATTTTTGCCTTACCTCGAGAAAAGAAGACGCTGACCATGAAAGAGAATGCTATTGATGCTATAACGAACAGGATCATGAAGAAGAAAATTACACTCCACGGTGTGAATGTAAGTACAGCATATCCGTCACCATCTGCTGTCCGGTTGAACGGTATCTAATAAAAATGAAATTCATCTATACTAATGTTCTATAGAGGTAAATTTTATATGTAAGTACATCGGATTTATATTTAAATCCGATCAAAAAGAGCAAAGTCGCGGGAAAAAGCTAATAAATTGATTCTTAACTACTTGTAAAATTTGCTTTGACACAAGTATACAGGATGACTTTTTTACCACCGTCCAAATTTTTTCTAGGCATTAGGTATCAATCACTAACCTCATTTTTGAAAAAAAAATCGATACGTAAAATTTTCATATTAAATCATTTTCTCATAAGAATTATCCGCTCTGCGTGGTCACCAAGCTAAACGTTAATAATACTACACTTGCCGGCGCACGAAACGGGCAGAGCGCACCCCGCCCGCCCCGCCCCGCTACACCTGATCGACACATCACAGCGCGGTGTCCAGATTCATCAACTTTTTAAAGATAACTTTGTAACGTGATATCTCAATATTTTTGTACTGAGTGATACAAAAAGAAAAAACACGTATTCAATGATTTTCGCCAAAGATTAATATATCAAAATTTGGATGATGACTAAAAAATCAACCTGTATATGTAGGTAGTATTGAAACGATATCATATTTAATGCAAACCTAGTAATTGTAAGACAAAACCGATATGACCTTTACCTAAAGAATTAAATCAATACCAGAAAGCCAGATGGCACAATTCCCGTATTCCACTCTCTAGTCCGAAATTATTTTTAGAGCATCTATTGGTCGCCTGTAAACGGTTTTTGCGAGCTTCGTTTAAATATTTTTTTTTATTCAGCAAATTGTATCATTACCTAGCCGTATTTGTAGAAATTATGCTAGCTTAAGCACTCATTTTTTTTTCCAACTATACATTGGGTCGCATGAGTTTGGTTTCAAGTCAAACGGGATGTGCTGACGTGCTGAGCAGTGAATAGCAGTTTTTACATGGATTGGCTGAATAAATACATCCATTTTCATTAAAAGATAGTGGAATGGAAACTTTCCGAGAAAACAGCGCAATCGCAATTAATAATAAAGCTGGTAAGTAGCTGCTATTTAACGTTTTCAACGTATCTTGCTTTTAGTATTCCTAGTATTTTGTTAATTGGTTAACTATTTTGTGTCGCGGTTTAAGGGTCTCTATTACTTTTCCGGTCTAAAAGCAGAACATTCCATTTTTTCAGCGCTAATTTGTCAATACCTTTGAGATACTTAACTGAATTTTTCTAATAAGTGTACAAATTGCAATTTTGTGCTTTTACACCGCAAATTTGATAGGCCCCACTCCCTATCAATTTTGCTTAGGTAAATTAATTAGGAATTTGTCAGTGATGCAGGTTCAAAATATTAGTACCGGATGGTCCTGATGTTATTGCTCGCGTACCCCTATTTCCCCACCTATCGGGAGGCAATTACATCACTGACGATCTGTGTGTCCTTGTCTCTACCGAGCCTTTAATAACGAGAATAAAGATAGAGCACACAACCATTAAATTGATTGATACAATAAACTTACCTTAACCAGTATCACTATAAGTATAACTGATATCAATAGGAAGGAGAACTGTTTGATGAACCAAGCCAGCCAATGTAACCACGATGGAAGGCCCATTATTGTCATTGTTTCCTGTCAACATACAACATAAAGATCGTTTGGCAATTTGTATATTATTATTTAGCTTTCACCTCGGACCTCGAAGCAAATTACAGAGTCAAATAAACTACATCTGATCTATCGTGCAGTATGAAAATATACTATTTTCTTTAAATAATTATTATTTTGAGTCTATGAGTTTCCATGTGTAATGTTTTAACTTACCTTTAATTGTAACTCTTTTTCAAAAGTTACAACCCTGACGGTATTCACGAAGGAATACGCGAAGCAGAGCATAATAATCATTGATATAAATCTTTCTAGCGCGACTAGCAGTTGATCTTCTCTGTATGCAATCTGAGGTAGGCGTTGTAAGTACACCTTGGTGCCAATCGACTTGCCGGTTTTCTGCTTTATGATTTCTTGTGATATAGCATGCTGGACTGCTAAGAACATTTCTGGTGAATACCCTAAAAAATAAATTCCCAATTTAGGTTGCTTGTTACTGAATATTACATAGATATTATTAGATTTGTTTATGTACTCGCAGCAAGTTTCTGGTTATTTTGCGTCACTGATTAGTTAAACAATGCTAAATTTAGTCAGCGTTTTTGCAGCAAATTTATGAATCTCGCGACTTTACTAAGACTATGATGCTGATAAGTTTATTTATTTTTTATCGTTGTAAGTAGGTTTATTTAGCCTTGAATATGAGATGATATACCTACACTATATCATTTGTAAAAAACTGTTACCTACTTACGAAAACTTAGCTTGGTGGTTAAAGGTCACATGTTAGCATTATGTATTATCTGGCAGTTGTCCATCTAGGACCGTATCCGTAATTGATGGTACCACCATATTATTATATTCATACTAGCAAAGAAAGTCGACGTCGTCTGAAGTCATATTTAGGCATTAGAAGAACGTACATGCAAGTTTTACTACATTGATTAACTGAATTCATTATCGCCAATCGCTAAATAGTCTGCAATGTAACGCAACTCGCATGTAAGTTCTTGCATCGTCTAACGCTATCGACCGATTTACCGAACTAGGTACCTTAATAGATTTTAAGAAAAAAGAGGAGGCCATCTACTATGACAGATTACTACTTTTATGAGTAACTTTTTAAGAAAGGGCTGACTCAGAGTAGGTAGTCGATACGAAGAACGGAACCTTCACATCGACTATCTCTACACCGACCTTCAAGTGGCGATGTTTACGTGTAGTGACGTAACTCACGGACTTAACAGCAACAGGATAAACGTAGGAATTGTATATGCCACATTATAATAATATTTTAAATTAACTTTACGATCGCAGCAATTTATTATGTTTGAACATTTCTCATCAAATAAAGGAGTTTTCCTATCGATCGTTGACTAAATAATTAAAGAGGTACCTATGCTAGGTACTGTCTAAGGGTGAAACTGAAAATACAAAATGTGATAACAGAACCTGGTGTTTTCCCGCCGTACATGTCTTCAGGGTCTCGGGGCCCAGGGCGCGGGAACAGCGGATACAGTAAATTTGTTCTCCAACTGGCTCTTATAGGGTGCTCTACCATTGGCGTTCGCATCACAGCCGGGAATCTTAGCGTTACCTTTATGTCGTCTGGCCATTTAGTGGCATCTGTAATTTTACAAACTTACGTACTGTCTACTACATACCTACTTCATAGAACAGATTACAAAATTAGGGAATCCCACATTATAATATGGATCGTAATAACAGTATAGAGGTATTACTTACTTGCCATTCTGTCATCAAACTGTATGCCAACAAGAATTTGGTTCATGGCATTAGGTTTCGTAAGGGCTAACTCCATCTCTTTTGCATTCTTATAGCCTTTTGGTTGAGGTAAAATATCGGAGTCAAACAGGAGAGCAAAAAGTATACTGAAGTTGTCATCAGCTACCATTGCTATGGCATCTTTAGTTACACTTCTAGTGAGTGGGTTTTCAGGGGAAAATGCCAGAGTTCCTGTTTTTGCTGTTGTTAGATTTCCTCTGAATAAGAATGTAAATTGTTAAGCATTGTTTTCAGTGATTTAAATGTTTATTAAATAAGGCTTTTATGAAAATATACTTACAGATTTCGTCCACTAATATTAAAGTAAGTTGGGAGAAAAGGTGGATAACTTAATTCAGGTTTTGATTTTGGATCCACTAGAAGTCTTGTTAGTATTAAAAACATAGAAAATATCACAGGTGATGCAATCTCGAACGCAGTTTGCAATTTGTGTCGTTTTTGTAGAAGAAAGTTCTTCCAAATAAGAAGTTTTAACTTATCAAAGGCCGACATTGTGGCAGGAGATGGTTATCTAAAACAAAAATAAAACTTTGAAACCTCTCTTATAGCACTTAAATATCTGAGTGAGTTGAGTGAATATTAGGGTGGTTTGGTGTACGATAGTATGGCGAAAATAAAATTACAGCTATAAGGTACGCTACGCCACCTTTTTTTAGGGTTCCGTAGCCAAATAGCAAAAAATGTCATGTCTGTCTGTCTTTCATGTCACTTTTTTTCGTAAGTGTATGAGCTTTCCTGTTGAAACTTGGTAAGATGTATTGTGTGAACCGCATTATTATTTTCACACAAAATTATAAAAAAAAAAACAAATTTTGGGGGTTCCCCATACTTAGAATTCAAACCCATCGTGTGGGGTATCTATGGATAGGTCTTTTAAAATTATATTGATGGTACGAATATCATTTTTTCTAAACTGAACAGTTTGCGCGAGAGACACTTCCAAAAGGTAAAATGTGTCCGTCCCCCCTCTGTAACTTCTAAAATAAGAGAATGATAAAACTAAAAAAAATATATGTATGTATGATGTACATTACCATGCAAACTTCCAGCGAAAATTGGTTTGAACGAGATCAAGTAATTAGTTTTTTTTAATAAGTCATAAATCGTAAACCGCAATTTACCTTTCAAAGTTACAACCAACTACAAGAACTTTATACATATTATGTTACTTGCTGCTACGGAACCCTTTATGGGCGAGTCCGACTCGCACTTCTTTTCATCATCATCATCATCATCAGCCTGTATCCGTCCACTGCTGGACATAGGCCTCTCCCAATGTGCGCCACTGAGCCCTGTCTTGAGCTTTCCTCATCCAGTCTCTGCCCGCCGCCTTTCGTAGGTCGTCACTCCACCTGGCCGGCGGGCTGTGGTTGCTGACATAGCAGAAAGAATTAGTAAGCTGAAGTGGCAGTGGGCTGACCACATCTCTCGCAGGACAGATAACCGCTGGGGTAGACGTACGTGTCCTTGAGTGGAGACCGCGATTCGGAAAACGTAGTGTGGGACGCCCACTTCTTTTATCGTGTTAAAATCATCAAATAAGTCAGCCAGTCAGGCGGGGCGGGACGGACTGTGCAACTTGTACTGACTAAAATCCAAAACCAAGGTGATCTTTACGTTCCAGGGTCACGGTTACATGATGAGTCCCGCGACCCTGGCAGGCTTTGTCCCTCAAATAGGGCCCCGACAGATTGCTGTCAGCTCTTTGAGGCGCGTGAAACAAGACCCGCCGTCGCGTCGACCCGGGCATGGTCCATGTCGACGACGGCGAGTCACCCATTCATTACTCGCCATCCGCCTCGCGACGTCAGTTGCCGCGGGCCTCTCCCGCGGCTGCTGGATCGTGAGTTGGACACTGTCCTCTCCCTCACGCGTCTCGCCTCCGAGGCGGGACGGATTGGGAAGTGTTCGCTCCCTTTAGAGACACTGCTTCCCACTCCGTCTCGCCCTGCAGCATGGCCTCGACCAATGCCGGGCGCGAGAGGTTCCCGCCTATCACCTCATCGTCTTGTTTAGAATTATGATTGTAAGCTCTAGGTTGTTATTATCCCGGACTTGATTTTCTGTATAGCTGTTTCGAAAAAACTGGTCTCCTAAAATCTGAATATATGTATTATAAATAATGGGGTGGCGAAACTAAAAAGGCAGTTCTTCATAAATAAAAAATATACATCCTCTCATACATTTTAATGTTGTAGATATTCGATCTGGATATTGGACTTTAAGTAGGAAATAGTTTTTTTTTTTTTTTATTTAACCAACATTGAATTTTGACACTATAGGGTGCTGCATTCATATGCTGTCATGATGGAATCACGATAGAACTTCAGTGAGCAGGTAGACAAGTGACTGGCGTGGTATCAGTGTAATAGGAGAAGTAGTCGGCTTGCACCCCCTATGGCTCTGAGCACACCCCATGAACCCCCGGGTAAGACAACCTTGCCCAGTACATAAAAATCTATAACTTTGACAATTTTAAAAACTTTTAATTTATAATCACAACTATGAGTGTTAATGATAAACAGCCATTAGCTTTTTTTTCCCCTAAAACTATTGTGTGTTACTTATATTTAATTATTATTTTCTTTTTGAGTACTTTTTTTTTCTTTTTTTTAAAGTTTTAGGTACATTTTTGGGTACATAATAATATTAAAAGAGCTGGTTTAACTGAGCAAGAGCTTCAATAGATGTAAATTGTTTTAATAAAGTGATGGTATTCAACAGTCGATAATAATTGGTTTTTAGATATGTACATATTTTTAATTTTTTTTAATAAAATACTATCGCCCTATAGAAAGCTAATACCTAGTCAAATAGTCCATATTGTTGGCTTACCTAGTGAAAATGAACAACTATGTGAAAATTCAAAAGAAATCAATTTTTAGATAAAATAGTAAGTTGGTTTCTAAATTATGTTTAGTGATTTTTCACCGCTAAAATTAATTGTATTTTTTATACGATAAATATATTATTCTTATTCGGTGCCTTCGACATAACAGAGACTTTCTGTAATTACTACGAACTGCATCATGTTTTCACTTATATTTATAATTAATTATTTCTATCGATCGTTGGTGTCTGTATGTACTATTTATAGCGGCAATTTTTATTTTGTACGTAGCTATCTCATAGCCGAGAAATAAATTAATGTTAACGATTATCTTACCTGCGTTTTTACGAATTCATCTTATTCTAACAGATTTTATTCCACACACCCACATGGGCCGCTGTGTAAACACAATTAAACACGATTTAGTTAAATGAGAATCCGTGAGGTCATTCTTTAGTGATAATGACTGAGAACGAAACAAACCATTTCTAGTGGAGCCGAACCACAGACTACCGAACTCGGAACTTCTCATCAGGGTTGCCAACTCAATGCCACGGTTGGGTGCTAAGTAACATCTCAAATAGTGCTAAATTGCTAGAAAGTTTCAAAAATAGTGCCAAATATATGAATTTAATAAAAAAGGACACATAACAGAATATGTTTTAATTTTCGATTTTTTTTTTTCAATTTTATCTATTTGTTTTTTTGATTCCGAATACCGTTTGATTTCAAATATTCTTGCGTTAAATTCTATTTTAAAGAAGGAACACATTGCTTTTGAACTGTTTCCTAGCACCGGTCTAAGCCACTTTTTGTATTTTGGATCTTCCTCCCTTTCTTTTCTATAATTTAGAATATAAGTACCTTTTTAAATAAAGGAACATCCATTTTCGTCTCACTGTCACCGAACACAAAACAAATTTAAGTTAATAAAATGATTAATACTATTAATCAGATAATTATAGCACACAAAGACACGATGAATGAAAAACAAAAATGAACGAAAAATAAGCAAGGTTAGACAAAGAAGGAGTTATCTTAGAGAAAAAGACAAACATAGCACTGTTAGCCTCGTCTGCCACACACACGGCTTTATTTTCACGTTCACGGGAATCCCCTACCGAAATGCCGCAGATTACAGACTACACTAGTTTGCGTTTTGTTACTTCAGCCACAGCTGCATTTTGTGAGCGAACAGACAACATCAAAATTAGTGCTAGATTTAGTGCTGGGTGCTGTTTCTTATATTTCAGTGCTAGGCACATGAAAATAGTGCTAAATCTAGCACTCAAAGTGCTGAGTTGGCAACACTGCTTCTCATCGACTGTGAGAAAGAGGATTTTTTAAGTGTCAGTGTCAGATGTCAGATGTCAAGATGTCACTGTCAAGCGTAGCTGTCAAGTGACCACAAGTGACACTGACCTCTATAATTACCACTGGGGTGCGTTTAAGTACGCCGGCGAAATTTTCGCCGGATAAAAATTAAACTAGCGAGTGTTCGCTGAACGGAGTCATAGGTTTCTGTCAATATTAGCTGTCAAATTCAATTGACAGCTCAGTTTATCAAACAAATACCAATTCAATTCAACATAACAGTCCGAATATTATATTGTAATCTCCGTAAAATTAGGATTTAACTTTTGATCTCGATATTATTACACAGTAAAAATGAACCGGAACATGAAAAATCAATTTGCCGGTGTAATATTAATTATATCCATGATCCACAAATAATATTCACCGAGACGATGAATTAGGTACTCTCTAAAATAAAAATATTCGATTTTTTACGGCGCGAATCGAGCATTAACAACAAAACTCAATGTCAATTAATGTCAATCTGACAGCAGGATAAAATTTAGCGAGGTAAAAAGGTCGCTAAAATTTATCCTAGTCAGGCGAAAACTTATACCACCGGACGACCGTGAACGGGGCAGATTAAATTTTAGTCAGTTTAATTTTTCACCTCGCGGTGTTTAAATTTTAACCCAGATAATCGACTTAAACGCACCCCTGGGGTGCGTTTAAGTCGATTATCCAGGTTAAAATTTATACTGACTAAACGTCAAACACCCCGTTCAAGCACACCGCGAGGTGAAAAATTAAACTGACTAAAATTTTATCTGCCCCGTTCACGGTTGTCAGCTGGTATAAGTTTTCGCCTGACTAGGATAAATTTTAGCGACCTTTTTACCTCGCTAAATTTTATCCTGCTGTCAGATTGACATTGAGTTTTGTTGTTAATGCTCGATTCGCGCCGTAAAAACGAATATTTTTATTTTAGAGAGTACCTAATTCATCGTCTCGGTGAATATTATTTGTGGATCACGGATATAATTAATATTACACCGGCAAATTGATTTTTCATGTTCCGGTTCATTTTTACTGTGTAATAATATCGAGATCACAAGTTAAATCCTAATTTTACGGAGATTACAATATAAAATTCGGACTGTTAAGTTGAATTGAATTGTTACTTGATCGATAAACTGAGCTGTCAATTGAATTAATTTTTATCCGGCAAAACGCACCCCAGGGGTGCGTTCGCATTGCTTATTTTTGTTACATTACGTCATACTCGACGTTCTAAGAAACCAATTTTTGGGAATATTGAGATAACACCGCGCCTTAAATTTTAGTCAGTTTAATTTTTCACCTCGCGGTGTGCTTGAACGGGGTGTTTGACGTTTACTCAGTATAAATTTTAACCTGGATAATCGACATAAACGCATCCCTGGACTGGCTGTTCCTTACATTTGACAGCTCTTGAAAGTGTGCCTATTTGAAGCGCCACTAGCGGGTGTTCACAGAAATAATTTTGACGTATATGACGTATAATTTCAAATGGCTGCGAGAGAGAAGGGCCAAACAAAGTAAACGAAATATCAATATCGAAGCAATGTATGGGGTACATAGCAGGTTTTGTGATTAGGATCTGAAACGTCCAGCTTGGCCAGAACGTCTTGAAACGGAACTAATCTTTTTATTTGCTGACAACGTTTTAAAATATTTGATATTTGATGTAAACAAAGACGCACGTTTGTTAGATTTATTATTGTGCCATAAAACTAACGTAATAAGTGAAAATAAATAAAATAAAATCATTCAAAGTGCTGGTAGCGAGAAGACAGTGGCGACTTCCGGTTTTCTACTGTTTTTTGCCAAGCTGTAAATACGTTTCAGTTTCGTTAGTCTGTTTAAAAAAAAATGAAAAACATTTACTGAAGAAAATGAAAATATCATAATGTCGTTATTGAGATCAGATTTTAATCATTATTTTTAATATTTTATTTACTTAAAGTTATTAACAATTACTAATGATTAGTAAGTGTTTTGTAAATTTTTAATATATTATAGTGAGTAATTATGATAATATATTTATTTATTGTAAACACTTATTAAAACGCGTTATCGATATTTGTTCCCTGATGTCGACATTACTAATCGTCGATAGTACCAAAAACACCCGCTACGTCCGACAGCGCCAAAATGGCGTATGTCAAACGGGCACTAAAGCATTTTGACTGCAGCCGATAATCTAAGCTGCAGCCAGTCCAGTGGTAATTATAGAGGTCAGTGACAAGTGATCAAAAATGTTTTTTTTTTGTAATGTTCTTGGCATGGTGGCTTCAAATTTTGGCCAAGTGACGGACATGATTTAAATTAGCGCACCGATCTACAATTTTATTAACCATGGAATGAGGAATTAACTAATAGTAGTATTGTCAATATTTATTATATTCAAATCGTGAGTTCAACACAGCAAGCCTTCGTTGGTTCCAGTAAAGGCGTTAGGGTAAGGCGCGGTTAGGCGACAGCCCAGGGCGCCAGATATAAAAAGGCGCCACAGATCTACTTAATTCCCGTAAATGCCCTTTAATTTAGCGAAAAGATCGTTATGGTGGCAAGATTAGAATGGAACTCAGTGTCAAATTGGAAGCATAAAGAAAAAAACATTATCAATCTCTAAATAAAAACTGGTTGAATTTTGACAAACTTGGCAACTTTGTCAATTGAAAATCGAAATGAAATTGCTGATAACCTCGACCTCGAAGGCTAGAAAAATATTTTACTAGTTTTAATAAATGGTAATTTCATTATACCCCTTTCCTTATTTCACATGGAATTGAATTGCAGTTAGGGGGCGCCGTAGAAATTTCGCACAGGGCGTTGGTAGTGCTAAAACCGGCACTGGTTGGTTCTGGATGGATGGCTTACCGACGCAAACGATCGATCGTTGGCGATTGCTGGTGATCCGAAGCGTGGTGTCAACATCAAAAGGATTGTATCATTCGATCGAACACAGTGTGAACGCCGTCATTATCGGCACACTTTGGATCGTTAGTAAAGCTAAGAACAAATTATCGGACGCGTCCGTCAGCCGCGGCTTAAAGACGCGGCTTAGCAGTGTGCACGGTAGTTCGGACACACCATCCGCGCGCGGACGCACAAACATCCAGCCGGCCAGATTCTGTTCGGACGTCTGAACGCTCAAGGACGACTAAAGGTCACATCCGCGTCTTACGACCGACAGTTTGCACAGTGCAGTATCAAATGTACTGGCTAGATATCAATAAAGCTGAGAACAAATTATCGGACGCGTCCGTCAGCCGCGGCTGAGGAACGCGGCTTAGCAGTGTGCACGGTAGTTCGGACGACCCTCTTCGAGTGCACCTCAGGAGTAATTATGTTCTGTGGGGTGCACAAAAATCCAGCCGGCCAGATTCTGTTCGGACGTCCGAACGCTCAAGGTCCCGTCCGCGTCTTACGATTATGACCGACAGTTTGCACAGTGTAGTATTAAATTATTATTAGTATTGGCTCTAGCCAGTACATTTAATACTCTCTCAGCCGCGGCTGACGGTCGCGTCCGATAATTAGTTCGCAGCTTAAGCCGCGTCTCTCAGCCGCGGCTGACGGACGCGTCCCATTATGTTCTCAGCTTAAGCCGTCCATACAGGACCAACGAAGGTAAGCAAGAACGTTGGCCTTCCTTGGCCCGGTGTGTACGAGGCATTAGGGCTGAAACTGCGTTAAACGTTGCGTGACAACGCGCGTGTGTACGCGCGTGGTCATGCGGACGGTTTCCATGGAATCGCAACGGTCCCCGTCGTCGCGGAGGCCGGATTATTACGCTGTGCCGCTAGTTCAATATTATCGGTTGGTAGTAGTTCAACATTACCTTTCAGTATCTTAAGATATTTCTCTTCGTGCGCGCAACCACAAACCCGTGTGTGTTACCGCTGGCAAATCCGCACGAACCCCCACGCGGGCCTCACTCGTAGGGACGCAGGCGCCAGTGCGCGAATCCGGGGCCGGGCTTCCCGCGATGTATGCCCGATGCCCGTGCGGGTCTCCGCCTCTCCAACATTTGTATGGGACCGCGCGCGGGTGCCGCATAACGCAGTTTCAATCCTTAAATTACTATTATTTATTATTACCGAATTTGACTCACAAGTGGTTAGTAACTTTATGATTGAAAACACTATCAATCATAGACAAATCAGGATCACTTGGCAAGCAAGAATAATCAAAATGGCGTTTACGTCAGTGACATATCAGTGTTTTCTATTGGATTTTTTTGTTTAAAAATAAGTTTAAATGTAAAATTGGCAATTATTTTTTAATATGTCTACCAATAATTTATCTTCGGTTTTAAAATCTTGTTCAGAGAGTGAGTTAATTAATGAAGTGTCCGATAACAGTATGACACAGAAGCAGGTGGAAGGATCCCGATTAAAACGTACATTTACCCTGCCTCGTAATCCTTTCGGAACTACAAAGCCTGGATCTAGTAAGAATAAGAGCAACGAGAATGAAAACAAACCACCAAGTGCCAGCTCCACTCTTGTAGAGACTCCAAAAGACGAAAATAGTATAGAAAGGAAGTTGTTTAGAAGGCCATCATGGAAACGATTCCTAAACAAGATAGCGCAACACATGAGCACAGTTCACGTATCAGGCGTAAGTATTGTATGATCACTCTCTTTATAAACTCTCTTTATAAAATTATTAAAATAATTTGTTCCATTATTTACCTTATAGTGGCAAATTGGAGTATTAAATCTATTGCCATTGTTTTGTAGTGAATCAGACAGGAACTGGAAGTTTTAGTTGTGGTTAAATCATGATTTACAATACCTACCAGTATGATGATACAACATTTCATTTTGTTTATCAATGCAAGAATGGCTGATATTATACCAGCTTTATACTTGACTCTTACCATTTATATAAAGTTGGGTAGCATCTTGTTTGTATAGCTTAATTCTTTTTTTTTATCTTTTTTAAAGGTTAAGTCAGCACCAGCACTTATGAATGGTGAACGTGTTCCATGTAGTGGAGATCCTCCATGGCCACCTGGCTCAACCCCTGCGGCTACCGGGATAAAAAACCATGGCAACACTTGCTATATGAATGCTGTCTTGCAGTGTCTCTCACATACTGATGTTATTGCTGAATATTTTGTTTTGGACCATTACAAAGTAAGTACAGTATTGTGTGAAAGAAATAATTTGAAAAGACAACATGTTAGGTGCAGTGGTTGAGCAATGGATTGCTGGGCTGAATGCTATGGGTTGAATCCTGTGTAGAATATACAACAAATACTTCATTTGGGTGTTAGCGAATGCGATTTTGAATGTTTCTTCAATAATACAAGTTTAGTTTCCAACTGGGAAATCAAGTAAAGAAGACATTAGAAAATTTTATAAGGACTTAGCAGAAGCCCAAGATATGGCTAATAAAAACATACTCATTATTGGCAATTTCAACACAAATACTGTTCAAAAACGATAGATAAGGAAAGTGGAAAAGGATTCCTCCATCCTTTTCCACTTTCCTTATTTTTTTGCTTTTACCCTTGGGGACCACTAATGTTGATGAAAGCTATAATTAACATATTGTTTGTTTCAGGTTGATTTACAAAAGAGAAATAAAATAAATTCAAAGAAGTATGGTACTCGTGGTGAAGTGACTGAGCAACTGGCGGCAATTCTGAAAGCTCTCTGGGCTTGCCATTACACTCCTGACATGAGTACTGCTTTTAAGGTATTTTTTAGGAGCAAATTAAAGTTTCTTACTTTTGACTAAAAACTATATTCATGATGATTTAATATCATATTTCATCATCTGCCTAGCCTTTTCCCAACTATATTGGGGTTGGCTTCCAGTCAAACCGGATGCAGCTGAATGTCAGTATTTTTACATGGAGCGACTGCCTATCGGACCTCCACAATCCAGTAACTGTGTAATACAATACCCCATGGTAAGACTTGTTGTCAGACTTTAGAGCTTCTGACAAAACAGTAATTCAAATTCTTTAATTCGAGCTATAAACTCATATTAAGGGGTTAGTAACATTGTTCTTAAAAAACACGATACGGAGAAACATGTAACTGACAGCAGTGAGTTATATGTGGACAATCCACTCTGCCAGCAATCATCCTCAGACTCAGAACCCTGTTAGGGCTAGCCATGACCTGAGCGACCAAAGATGCTGCGCGTAATGATCGTCAAAGATGTACTGATACGGCTGTTGGTCCTGGTCCTGGCGGACCAACAGCTTTGCTTGCTTTCCAAGGCACAGAGGAAACTCGATATGACAGATGGTCACCCATCCACAGACCAAACTCGGGTAGCGTGGCTTAACTTGGAAGATTGCCTATGCGGCTGTAATTATTTAGCCACAGGTTCCTTACAATTTGATATCATATTTGAAAGACAATACAATACACAATGCAATTTAATTTGTCACATGAAGATTGGAAATTATTCTTAGATACATACTGTGGTTAAAAGAAAAGTATCCTATGCCCTAATAACGCGCAAAATTATCTCATCCAAATCCAATCTTCTATAGTGAAATAGTAACAAATCAGCAAACAGAGTTAATTAGCATTTATAATATTACATTGGATTCCATGTCGACCTTGACTGTTTTAATGAGTCTTGTTTTTGTTTTGAGATTATATGGAGAATAATTAGTTATTCAATATGAATAACTAATTCCATTCATATTTCCATAGCCAAATCTCGTTGTTGGTTTATAAATTCATCTTAAAACCAGTTCTTTTTTATTAATATTTATGATAAAGATATTACAAAGTAATGATTTGTTTTTTTTATTATTTTATTTTAAGGGTGCAGTTGAAAGGCATGGAACGCAATATAGGGGGAATAGTCAACATGATGCACAGGAATTTTTATTTTGGCTACTAGATAAAGTACATGAAGATTTGAATACAGCTACTAAAAAAAAATATAAAACAATTAAGGTGAGCAGTGTATACAACGTGTTTTTTTTGATTTCCCATAACTCTAGGGTATGAATGAGGGCATATAATAGAATCAATTGGCATAAGAATTATTTTTCAATCGTGTAATTTTTTTCGTTTTCATTTTTCATACAAAATAATTCGGCAGAGTCACAATATTTAATGTAAAACACCCTTACGTGAAATGTGACAACGTCGCATTTTCTTAGCTTTAATATGAATGATTAGTTTGAAGAAAAATGAATTAACTCGGATTTATCAATGAAAGTTAGAGTAAGATACGCACATCGAGAGTCCGTTGTCCTGAAGCAGGAACCTACTCAATAGTTCTATCTTATTTACGCAAAGCGACAAGCACCAATGAGAGAGTGAAATATCCGAATCATAACAGCTACACCTCACAGACTTGCCTAAACATAAACACACAACATTGTTGCAACGTACTTGTAATCGGACGCCGCGAGCTAGGGTATGTTCTGTTGTCATCTTTGTAATGTTATCGATGTCGATTAAATCCAGAATTTATTTTTGCTTTTTAAATACTCCGATTGATTTAACGGACATATTGAAGTATTAAACAAAGATTACGATTTCTCTAATCCAGTAGAATAGCGATTAATACAAAATTCGCTCAAAGTAATAATAACCTTAAGACAGTTTACAAAAAACTAAATTTCAACTTTAGCCATAAGTTACCCTTTGTAGGTACTAAAACGTAATCAATAAAGATTTACCTATTTTAATGTGATTTCAATTTTGCTTAGTAATTTTTCTTCAATCCACTTGAGATTTCATCGATAACGAGTAAGTCCGTTCTCTTCACTAGTTTACCTTGCAATGCTGTGAAGAACGGCAACGTCGTAAAAGTAATGATTCGTCATATTGGTGACAATTTTTGATGTAATTTAATTATGATTGATGATATCTTCGAAACTATGCATTTTTGGACCACATAATGTTAGAGTTTTTGTATTATTTTTACGTCTAGAATATAACCCTAAAGTTATGGGAAATCAAAAAAAACACCCTGTATAAATTTGACCTAGTTTTTGAAAAACTTGTTTTAGAAAGAGTTAATTTTATTGATACAATTTTTTTTCAGAATACATGTGGTAAGCCTGATGAGGTAGTTGCAGCTGAAACATTAGCTAATCATGCCAGGCGAAACAGTTCATTTGTGCAGACAGTATTTCAAGCTCAATACAGGTAAAAAAATGATATTTTGATCATGTCATAATTATAATAAATTATCATCTTACCAAACAACGGATCTATCCATTGTTTGGTAAGATTATAATTTGTTACAACCTTTTTTTCAATTAGAGAGAGATTAGTAATATTCTGCAAATAATTATTATTTATATTACAGGTCAGCACTGACATGTGCAAAATGTGAGCGCACATCATGTACATTTGACCCGTTCCATTGTGTGAGTGTGCAGCTACCTTCACGACTGGCCACTACCCAGCCCTCACCGCTACCTGTTAATGTAAGTATTCAGTAGAGTATTGTAAGCACTTTATATTCAATCTATGAGAACTAAAACATCAGTATGCAAAATCAGTGGCAGCGGCAGTTAAAGTATGTCGGCGATTATTGGGGTCAACCGCCATACCGTCTCAGTATACTTGCTTACGACTCCGTCACTTGTTACTTGATTTTAGTATGAAATTAAAAAAGTGTAGTACATCATCGTTATGCTTTCGTGCCCAAATCATGGAACCGATTTTGTTAAATTGGACAGAAAACCCTGGAAGGTTATAGAACTTATAGAATACTACTAGGTAGGGGGCCTGGTGGGCAAGAGTTAGTTTTTAAATAAATCTACTATACGTCTTTAAATGCCAAATTTCAGGTAGTGTACGTGAACCAGCAACCTCGGCAGGTACGTATCGGAGTAGAACTGACTCCGAACGCGACAATGGAAGACCTGCGTACAACACTACACAATGACACGGGCATCGACAGGGATCACATTATCATGGCGGAAATTAATGAAATGGGTAAATTAATTGGATGGTTAAGATTTTGTCTAAATTGCATTCTTTCTTAAGAAAAAACTACCTTATAAATTTCATAGTAAATAGTCTTTTTTTTTAGGTTTCTTTATTTTCTAACTGCATTTTGTATGAGCAGGTTGGTGTAACGCCCGGGCCGGCTGGGAGGCGGCGGGCATCGACTTCGGCGCTCTATACTGTATGGAAGCACCACCGTTACTACAGACACCCACTACTCCCTACCTCCTTATTTTATGGGTCAATTTATTGGAAGGAGAGAGATTCGGTTAGTATTATTCAATTATTCTGTTTTATATTTGGGGTTTCAAGAAAGGTTAAGGTGCTGAGGCTTTTCTTTTTTAAGGCTTTTCTTCTTTCTTTAGCTTTTCTCACGTAAATTAGAATTCTTCTGACTTGAACTGCATTCTTCCGACTAACACGGGAAAATTGACGACACATTTTAACAAGAAAATAGAAAGAAAGAGATTTTCTGTAAACATTTCATAAATATGCGTATTTTAAATTAATATTTATAAAAATACTTGATATTGTTAAAGGATCACCTTACGCTATGCAAGTTCCTCGTGAGATCTCATACGAAGACTTGCAGAAGCTGATGTTGAAGGAGATGTGCCAAGTGGTGGCTGAACGAGTGCTGGAGAACGCGCAGGGCGCAGATATCTTCCGCGCGAGGATCGCTGAGGCACACCGCCCTAGGGATCCCGCGTATTTGCAGCCAGAGGTAAGCACATAATTGTAACTACGAAAAAAATAAACTAAGAGCTTAAGAGCGCGTATTCTGAAAATTGGCAACGTCACAAATAGCTGTCAAATATAAATATATAAATACAAGCTTGAATTAATTTGGCAATTTTACTGTATGAGAATAAGAAATATGGCTCTGTAGTGCACTAAAAAATTGATATAGGAATGCAATAACAACATTGAATTCGATTTTGTAACCGTTTCAGTTGAAATAAAGGCATTGTGAAAGTTCCCAGTCTTTTTTTACATCTAAAATTATATATTCGGTGTTCCGATATTAATAATTGCATTCCCTTATCAATTTTAAATGTTACTCTACTTTCAAATGTTACTGAATGGATATAAGAAATATGGCTCTGTCCATATTTCTTATTTCCATACAGTAACATTGCTAAATTAATTAAAACTTGTTAATATTCGACAACTATTTGCGACGTTGCCAACTTTCAGAATACGCGCTCTTAATTTTTTTTTCGCAAGTGTCATCTAAAACATATAGTATCTCTTTCTTTCTTTCGTGTGAGGATGTGGCCACCTCTGGTGTAAGAGATAATTAAGCCACCTCTGGGAACACTAAAGGCTCTGACATGGTATTTTTTTCTATTAAGGCCATAATTTTCGATCCACAGCTCCCTCACCCGCTGTTCTCCCTGGACGTGGAGCAGGCCTTGTGTGCACACGACAAGCATCCACATCTACGGCTTGAACTACTGTGGGATGCTGCTCATAGGGACAGGTAAATGTTCTGTCAGATCGATTAACAGACTTTTTCCAAGGTTCTTCTTCCAAGTTCCTGCAAAGGTTCCATTTTTTTTGAGGTACGGAACCCTAAATACAGTATTAAACATTGAAAAAAAATAATAATAACATAGATATCTATGATTTTTAGGCAATGTATTGTTATTGAAGTTGGCATTGCATTTTATCGCGAAAAACCAGTATCATGATATCCCACATCCCGCTGTACACTTCGTGATAACGTAGCCTTGACCTTCCTGATTGAGTAGGAGGACGCGATACCAAGCTTCGCATAACTGACAACTGAAATACTTTGATTGTTATGTGCAGTATTCGGTTGTATTTTGGTGAAAAATAACAATTCTAGGAAAAGTAATCTCATACAGCACTACAGCCTTAGACATTTGTCTAAAGGGTCGTTTTCGCAAGACGATCTCCGGCCACCGTAGGCGCGGGCATGCGGGCGGCGAGTAAAGGGCAACTCGCAGCCCGACCATGGACCATGCCCGGGTCGACGGCGCGTTGTGTTCCACGTTCTCTAGAGGGCCAAAGCCTACCGGGGTCGCGGGACTTATCTCATTACCGTGACCCCGGAACATAAAGGGCTATTGGAGGACACCGTGGATTTTAGTCAGTACAAGTCTGACAGTCCCTCCCGCCCTGTCCGGGGTGGGAGGACTCATTTGATGATTTTACCACGCAAAAAAAAAAAAAAGGTCGTTTTGCAGTCACATTTTTTTTGACAAGTGTTCAACAGATGCTTAACTTTTTGTAGTAAGACAGGAAAAGTATAGACCCTACACTGTAGAGTCATAAACCATTGGGACATTGACATTGGGCCGATATTTAGGACGTCCTGAATTCAGAAAAGTTGAATTGCATTTAGGATGAGTAGCATCCTAATTAGGACAAGATTTAGTACGTGTAATCGCGAGCTTCGGCGACTAAATTTGTTATCCTAAATCGTATCCACTAACACTGTGATTGATAATATTGTGCAGCATAATCCGGTCGCCGAGCGAGGCGTGCGAGGTGCACGTGTCGGCGGCGGGGTCGGCGGCGCCGCTGACCTTGCACGCGTGTCTGGCGCACTACACGCGCGCTGAACATCTGGCGCAGGAGGACGCCTGGAGGTAACTTACGTATGGAAGAAGTCGTAGCTGAACTTGCTCTATTACATAAAACGAGCGCTGCCATTTATATATTTATGTCGCAGGGAAATGAGGAAATCGGGGATTTCACGAAATCCCTAGGAATATCACAAAATCCCGGAAGATGTGGAATATTCTTGTTTATTACGTCTTCTTACTAAAAATATCTAGTGATATGACAAAATACTAATATAAAGTCAGAGTTTTGTCATTCTCTGACTTTATATACAGCAAGCTTGTAAGGCTTACGCAGTTTTAGTTATAAGTTCGAAGTGACATGTGACAGTGAAGCACCATAATAAGATGTATGGTATTAGTTACTCGTAATCAACACGTTTTTGTTTTTCCTTGCAGATGTCCGCAGTGTCAGCGATATATGCCTGTGGTGAAGACTCTCGGTCTGTGGTCTCTTCCAGATGTTTTAGTTATACATTTAAAGCGATTTCGACAGTAAGTATAATTATTAATAATATACTTAAGTATTTTTTTATGGATGGTTTCTAAAAAAGACATACTTTCAGGCAGGCTAAAGGTCGTACGAGCACAAAGTTAACAGCAATGGTGGAGTTTCCTTTGAATGATCTTGATATGACGCCGCATCTTGTTAGAAGAAACGTACAAATGGCAGAGTCGCCCGGCCAATCGCGGTCTCCCCGACGACGACACTCGAAGACGCCCGCGACCAACGCACACGAGAACATGTACGACCTCTACGCCATCTGCTACCACCACGGTGACGATCTGGAGACTGGCCACTACACAGCAGCTTGTAAAAATCCATATGACGGACATTGGTACAAATTCGATGATTCTAAGGTTACACCAGTCGATGATGAAAATGCATACAGTGAATTAGTAAATAATACCGCTTATATGCTTTTTTATAAGCGCAAGAAACCTATTGTTACACATTCATGTTCCTCTGATGAGCATAACGGTCATTGGGCGTTGCGCATGCCAAAATATGTGAAACGAACGACCGAAACTGTAAACGAACTAACTGAGGTTAAAGAAGAGAGTGTCATAGAAGAAGTAAAAATAGAACCGCCAGCTAATGAGCCGGATTCGGAATCAGATATCACAGCTCTCACGCATAGCCCCTCACTGTCCCGAAGTGTTGCCAGTCTTCCCGATGATAGCATTAGTGAAGTGACGTCCCCGGTGAAACACACAGTATCTGTGACCGTTATACACAACACGACTTCTGTGGTGCAGTCGCCGACGCTTCAGCGGCCACTGATAGTCGAAGTGAACGGGAATAGTGGTACTGACGACATAAGCGAACACGAAAACGAAACGAGCGTGTCTCTCGAGCCGTACATACATAAAGATGTCCACGTAAATCCCAAGATGACTCCAGTGGATACGCGCCGGCCGCGGTCCGTGGACTATCCGACTCGGTCTGCCGGGACCACGCCCACGACCAGAGACACCAACAGGAACTACGAGAGTTCTCCATTAGTAGCTAGCATAAACGAAGTCGAATATCATCCCACCACCGAAGATTTAATGTTGTCAATGTTCCAAGAGTCAAAGTTCATTGTTCCCAGGCATGCAAATCACGTCGCAGGGGAATCTCATAGGACAGGTTAGTAATTCAAGAATCGATTCACAAATGGCATGTTTTTTATACACGCTTATTTATAATTATTATTACGACACGTTATAATGTTGTAACATTTTATATTATGAAGGTCATCAGGGTACTAAATGCATTCATTAATTTTGTACATATTCCATGTATCTATATAACTACATCATATTTACAGGAGACAAGTCTGCTGTTTGGAAAACTCGAATATCCACATGAGAGCACCAGATGAGGTCAGAAGAATACCATACTTTATACACTTGTTCTTTATTTATTTTTTATTCAAACTTAGATCTGAGGATATTGTGTAGTTGACTGTTCATTTTTGTCTAAGTAACATTTGCGCAATTTTTTAGGGCAATATAATAGCAGAGGCTTCTAATTTATTTCCTTGCATCCGCAAGTTCATTCATTATCGACTAATACTGATATTTTAAGGTTATATCCCGAAGTAAGCGAACAGCGCAGTAACGCGGATAGAATATTATTTTTCAATATGTTTTACCATAGAGGTGAAAAATATTTAGATTTTCAAAAATTTATAAGTACCTACGTACTGATGTAAGTAATTGTACTGCCATTGGTTTTATCTAGTAATGCATTTGGCAATTATTCTTTAGTACTCTAGATGCACTACTTGCTTCGTAAGTACGGTAGTATTGCTAGTAACTTAGTGTGTAGTGGCACTATTCTTAATACTGCACTCTACATCGGGATATTATCTTTATCGAGCCTTTCAGAGGCGGCTTACAAGATAATGAGGCCTTACAATAATTTAGTTACATACTTAGATCAGAGATTATTGACTATATTACATTCATAGTTCACAAAATATTTGTTGAACAAATAGGACCAATCATGCCCTCTGTATTACATTTATATTTTATGTTTCACATCTTTTTTCTGTTCTATAAAATAATAATCATCATGTACCTATATCATGTAACGTACGATCTGTAGATAAAAATTAATAACTTGAAATATATTAATGTAGCTAGAGGGCGTTATAAGTAATCACATTTGTGCCTTGGCCCTAGAGATGTTGTGATTTTAAAATTGAACATAAATAAAATACATTTTGCTGTGTACACTGTGACTAAAGTTTAATATTTGTACAGCTATTACGATATACATATGAGTAAGCGAAATATTACGTGTATAAGTAAAACCTGAATAACTGATGATAGTGTATGCGACGAGATTAATTATGTTAGACATTTGTCTACCGTGATCAATAATAAAGCCACTTGCGAGGAGCGCATGAGATCATTGTGATTTATTAAATATTTTCTATTCACAAATATTGTACATATAACGTGGGATTTATGTATGATTTAGATGTGATTTGCAATTATTTACCTAAACTGATATTTAAATTTTGATTAAAATGACTTTTTGTAAATAAAAATGATTCTTTATTAAAAATTGCACATACTTACATAATTTAAAATTTCTTTAAGTATTTTACCGTTATTATTTTGATTAATTTATTTTATTGAATTTGATTTCATTAAAAGACATTTTTTTTTATATTATCACAATTAATGAGACAGATATCGAATTATGAAAAGGCTTGGTCTTGCCGGACTGGCTCATGAGCAGCTGTTCCGCCAAGTGCGATAACTGTATTGCCTGTACTGTAACGTGGCCTAAAAATGTACCTGTGATTGTTTATTTATCAGGATTTATTTATTTATTAAGCAAAAACAAACAGAAACATATTACAGGGTTATAACAAGGCTTACAAACACACTATGATAAATATGCTACCCACAGGTTTTCCACAGACTAATTTAGCTAATAAATAACAAGAGAGGCATACTTTAATAACTGCATTTTAGGTTCCATTAGGTACACACAACAGTATGATGTAAACCAAAACACCGTACATCATAACTTTATCTATAAATGTGTAAGCAAGGCCGTTAAATACGGTTTATTTTTCTTTTTGGTAAAAGTTTTTTAATTATTATAACATAAAGAAGAAATTTGGAATACTGAAAAGTTTTTAATGTCATTTAGAAATAGAGTAAATCGTACCCTTATTGCAAAACCCGATTATCTGCATAAAAATTCGAGTGATAATGGGTTTTACCTGTAGCTTCGTCGTGACTTCAGGATTCGATTTCTATATAAACCGAATCTATTTGCTGTCTATATCGTAAATACTTTCAAAAAGATGGGATGTTAAGTGAGGAAATTGCTTATACAAGATCTATCCATAACAAAATCAAGCTGTTCATTTATGAACACACTGAATAGCCGGATATACCTATTTATGTATTTATGCCTCTCAAAGAGTTTGGAGAAAGCAGGTAGTATTCGCAATAATGCTTGGATTGACTTTTGTAAACTGGCACAATATTTGCACGTTTGTCATGTGCAAACATCTGGAAAGACACCACAAGATAAACAAGGGATAGCAAAGTTTTATTACAGAAAAACTGACAGAATCCCATCCGGACCTGGTCCCTTAGATGTATAGTCATTGTAATTCTCTCGCATAATAAGTCAAGAAGTGATGGATGAGATTTGATTGAAGTGAACCGTTGATGGAATTTTATTAATGTTTTGCGGTTGGCGAAATATGTCCAAAAGGTTTTAATATGGGTAGCAACGCTGTTCTCAACAGCTTTGCTATCGCCATTATAGCATCGGCCAACTTTATTTTTAAATTTTGTTCTATTAATGGTTACATGAGGATACAAAACTTTGTACGAGACAGTTCAGTGGTATTTCCAGCATTGGTTAGAACGAAAAGAATCCGCTCGATAACGACATTTTGTTCATATTCAGTGGTACAGAAATAGGTCAACAATTTGTAGAGCATTTTATTGTGAAAAAAAATTGGTTCAATGCTGATATATGTTTCTGGATATTATATGCTGAAGTGCTTAATTTAAAAGATTATGATAATTTTGTTGTATTGGAAAGTTATGTTATACCTAAATCATAAGTTTAAATATCTGGCTCTCAATCTCAAATTGAACGCAGATTAATTTATTTATAAGTCTTCGGAGTACCGACCCGTGAAATATAATTGTATGTATGTACGAAACGATTCATGTAAAAACGATTTATGTAAATGAATATTGACACTGAAATTATTAAATTGTATTCATGTTTTTCTTGAAACTTCAAAACTTAACCTTTGTAATAAAACGATGAAATATAAAAAAGATCATTTTTAAAATGTTGCAATACAGATCACTACGTAGGTACAGCACCGGCCGAGCTCCGAATATTTGTATTATGTTCGTTGTTTTACTTTAAAGATGTTTATTTTAATTTCACCATGTTATGTTAAAATATAAGCGTTATGTCCACAATTAAATAGTTTTATTTTATCCCTACAAACCATGTGTTGAATTTTAGAATGCAATCCTAAAAACAGGAAATATTTTTCATGGGCCATGTCTAAACACTGAGTTTTACTTATCAGTTCTGCTATTATGAGGAATACATTACATCACGCCTGTTTTGTCTACTGTAATCCCCCAAAGAGTAGTTAGGCCGAGACTCCACCAAAGCTGTGTCGAGCTGTGCGGAGTCGAGACGTGTTTTGAACAACCTATAGAATTGCGTTATTGACACAGCTCTACTCCGCACAGCTTCAGTGGAGACCGTTGTGCTGGCTGTGTTATATTTGTATGGCGAGATGTGAGCGGCGTGCTGTGAGACGTGTGCTGCATGCGGCGTGCTGGGAGACGTGCTGCGAGTAGGGACACGATATCGAATCCGATACTTTACTCATATCGCTTTTGATTCGATACTAGTATTCAATTCGATACTTCCTTTCTATACTTAGTACCAGGGTTGGCATGATTAAAACAAGATGTTTGAAAAAAAAACACGATGTTTTTTTTCCATTGATAATATTTTGTTATTATTTCATTACAAACGGCAAATTTGAAAAGCACTAAACGCCTCGCACCCGAGCTGAAAAACATCTCTTCTCGCACAGCACACAGCACACCGCACACAGCTTTGGTGCAGTCACCCGAGCCACCCGAGCTGAAAAACAGTTCTTCGCGCACAGCACACATCTCAGCTTTGGTGGGTGGAGTCTCGGCCTTAGACTGAGACATAACCAACCCGCACTGGGCCCGCGTGGTGGATTATTATGGCCCACTCCCTCTCACAGAGAGGAGGCCTGTGTCCCAGCAGTGGTAACATTATAGGCTGATGATGATGATAGCCTAATTGTAACTAGGTATATACTTAGTAATTCGATCAATAATAGTGTGACGTCTGATAGGGGAGAATGGAAGAAGAAAACGTGTTGCGCCGACCCCAAGTAGAATGGGATAAGGGCAGGAAGAACAAGAAGAAGAAGAATAGCAATTGATTGAAAAGTCCTATGTAATAGGGGCGACACTATTGTCATCTATCGGGCACTAATCCAGACTGGTTGTTGCTGACAAATTCCCTACGGTAAAACCCAATAAAGCTGATGTCCGACCTGGGAATCAAACCTAAGATCTCAAACTCACATCAATCTTCATTCTCTTCCTCAATCTCAATCTTCGTAGAAGGACCATAATAAAGCTCCGACCACGTTGCACAAAGATTTAAATCAACACCTTGTTTGATCATTGACACAACATAACTTAAGCCTAACCTGTCAAATTGCAGACAACGGTATCGAAAGGTGCCTACCTTGAACTAACTTTTTATATGGTTAGTCTGTACATGTAATATGCTGCACAGCCAAATTAATTCCGGTTAGCTATTATTAAGATATAGGTACATACATACCTAATGTGGGCTATTTTTTGCGCTAAATATATTTGGCCTTACCTGCCATTTACTTCTAACAAACTATGTTTTCAAAAAAACAAAAACTTCATAAACTTCATTTGGCAACGAAACCATAGCGAGTGTGTTAAAAAATCGGTGTGCTATCATCGAAATTTCAAATAGCATCAAAACAATAGGTTCAATAGGTGTCGATTTAGGAGTCCATGGACAAAATACAAGTACCTACAACAAAAATGAAGTACCTACCTACAGCTATTTAAGCAATAGATTTCCTACGCTACGTTAAGAGTAGCTATAAGCAGTACCGATTCATTGAACGACAATAAATGATTATCTTCTTACCTACTTAAGTACAGCATTGTTTAATGGCGAGAATGATTGTCCAATAATGTAAGTTTAGATACAGTTAAATTATGGCTTAATGATTTCTTTTGGTGACGAAAGTAATCTTATGATATGTAGGCGCATTCACTTGAAGAGTGTCTAGATAGTTAGAGTCAAGTACTAGGAGCACATGTTTCAAAGTGTCAGCAGCTACAGATGTGGTGGTCAGTCGTGGGCCCGCGGAGTGTACGTTGTCGAGCCGGGACGAGTTGTACGCATCCCGTGAGTTCCAAACCAACACGTCGGAACATTGCGTGTGACGGAGATATACGTGGAAGCCGTCTGTACCCAGCAGCACCACTGGATTGCTTTGCTCACCGAACACTGACAATAAAAAGTTTTGAATTAGGTAGGTATGTTAACTCCACGTTATTAAATAAATTATTATTAAAAAAATAATAAATTGTATTCGTTACTGTGACTGGTGACTGTCTGATTTTTTGTTCTTAATAAGTAGGTACGTTTATATTTTCTCTGTAGGTACCTTAAAAATTGCATTGTTTGTGAGATAGCCACAGCCAGGCATCTATTTTGCCTATTTAGATCTACATTTAATTGAATTATTTTAAGTACAAAATAAACAGTGTTATTAGACTTTATCGTAGGTATCTAACTATCTACAGTTAGTAACGAAGTCTGTAAGTTAGCAGGTACTTCGGTAGGTACTTCAGAAAAGACATGCATAAGTGTAAACTTAGCAAATCCTGCCAGAAGTAACGAGCAAAAAACCCCACCCCACAGCGGAGGTCACCCACCGTGTCATGTCAGGTCTATATATTCTACCTACCAGTGAGCGGCGCAAGTGAGTCCCTCCTTCGTAAAGCAGTAGTGTCCAACTCAATGATGCCAGGATAGTGAAGCCTGACCAGGATCAAGACGGTGTGCCCCATCCGCTTCACTAGCGCGATCTGGAGACCAGTTGAAGGACCGCTCGCCACCACTGACCATCCGGCACCGGATGACATCTCGTGGACAAGGATTGCGCCACGTGAAGCGTCGGATGCATATCTAGAGGATGGTCGCCATAAAAGGGCAATATCAGTTGCTTGTGTAATTAAAAAGCCTCGTTTCGTAAGGATACAATGTTGACTGTATGTGGTGGACTGGTGGTTGAGACGAATGCCGATACGACGTCGAGTGACGGTGCACGCTGTGCACGAGGTCTAGTTGGATGGCAATGCTCTCAGATGTTTGGCGAAATTGCTCGTCATAGCCCTAATTATCGCGGTCTATTTGCCCCCTCCTAGTGGTTGCTAGGCTAGTTGCGGCCATTCACCGGCCTTTTCGATGCCGTAAGCCTATACCAAGGTATTTAGTGACAATATGTAGGTATAATAGAGCAATAAGTAGCTCTCTTGATTATGTTAGGTATCCATCTAGTTTTACTATAACGCAATAAGTAGATAGCTCTCTTCAATCACTTAAAAGTCATCAGACAAGTGATAAATTTTGATATAAAATTGAGGGTTTCGACAGCAAAGAAATAATTTGGTAATCTGATCGGAGCGGATATCTATTGTTACACCACCTTAGTTTAAAAACAAATAAAATGTAATTACAATACTATTTCGTTATGATTGATTATTTTAGTATCAAATTGTAGATATCATGTTAATATTCATCATTGTAATAGGTACATATTAAATAACACGAGGTGGCTGTAACAAAGTTGTTACAAAATAAGTAGGTATTTATTTAAATACCTATCGACCATTGTCATCTAGACGTTCAGAAATATTGGATCAGGCTTTTACTGTCGTAGGCATATGTAATAGAGAGGTAGGTCATATACCGGAAGGTGAACCATTTATCATTCACATGCATGGGCCTACTTAGCTTACATAATCAAGTGTCCAGCTTCAATGCGAAACTATTTTAAGGCCTACTTAAATCGATTTTGTTTGCTTGACTTGTTAATTATTATTGGCCTTTGTTCGTTATTTATAGTTTACGTATTATAAATTACGGTACTAACCTATTTTTGCAGAGTTATGCTAGCCGATTTTAAATGAAATACTTACTTACATAATTATATAATAGGTACTCACATAAAAATCTTGCCTCCTAAGTCATATTCAACGACGATGTTCTGCAGCAAGGAGTTTGCCTCCAAGAGAGAGGAGATATCGATGCGCTTGATCAGCTTTCCTAGGATAAGATTGATCACTACTACTTTTGGTGGACATGTGCATTTTGGATTCGACAGTGTATCGATTACACCGGTGTCCAAAACCCACAGCTTTCCCTGTGAAGCAAAGTATTTTATTTATAATTAGACAATTATTTTTTTTTAGTTATGTTCCTACCGAACTAAGTAATAATAATGTAATTCGCCTTCAACAGTAAACAGACATAAGTACAGGTTTATATATTTTTAATGTACCTAGTAGTACAGGTTTATAATCACAAAATTCATCACACTTTTTTTTTTTTTTTTAGTGTGGCAAAATCATCAAATGAGTCCTCCCGCCCTGGGTGGGGCGGAAGGGACTGTCAGACTCTTACTGACTAAAATCCACCCGTGTTCCTTCGGATGCCCTTTACGTTCCGGGGCCACGGTATCCTGGATTAAGAAAAAATCCGCGACCCCGGCAGGCATTTGGCCCCATAAGGGGCCCCGTCGGTGACGCGTGAAACACGACGCGCCACCGACCCGGGCTTGGTACCTGGTCGGACGGCGAGCTTACCCATTACTCACCGTCCGCAAGCCCGCTCCGCCGCTGTGCCCTCTGCTATTCAGAGGGACACGCGTTGGAGCGTCCACCCGACAGGCTATTTGCATACGGGCATAGAGACCCCGTAAGCACTCAGTGCCTAAGGAAGAGTTTTTGCCCGCATCCCAGGGTGCACCGGCCCGAAAAACTGGTCTTCCCCCCGGACGTATCCGAGAGGGAACTCCAGTCCACGGACGCACGTGGAGGTTTCCTGTCTTAGCACCCCAAATTCATCACACTTCGCAAATATCTAAAGCTCAACAAACATACGGTGTTGGCCCATAATGTAGCATCTTTTCAATGTTGCATTATTGTAGTAGATACTGATTCAATACACTATTGGAATGTAAATAAATATGTATAGAATATTAACGTAGGATGGCAAATCTAAATTGTGCGTTTTTCCATTTGTCTGCTGTGCTTCGTGAACTAGGCTAAGGTCTACGGGGCTTTTCTATGGGGCCTGTGCTACGAAGTTATTCTACGCTGCCTCTGCGGAAGCAGTGCTACGTAGGTCTGTACTACGCGCTGAGACCTATTCCAAAAGGCTTGTCGTAGGAGGCTTGTGTTACACGGTCCTATGCGGAGTGCTACGCGGCTACGGGGCTTCTACTACGCGTGTGCTCCTCTTCGTAATAACACTAAATTAACTAGGTATGTCAAACAAATTTAAGCGGCCTCCTCATAAATATGCCAAATAGCCTATAATAAAGCATGAATATCAAATTAAACAGATTACGTACATAATCATGAACTTATTTTATGGCCTCATGTAGAAATTAAAACATGATACATATTGATTAATTGGTTTTATCAATGAAGCAATTACTCGTTTATGTAAATTAATGTTTTGCAGAGGGTTTTGCTCATGAGGTCGACCAAGCAACTACTCTAGCCGCTTAGCGTTAGCTAAGCGCTAACGCTTAGAACGCGATATATCTAGCCGTTGTCGGAGTTGACGCAATTGAAACATACCTTTGCCATTATTTCAATTGAATAACAATAGTTGAATAAATTCAATGAAAAATAATGAACTGAGCTTTTGTTTGTGATAAACGAGTGAAAACAAAATGACGTGCATAATTAAGGCCTTAGATCATAAATTATGATCTAAGGCCTTATCACAAGATTCCTATTTTATTTACAGCGTACTTGAAGTAGGTATTTACCGCGTTTATTTTGCGGAAAATTGAAAAAGCGCCTTTAGTGTCTCTACGAATGGGGAACACATTTTTTAAATTAACGTCAAATTTTCGGTTTACTTTACGTAATAAAAACGTGGAAGTCATGCTAGGGCTTAAATATTTCTCATTGAAATATTACATGAATAACTTCTTCTGAACGGCTCGGGCATAAAACGATTTCGAAATTAGTATCTAGGCATGTACCTTTCATCATAGCACTTAATAATGCAATGGATCACATTCATTATTCCTTTTTCACAAAAGACACGAAGGACATCATACATGTGAATACTTGCAATTAGAAAGTCTTGCCGAAATGCTTATTGTGTGACGAGAAATAAATGATCGCATGTTATATGTGTACCTATATGAATCGACGTGATATAAATATGTCCAGAGGATTAAATGTTATGAAAAATATCTAGTTTTAATTCCGCTACAAAAATCCAGGCTTGATGCAGGATACCTACAATCCCACCCTTCCGCCCTCATGCATATGCACATAAAGCAAAGGACCCACCCTCCCGCCCACGTGCATATGCATACGTACAAGAAAAATAGAAAAAAACATGCCATGCAATCAAACCTATACTCGACACTTGTCGAGGCCGAGCGCTTGTCGAGTCAACATCTCCTGAGGATGCCCCGTGGAGGGGCGAAACACGTGTCGAATATAGGTTTGATTGCATGGCATGTTTTTCTATTTTTCTTGTACGTATGCATATGCATGTTTCCTTTGCTTCATGTGCATATGCATGAGGGCGGGAGGGTGGGATTACATCCTGCATCAAGCCTGGATTTTTGTAGCGGAATTAAAACTAGATATTTTTCATAACATTTAATGTCATGGATTTCCGCAAAGTAACGCCTGATTCTATAATTTATGTCCAGAGGGTATAAAGATTTAAATAATAATTAATGAAATTGGCTATCAAATCACGAATAGGCCGTTAGTTGAATAATGCATGTAATAACGGGATGCCGATCGATCGTCGTAGTCGTCATGTCGTAGATAAGGTGCCGCGCTGCTTCCCAAGCAAAGCAAAAACGAGGAATTGTATCAATCCGTCATCATTTATTTTATTTATTTTACTATTTATGTACACACAAAATACAACACAGGATAATTATAACATAGAACTCAGTACAAGGGTACTGCTTATTTCTATAGGAATTTCTGCCAGCAGACCCACGAAAGGAGAAATGAAAAAGAAATGTAGACTATAGTGTGTGAGAGGAGGAATAAAATCCGTCAAAAAGTGGATGCCTAACCTATAACATACGAATACATACATACCTAATAATAAATAAATATTAATACTTATACATAAATACACTTATAAAAATATATACCTAATGCAAAAAATATAAGTAACAAATATATATTCGTATATATACATAGATATATCAATAAATTACAATTGTGATGATAAGTAATGCTCTTTTACTCTGCTTTTAAATAGCGAAATTGTATTTAAGTCAAGCATGCTAGGCAGAAGTGAGTTCCACAGCTTTACAGCATGGCCGGAGAAGGAATATGAATAGTAACTGGATTTACGAGGAGGGGATTTAAGTAGGGATCTGATGTGCGACCTACAAGGTGCGTCGGTAGGACGGGTGTAACTAAATCTTTCTCGCAAATAAGAGGGATAGGAAGGGTTGTGAAGGATGTTGAAAAGGACACAAAGGATACGAGTGTTCCTGCGAAGGCGGATTGGGAGCCACTTGAGTTCCTTGCGAAAATGAGAGACGTGATCATATTTACGGAGACCGAAAACAAATCGAACACATAAATTTTGCAAGCGCTCACGTTTATTTAACAGCACCTCAGTAGCATACAAATAGCAGGCATCGGCATAGTCTATGATCGGCTGAATAAGAGTTTGAGCCAAAGAAATTCTAGTCTTCAAGGGCAACACACTCTGGAGACGTTTCAGCGAATGCAAGGAAAAGTGTACCTTACGACTGACTTGGTTGACCTGAGTCCGCCATGACAAATTGGGGTCAATGATTACGCCCAAATCTTTGGCTGTGTCTGTGTAGTCGATACACACACCGTCGAGGTATAAAGGCGGCAAAGATGCAATAAGACCCGCACCAC
Source organism: Agrotis exclamationis (assembly GCA_950005045.1). NCBI lineage: Eukaryota > Metazoa > Arthropoda > Insecta > Lepidoptera > Noctuidae > Agrotis > Agrotis exclamationis. The sequence goes on from OX465419.1 coordinate 13,072,798, forward strand.
GGACAAATCGGCTGCCTATGATCATGGCCTGAGATTTAGATGGGTTAATTCGTAGGCCAAAAGACTTAGCCCAGGCATTGATATTGGCCAGGTCCAGATTGCTGTAGTAAAATGACGATAAAGCTGCAGATCATCCGCATAAAGATGGAAACTAGAGGAGATTACCTTCGTAATCATATTGATAAAAATTGAGAAAAGAAGAGGAGAGAGAACGCTACCCTGAGGCCCTCAGTAAGGCTACACCAATCAGAGAGATTCTCTTCTAGGCGAACACACTGAGAACGTCCCCCAAGATAAGAATAAACCAGGCTAAAGCGGAAGAAGTGAAATTTATAGATATAAGGATACCAAGCAAAATGTCGAAATCCACCGAGTTGAAGGCACTACTAAAGTCAAGCAACTCGAGAACAGTAAGTGACCTATTCTCCATTGCCCAGCGGATATCGTCAGTTACCTTTAAAAGTGCAGTTACAGTGCTGTGACCCGAGCGGAAACCAGATTGGAAGGGGAAATTAAGGAGCTTGACGTCAAGAAAAATGTTAATTGTTTATGAACTAAGTGCTCAAAAACTTTAGAAAGAACTTTCGGAAGAATAGAGATGGGCCTAAAATCAGTTAGCGAGTAGGTATGGATTACTGGTTTTGGGTAAAGGTATAACGTGAGCCTGCTTCCAAGCCGAAGGAAAAGAACTACAAGAGAAAGAGAAGGAATGATTAAATAAGTAAGTGAGAACAGGAGGTAAGGAGGGAAGGATGAGAGTAACCATTCTAGAACTCATCATTACCGACTGCTGACAAAGTGGTAGCAAGAACAGATTTCTTGACGTCAACTTTAGAAACATTGCTTAGAGTGAAAGGAGAACATGGTCGGAGTGACAAATAAGATAGACTATCCAGAGTCATAGCTTTAACACAAGGGTCGAGAGAAAAGGAAAGGGAAGAGAAATGCTTATTGAGGTCGTTGAGGTCCACATCTTTGCACTGATTGGTAGAAGTTTTGCCAATGCCTACCGACTTCAGAAATTTCCAAACATTGTAAGAACTGCGGTTCTCGAGTCATCATCATTAATTAGTAAACTTTTGTCCAGTGGGTTACTTACGTTTTATGTACTTCTTTCGTCTTATAAAGGTACCTACCTAATATACGAGATAGGTAATGAGAATAAAACTGCAAAAAGTTTGAAAACTTAGACAGCTATTCCTTAAACATTGTGAAATCTCTTCCATTTCATCATCGTACATACTTACACATAGATACAAGATCTGATTGCACAAGGAGTAAGGTTTTGACGAAATTATGGCTCGGCCAGAGAAACCAGGGTTCTCTAAGTGCATTGGGATGACGCTATCGTCAAAATCGCAGGAAAGTAGGAAACTGGTGAATAAGGGAGACAAGAAGTATGGCAGAAAACGATAGGCCCATTGCATTCTTAGCTGAGGGTGACCTTGGATGAAATGATGATGAAAATACTTACGAGATGATCCAGATAGAAGTCTACAGCATTTTGAATAGCATTGCAGTCACTAAGTTTGTGATCGCGTAGCTCAGGGTATGGTTGGAGCTCCACACCGTTTTTGTCACGAATGATCAGCCAAAGTGTCGCCAGAACACCTTGCTTCATTCTGTAAGGAGAACTACATTTACTTCAAATAAATTACTTAAATTATTGTGTCATAGAATTAGACCAGAATAAAAAAAGTGTAGTATCACTGTACTTTTTTATTTATACTTGGCACGTGTAAGTTTGACTTCGATATATGAAACATTGGGTAAATAACCGGTTAGTGTACCTAAATATTTAGTATTCTGTGCTAAATATTAGAATACCACCCACAAATTCTGTTTTAGTTTAGATTAGCTGATGTCTAATTTACTATTAATTAATAAGTATTCAGTAGTCTCATTCAGAAAGTGGTTATACAAGGCTTTTATTTAGTCCTTGTTACTCTTGTTGTTAGACAGAGTGCTGTACATTTTGTTGACTTGGCATTTCTAAACAAGAACTATTAGTGTCTATACATTATCTATGCTAAACACTCAATTACTTCTAAATAATATTATTCTATACAGCAACTACTCCGTCCTAAGAGAGATTTTAAACACAGATAGGTAGGTAAATAACATTTTAATAATTTGTTTCATCACCACTGCTCTCAAAACAGCGAAGGAAAACATCGCAGGTACAATACACTACCGACCGACCCAGGGCCCATATGGTTAATTTCAGCTCAGTTCCTCTCGGAGAAGAGGCCTGTGTTCCATAGTTCCAGTAGTGGAAATATAGGCTGTTTATGATAATGAGCCAAAAAACCTCGACTTTCTGACTGACCTACAGAAAAAGAGGTTAAGTAAGTAGGTAATTGAAGCCTTCGTACCTTGGGGTGATGACGTAAATATCATCTTGATATGGTAATGTCTTCACAGCGATCACGTTTTCCTTCACGTATCCGCTACTCATCCACAATTCCGGTCCATTTTCACATTGTAAGTGCAACGGCCCTCCGTTCCAAGCTAAATTCTTCAAGTGACCGTTAAGCATTGCTATTTGACTAATAACTACCAACAATTTGAAGAAAACCATTCTTACGATACGATTAAAAATGTAGCGCAGTACCAAATATTCTTGTCATTATGTGACTCAAATTAATTATTCGAAAGAGTTGGTACTTAGCGAATTCAATTAAATTGCTAACGAAGAAAGTTTCGTTTCAGAGAAACGTACATTTGTCTGCATTGCTTTAATTAGTCATAATTTATACTTTATTTAAAAATCATGTATTGTTGAACTACATTTTGATTGACTTAATTCATTATATCGCAAACATAATATGATACAGCATGTTTTTTCAACACATTTAGATCGAGTTACCAAGATAAATGTAAATCGATAGGACCCGAATTCCGTTTCGCTCTAATTGTTTTTGCAGGAACATGAGCTAACTCTTCCGACACATAGGGCTGGGCTCATGTTTCCTGTTGCTCTCACAGTCTCCAATACCGTGGCATTATATCTATTGAGGACAAAAAGCGGCAATTGTGTGGTGCCTGGGAACCAGCTAGCTATAGGTACTAATGTATTTGCTGCATCTATAAGTACGTTAGAATGTTTATGAGTAGGTACTTAAGAATACTGCTTCGACGCCGTTTCATTACCTACCATCATTATTTTGCCCTATTGCCGATAAATTTTAGTGTTCAGTTTAGCGTGGAACCTGATAACGAATGCTTTATTAAGAGCGGATATATTAACTTTAATAGTACCTAATTGTACTGTCAGAACGTTGATTATGATTTATTCTTAGCAAAAACATCTCTGTGTACAGAATTTTAATCCCAAACTATTTTAGAAGCCACATAAAGTAGAACGTTATTAAGAATCATATATTTTGATGCGGATCTATGACTTATTTTATGGCTGTGTCAGGGGCGTAGCTGCCGCCGTATCTGCCGTATCAATTATACGGGGCCCCCGGGTCACAATAAAAACTTAATGATTTATTAAATAAAATAGTTATTTACTTTTACACAATTTATCTGTCTTATCTATCTCTGGTGTTTTTATTATTATTCGTTTATTCATTTTTAAACATATTATTACATTTTTATAAATAAAATAAATAAATAAAATATTTCTTAAATAAAAACATAAAAAAAAACATTTAAAAATATAAAAATAGTGATCCGCCGGTGTGGGAGCAGGGTCCAAGCTACCGGTGGTTTGGGCTCCAGAGACAGGAACCTCCTCACAATGCGAGCCGTATCGAGGAGTACTGCCTTCTGAATCAGGCTCTTGATCGAACTACCCAACGAGAGCCTCCTTATTTTTATTATTTATATGTAATACTGTTTTAAGCACGAGATTCTGAATTAGAAATCCCGGGAAGATCCATATAACCTAATTCCGACCTCTGGACTGATCAGTCGCATCTTGAATTTTTTTGATGTCCTTTGTCCGTTTTTTTTTAACCGACTTCAAAAAGGAGGAGGTTATCAATTCGACGGTATGTTTTTTTTTTTTTTGTATATTTGTTACGCGATTACTCCGCCAATTGTGGACCGATTTTTAAAATTATTTTTTTGTTCGAAAGGAAGTACTTCTGAGGTGGTCCCATAGTCACCAAGTTGGGATCTGATAATTGAATCCTGGAGAAATCGAGGGCAACCTTCGAATTTTATAGGCCGAAATGCCGTTTTTCGCAAATTTTATGAAGTAATTTAAGTATTTGCGTATGGTAATCATAATTTCATGTAGCTGAGCTGATGATGGAAGGTAGAACTCCTTAATAGTAAGGAGTAGGCATCGACTGATTTAGTTTGAGTTCGCATATCTCTGGAACTACAAGTCCGATTTAAGTAATTCATTTTTTGTTGTACTAGGTATCATTTAATTTAGAGAATATTGCAAGTTTCATCAAAATTGGTTCACTAGTTTTTGAGATAGGGAATTTTATTACCTTATTGTGTACATGAGCGATGTTATTACCGGTGTTATGGATTACAAAATTCTAGTGCACATGTTGTATTTGACAAGAATTCGGGTTGAATATTTAAACTAAAAAGAGTAAAATATAAACTTTTTCCAAAAAAAATGTAACCGCCTTCAAAAAAAACCATAAAAAAACGTCTTTGTTTTCTTTATTTCATTGTCTTTTTTTTTGCCACCGACATCCGAAAGAAAAGTTATTTGGTAGATTTTTTTACCGTTTTTTATGGTTGTTTTTGAAGGCGGTTACATTTTTTTTTGAAAAAGTTTTTTTTGTTTATATGTATATCGGCGTAGATACAGAGAAATGCATTTTTTTTCTTGAGTGATAAATCTGTACCCTACCTAAGGGCCCCCAAACAAATTTTTATACGGGGCCCCGCCATGGCACGCTACGCCTCTGGGCTGTGTCTATCTTAATTTGCGTGCATTGGAAAATAAACATTTTATTAAACATATCTTTATTAGACTCTAGCCAGACAAGAGTCCATGAAATCGGACCAGATTAACCCTATTATTACAGTCTAGACAACAAATATGTGGCCTAGATAAAAAATTAAAAGTTAGTACGGCCGGCTTTAAATGCCGATTCACTGGTGTAAAGACCTAAGTACTTAAAGCTGATCTCACGAGAAACCCAAACTGCCAAATATTATGATCTTGACATTTGCTGATCAAAATGCGCGATTGGCAAGCGTGATACCAGCAATCACACACCTTGATAATAAAAAAATGTTGTGGGCAATGCCGAGTCACGGCTGCTGGTCGGCTGCCACGCCTTCGGGATCGACCACTTTTACTTTTAAGGTGTTATGTTGTGTAGAGGGGCGAGTAATATCGGTGCGAGTGCGAAGGTTTTCTTCCAGTATAGGTCGTAGGCGGCGCACCGTGACACGCTTCGCCTCCCTGCGTAGCTCGCGAATTTGTGATTGAACACGTGCCGCGAGTGACCGCACGCGTCCCCGGCCACCGGCGCACCACCATCGCCAAGCTCCGCTATACAGGTACACAGTGCAGTGCTATTTCAAGCTATTATTCAACATTCGTGCAGTGGATTCATAAAATAATCAAGTTAATACAGAAAATTGCGTGTTTATACGTAACATACGGCAATATTGAATAAAGCAATTATATTTTTTTTTACCCAAAATCAATTGTGTATTACCTATATGAAACTGGAAAATATTTAGAAAAATCGTGTTGATAGGTACCTATTTATAAGAAACAACCGCGACTACTGCACTGGGCATGAGATCTGGGTTCAATTCCCAGGTCGGTCAAAGTATCATTGAGTTTTTTGATCAGAAATATCTAAGTAAACGCCACAGAGTCTAGATTTGTGGTACCCGCAAGTAGGTACCAGTAATCTAGGTTGATGGCACTAGGGTCGTTCGACGTTCCTATTATTTTCCTTGCTACTTAAATATAAACTAATAAAATGTGGTTGTATCTACTATTAGATACGTCTACGTACTACTTCTTCCTAACTCGACTAGGATTACAGACGTGAAATCAGTTTAAAATTGAAGATTGATAGAGCATAATATCAAATCCAAGATTATACCTACTTAATATACCTAATTGGTTATCAATTTTCAAAAAAATTATTGAATTAAACCAGCTCCTAAAAATTATTTTAGTTCCGAAAGGTATTTTTTTTTGTTTATTGTTATAAAACATCACGCCTGCAATTCTAAAGAGTAAGGCAGAGGTGGTCCTAATTTATTGAAAAAGCGCCTCTAGTTTACGAACGAGGAATTAAATTTATCCATAAAGTTAACGTCAAAGTTCTAGTTTACTTTATGTCACACAAAAACGAGAAATGTCATGCTAGGGCTTCTGAAATCATAACGAAAAAACCGGCCAAGTGCGAGTTGGACTCGCGTGAAGAGGGTTCCGTACGATTTATTTTTTGTACCTATAATTTTAACCGCAAATAATAGATGAATTGAAATTTACGAATAATTGAAGATTGGTACGCACAATATTGAGTGATTTACCATGTTATTTTAATATCCTAGACTTCTTATAGGTTTTCCTATAATCTAAAATTAGAAAACTAATTTCTGTATTTTTTTCAAAATTTTAGGTTCAGTAGTTTCGGAGATAATGGGGGGGGGGGGGTCAATTTTCGTCTATTTTCTTGAATAACTTGGAAACTATTTATTTTCAAATTACAAAAAAATACATTTAAGTTCTTCTCAACAAGACCTTTCATTTGATATGTGTGACATATGCCGACTCAGGTTTCAATTTTTTTAAATTTTCGCCTTCCCCCCAAAAATTACCTCCCATATACAGATTTCATCTATTCACGTCACACCTCTGTTCTTGGATCACAGGACAACTCCTGTGACCAAATTTCAACTTAATCGGTCTAGTAGATTCGGAGATAATTGACTGTAAGCGACAGACAGACGGACACACGAGTGATCCTATAAGGGTTCCGTTTTTGTATTCGGACGTACGGAACCCTAAAAATCAGGCATGATTTGCATAAATGCCCGAATGCAGTCATCAATATGGATAACTGGAAAATGTTTGCATATTTTAGCCTTCAGTACCTAACAGCTTAAACTATAAACAATAGATAAATGATGTAATTGAGTTTAGGCAATCGGTATCAAATAATCTGAGGTAAACAATAGTTCATTGTGTGATAAATTGGCCGGTATATGTATGTTTACAAACAGTGAGACAATGAGTGGACGTCTAACAAGTGGAGGAAGTTGTTCTACCTGTCCAGCTATCTGTACCTTGGACAATTTTATTATTTACTAGTTAGTGTTGCCCGTGAGTGCTTCCATGAACTAGGATTTGAGTACGTGATTAGATTTTTTTTTTTCTGCCACCAAATTCCAACATTAGCTATAGGTATTTCATAACGAACGGTTTATTTGGGAAAAGACGATAGGCAGACAGTAATTTTTGTATTTATAATATAAGTTTGGATTTCCCTATGCATCATTATAAGGTACGGCTGCAACAAAAGTTCTTAATTCTGCACTAAATATTTTAAGTTTTCAAAAAAGATGTGAAGTTAAAATAACGCAACCTCTTAACTTTTGTATAAATAGTTTTAAAACAAGATTATCTAATCTTTAAGACAGTATCAATTTACGTAAAATGTGAATGTGTGACCGTGTTTCTTTGAGACAATACTTACGTAAGTAAATATTATGCATTTTATCAATGATTAAATAATTCTACATTATTTTTTTTTTATTGTGAAAGTGTAAAATCTAACTAGTACCCAAGTAAGTGTTTTAATAGAAAAATCTTTTCTGGTATGATGTTCAGACAATGATATTATAATTAACCTATACGAATCTGTAAAATTTTACCAATAGAACATTAACCTTCCACTACCTACTGTGTTAAAGTTGAAAATCTATTAAAGTTTGACCGATTGTGGTAGTTTGATGTGCTGGCGTCTCTCTACCTATATAACTAACCCTTACATGCTATGTACCAAATAACCAACGACCATTTATTGGTCGTTGCAAATAACAGTCAAAATCTAAATTATATATTATTGATTCGTATCTTCTTTGCATTAAACTGGAGGTGACTTTGATTTCGCATATCATCGCTAAGAACAATAGTGTGGATCAAAGTATCGTAAACATTCATCCAAATTTTCAGTACATGCTTTACGTGTACATTACGAGAATAACAATAGGGTATATTACAACCGTGTAGGTGAAACAATCGCTGCCTAGAGTGCCTATGTTATTCACATGTTTTAGGGAAACGATCGTACCTATGTGTCTAAATATTGACAATATGCATGTTCCCATGCACGCCAGCTATTGTTCTGAAGTAAGTGGGTAAATATTACAATTGGTGTGAATAGGTTCTGTGTCATTCATGATGTGTATCGGGAATTTGCGACATAGCTATCGAAAAAAGTGTAACATAACTGAGTACGAATGATTATAGGTACCAACTACGAAACAGCGCAGTTCACACCATAAAATTTAATTTGACTATGCTTCTATTCGGGGTACCTATAACATGGAAATCGGTGTTGTGCCATCCCAATTTTAGATAATTGCATTCCAATCTCAAGTTACTTTGTTTCGCGTGGGAAAAATACGGCAAGATTTTATCATCTCTCCGACGATAAGTCTTCAAGTCACTTACAAGATCTAGCTGCTAGATTTGGTCAGTGGAATTAATGAAAATGATTGCCTTTAGGAATTTCGGTTTAACAACTTTTGTAAATCAATTCGCGATCGCATCGACTCTACCATTGCAGTTTGTAAACAAATTAAGGGTCAGTTCACACCGAGACGTGACGTAACGCGACGATACTGGAAATGTATATCTTTTCGTGTAGGTAGTAAATAAAGTTAGATTCTGAGTCGCTCTGTTGAAATGTGCGCGTAGTGTCGCGTCTTGGTGTGAAATGGCCCTAACACTTCAACATAAACAACAACAATTATTAGTAGGTAGTAGCTATTTGATATTGTAATCAATCTTACTACGCCCTGTAGGTAAATGCAATATTACCCAATAACATTTACTGTTTTTATTTTCCAAGCAGTATCTGAACACTTACCAATGATATTGGACATGCATAAACAACCAAACAAATGAAATCATAGACTATTGTTACAATACGCAATTGTTTATTCTCGATAAATATTTTACCTATAATTTTTTAACATTAGAAGTGGCTTTTATTTGACATTTTAGAGTTAACTATTTTTTTTAAAACGTACTTAGTAAGTACGTTTATTAATTTATAAACGTACTTAATAAAGTGAAAACAAAAAAAAAAAACAACAAAAATTAAACTTAGTTATTATGGTTATTCAACGCGTCGGTGTCGGTCTCCGCATACCTATCACGCGCGTTTTCACGCGTATGGTAGGTATTCTAGGTATTCTGATTTTCTCCTTTTTCAGAAGCGAGTTTAAGGCACGCCTTCTTGATGTGTGTTCATTACGATGTAGGATATAAACCGTGAAGCAATCCATCGGCTTAAAGGATTAAAAAAAAACTGTGTCAACTGATCCTTTTCATCATTAATTCTGCTTCTTCCAAATATAGTATCTCTCAAATCAATTGATCCTGTGCTGTGTCCGATTCTAATTGTACTTAATTTTAAATTTTCCTATCTTTTAATATGCTTAGGAGAACAAATTGATTAATATGGTATTGTTGTTGTGATCATACGGACATACGGAACAATCAAGTAGGTATACTGGGTATACTCAATCAATGGGGAAGGCAAGTGTCAAAGTGAAAAGTGACATTTGTGTCCCAAAAGAACTGTCAAATCAAAGGAATTTTCTGAAAAAAAGCGTTTTAATGATGTAAAATGACTAGACGTTGTGTAAAAGGCTGTAATAATGATGGAACATACAAATTTCCGACAATTTACACTATCATGAAATAATGGGTAGCTGCTATGACGGCTGTGAGAACAAAAATTGTATTATCAATAAGCAAAAGCTATAGGTATAATAAACAAATATCTACCCTTGCGAAGCCGGGACAGGCCGTTAGTTGAATTTATTAATGAAATTCTATGATTATACCATAACTAAACAATCGAATACACCTTTCAAAATAATATCTACTTTTCTATTGGAGGTTAAGTATTGCATCGCTCTTTATATCATGAAATGGTTCGTCTAGTGGAAGAATTATCACCGGGACCGAGATTTGTGATAGTGGTGGTGTTAGGAAGTAAAAATTCTTATCTATTGCTCCAATCTATAAAATAGATGTAAAATTAGATGAAGAAGACAAACACAAAACTTGATGACATTTTTCTCAATATAGAATGTCAGAAGCAGTACTATATTCTTTGTAGAGACTAGCACATGTAATACCTACTTAAAAATTACAATTTTAAATCCCAACTACAAGTAAATGTGTGTTTAATGTAGTAGAATCAAATTTCTAGCCTCTCAATTAAATGACTTTTTTTCCTCTTGTAGATGCACCGCGGCGTCTTAGTTCTGGTTTTAGTATATGCACTTGCATTGACGAATAATTTCCCATATTTTTGTTTTTTAGAATAAACTCAATTTTATAACAAAATACGTGTTTGTTTTATGTACAAGCTAAACAGTAATCTAACTTATGGGACAACGATCGCAGCGACATCTACGAATAGCTTTGAGTTGCCATCCCCATTAAGTGTATTGTGTTGTAGTCAATAGGTAGGTACCTACCGATCTGTCACCATATAAAGGAAAGATTTTCTAAATATTTACTCATAACTTCTTATCTAAGAAAATTATTTGCATAGCAGTCGTAATATCAGAAAAATGTTGGTTATTCATTGTAGGTATTATAAATATTATAATTTATAAAGAACGTAGGCATTGTATCTGGCTGGATTTTATAATATTTAAAACAATATTACCTACAGTCAAAGAAAACAAAACATATTTACATTTATAAAACGAGTTTATACTTTAGTTCAATGTCTATTTATATTTAGGTACAGTTATTATGTTGTAAGTGCACAAAGTATCCTTGGAACCATTTTGCAAAAGCGCGCGGCATTCGATCGCATATCTCCATACAATAGATCGTTTAATTCAGTTTAGCAGTTTCGGAATAATTAGGCCTATGTCTTAAGATACCTACCAAACTATTGTTAATGTATTCAGTTATTCAAGTAGAAAACATGGGAACCCGGAGATTGGTTGCAGCTTTCAATAACCTTCAAGAATCATCGTTTTATACGAGTAAATACGAAATGTCTAAGGCACAGATACCTATTCTTGTGTAACTAAATGCTTTTAAACCACGTGGTATTCAATTATTATTTACGCAATTTGGTACATAAATCAAGTTCTCAATCAGGGCCGGTTTTAGCACAACCAGCGCCCCAGGCGAGATTTTCTACGGCGCCCCCTAACTGCAATACAAACCCATATGAAAAAACTTTTTGAAAAAAAAGGGAACCGACTTCAAAACCAAACACAAAAAAACTGTAAAATAACTTTTCTTTCGGAAGTCGGTGGCTTTGTTTTTATTTCATTGACTTAATTATGGCCACCGACTTCCGAAAGAAAAGTTATTTTACAGTTTTTTTGTGTTTGGTTTTGAAGTCGGTTCCCTTTTTTTTCAAAAACTTTTTTATTTTTCCCTTTTTAGTTGAGATATTCAACAAAAATCATCATAAAATCGGCGTCTTTGAAAATCTACAATCCTAGTAAGCAACAAAAACGGATCTATGCGAGCAACTTCACGAGATATCCATTATTGTTATATACTAAAACCTTCCCCAGAATGTAACAAACACTTTTCTGAAAACCGCTTCAAAAACCGTTCAGCCAAACGCGAGATAATCGCGGACAAACATGCAATCTTCTCTGAAAATCTACGACCCAAGTAAGCAAAAACGGATCCACGCGGGCAACGTCACGGGATATCTATTAGTGTTATATACTAAAACCTTCTCCAGAAAGTAATGAACACTTTCCTGAAAACCGCATCAAAATCCGTTCAGCCAAACGCGAGATAATAGCGGACATACATACATACAGGTCGAACTGAGAACCTACTTTTTTTTTTTTTAAGTCGGTTAAAAAGGAAAAGGATTTAAGTAATGAAATTACCATTTATTAAAAGAAATAACCATTTATTAAAAAAATAAAAACTAATAAAATTGTACCTTTCTGGCCTTTCTATCGGCGAACTCTTTTATTAAATTCGAGAAATCGAGATTTTCTGCAATTTCACTTTCGATTGACAAAGTTGCCAAGTTTGTGAGTCTAGATTGCGATATTGTCGATCGCAGATAAGTTTTTATCAGCTTAAGCTTGGAAAAACTCCTCTCCCCACTAGCAACCGTTACAGGTATTGTTAATAATATTCTCAGAGCTATCCATACATTTGGATAAATTTCTTGTGCGTCGCGATCTTTTATAAAATTTAAAACAAAAACAGGGGTAGGGCCAATCTCCAATATTTGAGACTTCCGTTGAGGATAATGACGCCCGATCTTTTACCTACTAGTGCAACCATCCACTGACAAAAAACCAAAATATAAATTACATATTTTAATTTCATTTAAGTTAGATGTAATTAAAATAATTTATATTTTTAATTTTTGTCAGTGGATGGTTGCACTAGTAGGTAAAAGATCGAGCGTCATTATCCAAAACGGAAGTCTCAAATATTGGAGATTGGCCCGGTAGCCACATTCTGATCTGGCAAAAAAGATTTCAGGCTTATAAACTCATCACATAACATACACCCATCTATATCGGATTTAGAGTCTACAGTTAATTTTAATTGGAGATCTCCACAGAGTTTTAGAAGGTCAGGTTTTTCCGGAATCTTTTTCATATTGTACAAAAAAGACCAATATTCTGAATACTCGTTGAGCTGTGCAAATCTTTCATGGAATGAAATTATAGCAGTGTCTAAAAGACAGTTGAAAAATTCAACCTCTACTTTTTTTTCCGGAGCAATTATAGGTTAAAAAATATTATAAATAAAGATCTATTTTTAACGAGGAATAACGATTTGTAATTGTAAATAAAGGTGCGAAGTGTTAGCTCTTTATTATGATAAGTACCTATACATAGTTAAAATAAATGTTACTTACATAATTAAATAATCCGTCAAAAACAAACAATCTCTTTTACACTATCTTTAAATAAACTTTTCAGATAAAACTAAATCGCAAGCAACGTAGCATGGACCGTCTGATTACAGCGTCTCTTTGTTTTAAAATAAGTGGAATAACTCAATGATTTCAAAAAGAAGGATGCGTCCATCTGATCATTTGATGTAAACAAATGATAACAACAACATGACGGGAACAAATTATAATTAGTCTTAAAAAAAAAAACATATATGGCAGTAAAGGTAACTATTATGAATTGAACGACTCCTAAGATCCTGGCTTTTTTTTTTTTTTTTTTTTTAGCGTGGTAAAATCATCAAATGAGTCCTCCCAGCCCCGGGCAGGGCGGGAGGGACTGTCAGACTTGTACTGACTAAAATCCACGGTGTCCTTCAGTAGCCTTTTATGTTCCGGGGTCACGGTAATGAGATAAGTCCCGCGACCCCGGCAGGCTTTGGCCCTCTTGGGCGGGGCCCCGTCATCGTGCTGACGCTCTTTGAGGCGCGCGTGGAACACAACGCGCCGTCGACCCGGGCATGGTCCATGTCCGGGCGGCGAGTTGCCCTTTACTCGCCGCCCGCATGCCCGCGCCTACGGTGGCCGGAGATCGTCTTGCGACGTCCGACGCCGTGGACGTCTACCATTGCGGGTGGGGCGGAGGGAGGACGCTGTCCTCTCTCTCTCACGGCCCGCCTCCTCCTTAACGAGCATTACTGCTTCGCAGAAGGAGGCGACCGCTTCCCACTCCGTCTCGCCCCGCAGCATGGCCTCGACCAATGCCGGGCGCGAGAGGTCTCCGCCTATCGCTGCCGTGAGGACACGGCGGTGCTCTGCCCAAGCGGGGCAGTCTTGCACCGTATGCTCTACTGTGTCCTCCGGGCGATCTTCGCAATGGTGACACCCCGGCGTTTCTTCCTTCCCCATCCGACACAGGTACCTCCCGAAACATCCGTGTCCGGTGAGGACCTGCGTCATCCGATAGGTCAGGACGCCGTGACGCCTTTCCAGCCACTCCTCAAAGAGGGGTCTTACCGCCGCGATTGCGGCGTGCCCGAACCTCGGTTGCGACAGTCGTTCCCTCCATACTGCCCTGAGATCGCGCCGGACCTCTTCCCGCCGCGCCTCGACTTGTCGGGGCAGCGGGAATTCTCCCCGTAAGATCCTGGCTGAAGTAAGACTAATAAAAAATTATCATTCCTTTTCCATAGCCTATTTATCCATTTACACTCATAAATCACGTAATTTCGATAAAAAAGGAAACTGAAGACTTAACTTCCGTTCGATCAAACAGAATGAAAAAGTTCAACTATGCATTTGTGCATGTTTGCAATGCGTTGCAATAGATGGCGTTTTACTCAAATGAGTGACGAAAAGCATGTAATTTTGCACAAACGTTCCTTGAATTATGTAAGTTTTGTGTTTTCTTTAGACGGGTTTTGGGTTTATCCCCTAAAAATGGGATGAAAGAAATTGGGATATTTACGAGAAAGTGGGCCTGCGGCGCCCCTTCGTATTCGGCGCCCTGGGCGGTCGCCTAACCGCGCCTTACCCTAACGCCGGTACTGTTCTCAATTTCAATTCTGATATAATTTAAAACTAGTTTCCTTGACCATTATAGCTACTGAAATGAAATTTATTCTTACGCATTCTCCTGTCTAACCTTTATTTTTATCATTCTCTAAATTTGATTTATAATTTTCATCAACTGCTAACTTAGTAATGTTTCTTTTAGACTAAGTTGGAGACCGTGAAAAACCTAAGTAATCCTTTTATTAATTTCGCAACGTGCCAGCTTGATGGCTTGTAACGAGTAAAGTAAATATCCTGGTACCTACCAGTCACGTATTTTAGTGCACATAATGTAAGGTAAGTGAATGATTTACATATTTGACAATAATTTGAGTTAAATATTTAAACTAAAAAGAGTAAAATAAAAAACTTAAAAAAAAAATGTAACCGCCTTCAAAAACAACCACAAAAAAGGGTAAAATAACCTACAAAATAACTTTTCTTTCAGAAGTCGGTGCCTTTATTTTTTTTCATTTCATTGTCTTTTTTGCCACCGACTTCTGAAAGAAAAGTTATTTTGTAGGTTATTTTACCCTTTTTTGTGGTTGGTTTTGAAGGCGGTTAAATTTTTTTGAAAAAGATTTTTTATTTTACTCTTTTTAGTTTAAATATTCAACTCAAATTATTGTCAAATATGTAAATCATTCACTTACATTATGTGCACTAAAATTTTGTAATCCGTAGCACCGGTAGCAACATCGCTCAAGTGCACAATAAGCTAATAAAATTCCCTATCTCAAAAACTACTGAACCGATTTTGATGAAAGTTGCAGTATTCCGTAAGTTAAACAATACTTTGTACAACAAAAAAATAATTACTTAAATCGGACTTGTAGTTCCGGAGATATGCGAACACAAACTAAATCAGTCGATGCCTACTCCAAGACGTTGAGGAGATGTACCTTCCATCATCAGCTCATCCACCTGAGATGATGATTATCAGATACAAATACTTGAAAAGCTTTAGAAAATATATGATCATGGGACCACTTGGGAAGTATACCCTTTCAAACAAAAGAAAAAATTTCCAAATCGGTCCAGGCGTCTTCGAGAAATCGGGGAACATACATAAAAAAAAAAGATTCCGACGAATTGAGAACCTCCTCCTTTTTTTGAAGTCGGTTAAAATACTTAAAATATACTAGGTACTTAATATCAATATTTCGTGATGCGGATCTTTACGATACTGAACTTCACGCATAGCAATCAGTGGTCAGTTAATCGTTGCATCTGTAGGGTTAGCAGTAATTAAACTAAGTAAATATTCTTGCTTGGTGTATTGAATATTTTGAGCTGTTCGCTGTTTTCTCTTTTGAGTTAGTAACATAATAGTTTAGAAAATGGTACGGCTGAAATTTCGCTCGTAATTCATTATCATCTTCCCGTCCTTATCCCACTCTACTTGATGTCGGCGCAACACGTTTCCTTCTTCCATTCTCTTCTGATGTCACGGCATCATTTACTTCCTTTTCTCTCATAATATTGATTCGGATTTTGGATTGGATTGTGTGAGAGTGAGAGGAAAGCCAAAGAAAAGTTTGGCCTTCCTCTCCATCTCCATCCATCAACATTCATTTTCATTACTCTTTAGTCACATGCATTTCAGCTCTCATCATATGTCCATACCAAGACGGACTGCCTTTAATTTGTCATGTTATAGGAGCCACTTCCATCTTCCTCTAATATTTTCACATCTACAGTAGAAGTCTAATCAAGGACGAAAATTCGCTCGTAATGTTTCAAAATTATACTTTTAATTTAGCATTTTTAATATATTTATTTCATCTAATAAATAAATTCTGGTATAATAATACATATTATGCAATAGCTAGGCGTAAGTAATAAATAGGTACATTGTTATCTTACAGTTGTTATTATTTAGACAACAAATTTAATAGTTGAGTCATCCGTGGACATAAGGACATGACCAAATACTTGGTAATAGTACTCGTAAGTAAACATAACTGGTTCGGTAATCCAGTGAGCGCATATAAACATCTGTAATAGCATTGTTTCGTTCATTATTCAAGTGATACAGTTGTTGTAGTTGGTCACAGCCCTAGTGAAAGTGGTTTGTTGTGGCTCCAACTTCCAATGTGTCGAAACGCGTCATCAGCTGATACATGCGCATACGCTGTTACCGGTTTTTGCGTATTCACTTTTTGTTCACTTTCCGTCTTGATTGAGCCGTTAAATTGATATCGTTGATCCATATCTGTAGATATGAATCATAATCCTTAATGAAATATTAAAAGTGCATGTTCTAAACGGAACTGATTAAAAATGTGTGATTTAAATCGTGGAAAATATGTACCTAGGTAAGTAGTTGTATTGTGTTCGCATGTTCCCATATGACTGGTTAAAAAGTTATGTACAATATGTGAATTCTCATGTTCTTGTGGCAACAATTAGTGCTTGTAGGCATGCCAGAAAACCTAAATCTCCAGTTTTAAGGCTCGTTTATGCAGAGATCCAGTAACAGATCCGCTATGTCGTATTCGTTTTTGTTCGGCGATAACGTATGTCGTTGTATGAGCGAGTTCACAAACATGACAGAATTCGATCAGTAAAAAATACGGATCCGACAAAATCCAGTAGCTTCGGATCCTTAAAAAATGATTCTGTAAATACGGATGCTCTGTGGGAACGAACCCTTACATAAAACAGCAAGCTTGTAAGTTTTGCTGTTTCATGTAAGGGTTATCATATTCCTTTCAAACTGAGTGTGTAACTTTGTGCATTTTTCCCACCACAGTAAATACATTTCAAAGTAAAAGTTACAAACCTAGACTATGTAAGGCGTTTAATAACTTCCACTGAAAGGGTCAATTCAGTGGTTTTTTTAAAAAACGACGGCGATGACGTAGACCCTCTGTATTTTAAGAGACAGCATTCTGAATTTACACGCCAGAGTTCCTCGAAACTTAATTACGTACCCATTTACTGTGTAGCAAACTGACTGCGCATATTTTATTCTTATTATTTAAAAAACAACGTTGCCCTGCACTAGGAAATTCTCCTGTGTGTTGGGTGAGTTTACAAACAAACTCACATGCACAAACACCCATGCATGTCATGTAAATTTTCATATTTAACCTGGATTAATTCAGGAAAACCTAGATTTCGATTAATTGTTGCCGTCCTTCTTACATAATAATTTCTCGAGAATCCACTTCCGATGACAACACTTGAGTGGTGCAGTCAATCACGCAATTACTGTCGAAACACGCATGACATAGCCGTCGTAACTCATCAATTGTGGCGGCAGGATGGAAACAGTACAATGTTAATGTTAGCGTGCCAAAGACCGCTGGCTGCAACTAACAATCAGCAATTAACATCTGAGTTTCACTCATTTTAATTCTATTAATTAATCTACTCATGATTTATGTTATCACTCGGCACTCGTGTCAACTAAATTATTTCAGTTTTAATTTTGTACGTACCTAGTCATAAATAAATTCATAATGATAAATTGCATAGCTCACACCGCATCAAATTAATTTGTGATCTTGGTTTTGAATAGCAAGGTGAATGTCAATGTTACAGCGTTAAACTTCTAAATTATGCTTAATTTAACGTTTTGTACCGGAAATGAATATAATGTGTTTCGGTCTCTATCATGAACCGCATCTTAGTATGTAACCAATTGACAACTGAATTTGTCTATCTGAGTCTTAAAAAGCCGAATCACAAGCAGCCGCCAAAGATCGGAATCAGAATTTGGATTGATACTATATCAATTTTGGGCTAAAACCACATAGGTACTAAAATAATATCTGTCTTTAAACATTTTTAGTTAATAAAAACACGCGCGTGCAGTCTACGTAAAGAAAACGTCTCAGTACAGGTGAAGGCATTTTCACATTAAGTCCGGTTTCACTTACATACGGCCTCGATCACGTTCTTATTCGTATCCATCTGTGCCTACTGTGAACCACAATAATACGAGCATAATCATTAGAACAACACGTTGCCAAAAATAAAACGTATGACAAATAGTACCCACGTAATACTTTTCCAGTTGTGTGTTTCATAATGATGAGACAAACGGTGTAAGGTCTGTCATGTTAATCGTGTTTTGTATACCTTCTTTTGATGTTACTTAGGTACTAGTGTTTGGTGTTATAGCGTATTACCATTTTTGTCTTATAGCGGCCATACACCATACTGCCTATCGTACAATCGGCATGACGATCGATTTGATCAAATTGGCAGTTCGTCCATATACACCATACACCATACTGCCTATCGTCCAATCGGCATGACGATCGATTTGATCAAACTTCAAATCGGCAGCAGTGATGCCAACTTAGCAACTTTATAGCTAGATCTAGCTAGTTCTCGTGGGTCGCACTCGTGAGTGGACGTGTGAGCAAATCAACGCTGTGTCGAAACGTTGCGTTATCGTAAAACGCCGCGCCGCCGCCGTCGCGATGTCAAATGTGCGAAAAACCCCAACTAAAGATCCCAAGTATTTATCGGATCCGAACTTAACGTCGACAAAAGATGGTGAATGGGTCGCCGCAAGGCAGGGCAAGACGAAGAGAGACGATAATGAATCGGATAGCGACTCCGGAGGAATATCGCATGAGAGAAGGAGATTTAAGTCATGTTGTTCAACAAGCGTACTGAATGAAACATTAACCGCATTCCGGGAAGAAATGAAGGCTATGCACACCTTGCTGACCACCATGAAACAGCAACAGGATGAAAACTACGCTACTATCCAAAACGATATCACGGAGATTAAAAAGGAGGTAGTGGACATAAGAAATAAAAACTGCGATACGGAAATATCTCTAAAAAAGCTAGAAGATAAACAAAAAGAAATCGAACAATCGTACCTAAAACTGGATGAATCTAGCCGTAAAAATGAAAACAGAATGAAGGACTTGATACAAAAAGGTATTTTTCTTGAAAAATACAATAGGTCACTTGAGGATCGCATAGGATGGCTGGAACAGAAGGAATTAAAGTTAAATATTGAGTTAGTCAATGTGCGTAAACAAGAGGGTGAAAATATCAAAGAAATAGTACAAAAGATTGCGAAGGAACTGAATCTTAGCGTAGATGGTATAGAAAAGGTATGGAGAGTCAGAGGCGAAGGAGTATGTCCACCGGTTATAGTTAAAATGTGTAACAAAGAAACACGCACTCAATGGCTTAAAAGTAGAAAACACCAGCTGACGAATCACTCGATTTACAATAACAACGATGATACCCGCATCTACATTAATGAAAACCTTACGCGTCAAATGCGCCTGTTATTCTGGACTGTCAAACAAAAACTTAAGGATGAATACAAGTTTATATGGATACACAACGGAAAAATTTTAATAAAAAAGAGTGAGGTTGAGAAGAAGGTATATAATATCTGCTGTGAAAGCGACATAAATAAATACGTATCTGATAATAACGAAAACCGAGAGTAAACAATAAAAACCTACCACCTTAACAAAATAACAGCCAATAATCTATAACCACAAACATGAATGACGAAGCCCTACATGATATTATATACAAAAAATATGAACTTACAAAACAATGGGTAAACCATGTGACACAAAGTAAAGGTAAACTAAATATCATTCACATGAATATTTGCTCGCTACGAAAGCATTTTAATGAACTTCTTGTTCTCATAAAGGACTGTATACCTACATTAGACCTAATATGTTTAACCGAAATAAATATAAAGGAGGAAGAAATTTATAATTTTAAACTAGATGGCTACTGCTCATATTACTTAACAAGAGAGGAAAGAAGGGGAGGGGGTATTATAATTTATGTACAAAATAACTTGGAGTTTGAGATGATACAAAGTCATAAACTGTACTGTGAGCTAATTCATGGTCGAATAGTCACGAAAGGTAGAATAATTGACATAATAATTACTTACCGCCCTCCGCAAATGAATAAATCACACTTTGTTTACGAGCTTAAGAAGTTAATACAAGACATACCGCTTAGAAATGATCTGGTGTTTATGGGAGATTGCAATATAAACATACTGCAGGGGGAAACCGACTTACGCGCCAACGAATATCTAGACACCTTGAGTGAGTTAGGTCTGGAATGTTGCATACGAGATGTTACGCGTGAGGTAGTGTTATTGGGGCGCCGAGTGTCGTCATGCATCGATCATATTTTTGTGCGAAGTGCGCGACCAGCCGGCGAGCTGCATGCCTACGTACTGACGACTAAAATATCCGACCACTACATAACGGGACTCTCAATGGAAGTAGATAAACAGCTGATACCTCCTTGTTACCGCGCGACGCTCAATAATGAATCAGTTAGAAATAGATTATGCAATGTAGAATGGAGTAATCTCATGAATATTGAAGACCCTTTGGAGCTATATAGGCGAATGTGCGATATTTTTAGCGACATATACAGCACGTCAATATCCCAAAAAAAGACCAAACAACGGGATTCTAATATGTGGGTTGATAAAAAGTTGCAAAAATTACTTGAATATAAAGATGCATTGTTTCGAAAATGGAAAAGAGATCCTAAAAATATGTCACTTCGACTAGAATATACAAAATTGAGAAATAAAACAAATAAAGCAGTAAATGTTGCTAGAAATACGCACAGGCGACAAGAAATAAATAACTGCAATGGAGACATGAGGAAAATATGGGAGTGTGCGAACAAGTGGCTCGGTAGAAATAAGTTAAACATTGATGACGTAATACAGAAGTATCTTATTAGGAGTGACGAGACACTAGATAGCGTATGTAAAAAATTTTGCCAAACATTTACTAATGAAATTTGTTCTTTAAAACAGAAGCACTTATGTAACCGTTTATTTTATGAAAGACGTGAATATGTCAAGGAAAGTGATGTGAGTTTTAGATTTAAAAGGGTATGTTCCAGAGATATATGTATAATAATAGATAAGTTAAACTGCAGCAAGTCCCCAGGTTCCGATGGTATTCGAGTACAAGATTTAAAAATAATTAAGTACCCAATTAGCCAAATAATTGCTCATTTCATAAATAAATGTATAGCGCAAAAAGTATATCCCAATGAGTTAAAAATTTCAATTATTAGACCTATTTTTAAGGGGGGAAACCACAAAGAATATACAAATTATAGGCCTATCGCGATATTGAGCGTTATTAATAAAATTGTTGAGAAGGTAATCGTAGGACAGATTACAGAATTTTTAGAAAATAATAATATTTTAACAGATAACCAACACGGATTCAGACCAAATAGAAGCACAGCGACAGCGCTATGTAAGTTTAGCAATGATGTAAATAGCTCATTAAATTCGAAGGAAGTGGTTTTATTAACATTTATTGATTTTAAAAAAGCCTTCGATACTTTGGAGCATGAGGGCTTGCTGCAGGCCATGGACGAGTGTGGAATACGAGGCCCTATGAAAGACTGGTTCAGGCAATATTTGAGCAACAGGTTTCTTAAAGTCAGGGTTAGAGGAACAGATAGTGAACTCTGTAAAGTTAACTATGGGGTGCCGACCGGGTCAGTTTATGGCCCGTCTGGGTATATCATGCACGTCAATAGTATGGTCAATATTATTCAAAATTGTAAAACCTACATGTATGCAGACGACACGTGCTTGGCATACAGTGGCCGGGACTGTGAACTGATTCAGTCGGCAATGCAAGAGGATCTCGACAGCATAGTTAAATGGGCACATGACAACGGCATTCTTATTAATTTAAATAAAACTAAATGTATGCTAATATCGTCTCCATATAATCGTTTAAGCAAAAATTTCAATATCTCGATTAAGGGCCACTCGTACGAATGCCTCCATAACAATAAACTTAATTGCCAGTGTGAGTGTGTTGAGCGCGTAGCGAAGTATAAGTACCTAGGACTGACAATTGATGAACGGTTTTCGTGGGATGCACACGTAGACAGTGTGTGTAGTAGACTGCGGTCAGTCCTAGGGAAACTAATTAACCTAAAATATGTAGTTAGTAAGCGAATCCTGTACATATTGTATCACGCACTCGCAGATGCAACAATAAACTACGGGTTGGCCTCTTATGGACTGACGTTTCCCATACATTTAAATAAAATTAAAAAGCTTCAAATTCGATTGTTAAAATTACTATCAAGCAAAGCACTTAAAGGAAGCATTAATAAGGATTATGATAAATTATTTAAAATTCATCAAATATTACCAGTACAATCAAAAGTTAAGTTAGCTATAATTTTAGGTCATCATAATAAAACTGAACACAAAATTCTAAGAGTGTATAATCGGCCAACCCGTAAAGCAGCACATAGAAATAAATATGTAGTCCCTAAATATAAAAACTACTTTGGCCAAAGAACTCAGCAATGGCTAATTCCAACAATTTTAAACGAGTTACCATCGCAAATCTCAATCGAAGCATCTAAAAATGCCCTAAAAAATGTCCTTCGTAAACACTATTTGGGATTGTGTCCGTAGCGTGTGAGTCAGCCAGACTAGCATGCGCGCGCGCCGTGTTGTTGCTCCGAGTGCTCGGGCGTCCGTCGTGGCGTCTCGCTCGCGCTGGGCAGCCTCCCGAGCGGTGGGGCGCGGCGACGGTCGGCCCGAATGTATTGTGTAGGCAGGTGATGTTCACACTTTATCTACATTACATAATCTGCAGCGTCGCGCATGCTGGCCTGGTTGGCAGGACGATGAGCCTAAGGGTAGTGTGTTGGTGTTTAGTGTAAATTTTAAGTTTTATCTTTGCGTCGATGTATAATAAAATTAAATGATAAGTACCTACTTGGATAAGACAAGCTGTATCCACGAGGACTCTGCCGACAAACTGTACTGCAGTTTGGCAGAATATAAATGTTAAGTTTTTATATATGTTTGCCTGAATAAATAAATAAAAATAAAAGCTATTATTCGGTGACCGACAGCTACAATTTTATAAAACTTGTGGCTTAACTTTTTAGCTACTTTTTACCGACTTGTTTTTTTACCGATTTATCCCACTAGTGGGAATCAGTTGGTAATACAAGTGAAGGTCGGAAAACATTTGCTTATCGTTAAGCAAATGTTTTCCGACCTTCAAGCGATTTTCGACTTTATTGACATTTATGCCAACACCGGATTTTAATGAAGGAGCAATGTTAGCTAACGAGAATGTGAGAAAAAACAAACTAAATTTTGAATGTCAATAAGGTCGAAAATCGCTTGAAGGTCGGAAAACATTTGCTTGACGATAGCAAGTTAAAAAAAGGTTCAGGCGATTTTCGACCCTCCATTCCATTCCACTCCACTCTACTCCATTCCACTCCATTACAGTCCAGTCCATTCCATTCCATTCCATGGTAATACACACATTACCCTTCTTTGCGTCGCGCAGTCTGTAAAAAGTGTCGTTACAATTTTTTCCGCCTAGCCCCCTTTCGCAACGCGCCATAAGGAACTTCGTTCCAAAAAAATATACGTTTCGAATTGAGAACCTCCTCCTTTTTTTACGTCGGTTAAAAAGTAGCTACCGAATATTAGCTAGATCTAGCTATAAAGTTGCTAAGTTGGTATCACTGCTGCCGATTTGAAGTTTGATCATTCCGATTTGATCAAATTGGCATGATCAAATCGGCATGATCAAGCCTATTGTCATGCCAATTTGATGGATTCCACGCCCACAGACGGTCAAATCTAACTGATCAAATCGGCAGCGTCATGCCGATTGTACGATAGGCAGTATGGTGTATGGCCGCTATTAATCACATCAAAGTGCTTTTTCGTGACGTAGAAATCTTGGTTCGACATTTTGTGTTTTGTTTCGGCTGTCGTCAAATCTTGATGGAAAATCCCATATAAATTTTACCTGACTAGGCATATTTATGTATTAGCACACTATTTAGAGATTATTATTATTACATATGAGATCAACCTTATTTTTACTAGCTAATGCCGATCTAAAATTATACAGTTAAGAAGCTTATAAGATAATTTCCAGGGTCTCGGAATTGTCTGTAAAAGTAACTTTAACCCCAGAATGCAAGGGTTACTGAAAGAACAGGGAGCCTCCCGCAGCCCGCTCCCTGTTCTTCCACTCACACATTCATGAAAAGGTTTAATTTAAAAATCCCAAACGATTCGAAGTAAGACCAAGCAGAACTCTTGTAGTGCTTATAACTGTGAGTTGACCTTCATTCTGCTACCTATAAAATGCATGCTCAATAAATAACAATTCAATTACTTACCACTATTACTCTGATCGTATCCAGCTGTTCATGAAGTTTATCATGAAGCATTATCGTTTTAAATTAGAAAAATCTTGAGTTTAATAACGAGTCTAATCTCATAATTTTAAATCTTAACTAATCTTTACGATACTCGGATAAACCATTCATTCTGAATGGTTTATC
Source organism: Agrotis exclamationis (assembly GCA_950005045.1). Taxonomy (NCBI): domain Eukaryota; kingdom Metazoa; phylum Arthropoda; class Insecta; order Lepidoptera; family Noctuidae; genus Agrotis; species Agrotis exclamationis. Next base: position 13,097,805 of record OX465419.1, read on the forward strand.
ATTCAGAATAAAATTAATTGTGCATCAAATATTTAATTGTACAATTTGGAATTCAGTTTTGTTGTACGGAAATTATTATGTAGTTTTGTAAATTATACATGGCCGTGGCACACACCAAAGAATGTATACTTACAAACTTAGTTTATTTGTTTAATCTATAATTTTTTTACCCTAATGTGTGTGGACAAAGGAAAGAAATTGATTTTAAAAGAAATGAATTGGTAGACAGCGAAACAATAAGTTTCGCTGTCTACCATTGGTGTAAAAACTAGGAGTGAGTATCGCGAATCATCGTGTCATCTTTTAAGACTCTTCGACACGAGATCTGACAATAATACTGATCAGACACTTGACTACTTAGACTTAAAGAAAAATGGGTTCATAATAATTATTATAGTCAAATGATTTCGCGAAGTATTCAAGCAAAGCCACAGAATACTTAATAGTATGGCAAAGCGAAGTATTCGTGCACTACAGGCGCTTTTTCATTTTCCATACAATTGACATCATACATAATTATTCAAGTACGAAGTACGGTAAAATACGTAGCATTCGTGCTAGGACCTTTGTTAATTAACATTCAGAGGTACAAGTTGCTCTTTCAAACTCTGACAAATTCTTACATTCCTTACTCTTTTCTTATGTTTAAATGTATAGAGTCCGCGCCACGTCTGAAGTCCTCTGGACGCGGCCCTATGTGTCGATGTCATTACATTAAATTGCATTAAAATAAAATTGAGAACCACGGCTTTTTCCGCAGGACTTTAGCCGTGGCGCGGACTATAATCTAGGACTCTGTCACACCTGACAATCTTGACAAATGACCTTGATATCAGACCAGAAACTATTAAAATATTCTAAAGTTTAACAGTGACAAATCATTTTCAAAGCACTCGCTCTAGTAAGTTTGAAATTGCCTAGCTCTCAATAATTATTTATTCATACTTACATAACGCCAATTACTCTATATCTGAATAGACACAAGGCTATCGGGTGCTAACTGCTAATAATCTAGTTGTAGTGTTTTTACTTAATCCTAATTTCATCTTGCAATAATTTCATAATAATACATTTTAGGATAAAAATGAAGCACTCAATCAGCTATTTCAAACTTACTTATAAATGATGCAACACCTATCGGGTTAGGCTTGCTTGATTTATAAGGACTATGTTTAAACCATTGTTTTGCAATTTAGTGATTGTAGAGTCTGTGCAATACACTGCTCCATCAATAGCTACCATGTGAAAATCTGTAATTCTGTTTGAAATAAATAAATGCGTGTTGAGTAACACTGAGTAATGAACCTGAAACTTGAAGCTATAACAGTAGCTACTGTAGTTTTTTTGCGTTGCTGACCAACATTCATCAATGCGTTATTAATAGGGACACGATATCGCAACCATAAGTAGCGATATCGATATAGTATCGGTATCGAAACAAAAGTATCAAATTAGTAATAGCATCGAAACGAAAGTATCGATATGAGTAAGTATCGAATGAATTTGGAGTTTTCCTACTACTTTTTTTTTTAGCTTTGTAATGGTAGTCAACATCCAGAGCAGGACGGGAGGGACTGTCATACTTGTACTGACTAAAATCCACGGTGTCCTTCAATAGCCCTTTACGTTCCAGGGTCATGGTAATTTGAAAAGTACCCGGCAGGGTTTGGCCCTCTAAAGGGGCCCGTCATCATGCTGACGCTCTTTGAGGCGCGCGTGGAACACAACGCGCCGTCGACCCGGGCATGGTCCCTGGTCGGATAGCGAGTCGCCCATTACTCGCCACACGCATGCCCGCGCCATAGTTTCTCTACTACTTTAAATTAATTCACAGCCACATGATCCACAACAGAGATGAGATCATGAATGTGACTTGTTGTGATTTATTAGTGGACCACAATTAAAATTAAATAACAATTTAAATAGGTACAAAAAAAAGTTTGATAGGTGCAAAAATAAAAGCTATGTACAGCTATCTTACTCATATCTGACAGTACACTGAACACAAGAGTGAGAGTTACAACACACGCATATAGAAAACTATTGGCAACGTTATAAATCACGTAAGAAAGTAAGAAAGGGATGCATGATGTATAATTATGCATCCCTTTCTTACGCCTTCACATGCACAGAGACAAAAACAGTCTGTTGCTATTTTAGTTAAGATTTCTATTGTTTTAGTTATTATTCTGAGGTTCAGAATTTCTATCTAAGTACGTTAAGCTGCTAGCTGATGCGTTAAATTGGTATTTATGAGTTACTTGTTATTTTTTTTTATGGAATCGATACTTGATGCTAAGTACTGATATTAGTACTAGTATCGAAAGAAAGTATCGAATATCTGAATACTAGTATCGAATCAAAAAGTAGCGATATGAGTAAAGTATCGGATTCGATATCGTGTCCCTAGTTATTAAACCTGTATTGAATGTCAGAGCTGTCAAAAGTTCTGATCGGCTACGGTTATGTATGTCAGTCAATAACCGTATAAGTACTCACTAATTCTAGAACTTATTTATTTATTTTTTACAAGTGGGTTTTTGTGCAAAATATAATTAATTCGGTCTTGGAATCTTGAGTAATGCTGACTGATCATACTGACCATACTAAAATTGCGGTCAATAGTTCCAGATGTATTTTTGAACGAAAATGTTTAATATGCATAGCTGGTCTATAAAACAGCTTGATACCATAAATAAAAGGAAAGGAAATATATACCATAGTAAATTTAGTAAGACTAAAAATGTAAATTATTTCGCGCTTTACTGATCATAACAAGGTGAAACAATACATTCACTATTTATAATTAGTCTATACATATAATAAAATCGTATTAGCTGTCATTCCTGTACATTGAATATTGATTCATTTTGTTTTTTTTTTTAGATAAGGTACCGATTCTGATGCCAAATTAATTTCTTTTTGTATGTTTTGAGTTGCGCCTAAACCGCTGAATAATAAGTCAATTTTTCTTTAAATTTTCCAAAAAAAAATCTCTTTAATTAATAGGTAGGTATGTATTTTTACGCTATTTCTTCTGGGGGATTAGCAGTGTTATATTATGTCGGTTTTCAGTCATTGTGACTTTTCATACTGAAAAGCAGAAGAGCGCTTTTGACAAGGGGTAAAACGTCTGTATGTAAAATCTTATTGCTTGGGTTTATAAACTTGACACGATCACAAATATAATATAAATTAATAAAGAAAATCAATGTTTGAGAGATAAACTCTTATGTGAAAGATTTTGTGTTTTGTAATTTTACAATTTTTGTTGGATATACGTATTTATATTTTCCAAAAGAATTTCATAAAGAGGGTGACTAGGAGTTGAAATTCACAAATGTAAAGTTCGAAATGCGCGGACGAAGTCGCGGGGGGATTGCTCGTGTTAGATATTTGAATACTAATCTTAAATGACATGTGAGTAGAGCTGGTATTTAATACTCAAATATACCAGATATGTCCTTCCTTTATCTTATTACATAGGAAAGGCAGTAATTTTTTATTGGCCAAACACTTTTTGTTCCACACTTCCCTAAGCGGTGAACGCACTCCAACCTTGGTGTCACATTAGAATAAATCCGGCACGCGAATGCCTACAGCGATCTAAATGACACTACGCACAATTATTTACTATTCAACATTCAAATGACTACAGATCGGACTAGCCCACCGCTTCCTGTGAATGTCGTAAGTCTCCATGGTATCCATTATCCATGTGGTTGGAGGATAGGCAGCATTCACTTGCACATGTCACACTACCATTGTCAGATACAGCATTGGGTCGTTATACACAATTATGTATTGACCTCTTTATTCCACTACACCGATCTGTGATCCGTTTGTCTCGATTAGTAAGAAGCATTTCAAGGCCTTTTCTATCTTAATCCGTGTGACACGAGTGTTGCCTAGAAGCCTTCAGTCTTAATTAATATTATGAATCGGTTATAAAAGCTGACAAAAGTCGTTGCCTATAACAGAAAACGTTCACATCTGATTGCAAACCCGCAATAAATCGAATTGAGTATGTTCATAAACATAACAACAACAACTGTACATTAACTATAAAAACAGTAACTAACTTGAGATTGTAAACTACCATAAATACAACTCGTAAAGAACACAAAGTATCTACTAGACTAGGTTATTGTTCTAAGAAGATGTCAACAACATTATATTATTATTATTGCCTCCAACTCAGTCACCGGTTGACATTTTGAGTGGCTTGCTGACATGAAAATTGCACTTAATTTCATTTAATGCTTTATTCTTAACTTGATATCTTTATAATACGAGAACAATGGACTTCGTAACAACGAGGGGTGAGGACAGTGACTTTACGTGAAATATGGGCGTAGAATAGAATGTACCTACCTTTGTACACCAATAAATGAATAAATAAGTACAAACGTATAATATTGTTGATTCTTAGGATACAACGGCGGTCTTATCGCTTATAGCCAGTACTATGCGTTTCAATTAAGAAGGAGTGCATGATGTCACAATTGAAATTTGAAAAATTGAATTTTAAACACTTCCACGCTCTTAAATAAACAATAAAATAGGTACACTGTCAAAAATTATGCATTGAGCATTTTATTGCTAAACGTTATTTTCAGGTGAATGTTGACCATAGACACTCTCCTCCTTAGTAAAACCGCATAGTACTTAGTACTTACTGCGTAGTATCTATGTTCAGCATTTCAAAAATAATATTTTGTATGAAGAATTTAATTCCTGTAACTGAATCACCAAACGATTAGACATAGCCAATATTTGTGATACAATTAAAAGATCGTAAGAGTCAGAGATCAGAGTTAAGTGATTTGAGATCTGATCAAAAGATTAGTTTTATAAAAACTTTAATGAAGCCTTTTAATTAGATGTCAAATCTTGTATGAGGTATCGCAATAGGTTCACGCAATAATCTAATCACATAAGCAACAGCCGACATATTAAATCGTTAAGTTGTCAGAAACCGACAGTTAGTGTTCAAAAGGCGCCTAGGCACCTCTTTGTGAGCCTTTACCTACCTCTGACATTATTATAGGGCCAAAACTCACATTTTGATCCACTGGATGCCATTGGTCAGAAATGTCAGAATGTACTAGTATTAGAACACTATTACCTACTACGTTTTATCATATATTTTGAATGGTTTGTCACTTCAAATCTTTCCAACTATAAAAAAACTCTTCTCTTCAAAAGATTAAGTCCATTTTACAAGGAACATAAGTGAAAACAGTTACCAAAATACAGATTAATATAACAATTTGGATGATTAACAAGTACAATTTGTTGTGTAGGTAATCTAATTATCAATCTAATGTATAAAAATAATGAGTTTAAGTTTCTTTATTGCTAGGTGATAATTTTTTAGTGATAGTTGATGAACTAGTATTAGCAAATAGTAGTATTTTTAAGTAACCTTTAATTATGTAATAAATAACTAATTTGAAGCAGTGGTGGCCCAGTGGTATCGGCCTCGACTTACGAGTTGTAGGTCGTAGGTTCGAACCCCGTCAGGCGCATTACTTTGTGTAATTTATTTCAATACCACTGCTCTCAAAACGGTGAAGGAAAACATCGTGAGGAAACCGGCATGTCCTAGAACCAAAAACCGCACTGGGCCCGCGTGGTAGATTACGGCCCACTCCCTCTCACAGAGAGGAGGCCTGTGTCCCAGCACTGGGAACATTTATAGGCTGATGATGATGATGATGAAATAACTAATAAATTACAGAAGTAAGCCGAAATTCCTATCCATAATATTTATTATTATTTGTGACCGAATGAGCAACTTGAAAACTTCATGTGAAAAAATCTTACAAAAATCTGATTAATGAATTGAAGGAAAAAATTGATAAGTAGTTGTTAGTTTCAGCTTTTTTCGGACTAGAACAAGTTCAAGTGCCAAAATTGAATGTCAACAAAACAGTTTTGTTGACATTCAATTAATTATTAATTCTTTTAGCGAAGTCTTCGCTATTTTTTAAATTGCATGCAAACTTTATCGTTGAATAAATGAGATAACATCTGGCCACTTCTGTCGAAAATATTTCGGAAAGCCATAAAAAAAATTAGTTTCTTCTTTTCGTACAAACGGCCTATAAATATTTTTTGAAGCACTTGCCAGTATTATAAAAGTACTTGATAATTTATTGACCTGCAATAAAACTTTTTGGTTGAACAGTGCGATAATACTGGCCACTTTAGTTAAAAATATTTCGTAATGCCATTAGAGAAATATTTTTTATATTCTTCTTTTCTTACAAACGGCCTCCAAATATTTTTTCATTCAAATCAGCCAGTATTTTATAAGCACTTGATAAGTTTTTTACCTGCAATAAAACTTTTTGGTTGAACAGTGCGATAAAACTGGCCACTTTAGCTAAAAATATTTAGTAATGCCATTAGAAACATATTTTTTTATTTTCTTCTTTTCTGACATACTTATATTATTTTTTCATCTAAGACAGCCAGTACAAGTAAATTAGGTGTTTCCTACACCGACTACACCTATTCAAAATTTAATAAAAAAAAAATACACAAATTACGGCAATTGTTAAAATAAATGTTTAATAGCATAATATTTCTTGGTCCAACTGAGTTGTTGCAATGTGTAAAACTGTATATTGTGACAATTAATTTAAATTATGTCTATCCATACCTTCCTAAGTAAATACTTATTTCATAAAACTCTAATAGGTACGTATTAAAAAAAAAAAAACATTTGAAATAAAAAATTAAATAATGCTGTCAGCCATTTTAGATTGACAAATTAATCTGATATTATAACCGGTAATTTTATTTTAGGGTAGGTACCTTATTTAATAATATGGATTTTATACAGTGATTGTGTAAGAGAAATTAGAATGTAATTAATAAAATAATTAGAATTTAATTTGCAATTCCACACGAAAAGAGGTCCATAACTTTTGAACCGTAAAATATAACCGTATGTCTCAGAGGTAAAGAGATTGGAAATTACCTCCCCATGCCGATGTTCAATTTGGTCCACACTTCTCGGGACACCCTGTATAATAATTACCATTAGACTTGAATCTAGTTTACTGTAGATATTTATGTACTTACGTAATAAACATCTGCTGCGGAAGTGTCCTTGAACTAAACCAAAAAGTAAAAGTCGGTCGCAGGCCATACGGTCATTCATTAGCTGTTATAGGCATTTGTTTTAACATGTGCACGTTTGATTGTCAAACTGCATGTCATGACGAGTTCACGTAAATTAATTGGATGTAAATGCGTATTGCATACGAATAAAAATTTTACATTAAAATATCAGGTACATAATTTCATACTCATTAGCGCATACAGTCATGTTCATCAACATTGTTGGGGTAAACACACAGTTTGGGAAAATAGCAATGCCGAATAATTGTGTTAGTTGCTCTGTATGCGAGCGGTTTGGAAATCAATGAAAATATTTGAGTATCAGGTCACCGGTCACATTGGCAAATAAAATTGTAAGCATTCTAACCAATGTCAATGTTGCTACGCTTGGTAACATCGCAATGACAATACCAATGTTTTGTTTTATTTCGCAGGTGTTTCACTCACAAATTTTGACTATTACGTTACGTGACCACAATCGAATGTAGTAGGAAGTCCTAAATCGTACTTAGATTAATTTTATAGCTTTACCACGGAAATCGATACCTAACAATCATTCAAAAATAATTGTATCTAGTCTATTCGGTCATTAATTGTGTTAGACCGAACGTGCTCTAGATTCATAATGAAACTTTTTTATATTTTCCTTTTTTATTTATTATTTGTTTTTGTTGCAGACCGCCACACAATGAGGGGTCACGTCGTGGTGTTGTTGGCTTACATAGCCGCAGCAAGTGCTACACTTGAAGTAGTCAATCAATGGAGCTTTATGCAGTTCGACTTCCCTCCTGACCCCGTGCTCTTGGAAAAGTTTCAACCAGAGAATACGGTCCCAACTGGGTTGGAAATAGGCTGGGATAGATTGTACCTGGGAATCCCAAGACTGAGGGCAGGAGTACCTGCCACTCTGGCCTGGATACCACGGAGTTTACCACCAGGCGTCAGTCCTGTTCTTCAGGTAACAAGAAAACAACTTTCTTTTATTGCACCATATTATTACGCACGCGTGCCTTTGCACTTGAGACGTATTCATTCAATTAATATTGATTCGGTTTTTGCAAACACTTTATTGAGTTTTATGGTCAAAATAATTTACTAGCAAAATTCACGTTACCTCGGCCTCGGCGGCTACAATGGTATTCGTGACATATCACGCCGTTTCTGATCAGTCGCCTCGAGAATCGAGAGGCCAGTGAACATACATTTTACAATTACCAGGAGACTAAATAGTTACGTAAAGGCAAAACTGTTATTAAGGGACTGCACGTAACATTTTCTTGTGCAATTAAAGCCGGTGTCATCAATCTTTATTACGAGATACATGCTCCTGGTATCGATACGAGTAGAGTCTTCGGTTCGATTTTCTTTGGATTTATCTAAGTTCTGTGGAGATCTGCTTACATTTAAAATCTTTATCAAAGTATTAAAAATAGTTGAAGGGGTGGCTGAAGGGGTTGACACTGAGAATTCTCATTTTTAAAATCGTATCGCTGTCCACCCGTGGTGGTCAACGGTAATGTTTTTAAAAAATCGTATCACTGTCCCCCGCTGGGGGACAACAAAAAATAGGGTCTGTCGATATGTACTTTATAGATTCGCTGCTAAATGATCTGTTTACACTATATTTTAGTATTCGTGTTTCGTTATATCTTAAACGGGATGTTATTATGCATATCTGTATCTATTCATATTAACCCACTATAAACATGAATATTATTATGTATTTAGGTTCTCTGAACACTAACTTACTAGATTGTTATAAGACATAATCTGTGTTTACTTACTCTGTGCTAAGCACCTTAACATTTATAAAACAAGTCGTGCTTTATGTGCAATCAGCTAGTTATTTACGTGGTTTAAAGTTATTTTATTAGTGTTATTTTGTTTACACATTTACATGCATTTGTGCTTAATGTTGTGTAAGAGATGGTTGACAGTTGATACACAGGCCACGTTCATACCATAAAAGGAAAATTATGATGATTTAACTGTTTCAAAGTTTCTCACAGAAAGTTTAATCTGAAGCCTCCTGCAGACACACGCGATTAATCGCGCGGGGTGACATGTCGCGGTCCATTCACAGTATTTTTAGAGTGGAAATTAGCTTGGCTCGTTGTCGCAACGCGATTAATCGCGTGTGTCTGCAGGAGGCTTGAGGCTCGTCAGTTCGTTCACGTTTAAATTTACTCTAAAAACAATCGGCATACGAAAATATAAAGTAAAAAAAAATACTGTTTATTTAGTTTACTAGGTGACAACGAATTGGGTGTCAATTAGTGTATAAAATAGGTAATTTTAATCGAAGTTGATTTTATAGGTATTAAAACAAAATTAGGATTAACTAATTTCTCAGAATCCTTACAGGCAAGTAAGTTAGTAAATAATAGGTATATCTCAAATGTGCAAATTATTCCTGTCTTAATAATAATGTCCAGTTCAAATTAGTTTTTTTTAGCAGCTACGTTCTAACTGCTACCTGAGAACTTGGCATTCGTTTTTATAAGTAACTAGGTAGGTACTGAATGTCAATCACTCATTACATAATACGACAAGTATAAATTATCCGCATAGTTTTACTTTGTACGGAATCTTAGCTGTTTAGCGATAAAAATGTAACCACCTTCAAAAACAACCACAAAAAAGGGTAAAATAACCTACAAAATAACTTTTCTTTCAGAAGTCGGTGCCTTTATTTTTTTTCATTTCATTGTCTTTTTTTGCCACCGACTTCTGAAAGAAAAGTTATTTTGTAGGTTATTTTACCCTTTTTTGTGGTTGTTTTTGAAGGTGGTTACATTTTTTTTGAAAAAGTTTTTTATTTTACTCTTTTTAGTTTAAATATTCAACCCAATATTCTTGTCAAATAAATCATTCTCTTACATACATAACAACATCGCTCAAGTGCACAATAAACTAATAAAATTCCCTATCTCAAAAACTACTGAACCGATTTTGATGAAACTTGCAGTATTCCGTAAGTTAAACAATACTTAGTACAACAAAAAAAGAATTACTTAAATCGGACTTGTAGTTCCAGAGATATGCGAACACAAACTAAATCAGTCGATGCCTACTCCAAGCCGTTGAGGAGTTGTACCTTCCATCATCAGCTCATCCACCTGAGATGATGATTATCAGATGCAAATACTTGAACAGCTTTAGAAAATATATGAAAATGGTACTATGTGCCTATAAAATTTGAAGGTTGCCCTCGATTTCCCTGGGATCCCATCATCAGATTCTGACCTGATGATCATGGGACCACTTGGGAAGTATACCCTTTGAAACAAAAGAAAAAAATTCCAAATCGGTCCAGGCGTCTTCGAGGAACATACATAAAAAAAAAAAAAAGATTCCGACGAATTGAGAACCTCCTCCTTTTTTTGAAGTCGGTTAAAAACATACTCGTAATACGAGCATGACTGCCTACTAGGTACACAGTTTTAGGTTGAAACAAGTCTCAGTATTTGGATTTCAACCTAAAGTTGTGCAATGACTTTGCAGAACTTGTGTCGCCTTCGAAAGCTCAGTGTAAATGCATTCTATAGGACAGTTTACTGGCTGACCTACTTACTTTTACCTTAAACTATTTACAAGTAAGTTTAGGCATTTTGTGGTTAGAAATGAGACCAGTAGACAATATTTAAGATTACTTTTGCATCTATTTTTATTCGTGATCCTTTTGACTTTCAGTTTGAGGATAATGAAGAATAACTTACTATTTTTAAATTTTTTAGCTCTGAAATTAAAAAAAAAATATTCTGTTTGAGATTAAATGTCTGTAATGAACAGTGATCAGAAAGGAGATGGCCCATTTTCTTAGGGCACTCTGCCTAGCATATAAAAATTCATGTACAGTAACCAATTTTGGTTTATTTTGAACATAATATGCTGTAAAATTAACTGTAAAAGTTACATAATCCAGTAACTTCAGATTTCCTAGAAATTAACAAAAAGCATCAATTGGTCATGAACGTACTCGGGCTCTTACCTCAATATTATCCAGATTATTTTGCGTGGGTATAAAGAGATCCTTGTCAATGGACGGGTATTGGGTAACCATTTTGTTATTATATTCTCAAGTTTAAACCCAGTATTACAAAGTCTTCAGAAATCATGCGAGTTAATATTAACTTATTATTTTCTTTACTGTGAAGGAAAACATTGTTAAAAGTCCAGCTCTCTCAAGTCTGATGTAATGTACTATGTATAATTTAAACACTGGCAGTATTGGGACAGCAATTACGGAATGATAAGTTCCTAGGACCTGTATAGGTAGTGCCCTATATGGTTGCAGTGTTAAAATAAAAAGAAACATTGAATAACATGTGAATGAAATATTTAATATTCAATAATTCTTACAAGAATATCATTTAAAAATGATGCTGGAGGAGTAATATTGGTCTAGTGTCTGGCCCAGCCTAAATACCAGATCATCGTCATAAGTACCTGAAGTCTTGCAGTAAAAGAAAATTGCAGTAGAAGTGGTGACTCCGATTCAATAATTTTACTTACTGATCGACCACAACCAACGCACACCATAGTGTGGCCCAGTATTCTATGATTGGCACCTTCAGCAGTTAGCAGCAAGAAGCATGGGTGACATTAATATGTCCATCTTCTGGAAGCTGAAAGGTAAAGTAGAATATGAGAGTTTAGATATATTTACATTTTATCTATTGTAAAATGAAAAGGTTCTAAATAAATACTTTTTTAAATATCAATAGGTGAAAATCAATTGTTTAATTAAATATCCAAAGTAATAATTTCTTCTACAAATCAATGGGCGTTTTTCCATTAGCCGGCCCGGCACCGGCGCCGACGCCATGCCGGTGCCGGGGCAACAAAAATGTATGTAGGTAGTAATATAACAAGACGTGCAAAAGCGAACCATACATTTTGGTTTCTACGGCACCGGCATGGCGTTGGCGCCGGTGCTGGCCGGGCCGGTTAATGGAAGAACGCCCATTCGCTGCGCTATTTTAGATAACACAAAATAACGTGTTTTATTTGTAGGTTTTCATAATATGTTTTAAGTACATACCTGAATTGTTAGCCATTGCACAAGCATCGTTTGGAAAGGCACGTCTAACGAAGATATAACGTGTCTTCTTAGCCGTCCCGTAGCTATATCGCAATTAATACACCTCATTGTTGTATTATTGTTGACAATGTCCGAAACGTAAGCACAATCAAGTCCGTATTAAAAGCACTAGATAATCGTTGGTCAATGGAATCAGTCCGTGTAGAATAGCAATGGTCGGTATAGAGAAAAGATAATCGCACAGTTTACTAACAAAAATAAGCGCACGCACAAGCTGCGAACACAAACGAAATGAATGTCAAATTGTCAAACAAAAAACATGACAGATGTCAAGCGACTGTCGAACCTGTCATGTCGTTTCGTTTCATTGTTGCAGGAAAAAGTTATTAGTTCAGTAATTTAAAATAAATGTTTCATAGCATTCGAATAATTTACAAAAATGTTTTTATTATAATTGCAAAAGTGAATAATCATTTTACAGTCAGAATAATGTTTAATATTACTCTTACAGAGCATTCATATTTTAGCTTAATAGGGAATGGAACGTTTATCCGAAATAGCGTGCTGCCCCGATACGCCGGAAACGTAAAACATCTATTTATGTCGAAATATTTTTTCGGAAGTTGTACGGAAACGTAAATCATTTAGTAATTTATATTTATATTTTTATGTATTTATAACTAGGCAAGCTGTACATGTCACTGAGTAACTAGGCAGAAACTGGCCATGTCATTTGGTGTTGAATTTAAAAAGTAAAAATAGTAAAAAAATGTAAAATAATAGTAATTCTAGTAAAAATAGTAATCTAAATTGTTTTAGTGCATAAGCAAGATTGCTAGAGTGAGCTTTTAATCTAAGTGATTGAAGGTCTTCAAGTCAATTAGATAACTCTATTTTTGTACATGTTGGCCAATCAATAGGTAGACATTCTATTATGTTTCTATTCGGTGTGTCAGTCTGAAATCAAAACGTCAAATTGATTGCGCAAATATTGGATATCTAAATAAACTAGACTGGGATTAATTATCTCTTTTCTTGTTTGCTTTATTGTAATAATTATTTAGTTTATATTCCGAGTTGGAGTCATTACCTACACGTTATTATAATGTTTGTTTAGTCATGCTATAGGTAGTTCAAAATATAAGGGATTGTTAAAGTATACTAATGGTAGCTGTAATTATGGTACTTTTGTGGGTTGTTCAAGTCAAACTTGTCCGTTTATCCGTCTCGCTTTAGTTATAATAGCCGGGCCACAATGACGGCATTTCCCGTTGATTTTCGCGATAATAGTCTTCAAATGTTCTTTTTTAATTATCTTTGTCGCGACAAACGTCCCAATTAGTAGTGTGCAACAAAGATAACGCTATGGGAAGCCGAAACTAGCCTATTTTCTCAAAGGTCGATAGGTGCGTCCACACAGATCGAGCAGCCTGGCGAGGAATTTGCTGCGCGAAGCAAATGCCTCGCGAGGCTGCTCGCTCTGTGTGGACGCACCTAATGTGTATTCAACTGTACGCGGTTTACGCGTAAGACACGGGAAAGCGTGAAGGGCAGGCACAGTTTGCAATGCTGACCTTGGTGAGCTACGGCCTGTGTCACTTTAGATGTGCGACATTCACGTTTGTGCCCACATGTACCCGCTTCACTGCAATTGTGTTATTACATTAACCACCTTTATTGTAACTAACTATTAGGTTGATTGGTAGTTTGTTTGTGGTAAGGTCATAGCAGAATTGTAATTGTACTGCACCGGATCGGCATCACCTTATTTCGTTTTTACTATTTGATCCAAGGCGAAACTTTGCTCTTTATTTTTGATTTTGTAGAAAGATTCTCGAAAGGCTCGAGTAGAGATGAATCTGATTTCGTGCAGTGCATACTAGGTACCTTTTATCACTGTATCTACTAGGTATTTCCAGTCTACAGGTTGTCTAATAAAAATATCTTCTTTTTTTTATTTAGACAACCTGATTAGTAGTTTTGTAAGTTAGGGTTCACTTTTGGTGAACAATTAAGTCTATTCTACGCTATCTATCTACACTCGAGAGCAATGAATCCGGGTCACTTAAAGAATGTTAAAAATCTCGGAAACTAAAAATGATAGGTTAATGCAATAAATTGTATTTAATGGACAATGTAATACTCCTTAAATGAAAGTAAAAAAAATATGAGTCACCATACATTTTATTAACACAAAATTACATAAAGAAAAAAACTGCTGATCTCTCCTTAAAACAAAAATAGGAAACAAGAAGTTGAACTTTATTACGATTTTCTTGAATTTTAATACTTCTTATTGCCTCCTCGTGCTTCCATTACTGCGTTTACGCGGTTTGGCATGCTGTACACCAAGTTCCTTATACGATTTTGGGGAATATTCTCCCATTCCTCTGTGAGAGCAATTTTGAACTCACGAAGCGTGATTGGGGGAGGGTTTCGTTGTTTTACGCATCTGCCTAGCTCGTCCCAAGCATGCTCGATCGGGTTGATATCCGGGCTGCGCGCTGGCCACTCCATACGAGTAATGTTCATCTCTTGAAGGTAGTCATTCACAATCCTACCTGTATGAGGTCGGGCATTGTCATGCATAAATATAGCATCCTCACCTAAATTGACCATAAATGGACCAACGTGATCATTGAGGATTTCTTCCACATATCTTACTCTAGTTAAAGAGCCGTTTTCTATGATCACCAGCTCTGTGCGACTTTCAGAAGAAATTCCGGCCCACACAAGTACAGACCCACCACCGTAGGCTACTTTTTCTTCGATGCATGCTTGCTTGAATCTTTCCCCTGGTCTTCGATACACTCTGTGTCTTCCATCGTGCTTGTAGAGCATAAATTTTGGAGAACATAACTTTTGACCAATCTTCAATACTCCAATTTACGTGGCTCTGGGCATATCTTAGTCTTGAAATACGATGCCCACGCTCCAGTTTAGGGCCGTTTGCAGGTCTAAGGGGTTTTAAGTTAGATTCAGCAAGCCGAAGTCTTACTGTCCATGCACTTTGGGTTACTTCCTCCGAGGCGTCGAAACTGATTGGTGAGTTCAGTTCCTGTGAGAAAGCGATTTCGAAGCATGGTGTTCACCAAGTATCGGTCTTCTCGTGCTGTGGTACACCTGGTTCTGCCCGTTCCTGGTCTGCGTAGGTTAGAACCAGTCTCTTCGTAACGTCGGAGAACTCTTTGTACTGTTGACAGCGACACACCGACAGTCCTGGCTGTATCGCGCTGACTCCGGCCAGTTTCCAGCATTGTAAGTATTCTGGTGCATTCTTCAGGCGTAAGCGACATAATTTCAGCTTGAATAATGAATATAGAGCACTATCAACATGGTTTATGTACCCACATAAATGACAGATTACAAACAAAAGCAAAACCAAATGCTGTAATTTCGTAGTTCCATCTTCGAAAGTGGCCCTTTTTCAAATTTGATTTTTTTATGATATAACTTTACAATAACTAAGAAGTTTTAATACCTTCATTTAAGGAGTATTACATTGTCTATTAAATACAATTTATTGCATTAACCTAGCATTTTTAGTTTCCGAGATTTTTAGGATTCTTTAAGTGACCCGGATTCATTGCTCTCGAGTGTATTTAAAGTTCCCTTACAACAAAATAACACAACTCGGTTGTTACAATTGAATGTGACATTAAAAAACCTTGGCATATTGTGCGTTTGTGGTATTGAATTCAGATCCAGGAGAGAGTTTGTCTAGAATTACTTATAGGCTTACATAAAAGATGTGGTGCTATTCAATTTAAGCACAAACGTAGCTTTCCAATGTGACACTAAGACCAGTTACGTAACCTAGAGTCGATATCAGATACTTCAATGTCTTCCACACTGAATGTAATGATTTTTATTAATGTGATTTTTGTCAACTAGATTTACTTTTATTTGTGTTCGTAAAAGAACCTGTTTTATTACATATATGGTACTTTAATATATACCTACCTATTATACATATAAAAACCATGAATAAAGAAAAAAAAAATAACGACTTCAACACAAAAAGAAACCTAACAATACCTTTTCTTTCGGAATTCGGTGGCTTTGTTTTTAGGGTTCCGTAGCCAAATGGCAAAAACGGAACCCTTATAGATTCGTCATGTCTGTCTGTCTGTCTGTCTGTCTGTCCGTGTATGTCACAGCCACTTTTTGTCGAAAGTATAAGAGCTATCCTGTTGAAACTTGGTAGAAAGATGTATTATGTGAACCGCATTAGGATTATCACACAAAAATCAAAACAAAACAAATTTTGGGGGTGCCCCCCATACTTAGAATTGAAACTCAAAAAATTTTTTTCACCAAACCCATACGTGTGGGGTATCTATGAATAGGTCTTTAAAAATGATATTGAGGTTACTAACATCATTTTTTTCTAAACTGAACAGTTTGCGCGAGAGACACTTCCAAAGTGGTAAAAAGTGTGTCCCCCCCCCCGTAACTTCTAAAATAAGAGAATGATAAAACTAAAAAAAATATATAATGTAGACCTCAACCAAAACTACCAACGAAAATTGGTTTGGATGAGATACAGTTAGCAGTTTTTGAGATATAGTACATTTTCAAAAACCGCAAATATAACTTTGCCATTCATACAAATACTATGAAAAACAAAGTTATTTTTTATTGTTTGTGTATATTACTTACTAATCTCAATATAATTATATCTCTAATCTATGCTTGCTGCTACGGAACCCTTCATGGGCGAGTCCAACTCGCACTTGGCCGGTTTTTTATTTCATTTCATTGACTATTGCCACCGACTTCCGAAAGAAAAGTTACTTTTAGCTTTTTTGTGTTTGATTTGAAGTCGGTTATTCTAAAAAAAAAGTTTTTATTTTACCCTTTTTATTAGTTCAAGTCCAACGCGAGATAATCGCGAACAAACATACAATCGACTTTGAAAATCCACCATCCAAGTAAGCAAACAATTCCATATCTCAAAAACGACTGGACCGATGAAACTCACAGTATTCCCTAAGTTGAACAATACCTAGTAGTAAAAGTGAAACACTTATTATCTTTATTTCGTTTCAAAATTTTTAGTTAAAATAAATACTTAATTTTTGATTAGGTACCTACTTCTACTTGTCAACCACAAGTGGGTCGGATATGATATGGTTGCCAACATTTTTTGTCAGAATATAGTATTTTTTGAAAAAGCCAAAAAAAATATAGAACGCTTAAAAAAATAGTATTTTAGTAGGGAAGAATAATAAAAAATAGACTTAAGTTATCAGGGGGCACGGCATTACCCCCGCCAAAGTCGAGCGTAAAGCATATTTTTTACTTGTTTAGGTATTTTTTATGAAAACTTTATTTATTTGCACTTCTTTTTTTTTTTTAAAGACGCGTTTGAAAACTGCAGCAAGTTTTCTTTTTCATTTTACTGATTTTAGTAGGCAAAATATGAACATTGAGCTATTGTACTGAAATATATAGTATTTTCGCGTACATTATATATTTGTTTAACAGTAAGTATATAGTATGGAGACCCTAAATACAGTACAATACTATATATTATTATAGTAGGTACGGTTGGCAACCCTAGTCGGACAGGACATTCGTGTTCTCAACATCAACTGACGGACTGAAGTATTGAAATATTAGCATGCAGACATGTTTTATACAGTATCAGTATTTATTTATCATTGAATCCATTCTTGTCCATAGTTATTTATATGAATGTAAATGCACATTCGATGTCAACAACATTATTCATCCTTTGTTCGTTTTCTTATTTGTATGCCGCCATCGAAAACACACTGCCAATATGAAATGTTTCCCATGTAGCATATGTTTATGGGAATCAAATCAATGGTTGACGCGGTAAAGGAATACCAATCGTTGTTGACAAACATAACACTTATAAATAGTAACTGTGTTAGTCAGGGGCGTAGCTACCGCCGTATCTGAGCTGCCGTATCACTTATACGGGGCCCCCGGGCCACAGGGGCCCCCAACGTGCGTAATTTTTTTTAATAAAAACTTAATGATTTATTAAATAAAATAGTTCTTTATTTACTTTGACACAATTTTTAGGGTTCCGTAGTCAACAAGGAACCCTTATAGTTTCGCCATGTCCGTCCGTCCGTCCGTCCGTCTGTCCGCAGCTTAGCTCAGAGACGCCCAGCACTAGAAAGCTGTAATTTGGTGTAAATATACGGATTTGTTGCGTCAAAAAAGTGGTAAAATAAAATCTCGTAAAATATTTTTTTTTAGGGTACCTCCTGTACACGTAAAGCGGGGATGTTTTTTTTTTTTCTCGCGTACCCCTTTGTGTGGGGTATCATTAAATAGGCCTTTAAAAAATATTGGTAGTTTCCATCAACAATTTTTTGATAAAAAGATTCGTTTGTGAAATATTAAGCTTTAAAGTGCTAATTTTTGCCCTACTCGAGTGTCCCCCCCCTCTACCAGCTAAACGGTTATGTTTGGGGATGTGAAAAAATTTACAATAGTAGTATATATAACGAAGTTTAAAAGAAAATTATCATGACTAAGTGGGCTTTAGCGTCCCTCTCACAGAGAGGAGGCCTGTGTCCCAGCAGTGGGAACATTTATAGGCTGATGATGATGATGATGAAGTGGGCTTTACAAGTTTACGAGTAATAGTTGACCAACTTATAAAACGTACTGGGATAACATTTTCCTAAACAAAATGTATCGGAGAACAACTGCAAATGTAAGTTTGTCAACTTCATTTTTACAGCTATAATAGGTAGTGGAGTGGAGTGGAGTGCAGTGCAGTGGAGTGGAGTGGAGTGGAGTGGAGTGGAGTGGAGCGGAGTGGAGTGGAGTGGAGTGGAGCGGAGTGGAGTGGAGTGGAGCGGAGTGGAGTGGAGTGGAGCGGAGCGGAGTGGAGTGGAGCGGAGCGGAGTGGAGTGGAAGGGAGTGGAGCGGAGCGGAGTGGAGTAGAGCGGAGTGGAGCGGAGTGGAGCGGAGTGGAGTGGGGTAGTGTGGGGTGGAGGGTCGAAAATCGCTTGAACCTTTTTAACAGGTTCATAGCGATTTTCGACGTGCCTTGACACCTCTCAAGTTTTTTTTTTAATACGTCATAAATCGTAAACCTTTCAGAGTTGGAACCAACTACAAGAACTTTTATAGTATGTTATTACTTGCTGCTACGGAACCCTTTATGGGCGAGTCCGACTCGCTCTTGGCCGGTTTTTTTTTGTCTAATCTATCTCTGGTGTTTTTTTTTTATTATTATCGAGATTGTTTATTAGAAATCCCGGGAAGATCCATATTAATATCAACATTTCGATGCAAGTATTGAAATAACTCTACCAAATTCCGACCTCTGGAATGATCAGTCGAATCTTGAATTTTTTTGATGACCTTTGTCCAATTTTTTGTTTATATTTCGGCGTAGATACAGAGAAATGCATTTTTTTTCTTGA
Source organism: Agrotis exclamationis (assembly GCA_950005045.1). Taxonomy (NCBI): domain Eukaryota; kingdom Metazoa; phylum Arthropoda; class Insecta; order Lepidoptera; family Noctuidae; genus Agrotis; species Agrotis exclamationis. The sequence continues at coordinate 13,117,401 of OX465419.1, forward strand.
GTGATAATTCTTTACCTTAAGGGCCCCCAAACAAATTTTATTTTTATATGGCCAAGGCACGCTACGCCTCTGGTGTTAGTAGGTTTTTCCAACCGATTTTGTAAATTAAATTCAGTCAAGTTTTTGCTGTTGAATGCCGTACCTAATTGGCATGTCAAATGTTTATCAACGATTTTTTGGGTTGTACAAATTATTTAACTTTTTGCTCTATAATTACCTACAATTGTGTTCTTCAACGGAAAGTAGTAGATTGAATATTTTTTTTAATAATAATAATTTCCGTTTACAGGCATACCCCGACTGGTCATGGCACACCACTGGTCGAGGCGACATCAACTGCACGGGGTTAATCTCCGTGTATCGTGTACGAGCAGACAGATGCAACAGACTGTGGGTGTTGGACGCCGGAGTAGTCACTAGCATTGACGACTTCAGGAGAGTCTGCCCACCCAAGATCCTCATTTTCGATATGGCTACTGACCGTCTGGTAAGCTTAGAGTTATGAAACAGGAATTTCTTTATCAGGAGCACAAAAAAATAACAATTGCCTTAGTTCTGCATTTACTAATACCTATACAACCTATATTAAATGCCCGAACTGCTACAAGATGGCAGATTCGTGTCGCTAAATATAATGTCACCGCTATTTACATACACATTTATCACAACCATCTGAGTCACACGACGTGAGTTGAATTTAGACTAATTAAAATTCTTACTTTCTACAAAATGTTTGTCCAAGTTAGGAAAAGCCGCTCTATTTAAATTCTTTAGACGTTAGTTACAGATACAGTTTCTAGCCAAAGTATTTGCAATAAATAGGTACACGTTTAAATACAATAAGGGTAAGTCCACACTGAGACGCGACGCTGTGCGCACATTTTAATAGTGCGACTCAGAATCTTAACTTTATTTAGTATACAGAAAGATACACGCTTCACCGGTGATGCGATGCGGCGCGATGCAGCGCTCTTTTTTAATCGCCTATTTATATATAAATGTCAAATGAAAAAATCCCGATGTAACTCAAAATCTAGCTTTATTTACTACACGAAAAGATACACATTTCCAATATCGTCGGTTTACGTCGCGTTGTGTCGCGTCTTGGTGTGTACTGACGTGGCGATGTCCTGGGTGAGCGACAAATACGTAGTTGAAATAGTTCGAATTGCGTCGCGTCGCGTCGTATTCGTCGCTCACGCAAGACACCGCGTAAGGCGGTGTCCTGTTATAATAATATTTTAGTCATTTACTGCGTGAGCGACAAATACGACGCGACGCGACGCGACACGTAGTAAATATTAGTAGTACACGACGCGTAGTAGTTGAAATATAGTTCGAATTGCGCCGCGTCGTGTCGAATTCGTCGCTCACGCGGGACACCGGCGACTTGTGCGGTCTTGTATCGGTTACATTACGTCGAATATGATTTTTAATTAATTTGCACTTTATATGTGAGGCTCTTGTCGTTTAACATATGTATGTACAATACAAGTTGTTGTGGTTCCGTGTTCCTGAGTGGCTGATATGCATTTATTGATTCCCCCTATGAATTTATTGAGTGTCATTTTACTGCCTGGAAAACAGGATACATAATTTCTGTCAGGTACATAATAATATACCTACACAAAGTGGTATACGGAAGAGTACGAAGAGTTTAAGTGTGTAAAGTATTTGCAATTATTGTATTGATATTTGCTTATTCACACCCATACACAATCCAGGGTAGGTAATTGCTTTTCGTAGCAACTAATATTGCCATTAGTTCCGTGTCTGCCGGAATTTGTTAAGAGCAGCTGTCAATGCAAAACTATCTTAAAAGTGAGTACCTATCTATCACAAGGAAGTAGGTACCTGACTGCCTTTCGATTGACATGATTAGAATTCAATTATAATTTGTGTGTTATCCGGATACATTTACAACAAGCAGAGCTACAGGTTTGAAAAAACGAATACTTAAAAAATCTGTCAATGTTTCAACACGCCAATTACTTTAAAACTGCTTAATTAAGCGTTCATTATGTAACAGGAACTTATCCGTGTCGTGCCGGAGTTTATCTTGATTAGTCACCACAGTTCTCAGGAGCTAACTTAGTTGCCAGTTACAGGTGGTCCGTGATAAACTGTCCTTTCACATCAGTCTTACAATACATATATTATTATACTAGCTTCGTCAATAAATATACTATCCAGCACAAAAAAAAATTTTTTGGAATTCGAACCAGTATGTAGTTCCTAAGATTAGTGCGTTCAACTGAACAAACTTTTCAGCTTTATATTCCGATCTTGCAATTGTTAGAAAAGCGTGTATGACGGCACAATAAGGCGCAATCACACCTTCATCATGTGGTGGATTATGGCCCACTCCCTCTCTCAGAGAGGACTGAGAGGAGGCCTGTGTCCCAGCAGTGGGAACATTTATAGGCTGATGATGATGATGATGATGATGACACCTTCATCGTTAATATTGTCATAGTACACATTGTAATATCAAAAAAGATTTTGACATAATGAATATCACACCCACACACACAGACGCAAATAATTGCAATCAATGTCAAAATAAATTAACATTAATTTAAGTTTTATATAATATACTCTAATCCAAGTTAGATTATTTTGGCAGTTTAATTTAAGTAGTAATTTCAAGCCGGTTTTGTCTGTGTCTATTAAGACCTCAGGACATAATAACACAACATACAACTATGTTGAGCGTAATCTTAGGAAATATTTGCTAAAAAATAGTATTACTCTTTCAAAGAAGACCTGGTCAGCTTTCTACACGGGCTATTACGATAAAATAACTATGTAAATTAATTGCGACACCAACTTAAGTAGGTAATATTTTAATATCCGCTAGAGCTAGCGCCTCTAGCATGTATTTGCATATACATATATTATACGTTAAATTCGACCTTACCTAAATACGATTAAATTATCCTTCCGTTTAAAACAATTAATTAAAAACGAATTCAACATTGCAATGGTTTATTTCCCCACACGTAGATAATAAGTTAATTAATTGGTCGAATGCACCAGTAAAATAACAAAGTCTTCACTATCAGTGCGAAGTTGCTAACAGCTATGTTTGTAACGGATGAATGGTTTTTGTGAATGGATTGTGTTGTGATAGTAGCTATTACTTACAACTTCATTATCAACACATTTGTAAACTTATCAACACTAACGGTTAACAACCGTAGCGTGTTATAGTTCAGCTGTGTTTCAATTTTGGTTGTTCGTTTTGGTGTTGTTCTTAAAAAAATCGAATTAGAAAAACAAACATGTAAAAGAGGTACAAATACGTATACATATTTGTTCATTCATATTAGATCACGAGACGACCCATCATCCACTTCAAGATCACAGCAACATTGCGTTAATGAGGGGCGTTTTGAACAATAACATTTTTGTTTTACGTAACAGAGTTCCAGTCCAACACTTGCCACATTTCAACAGCTTTGTTTTTTAATTATCCGTAATTATTTACATCTACGTTATAATTAACGTTTACCTGATACGTTTTAATAGATATTTCATAGTGAAAATGCGAGGTCATTTGTTTGGTGTATCATCGACATCTGTTTCAGCTTCTTCGCTGAAAAATTAAAAAAAACAATGAAGCTATTAAAGGTATCTAACTGGCTTTTATATAACACAAATGAATGGTTTAATATTGCAACGTAACGTCTATTGAAAAATGATCTATTCATAAGCAAAAAATACCTAGGTACTTATGTAGATATCTTTTCAAAGAGCGCTTTTATGAAAAAGTATCAAGACAGATTAATGTTTAGATTAGGTACTGAAAGAGTCACTATGTAATGAAAGAGTCACGCATTGTGTAATGAGGTTAAGTTGTCTTTACAATTTTCTGTTGTTTGTATGTATGTAGCCTCTTTGAATATTGAAGTCACGAAAAGATAAAACTTTAGATAGGTATCTTAGTTTTTCAATATTACACTAAAACCTTCGCAGTGAAAGGAGATTTAGTTATTATTCGTCGTGCTGTGAAACTGATAACTTAGCAATAAATTCTTAAGTAACTGTATACCTAGCAGTGTTCTGTGGGCAGTTTTAGAGTTTATTATACAGGAACCGGAATCCTGCCGAAGTTCTGTTAGAAAGGATTGGATTACGAACTTACTGCATACGAGTAGGTACTTATCTAACACCGGTCATTGTACTTGAGTATCACTTTTGCCAACTAAAAGTGAGTCATCAAAAGCAGATAGGTAATGAAAATGGTGTGAAAAGTAAAATAAAATTCTACATTCAAAACAGGAATATTTAGCTTTTTTTTTTTTTTTAGGTGGTAAAATCATCAAATGAGTCCTCCCGCCCTGGGTGGGGCGGAAGGGACTGTCAGACTCTTACTGACTAAAATCCACCCGTGTTCCTTCGGATGCCCTTTACGTTCCGGGGCCACGGTATCCTGTGTTAAGAAAAACCCGCGACCCCAGCAGGCATTTGGCCCCATAAGGGGCCCCGTCAGTTTGCTGACAACTCCTCGAAGGCACGCGCGAAACACGACACGACGCGCCACCGACCCGGGCTTGGTCCTTGGTCGGACGGCGAGCTACCCATTACTCACCGTCCGCAAGCCCGCTCCGCCGCTGTGCCCTCTGCTAATCAGAGGGACACGCGTTGGAGCGTCCACCCGACAGGCTATTCGCATACGGGCAAAGAGACCCCTTAGGCACACAGTGCCTAAGGAAGTCTTTGCCCGCATCCCAGGGTGCACCGGCCCGAAAAACTGGTCTTCCCCATGGACGTATCCGAGAGGGAACTCCAGTCCACGGGCGCACGTGGAGGTTTCCTGTCTTAGCACCCCGGAATATTTAGCTTAGCATTTAAGTAACAAATATGAAAACAACGTGCTTGTATTTTATATTTACAAATATTTTTATATTCCAATTTCAGTTTCTCTTCTTTGATTTAATGTGTATCTTGTCAGAAAAAAAATATATAGGTAGGTATCTGCGTACCAGTTTTGAAAGAAGTCAAGATTGTATATTTTTTTTCTAGATTTTACTTACTTAAATATAAAGGTGCTAGGACAGAGATAAACTTTGAGCTCTATTAACAACACAAGTCTGACTTGCCCAAGTAAAAGTTGTTACATTTTATGAAACATTTGTTATTTTATGTCTTTTAATTTATATGATTCACAACACTACCTACTAAGATACGTAGGCTACTTTGTTACCTTAATTTGCAAAATAATGGGCTATAGCGCAAGTAATTAAAACACAATGTGCGTGAAATTAATTAGGTAAGCATTTATCTCATTAATGCACTTAATACGGAAGTTATTCAAGGCTGTTGGGCGAAATCTAAATAATACATATTTAATAGGTAGTAGGTACTTACTATAGCATTTGCCTGCGACTTCGTAAGGGTGGAATTTAGAATCAAGTATCAAAACAATCAAAATAAGATCATTATTTTTGTGAGCGTCAAAATGAAGGGACCAAGTTTCCAATCTCTGTCATACATATATGAAAAAATTCTACCATTAATCTACTATTTGCTACCTTTGCTCTAATTTTAGCTACCTCAACACACACATAATATTTTATCAAAATACTTGGTCCCTCCATCTTGACATCAAGATGGAGGGACCAAACTGATTGACTACTCCCTGGAATGTTTTATCTACTTAATGTTTTAATACCTTAATTCTACCTTAATATTATTGATTTTGGCTGCCCGAAACATAAATCGTTTTAAAGATATCAATTAAATAAGTTGGTCCCTCCAAATTGACGATTGAGTTTTTTTAGTGTAACAGGTAATTGGGTGGTTCATTTTAGATCTCCTAAAAATAAATGTTTAATACCTATTTAGTACCTTCAAATCATGCAAAAGTTCTTACTTATAAGTTTATTTTTACGAGCCAAAAAAATAATTAAAGAAGTAAGTGGCAGGTACAACGTACAAAGGGGTTTGAACATTTTTACATGGGCAGTGTACCAGGTGCCATCCGCCATTTCTATTTTATTCAAAATAGCGGCCACGCATGATACATTCATAAATCGATAGATCACATCAATACGAACGTAAAATGTAGAGAGGCAAAACCTCGTAAAGCGTCACCTTTCGGAGTTATCAGCTGTCAAATATGTACAAGTAGCGTCACAAGTTTCTTTTTTTAATTTAGATGTTTATTGATCAAAAAGGATATTGCCGCAGTAAAATTATTTGAGTATTATTTTTTCCACGTTTCTTTTCAACAGGAGTAATCATGATCAGAATGCAAAGGTTTTCTGCAGAACTGAACGCTATACTATTGTTTAGTCGCGGGACATACGTATACCGCGATTCCGGTACACAAAAGGGCTACCGAAGGACACCGTGGATTTTAGTCAGTACAAGTCTGACAGTCCCTCCCGACCTACCCGAGGCTGGTAGGACTCATTTGATGATTTTACCACGAAAAAAAAAACTATTGTTTAAGTGTTTGGATTTTAAATGTTAAAATTCTGTTAGTTTAACGAAATATACCTATCTAAAATATCTGTATTAACTGGTACATCATGAGATTGTCAGATATCCGAAGAAAGAAGGAGGAAATAACAACTCGCTATAGTGACCACCAGCTCTACTTCCAAGAAGGACACCAATCATCTCAAGATTGCATCGAATGTATGGTCCACAAGTCACATCAGGGGCAACTTTGTGGAATGTGACAGTGTGCACATCAATATAAACATAATGTGTAGAGTCACAAAATCTCGTAGCAGTTTGAACTTTTTTGTTACTTGATTATTTTTTTAATCTAAATAGGTAGGGATGTTAATAAAAAATAACTTAATTAATCTCTACATAGTTTATAATATAACCAAGTCACTCTTCCCATCGGGCTGCTGTCTGTACGCTACTTTGCAACAGATTATAATGCGGTTTTCACCAATAGGCTGAATAACTTAAGGAGGTGGGTTTATGTATGATAGCATATTAAGCACTCGTACGAACCCGAGAGCAGTGGTGGCCCAGTGGTATCGGCCTCGACCTACGAGTTGTAGGTCGTGGGTTCGAACCCCGTCAGGCGCATTACTTTGTGTAATTTATTTCAAGATCACTGCTCTCAAAACGGTGAACGAAAACATCGTGAGGAAACCGGCATGTCCTAGAACCAAAAAATTCGAAGACATGTGACATCTACCAATCCGCACTGGGCCCAGCAGGCCATTTATAGGCTGATGATGATGACGAACCCGAAGAGGGTAGTTACATATAATAAAATTACCTGTATATTGATATTTAAGTAAGTTATCAGATCATTCTGAATAAAGATTTATTATTATTATGTCGTTTATTCATTTTAATACTCATATTAATACATTTTTAAATATTTATTATTATTATTTATTATTATTATTTATACCATACAAATCAGATGTTTTAGATAGGAATATTTCGTTAAAATAGCAGAATTTCAACATTTAAAATAATAATATTTCACAACTTTACACAACGCCATCTAGTCCCAAGCTAAGCAGAGCTTGTGTTATAAGTACTTGACAACTGTTAAACATACTTAAGTATATATTTCTAAATATACATAAATAATATGTGTCGAAGAATCGTTATCAGAAGCGGCGCGATATCGGAAATAACACTCACAAAACCTTCGTTAACACTTTTAATTACTTGCTAACACACTGAATACAAAATAATCAAGGATGTCCGAGATATGGCTCGACTAAAAACTTAGGAACGCGAGAAGTTTATCGTGGACGACGTGGCGTGACCAAGATGTCTACACAGCTTGACGGACCGATTCAAAGTGTTCACTTCACTCAAGTGTCCGTCCAAGTGGCCTACCCCACACAGGTTTGCCAATATATCTGTCAGCGTCAGTACCTGTCAACGTCGAATACCCGATTAGACTTCCGAATCGATATTCAACTCGACTATTCGCTCGGTGTTGCCATTTCTCCACGCTAACCATCCCCAAGTGTAATAACTTGACGTTTGTAAGCGTTATCTGTCAAATCTAACTTCATAATTCCTCCAATGAGAGATAGATGGCTTTATTCTAAATTAACAATAATCAATAAAGATTCTAAATTGCGTTTCTGTTTTGATTAGACGCCAACGATAATAGATGGCGTTATTCTAAATTAACAATAATCAATAGAGATTCCAAATTGTGTTTCTGTTTTGATTCCGCAGCACGATAATAGATGGCGCTATTCTAAATTATTGTGCTTCTGTGTTGATTCTGCGACATATAGATAAATTACACCCAGACACAGAACACATTTGTTCTGTGTCTGGGTGTAAATCGTGCTCATCACACAAACATTTGTCCTGGGTGGGAATCGAACTTACGACCAACAGGCCTATCCAAACACATAATCAATAGTATAGCGTTCAGTCCTGCAGAAAACCTTTGCATTCTGATCATGATTATTCCTGTTGAAAAGAAACGTGGAAAAAATAATACTCAAATAATTTTACTGCGGCAATATCCTTTTTGATCAACAAACATCTAAATTAAAAAAAAAAAGAAACTTCTGACGCTACTTGTACATATTTGACAGCTGATAACTCCGAAAGGTGACGCTTTACGAGGTTTTGCCTCTCCACATTTTACGTTCGTATTGATGTGATCTATCGATTTATGAATGTATCATGCGTGGCCGCTATTTTGAATAAAATAGAAATGGCGGATGGCACCTGGTACACTGCCCATGTAAAAATGTTCAAACCCCTTTGTGCGTTGTACCTGCCATTTACTTCTTTAATTATTTTTTTGGCTCGTAAAAATAAACTTTTAAGTAAGAACTTTTGCATGATTTGAAGGTACTAAATAGGTATTGAACATTTATTCTTAGGAGATCTAAAATGAACCACCCAATTACCTGTTACACTAAAAAAACTCAATCGTCAATTTGGAGGGACCAACTTATTTAATTGATATCTTTAAAACGATTTATGTTTCGGGCAGCAAAAATCAATAATATTAAGGTAGAATTAAGGTATTAAAACATTAAGTAGATAAAACATTCCAGGGAGTAGTCAATCAGTTTGGTTCCTCCATCTTGATGTCAAGATGGAGGGACCAAGTATTTTGATAAAATATTATGTGTGTGTTGAGGTAGCTAAAATTAGAGCAAAGGTAGCAAATAGTAGATTAATGGTAGAATTTTTTCATACATGTATGACAGAGATTGGAAACTTGGTCCCTTCATTTTGACGCTCACTTATTTTTCTGTGGTGAAATGGAGCCTATTCAACCTTTTCAATTCCATTTATAAAACAGGCTCTTTTCTCAGTAACTTTTGTCTTTCAAATATAATTCTTTTAAATGAAAAACGCGAAAAATCTCGTACTGAGTATTAGCGTCCTATCAGCTTGGTCTCACACTTATACAAAGGTTTTATCAAAACTACGTAACAGGAACGTTAAACCTCCATCAATTACCTGAACAAGCTGAATTCCGCTGTACTCTATACATGCTTTCGCACACATTATACATTTATGCTTCCAAGGACAATATCCTCAACTCTTGCCTAACACCTGCAAGTTCCTGACTTCCACTTTTCAATTTAAATTCAAACCCCATTACATCCTTGGCTCCAGCAAAGAGAGAGAAGGAATAAAGAACACAATGAAATAATAATAGTAATCTTTAATGAACAGACTTTCGCAACTTAACTTTGACCGAAATAGCCAGTCTTTAAAACAAAGGGCTACCTACATTATGCTCTGTGGTTGTATCCGTGACATTGCAATATTGTTTAAAAAACCATTACCAGGCATTCCATTTATATCTTTGATGAATTGAATTGGTTGATTAATAGAGTTCATGTCTGCTAACAGCGCCTATATTTTATGATACCATTAATCATTTTTGTAGTGTAAGATGCAAATAAATTATATCAGTTGGTCTAGTCGTTAGTGGCAGGCCGAGGTCGTGTTATTATTTGAAAGGGTGTGGCTTGTCTGATTGTCCGTGCTACAATTGTCCGATCCGACTTAAATACGCACAATTTGTGGGTGGCCAGTAACCATGCACTGTATAATTCTAAACTAGTGAATGGTATTTAACCTCGCGAGCGGTTCACTGGCGATTTTATATTCGCAGTATCGTTCTTCATGAGCCTTTAGGCTAATTGGTTCATGGCAGGAAGTATTGCATTTCTCTTTGGCCTTTTAACGATCAATTACATAGATTTATAAGGTCGGTATAATGAAATACAGACAATAGTTCAAAGTTACATTAGTGTAGCTAACTTAATTTTTTTTTAAACGTTGCCCCACACTAGGAATTTCTTCTGTGTTGTGGGTGCGTTTACAAACATAAACTCACGTATACAAACGCCCAGACCCGGAACAAGTACTTGTAGATCTTACAAATAATTGCTCCGCGTGGGAATCGAACCCACGTCACGCAGCGCAGCAGTCCAATCGCTCAGCCACTGCACCAACCGTGCTTAACAGAATAATAAATCATTGTATTATAACTTAATATGTATAAATATAATATGTATAGATACGCCGTGAATTTCTAAACATTTATGTATACTGCATAGGCACATTAGGTACTAAGGTGTAAGGTACTTATGTAATTCTTTAGTAGGGTAAATTGAATTTAAATTATTCTTACCAGTTTACTTTATTGCTAATATTTTCCTTTAAAGAAGAAACGTATTAATTTCCAAAAATTAAAACGGTTACAAAGAAAGACGCACTATTCATTAGTTATATGCTAAGTAAGTGTATGCTAATGTAATGATATTTACTCGCATTTTGATTAGTACTTCTGCATACGCAACCTAAATAAGTCCGTATATTACGAAATGTGTTTTTAGTTATTGTTTGGCTGGTAAAGCTATTTATTTAAATTCAAGATTTTATATGCAAATTGTAAAATACAAACGATCGAGTACCAAACAGCTGGGTCCATTAGTACAGTGTTTTTCAACCTGTGGGTTGCGACCCCCTGGGGGGTCGCGAAGCTTCTATGAGAGTTGTAAAAAGTTGGGAAAGCTACTGAATTTAAAAAAAAAAAAACAAAGTTAAAAAGATTTATGTATTAGGAAAAATGTTAACTAAAGGACATAATAATTTGTATCATTATGAACATAAATAACTATGTTGGATTGAATATTAATTTGTCACCAAATAAAATACATGAAAAAAATGCAACGGTGGTCGCGAAATATTTCTTCATACTTAAGGGGCCGTGCCATGAAAAAGGTTGAAAAACACTGCATTAGTAAATTTCATATTTCCAGGTAAGAAGCGTGTACTTCCCCCGTGAGCTGCTGCGGCCGGCCTCCCTGCTCACCAACTTGGTGTTGGACGACACTCGCTCCTCAAACTCCCCCCTGGCGGCATCCTGCGACCATCTCTTCGCTTACATTAGTGACACTGTTGCACCAGGTTGGTACATACTCATCATTATCTGATTTACCTTTTACCAACCACATAATTATGTAAGGAGTAGAGTCAAGTCGGATGCAGCATCAGAAGCCTTATCATGAGATTTCCGTATTTTACTTACAACTTGAAGTATTTACGCCGTTTATAATTAGGAAAAATTTAAAAAAGGGTCTCTAGTGTACGAACTGGGAACAATTTTTTTCCACCAAACTATCTCCAAAGTTGGAACTTTATTTGTTTACTTTAGGTAGACAAATTGTGGAAGTTACTAAGTTAATTATTCATCCTTCATTATACATATTTAGAGGTGATTCGATTTATCGAGGCAGTGAGGAAGAAAATTCACTCCTCAAAAGTAAACATACAGCATGATGTACAGAATTATAGAGTCATATTTTTAAGGGTTTGATTCAAACCATCAAACTGAACAACTTTAAGGCTCAAACAAAAAAATCAGATGTCCCATAAAGAAAGTTGTTCAGCTCTATGGTCTGTATCACATACAATATGACCAAACCTTTCGTATACATAGAAAAAGTTAAACGTCTGACTATAAGAGTAGTCGGGTTTGGTAGCATTTTGCACAAGTATTCGAGTATCACCATTTATTGTGACGAGATTGTGATGACGCAACGTGTAGCGCAGGTAGGTGAAAATAAGTAGAACAGTTAGATGATCAGGTGTGTAATATGTTAACGATCCTTCAACCACATTGCGACCATACTAAACATTGATTAATTAGTTATCTCATTTCTGTATCTATTACATCACACTGTGCCCGTAAGTGTACATAATGTGAATTCTAATTACAGTTTTCACACACAACTAATTTAAATTATAATTTTCTATTTTGTTCCCGTACAACCAAGTAAAAGAACCATTCATAAGGGTAATATAAATGTACCCAGTGCCTAGAACTACATAATTTGCTCTTACATTCCTCGTAAATTGTCACACGCTTTAAGAACCAAAATAACTTGGTAACTTTAACTCCAAGAATGTGTCATTGTTTTGTTTTTGTCTCCATTGTATAACAGGTGCTAGGTGACCTAATTATTCTGATTTTGTTTCATTGGCGCTGTTCTTTACAATAAAAATTCCGCAATTAAGATTTTTAAGTATTACTTGTTGATCTGCAATCACGTTTGTAAGTAAAAATAAAAACATTAGCAGTAGCATATTCTTTTAAGACATACTAAGTATTACAAACCAATTTCGCAACATTTAGTTTATAAAGGTTCCGTACGCGAAGGGTAAAACGGGGTCCTATTACTAAGACTCCGCTGTCCGTCTGTCTGTTTGTTTGTCTGTCTGTGCGTCTGAACCGTGATGGTTAGACAGCTGTCACAGAATATAATTTATTTCTGTTGTAGAAATACGAAAAACAATAAAACACTTAAATATTTAAAGGGCTCCCATAAAACAGACATGACTTTTTCTGCCGTTTTTACACATAATGGTTACGGAACCTTTCGTGCGCGAGTCTGACTCGCACTTGGCCAGTTTTTAGTCACCCCTCAATTTGTAGGTTTTTTATTGGTATTTCCTTTCATTAGTTGTTAAAAAATCGTTACGGTGCATGCACTGATACCTTAGCGGATGATACCTACCCGTTTATGTAAATGATGCCCACTATAATAGCCAATAGACTGTTCATATTGCATATTAATCATCACATAATTAGCAACAGTCTGTTATAAGTTGAACATGTAATAATTGCAAGGTTTAATTCAAGTGTTTCGCTGTTTAGAGACCACCCGAGCGTGCTGCGTCGACCAAAACCCTGCTTTCTCCGAAAAAGTGATGTAATTGCTAACGTACTCGTGAAGACGATAATGGTTTTCGTTAAACACTACTGCACCTTGGTCCCGCGATATGCACAATGACCCTAAAAAACCAGTTTTGAACGTGTGCGGTTAATGAACTTTCAATTAACACTTTGAAATCTTATTTAGCACTTAAGTGTTTGTAAAGAAATCGTAAATTATTACGATCTTGCTATTGACAGGTAATATATTAAATATTCTTAGCTCCTATTGATACAGGATGTAACTAATTGACAGTGGTATAAGTAACTATCGCAGTATTTTTTTATATTTCGAAGGTTATGGAATCCATACATAATATCAAAAGAAAAACTGTTTTATAGAGTTACTACTTTTCTAGTATTCGTAGTAACCAATCATTATTGCTTTACAATTGAAATCGGATGTACTCGTACCTATAATTTCGATTTCCTAGGCGTGGTCGTTGAAAATAATTGGCAATAAGTTACCAAGTCCGTAGGAAAAGGAATATAGATACCGATCTAATGCATCTACTCAGGTGATAAAAGATAACAGAAGGGATTCCATCTTTAATCGATTTTATTGTACATTAACATTACTTACATTCGGGACAGTGCAGGCGCCTATTCTTCGTGCGACGAAAGAAAGTGAAACAACAGAAATATATAACGTGTAGGTAATTGTAAAGAAGTATGTTGATATCTTGCGAAATGTGGGGGTAATCTTGATGAGCCTACTCATCAGCCTGACCCCTCAGGGAATTTAGATGTGATGTTATATAGTACTGAATTTGATGTAAGTAAATACTGGTGTGAGGACATTTAAACAAGACCTCAGTTATGTGAGAACTATTAGGTTATCGTTTGAGTACTTATTAGTGCCTATTACCTTACTCATACACAACGTTTTCCCACAATTGATCTTGGGAAGACGATAGATTCACACCATACGGCACTTTATCTTGATTGTTGTTTCGACTATAAGAACAATGAATACGACGAAATATTACTTGAAAGGACCAAGGCACATCATTAACTTTTCTTAATATCAGCGATTGTGGTAGATACAGTTCTGGGCCGACTCAATTTAGATTGCCATCGACACGCTAAGAAGGAATCTATTAAAATTACCATTTAAAAATAAAGTATTACGTTAACTAACCAACTCCTTAAACTTTTTTATTAGCATTGAATCATAAAATCGATTGCTCGATTTAACGGTTTTTATTTTCGCCTGTTTCAGGTATTATCGTATACGACGGTCGTCGTGACAATGCGTGGCGTGTAACACACGCGTCCATGTACCCTGACCCCGACCTGGGCGAGTACGACATCGGTGGAGAGAGGTTCACTCTCATGGACGGCATTGTGGGACTCGCTCACTCTCCTGCACAGGGCCTGCTCTACTACCAACCGCTGGCTACTGACAGGTACAGGCCATATATCTAGATCATCAACTAGTACGACAATGTCCATTTACCCTGACCCGTGTCCGATCCCCGCCTGGTCGATGACGTCAGAGGCAAGAGATTTACTCTCATGGACTTGTGAGACTCGCTCACTCTCTTGCATAGGGCTCGCTCTACTACCAGCCACTGGCTACTGACAAATACAGCGTTATAGCTAGACCACCAATAGATATAACTTATGTTGTCAATGGTGTTTGTTTTTATTCTTTCTCATTCTGACTTCGATGTATTAGTCACGTGAAAGAGTAGTTCATCCAAACTTTCAACTATTTACCTTAAAAAGTGATCAAATGCAGTCTCTCCGCGCTGTAACTAAAACCTGTTGTAAATCGAGAAGTCAGTACCTACATGAAATAATCAGTAAAATATATTTATTATTTATTTAATGGCGATTATGCCAGTAAAACAGTTCTCTGTTAGTTATGTAGATAGCACTTGAACAGCTCCATTGATTTAACCAATACTCTCTTAACGAAAAATTCATTCTTATTTTTTAGTCATCAGTTCTTCACAAACTTCATTATGATTGCAGATTGTTCAGCATATCAACAGCTGTGCTAGCGTCAGGCCCGCCGGCGGAAGGCACAGACCTGCCCGTGAACCTGGTGGGACGCAAGTCGTCCCAGGGGCTCGGCGTCGCCGTGGACCCGCGCGATGACACCATCATCTTCAGCCCCATGACGGAGACCGCTATCGCTGCCTGGAACCCCATCACTAACTCGCACAAGTAAGCATGCGATTTAAATATTGGGGTTGGGAGGAACTGTCAGACTTGTACTGGTTAAATTTCACGGTGTCTATCAATAACCATTTACGTTCCAGTGTCTCGGTTACCTGATAAGATAGCCCCGCGACCACAGCCAACTTAGGCCCTCTAAGGGGCGTCAGAATACTGTTTACGTAGAATGATTTCTTTAAAACCCCATAGATGGAATTTTAGTCTTCTGACACACACTTCCAGACCCAGTAGTTATCAAATAAAAATAAATAACAAAACTATTATTACTGTTTATTTAATTAAAAAAATATTATTCATTAATATGTAAATTATTAATGATGCATTAAAATGTGTTCCAAAAAAAGTATGCGGATTTTTTCGCTGTTGAATAATTTGTAGAATATACCCATGTAAATAAACAAGTCATCATCAGCATTCCTGCCTGACGAAAAGCTAGGGCAGCTACTATGCCTGACGAAACGTTAGGGCAGCTATTGGGCAACTACTAGAACAAAAATAATCGACATACGACATACTCATTATTTTTTTGTTTTTAATAAATTTGATAAGCATATGGAATGTAGACCTACGTCTATGTTTCTACGGCGTAGCAAGTAGCTACGAGAATTGTAGCATATTTTGGAAAAAGTCTTCTGTAGGTCTACGTATAAGTAGGTACGGGATATTGTTAACTATTTCATCTATTTCGTAGTTGTAGTTTGTGTATGATGTTTCGATGTGGAGGTTTTCAGCTATGCTGTAGCAGCTTGCTACGTCGTAGTCACTACATTCGACATTTTTTTTGCGAACTAGAATTTAATTATAATCAGATTAGATGAGGATAATTGTGGAGATTTTTCTGGTCATCGATGCATTTATTGATATCTAAAATGAAATCCCCGTCGATCATTTTTCTATTTCCTCATACGCCTTCTTTACAAACGTGATCAAATCGAGCACGATTAATGATAAGTACTGTGTATTAAATCGTTGATAAAAAAAGGTTTGAGAAGAGGGTTTTATTTAAAGTTTTCCTTCTCAAACTGTTCGAAATTATTGTACGATCATTGACCTTTGAACTTCTCTCGATCCTAATCTATATTGTAAAAGAACAGGGTTTGGTATTAAGACTCGACTACAGCCGAAACCGTATAACGCAAAAACTTGAATTTTGGACAGCAGTTGCAGTCTACCGTGTAGGGGAGCAATAAGACGGGATTTTGCGAAAATCCCGTCCTATTGCTGTAAGGGGGTGAAAACGTTTGTATGAAAAATCTTATTCCTTGGGTTTATAAATTTGAAACTTGTCACGAATAAGAACACAAGTAAATGAAATAGATGGGCACTATTAATTTTTTAAAACTACCCTTCATTAGTAAAGTACACGATGTTTAAGTTTGTATGGGAAAATCATAACGCTTGAGCTGATGAATTTGAAAATCAGTATTTATAAACTAGATCAGAAATAATCAAACACGTGTTTTTGGGTTTTTTCGAAAATTTAGTGAAAAGGAGCATAACCTGAATTTTGGACGGTAGTTGCAATTTATTATGTAGGTCAGTTCTAAGAAAGGATTTTGCAAAAATCCACCTTTAAGGGGGTGAAAACCTTCTCCCCCTAAGAGGGCCAGAGCCTGCCGGGGTTGCGGGATTGTCTCACTCGGTAACCGTGACCCTGGTACATAAAGGGCTATTGAAGGAACACCGTGGATTTTAGTCAGTACAAGTCTGACAGTCCCTGCTGTCCCGCCCCGGGCGGGAGGACTCATTTGATGATTTTACCACGCAAAAAAAGGGGTTGAAAACCTTTGTATGTAAAATATTATTCCTTGGTTATAAACTTGAAACTTGGTACGAATATGAGTATAAGTAAGTAAAAAAGATAGGCGTAATTAGTTTTTTTATAACTACCCTCCATTGGTAATCTAGACGATGTAAAAGTTTGTATAGGAAAATCATAACGCGCTAACTGAATATGAAACTTAGTATAATAGAAATAAGATAAAAAATAATGAAACAAGTGATTTTGGGTTTTTCGAAAATCAGCCCCTAAATTAGTGAAAAGGAGTGATTAAATTTTAAAGGAAGGATTTTACTGTTTGCTTAGAGAGAGGCTTGATTATCTTAGGAGGTTTCTTCAGTGTGAAAGATTTTTTTTTAAGTTACAATGTTAGTGGGATACATTTTTAGATTTTCCAAAAGTATCCAATAAGGAGAGTGACCGGGCATTTAAATTCACTGACTTCGAAGTTAGAAACACGCGCAGACGAAGTAGCGGACGGAGTGCTAATAGTATGTAAACATTTGTTCAGCACATTCATTATTCAAGTGGTCAACTTGTGTTTCTATGTTAAAGTAAATAAAGCTAGTTTTTTTTCCTACCTATAATCAAAAAATACTCGTAACCTAAGGCAGTTCGTCCAATCTAATTCGTCAGAACTAATTTAGAGAAATTAAAACTTTTGGGAACTCCTACTAGGCTTTTTGGCCCTACAATGTACAGTAGGAATTTTTCCTGTATCGTGGTTGTGTTTACAAACATTTAAATTTATATACACATACAAATATTTGTGTTGATCTCGCGACGTGAAGCGCAGTACAAAACCAATCGCTCAATCATTGGGCCAACCTAACAGATATTGCGGAAGGGTTTATTCAACCCCCAACCCTCTACATACTCGTATGATCCCCTCCTTATGTGTGTTTCGTCTTCTTCAGGGTGCTGGCGCAGGATGCAGAGAAGCTGCAGTTCTGCGCGGAGGTGCGCTGGGCGGAGCGCGACAACGGCGCCGTGTGGGCGCTCTCCACGCGCTTCCACAAGTTCTTCCGCCGCTCCGCATCCAAGCACGAGGTTGGTATAATGACGTCACACTTTAAAAAATAACAAGATAATTTTATAGATCGCATAAATGTTTACAGCTGCTGTTTGGAATAGCCAATCCACCTGGAAGAAGCATGGTGATCGATGCTAATGCCTTTTCTGTATGACTATAATTGTGCCTGATTATTTTCTTCTTCTTTGCGTCATTGATATGGAAATTAACTGTATTTATTTCAAGATATTAATAAAATTAATATCACTTTGCAGACGAACATCCGTATCCTCCGTGTTGTAGAAAGCGGGTTCGTTTCGCTGCAGCCGCACGTGCTGAGACGTGCCACCCGCTCACCTCAGTCCAACTACACGACCCAGGCCCTGCACTAACATGTGCATGCACCCCGTGCGCATCGTGCATGCATCGTGCACATACTGTGCAAACATCATGCACGCACCATTCATGCATCGTACATACATGCACCGTGCATGTATCGTGCACATACTGTGCAAACATCATGCACGCAAAATTCATTCATCGTACATGCACCGTGCATGTATCGTGCACATACTGTGCAAACAGCATGCACGCACCATTTATGCATCGTACATGCACCGTGCATGTACCGTTCATGCACCGTGCATGTACCGTTCATGCATCGTGCAAGCATTAACGTCTGCTGACGTTTACTGCCAAATTAAATGTAGCCTCTATGTGAAATAAATACTGTTAGAAAAACTCCATCGTTCAGCAATGGCACCAATACTTCTTTTGTTCAGTGTTTGAGGTATGAATAAGGGCCAAGGATTGTTTTAATTACCTACTCTCATTTGGGTAGTCGATTGAAAACATGAAGAAATCAGCAAAATGAAATATGAAAGACATCTTAATTATTTCCTATCATTGTTTACTCAAGATCTGTGCCCACGTTTCGCAACCTAAATTCTCATTAGTGCTATCGCTAAACAATTTTCTGTAATAAATAATTTAATACTTGTTATTTAATTACGACGAGCAACTGAGGCAAAAAAGAACTCCACAATAACATAGTAAAAAGAAACTTATTTATTTCTTGTGGTGACCATTTTGTTGTAAGAACATTTTATGCAACATACTTATCAAAGAATTCAAACACGATGCATCAGAAAAAAGTAGTAGTAAAAGAGCTGTGAATCATAAATTGTATTCTACCTCAGTTGCTTTTAAAAAAAATAACGTATTGTAAGTTTTTGAACAAATAAATTATTTGGGTTTTCACGGTATGTTAAAGGTATGGACCGAATTGTGGACAACGGATTATGACACATAATGTGATAAATATTGCACATCGGCCTTTGGAAAGAGATAATTGACTAGTTTCGGCTTCGTGTAGTCTCTGTTGTACGAAGTAATAACAACAACGAACGTCATTTATGTAGTGTATAACAAAGATAATGCTCTACGAAGCTGAAACACACCGATTATCTCTTTCTAAAGGCCGATGTGCAATATTTAGCGTCGGTACTGAAATACTTGTCAAAGTCTGGTGTATACAGACAGTCTGCTGTTGGTTCGATTTTTCTTATATCGAACTAGTTGTGTCCATAATTCAATTGTACGATGTTTTATTCTATGTCAATAAAGAATCTATGAAAAATAAACTGAACGTATTGACCGATTAACCACCAATGAATATGAGTCTTATGTCGTCCATTTTTTATTGACCTACCGTTTAAGACCTAAAAATCGACCCGGGCTTCTATTTATGTCCGAACGATCTTATGTGAATCAACCGAATGTCCGAATGAACAACATGTAGGTATGTACACACGGCTACACATCAAGCTATACAAAACCAGTATAAGCTGATCGTTGAATATGCGGAAAGACCATACAAAGCGAGACCACGGTAAACTGGTTTTGTAAAGCTTGATTTGATCAAATCCCAAGAGAATGGTAAAATAACAACACGATTTTATCATTTCCCTAAACAAATCTAGTGATTTGACAAATCCCTAAATTGGTTCAATGAAATGACAAAAAATACTTTTCTGTGGTATTTTAGAATTAAACTAAATCTAGTAAAATGTTAGAAAACATCGACGGAGCACCGCTTCTCGGTGCTCCTACTAATAACCTCAAAGGGGAAGGCGGGGTCTACATCTCCTTTTAACCTAACCTGTCCGAGTTGGGGTGCCCGCAGTCGTTTCTACGACATTTTTTATTTCTCAGTGCCCCGTTGGGCGATGGCGGGGGCGGTTTTATCATTTCCCTGCGACATAATATGCACAATTATTATATATCAATCAACCATTTTCAATTTACTTGTCCGTTTGATACAACAGTGAGAAGAAGAAGCTAGTTTAAAACTTTTCAATTCTAATTTATTTACTTACTTTAATATTCCGCTGGTAAAATTTATAATGTATGAATGGGTTCATATGAGTGTTAAGATATAATGTTGAATGCTTGAAATCAAATATGAATTTTATTAGAATATGTCTACGGTGTAATAAGATTTTCTTTAGTAATTTAAGATCTTATAGCTTGATCTTTTTCATAATAGAAATTATAAACTTGTAACCGTCTGTTGCTTACTAATACCTTTGGCACTAAGTATGGTGGGCTAGGTATCAGCTTTTTTATTTATAGTACTTACTGCCAAATAACTGTCAATCTTAATTAACTTCGATGGAACACTTAAGCATAACTTAAATAAATTACGTAAACAAGTAGGAATATTCAGGGTTACGAATGACAATCTACTAATAACAATACTCGTATTTTTCAATTAAATAAGTAATTACTATTTTACAAAGCTTTCTCTTGTGCCATATTTTTATGGTATTTCAAACTATTTTCATCAATTTGTAAATAAACGTATTTCATAACGATCAAACAAACATTACTTTGCTATTTAACCTTCTCATATAATTTAAGCAGCTTAATAAAATCGAAAGCTTTATATTTTTCATTCCAGCGCTTATTATAACTGCTTCAGAGCAATAGTTGTAAGTAAGAAAATCTTGCCATTATAATGATACAGAGAAACTTCTGTACACTGTAACCTTATTTTATACATACATTATATAATTAGTTTTCCTGTAACTGCAGGAAAATCGGGGTTTTGCACTTACCTGTTACATTAACTGATAAAATATTTAATGAATATTAATTACTACGTTACCGATTTGGAGAAAGGAAAACATCGTTGAAAACTTGTGACGCAAACCTTATTTTTTTAGTCTCATGGGATTTCCATTTATAAAGTATGAAGGTACTCTCCTTTTTTTACTAACACGTCAAAGATGTCCTAGAATTTTATCGTTTAACCATTGAGGCTGGGTGTACTAACACTTAAATTATACAAGATATTTTAAGAAGAATTCTTTATTTACAATGTGAATAATCTTGGGTCTACCTACATAACATATTTTATAAGGATAATTTGTTCATTTCAATTATCACAAGGTCGTCTGAGATCTAGTCTAAATGTATGGTATAAACATTTATGTATGTATTCAAACAATATTTCAATATTCACAAGCGAATTTCAATGACGCACAAATCATAATTTGTGTAATTAGCACTGCAAAAAGGTAATTCAGTGAAAATAATTATATTATCAAGTTTTAACATTATCATATTATTATTAAAACTTGCTAATATATTTTCACTGCAGTTATATATTTCCAGTGCAGTATCTATGGAATTTTTTGTATTGGATACTAAGATTACTGTACAGGTTTTGTATTAAAATGAAGTCAAATACCTTCAATTAATGATAGAAAAGTATGCGAAGATAGTATGTACTATGTATTTACAACGTACAAATCGCATTAAGGCGGGGCAACCTGTAGCTGCAGTATTTAAATGATTTACCCAAGTAGTTTCATAAAGAAAGTAAAGATTTTTTAATGATGGCATTATTTAATATTATTTATAATATATCATTTATAAATGCTACCATTTATAATTCTAAGTTACCATAACGTTACAGATACCTGCATGTAAATAGTTTACAGTGTTTTAGAGCAGGTTAAATAAGCATTTTTTTATTCTGGGAATTCATCATTTCTACAGACTTAAATTAGTACCTAAAACAAATCATCACCAAATTAAGTACTTAGTACTTTTTACGTACGTATTTTTCTTAGAGCCATGACTATATAGCAGTTTATTACGTGTGACATCACTGTATCACCATAAGAGTATAGTAATTTAACTCAATAAGTAATAAAACTATGGCTATTGTAACAAGTAATTAACTGACCGCAGCCTTGGTTAGGCAAACAATCTAAAAGTTACGAGTTTAATATTGTAAGTTAATAATATACCCAGTGCAATACATACACACTATAAAAATGTTCTTTGTGCTCGCTTGTACGCTTTTGTAAATTCATACATTCGCATGATTGTGCTTATTTATTTTATTGTTACTAATAAGTCTATCGGTATGTCTACGTGTATGCTATTTTTATATTTTAATAAAAAAAATTACAACCAAAAATCTTGTATTACTATCCTATTACTTATAGGTAGATATATTACTCCTGGTCATCGTTTTTATTAATGTTATTAAAAATATTGATTGTTCAATAAAAATGATAATCGATATAATACCGGTTCTTACTTTGTTTAATATATTATATCGAAGTATTACACATCGGCCTATTAAAGCCTATTTTTTGACCAGCGTCACAAACACTAGCCATCTTACAACAAAATATGAACGCTTGTCTAACAAAAGTGTAACTGCAAAACGATCCTTATGACGTCAAATGCCGTTTTGCACTTGACATTTTTTAGATAAGTGTTCAACCTATGTTTAACTTTTTTGTAGTAAGACGGTAGGCCGTGAGATCGATTCTTAGGTCTGACAAAATTTTATTCTGTTAGGAATCAGCCAGGAGTCAGTATTTTGCACAGTTTGTCACCCCCATGATTGTCAAAGCAGGACTGTAAGTAAGTAAAAGTTTAGCTAACCCTGAATCAAATATCGTTGCGGCGAAGCCAGAAATTAGGGTTTGCTGTATAAATAAAGTATAGCATGCTGAATCGAAAAGTTATGCTGTAATTAATGCCACTAAGAAAAAGAAGAAGAAGCGTGTTAGAAAACTGAGAATGAAATGAATATGAATTGAGCATGAATGAAAAAAAAAGAAAAAATAATTGAGTATGAATGAATTTTTTAATTCACCGGCGCGCCGCTGAATTAAAAAAAGACGGAAAAAGGTAATTAATTATGTTTTTATTAGGCGCTTCATTTTGCGGTTCGTGATTATGGTGTCACACTAATTCAGTTAGACTTTTCAAAGTCTGTCCCTGGTTACCTCTTTAGAAGTAATACCTACTGTTAAAATTGTGTCTGTATTGTTCGTATTTGGTTAACCTTATCCTACTTCCTACTATCCTATTCTACTTCCTATTAATATCCTACTAATATTATAAACGTTAAAGTTTGTTTGGATGGATGAATATTTGTTCCTCTTTCACGCAAAAACCACTGAACGGATTTTTTTTGGAATTTGGTACACAGATAGTGTATAACCTGGATTTACACATAACATAGTTTTTATCTTGATTTTATGTTCCCACAGGATGATTTTCGAGTTGTAGCGGGTGAAACTGGCAACAGATAGTAATAAATATTTCTATGAGACTGCCACGTGTCGCCTCTATTATTCACACGTGGCTGATGATACAGGCGTCGCGGTCGCTACACACAACTAATTTTTTTTTCCAAAACTCGTTGTGTTAATGGAAGGCAATCTGATAGTTATTCATAAGTATACTTTTAAACCATTAAACCGATGGATATAAAAAGAGGTAGAACAACTCATCAATCAAATCTTTAGTTCAGACATAGTTCAGATTATAAAAACTTTTTTTAAAAAAAGTACCGACTTCAAAACAAATACAAAAAAGTTTAAAATAACTTTTCTTTCGGAAGTCGGTGGCAATAGTCAATGACACAACAAAACAAAGCCACCGACTTCCGAAAGAAAAGTTATTTTAAACTTTTTTGTATTTGTTTTGAAGTCGGTACTTTTTTTAAAAAAAGTTTTTATTTTACCCTTTTTAGTTTATTTATTACATATTCAACCCAAATTCTTGTAAAATACAAAATTTTCTTACATATGCACTAATCTTGTAATCCATCACAACATAAAAAAATCCATATCTCTAAAACTACTGAACCGATTTTGATGAAATTTGCAGTGTACCCTAAGTTGAACAATACCTAGTACAACAAAAAAAGAATTACTTAAATCGAACTTATAGTTCCGGAGATATGCGTGCACAAACATAAAAACATACATACATACATACATACATACATACATACATACACTTATGAAATTTGGCACATTTGTTCAGACGCTGATATAGACTAACATATATGAAAACTGGGCAGTTCTGATAATATTACATACATACGGGTCGAATTGATAACCTCCTTTTTTTTGAAGTCGGTAAAAATGTATTGAACAACGGTTCAACTCTAAAGCTCTGAATATTATAGTTGTTAAATTACAATTTTAGCAACATGAAGTCTCATCTAATATTATTATATTTTATATACTTACGTATACATATATAGGTTTTATTGCAAATGATTCATTTACTAATTTATTTCTGTGTATCATTATTACAGTAATTTTGTGTCATAGTAATTCCATTAGGTATCAGTACCAGTATCTACTTAGGCACAATAGGATATCGTTATACTAAGTAGGTAAATAGAGTATTGAGCATTATGTGCGTGTTAGGGGAATTTTCAGGCCCATCCATGATTCAGACAAAATGATAAAAAACAATGAGTTATTTGCAATAATACCTTCACTTATCTATTTAGTTGATTTATAAATTATAAATACCTCATCGTTCGTAGGCAATAATTACTTACAAACCAATAGAGATCGTGACATCCATCTGTCTTGAAGAAGGATATATTAGCGCAATTTACAAAGTACATACTTATTAGCTTTACAATATGTTTGTTCTATGTACAAAGCGGTGTTTTGTGACGTCAAAGATGATCATTGCTAATTCCTCTCGAGGAAACTGTAGATTCCAATATCAACAATTAAAAATGTTCCACAAAAAGGCCGGTTTTCCGCAAAAACGTACATACTTGAAAACAGATTAAAAACAGGTTTTCCAATTTGATGTTCTTCTTCAATATAACACCTATGCACGTATTATGATTGAATATTGATGTATCCGGGCTTAGCAGCTTTGTTATTTGTAATTTTTTATACCTCACGCATCGACGTAGAACCTGTAGTGCTATTTTGTAACGTTTACGAGCTAACTTCACCCAACAAAAATATTTGTTTAAGCCAATAAAGCGACTACCATAATACAAATCATAGAAATTCGTACACAGGCAAGCGTCAACGGATACCAAAGTCATAAGATATCGGATAAGTGCGTCGCGTTGTGTACGAATAAGGGTTTTAAAGTCATCGCAGATTCTATCTTCTAAATACATATGAAACACTAGGTACATTTGAAATTCGAACGGTGTCTCATTGAGAATTCGAGACGATTTACTCTTGAACGTTACAGAATAGCACTACCTACTCATAATTGGTATTGTGAGTCTTTTGCCAGCAGTTCAGTTGATGATCCAATTGTATTAAGCTATATTGTCAAACAGACAGGCGAAGCGAATGCGATCCGAATCCTGTCATATAGAAAAGCGAAAGCGGTCCGATAGTCTATGTGACAGGCTTCAAACAATTCCATACATTACAAACAAAAACGCTTCGCTTCGCCTGTCTGTTTGACAATAGCTTATTTGACGGCTTGCCGCAGTGGCTGAGCGATCAACTATGCAGCGTATTACGGGTTCGAACCCTGCACGAAACAAATACTTGTATGACCTCCTACTGAAAGTAGATATCCGAGTCTGGGTGTTTGTGTATGTGAGTTTCTATGTTTGTAAGCCCACGCGCACTCACTAGGAAATTTCCTAGTGTGGGGATAGGTTTAGAAAAAATCTTTTGGAACCGACTGGCTTTTATTAAACATGTCAACTTACGAACAAAAGGAGTTTTTTCTTTGCATTGTTTATTACCCACATTAAAAAACCCAAACAAGTTATACTCGGTTAAATATGATGCCACTATTGCATAAATTTTGTCCACACCTCCAGATGACGTTGGAAAAGGTCATGCATTTGTGCGTATGCGTAAGTGTGGGTTTTTTCCTGGAAATCCCGGATCCATCGTCATTATTAGTTAACTCATGCGGGAAATGTATTTTAAGAACTGATTAGTTGGTAATGGTATCTTGCTTAATGCTATTTTCAGACCATTGTACAAGTTCTCTTCTTCTGAATGGATATATTTAACAACACACATTTTTTGGTCATGTATTTTGTTACTAAGATTTTTTAGTTCTAATATTATGAATTCAGTGACAAGTAAATACCTTGAAAATCAAACGTTCAAATGATTGAATGTGAACGTTTGATTATCAAGATGCGAACGCGAGTTATTGATGACTATTGTTTATTACTGCTACCTAAAACTGTCACAACAGCTAGGAATTCGCGAGTTTACATCGAGAATTAGAGATTTGAAACCCTTCCGAACAAATAGTAAGGGTTTTTATAATGCAACATAGACAATCATGTCATGTCATAAACTACGTATGAATGCGTTATTCACGTTTATTGCCCGTGGTACTAAGTCTACCCGTTGTAGGTAGTAGTACCACGGGAAAATTTTATTTACCCATGGTACTCTATTTGATGTTAGGGTAGGTACTAAACTAGGGCAGTAGTCCAGTGGCTGATAATGTTGATAGCTTCCCCCATTATTTTGCGGGACAATCCTGCTTGGTGAACGGAATACAGGCTAACCATTACGCCGGACTGTTGAATTCCCAATCGGGGATTCTTCGGTACGGTATTCATGTACCTATACCTAGGTATTTCGGTATTCATAATTATAGCTATAGGTATCGATATGTATGAACATAGTTGATCCAATAGATAGGTAAGTTATCGATTGTGTCCTGTACGAAGGCAGTGGAATAACAAAGTTATCAGTGCAGCCCAGTGCAGCGTCCGTTCGTTTCGTAAACTGTTTGTGTTGTAGATAAGCTGGAGCTTCAACGATGCTTTATGTGTTTAATAAATGAACCTAAATTGAACGGCAGAACCACTACTACCATAACAAATAAAACGTGAAATATTTGCGTAAAAACATGAGATAATCCTTCTTCTCGTTCAACTTATATCTACGTTAAGGATCGTTGATGATTAGCAGACGCTATTCATTCCTTTGATTTGTGGTTTTAATCTTTTTCTGCCGTTTGAATAAAACTATTAAAACGTGACTAAATAGTTTTTGTGAGCACATAGTTATTTAATCGTTGATCATAAATCTTTATAGATGGTTTATCTTGATAGGTATTTAGCATCACACTTTTCTGTCAACTTAAGAAATTTCTAAAGCGTGGCTTGAGAACTGAGTAAGGAGAGTGCAAATAATGAGTATTTAAATGAGTATTTATTTATATTGTGTACAATGTACTGAGGTAAATTCCATTGGAATGTACTCAGTACATTGTACAAATAGACAGTAATAGTAACTATTGAAAAAATTCAGTCATGCATTTAGTTGTTGTATAGGTTGATAGAAACTCGTATTTATTACATGGTACACGTGACAAGAAGTAAGTACAAGTACCAACTGACACAATCTATTGTTCAAAAATATTTAGCGTTGAATTTCATCCGGCTTTTGTTGATTATCTAGATCGAAATCACTCTGTTAATACACGTTGATCGTTTTGGAGCCCTCACTCTATGATGTGTTAGCATTAATAACTATTTATATACTTGCACAGTAGCACATTATTATTATTTGGAAAGTATTGGATTATTCAGTAAATCGTTAAAATTATTATAACTGCCATTATGTACCTACCTATATAAAATGCGGTTGCGGTCACATTAAAATATCCCATTAGTTTTTTTTCTTTACAATATCGAAAGAGATATTAGTAAATCAGAAATTTCACTTAGTTTGTCCGATACAATGTTAGGAGAGAGATACAGGGCTATTTGAGAATTAATTTATTCATATTGAAAAATATGAATAGGTATTATAATTCGCACAAGATTAGAGTGATTTTTTTTTACCGTGAAGTGCAGTGTGAATAGTGATAGTGACGCTTGTGTAGGGACTGGCTCAGTTCATACTTCATAGTACACGGTAGTGCGGAGAGGAAATCGCTGAAGATGCGCGCCGAACCTTTCCGGTCAGATACAGTTTACGGGTTTTATTTATAGCATTTGACGGCTTTCGCAACAGTTCACGATCGTCTCTCGCGAGAGACACCCGCATATTTTCTAATTATCTATTTACCATAAAATACTCAAACAAGACTAAAGAAGCGAGGATACTCGAATTTAAATAAAGGTATGTGAAGTTCAGATTAAAATGTAAACAATAGCTTTAATGGTTGTTTTCCTCATACGTAATTTAGAAAAACACTATAACTGATTGATAATGATAGAATTAGTTTTCGTTTTTATAAGTTGTTCATAATAATAAATTAATGAACTTTTCCACATATTTATTTTATAAAATTCTCATTTTGATCACGGAGATGGTTTGTCTACGTACTCCTACGTGATCTTCCAAGTAATTCTACAATGTATGGTACCTATTTTTATCGATTTTATAATGAGTAGAACCATAAGAAGGTGAGTCAATGAATATCTTCAAACACACCGTATTATTTTTGAAAATTCAAGTTTAATTCTTCCCGACATGCATCACCTTTTTATCTTAAAAGTGATCCTAATAAATTCCATGACCAGAAATCCAGCACTAATTTCTGAAATAAAAATCGGCATGGTCAGTTTTGTAGTCATGTAAATAATGATTTTGAGACATAATACATTTATCACACGTGTGGACTACCTATATTTTCTGATTAATCTCATGTAATAGAGTCACAAGAGTTGAAATGCTGACAATCGGCTTGTTTACCAAAAAATCTTGTTAGACAGTATTATCAAAAAATATTTGAACTGCAACTTTTCTTTTGTAAAGTACGTACAGACGCCAGCAGGTCAACCTACCCGAATCTGTCAAATTTTACCAATCGAACATTAACCTTCTAGTGTTGTAATAAGGTTGAAAATCTATCAAATAAATTTGACAGATTGAGGTAGGTTGATGTGCTGGCGTCTGTACATTGACGAAGTTAAGACGCTTTTTCACAATACGTCCTGAAGTCGCGACGCGAGCCCCCACTTCTGAATTTTAATCTTTGTAATTTATTGATGCTGAAAACTAGCCTTACCTTTACAAGAATTGTGAGAAAAAAAAAAACGTTTTAATTAAAATACTACATGAAAATAATATTAGTGGTGTAATTAAGCTAACTAAATACTACTACTGGCTCACGTGTGGTTTGGTAGGAATGTCACTGACTCGAACCGGCGACACAGCCTAATTTAAAATTATATTAGGTTGTATGGCGACTTCGAGTTCATATTTATGTGAATATAATACTAATAAATTTTATAATAGTCATAATTTCATTGATTTATTCACAGTTTGAAAAAAAATGCCAAGTGCGAGTTGGACTCGCCCATGAAGGGTTCCGTAGTAGTAAGCATAGATTAGGGATATAATTATATTGAGATAAGTAAGTAATATAGACAAACAATAAAAATAACTTTGTTTTTCATAGTGTTTGTATGAATGGCAAAGTTATATTTGCTGTTTTTGAAAATGTAGTAGGTATATCTCTAAAACTGCTAACTATATCTCATCCAAACCAATTTTCGTTGGAAGTTTTTATTGAGGTCTACATTATATGTATACCTACTATATTTTTTTAGTTTTATCATCATTCTCTTATTTTAGAAGTTACAGAGGGGACACACACATTTTACCACTTTGGAAGTGTCTCTCGCGCAAACTGTTCGGTTTAGAAAAAAATAATATTAGTAACCCTAATATCATTTTTAAAGACCTATCCATAGATACTCCACACGTATGGGTTTGGGAAAAAAAAATGATTTTCAATTCTAAGTATGGGGGGTACCCCCAAAATTTGTTTTGTTTTTATTGTTGTGTAAAAATCATAATGCGGTTCACATAATACATCTACCTACCAAATTTCAACAGGATAGCTCTCATACTTTCGAAGAAAAGTGGCTGTGACATACGGACGGACAGACAGACAGACATGACGAATCTATAAGGGTTCCGTTTTTGCCATTTGGCTTTTTTTTTTTTTTTTTTTTTTTTTTTAGGGTGGCAAAATCATCAAATGAGGCCTCCCGCCCTGGGTGGGGCAGAAGGGACTGTCAGACTCTTACTGACTAAAATCCACCCGTGTTCCTTCGGATGCCCTTTACGTTCCGGGGCCACGGTATCCTGGATTAAGAAAAAATCCGCGACCCCGGCAGGCATTTGGCCCCATAAGGGGCCCCGTCGGTGACGCGTGAAACACGACACGCCACCGACCCGGGCTTGGTCCTTGGTCGGACGGCGAGCTTACCCATTACTCACCGTCCGCAAGCCCGCTCCGCTGCTGTGCCCTCTGCTAATCAGAGGGACACGCATTGGAGCTTCCACCCGACAGGCTATTCGCATACGGGCAAAGAAACCCCCTTAGGCACACAGTGCCTAAGGAAGAGTTTTTGCCCGCATCCCAGGGCGCACCGGCCCGAAAAACTGGTCTTCCCCCCGGACGTATCCGTGAGGGAACTCCAGTCCACGGACGCACGTGGAGGTTACCTGTCTTAGCACCCCTTTGCCATTTGGCTACGGAACCCTAAAAAATTGAGGTACAAAAAGGCATGAAGGCTTCGTGGTAAGATTACAAAAGCGCACATTCTTCCTTGAAACAATTTGGTGCAATTTGAATGCACAGCGCACTTCGACGCAACGTACAGGTATTATAGTGTAACAGTTAGTGCAACGTACAGGAATAGTTATACCCCTATTTATCTACGAGTATTTATCTAATTGTCACGGTAAATGTTGTAATAGGAGTTTGTTTCACAATCTAATAGTTCATTAGAACATTGAAAAACAGACACGATATGATTCAATTGCGTATGTTGATTGTTATTGGTCAATGATATTGGTAATTTATCTCTGTGTAAAATAAATTATATTAATAGAATGGTACCTATCTATTATACGGGTGACCACTGTAAACCAGCGCTGTGCTGTGGGTCCCCGGCACGGCAGGCATTGCGCTGAATGGAAACCTGCAGCAATGGAAGCATGCAGCTGCCGATTTCTGTTTTTGTATTACATATAATTTTTTTTTCTTTTCCATATATTTCTATTATATTTGTAAATATTTCTTACAAAAACAAAAAAGATAAGAATATATTTGAAATCATTATGTATAAAACAGTGGTCCCGCTGTGGGTCTAAGCTATCGGTGCTTAGGGTTCCAAAGACAGGAACTTTTTTTAAATTTATTTTTGTTTGTATGGTCGTGTCTGTGAAGTTGAATAAATCCTTTTTCTCTTTTTGCAGTTACATTTTTAGGGTTCCGTAGCCAAATGGCAAAAAAGGAACCCTTATAGATTCGTCATGTCTGTCTGTCTGTCTGTATGTCAGTCTCTCTGTCTGTCAGTCAGTCTGTCTGTCTGTCCGTCCGTATGTCACAGCCACTTTTTTTCGAAAGTATAAGAGCTATCCTGTTGAAACTTGGTAAGTAGATATGAACCGCATTAGGATTTTCACACAAAAATAAAAACAAAACAAATTTTTGGGGGTTCCCCCCATACTTAGAATTGAAACTCAATTTTTTTTTACCAAACCCATACGTGGGTTGTCTATGGATAGATCTTTAAAAATGATATTGAGGTTACTAATATAATTTTTTTCTAAACTGAACAGTAGAGACACTTCCAAAGTGGTAAAATATGTCCCCCCTGTAACTACTAAAATAAGAGAATGATAAAACTAAAAAAATATGTAATGTAGACCTCAAAAAAACTTCCAACGAAAATTGGTTTGGATGAGATATAGTTCGCAGTTTTTGAGATATAGTACATTTTCAAAAACCGCAAATATAACTTTGCCATTCATACAAACACTATAAAGAACAAAGTTATTTTTATTTTTTGTGCATTATCCCTAATCTATGCTTGCTACTATGGAACCCTTCATGGGCGAGTCCAACTCGCACTTGGCCGGTTTTTAGTAAGCACTTGAGAAACGTGGTGTCCCGTTTTTTGTACCTGCTCTACTCATTGATTTTATGTAATGTGACGCAATGTTTACATTAAAAAAACACAATTAGCGTTTACGTTAAATTATCCTCAATTACATAAATTATCAATAACCTAGTAAGAATTCCAAAGTACCTACAGTATATCATAACTTAAAATAAAATTAACAATAGGAATATAAATGACTAAAATATAATAAAACTAAACTAATATATTACGATATAATATTCTGAAATATTAATAAAACAAATAAACGATTAGAAAGCATCGAAAAACTGCTTCTCAACGCTGTCAGCCGGTGATATGAGAGTCAAGTTTGTATGTCAAATTGTCAATGCTTAGCCTCTGGCCTTTGACTTATAAATTTTATATATCAATGCCTCTGGCCGACATACTGGCGTCCTTTTGGCAAAGTTTGAGACGCTCCAGTTATAGCATTTTGAGGGCGGTCTCGTGCAATCTAACAAGCCCGATATTTGCACACTGGATTTCTGTTCACCTTAGCGGAAACAAAAAATGACTTGCACGGATATTTTATTTTATTGATTTTATTTTGATTAACCTGATTTTAATTTATTATGATTTGATTTTAATTTTGATATGATTTGATTTTAGTATAATTTTATTATGATTTGATTTTAATTTTGTTATTATGATTTGATTTTAATTTAATTTTATTGTGATTTGATTTTAATTTTATTTTATTCTGTTTTGATTTTGATTTTAATTTTATTCTGAGATCTTGTAATTCAATTCAAGTTTATCGATTTTTATTATTGTTATTATTGTATATGGGAATTTTTTGCCTGAAATAAAACACAATTATTATTATTATTATTATAAAAGCCCGCCCTTGGGTCACAGAAAGCGTCAACAAGCTCGTTTTGACATTTCTTTGTAGAGGCTGTGAGCACTCGGACCTCATGGCCGTTAAGTTATACCCCAACTATTTAGATAAGTATTAATTTTGATATTTATATATGTATCTTAAAATAATACAAAAATGCCAGTAGATTTAACTTTTGTTTTGGTTACTCTATTATGTCAAGATTAGTTACAAGTGCTAACCAATTGTATAATCTTGATGACCTCTCTTTAAAATCAACCTATAGTTTGATTATTAATTCGAGTCAGTAAAATGACAAGTGCAACTGTCACTGATACAAACAAAATGAAACAAACCTGAACACTGGAAATGTAATTTTACTGACTGGAATTAATAATCGTTTTTTAACTGAAATACGTACGTCATAACAAATAAAAAATACGAACGACAAAAACATAAGATGAAATCTGAATGACTTAATAGCTGCTATTAATCTAATGTTTAAATGGCGAACAATTATTAAATACTTATCTTTAGAAATTTATTTATGCTACCATACACGAAGGTCTTCCGTTACATATTGTATTCTCTTCTTCTCGATCATTGTTAAAATAGCAATAGCAAGTTATGAAATAACTCGAAGGGATCTTTTTTAGACTCTATTATGAATGAAAAAGAGTGTAATATAGACCCATTCTCGTCACCCTGGGATGTTGCAAGTTCGATTTTACTAGACTTTGGAGGGTGAACAGTTTAACAGCTTATACCTACATAATATATATGTATTATGGATGTAAAGTAGGTACCTATGTTTCTGTTACGCCATT
The DNA here is from genome assembly GCA_950005045.1 of Agrotis exclamationis. Classification (NCBI taxonomy): domain Eukaryota; kingdom Metazoa; phylum Arthropoda; class Insecta; order Lepidoptera; family Noctuidae; genus Agrotis; species Agrotis exclamationis. Next base: position 13,151,461 of record OX465419.1, read on the forward strand.
TTGATATTCTTGGAATTAGCTCCCTATTTCATTCTCAACGGTGGTATAGTCACTATTCCCGAATAGACTCGTTATTCATCGAATTATAGTTAGTAAAACATGAAATTGATTGTCGAGTAAAGTAGCGACTTAATATAGAATAAGATTTATTCCGGTTTGGTCGTATCCGCCCTTAAATGACTCTAAGGTCTCCAGGCAGGGCATGCCGCCGCGCCCCGCCGCCGGAGCGGTGCAGGAACGTCATCTTATATATTAGGGTTCCTCGTTGGTGGACGTCCTACGCTGCGCTTGTTCATTGGCTAAGAATAAGAATTCTAATTTCAAAATAATTTTCTTTTAAAACATGGATTTTTTTTTCCAAAAGTAGTGATTATTGTTAATTGATTAGTGTTCCATTTTCATCGCATTTAAATCTTTTCGTTATTATGGATACGTTAAAAATTCGAGTAATTATGGAATATACCTAAGTAGGTACCGTCGTGGCAGCAACGCGGCACAAGCGGCACGCAACATCAACGACGTTTACGGAGCTAACACTACAAACCAACGCACCACCTGTTATTGGTTTGCTCGCTTCCGTTCTGGAAATTTCGACCTGAAAAATGAACCCTGCGGTCGTAACTCCGAAGACTTTGGTCGACAATGACGAATTAAAGGCGATTGTGGAAGTTGATGATACACAATCTACGGCAGCAGCAGCAGCTTTGGACGATAGCGTCAAAACAATATTGGTATTGGTAGAAAAAAGCTTGGCAAATGGGTGCCCCATGCACGAACTCAATGATCGCCAGCGCGAAGTACGCGTCGAGACGTGCCTTGCACTGCTCAACAGACACACAAATGAAAGAATTTTGAACCGCATTATTACCTGCGATGAAAAATGGATTCTGTTTGATAGCCGCAAGCGCTCAGCAAGTTGGTTGGATCCTGGTTCAGCACCTAAACAATGCCCTAAACGAAAACGGTAAGTTTTCGTTTAGGGGTAACCTAGAAAAGTGATTATCACTGTTTGGTGGTCTAGCGCCGGTGTGATTCATCACAGCTTCTTACCAAACTGGTTGAGCATTACTGCAGATGTGTACTGTGAAGAATTGAACACAATGATGGAGAAGCTGGCACATCTCCAGCATTGGTCAATCACTCGTCTCCGCTGCTCCTGCACGACAACGCGCGACCTCATACTGCACAGCAGACGGTCTCCAAGTTGCAAGAACTGGGGTTGGAAGCTCTCCGTCATCCGCCCTACTCACCAGACCTTGCGCCTACAGACTACTACTTTTTCCAGAATTTGGATAACTTCTTAGCGGGAAAAAATTCAATATCCGAGCGGCAGTACAAAATGCCTTTGAAGAATTTGTTGCCTCCTGTCCAGCTGATTTCTTTAAGAATGCAGTGGCAGTTTATTGATGCCCATCAATAAACTGCCACTGCATTGGCAAAGATGCATTGATTGCATGGGTGATTACTTCGATTAATACAAATAAAATACATGAAAAAAAATCGTCTAAATTTTTTCATACAAAACGGCAATTTCATAGGTAAAGACCTATTTAAAATTACTATACCAAGTCACACGACGCGTTGAATTCGTGTATGTTTAGAGTGACGTTTTCGAGAAGACAGGATTAAAGTCGTTTGCCGATTGCCCAAGGTGTTCATGTGAACTTTTAATAGTTGTCAATTGTCACATTTATTAAAGCAGGAAACATTAAATTACGATACATTTGTTAAATGGATAAAACAAATAGCTAAGGGCTGATTTTTCAATAGTCAGATAACTTTTATCTGAGGAATAGAAATGGCGGTTTGACCTAGCTTATCTTTAGAAAATATGTCAACTCGATATTTTTATTCCTCAGATAAAAGTTATCTGACTATTGAAAAATAAGGTGACTACCTTGAGAGCATCGAAAAAAAAAACAGAGAATTAACAAATTAAGTATTTGTAGAACAGAAAACAAATGGCCCAATTTATGTAAAATAGGTTTCTGCTACCTACCTATAACAAAATTTAATCGTAGTATGTCCATGTAGTCGCTCTGCCTATTATTATTAGTTATATTAACAAATACGGTTATAAAGCTGTTAAATGAGTTATATTCGATATTTTATTACAATGTTGTAGGTATTCCTAACGTTACCATTATGCCCACCGGAGATGATACAAAAAAATAAGATACTTCAGAGCGCGTCTCCAAAAAGTTGGCAACGTCGCAAATAGCTGTCAAATATTAACAAGTTTTAATTAATTTGGTAATTTTACTGTATGAAAATAAAAAAAATATGGCTGTGAGTGTTCTAAAAATTGATTATGGTATGAAATTAAAACACTGAATTTGATGTTGAAACCGTTTCAGGTGTAAAAAAGGCATTTGGCAAGTTTCCAAATACTTTTTTTTACATTTAAACTATATATTCGGTATTACGATATTCATTATTGCATTCCATAATCAATTTTTTAGTGCACTACAAATCCATATTTCTTATTTCCATACAGTAAAATTGCCAAACTAATTAAAACTTGTAAATATTTTACAGCCATTAGCGACGTTGCCAACTTTTTGGAAACACGCTCTTAAACATATGTTAACAGATACAGTGACACAAAATACTATACAGTCACGTGTCGGACCACCGATGTCTGCTATTATTATTGTCTGATGATGTCACCATTAGCAGTTTTACTATAATTTTAGTTTTTATCAGACGAGAAATTACACCCAAATATGGTAAACGTATTATTAGTCTAAAGTACGTGGTAAAAACTACAAAAAATAAATTGAATGTTCAGTCAGTCGTCGACAAGTCAGAAACATCAGAGCCCAATCTTATTGTCTTCAGTTCGATCCAAGTTTTCTAAATTTTTGAGTTTCTGGAATGAACTAGCTGGTCCCCTTGGTTCCACCCCCGCTGCTCCGCTCCTATTGGTCGTAGCGTAATGTTATAATGTCTATAGCGTTCCTCGATAAATGGACTATCCAACACAAAAATATTTTTTCAATTCGAAACAGTAGTTCCTGAGATTACCTCGTTCAACTAGACAAACAAACCCATCAGCCTTATACACCATACGGTGTAAGTTCAACGTGGAACAAAGACATTTTTAAATATATAATGAAATTCTTATAACCTACTTATTTACTGTGCATCGCCCGACTGTAGGTATCTACCTAGGTACGCCAGCTGCTAACAGTACAAATAAAGAAAAACATCAAAACACACCAATGAACTGGAAAGTTTACAATAGCACAATATGGATACAAGTGAAACGAATTGGTTGTAAATATCCTGCAGACGAATAATATTTACAAAGTGATAATTATTGTTTTGCAAAAATGTACCTACATGATGTTATACACACGCTAGCAGGTCAACCTAACCGAATCTGTCAAATTTTACCAATCGAACAAAGATTTTCAACCTTATCACAATAATGGAAGGTTAATTCTTAGGTATTAACCTTCCACTATTGTGATAAGGTTGAAAACTATTAAAGAAGACAGATTGTGATAGCTTGATGTGCTGGCGTCTGTACACTACATGCGTTGCGTTGTTCAGTAGCTACCGAAATACGCCATTGTCTGACCACAAGGCTAATGACCTTTTTGGAATGTGCATTATATTCGTACTTGCGTGGAAGCCACACAGTTATATCAAGATAAAAAATCGATGTGTACGAGTTTGTGGTGCAGAACTTCGCCACTTTCGATTATATATATATTTTTGTCTTATGATATAAAGAACGGGCTTATAGGCAACCGGGCACGATTCTAGAATTTGGGAATGAAAACTTTATGCATAATTATAAATCTAAATTAATATTCCTATAAAGAATTAAGATGTGATATTTTTCATGTTTATTTAGAATGGATAAACTCACAAACTAGTACTTAACCGAATTCAAATACCCATTAGTGTGAGTAGGTAACATAAGACAAATTTTATTTAAAAAACAAAATATACCAGAGCGAAGACGGGCAGGTCGCGCAGTTTTATTATAAGTATGTATATACTATAATAAAGTAAGCATATTATTATACTTTTATCGACCCGCAGTTATGTATATCGTACCCAAGCTCAACAGTTCTGCCTACAGTACCCTTAGCACGAGTTTTCAGTATTTTAGACGTAAAGTAAACTGGAACTTTGACAATTTCGAATTGTGAAAACTCGTGATAAGGGTACATACATACACTGTACGTTGCTTGTTTTTAAAAAAAAAAAACGTTAACGTTACTACGAATTTCTTCTGTGTCGTGGGGGCGTTTACAAACATATACTCACGTACACAAACGCCCAGACCCGGAACAACTTGTAGATCATACAAATATTTGCTCCGTGCGGGAATCGAACCCGCGACACGCAGCGCAGCAGTCCAATCGCTCAGCCACTGCGCTAACCACCCAAATGTAGCTAGAGTAGGTGTGGGATCATAATTCATCTTGTTAAGTAAAGACGCCTTCACCTGAATCGATACGTTTATGTGACAAAGTGCGATTGAGCAATTTTAGTGCATGATGATATAGCCTGCTACTGGGTCTTGAGACTGTCTCATGAGTAAAGGCTTTTGAAGGACACCGTGAATTTTAGCCAGTACAAGTCTGACACACCCTCCCGTCCCGCCCCGAGGACACATTTGATGATTTTACCATGAAAAAAAAATTGTAGCCTATTACTGTTTATACAGGGTGTCTCACGGCAGAGTTAGGATTTTGGAATGAAATAAAAGTCAATTTGCATATTTTTGTGAAAACCTTTTTATTGAAAATTATTGAACTATAATGCGGATCTTATTTTTTAAAGTTTACATCTTCCAGATGTCTTCCATTTCGTAGCACGCACTCACGGAATCGAATCATCGCATTTTCATAACGCGCCTAAGCATAGCCAGCTCGATGTCGCGTATTTCTCGTTGGATATTTTGTTTTATCTCAGCGATATTCCTCGGAGTATTGACGTAAACTTTGCTCTTAAGGTACCCCCATAGGAAAAAGTCCATGGGGGTCAAATCTGGTGATCGCGGAGGCCACACGATGTCACCAAAGCGGGATATCAATTTTTGAGGAAACAATTCACGAAGTTGGTCCATAGTGGCTCTTGCAGTGTGGCAAGTGGCTCCACCCTGCTGAAACCACGTTCTTGAGCTGTAGGCTGGATGCTCTTGAAGTTGCGGTATAAAATAATTGGATATCATTAGCCGATACACCTCACCAGAAACAGTTATCGAGGCACCTGTCGCATTTAAAAAAAAATACGGCCCGATTATTCCATTGACCGAAAGAGCACACCGTCCTTGAAGTTCTGCTTGGGCCCGGACGCGGTTGATTTATAGCGGAACCGGTAGCTCGAAACTTGATAATCCATTTACGAATCTTATCGCTTGGTCCATCGCGTAAACGTCTGATATTGTAGTGAGAACAAAACTGTCTCCGAGCCACAACGTACGATTCTCTACCTTTCAAAAACGCTTCGATAGCGAACGCGCGGTGCTCACCCGACCACTGCGACATCGCGACGAACGAATCCGCACGAACGACGAAGCTACTGCGCTCATCCCCTCGCGCTTACTTGCAACGGTTTTTTAAATATTCAAATTTGAAATCCTAACTCTGCCGTGAGACACCCTGTATTAAAGGGTTTTGGCCAAAGGTCGCAGGACTGATTTCGCACGTTACCGTGATCCTGGAACGTAAAGGATAGTTTTGAGTCCTCTTCACTCTACACAGGACTCAGGACTTTTTGATGAAAATTAACTTACTTCAAAAAAAGGAGGTTTTCAATTCGACCCGTATGTATGTAATATTTCCAGAATTGCCCAGTTTTCGTATCTGGGGCCACGGTAGTGGCCCCGCCAAGACGAGCCAAGCGAAGCGCAAGGGCAGTACCTACCTTTTCTCGAAGAGTTTCGTCGTTTTTTTTGGACGCTCATAGAGTTGGTTTCCGATGTACCAGATAGTTCATATTCTCAGGATATGATGTTATTAATACACTTATTAAACATACAAAGTTTCAATTGAATAGCTCTAATACTTTAGATTTTATTGATTCCAAAATACGCCGATTTCGTCACTGACACACTGATGATCATCAAAATGTTTGGCTACTTCCTGTAGTGCTAGAAAGCTGAAATTTGGTATGTAATCTCAGTTTAGTATACAACCAAAAAAAAAAAATTCATAAACTTATAACTTTCGCTCCCCATCCCCTAAAATGGAGGGGGCGGGGGTGGAATTTTGAATGAGATATTCACCAATTTTATGAATGATGACATGAAAGTTTACACGGTACTGTAGACCGTAACTAAAAAACCTATTTATAAGTACTTCCCAAGAACATAATTAAAAAAAAAAACTACCTAGCAACTTACAAAAAGAACTGAAATCCCACCAAAAACATTTCATGTAAAATGTTGCCAAGACGACCACATAATGTTTGGCCTGTGAAAAAGATATCAGTACCCTTAGCACGAGTTTTCACTCTTTTACTTTACAGCGTCTTTTCAGTATTTACAGCGTTTCTTGTATGAAAAAATGGAACAGCGCCTCTGGTGTACGAAGAAGGAACTAATTTTTTCCTTGAAAATTGACAATTTGAAACTGTCAAAGTTCCAGTTTACTTTACGTCTCAAATACTGAAAATTCGTGCTAAGGGTACAGTACCCTGAGCACGAGTTTTCACTCTTTTACTTTACAGCGTCTTTCCAGTATTTACAGCGTTTCTTGTATGAAAAAATGGAACAGCGCCTCTGGTGTGCGAAGTAGGAACTAATTTTTTCCTTGAAAATTGTCAATTTGAAGTTGTCACAGTTACAGTTTACTTTACGTCTCAAATACTGAAAACTCGTGCTCAGGGTACAGATCTCATGTTAAGCCAAACTTCTGAATCTACACGGCCTAACTCTACGTCGGTAGAGTTAGGCCGTGTAGATTCAGAAGTTTAGTAAGTTTAGAAAAATGTATGGCTTGGCTGTTTCGTTGCTTCAGAAACTAAATATTCGCATCACCTTCACGACGGTAGCGAAACGGCGAAGCCATACATTTTTACTCATATGTAGAATTTGTGAAGTTAGGTTCGGTAGAGTTAGGCCGTGTAGATTCAGAAGTTTGGCTTAACATGAGATCTGATATCTTTTTCACAGGCCAAACATTATGTGGTCGTCTTGGCAACATTTTACATGAAATGTTTTTGGTGGGATATGTTAGTCTATATCAGCATCTGAAAAATGTGCCAAATTTCCAAATGTATGTATGTATAATTGTATATACATATGTTTTTATGTTTGTGTTCGCATATCTCCGGAACTACAAGTCCGATTTAAGTAATTATTTTTTTGTTATACTAGCTATTGTTCAACTTAAGGAATACTGCAAGTTTCATCAATATCGGTTCAGTAGTTTTTGAGACATTGAATTTTAACCAACTTTATATTATATTATTCATTAATTCATTTAGACAGGTTTAAGTTTGAGTAGGAGGTTTCGTGGATTTTTGGAGCGTTATAGCTTATTGTGCATGTTACATCGGCGATGTTATTACCGGTGCTGCGGATTACATAAATCTAGTGCACATGTAAGAAAATTATAGTTGACAAGAATTTGGGTTGAATATTTAAACTATAAAGAGTAAAATAAAAAAAAAATTCAAAAAAGTTTAACCGACTTCAAAAACAACCGACAATAACCTCCTTTTTTTTGAAGTCGGTTAAAAAGGGGTAAAAGAAGCCGCGGTGGCAAAAAGTCAATGAAACAAAAATCAAATCCACCGACTTCCGAAATAAAAGTTATTTTGTAGGTTATTTTTTGTTAGTTGTTTTTGAAGACGGTTACATTTTTTAAAAAAAAGTTTGTTTATAATCTAAAAAAAAAACCTAAAAAAAGGCTCTGGGTAGTGTTATGGGTTCGCTCCAGCTAGCTAATCATAATGTTGACCCCCAGGCATGCCACTAGATTAATACCTAGGTACCTTTTCTACATTTTCAATAGTTAAGATTCTAAGTTTACGATGACAATCTTATTATTAAAATAAGACACGTTTCCTGTGCTAGGTCGTCACTTATCATTATGAAGAAATTCTTTACAAACTCTTATCTTATAAATTGGCAACACTTTCGATATAAAATTGCACTTCCGTCGGAGGTATCTTCGACTCGTTTATTAATCTATACTAATATTATAAAGCTGAAGTTTTGTTTGTTTGTTGGTTTGATTGAACGCTCTAATCTCAGGAAATACTGGACCGAATTGAAAAAATATTTTGTTTGTGTTAGGTTAGTCTATTTATCGAGGAAGGCTATAGGCTATAAGGCTGCGTTCCACCAGAGATGTGCGATGGAAATGTGTCGTGCGAGGATGTCTAGCTGTGCTGTGAAAATGTGTAGGCGTTTCCACCAAAGTTGTGCGATGAAAATGTGCCTACGAGGATGTGTAGCGGAGCTAATAATTTTAATGCGCATTAATGTGTGTTGCGAGGTTGCGTTGCGAAGCTGTGAAATGTGTCGAAGAGGGTGCGGTGTAGTGGGAGCGGAGACACAACACATCCCTCGCACACATCCCTCGCACACATCCCTCGCACACATCCCTCGCACACATCCCTCGCACACATCCCTCGCACACATCCCTCGCACACATCCCTCGCTTGTTTTGTATGCAAAAAATCTAGCTCCGCTGAGCCGTTTCCACCAGAGCTGTGCTGACCGAAGCGAGGTAAATGAAGCGATTCCATTGGTTCTTTACAAACACATCCCTCGCTACGCAACCTCGTACATCTCTGGTGGAAAAGCGGGAGTAAAACCACGGGGAATAGCTAGTTTAAGCAAAAAACTGGCTATAATGTGCGTTTTACAATCAACCGTACCTACTGCTTTTGTTAAAATATAATGATAACACAATCATTATTTTACCTACTTAAGGTGGCTGCATGTTCCTAAGACTCATTAGTGCATTGTTTTACGAAGTAAGTGTTGATTGTTGAACTGCCACGGAAGCACGCTTCAGTTAACTTAAAGCTTTTCTGTCGGTTAATCGCGGGCTGAGTGAGAGCAATCATCGGAAAAACTGTTTTGTTTTTAGCTTGGTTTTTATTTCCCGTATTAGAAAGTAGAAAAGGGTATTTAAAAAAAGTCTATAAGTTTGTGATGGATGGGGTCATTGATCCTTTTACTAGACCTACAAAGAAACAGGTTCTACAAATTCGAATTTAATTTAAAAAAATGTAGGTTTCGTTCTTTAAAAACGTGTTTTTATTCAAATACGAGTATCTACCCATTAGGATAACAATAGATGGGCAATGAAGTATAAAGTATAGTAACATCCAACTGTTTTTCTCTATAAAGTAAACAAGTGTGATGTGTGAAATACCTCCTACTACCGAATACCGATGTTGCAGAGAATTTTTAATATCTGGATATGGTAAGGTAATCAGGTACCTAATCACATTAGGTGCGATCTTCACTTGAAAACAAATTCTAGTGTTAAATTATTATTTTTACATTGTTGCGTTGTAAATAAAAACAAAACCATTTAATGCGGTACTTAAAAAAAGAAACAATTACAATGGTAACTATAAAAAAACTTTTTAAAAAAAAGTACCGACTTCAAAACAAATACAAAAAAGTTTAAAATAACTTTTCTTTCGGAAGTCGGTGGCAATAGTCAATGACACAACAAAACAAAGCCACCGACTTCCGAAAGAAAAGTTATTTTAAACTTTTTTGTATTTGTTTTGAAGTCGGTACTTTTTTTTAAAAAGTTTTTATTTTACCCTTTTTAGTTTATTTATTACATATTCAACCCAAATTCTTGTAAAATACAAAATTTTTCTTACATATGCACTAATCTTGTAATCCGTCACAACATAAAAAAATCCATATCTCTAAAACTACTGAACCGATTTTGATGAAACTTGCAGTGTACCCTAAGTTGAACAATACCTAGTACAACAAAAAAAGAATTACTTAAATTGAACTTATAGTTCCGGAGATATGCGTGCACAAACATAAAAACATACATACATACATACACTTATGAAATTTGACACATTTGTTCAGACGCTGATATAGACTAACATATATGAAAACTGGGCAGTTCTGATAATATTACATACATACATACATACACTTATGAAATTTGGTACATATGTTCAGACGCTGATATAGACTAACATATATGAAAACTGGGCAGTTCTGATAATATTACATATATACGGGTCGAATTGATAACCTCCTTTTTTTTGAAGTCGGTAAAAAAAAATATAGAGTAGTGAAAGTGTTTTGTCAGCGAGCCTCATGGCGAGACAGTCCCATGACTTTGGTACGGTATTATGACCACTGTTAAATGCCCATGAATGATTATAGATCAACAAATTAATTCAGTTACATAAAATACACAACTTTACGTAATAATTCTGTTTACACAGAATTATAATAGGTATATACACCGTGTTCCGGACGATATACATAAACTTCGACCAGATGTTCAAACCACGGAAGTAAGCATTTTTCATTATGGACACATTAATAAATTCTTATTTTTTATTTTTTGTTAATTTTCATACAAACTAAATACCTTATAGACGTAAATAACCCGAAATGCATGCCTCTTTATCCGAATTGGCAACGTCATTCATAACATTTGGCGGGCTGAAACAAATGAAATGCAAATAGTATTTGATAGATTTCAAATTAAGATACTTTCTCACTGCATAGCTCAATTAAATTTCATTAAATGAAATTACAAATATCTTTGTAACGAAGCCTTTTTAAGTACTACTTCCTTTGTTGGATTTGATTTGTAAAAGCCATAGATGTATTTGCTAAAGTTTATGGATAACGTGAAGAACACGGTGTATATATATTTCTTCAGAAACCACAGTTTCTTTCGTTTTAAAAATACGTCCACTTAAATTGTAATTATATACGCATTGAAGACCTAGAAGTTTGCTCTTGGCCCTTAAGAAACCAGTACCTATTTGAAAACATTGATAAATATGTGGCATACGTATGATGATATCATATTATATTACCTACTTATTGCAGAAGTATGTAACCTTTTTCTAGAAGCATTTGATACGAATATAATACAGGAAATGAATCAATAGAGTAAAACAAGTAGTTTTCCGTGTCGTAGTAGGTAACTGGAGTTAATTTCACTTCATTGTGGCAGGATCAAAAGGTGCTATTGTTTTTTTTTCTTTTATTTTTTATCCTACAATCGCTCACAAAGTGAACATTCAAGTAAATTGTATTTAGAAGGTCCGTATTAGTTCAATGGTTGTTTCGTTTTCCGATCACATTAGTTATTCCCTTCAATTAGGACGGTCAGATTGTAGAACTAATAATATTCACTTGGTATTAGACACGCAATTATTGTTTAATGTTCAAACATAATTCCTTACAGGACTATTCACTTGCTTACACATTGCGTTCTGTGATAAGGAAAAAAGCCGTGCGATTAAATTACTATTCCTAAGGTGGACGCATCATCGTTAAAGACGGAACTAAATATCAATTGAGCAGCAATTGTATCTCAATTATTTGTAAAGAATTGCAACGAATGTCAAGTGTCGCAACTGTCCTCAGTGTTCAAGAGTTGGACTGCAACCGACATCGACACCACAAGATTCTGTCAATAATTTGCGTATAGTGTTTCGTGGTTGGTGCCTAGTGATTACAGTTTAAAAGTTTATTTATTTACATAAAATGAGATTTCGTTCAAAATTATGTGACAAATGGGCTGATAAAAATGTAGGCTTGTATAACGAATATCTCCGGAATGAAACCAGATCCTATACAAGTACGTATATAATTTTAATTACGCACACATCCAAATCTTCTGAGTTTGTTTCGGTGTTTCTTTTCAGACTAATCAGATAGGAAACACCGACCACATCCCTCACATCGCTATTTTTGAAAAACTTTTTTATTTTAAATTTAAAGCATCATAATTTCCATCATGTAGGTAGGTATTACTTTTACAAACTCATAACTAAATAAACAATATGCATGTTACTTCTGAAAGTATCTTGAGTTTTGTTTGTGTAGGTAGAGTATTTAAGTACAGGTTAGGCAGGTAGATTAAAGCAGGTATAAAAATTGATCACACATATTAGTTATTTATTAAGAGATATACACTAATTATAAAGTTCTATGTCCATATCCAATACTAAAAATACCACGCATCAGTTCAGGATGTGGGTCAGGATAATTTAACGTAATTCTCATTGACACCCATCATCTAGACGCGCTAATGACTGGGTCTACTGACTTATGGATGGGTCAAACAATCCATGTACGATGATCAAGGATTTTAATTAAATTATTGCCACTATAAATAACAAGGCAATAATGTTGAGTCTTTAATAACAAGGTTGGTTTAACATCATCTAAGGTCTTGTTAAAAAAAATGTGTGAATATAGTATACAGTATTTTATCTAAGTACATTTTTGTTCAAGATCTTCTAAATCAGTTTCACCAGTCGGGTTTTCACCATTCCTTTAAGATTATTGCATCTAAAGTACTTATTACCAGTTTTCCTCACATTGTAGTCCAGTTTGTGTTTCAGTTGCAACTTGAATTCCATCGTTGTCAGTTTAAAATAGTTTATTAGTTCACAATATCAGTTATTTTCATAACTCAGGATTAGTAATCAAGTGTAAAAACTGAAATATCGTAACCTTAGTTCATTGTAAGATTTATTTAAAAAAGTTCCTACCTCATTTACTTCAGATAGAAGTCAGTGACTTTGTTTTTATATGAAGTTTATAATGATGTGATTTAGTGTACCCTTATCGGGAAACATTATAAATAATTTTTCATAAAATATAGTTGAAAGAGTAATAAAACTTTTAAGAAAATGTCATTATTAAAATATGTTTCAGTAGGCTTTACTGACTCATCGAGAGGGCAATGAACTCTAAAGCTCTGACTTTGAAACTATCCGTTCATTTAAAACAAATTTTAAACGTACGTTACAAAGTCTTTTCTTTAAAGAATCTTTTAATGGACAAGTAAAGCTAAAACCACATATTTATTCAACGTCGCCGTCGTTGGATTCGAGCAAAAATCACGTGACCAATATAATGTCTGGATTTTAAAAGAGACAGTGACCCCTGAATTTGTTTCGGCTGTTTCTTCTCAGAGTAGTCAGGTACGAAACACCGGCCTCATCCAGTTTGTAAAAAGACGACGTGTAAAGTGTTTATAATAACCCTACTTGCAAGAGTAAATATCAATTTATTTCAATCAAAGTGGTCTTCACTTAGAATTAATTGAAAATATTATTTATTATAATTTATTACGTGACTCCATCCAGCACCTACATTGACATATAAAGCCGGTTGTGAAGACTCCATAGTGTTGTTCTTATTCATAGTAAATAATGCGGAGCTACAACGTCTAGAATGTAGAGATGTATTCTAGGCATATGGGTGGCAGTGCAGTGTGGTCTGTAGGTACCGGTGCCCATTGTATGGTCAGTTTTGAATGAAAAAAGAGTAGCGACAGACGTTCCGCGATGTGAAGAATTTCGTCCGCGTAACTTTCATAATATTACTTATTTTACGGAATGACTAAGTTCAACATTATTATGCAAAACTATTTCGATAATTTATAGTATGTATATATCTTATTATTCTTTCTTTTTTGTAATCCCTTAATAGTTCAGTTAAGTTCTAGCAGAAAGAATCTGCAGTTTTTGTGAAATTATTACTCTACGATTTTAAATTTTGTGTTTTATTTCAAAGTATTTTGAAATATTACTAGATAGCGTGACAAGTATCTATTTGTGACAAATATTATCTTTAGTGTTGTGAATGGGGCTCCAAAAAGTGTGTTTTACTATTGTGAAAATATTGGTGATATCTAGTCTACAAGTAAAAGGATCCGCGATGGGTTCACGATATCAACAGCGTGATTACTGCGGAGCACTGCTGAATCAATATGGTATTAGTTAAATCCGTATTAATTGTAATAAGTGCTAATTATAGAATTCACATTTTTATGTTACACGTAAGGCGCACATAGTTCTTGAAATAAATAATAGGTAGGTAGTAAACCAAATTATCTTAGAGCCAACTCAGTTTATAAATTAATGTATTAAAAACCTATGTAGGTCTAGATAAAAAAGGTGCCTACGGATATCCAGATATTCAGATATATATTTTATTTAAATTACATTGTATTCATTAAATACCTTTACAAAGGTAATTAATCAGACCAGTGTTAACAAACGGTGTCAACTACTTTAAACATTTGAGTTAGATACCAATTTCGTGCTAAGAATTTACCCGAGACGTACTTATTAACTAAAAAGACGAATCAAAACTTAAACTCGCATTAAGTCAAGAAGCTTTTAAGACACAAGTTATTTATAAAATCACTAGATTGTTGTTTATAAATCTTGCACAACCGGTGTAGAGGAAATGATAATACGATAAATAAATACAAAATTATATTATATTTCTTCCTTTAGATCCACACTTGCTAGACACTTTCAAATTGGAGATGTCGCGAGGAATCGAGAGGTTCTTCCTGCTGTCGTACTGTCTGGCCTGCTGCTGGCCCGGTCTGGGCGCCAAGAGCGGCCTGCGCGTGGTCAGACAATGGCCCGAAATGCAGTTCGTGTTCCCCAGCGACGAAGATAAGGAAATTGCCATCCAAAAGCGCTTCTATGTTCCTGGAAACTCTGTGCCCATCGACGTGGATGTGCATCATAGACTAGGTGAGTTATAAATAATATCAAAGAATAATCATTTTAAATTAACTTTTATAAGAAAACCAACGCGTCTAGCTTTTTACTCGCATGGCAAATTCCTATCAGTGGAAGGCCTTTTTGTGATAATTATGCACTTTTGACTGATTACGTATCTGTACAACAGCATACCACAATCTATTTGGTCGGATGTGCTGGAACGGATGTAAGGTAGGTACCAGTGCTAAACCTATTGAATTCAATATCTTCACGCCAAATATGTCATGTAGAAACAATAGTATTCTGTGAATTGACAAAAACGGCACCCACACACATGAAATGCTCGTTGCCTGCGCAACAGTTCTGAGTAAAATAGTGCCTTACGAAATGTCTCCTTTTCCATTAAATAGTATTTTGCAACTTTTATACCTAAAGTTTGTGGCAAAGATGCTTTCACCTTTTACGACTACATTGTCACTCTGGGTGAACAAACTGTCTACATATTTAGAGTCTCTAAAATAATGAAAAACTACCTATACCTACTCATAACTGTTACAATCTAAGAATAGACGTGCATATTTGCTTGTTCTATGGTGGTACCAACATAAAGCCTCCTGCAGACACGCGATTAATCGCGCGGGGCGACATGTCGCGGTCCATTCGCAGTATTTTTAGAGTAGAAATGAGCTTGGCTCGTTGTCGCAGCGCGATTAATCGCGTGTGTCTGCAGGAGGCTTAACGCGATGGCTATCATTTGTTCAATCTCTTTAACACAATATGGCCGTGGTAATGGTCTCTTTGCAACTTTCCTTCAAAACGGTTAATAGCGAAGGTCGAGGTATGTACCTATCAAGGTAGAGGCCGAGTTTCTGTTTAGCATCCCATTCACAGATCAATCAATGTACCCAAACGTAAACGTGACTGTACGAAAACGATAACTTTTTGCGTACCCACTTCGTGGTAATTAACGCTCGCGAAACAATTGCATATTTGACAGTATTAATCTTAGTGAATATTCGTGCAAACGTCTTTTTTTCTGAAAGCGTTTCGTCTCCAGGTGAAGACCATAGGTTTCCCAGGTATTTTTTACACTCTTTTTTATATTTGTTACTGTGGCATTGTGTTTTTTTTTATCGTGGTAAAATCATCAAGAGTCCTCCCACCCAGGGCGAGACGGAAGGGACTGTCAGACTTGTGCTGACTAAAATCCACAGTGATCCTTCAATAGCCCGTTTATGCCTCTCCTGCCCTGCCCTGGGTGGGACTCATTTGATGATTATACCACACAAAAAAAAAAAAACAAAATAAAACACAGTTCATTAACTGGTAAAGGCAGAAGTTTTTTAAGTTATTTTTTGCTCGCAACAAAAAGTTGTTAATTTGGCATAGTGTTTAACATGAGTCGCAAATCTTGACATACCTTAAACGGTTGAGGTCATCATATCATACATACGCCTTGTTTAAGTGAGAACTTGTTTTACTGTAAATTGTTTATTTTATAAATTCCAAAATAATAAAGAAGTCATTTATGAGGTGAATAACATTGCTTGATAGCCTGAACCGTTTCATATTAGTTAATCATAAGAAAGACAGATGCAAACACTTTTTAAACGCACCCACACCACAAGTGATTCTTAGTGTGAAGCACTAGGCATTTCCATAGCGGATGCTCTCTCTGACTCACATCACAAACAGACAGATCCAAGACAACTACATGTAGGCCTAAATATTTGTTGCATAAAAGAATCCCATCCGCTAACATGCGGCACAGCAGCCTCTCGCTTCAGGCCACCTGTGCCATCGATTACTTCGGTATTTTAGTCAGTTAAACATTTAAGTAGAAATGTATGTGTGACATCCACGTGCATTGTCTTTGAATATTCATTTTTTATGTTATAGATACAGTGATATTATAAGATCAAACTAAACAAGTTACAAAGACTTACACAAAAGCTAGTTGTTTGGTGCGTCTGTGACGTATCTCACGACTTCACGAGTAATCTTTTTACAACTAGTGGAAGAACAAGTAATGTTTTGTGCATAACTAATAATAAATGTCGTTCTTTGTTTAAGGCTCATCTTCACAATTTTAATATTTGCCACATTTGGAATATTGACCGTAACTCGTTAACCTCGAAACAAGTTGTTTTAGAAGATGTGTATTCTTGTTTTGTTAATTTCATTCGTCTTTACCTCCTTTGTACTTCAACTTTACACAAAGATATACTGCTGAGGTGCTTGTGTTCAGAGATCCATACACTTATTAACGACTGGAAGCTAGGTGTGGATGAAAACAT
This sequence comes from Agrotis exclamationis, assembly GCA_950005045.1. NCBI lineage: Eukaryota > Metazoa > Arthropoda > Insecta > Lepidoptera > Noctuidae > Agrotis > Agrotis exclamationis. Next base: position 13,168,443 of record OX465419.1, read on the forward strand.
GTATCTACTCGGTACACAGTATTCAGTATAACTAACACATCTAAATAGTCTTAAACATATACGCAAATAATGAGAATACCTGGGGCTGCTAGTCTTACGATGAATTTAAGCATGCGCATGATTCATATTCAGGGTCAATAGAGTTTACACACAGGTTTTACGTCAACTGGATAGTGTCTCCGCATAAATATCGATAATTATAAAGACATCAATATCAAACATAAATTAGTATGAATAATATGACAACCCCTCTTTGGATATTGAATATTATATTGATTTTTTCAGATGCTTGTCGCATCTGAAAAAAATTGCAAAGTTCTACTGATTTTTCACGAATTCTTATTTTATTCTTTAAAGCCTACCCATCAAGGATCTTCGTGACCATTCCACGATTCGATGAAGGACGCCCAATAACCCTGGGTACTGTGGACGAGAATGGCAACATCGTGGCATACCCTGACTACTCCTGGCACGACAACCAGGGCTCCAACTGTCTTGGCATGACGTCGGTCTTCAGAGTCGCTGTACGTAAAATTTATATTAAAGACTTGATTACGTTAATATCTTAGTAAATGATGAGACGATGTTTAACAACCCTACAGAAAGAGTGATTGGTGACAGGATAATCTTATTATGATACTGGCCAGAGCCTGTAATAATGACCCATTTATAGAGAGTAAAGGTGACTCATTCAGATAGTCGCTGATGCTGTAATGACCGTCCTATTAACAATCGCACCGGTTTACTCTTGATATTAACGGTAGAACACTCAAACAAAATGATTATTTATTAATATAATTCAGGTAAAACGAACCATAGGTTAATATTACTTTTATAATCAGCGCCATAGCATAGACATTAGGCATGTCGCCGCGGTTTAACTCGCAATGTTCACCGTTTTGAGAGCAGTGGTGATGAAATAAATTACAAAGTAACAGGCATAGGTTTGACTAGAACTCATACCATCATCAGTGTCATTTATATTCCAGCAACAACAACAAAAATAGTTGTTTCGCAAAATAACAGGAAAATTGATGCAAAGCTGGATAATAAGATAAGATATTAATGATAAGCTGTAGTTATTGATAATTAACACATTAAATGAAGACCAAGGGAAACCTTGTGTGTTCATACTTCGCACCCCCAGGCCAATAAAGGCGTAAGTGGAAATCACTAACTTTACAGGGGAGCAAAAAAACTGTTTAACCAGGTGTATCTTTTTAGTTTTTGACTCTATGATCTTTTGTTATATATCAAAAAATAGTAAAAAAATTAACCTTTTTTTTTGTTTATATTCGAAACACCTTAAATTATCGTGGTAGCCAATATTTAATGTTAAATGTTTTACAGACGTTTTCCTTATTTATTTAAGACCAATACTCAAACGTAATGGCTTTTATTCCAATCTTTGCTTTCTAAATATTTTTTAATCTGTAACTACTCATGCTTACGTCTGTTACGAAGTTCTATACTATGATAAAATACAGGAGCTAAGTACTGTTTAAGCCCTTTTTGCCTTAATTTTATTTTACATATCGAATTGTATGACGCTTTTACAGCTTTTTTTGTTAAAACATAAAACTAAAATTTGGTATTAAGTATAAATACGGGCTTTTTTCACAGTATGTTTAATTGAACTATAACTGTAAGTAATATTACGTTTCTAGGTAAAATATATTTCAGTGGTGTAATAAAAAGGTTTTTTATAAAATTGCACTTTATTATAATAATATTCATAACAGAACCTGATAAGAGATAATAAAATTAACAGTGAATTATAATCTTTCTGATAAGTTTAACCAAGAACGGTTTCTAAATACAAATTCTTAGAAAAACCTCAAAATCTGGCATCAACAAAAATCTTACATTATTTATTAAATATACCAATTACTAAACATCATCATCAGTCGGAAGACGACCTTTGCTCAACATAGGCCTCCCCCTTAGACCGCCACGCCGAACGACAATTCGCCACTTGCATCCATCGGTTGCCCGCGACCCTCACGATGTCGTCGGTCCACCTAGTGGGAGGCCTGCCTACGCTGCGTCTTCCGGTCCGTGGTCGCCACTCGAGAACTTTTCTTCCCCATCGGTTGTCAGTTCTACGAGGACTACACTGGGATTGTCGATGAAATGGTATCACGTAGCTTCCCAAACGCTGCCCATCCGAGTTGGATTCTACGGGTGACCTCTTTGTCGAAGTTGGACCTACCTAACTGAACAATCTGTCCAAGGTAAGTGTAAATATCTACAACTTCGAGATTATCATTCCCAACAACAATAGGTACGGGTGCCACATGGACATTCGACATGATTTTCGTCTTGTCCATGTTCATTTTAAGGTCCACCTGTAGGGAAACGATACTTAGGTCGCTGAGCATAGCATTGAGGTGCTCCAACGATTCTGACATGATGAGTCTATCGTCGGCAAATCGAAATTGACTGATGTATTCACCATTGATATTGATGCCGAGTCCGTTCCATTCCAAGAGCTTGAAAACGTCCCCCAACGCGTTCGGGAACAATTTCGGAGAAATCACGTCTCCCTGATGTCTCACGCCTTTCTGCAATTGAATTGGTTTCGTGCTCTATTCCTGAAGTCGGATAGACATGGTGGCATTTCTATACAAGCACTTCAACACTTCGATAAACCTATAGTCTATATCACATTGTTGGAGGGACTGCCATACTGACCAGGTTTCGATTAATCGAAGGCTTTTTCATAGTCCACAAATGCTAGACATAATGGTCGATTGTACTCCTCTGTCTTCTAAATAATCTGGCAGAGCATGTGTATGTGGTCTATGGTACTAAAACCTTTTCGGAAACTGGCTTGTTCGGAAGGCTGGAAGTCATCAAACATACGTTTGAGACGGTTCGTAATGACTCTTGAGAACAGCTTGCATACATACATGGCTCAGAAGTGAGATTGGCCTGTAGTGCAAGATGTTATCACCCTTTTTGAAGAAAAGAACAAACACACTCCTGTACCATGCTTCTGGCGTAGTGCTGATGTCCGGGATATCCTCAGTGTAGTGTCGAGTCAGTTTAGCTCTTGCGTCTCGACCTGCACAGACATTGGGTTGTCATGTTGATGTGTATAACTGTCCGTATAACCTCTCAAGCTCTCTCAGTATTTATGGTTTCGTCGAAATGATGCTGCCGTCGTTAATCTTCAGCTTTGTTATTTGGCTTTGCCTAATAAACAAATTCTTTGCGAAGGCTTAAAAATCTTCGCAAAGAATTTGTTTTGAGCCCTGGTTCGGCTCGATTGCCTCTTTGATCCGTGCCGCACTATTGGCACGAAGGTCACGTCGCATTGATTTAGAAATATCAGCTGAAGATTGCAGTCTCATCTCGGTCTGGGTTAGATCAACTTGATGGCGCAGGGTCTTAAAGAACTTGGACCGCACAGCTTGGACAGTTTCCACCAACCCATTGTTAATCTCGTCCATAGTTTCGCATTCGGTTAGGCATTGGAAGCGATTGTGTAGTTCCAGTTGGAAGTCTTCGGGGTTCTAGATGTGGGCAGGACCAAATCGTAGCGTGGACTTCACCAGAAGAGACCTTTCAAGCTTCAAATTGAATATTTAATGTGCCTGTGACGATTTGGTGATCGCTACCGGTTTTTACCTTGGCGATCACAGAGATATCACTGAATATTCGCTTCTTGGTCGTCATGATGAAGTCAATTTCATTTCTGGTAGTACCATCGAGGCTTATCCACGTCCACCTCTTTGATGGCCACTTCTGGGAATAGGAGTTCATTAAATGGATTTCTTCTTTTTCCATGAAGGCGACCAGCCGCTGCCTCCTAGGTTTCGCTGCCAATACTTACATGGCTCCACTCTCAACTCATCGCCATTCCGTGCGCCCACCTTCGCGTTGAAGTCCCACCCATAGACCCAAAACAATGGTGAAGTATATTTCGAGGTATGTATGGCCTCGGATATCTCCTCATACAATGCCTCTGCTTCATCATCAGAATGTGTCGAGGTCGGTGCTTAAACCTGTATGACCTTCAGCGAATACCGGATGGTAATTCTGAGTATAAGGTATGCTACCCTACTCGACACACTGTCGACTGTCTTAACGTTGTTGATGAGGGACCTGTGGACGAGATATCCAACACCACCCTGGGATTTACGCTCTCCTTCCCGCTAGAAGAGCATGTTGCCCGAATTTAGAACTATTGTATCCTGACCCTCTCTTCGGAGGTTAGATAATCCCAAGATATTCAAGTGTATTTGCTCAATTCTTCCTCCAGCTCCATGCATTATAAAGGTAAGTACCCAGACCTTTCGAATTGTTTATGAGACGAGTGCGTGATTACTTCCGTCCAAGTAGATCAAATCGTGAATGGAAAAAAGGCGTAAAAATGATTATTTCAAAAATGTGTGCGAGTGCACCCGTAAATAAGAAAATACGGCTCTTTTTGTTTGATTATTTTTATTTGTGATGGGATGTAATCGGTTTTATTTTAAGAAAATCATTTTTTTATTAGGCATTAAAAAGCATAATATGAGATACAATTATGACATTGTTGCTTTATTTAATGAAACAAAAACTTAAGCAGGATTAGGTGTATTTTAGTGAAATTTTACGTTCTTATGTTGGTTTATCGACTTTATTAATTGACAAAATATTGAACTTAATCGACGCCAAAAAATTTTTTTTTGGGATAGAAGCCACATTTTGACTCAAAATGTCACGGAAAAAATTGAGCGCATGTATCTTCACTTATACTATCCAAAACTGCAAAAAAAAAAAATTGACGTAATCGCACTTACGTCTTTGTTGATCTGGGGGTGCGACTTGTTGTTCAATATAATCAACAAAGGCCATTGTAAAGTTAATAACCACCTTTATGGGCTTTATTCCTTGATGATAAGATGTCTTCACGAACAACATTGAGACTTAGAATTATTGCGTGACATTTCCGTGTCTGACGCAGACTGAAAGAAGTTAGGTATCGCAGGTTGTTGGAGATATTAGTTGAGATCACGCGATGGCAGCAAGAACTGCATCGTGATGTACTGCCTGACGTAGGCAGTACTCACGTTGATAATACAATAGGCAAGGTACTAACTAACAGAATACAAGTACAATGGTTTTTGAATAAGGGCTAGCATTGTTTCTAACCATAGATCTGTGTTGAGATACCGTAGTAGGCGAGTATTAGTGAATAGAGTAACTATACTATATTCTCGTGAATCGATACAGACTAGCTCTATCATGCATTCACCTATTAGGCTACGTTCCTTTAGAGGAAAATTGTTCATTGATCCAGTATTAGTACTGGATCCAGTATTAATACTGGATCAATGAACAGTATTTTCCGGCAAATCACATTGTATGTTTTCAAGACAAAAACGACAGGATGTCATTAGTTTTCCTTTTAACTTCAATCAGTCACTTTGTTTGGTATAACAACAAACAAATCAATGACATCGTCGGTACCTAGGTCAATAGACCCGGATTTAATGGGTATATAGATTTTTTTTATCAAAATCTCTATTGATTATCATTATGTTTGTCAATTAATTTATAATTCGACTGACTGAGAAAAGTCTACGTTAAATTGTGGTTGTATATCAACCACAATTTAACGTAGACTTTTCTCAGTATCTCAGGATTAACTTACTAGTAGTAATTCCGCTTTTTGAAATCGTTTGTAACTCATCTCAAAACATCAACTACTGTTTATTAGATAAATTCTCTTTTGTCATCAACCATTTTTATTGCCACTGCATGGAGTGAACTTATTATAAATACTTCAGGAGCTTTGTACCCTGTTCCCTGTTCTAACTGAACGGGGTACAAAGCTTTTTGATACTTGCTACTTGAAAAAGGAGGATCCCCTAATCAGACAGTGTTGTGTCTGGTTAGCTATTGCTTAGGAGTATAGAGTAGTACCTATGCCTAGTAGTACATACGGGTTCTTCTATAAGTTTAACTCTCTGAGAACTGTGTGAGCTATGAATGCTCCCTATATGTCGTTAGTGTAGTTTTGTTGTAGATTAATTAAGACCGCTACCACAGGATCGCGCTGTATGAAAGCCGATTCCAACTGGTCCTATCCGAAATCTATGGGGGAGACCTATGTTCAGCAGTGGAAGTCCTGCGGCTAATAATATGATTATGATGTACATAAAGTAATCTACTTTGTTTTTTAATCACATTTTCAGATAGACGAATGCAAGCGCCTCTGGGTGATGGACGCCGGGAAGATCGGGGACCTGCAGGTGTGCCCGCCCCAGCTGCTCGCCTTCGACCTCGAGTCCGACACGCTCATCTACCGCCACGTCGTGAACAGTTCCTTGTACACTCAGATGTCGCTCTTCATTACACCTGTTAGTATGATCACTCTCCTCTTACTTATTCAGTCACTAGCTTGTTTCGATGGCTTCACCCACGTGAAGTTCAGTAATTCGCGTACGCAATTGTTCATAAGCTATCAGAAATGAATCAATTCAAAGTGGTGACCGTTGTTAATTTTTCACAATGAACAGTCTTTCTTTTTCGTGTGAGGATGTGGCCACCCTCTAGTGTCAGATTTAAAGACACTTCTAGGAATACTGCAGGCTTCTGACATGGCTTTGGACTTATATACATATTCATTATTTAAATGCAGATTTCCTCACGATGTTTTCCGTCACCGATGTCAGTGATGTCCAAGATAAACTTAGACAGTAGAAATTAATTGAAAAAAATACATTGGTACTTTGAAGTCGCAACCTCAAGCATGAGAAGCGAGGTACTAAACCTCTGGACCATCACGACTTTTACCTCCTTTGATAAGAAGTTTATAGGGAGAGAAAGGTGAAAAAGATAATTAAAATATCGCTATCTCCAATATAAGCCAGTTTGAAAACCTAGTATCACCCATCTCTGTGTAGGTACCTGTTGTAAAATGAAACGCAATGTTTTTCTGTCCGTCCGATAGTGCGCCTGTAACTGAACGACGTCAACTATGCTCAATAATTAAGTTTACTACAACGAATATTGAAAAGGTATATAACTTAGCAACTCAAAAAGTCAAATTCATCAGTGAATCCACAGTAATCCAGAAATGAAATCTTAAAACTTTTCTAAAAAAATCGATTTGAGTTATTTAACCTACTGTTTATGATTTTCAGTTGTTAAAAGTTTATTTTTTATCACAATTCGCTGTAAATCCCAAAGCTACCAAAACACAGAAATGGCTACCATTCAGTAGGGGTTGGTTTCCGACCCCACATGTAGAATATTTTTATAGAGAGATTAGAGCAAGTTACCTCCCCTTTAAGTTTGTACAAACCGAAGCCGGCATTGTATAGTGGTGAGAAAATAAATTTTATTTAATTAATTATTTTTAATTTTCCCATAGGTGGTAGATATCCGTCCACGCGGCCCTGGCGACTGCGCTAACACGTACGTGTACGTGGCCGACGTTTCCGCGTTCGGCCTGCTTGTGGTCGACGTGATGAGGAACAGGGCCTGGCGCGCCACGCACCGGGTCTTCTACCCCTTCCCCTCCAGAGGAACCTTCACCATCGATGGTATGTATACATTGCACAGCTCTATCAATATACGTCAGAAGCTGTCAGAGGACTACGGGAATCTAGAGGCGATTTAATTAACTTTTAAGTATTCATTAAATTCACCATGCTAGAGTTAAAATGCACCCTAGTACCTATTCAAAATATGGGGTCAATAAAAATAGTTACGTTACCACATATACCTGCCAGTTAAAACCTTTTTTTTTTTCAGGCGAAAGCTTTGACTTGATGGACGGCGTGTTGGGCATGGCCCTGTCACCGTACCATCATGGCCGCGATCGCTACCTGTACTTCCACTCGCTCGCCGCCACCACCGAAAACGTGGTAAACACCAAAGTCATCAGGAACGACTCGTATACGGCCGATCCTAACATCGACCCCGACTCTATTTACGTAAGTTAACGAAAACATGTTTACAAATTGAAATTGTGTTAATAATACGTCACATCTTGACCTGGAGCATGAGGTCCCGGGTTCGTTTCCAAGACGGGCAAACTGTTTTGGGTTTATTCACCAGGAATATCATCAGGATTTGTGTCCGGTTGATGGCAATAGTGTCGCCCCCTATTACAATGAACTTTAACATAACTGACGTGGGTGTACAATTAGATAGGTACACCTTCGCCTAAATCTTCTGGAATTACAGGCATGAACATAATATAATATTAAGTTAGTTATCTATCTAGTGAAAATTTTGAAAACCATCAAATCCATTTCTTTTTTTTACTTTAAGGTTTTCCCGGAAGAGCGCTCAACTCAGTCGGCAGCTGAAGCCATGGACCGTAAAGGTATCCTCTACTTCGGTTTAATGGAGCCGCCTAGCATCTGGTGTTGGAACTCTGCCACTGAGTTCTCACCTCGCAACTTCCACGCTGTGGCCATCGATAAGGAAACCCTGCAGTTTGCTAGTGGCGTAAAGGTTGTTATGAACGCTAAAGGGGAGGAAGAATTGTGGGTGTTAACGTCAAGTTTCCAAAGAGTAATGACAGGTTCTCTTTCGTCAGATAGGATCAATTTCAGGATTCATGCTGAGAAGATTAAAAATATCTTAGCTGACTCTCCATGCAGACATTCCCCAAATGGGGAAGAGCATGGCTACCATGCCAACCTTGTCGACCGGTACGGAGACGGTCATATTGTTCGGCCGCACAGGTATGGCAGTGCCTCGTATCTGTAGAGATTAGTGCCATGTCTGATCAGTTGCTTAGAACATTCGTTATACATAACCGGCCATACGTATAAAATAATATTACCTCTTTATTTATTTGGTTATTACATTTGCAGCATGAAACAGATTTAAGTTGATCACATTGCATGTAATTTGTTATAATGACTGATGCGATCACCGCACCCGGTCTGAAATAATAAATGACTGAAGTCTTAACTTAGAACATTTTATACAAAAATACTACCGTGTTTTTATTTTATGAAAACCCTACAAAATGCTTCAACTTATGCCAAAGTCTCTGTTAAAACAAAATACTAATATCCAAATGATATTAGGTTTTTAATAGTGTGAATATTTAAATATAAGTAATTAATAAAACCCAAATTTAATTTTAAACGAATCGTTTTAATTATTATGCCTTCTAATAAGAAAGTTCTACTAATAGAATCGAGATTGTTAAGCTCGGTTTATTGATATTTAATGTAATATTTTAGTCTTCCTCGGTACAAGGTGATTCTTTTTGCGATGGTCATGTCAATGTGTTTGTCCTCAAATCCAATGACCACGCCACCGAGAGCATCAGCAGCTACTATTTCCCTTAGTTGTATCTTTTTCCCTTGTTGGACGAACTTTTTCAAAATGTCCACGAGTTGCTTCCTGGTGCTATTGTCGATTGGGTCGGCGGTGATGACCTCGCAGAGCGCCTCGTTCCTATGCGCCACCATCACGGCCAAGAACATGTTTATCATACGTCCCAACTGCTTCAGACGACCATTCTCAGCCACCAAACCAAGAAAATTTGTTACAGCTTGTTTATATCCTGTATAATAAATTATAATATGACAGTATGTTAAGAACATCTATGTATACATGAAATGTATAAAAGCGAAAGGTCATTCATTCACTCATCACATAATCTTGGAAACTACAAGTGTGCGTTGAAATCGCGGGCTGAATGCTAGTAATTAATAATATCCTATTCCACTGTCTACTGAATAAAAAAATTTAACATACCTGCTTCTTTACAAATATCCATTAAAAACTTAGATTTACCAGCTCGAGTTATGAGACTGGTTTCCGTGAAGTCCACGACCTTGGGCTTTTTCAAGACTTTTTGGATATCACGCAGACACTTCTCTACGTCATCCAATTGGTCCATTTGAGAAGCAGCGCTATACAGAGCGGTCACGTAGCGGCCTTCCAAACCTATCCGGGAACAGGAATCTACTATGATATAATGAACTTACAAACTATGTTCTCAAAATAAATTCACTGGGAAAAACAAGACACTTTTAAAAAGGTGTACTTTTTGCTTTGAATGTGCCTTTAGATTTCTTAAGCTGGACTGAATAAACACTTACCGAATACTGGCATAGGTGGTTTTATACTCTTGGGAGCTGCTGAAGCCATGGTTCTTATGAAAATACGTAACATTTTGTATCAGTTGAAAAATTCTTCAACTTACAAATTGATTTTATTGGAAGAAGCGACACAAATATTTACAAAAACTGTTTTTTAGAAATGTCAATACGACATTTAGAAAAACACAGGTTATAAATAAATGCCTATTAAACATTTTTTAAATTATAACAACGCATTCTCTTACAAGGAGTATGTAGTTAGGCAAGCTATGTAATATTTATAAAAAATCTTATAAAACTAATGGTTCTGTTGATTCAAGTGAGCACATCGTATTGAAAAGCCTGGTCGGTTTCGAGTAGAGCTCTGATGTAAATGACCAAGGAGCCGAGAGCCATCGCCGATGTCAGAGAGTTGCACGCCCCACCTTCCGAGGTAGCTGCTTTCTTTAGTCTGTATTCTTCCTGTAACGAAAATATTTACTGTATTTTATATACCTACGGTTTATTCATATGCAGTGAAACAAGAAACGTTACTTTTAAAATTTAAATGAAATACTGCTACAAAAAAGACTAAACTCATTTTTTGACCGACTTCAAAAACAGGAGGAGGTTATCAATTCGACTGTATTTTTTTTTGTTTGTTACCTCATAACTTGCGACTGGGTGAATCGATTTTCATGATTCTTTTTTTATTTGAAAGTTGGTGCTTCCCGTGTGGTCCCATTGTCACCATATATCATCAATATCTGATGATTGGATCCTGGAGAAATCGAGGGCAACCCTCAAATTTTATAGGCCCACACATCGTTTTTCGCAAATATTATGAAGTGAGTAATTTATCATCTCATGAAGCTGAGCTGATGATGGAAGGTACAACTCCTTAACAGTGAGGAGTAGGCGTCGACTGATTTAGTATTCTTTTTTTTCATTAAGTATTTCAAAGCACTACAATTTAATAAAGGTCTGGAGTTATCTGATGATGGAGCCGAGAGACAGTCGAGGGAACTCCTCAACGATTCACAGCAGCTATCTTGTGTTTGAGCTTGATTAATTTGTATTGATAAGAACTTTACACCTAGATGAGTTGTAACTGTTATTAGGGGTCTGATGACGAAGACGAAGGACAGTTCAGGGAAGTCCTCAACGGTTTATAGCAGCTATCTTGTATTTGGACTTAATTCATTTATACTAATGACCCATATGGGTTATTGTTCAATGCAGTATACCTGCCATTTGGTCCCATAAAAAAAACATTTATTTTGGTGTTCTTGCTTATTGTGTACATGGGTGATGTTATAATCGGTGCTAAGGATAATAAAATTCTAGTGCATATGTAAGAAAATTATGTATTTGACAAGAATTTGGGTTGAATATTTAACCTAAATGGGTAAAATAAAAAAGTTTTTTTTTAAATGTAACCGACTTCTAAAAAAAACAACCACTAAAAAGGGTAAAATAACCTACCAAATAACTTTTCTTTCAGAAGTCGGTGGCAAAAAAATCAATGAAATAAAAAACAAAACCACCGACTTCCGAAAGAAAGTTATTTGGTAGGTTATTTTACCCTTTTTAGTGGCTGTTTTTTTAGAAGTCGGTTACATTTTTTATTTTGTTTTAAAAGAACGTTGCCCTACACTAGGAATGTCTTCCTGTACCGTGGGTGCGTTTACAAACATAGAAACTTACATACACAAGCACCTACACCCAGAACAACTGCTTGCCGATCATACAAAAACATGTTCCGTGCGGGAATCGAACCCGTAACAAGTTGATCAGACCGCTACCGAGCTGGTCAGTCGCTGTCACATGGCTATCACATTTGGTATAGACTTGGGGGAACCAAGTCATCTTACAACGTGGGGGCCTCGCGCTAGCAGCGGACGCAAGTTATATTTTTCGTCCTGAAAAATAAGGGCCTCAGGCTTCACATGTCAGGCCTAGAGTGTCCTTGGTCTCGCTACGCCACTGTTGACCGAGAACGACGAATGAGTTCATTCTTAAATGTTATAAATGGAGGATACTTAAATGTAAAAGTTGAACAATCCCGTCATTACAAACCTCTCTATCTTTTGGTGGTGGTTCCGATATGGGCCCCACAAATCCAGTGAGTTTTAAGAAATGCTGGCGGTCATCAGAGTAGCATCCCTTTGGCTCCTGCCACGCCAGGATCCTGTTCATCCATCGAGGCTTAATGAACTCGCCGTAGCCTTGAGTAGCGCAGTATAAAACTGAAAATATAAAATATTTGGCAGAAGGTGGTGAAAACAGATTATTTTAGAATATAATGTTATTTGTTTATTTCTCTCAAATGGTTCAATATTGATCACAAGTGATGTTGGTTGCTTTGGAAAATGACGTGTTGATCATTGTTTGTAGAGATTCCGAACGAAAACCATATTAAGGAAAAGAAAACAGATGATTTTGCTTCAAGTACCTACTTAAAAAGTCTAAAATAAAATAAAATATTATAAGAGCTTTTCAAGTAATTAAGAAATTGTAGGTACTCGTAATATTGAAATAGGTCTGTTGTTTGATAGGTCTCTGTCCCCTCCCTGATACACAGGATGCACTACTGCCAACTTTAGTGTATTGAAAAAAATGCCAGATATGAAAGATAAATTACATATTATATTATGAGGTAGATGTGGAATATGAGAATTTTAAACTTTTAGAGGAAAGTACCGACAGTCGTATCATAGTTTAAGAATAGCGCAGTCTCACTTTGTTGCATAAATAATGTTTTTGTTCCCGGAGGATGGTCCCATGCCTCCAAGGATTTAGATTCCTTATAAACTTGAATACAGAGTTTATATATATGTGCAGAAAGGTCAAGTCCCTCCAAGCAGTCGAACAAGTAAGCCAGCGCGGCGGCTCTGATGCGGCTGGTCTGCTGGAACGCCAGGCCGGAGCCCTTCAATATCTGCTGGACGCACTCGGGCGTCAGCTCGCACGTGCCGTCCGTCTGCGTCGTCTGCGACTCCATTGCCGATATCAACAGCTGCATCGTGCACGCGTCTGGAATACCGAACTTTTTCATTAAACTGGGTTGACAAGCTTTCACCATATTTTCATTGTCACCAAAGTTGATTCATAGTAATTATCAAGTGGCGACGCTTTGCGGTTATTGGCGGAACTGAAAAAAGTCAGCCTTCAAAGAAGCCAACCGTGTCAGGGTCTGCATTGTAAAACTAGCTTTACATTGAATACCAAGTACTCGTATGTTACGCAGCAACGCAATTAGAATTTCCATTTGGGAGAATTTCACCATTAATTTCAATTTGTTTGACATAAAAGATCCATTCATTTATTATTGCAAATAAATTATTATGATATAGTTAGGTACGATATATAGATACGAACAGTTATTTCTAATAAAATTATGGATGTTATTCTACTTATGTAGATTCCACTTCGGTACATAATAACCTACCTGCTGCTTTTCTTGTCGGCATCTTGGTTCTCGCCTCTTGCACGTATTGTTCGAATGCAAAGCGATAAGGCTTCTGTGTGCCCATTGTGCCGATTGTGATTGGCTCCATTAAACTTGATAGCACCTCTAGGTTCTCGAATATCGCTTTTGCAACTGTAAAGACAAGAAAAACTTTAAAACTGTAAAAAAAGTAAAAGGCAAGACTGAAGACTCTATTTATCCTACATAATTAGGTATATCCTGGCGCCCGTTGTCAAGTAAAGGATACCTAATAGTAAGGACTCCCACATTTCGCACATTTTATTTTATTTTATTTATTAAGGAAAACCAACAATTACACACTATACATGATTAACAATAGCTTATAAACTAGATAATATCAGTGCGTAACCAACTACGTTATCCACAGGTTATATATTCGGATTGAAAGTGGCGAGCTTATTGCCATCAATTGAGCACAAACCCATCTGGATTTGAGCTCAATTGGTGGCAATTCACCCAAATATCAGATATCTACTGAGAAATTCCTGAAATAAAACCCAATGACACTTTGTTCGACTTGCGAATCAAGCCCAGGAACCCTTGGACAGCAGTCAGATTTTCTCTGCAATGTAATGAATTATTATGATTTTATTTGTATTTTAGTTCTATGTTAATGTTCAGTCCTTTTCTTATTTATTTATTTTCATCGTAAAATGTCGCACGGTATTTTGCTGTGGGGAAATGAGGTCTCTATGTGGCCTACCCTAAATGCTTTTTCTTCAGTACCTATAGTTCGTCAGTTCGTTGAGCTCCTTATGTGCTGAGTTGAACTTCACGTTCTTTGGCGCACGCTTGCACTACCTGAACAGGTCCACTCAAATCTGTGTGGATTTTTTTTTTAATCTAAGACGAGATCCTACGTAGTCCTCACATTAGAGTAATTAAGTACCTACTTATTACACCGGCCTCTTCTAGTTTGAAAACAGACTAGACATAAAAGTGATTTAAAAAACCTACTCGCATAAATAAATATGAGTCTGTTGGATTTCTTTTTGCGTTTTAAAATGTCATCCTATAAAAATTCTTACTGGTTACGTCAATTGATCACCCAACAAGTGCGTAGTGAATTACAACACAGATAGTCCCCTTTCCAGAAACCAATACAACATCGACACAGATAGAAGCTTACCCATGCCTATAAAAAGAAGTGTGAAAACTGCTTGGTGTGTTAATCTAGGACGTCCATTAAGTAAAAGTACCTGGTGACCAAGTCTCGCTGGTTTTTTTTATGTAGGCACACATAAAAGCAAAACATCATCCAAAAAGGTTAAAACTGTTTCCGAAATACGCAAAATGAAATGCAAGAAATGCTCATTTATAGTTATAGATATGATAAGATGTAAACATCTTCAGTGTTTGTTAAAATTGCCCTTAAACATAAAATTCTTGTTATGAAGCCAAAGGAATGATTCAATGATATAACTTCAATAAAATCCATTTAAGAGAAACGTAATGAGCTTCGCTGTCCACCTACCGACCGACGTAAACCATAATAGCACAGAGCATTTGTATTGATTTATAACGATAGAGTTAATGGTTTCTCTTCAAATAAAGCTTTGATTCCACTAGTACGTAATGAAGTGCTGATTACTTTTTTCAGTTACGTGTTGTAGGTACCTACTGGTTTGACATTGAGGCAGCGGTAGCAGATCTTTTGATAAAGGTAATGAAACAGCCAAAAACAGAAATAGATCTTCTAATGATGATACAGACGCCAGCAGGTCAACCTACCCGAATCTGTCAAATTTTACCAATCGAATTTACCTTCCATTATTGTGATAAGGTTCTATTAAAGGATAGATTGAGGTAGGTAAAGTACAGACAGCAGCACATCAAGTGCTGCCGCCGTCTGTACTTTACCAAAACACAATCAGAAACAAATAGACAAATCGACGCGCGACGTTTCGGTCAATCATACCTACTTCAAGAGCACACGCAATGTTAGTGCGGCTTGTTTGCAGATCTAGTGCCCGAGCACCTTAACGTGAAAGTTATTACGACTGAGAGTGACTGTTTAGAAAAAAATAATGTTCACTTAAACATATTGGCACATTTATACTGACATTAGTAACGCATTATTACAATTATTTTCGCAAGCAAAAAATGTACTGGTATCCTAATTAACATATTATATCAGTAGATATGATCTACCTATATAAGTCCTTGTTATGAATGACATGCATGTAATTAATCTTGTAAATATCAAAGGTACGCTAAAATAAATTAGTTTATAAAAGTTCTTATTACACAAGACCTAAGCGTACTGTGAGGAATAAAAATTATGCTTCAAGCTTAGTGCGTAACATTTAGGCTAGACATGGCCTGTGGTGTCACAATCACTAATACACTCTTGACTAACATTTAATTTATTTTAATCAGTATACCTAATACAGTAAACAGGATTAACGTTCTAGAAATAAAAGTTCTGTCTGGTGTCCGGACACAAAGAAAGCACCAACCGATATCTTCCAATGGGTGCTGTAAAAGGCCACTGAGGGATCTTACGTCCCAGTGCATGCTATCATGCACTATGGGCTTTGATTAAAATAAAAAAGCGGAAGAATGTCACTACACGATAGGCAATGGACCGCATAAATTAGGCTAAATTGGCCTAACTGTCCTCAGTCGCAATACGAGTAGATTTGGGTTGAGACGTGCGTACGTGTTTATTACCAATTCGCCCCACCACGCTCTCAGAAGACAAAAAAGTCCTTCGTGTGCCTTCACCGGGTGTACGAACTACTCTTAAAGAAATAACAAATCACATGGCCTCACATTTCAGTCGTAAATACATTTTTCTTATAATATTCTATTAATTTGGATGTATCAGTTCAAAGTTCGCCATTTTGTAGAGCGGGATAGAAACATACACTTGTACACGAGTACTAACGAAGTAATACGAAGAGCGTCGATGCTCCGTCTTGGTCGCACGCCACCTTTGTACATTAATCTGTCTCTCTCTTTATTGGCGTGTAATAACAACGATTGTTTGTGTGAGTAAATGTGTCTGTGTGCGTATAAGAGTCACTGTTCGAATACTCAACGCAAGAACGTAACGTATCTACCGCTATTTTATTTTAATCAAAGACTATGTTACCCGAGTAGTGGGGGATAAACCACCAACAAAAGAATTCCCAAAGAGGGTTAATTACAAGCCACTTTGAACATTCGAGATTCAAAGAGGCTAGTCATTAAAAAGGCAATGTTGATCTCCAGTATTCTTCGCCACTTAGAATTGAATGCTTATTTTAACACAGTATCGCCTACACAGTCCCATTTCAAAATATGTACATAAAATGTAAATAAAACAATCGTAACGTACACTACATTAGGCCAGTTCATTAGGCGTCACCTAGATTAAACTATCCATTATGAATAAATTATCTTAAGGCTGTTACTTTGATAGTTGTGCTAAAATGCCAGGGCAATCTAGTTTTGTTGGAGCACCCATAGCTTCGATGCACCGGTTTATATGAGAGCAATATTGCTCAATTCTCAGACAGGAGCGAATGTAACGGGCGACCCCGCCACTGGCCAAATCCTTAGCATTGTTTCAAGTGTAGCAAGCATAGGTACGTGAACAGAATAACAATATGCCTAAATGCATGATTTATTTTTTAGTTGTACCAACCATGTGCAGGTAAAACTTTCACAACGAATTGTCATTTTATTTAAACACTAGCTTCCGCCCGCGACTCCGTCCGCGCGGATGTCGGTCTTCGCGTGGATGGTTTATTTCTCCATTTTGAGTAACTCTGACAATGACATCTTATAAATATCTATTGGACCCAAATACGGCTAAGCCTATAATAATTAAGGAGATCTATTGAGCTACAGCTGTTGAGCTCGCGTTCTGTAGTAAGTATTTTTTTCATAGTAATTCCGACCTTGTATTTACAAATAACTGATCGGAACAGTAATCAAAAAGGTCGCGCTGAAAAGCACGAGTTTTTGGTCCTCTAAACCAAAAATAACAGAATTTAATTACTGTTTAACTTTATGATAAAATTTAGTAGCCGAGTCTTGTGTAGCTATTCCAATTAGGACGTAGCCCGCAAGTGCACTGCTAGTTAAGTCACACGGAAAAATAATAAAGTCGCGGTAGTCATAAACTCTCGGAGAATCTTAACACCGCGATTCAGAAATGCGCGTCATAGGCACAACGCCATCTAGTGGTGAGTGGTGGAACCTTTTTAGAAATCAATGGAGGCAGGCGTGGCGTAATGTTCTACTTGATAATAGGTGTCGCCAGTGGTTCCATAATAGGGTTTGTTACAGATTTTTTTTTTACGTGTTTTTCCAGGATAAAAAGTATCCTATTTTATGCCCAGGATAATAAGGTATAATTATACCAAGTTTCATCGAAATCGAACCGTTGGTTTTCACGTGATGCCTGCATATACAGACAGACAGACAGACAGACAGACAGACAAAAATTTTTTTAATCACATATTTGGGTTTGGTATCGATCCAGCAACACCCCCCGCTATTTATTTTTTCAATATTTTCAATGTACAGAATTGACCCTTCCACAGATTTATTATATGTATAGAATAGATAGGTACCTATATAGGCAGGATTGGCATGATTAAAACAAGTTGTTTTAAAACACCTGTTTAAAACAGTGTTTAAAACAGTTTGAAATTAAACAGTGTTTTTAGGGTTCCGTAGCCAAATGGCAAAAACGGAACCCTTATAGATTCGTCATGTCTGTCTGTCTGTCTGTCTGTGTATGTCACAGCCACTTTTTGTCGAAAGTATAAGGGCTATCCTGTTGAAACTTGGTAGAAAGATGTATTATGTGAACTGCATTAGGATTTTCACACAAAAATCAAAACAAAACAAATTTTGGGGGTGCCCCCCATACTTAGAATTGAAACTCAAAAAAAAAATTTTCACTAAGCCCATATGTGTGGGGTATATAGTATGAATAGGTCTTTAAAAATGATATTGAGGTTACTAACATCATTTTTTTCTAAACTGAACAGTTTGCGCGAGAGACACTTCCAAAGTGCTAAAAAGTGTGTCCCCCCCCCCGTAACTTCTAAAATAAGAGAATGATAAAACTAAAAAAATATATAATGTAGACCTCAACCAAAACTACCAACGAAAATTGGTTTGGATGAGATACAGTTAGCAGTTTTTGAGATATAGTACATTTTCAAAAACCGCAAATATAACTTTGCCATTCATACAAATACTTTTTTTTTTTTTTTTTTAGGTGGTAAAATCATCAAATGAGGCCTCCCGCCCTGGGTGGGGTGGAAGGGACTGTCAGACTCTTACTGACTAAAATCCACCCGTGTTCCTTCGGATGCCCTTTACGTTCCGGGGCCACGGTATCCTGGATTAAGAAAAAATCCGCGACCCCGGAAGGCATTTGGCCCCATAAGGGGCCCCGTCGGTGACGCGTGAAACACGACGCGCCACCGACCCTGGCTTGGTACCTGGTCGGACGGCGAGCTTACCCATTACTCACCGTCCGCAAGCCCGCTCCGCCGCTGTGCCCTCTGCTATTCAGAGGGACACGCGTTGGAGCGTCCACCCGACAGGCTATTTGCATACGGGCAAAGAGACCCCTTAGGCACACAGTGCCTAAGGAAGAGTTTTTGCCCGCATCCCAGGGTGCACCGGCCCGAAAAACTGGTCTTCCCCCCGGACGTATCCTAGAGGGAACTCCAGTCCACGGACGCACGTGGAGGTTTCCTGTCTTAGCACCCCTTCATACAAATACTATGAAAAACAAAGTTATTTCTATTGTTTGTGTATATTACTTACTAATCTCAATATAATTATATCTCTAATCAATGCTTGCTGCTACGGAACCCTTCATGGGCGAGTCCAACTCGCACTTGGCCGGTTTTTTATTATCCGTTTCAACTACTTTTCAGGGCGGATAAATGCATATAAAATGAAAATAAATTAATATTCAGGAGTCTAAATAGCATATTTTTAACTTTCATTGGCATTGTAATGAAATAATACTTAAAAATATTAGAAAAAAAACATCGCATGTTTTTTTTCCATTGATCATTTTTCGTAAAAATTTCATAACAAAAGGCGTATTTGAAAAGATGTAGTCTAGAAATGAAACATTTAGACATCGACAATAAAGGTGGAATTAATTTGAAAAAAAGCCGGAAACTAAAAAAACAAAACAAAAAAAAAACACTTGTTTAAAACAATATTAACTGTTTGTTTTATAAATTAAAAAAGAAAAACGGTTTTTTTTTCCAACCCTGCCTATAGGTAAATAGGTTTTAGTGAACGAATTAATATTTTTTTTAATCTACGCACATAAACACACAATCATTTTTAATGATTAAAAAAAAATCATTTCCAGTGGCATATACATCGCCATCGAAATATGAATATAAGAAAGACTAACTGAAGAAAAGGAGATGAGTTAGAAGCTTTAAAAAACCGCAGTAAAGTCTACCTGAAAATTTTCAAGGAATAATTCCATCAAATCTTTTTACTTTCAGTACACGGTACTCTAAAGTTCTTGACAACGCTTACGCAACTTGGTGACCTATTTGTAATAACTTGATGGATATCTGGGTGCAAAACTAGCTTTTGCATCGTTCATTTTGGATGGCGAATTAGGCAATAGTGAATTACCTACTTAGGCAACGGTTGCTTCCAAGGATGTGGGCTTGCCACAGGGGACGATAAGTCCAAGTGAATCCACATTTAAAAAGTTATTTTTATCAATGAAATTACACACATATCAAACTTCCTGGTATGTTTCACTTTCTGACTTTTTTATATTTCTAATTATCCAGAATACACATTATCAAATTTAACAAAAAAAAAATTGTTCTTTTCGACACAGATAGGTAAGTACCTTAGTATGCATATTTCTAATAGTAATGAAAATGTTAAACATTTTAACAATTCGCTTGCGAAACAACAGCAATATCTACATTTTGATGCAATTACGACTGATTATACCAACATAAAAAAAAAATATATTTGACCAACAAAAACTCGCGGAAAATATGAATAAAGAAATTCGCAAAAACGTACAACAGTCTAACCAACCAACATGAAGAGCAAAAAAAAATTCGGAAACTATGTACCTAGATATATTTTTCGACATCATTAGATAGACTTAGATAGATAGCGTTTGACTAGTTATAATAATCGTGACCGCAGACTAATGATTGAGACTGATTGGGTATTGTTACGAACACACAAAAGCTTATCTGTATTCTAAATTCGATCTTTAAATGTTACGAAGTGTTTTATAACGCGCCGTTGGATTCTCAACTAAACTATAGGAGGGTCATTCCATCGTTTCGGGTGTTACAATTGAACTCATTTAACTATGTTTTATTAGTAGTAGTATTCTAAAGTAGACAATAATAACTATCGAATCACCAACATATTAGGTTATATTTTCTTTTCCTAAAATTACAATTTTAAATTATTTGAGCAATAAAGAGAAAATTGCGAATAAGTAGCCGTTTCGGGCGTTACACGAAATTGCCTCTACCTTCTGACTATCTGCCTTAACATGCATAATTCAGCGAAATTTCCAAGTAAACTCCAGTTTAATTTATAACAAATTAAACTAGATCCAGTAGTTCACCTTAACACGGGAAGAAAAGTTAGTAATCAATTTTCCATAAATTTTAATAAATAAAATTAGCTGTTTCGGGTGTTACCACTACTTCGTTTCGGGTGTTACGAGTACGAAATTAAAATACATATATCCGAAATTATGAGCTATATTAATGAAAGAAGAATGGCGAACTTCTATGTAAATTGGGACCCATTGATATTAGAATCATACATTATTGAAACTTAGTACTACTTATAGAACTATACAAAACTAGCAAAAATGCAAATGGATAGTCAGCTGTAAAAGTTGGGAGAAAAAAGTTATACAAGGTAGAAGATTATAACCTAAAAATCTAAAAGTTAGAATTATCTGTGAACTAGGAACTTGGTGACTATAGAAACTTGGCTAACTGGCTAAAACTATAGATAAATGATGTCTTTAAGCCCAGCTTAGATTAATCGCAGCAGGCTTAAGACTTTTCTGTTAGCGTTCCCGCCAAACGCAAAGTACACAATGTATGGTAATGACATTACCTGAATAGTCACAAGTGACAGACGGCATAAGTTGAACCAAAACAGCGACCGACTTTCAATGCGCAGTAACAGATTTTCGGGTCAGCGAAACAGCGGGGGGCTGCGCGTAACCATAGCTACGACAGCCATTTTGGTTCAACTTATCTGTGGCCCACTATACTTACGGTAATGCATAATAAACATTGTCATTTAGTACTTAGTGTTTGGTAGGAACGCTAAACAGAAAAGTCATTTGTCTTAGCCTGCTAGTAAAACTATAGGAACTCATGTTGTGGGTAAAAACCTAAAAACAATTAAAATAGTTAAATAGATAGGCGTTACTTACACTTTTTTTTTAAGGTGGTAAAATCATCGAATGAGTCCTTCCGCCCTGGGTGGGGCGGAAGGGACTGTCAGACTCTTACTGACTAAAATCCACCCGTGTTCCTTCGGATGCCCTTTACGTTCCGGGGCCACGGTATCCTGTGTTAAGAAAAACCGACGAAAAACCGTCCAAAAGCATTAGTAGGTGATGAATTTGTTTAATTATGAAGGTTGGAATGTAATCGGTGACACGCGATGCGTTCGTAAACTGTACGATAACTTATTTTCAATAGATTTAATTTATTTCTAACTTTTAATTGCCATAAGCTAGCAACTCAATATTTTTTATATAATCCTGTATTAAACTCTTATTTTAAATTTATATAGACTTGCAAGTGAACGACGCTTCCTTTATTTTTAAATCATATGGGTCCATTCTCGCCGAACTTCTTTCACGCTTTCTTTTAAAATTATATAATTATAAATCAACTATTATAGAATTTAGAAAGAATATAATAGAAAAAACTATAAATAAAAAGCGAAAAGTTACTCGCTCACTCATTCATCACGAAATCTCAAAAATTACAAGTGTTAGTATGACTAGAGTTTCAAATTTTGTCATGAGGGTTTTTTTAGGTCGTAAGTGCTCACCAAGACTGGATTTTGTGAAATTTGAGCCCTAAGGGATTGATTTTGGGGTTGACAGTTAGCATGAAAGTTCGTGACTTCAAGTGCTAGGAGTCTCAAATTTTTCATGGGGATTCTTTGAACGACGTAGGTCTGCCAACTAACCAACATAGGATTTTGCTAAATTTGACACCCGAGGGGTTGTTTTTTTGAGTTGATAGTTTGTATGAAACTTCGTTACTACAAGTGGTGCTAGGAGTCTCAAATTTTTGTTGGGTTGGTTCAAGTATCCCATAAGGCCGGGAGCAGAAATTTCCGAGGGAAAAAGTCGAAATTCGTGCAGACGATCCGCAGGTGGATGGAACGAAAAGATTTATTTTTCAAAGACATGCACTTCTACTTAAAATTCGTAATATGTACGATCACTTTTAGTCTTAAGGTAGGTAGGCAAAACGCTTATTATATACTCTTTACGCACGTCATAGACATCTTTTTCATCAGGTTTGAATATGTTTGCTTTATCTCCAATTAATTATAAAACACGACTTGAACCTCGCCATCAGCCTTTTTTACAGTTTATTCTGGGAGAAATTTCTTTACTTTTCTGACATACATCATGTTAACACACCCATGCATAAAGTATTATATGCTGCGGCGACAAATAAGTACGTAAAAGTAGTAAAAGCTTGTCTTACTTATAATGTAACACCCAAAACGTTTCGGGTGTTACACATTTTCGAACGTTGAAAATACAATTAAAACACATGATTTCGCAATTATTATTAGATATTCAACTAGATTAACCACATGACTTTACTTTGGCAAAATATGTTAGTTTAAATATAATTAGGCGAATAATTAAACAAACTATTAGTTCTTTTTCGTTTCGGGTGTTACACTGATACCACAGTTTGGAAAACCCTTCTCAAAAAAGTAAATACAAACTATTTAATATTTTTAACGCCATTCAAATAATTACAATAAGTAAAGCTCACTTATAACGGAAACCAAGTGATGGTTGACTGCTTCTTTCTTTTATTTTAACATTGCCAATATTGACGTAGAAATTACCTTGGTGCCCTGGTCTTTCTAACATTACTTTCATGTGGGTATAATATGAAAAATATTATGAATTATGTCAAAAAAAATCTAGACATGAAGGATAGGAATGTTTTCTATGAAATTAAGTTATAATTGACTTATTACGACGAGGTTTTCTTTTGAGGCCTTGGTAGCGTTTGTCATGGAATGACCCAGGAACAGTCGAATGATGATGAAGGGGTTACTTGATAAGCTAATTGATAATGGATTCTATGAAGAAGATTGACTAGGATTTTTTCGTTAGATAAGTAGAACAATAAATTTGTGAATAAATGACTTGGTGAAAATCATGGAAATCAGCTGCGTGCTTTTTGGAGGAATAATAAAAGAAAACATTGTGAATGCCAATATGAATTGGAAATCAAAAACTTAAAAAAAAAAAATTAACCGCCTTCAAAAACAACCACAAAAAAGGGTAAAATAACCTACAAAATAACTATTATTTTAAGGCGGTTATTTTTTTTATTTTTTTTAAGTTTTTTATTTTACTCTTTTTAGTTTAAATATTCAACCCAAATTCTTGTCAAATACATCATTTCTTACATGTGCACTAGAATTTGGTTATCCTTAGCACTGGTATTAACATCGCTCATGTACACAATAAGCTAATAAAATTCCCTATCAAAAACTGTTGAACCGATTTTGATGAAACTTGCAGTGTTCCCTAAAGTGAACTATTCCTCGTACAACAAAAAAAGAATTTTGAAAATCGGTCCACAATTGGCGGAGTAATCGCGTAACAAACACTCAAAAAAGTAAAAATCATCACATCATCCATCAATAAAAATGCTCACAAAATAAAAAGTACTGAACCAAATTAGATGAAATTTTTATGGGACCAAACTGCAAGTATACTGCATCGAACGAAAAAAGAATTACACTAATCGGACCAGAGACCGCGGAGTAATCGGTGTACATACATAAAAAAAAAACATACCGACCAAATTGAGAACCTCCTCCTTTTTTTGAAGTCGGTTAACAATCCTAGAAGCAAACATTTGAAGACTAGTATTTATTATACATAAATGCCAACCCGCACTGTGCCCGCGTAGCGGATTGCCCAAGTGGCCATTCCTTCTTAAATCGGAGATCTGTTGGATCTGTGTCTCATCAGGGACCGACAATATTCCAAACAATTTAGACAGTTTATGCTGTCCCTTCGATTGAATGATAATCTGCAGCAATTATAATGATAAAATACGAACCATATTCGTAATCTTTACTGCGGTAAACGAAACTAGAGAAGTCCGTGTTGTTCCTAATGCGGTCCATGCGCCGGGTAATATTCCGCAAGTTCTCTTTTAGCTTCCCTGGTACTGACTTGTCTAGCTCGTTAATCGTGTACTCCAACTGACCTGCAAAAAATAATTTTACAGTCCAGAGAGGTCACGTACAATTTTGGATTTTGACTACCTTTCATTTTTGCACTGCTTTACATAGATGTAACTGTTAGTTTTTTGACTTTTCCAATTGTACGTGTGAATCATAAAGTATAAATGTCAAAATTTTGCAATGTTCTTAAAAGATTATTATCAGCAAAATTGTGCAAGGTGGTACTAAAGCTTTCTTTTGTGAATTTCAATACTTATACCATACCTCGAGCCATTCCCAAGGCAATGTACCACTCAGGGTCTTTAGAAGGCTTTTTCTCGTAATGCTCTAACAATTTGTCCAACGATATCGATATTCTGTAAACTTTCGGTACATTGTATATGAAGTCTTGAGTATCAAAGTATGGGTAGATGCCGTATGAGAACTGTACAGCAGCGACTGTTAACAGCACGATATATTTCACGTACATTTTGTTGAAAACTAACTGATTTGTAGAGTGAAAACTAATGGGAATCGTAAAAACATTAAAGTGGCCACCCGGCAACCGTTGATTGGACCATTTGTACGTATTTTATTGAACTTTATCGTAAGTTGTATTTTCAATCATTTGGAGTTGTGATCTAATTTCCTACAATAATTTTATATGAATAAGGAACCGAAAGCAGAATTGCTTGATAATAAATATTAATACTTTAGATTTTAATTTAATGTTTGAAACTGTGTTCACTTAGGTATTAACATAATTATATTAACACAATTATTTTCTTAAATCAATGTTCTTATCACTGGGATTGTTACTTTTTTTTGTTACAAATCCTTAAAGTCACATTTTTTTAACTTTTATTGGCATTTTAATGAAATAATACTTAAAACATGACATTCTCGTAATCAATGAAAAAAAAAACATTCATCTGAATTTACTTAATAGTAGAGATTTCTGGACAAAAAGTAACGATCCCACAGGTGGGGATTTGCTTTTGGGATTTCTGGAATGAAGCAAAAATTTAAGCATAAACATTGAAAGAACAAGAATTGTATCTGATTTGCAGATAAGACTTTTTCAGCTAATGTCAAAGAACTAAACAGAATCCATCAATTTAGTGAAGTCGTGATACAGTAATTTTACTGTACCTAACAGAAAATACTAAACTACTTATGAAACATCTACAAGTACAAACAAATTCTATATATTATGTCACGAAGAGAACAGTAGGTAGCTACTCGTATAAATGGATTCGTCGAAGTTGCAGTAAAAGCAGTGCATGAATGCACCGCACCATAGGGCTCGTTAATTTAGAACGTTTCGCAATTAATCGTGATGTATCGTCGGTCCTCACGATGAAATGCAGAAGCTGCTCGTGTGTATGTCCAAATCGCGAAAGCTAAGCTAAGAGGGGCTGAACGTGGTCTTATGGAAAGGGCGCGAGCACACCACACTGCCAGACAAATTCAAGTGGCGTACTTGTACTCACGTATATTTGCGATGCTGAGTGTTGTGTCGGGACCGTTCCACTCAAATCATCGGATCATTGGACCTTAGTAGGAGTGAGAGGTTTCAGTTGTAGTGTTTTCATGGGTATTTGCATGTTACGTAAAGCATGGCTGTGTCGCATCAGTGGTTCGTGCAGTGGACTGCCCCGCCGATGCTGTACGCGGACATTACTAGTCAATATAACGACGTCAATGAACGGTGGAATAATGATAAACCAAAGTGGAGTGACCCTTTATTAGTTCCGGAACAAAGTGATGATAGTGATGATGATCAAAACCAAGGAAGTTGGAAAGAAAGCAATAAATATAAGTTTCAGTCAAATAGATTAAAAAGTAATGGTGAGTAACTGGACTGTTATTTTTTGTGTAAGTATATTTTTATAATAACATAAGAACAGATGCATTTTGTGATCGTAGGTACAATCTTTACTTCGTCATTATTATTTTTTCCCTTCTGCTGGCCAAAAGCCCCCCTTCTCTTCTTCTAAACTGTGTGCAATTTCTGGCCATGTTTGCCCAGCGAATATTTTTATTTATAAAAATATTTTATCACTCCGTCATTAAACATTAAAATATCATCATAATATTTGTACAATAGTTTTATACCTGTGTTGTTTCCTATTGTGTTTATGTGTACATAAATTAGGAAATAAATATAAAACAAATTAACAATAATGTCTAACTAGATATTTATATTTTAATTTAGTCGGAATCAAATTTCGAAAACACTTAAGCCAATTTCGATAAAATTTGCAATACAAGGGATTGTAGGGGTAATAATTTAATGTAGTAAGGGTTTAACATATCTGGGAAAATTAGTTTCCTTTATTTTCATCCGAGCGGAGCCCTGTCGCCCAGCTGTTGTGTATAATGATACAATGGTATCATAGGTAGGTACCAATATGCATAATGACAGTTAATCGAATCAGTCGTGCACAATTGACTACGGGACTAGATTAAATACGAATTAGACATTGTTCCAGACCATAATCACAACAAGTTACAAATAATCGGAAATGCGTTTTTATCTTCATGTATCGTACGAAATTACTGTTAATTCTTTGAAGTGGAAATATAAGATTAAAGTTATTCAACGTGGAAAATAGCGCTTAGATTACGCATTAATTACTTGTTATTTAACTATTAATGATGGCCATAATGTGAATGAGTACCTGTCTTATGCATTAAGTAATTGCTTACTGTAGTTTACCTGACTGCGATGCATTACATTATGTGAATATTCATGGCAGAGAAGGAAATTGCTATTATAGCATACTACTATATTATAGACTAGCGTAATACTTGGAAATTTTTGACCTATTAACTGCACTTTACGTAAACTTTGTCATCCTATCAAGTCTATTGTAGGTATTTATTAAATACATCACGATATCAAAAAAATGCATGCATAAAGTATAACGCAAAAAATTCTGTTGAAAAACAGGAGAAAGAAACAAAGTAAGTGTATACTTTTATGTGTCATGGCCAACTGTCACTGTTCACTCGTAACTTGTCAGACTATATTAAATTACGTTATATTCAATAGTATCTATAATAATAAAAAAAACATAAAGTGTTAAAAGTAAGTATCATCCACTATCCTAATACAATTACTGACGCAATGACCCCTGATTGCAAATGATCTTATTTCAGTAAAGTTGTAAGTAAAACTTGTAGAATAATGTATTCAATAGCAGGTTGCTTCTGAAAGTTAAGGTTGGTAAAGGATCAATATGTGTGTGAATTAATATTCACACACATATTGATCCTTTACGACTTGATCCAACTATCAATGATACAACCAGTATAACTTTCAGATTGAGGTTACCTGCACTAATTTACTCGAGTCTTCAGTCAACTGGACCCACGGGATTACTGACCCAGTCAAAATTTAAATGTGTCAACTGGTCCTACTGTCTAATTTAAGAATTATTAAACATATAGGTAAGCCCAGTCAACGATTAAGGGTGCTCCCACATTTATCGACGTGGAATCGGCTCAAGCCGGTCAAGAAAACCTTTATGTCAACGTCAACGTTATAAGGGTGTTACTAATGCCATTCGCATCGGCTCGGCTCGGACGACGCGATAAATGTTAGCACCCTAATGGCGAAATTTTAGTTTTATGATTTCACATTTCTTGAGAATAAACCTAATTTAATTGTGTTATTTTATATATAGACTAACCGATTTTGGGATGGCCTGTGTCCACAGGTAGTTAAAACATTAGATTTTTTTTCTAAATTTTAATTTGTATCCAGTTTACCCCTCAAAATATTAGAAAATAAATTATGTTGTTAAGTGACCCCGCGGGTCTAAAAGTGAGCGGGTCCAGTTGACCAAAGATTAATTTACAAATCGACGTTAGTTAGTTCAGGAACAAGATACAAGCCTATTTTGAAAGCTATCGAGTACAATGGGCTCACAACACTACACAGGTATGAGGTAAAACTACTCATTTTGACATTTTGATAAAGAATAGCGCATGCAAATATTCCATTTAAAATCTCCAAACGCATTATTTACCATTAGTGTCAAAATTCTTTTACTATACAGTTTTACACAGTGTAAAATAATTGTTTTTTATTATGAAAATTAGTGCATGTTTTAATGCAGTTATAGTAGCACGTAACCCACTCAACGTTTTTCTTAAGCAACATGTGCCGGTGAAAGTAAAGTCGATTGCACTTATCGGTCAACAAAGCCATAGCCGGTGGAATATGCCTCTAATTGTAACATATCGCACGCATATTTTAGAGTACAGCTCCATAACTACAAAACTGCTAAACCTGATTTATATCTACACATTTTACGAGTAAATTAATGGTTGTGTAATGAGAATTAACGATCTGATTGTTCAGTGTTCCGAAGACAATAGAATATCTACTTAATGTAGAGCGAAATTTAACTTCCTGTAAATTATACAGCAGTTTACGCAGTGGACTGGAGTATTGTACTTATTCAATTTATTAAATTACACAATTAACGTAGGTACACAACATAGTATACATAAATTATCTTCTCCTCGTAGTGACGTACTTAACAAAATAAAATATAAATATTTTATACAGATTGTATACGCGGACGAGCAGATGCAATTCTTCCCTTATCCGCGGAGTAGGTATCAGTGAATTATGCAACTGAATTGCATAAATGAAATGCATTAGTACATAAAATTATTCATATATTTCTAAATATTTTAACTTAAGTAATTGTAACAGATAAGTAAACCAACATAAATATCCACCCGCTGCGCTGGCTAGATGCAACATTTGATTTGCTATCGTCTAAAGATTTGATTTATCTTATTTCTCAAACTTATTTTTTTTTTCAATCCTTCTTCTTTTCTATGAAATAGGTATCTGTTTGAAATAATAATGGGTTTGGTTCTGTCGAAATCTATCGGAAGCAAAGACATTCAAAAATTACAATCGTACAATGGAAATTAGAAGAAAGTGAATCAGCCACGCATGAAATCGATTAACTGTTTTACGGATCGTTCCCTACTGGACGTTTTTAGCCGGCCCGGCATCGGCACCGGCACGGCACCGGCATGGCTGCGCACCGGCGCCGGGGGCTTCGTTTATCCACTGCGCCGGCGCCGGTTTCACGCCGCGCCGGTCGCCCGGCCCGGTGAGTGGTACAGTAGTCTCATGGACTTCAGCATGACCACACGTAAAATACAACGTGTAGATATAACAATAATGGTATCATCAAGCCGTCGACTATATTTTGTCTTATATTTTACATCTACGACGCCCATACCTAAGCAGAGACGTCGAATTTTGGATTCATCCAAACGAACCACAAACCAGAGTCTCTCTTCCTCTGTTCCGCATCCTCCTACCCGATCCGCGTCCTCCTACCCACCCGCACACTCGGCTACAATTCAATTTACAATACACATGCAGATTTGCCGGGCCGGCACCGACTGGGAAGCTTGCTGCCCCGGCAGGACTCAACGCCGCCGCCGGGCCGGCCGGCGCCGGCGCCGTTAAGTGCAAAAGCGAGCCATACATTTTCATACATTTTTGCTTTCCCGGCACCGGCACGGCGCCAGTGACGGTGCCATGCCGGCTAATGGAAAAACACTTTGGAGCTACAATGTCGATTGTCGGTGCTTGCTACCCACGCATCGCATCACTAGGCACTGAGCCAGACGTATCCGATGGACATCCATCATTATGAATTTGACGGGACGGAAATAACAAATTAATCAAAATTAACATAGATTTCTAATAAATCATAACACGCTCGTTATAACAACACATACGTCAATCTATTTAACACTTTATTACAATGAGATCGAAATGGTCCCAAGTTGTGGAAAATCGACTTGACATTGGCACAGATATCGACAGGATGGTGATCGCAACTCAGGCGGCCCTGATGGCTACCTACCAGCCTTAGCCTTTGGAATATTGGGAATCGCTTAGCCGTCATCGCAGGTTACAGTTACCTTGTGATACCGCGTTGCCCGGGTTGGACTGCTAGGTAGTTGATCCAATCCACCCCCCCCCCCCCTTGAAGAGATAAATCAACACTAATAAGATTTTATAAAGGAAAGATTTTTATTTTTTGTGTGTGTGAGTGTTTGTTTGTAATTAATAAACTCACCGGTTTTTTTACCATTTGCATTAGAAAGCAGTGTAGTGAAGAGCAATGGTGGCCCAGTGGTATCGGCCTTGACTTACGAGTTGAAGTTTGTGGGTTCGAACCCCGTCAGGCGCATTACTTTGTGTAATTTATTTCAACACCACTGCTCTCAAAACGGTGAAGGAAAACATCGTGAGGAAACCGGCATGTCCTAGAACCAAAAATTCGAAGACATGTGACATCTACCAATCCGCACTGGGCCCGCGTGGTAGATTACGGCCCACTCCCTCTCACAGAGAGGAGGCCTGTGTCCCAGCAGTGGGAACATTTATAGGCTGATGATAATGATGATTAGATAGCTACATTAACCATGAGTAACATAGGCTGTATTCCCGTGCGAAATCAGGACGGGCAGCTGGTTTAATAGAAAACGTTTCTTTATCGTGCATTGCATGCAGTGGAAAATAACTACAACAATGAATAAATCAGTGTCTGCATTCAATTCTGATGCATTAACATAGCAGTGGCAGAGAAACGAAAGTAGAAACACAGTTAAATCCAGGACTTTCCTTAACTTTAGCATTTGCTTCCTAGGAAGTTATGTAATGTTAACGTTCATTGTAATGTAATGTAAACGAGGAATTCTTCGCGGGACAGTTTCATCAGGTAACGTGACCGTGATTGAAGGATCGCCGTGGAGTTTAGTCAATAAAGTCTGACAGTAATAGGTAGCAGGACTCAATTGATGAATTTCCCAAATCTTAAGTATTTGAATAGGCTGTTTGACAAAAAAAAAACTTTAGTCCGTCAGTAAGATTATCAAAAAATATTCGCTTCCTATTTTTTCTTTTTGTACGACTGCCAAAATTGACGGAGATACAACGCTTTCAAAATTGGCAATACGTCACAATTTAGTACAATTCCTACTGAATTCTGACGTCACGTCACCAGCCCCCACTCTCGAGTTTCGATGCGTTTTAACTTAGTAAATGTTCATTGAATTTACAAAAGAAAAAACACGTGTCCGTTATTTCTCAAAACTCTAAATGCCGGACTAATTAGATTTGTGATATATTAATACTGTCAAATAGCCTATTGTAACTGTAACAACTGCAGTGTACCATTTACTTTTTTAGCTGTGTCATCAGTTTCACGCCAATGTAAGAAAGTGTCTAAGAGTTCACGTGACCTTTGAAAG
This sequence comes from Agrotis exclamationis, assembly GCA_950005045.1. Lineage (NCBI taxonomy): Eukaryota > Metazoa > Arthropoda > Insecta > Lepidoptera > Noctuidae > Agrotis > Agrotis exclamationis. The sequence continues at coordinate 13,200,732 of OX465419.1, forward strand.
TAAGTATAATTGTGGGTGGGCAATCAATTTCATGCCTGGCATTTCACGCGTTTATTAAAAGTTATATTAAATGTAAATTGATAGATATCTATACCATTTCATTTCAGTTGTTTTAGATAACTATTTCTGCAAAATAGTAGTTAAAATTATGTAAACTATTTCCTAAAATTTTCCTTTAAATTAACACAAAACGCAACTAATATGTTGAAGTTGAGTTTCGAATTGTTTACATTAATTTTCTACGCTTATTTACCTATACATAGATAAGTATACCAGTTTTAGTTTTTTTGGTAATTGGTATCGTTCACGAAGGCATAATAACTAGTTTTGAGTTATTTGCTTTAGTAAATTATTTTATTAGCTCAAACAAAACATTTAATTACTAAAGTTCTTTCTGTTCCCCGAGGTTTCGCCCCCTCTGCTTGGCTCCTATAGGTCGTAGCGTGATGTTTTATAGCGTTCCTCGATAAATGGACAATCCAACACAAAAATATTTTTTCAATTCGAACCAGTAGTTCCTGAGATTAAAGCCTCCTGCAGACACACGCGATTAATTGCGCGGGGCGACATGTCGCGGTCCATTCGCAGTATTTTTAGAGTGGAAATTAGCTTGGCTCGTTGTCGCAGCGCGATTAATCGCGTGTGTCTGCAGGAGGCTTAACGCGTTCAACCAAACAAACTCTTCATTTTTAGTTTTTTTTGTTTAGATTATTATTTTGTTTTTTTTTTCAGATCAACAATGAAACTTTAATAGTATTTACATAATGTAAATAAAACTAGAGATTTAAAAAAAAAAAAAACTAAATATTTACAACAAAATAGGTACTAAAATACTAAAACTAAAATAAAATACCTAATTACAAAAAAAAAAAACAAAAAGGCAGAGACACTCAGGCGTCAAAGTACTCCTCCGCATCGCTGTCATCTGGAAACGTGCCCAGAAGAGTGGCAGCATTGCCATGTTGGATGGCAATGCTTATTCTTTGACCAAAGAAAGAACCAGCCCTCTGGTCACGCGAAGTGTGGATTAGTCGGCGAGAAATTTCCATAAAAAGGCAACGCGCACTCGGACCCCATGACCCGAGCGTTTCTACCCCAAACGGCTCAAAACTGTAGCAACCATTAAATATTAGTATGATATAAACACAGATTACAAAATATGAATGTTTTTTTTTCACCCTGTATTGTCCTACTACTGAGTAGAGGTCTCCCCATAACCATCCAATAAGTATTTTATGTGCAGTTTTAAATTTTCCTATTTAACTTTTGCTTTTGTTGACTTTCTGTCTTAATAATCATAACTACTTAGCAAAATGTCTTCAACATGCAGGTTGCTCAGCTAAAATCATCAAATGAGTCCGCTTGCCCAGGGCAGGGCGGGAGGGACTGTCAGACTTGTACTGACTAAAATACACGGCGTCCTTCATTAGCCCTTTACGTTCCAGGGTCACGGTAATGGAATGAGTCCCGCGACCCCGGCAGGCTTTGGCCCTCTAGAGGGGGGCCCCGTCAGATTGCTGACAGCGCTTTGAGGCGCGCGTGGAACACAACGCGTCGTCGACCCCGGGCTCCTTGGTCGGGGGGCGAGTTGCCCATTACTCGCCGCCCGCATGCCCGATACATAAAAAGCTGGCAATTGGTTGCTATTGCCAATTTCAGCATGCCAATGACTATAATTAATATACTTAGTTATTTCGTTTATGATTATGTCAATGTTTTACCGCGTTTGTGATTACTACTGGTTGTCGGACATTCAGGTCACAAAGTCGGTAACTAACAGAACGTATACCAAAAACTATTTCTACAACCGGGATAGGCGTCTTAACTTGCTTACCGTGCCACGTGCCACGCCAGGGATCATGGATAGTAATTCCTCCAAGGACCGACCTCGAAAAGAGTGCCTAACTTAACCCTTAATGATCGAGAGCGACTGTTGTTATTAGCCTCAGGGAGAATCCTTTAAGTGCCGTAATTTCTGGTCAAGGAATTCTCAACTCAAATGTATTTTATCTCGGTAATGTTCCAGATCATGCAGGCGCGGCGGGTCTCACGCTTTGGCTAACGATGCTGGGAGTTATGCGTGCGCAGTCGATTGTTACCGACTCCGAAACACCGCCCTTCAACACACTCTACAAGTGGAAGCACGTGGACTTCGAGTTCCCCTCGCCCAGGCATCGGAGGCATGCGCTTTCTACAGGGTGCGTATCCACAATGCTTACTTATATCATCATCATATCAGCCTCCCCCTTTTTTGCCATATCTCTCGGTTCTGTGCGGCTCTCATCCAACCCCACGATTTTGACGATATCGTCAACCCAACGGGCTTTTGGCTTTTTCCTACTTAAATACTGCCATGAAAATCAATGGATCATGACCCGCGACCATGCCGTGGTGAGGGTGCCGTTTTGGGACATCTTTTAAAAACACTGTCACAGTTGGACTGGCAGTTTTGCCTGTGGTCGGCTGTCAAGTCTGCGTTTAACATATGATCAAAATACTTGAAAACCACCAAACCATCGATTTACCGGCCGAAGAAGTGGAAATGTAAGTTCCCTTCTACGTTCCGTAACTCTTCATTTTATGAGATAGATCTATCAAACGATGAAGACGATAGAATATCATATACTATTTACAAATTATATTTGCAACATACATCATGTCCAGTGATGTCTTTCTTAGCGAGCTTGCTCAGTTTAACATGATTCGGGATATCATTTCAGAAAATTTGTGCCTGCTAACGTGCTTCCCCTGGGACTGGAGGTGTGGGGCTCGCGCGTGTGGGTCACCCTGCCGTCATGGCGGCGCGGCGTGCCGGTCACACTCGCCACGGTACCACGCCAGGGCGGCCTCTACTCTCCGCCACTCAAGCCCTACCCCAACTGGAACTTTCATCGAGCTTTTGGTAATTGTCTTTAAGGAATAATGACATGATAAATTAATAGATACCTACGTTCTTAATTTTTAAGTTAGCTACTCGGATGCTAGATAGGCCAACATGCAAATAAAGACTACATTATTGTAATAATTAAATAAAAAATATCTTTAGGTTTTAATTAATATCTCTTTGCAAAACTTTCAGGTGACATGGAGAATTGTACAGGACTTACTTCAGTATTTCGAGTGCAGGCCGACCCCTGTGGACGACTTTGGGTACTAGACTCCGGCCAGATAGACTCTCAAGACAATCCGAAGCAGTTATGTCCACCCAGTATAGTGGTGTTTGATCTCCACACGGACGAACTGATCGCACGTTATAACATACCTGAAAAATATGTGTTGGAAGATTCATTATTCGCAAACCTCATGATCGACACAAGAATGCCAGATTGTTCAGATCTTCACGTGTACATAGCAGACACTTGGCGATTCGGCCTTCTAGTTTTTAGGCAAACTGATGTCAAGTTTTGGAGATTCACGAATCCTTTATTTTTCCCGGATCCACTGGCATCAAATTTCACTCTTCATGGACTTAATTTCCAGTGGACAGACGGCATATTTGGTTTAGCCCTAACACCTGTTGATAAGTATGAGGAACGCATTTTATTTTTCCATCCAATGTCGAGTTACAGAGAATTCTACGTGTCAACAGCAGTGTTACGAGATCCATCCCGCGTGGACAACAGTTCCTCAGAGTTCAATATAGCCGGAGAGAGTAGAGGATTATCTGGCCAGTCTTCAGCTTCTGCTATAGATAGACGTGGAGTAATGTTTTATGGTTTAGTAACTCAAGACAGTATCGGATGCTGGAACACAAGGACTCTCTATAAAAGGGCATCCAACGGAATAGTCGCTTCAAATACTGAGACCTTAATATTTCCGAATGACATCAAAATTGATCAAGATGAGAAGCAAAGCTTGTGGGTTATTTCGAACCGGTTGCCGATGTTCCAAGCTGGGCCGCTGGATCTAGACGACTACAACTACCGAATCATGTACGTCGACACCACGGAAGCGGTGCGGGGTACTGTCTGTGACCCGGACTTCAACCCCAACGTTTTACGGAAAGAATGGTTGCCATAATAATTTACCTCAAAAATTACATTAGTAATCAATTATATTTAAACACTATTCACTAAAATTACTTTACGTATCAATTTTAACGCCTACAATTATAAAGATTGCAACTATTAGTAATTAAAAAACTATGCAATACTAACTTTAAATAGCTTTCCTCACATTTTATTTTTTGCTTTTATATACTCTCTTGTGTCTATACTATATACTATAGCGTCATCACATGTTCCAAGCTTATTCTGCTGTGCTGGCGCTGCCGGTGAATAAAGCATTTACTCGATATGTGTACAAGGATATTCGTCGATCGCCTTCTTACAATATTAACATTCGTCGTTGGGATAGTGATAATGAACTGGCATTAGAGGAATGAGTTGGCTTAACGACACGAATAGTGGCTGCTGCGCTGTGTGTCGCGGGTTCGATTCCCACACGGAACAAATATTTGTATGATACAAGTAGTTGTTGTGAGTTATTTTTTCTTTGTAAACGAACTCACGAAACAGGAGAAATTGCAAAGATGTGGGAGGATTTTAGGATGACAAGTGAGATGATTAAATGGCGAATGATTAAAAATCTTGTAAAATTCCGAACATGATAGGTACTTTCATTAATTTCAGATCTACGACCTAGTGTCAAGAGTGCCTTATCACAACAGCACTATTATGACTTTTTCAGGTTTTGTAACATAAAGTAAACTGAAACTTTGAAGTTAATTTGATGAAAAAAAAATGAGTTCCTCGTTTGCACACTAGATATTATTTTAATTTTTCCATACAACAAACGCTGTAAATACTTCAAGTACGCTGTAAATAAAAACCAGAAATCTTGATTTAAGGCCAGCACTTATAATGCGCCCAAATTGCATTGAGAGAATGTGCACAGATTTTTCTTTCGACATTTTACAGATCTATCTCACCACCAATAGCTGAAATAGAGAAGCGTAAAGGCTCGAACAGACACACGCGATTAATCGCGCTGCGACAACGAGCCAAGCTAATTTCCACTCTAAATGTACTGCGAATGGACCGCGACAAGTCGCCCCGCGCGATTAATCGTGTGTGTCTGCTCGAGGCTTAATGGTGCCTTTTTCACGACATGATTTATTTGCTATAGTTAGGTGAGAGCTTTAAGCGGCTAAAAATATAGTAAACTCAGTAAAAACTATATATTTTTAGTTGTTTGGGGCTGAAACTCCCGCCGTATCCCAGTAGTAGATTTTTTTCTGCCAATAGTTCCATGGAACTAGAATACTTTTCTAGGATTTTTTTCTCCCAGTAGTTCAATGTACTGGCATTCTGTTTATGCAAGATAAAATTAATCTCACAAGTTGCGATATACTCGTAGTAAACACTATTACAGCCGACTTTTTTATTTATTAAGCGGGCTTTTCTCGGTTTTATCCCAGTAGTTCCATTCTCTGGTTCCATTATTGAACTATAACCACTCAAATGTACTATGAACTAATGGGATTAGGTGAAAAGGTATTTTAGTAGTTGTATTATCATTATATCATTATAAGCCTGTGTCGTCCCACTGCAGGGCAAAGGCCTCCCTTCCCTCCTTCCACTTTTTGCGATCTTATGCTTTAGGTACTCTAGTTTTATTATTTCAGTTCATTATAATTTAGTCATGTATGTTTATACCATTTGATATTTTTGCGTACCACAAAACTTTTAAACGTCTGTTGAACACTCAGAACAATAACTAAAGCATAGAAGGCGCTTTACGACATTTGAAGTGTACGCTGTCATAGACAAAAGAGTATTAGCTAGTGATGTGACTATGCATAAAATAAATACCGATATCGACATCGAATTCTTAGTTTATGGTATTGCTCCATGGCAATAAATCTAAATATGCTAAGGTGGAAAAAACCCACGTTTTTAAATGTCCTAAAAAGAAGAAAATAACCCTACGGGGCTGAGAGAGGGGCCACTCAAAACGTGGGGGCGTATCTTTGCAAGTTACACCTACGATCTCAAGTCATGTAAATATATCCCATAAATAATCCCTTATATAATATACGCCCCCACGTTTTGAGTGGCCCCTCTCTCAGCCCCGCAGGGTTATTTTCTTCTTTTTAGGACATTTAAAAACGTGGGTTTTTAGATTTTTTAAATCTATTAATTATTTTATTATTTTTATCATTGTTCATCGGGTTTGAAGCTACCCTGAAAATTTCAGCCTGCTAGCTTATCAGGAAGTGCCTCAAATCTGTCCACCATCTTGGACGTCCGCCATATTGGATTAATAGCCTAGCCTAGCATAAGCTACATGACAATTTTTTTCGTATTCCTGACAGCAAACCCTTTCATTTGATACCCATATCACGGGGGTGGATTTCAAACAGCCAGTCTACCATCTTGGACGTCCGCCATATTGGATTTAAGTCACGTGACTATTTTTTTCGTACTCCTGATAGCAAACCCTTTCATTTGATATCCATATCACAGGTGTGCATTTCAAATAGCCTGTCTGCCATCTTGGACGTCCGCCATATTGGATTTAAGTCCCGTGACTATTTTTTTTCATATTCCTGACAGCATACCCTTTCATTTGATACCCATATCATGGGGGTGGGTTTCAAACAGTCAGTCCGCCATCTTGGGGAGGCCGCCATATTGGATTTGTTATGACGTTTCTTAGCTAGTCATGTATTGTCATCAGAACTCAAAGCGGGTACAAAATTTCAGCCTGCTAGCTTATCGGGAAGTGCCTCAAAATTGAGTTGCAAAAGTCCAACCGGAACGACAAACAAACAAACATACAAACAAACAAGAAAAGTGAGTGTATAAAAACGTGGTAATAAAGAACTCACTTCTGTCTGACCAACATATTTATTTTTGGGTATGATTTAAGCTATCACCAATTTAATTAGTTTTGTGTCTCCTAAAAAATAGAGTTTGTCCCCAAAATAGTAGATTTGTCACCAAATTGTAGTCACCAAACAATATAAAATCAATTCCATAATAAATCACCTGAAATCTTGAAGAAATAGGGTCTAGTACCAAATAATATTTCTGTATGTAATACAATAGGTTTGTCCTCATAATGGTTCGACGGAGCCCCGCTTCGCGGGGCTCCTATTTCTGCGTGTAAGGTTTAAAGTAACCTGTCCGTGTCGGGGTGCCCCAAGTCCCGAGCTCGCTTCGCTCGCTCTTGCAGCCTAGGTCAAATAACTGATAACTACCTGTCATGCTGTCATCATCGTTTCAACATTTTGTTTATTTTGTTACTAATTACCACCTTACAAAGAAAATAATTATAATTATATAATTTGGTAATTCATACCTGGGAACACTTTTTGTTTATCTGAGGGCGAAAATATTTCGTGGCGATAGATCTATTTATTAGGTGATACAACTTGGTGACAAATCTAAATTTTGGTGACAGAAAATATAGTTCCCTTTATTTTTAAACAGCATAAATTGTAAAAAATTGAAACTACCAAGAAAACGCTTAAATAATTTTAAAAGAGCGATTGGCCCTGAACGATTCCCAGTTGTAACGTGCAATAGCGTTGATCCATTTTTGCCTCATATCAACATCGGACGGAAATCTGAAAGTGACAAAAAAAATTATAGCCACACATGAGTTTAAATTGTTACACCATGAGCCACACGGATATTTCACACTGTCATTTCATTACTCATACGTACGATTCGATCACAAGACCGTAGGTATTTATTTAACTCTTAAATAGGTATTTAATCCTTCCCAAAACTACGTGTAAAGAAAAATAATGTACATAATAATTTGGATGACGCTATTTTATCGATATTGTATCGATAGTTTGTTTTTGCAAGCACTATTGCAAAAATTTATATGCCGATTTAAAATTTATAATTTCCATTTAATCGAACTATTTAATTGCATAAAATATTGATTTCAAAACACTACCGTGTACACTAAGGTTAAATAATTTGAAATAATGCCAAAATAACATAAAATAAGAATGAAAAACTGACAAAATGACCATATTTGATTACTTACCGATGGAAGCTTATGATTTCCGCATCATTTTCTTTGCGGGATGAATGAGATTTACATCCCACTATAATGCAGGACATTATTTAATCTTTAAGCTTTGCGATTTACACTAAATCACTGTTATTTTTGTACTATTTTTACAAAAACACGTAAAACCAACGAAGCAGTTCAACTGGCATGCGCCCATAAGCATTATACGAATAAATGTGATGAACAAAGTCATAGATAAAAACCTGAGACGTTAAGTAGCTTTTAAACTTAGTACTATAAAGGTAGCCAAGGTATCCAAATTGACGTTTACCTTTGTGACGATTTGCATTTTGAGCAACCTACATCTGTCTCTCTCTAATGCTGTTATGAGTATATAAGAAAACAGAGACGACTATATTAGTTAAATTTAGGTTCCTTCTATGCTTTAGTTATTGTTCTGAGGTTGAACACTTTTCTAAAAAATGTCAGATATGACGTTGAAATAAGTTCCGTTTTGCAGTCACACTTTTTTTAGACAAGTGTTCAACAGATGTTTAAGTTTTTGTAGTATTAAGGCTGTTAATGTTTAAAATATCTAAGTCACAAAAAATACACCTAAGTAAGTACCTTTTATACTTCTGGCATTATAAACTTTATGTTGATGATTTTTAGCACATTGTCTTAAAATTTACTTCAATCATTTATTAAACAAATTATTATTTGGCTAGCATTTTTTTACCTTAAATTCTGTACTTTAAAAAAACGACACCAAAATATAAGACAACTATATTGTCAGTCTGTCTAGACCCTTTTTCTCAGGAATGCGTGGAGGTATCAAAATTAATTTACTAATAATAATTTAATAAATTAATTCTTCAAAAAGAACAAAAGCGTTACAAGAAATAATAATCTATTTTGGTAAGGAGTATGTACAGAGGCCTTTTAATTACAGACTACGACTCCCAAACTCAGACATGCTCAATTGCTCATATTATGGTGAACAGCGGTTTTGATGTCATAATTACGTACATATCACTGCCTTACTCTGAGCTAACATTTTACACATAACAATTTAACATAATTAGCATCAAACTTAATCATGTTTATAGACAGGGTTACTGGTTAAGTCGACCTAGATCCTTTGAGAGGTTATAGTAGACGTCATTCCTGACTGATTTTAATATGGGAACCCCTATCCCAATCCTTACCGAGACTTTTGATCGTGATAAACTGATTATTGTAAGAATTTTACGACGTTTAGGACGCTAAAGTGATACTTTTTTTGGTAGCTTAGAAACGACTCATTCTGTACGAACAAGTTTTCGTTTCGTTAGTTTTCGACGAATTTAAAAAAAGGAGCGTTTTCTAAATTAGACTGTTTTTTTTTTGTGTGTGATCTTCTCCGCTAATTGTAGATTGATTATTTACATTTTTTATTTCGTGTATCTTCTTTGTTGCGATTGTTTCTTGATAATTATCGCTATGATCCTATTCCCATCCAATCATCATCAGCCTATAAATGTTCCCACTGCTGAGACACAGATCACACAGGCCTCCTCTCTGTGAGAGGGAGTGGGCTGTAATCTTCCACGCGGGCCCAGTGCGGGTTGGTAGATGTCACATGTCTTCGAATTTTTGGTTCTAGGACATGCCGGTTTCCTCACGATGTTTTCCTTCACCGTTTTGAGATCAGTGGTGTTGAAATAAATTACACAAAGTAATGCGCCTGACGGGGTTCGAACCCACGACCTACAACTCGTAAGTTGAGGCCGATACCACTGGGCCACCATCTGCTCAAATCTCATCCAATACCAAGAGCTAATACCATTTGGTATTAGTTTATTACCGAATTTGTTTTCTATTCCCAACGAGTACCACATTTCAAAACCAATACCAAAACAAGTTTGAAGAAATTAGGTACAGTCAGGTTCCGAAAAATTAAAATGCTTTGAGCATTGATGTATGAATACATCAATGGCTTTGAGTGATTTTAATTAAGGTATAAAAATGACCTACTAAGAACACGGACGATATCTTAAAAAGCCCGCTATACGAGTACCATTATGTCCAAACTAGTGATGGGTCGGAGGGAAGGAAAAAATGGGAGGGGAAAAAAGATTGGGAAAATAAGGGAAAAAAAAAAATCCCGGAATTTTCCCAAATGACGGGAAAATAAATATTCTATCTACGCCATAAAAGCCGGATGGCTGCCACCACTTCAGCGTCCATTCTTGCCAGTGCCTGTGATCAAACTGGTCTAAACCGTGTTAAATCCATCCGCGCGGACAGGCGCGTAAATCGCTTTATCGCATGGTGCACCGCTACGAAATCCGCTTTACCGCCATCCGCGGCGGCGCGCGGTGCCGTGTGTGAATCGCCTAAGACAAAGTTTTAATTTACTATTTCAATAAGTTTCTCAGATTCATCATAACTTAATATTAGGTAAATAAGACGGAAGGGAAATTAACAAACAATATTTTGACGGGACGGTTGGTGCAGTGGTTGAACGATTGGACTGCTGCGCTGTGTGTCTCGGGTTCGATTCCCGTACGGAGCAAATATTTGTATGATCTACAAGTTGTTCCGGGTCTGGGCGTTTGTGTATGTGAGTTTATGTTTGTAAACGCACCCACGACACAGGAGAAATTCCTAGTGAGGCGCAAAGTATAAAAAAAAAAAAAAAAAATTAATTGCATTCATCATAAAAAATAAAACAAATTGATAGATAAAAAATATTAAACATAATATAATGACTTCGAAACTTAGGAAACGTCTACAAAGTATCTATGAAACTGAAACTGCTAGATAGTATTTGAGCATTAGTCACATACTTATTCAATCACGGTCAAGTTTAATTCAGAAAGTGGGTGAATGAAAGTGTTTTATTGTTTAATTACAATGCGTCTACAAAGCTTTTAAAGACGCGTTATAAATAAAAATGCCATTTATGAATTTACATAACAAAGCTTCTACGAGTATGTCACGTCTACAAAACTACTAGCTCGCTTCAAGCGTTTCACTGCATACTAAAAAAAAATTTTTTCAAAGAAAATTTAACCGACTTCTTCATCTTAAAAAAAGCATAAATACGGTCAATTCCTACTCAATTCGACCGTATATAATTATGCTTTTTTGTTATGTTTGTTCGCGCAAAAATTCGTCGTTTATGAACCGATTTCGATGATTCTTTTTTTGTTGGGAAGAAGATATTTCAGAGGTGGTCCCATCATCAGACTTTGATATCCCAAGGATTGATATCCTTGATAGGTTTGATGATGGAAGACCAGAGAAATCGACGGGAACTTTCAAAAATCGTAGGGGCGACCAGTGCGTTTGTAAGTTTTTTCCATTAAGAATTTTAAAGCACTACAATTTAATAAAGGTCTGGAGTTGATCTGATGATGGAGCCGAGAGACAGTCGAGGGAACTCCTCAACGATTCACAGCAGCTATCTTGTGTTTGAGCTTGATTAATTTGTATTGATAAGGACTTTACAGCTAGATGGGTTGTAACTGTCATTAGGGGTCTAATGATGGAGACGAAGAACTGTTCAGGGAACTCCTCAACGGTTTACAGCAGCTACCATGTATTTGGACTACATTAATTTATTTAAATTGATGAGAACTTGAACTATTTTTCGATGCAGTATACCTGCCATTTGGTCCCATAAAAAATCATTTAGTTTCGTTCAGTAGTTTTTATCATTTTTGGCTTATTGTGTCACCGGGCGATGTTGTAACCGGTGCTACGGATGATAAAAATCTAGTGCATAAGTATGTAAGAACATTATGTATTTGACAAGAATTTGGGTTGAATATTAAACTAAAAAGGGTAAAATAAAAAACTTTTTCAAAAAAAATTTTAACCGACTTCAAAAACGACCACGAAAATGGTTAAAATAACCTACCAAATAACTTTTCTATCGGAAGTCGGTGGCAAAAACTTAATGAAATAAAAAAGGCAAAGCCACCGACTTCGTCGTTTTTGAAGTCGGTTACATTTTTTTTTTATAAGTCGGTTAAAAACCAAGTCGCTTCCTGCTGTCTGTCTGTCCCTATGTATGCTTAGATCATTTAATCTATGCAACGGATTTTGATGCGGGTTTTTTCAATAGATAGAGTGATACAAGAGGAAGGTTTATATGCATTCAACATGCATAGGATAGTAAAGATTGATCCCGTGCGAAGCCGGGGCGGGTCGCTAGTATGAAATAATGGGGAAGCGTCTAAGATGCATCTTGGATGTGCCTTTGAAACATTTAGGACAAGCTTACATCTGACGCTATAAAAAATGATTCATTTTAAGAATTGCTATTTCATAGTACGTCTCACAACATAAGTGCCTTAAACATAGCAATGGGGGGGTTAGCCAAACTAGTTATTCAGTTTTATCACGAACGTGGAAACATTACCTACCTTCTCTGTAATCTAGACCAGTTGGGAGCGTAAAGTATTACACCAGCTAGCTTGACCACTCCTTGAAGATAGTTCCAAGTAATAACAGACTTTGAACTGGTTGCTCACGTCAAACCTATTTATGTAATAACTTCTTTAATTCGTAAGTCCTCGCTGTTATACATAACAGTTCTAAGCAACCGACTGAACGGACGTGCTCCATAGATACTTATGTACGAGTGATTTAGTGAAAACTTTATTATGGAAAAGGTAAGTCTTTAATCTTACTTAATTCTCATTAAGAAAATAAAAGTTACAACATAAGCAAAATATTATGTTGTGGGATAAGAATGTCAAGGCTTGATTTTCCGAAAAGTGTGCATGTCCACTAAAACAGGCATTTCCTGAAAGCTTTTTCAAATATTGACGAAGAATACCGGAAACTGACACATTCACTAACTTAAAAATAGTACTGGCATAACCATTTGAAAGAGGATACCATGACAATAACACTTTTTAAGTAACTGTTACTTACCTACCAACAATGGAACAGCTGATAACCTCGGAGTATATAACGTACTGTAATGAGTATATTTTGATACAAACTGGTTCGTGAAGTCGTTGTCCTCGACGGTCACATAATTAGGCAACCCTAAAGTAAGTAAGTAACCTCCCAGTCAATGTTAATTATAAACACGGTTGAAAGCGATATGAACCTGTTTACTTCAAATTAAATTACTAGCTAACCTTATTAGAATGTCAGTGTAGTAATGCAGGCAACGGGAAATTGATTACAGAAGTTTGTTGCAAAACAAATTGCACATGTGCGTTGTTTAGAATTATTCATTACCAAGTAGAGTTTTGCCGACCTGTAGGCATTTACTCGGATAAGATTAAAAGTTAATAGAGGAAAACGAAATGCAAATTACGTTATATTTTGTGGAATTTATTCAGCTTTTATTTCGTTCATACATGTTATGCCGCTAGGACGCATGGTTTCCGAGATAAAAGCAAAAAGCCAAAAAATGGTACCTTCAAACCCCTCTCTCCCCCAAAGCTCAAGGGCTAGGCACGGGGACTTTTGATATGTTCACCTCCTAACTAGTCCAAACAAAGTTGCGTAGTTAAAAATTGTGTTCCAAGACTTTCCCTCTATATTTGTTCGTTGACTGGACTATAGACCATAATTATCTAACGTAGAGTTAGAAATAGTGTAATCAATATAAATAGGGTGTTATGGTTAAGCCCCGTTTTATCTCGTATGAAAACTCCCGAAAATTGAAACCTTTTGACGCCTTGATCACAAAATATCAATGGATGGATCTATAAAAATGATATACTTACTGCAATGTTGTTATACATTTAAACCTTTCTCATGAATCACTCTGCCTGTTGATGAAAACTTCATGAACCTGTTTTGCTATAGTTAATGCAACTTACACTCGTTTTTATACATTTCACTTTTTACTAAGCTTTTTATTATTTTAATAATAACAATAATTTACTTATTATTCTACCTAACAGAACGTCTGGCTAGGCCGACTAGTCAGCCTTTTTTGCAGCTGACTAGGCGGCCAGTCAGTCAAAGCCACAGTGGGCCCATCTCTATTACTAAGCAATAATTCTGTTCGAACAATCGGACATTCATAGTATAAACTGAATATCAACGATGAGGATTTTAGGTGTTTGACCCCGGTGTTATTCAAAACAGGAATATCAATTCGATTATGTAGTAACTACTTTGTTTATTATATCCACAAACAAATAATATATGTATTGAATACTTGAGAGACAAAAAAAAATTGTAAGGCTACTTTTAGGATCCTATTTGAAATATGCGAGAATGAAGAGGACGCCGACTTTCGGGCACCAACATACTGAAATGAAATGATGAAATGATGTTTATTTTGCAAGTAGGTTGTATTAACACTTTTACACGTCTTTTCATAAAACTAGGAGGGGCCGGTGTTTCGTACCTGACTACTCTGAGAAGAAACATTCGAAACAAACTCAGACGTCACAGTCTCTTTTAAAGTCCAGACATCATAAAATTAGAACAGGTTAAGTATACGAGGACCATGCAGGTTAATGTCTGAAATGGTCTTTAGAAGAAAGAAACACACAAATTCGAATTCGAGGTTCGTCTACTTGTAGGTAGACCATATCAACAAATATCACGAAAAACCTATTTACATTTTGGCGAGAATCTAGCCTAGCAACCTAAAAACTTAATTATATTGGCAATCTGACCGTCGCGTCGTCGTGTCCGTTATGTCTCTAACACATACATATTAAATAGTTGCTTAACATATTTTGATGATAATACATAATAACTCAATACCTACATCTCGTGGTGTAGAGAGAAATATTTATCTCTATAGTATTTAATCTGTTTTGTACTTCGATGTTTTGTACTGCTTTTTCAGATATTTTTCACTTTCATATTAACGAGCATCGTGACGACAACCTTCGGATATGTACAAATTGCTAGCAGGAAACCGCTAGGCACTTTATACAGATGGAAACAGATTGATTACGTGTATCCCACGCCCCAAGATCGTGTGCAAGCTATCACCAATGGGTAATATTTTGTTTTGTACAGCATTGATTAGCACAATGAAAATATTGATTATAATAATGTTATTCTCCTCCAGACAATTCAACGCAACAAACGTCATACCTCTGGGAGTAGAACGTTGGAAAGATCGCGTTTTTATCAGCACACCTCGTTGGAAGTCTGGGACCCCAGCCACACTATCGTCTGTGCCGATCGGTGTACCCATTGAATCACCACCGTTGGAACCTTATCCTAGCTGGGATTGGCACAATGCAGGTTTATCTCATCTCACTAACTTTTGTACGTAACTGGTCTTTATTAAGTTAAAACAATAATGTACCTACTTGTTTTTCAACAGCTAACTGCACTGGCTTCACTTCAGTATTTCGCATGAACATAGACCACTGCGGAGTTATGTGGGTACTCGACTCCGGTCAAGTGAATGCCTTTGAAACGCCACAACAACTTTGCCCACCAACGTTGTTCGCCATAAATCTCAGTACTGATACAGTATTGGGTCGCTATCCGATCCCCAGCGAGTTTGTTCTTCAGAATTCACTAATCACCAACATCGTGGTGGACTCCAGAGACGTGCGATGCAGAGACCTGCATGTGTACATCGCAGATGCGTGGCGTTTTGGACTGATCGTCTTCAGACATGAAGATGCCGCTTATTGGCGATTCAGTCACTACAGCTTCTATCCCGAGCCATTGTTATCAAACTACACTTTACATGGACTGAATTATCAGTGGTCTGACGGCCTGTTCGGCATGTCGTTAGGCAAGTATCACCAAGGTGATCGGCCGCTGTACTATCACTCCATGTCGAGTTCCCTGGAATTTGTAGTAAGTACGTCCGTGATACGCGACCCGGCGCGCGTGAGCGACTCGGTGGGCGAGTTCATGCTGCTCGGGGACAGCCGCGGCGCCGACGGACAGGTCTCCGCCGCAGCCGTCGACCGCAACGGTGTCATGTTCTTTAACCTCGTTTCGCGAGACAGTATCGGATGTTGGGACACACGAAAACCGTACACAAACCGTAATCTAGTAGTTGTCGCACAAAACAATAATACAATGATCTTTCCCAATGATTTGCGAATGGATCATGAAGTACCGCAAATGGGATGGGTCATAACAAACAGATTACCAATGTATCAATTCAATTTGATAGATCCTAATGAATTTAATTATCGAGTGATGTATTTAGATCCAGTGGCAGCTGTACACAATAGCATGTGTCAACCAGAAATCTGTAACATAACTGAAAGTCAGGGTACGACAAACTCATGATCAAACATGTTTATTGATTTATTTATGAATGTAATTTAATAAAATACATACAACTTAGCCCAGTTTTTTCTTGCTGTCCTTTCTGTTTAAATAATACCCCTCAATAGGTTATTTTGAAATATTACATACAGTATATTTCATGTGTTGGATTTTTTTCAAGACTTTTATTTGTTTTTCGAATGAGATTCTGTAGATTTAGTTCTGTTTACTTCATTTAATTTTGAAGATTGATCATCAGACTTCTTGTCTTTATTTTCGGTTTCTAACTGAATATTTAAATCTGAATTGTCTTTCTTTGATTCTTTTGTTTGTTGAAAGTTTTCATCATTTGATTGAATACGAAGTGGCAATTCTTTATTTTTGTCATCTTTACAGATATTATTTTCAGTTATCTCTGTTTTATTTGCATTTTTTTGCGTAAAGTCTTTACTTTTACTTAAATTTAAATCTTGACAACTAATTTCTTTTATGTTAGTTAGATTCGAGTTGCTTTCTACTTTTAAAATTTGACACTTCTCTTTATTTCTATTACCATTCGATATCTGACTATGACTTAAATTTTCATTATTCTCGTCTTTTGGTACTTCTCTACTAGTGCCTGCTTTTAAGCTTTCACTAAGCAATGCTATTTTATCAGTTTTATCCTTATCCGATATTGTCCTCTTATTAGGAACATTTTTAGATGAAATTTCTTCATTCTTATTTGATTGATGGCTAGTTGTTGTGCTGTCATCCGCTTCAAGTTGATTATAAACAGTGCTTAAAGTTTGTAACGCAAGTTCACTCTGAGAAAAGTTGGTTCCTTGTTTCTTCATAAATATATGTGGATAGTCACGTAGATAAGAAGCTATGTTGCCTTTGCTGCTTCCTACATTAGGAGGAGTTTCAGTAATCTCTCCACTCATTGCAGAGCAAGCCATATTGGGCTGAAGATGCCAAGAAGCAGGCACTGACTTTAATATATCTTTAGAATGTTTAATAGATTCTAATCCTTCCTTTTTCAAAAGAGCACTTATTCGTAACAACATCAAAACAATTTGTTCTAAAATGCGGTCAGTATCACGAGGTATTAAAACTTCGCTTCCGAACCAATCCTCGTATGCGTATACTCCAACATCCGACAATCCTGCCGGTGACGGTCTATAAACACCTGTCTCTGGACCTTCATCTTCTATACTTGTATCAGTAGAAATTATGGTTCTGGATGAAGAGTCTAAAGCCTTAAGTAAATATTGTCCTTCTGTAGCACCTGGAGTTCTGTCTCCGTACCTAAGAACAAATTAGTTTTTTATAATTAAACTTAACACCAAGCCAAGTAAAGGAATACACCGGAAAAAACATTATTTACAAAATCGTGAAAAGACCTGTCGTACTATTTGGATCGGAATGATGGCTGCTGTGAAAGACTTGGATTGTATGACTTAGTATGTCCAAGGGATGAATCAAAAGTTGGAGGATGGAATTGAAGAGGAAGGCTAATAGCCCAGTCAACGAACAGTTATAGGGGGAAATTCTTGGAACACAATTTTTGACTTTGTAACTTTGTTTAGACTAGTTAGAAGGTAAACATATCAAAAGTCCGCCCTTAGCCTTTGAGGTGTGGGGGAGGGTTTGAAAGTACCATTTTTTTGTTTTTTCCTTATATCTCGGAAACCATACGTCTTAGCGGCATAGCATGTACGAACAAAATTAAAGCTGAATAAACCCAAAGTTTTATTCAGTAAGCATTTATTTACAACATTTATTTATAACTTCCTAACAAGTCCAATCAAAGTTACGTAGTCAAACACTGTGTTCCAAGGATTTCCCTCTATACCTTGTTTTGAGCATTCGCTGACTGGGCTTTACAGAAACGGATTTATTCAAAAATTTATTTATTCAATATTTTTTATTAGTAGTAGTAAGGGAGTCTGGATTTGAGCCTGCTTGATGACAAAAGGCTAATGATCCTTAACAATTAAAATCTTCGAGGACTACTAAGACATCTTGCAGCATACCATAAGAAAATCCATTACGGTGGGGTAGTGAATGTGCTCCCAGGCTTTTAAACTATCGAAGTTAGTGCAAAACATTCAGTTTGGAGTACTTAGTGAATTAGTGATGTCTACTCACTCTCTTGAAAATAAGCGCTACTTACAAGAACTACGGCAACATAATAATATTTACAAATTTGCGACGAGTTTTTTACGGAGCTGTGCCTCCCCTAGCAGAGACTTGGTACGCCTCCTGCGGACAGCTAGCTCCAGTCCATAGTCGAAATAGTCATTGTCGGCGGAGGGCAGGTTGGCTGGAAACGTTTTGAAAGCTTCCGCTACTTTGAGAGCGTGATAATAGCTGTGAGATAAAACCATTAATTAGAAATAAGTAGAAATAACATTAAAGCATATTGAGTTTACATGAGGTAATCACATGTAAACCCAATATGCTTATATGTTTAAGTATTGTTAAAAGCAAAAGGATCAATGTTTTGATTCGAATTATTAAATAAGTACCTACAGTAATTATGATTTTAATTGCCTCTGAAAATAAATAACAATCCTTACGCAATTTAAATAAAAATTAGGATTACCTGAAAACGAGCATCCACATGTAGAAAGCGGGCATGATTAAGACGAGTTTGAATACGACGAATTTAATGCAGGGCGGCTTGGCAGGGCCGAGCAGCAGACACGTGCCGAGCCCGACGGCCAGGCTCGTCAGCTCACAGAGGAGCTTCCTCACGGCAGCCAGCAGCAGCCACGGCAACACCAGCGTAGGCCGCTCCTCCTTCACCATAAATAACCATTAAAGATCTAGGTCCTGAGTTCGATTCGTTCGTTCTTGCATTACGGTTTCGATCAGGATTTATTAAAGAGCATGCCGGTGCCCGGATTGGTCCCTAGTTGATAAGTGATCACAATAATGCCTGTATACATACCTTAAATATAAGTGATGAGGGTGCACTTGGGAGGCAGGGATTACAAGCGTTATGCTATGTTATTTTTTAAGTTACTCAGTTACACTGTTGTAGTGGTAAAATAGAGTAGTCCCTAGAAAAATGTTGCAAAATCAGACTACAATGTCCCAACTGCTGGAACACAAACCTAGTCATGTCTTCGAAGCTTGGATTTAGGATATGTTCGTCACGAATTTTCTCTCGTCGCTGTGAGAGTAGTGGTGATGGACTAAAGAGTAATGCACCAGGTTTCAACTTATGGTCTACAGGTTTTATCTTAAGTCCAGGCCACCACTATAAAAATGTTAACTACAGCAGTATTCATTCAAGCTTACCCATATACTGCTATATACATTATTTTTACGTAACTTTAACCTTTTACGCAGCACGCGCAACGGATGCTCTCAAAATTAAATCCTTTTTCGCACTTTTGCATTTTTCAGCATGCCTTCCTTGATAAAAGAACTATCCAACATAAAAAGACTCGAACCAATAGTTACTGAGGTTAGCTCGTTCAACCAAACAAATAAAGTCTTCAGATTTATAATATACTTTAATAATAAAGTATATACTATAGATTTAGTTGATTCTAAGCAGCTGAACTTTGCTTATTGTTGATGTTTGATTAAAAATGCAACAGTAACAGCTGGTAAATACCAATCACGTACAATGCACTCACCTGAAGTCGCACTTCATAGGTACGGGGTTTGGTCAACATATGGCCGAAACCAAAACTTTTGCCGAAACTGGCCGAAACCGAACCTACGTTGGCACACTAATTAAAAGTCAATGATAATGGTATATGGCCTCAAAAAGGTGTAAACATTTAATACCCTCGATACAAATGTTTTCGCGCGATAGGGAGATAACATGATGATAGCGTACCAAGAACACAGGATAGAGAAGCACTATGTAAGAAGCGAGGTAGACGT
This sequence comes from Agrotis exclamationis, assembly GCA_950005045.1. Lineage (NCBI taxonomy): Eukaryota > Metazoa > Arthropoda > Insecta > Lepidoptera > Noctuidae > Agrotis > Agrotis exclamationis. The sequence continues at coordinate 13,220,814 of OX465419.1, forward strand.
AGACCGTGAAGCATTGCACCAGCATAATGCCAGACACCATGGTGCGCAGCGTGTGCTGTACTGGCATCGACAGCTCCTTCGGCATGTCCATCTGCCACACCTAACAAAAAAAAAAAACGTTTGTATAATTATCGCTGAAGGATTATTATATAAAGGTTTTATTGCAGCTTTCTTAGCCGACATCCTAAAGGAGGTTAGTTCTATGTTTTGTAATTTATGTATGTGATATATCTTCGCCAATATTTAACCGTCTTTGCGGAGTGGCTGGAGAGGCGTCACGGCGTCTTCACCTTCCGCTTTAAGCAGGTCCTCACAATTTTTTTTTTCGTTTGATTATGAGACCATCCCTGATGTCAGAGTTAATTATGCCGCCTCTGAGCAAGGCTCACAGAGCACAAAGTTAAACACAATGTCTGAATAATTCTGTGCTTTTCAATAACGCTCTTGTGTTTGTTAATATTACGTGAAAACCAACAAGATAAGCAAACGTTACTCCATCATAATATTAGTCTTCCTGATCTGGGAGAATACGCAAGTTTATCATCTGCTAATCATCTCACGCAGGTCGTCAAATCTAACAGAGAAATGGTTATTTATAGAAAAGCGGTGGGAATGATGGGATAGCAAGCCGCCTCTACATAATCCGACATACTTTTGCTAAATTTATATTATTACCTGTTAACGCCCACACCCCGCGGGGTGCGGGGGGCCTCGGCAGCGTCCCTACTCCACGCGCCCGAGGGTATAAAAGACGCGCGCACAGGCGCGAGCGCCGTCGGACCTCTAATAAGATAATATTATATACTTACGTAGTACATAAGAGTACCTCTTGTAAAGGTAAAAATCAAACGAAATTAAATGTATTTTTCGACAATCGCGAGTTCCTTTTTCAGCTCCGCACACTTACCCCGAACATACAAAAACCAAGGCTTGAGGCCATAACATTTTTGGTGCCGTGACCAGGATTTCGAAGGAAGAACTCAAATAAATCGCAAGGACAAGACAAATATACAATTATATGGAAATTGAAGGACAAAGAGAGTATAAAGCGCAGACCAAATTGGTGAGCCCGTTCCTTTTTTTCCTATAATCTACCCACATCTTGTTTCCCGTGCTACTTAATTATTTGGACTGTAAAATTCATTTCTTCGAATTCCATTTGTTTAATTTAGAACCTGGGTGTATACTTGTTTGCAATTATCACAACGTTAAATTTGTCGTATTATAACAATGTCTCAGACCACTAAGAAAGTTTCTGACCCAATAAAGAAGAGAAGTTATATTAAGGGTAGATTAACAATTTTTAAAGGTTACCTAGACGAGGTAAAATCTCTAGAAAAGTTAACAGATCAGCAAGTTGCTGAGTTAAGATTAAGGTTAACCAAACTAGAAACATGTTTTTCCACTTTCGATGACTTACAATCCGAAATTGAACTTGAAGCGGAAGATCCCGACGAACAAACGAAGGTACGTTCGGAATTCGAAGGTCAATTTTATTCTTTAATCTCCCAAGGTCAATGTATTTTAGATAAATTAGAAGAACTGAATATTCGAAGGAAAAGTATAGCAAATCAAAACTCAAGGCATTTCGATAGTTTCGAATGTGGAAACACATATAAAGGTTCAATAAAATTACCCACAATAAAATTACCCACCTTCGATGGGAATTATAATCATTGGTTAGAATATAGGGATACATTTGAGGCATTAATCCATAATAATGAGTCTATTGAGACAATAAATAAGTTCCACTACTTGCGATCGTCATTAGAGGGTAGCTCTGCGTTGGTTATTGATTCAATATCATTTTGTTCCGATAACTATCGCTTGGCGTGGGATTTATTATGTCAGAGATACAATAATAAACGTCTCTTAATAAGTAATCATATGAAATCCTTGTTCAATATGGAAGGTATAACTAGGGAGTCCGACCAAGCATTACGTTACATGATTGACAGTATAAAGAAAAATGTGAGAGGTTTAGAGACATTAGAACTTCCTGTAGAACATTGGGACATGGTGATAATCCACTTTGCAGTCTCAAAACTCGATCACGTAACAAGTAGAAGGTGGGAGGAACATAAAGGAGAAGTTCCTACCCTCGAAGAGTTTTTTAAGTTTTTACGCGACCGAGCGGATGTATTAGAAACAACAAAGCATAATAAATCAACTATTATCAGTAAAAGGGAGAAAGTAGCAAGTTTGGTTGCATCCACTCAGGCGAGTAATAACGATCGATCTAATTGTATAATTTGTAAACAGGCCCATCGTTTGTTTGAATGTACGAGATTTATTTCCATGAGTTTAGAAGAAAAAAATGAGGTTGTTTCCAAGAATAAATTATGTATTAATTGTTTTAAACCAGGTCATCGAGCCTACGATTGTAAATCATCTGGTTGCAAAATTTGCAAATATAAACATAACGTATTACTGCATAGAAATAAATCTCACTCTGTAGATAAAAATTCGAGTTCCCGCAGTGAAAACTCGACTGGTACTTCACTTCAAACTTCAGTTGGAATGGTAAGTCAAGGCGGATTCGAACCTGCATCGATACTTTCGCATCACCCGACCACCGCCGCAAGCACCGCTGTAGATGTGCGCGCGGCGCCCGCGTCGGAACCGGTTTCCCTATCTACGATCGCCACTCAATACGTACTTTTGTCAACAGCGCTCGTTCACGTAGTTAACGAAACAAATAATGAATATTATGTCGCCCGTGCACTATTGGACTCGGGCAGTCAGATGTCCATAGTAACGGAAAGTTTTTGTAATAAATTAGGAATGTCCCGCAATCGTGCTAAGGACGACCTTAATGTATATGGTATAGGAAATACTCAGTTACAATTCGTAGAAAATTGTAGTTTTGTAATAAAATCAACTTGTAGTGATTTTTCTGTAGAAATCAACTGTATAGTCTTACCAAAAATCACGAATATGTTGCCAAATGTAAAGATTAATGTAAATGAATTCAAGATTCCCGGTGACGTATTTGTCGATTTAGCAGATAGTAGATTTTATGAGCCCGCTGATGTAGATATATTAATTGGAGCGGATTTGTTTTGGCAACTGCTAACAGATCAACAAATAAGACTGGGTAAAGGTCTTCCCACATTGCATAGTAGTAAATTAGGTTGGCTTGTTACGGGCCCCATAAACATTTGTAAATCGTATAATGAAGTAACCTGTAACTTAACTAGAAGTATAAGTGAACAGTTAGAGAAATTTTGGAAGGTTGAGGAAATAGTTAGTGTAGATAATTTATCTTTTAGTAGTGAAGAGGAATTTTGTGAAAAACACTTTGTAAAAAATACGTATCGAACTGAAAATGGTAGATTTTGCGTTAGGATGCCTTTTCATACTTCACCTTCTGTACTTGGCGATTCGTTGGGAAAGGCACGATCTCGTTTGAATAATTTAGAAAAAAGATTAAAAAGGCAACCTAAGGTGAAAGAGTCCTATGTAGATTTTATAAATGAATATGAACATTTGAATCATTTGTCCGAAATATGTAAACCCGAGTTTGGATATTATTTACCACATCACCCGGTTATTCGAGAAAAAAGTGAGACTACGAAGCTTCGCGTTGTTTTTAACGCTTCGGAAAAAACTGAAAGCGGTTATTCACTAAATGATATTCAAATGGTTGGACCAGTGATTCAAGATGATATATTTAGTATTTTGCTTCGATTTAGACAACATAATTATGTTATGACGTCAGATATCGAAAAAATGTATAGGCAGATATTAATATCTGAAAGTCAAAGACATTTACAAATGATAGTGTGGAGGGACAGTGAGAATAAACCCTTAAGGTATTTAAAATTAAACACGGTGACCTACGGAACCGCTTCCGCGCCGTATTTAAGTACTCGTTGTCTTCTTCAATTGGCTATTGAATGTAATGATCCGGAAGTCCGCGAGATAATGAAACATGATTTTTTTATGGATGACTTGATTACAGGCCATGAGACTGAGGAAGGGTTAAATCGTATTTGTAGATTAATTACTAAGATTTTGGATTCGGGTGGTTTTAAATTACGAAAATTTAGGTCTAATGCCAATCAGTTATTTGTTGAAAATAAATTACATGAAGAACAATCAATTACCGAATTTAAAACTACCACGAGCACGTTAGGGTTAACATGGTCTCCTCAGTCCGATAAGTTTCATTTCTCTGTTCATGTAGATAAAACCGAAAGGATCACAAAACGAAATATATTATCTTCTATTGCAAAGATTTTTGATCCTTTGGGACTTTTAAGCATATTTGTTATTAAGGCTAAGATAATCTTACAGAAATTATGGATTAGTAAATTAGAATGGGACGACCCCGTAATCGATGAAGTACAGATAATGTGGTTTAATTTTGTACAAACCATGAATTCTCTAACTCGAGTAGAAGTTCCAAGGCATGTCATGTGTAAAAATGCAATGCATATTGAAATTCATATTTTTTCTGATGCGTCTATGTGTGCTTATGGGACATGTGTTTTTGTTCGTTCAATAGATCCTGCTGGAGAAACCCATGTACAGTTACTTTGTGCCAAATCTAGGGTCGCCCCACTAAAAGGTCTAACAATCCCCAAGCTCGAGCTATGCGGAGCGCTGTTGTCCGCGGAGTTGGGGGAAAAGGTGACTCACTCCCTGCGATGCACTGTGGCTCGCTGTGTATACTGGACAGACTCGATGGTTGTGCTCGGTTGGTTACGTGCCGCCGCCACGCCAAAACAATTAAAAGTATTCATCTTAAATCGAGTAAACAAAATTAATAAGTTAACAAAGGGTTCTGAGTGGAGGTACGTACCAACAGATCAAAACCCAGCGGATCTCATTTCCAGAGGAGTAGATCGTATGGATAAAAAGGTTCACAGGTTATGGTGGAATGGACCTCCATTTTTATCCCTAAATGAGTCCCAATGGCCTAAAGTAGACAGTAATAAGTTAAATAGTGTAACCTTACCTGAAGTAAAAATCGTAGGTACATTTGTAAAAAGTATGATCAATAAAAATTTAATTGAATTTGAACGTTATTCAAGTTTAAATAAGGTTCAACGTGCAATGGCTTATGTTCTGAGATTTGTTAAAAATTGTAGAATAAAAAATAAAGAAGGTAGACTCACCAGTAATTATTTAAGTGCCGATGAACTAAACGATAGTATGATGTACTTAGTAAAATTCTCTCAACATGAGTCATTTAGCGACGAGTATGTGTGCTTATTAAATAATAAAGCATTGAGCAGTAAGTGTAAAATTTTATCGCTTAGCCCCTTTCTAGACATTGAGTCTAAAGTTATACGCGTAGGAGGTCGTATTCAAAACTCAACGTTCCCGTACAATAAAAAACATCCTTTACTTTTAGATTCTAAACATCGATTAACAAGACTCATTTTTGAGAGTGAACATCGCCGGTTATTGCATGCTGGGCCACAGCTGTTGTTATCATCGGTTAGAGAAAAATATTGGATTATCAACGGTAGAAAGGTGGCTAGAAGCGTAGCAAATAATTGTATAGTCTGTAAGCGATTTAGATTTAAGCCTATAGTTCCTATTATGGGTAATCTACCCAAGCAACGTTTAAGTCCAGGAACACCCTTTGAAATATCTGGTGTTGATCTGGCTGGTCCTTTTTTAATCACTGATAGGAAAGGCCGCGGTTGCAAAATAACGAAATGTTATATGTGTTTATTTATATGTTTTACAACCAAGGCTATTCATTTAGAAGTCGTAAGTGATTTAAGTACAGATACATTTTTATTGTCATTCAGAAGATTTATAGCAAGACGTTCTAAACCCAGTTTATTATATTGTGATAATGCGACAAATTTCTTAGGAGCTAGTAATGAACTTAATAAATATTTGATAGTAAATAAAGATAAAATAAATAAGTTTTGTTCTGATGAAGGAATGAAGTTTGCCTTCATACCTCCATACGCCCCAAACTTTGGTGGCTTGTGGGAAGCCGGGGTGAAGTCTGCAAAATACCATTTAAAAAGAATATTAGGAGACAGGCATTTAACCTACGAGGAACTTTCAACTTTATTTGTCCAAGTAGAAGCTATACTTAATTCCCGACCTTTGTTCCCTATGTCTTCCGATCCCAATGATTTCTCTCCCCTGACTCCCGGGCATTTCCTCGTCGGTAAGCCGCTGATAGCTCTTCCATCTCCAGTCCTGACCAATATTAACTGCAATCGACTTCACAGATATGAGCAATTGGAACGTATGAGACAGCTTTTCTGGTTGAGATGGCAACATGAGTACATAACGGAACTTCAACATCGGACAAAATGGCGCAAACCTGCGACGGAGCTACGTGTTGGAGATATGGTCATTATAAAGGAAAATAATTTGCCCCCATTGAAATGGAGAATCGGACGTATCGAAGCCTTACAAAGGGGCAAGGACGATGTATCCAGAGTAGCAGATGTGAGGACGGCGAGTGGCACTATCCGACGAGCTGTAAATCGTCTGTGCCCTCTGTTCGGGCCTGAAGCAGAAGAGTTGAAGGATGCTCCTTCAACGGGGGGAGTATGTTAACGCCCACACCCCGCGGGGTGCGGGGGGCCTCGGCAGCGTCCCTACTCCACGCGCCCGAGGGTATAAAAGACGCGCGCACAGGCGCGAGCGCCGTCGGACCTCTAATAAGATAATATTATATACTTACGTAGTACATAAGAGTACCTCTTGTAAAAGTAAAAATCAAACGAAATTAAATGTATTTTTCGACAATCGCGAGTTCCTTTTTCAGCTCCGCACACTTACCCCGAACATACAAAAACCAAGGCTTGAGGCCATAACATACCTATATTTTTAGAACCTATTGGTTCAATATACACTGTTTTCACTTTTCTATGATTATTGCTTAGCGCGACTGCAAAGTTTTCTTACAGTAGTAAGCTGCTAGAAAAAAATTGATGGTCGCCGGAAGGCACTCATTGCATAAATGTATTGTAAAAGTTGCCAGCTCAAAATTGTATCCAGGGTGTAACAGAATTTCTCTAACAAAATTTCTGACAGAATAAGGTTGCGCTAAAACGTATCTTTCGTAGCATAGCAAGCAGTTTCATAGTCATAACCTCATCAGCTGTTTACTGAATAAGGAAAATTTAACTTGCCGTGGGTGACATGTACATGAATGAACGGCGTAACCAACGATGATTAATCAGTTGAGGAAAAAACAATTTGTTAATAGTGTTTACTGCAAGTTCAAATTCGCCGTCTACATACAGTCATCATACCACTATTTATTTTAGTCAAATAAATAAACCGGATCTTGCGGAGAGCTAGTTCCGGACCTTGCGGAGAGCCAGTTTGGCTTCCTGAGGCAGGGTCGTCTTGGCGGTGTCTTTGGACATATGCAATGCCTTCAACACCCCGCCCTGGAGTTGCATCAGGGAGGCACTCCGGTATCACCGGGTGCCGACCTACCTCCGTCGCATAGTCGAGGACTACCTGACGGACAAGGCCGTCATGTACCCCGGTCACCGGGGAGAATGGAACCGGCGAGGGATGTCGTGCGGTGTTCCACAGGGATCGGTCTTGGGGCCGCTCCTGTGAAACATCGGTTACGACTGGGTGCTGCGCGGCGACCTCCCTGATGGCGTAATATGTTACACCGACGACACGCTCGTCCTGGCGGAGGGAGAGTCGCACCACAATCTCAGCGGGCCAAACGCCTCCTGCCAGAGGCTGTACGACGGTGTCGTGCGGTCCATGACCCTCTACGGGGCCCCCGTGTGGACCCTGAGCATCCGGACGCGACCACTAAAGCTGGTCGCATGCCGGAGGGTCATGGCTATCCGGATGATCCGAGGTTACCGCATGATCCGCGCGAGTTGGCCAACTTCCTTGCCGGATTGCTGCCCTGGGATCTGGAGGCGACTGCCCTCCAGCAGCGCGTCTATGACCTGGAACCCTGGAAAGTAAAGGGCTTGAAGGACACTGAGGATTTTAGTCAGTACGACTCTGACAGTTCCTCCCGCCCTGCCCTGGGTGGGAGGACTCATTAATTGATGATTTTACCACGTAAAAAACCTTTTTCAAAAAAATGTAACCGCCTTCAAAAACAACCACAAAAAAGGGTAAAATAACCTACAAAATAACTTTTCTTTCAGAAGTCGGTGCCTTTTTTTTTTTTTTCATTTCATGGTTTTTTTTTTGCCACCGACTTCTGAAAGAAAAGTTATTTTGTAGGTTATTTTACCCTTTTTTGTGGTTGTTTTTGAAGGCGGTTACATTTTTTTGAAAAAGGTTTTTTTATTTTACTCTTTTTAGTTTAAATATTCAACTCAAATTCTTGTCAAATAAATCATTCTCTTACATGTATGTGCACTAAAATTTTGTAATCCGTAGCACCGGTAACAACATCGCTCAAGTGCACAATATGCTAATAAAATTCCCTATCTCAAAAACTACTGAACCGATTTTGATGAAACTTGCAGTATTCCGTAAGTTAAACAATACTAAGTACAACAAAAAAAGAATTACTTAAATCGGACTTGTAGTTCCAGAGATATGCGAACACAAACTAAATCAGTCGGTGCCTACTCCAAGCCGTTGAGGAGTTGTACCTTCCATCATCAGCTCATCCACCTGAGATGATGATTATCAGATGCAAATACTTGAACAGATTTAGAAAATATATGAAAATGGTACTATGTGCCTATAAAATTTGAAGGTTGCCCTCGATTTCCCTGGGATTCCATCATCAGATCCTGACCTGATGATCATGGGACCAATTGGAAAGTATACCCTTTCAAACAAAAGAAAAATTTTCCAAATCGGTCCAGGCGTCTTCGAGAAATCGGGGAACATACATAAAAAAAAAAAAAAAAGATTCCGACGAATTGAGAACCTCCTCCTTTTTTTGAAGTCGGTTAAAAAAGTAATAAAATAAAAGTTATACATTTTGCAAAGTGCCCGAGGGTGGAGTCCACTGTGATCAAAGTTTTGTAAAACCTACTGTCGAAGTACCTACACATGTGGCAGTCAATCTTCAATTTAAAAAGGTTTTAAGTATAAGTTTTTATTATATCATATTTTTTGTTTTTTTCGTGGTATCTTCCTAATGCCATTTATGCTTCCATCTCACTATAATTCTGTTGTTTTTTTTTTTTAATTTTTCTGTTAAAACTGTACCACCTGGTTGCTCTATCAAATCACCCTTTTCCATCGTTCTCTCTCTCAACCTGAGCAAGGAAACACCTCGAATCAACATCATCATCATCACCAGCCTACAGCAGTCCATTGCTGGACTCGATCACCGGCTACTCTACTGTACTTACGTTTATTCGATCGTGTATAATTTGTTCAACCACAAAAAGATATCACTTACCATTTTGTTTATATCAACATCGGTTCAATAATTTCTGAGATACTCGTATAACAGATGAACCCATTGAAAGAACATTTTTTTTATGAATTAGGCACAGAAGATTCATTAAATAAAATAGGGCCATGGGGTCCGAGTGCCCACCGAGTCTTCAAAGACATCGCCAAGCGTATAGTCGACGCCTCTCGTGACCAGAGGGCTGGCCTATTTCTCGGCCAAAGAATCAGCATTGCCATTCAACGTGGCAATGCTGCCAGCGTTCTGGGCACTTGCCCCATTGACAGCGATGTGGATGAATTTTTTGACGCCATGTAGGTAAATTTTTAATTTTAGTTTAAATTTTAGTTTTAATTTAGTTATTTATGTAAATATTTTAGTTTTATGTCAATTGAAAATAAATATGTTTTTGTGATTAGACAATAAAATATATTTTTTATCTTTTCGTACTTTCGTGCTCTCTTCCTGATTATATATCTCTTCTATTGCTTGAGTATTAGAATAGAATAATATTCCATATTGTACCTAATATTACTGGTGACCTTTATAAACCCACTGATCATGAGACGATAATTTTCCTGCTTAGCAAGATTCCTTATTTACGGGCATTAGCTCATAGTATGTACAGCATAATAGGTACGTTCCTATATAAAGATAACCTCACTACATCCTACAACACACATGTGTGTCAACAGTAGGCGGCTCTGCTTCTACTTAATTATATTCTGATTATTTGATAAATCCGTCGTCGGCGGCAGTATGCGGTACCTGCTTTAGATTGGCGTTCACTTTGAAGAGCGTGGCGTCAAAGATGCTGCGCACCAGCCCCATTATACACCATAAACAAATCTCCGACTGCATGCTCATGCCCACGTACGATAGAAGGTTTATCATTTTGCTGATCAATTTGATAGTAGATAGTAGATCTTGTTGCCATTGCCAAGTTATGTAAACATCTAAGACATTTCTGTAAGCTTACGGATTAGTTTCTGCTACTAATTTTGTTTATTTATTTGTACAACATTTTTTGTCACACGAGTGAAGTTTGTTGTCACTGTAGTTGTCAGTTTATTTTTATTTTTTGGTAATTTTACGCTTTGATAAATAGGTAAATATTTGTTTACAGCCAAACGTCGACCTTTTTGGTTAAATGACGACTTTATTGTAGAGAATACTTATCACAAATTCTTTTTAGACTCATTTTTTCCTAACTTTAAGCTCTTGATCCAAGTCTAGCTCTTTATATTTCCGTGATTTACCTTAGAACCATTTTACACAATATCAACATTGGCGTATTGGGAACTGAAGATTGTTTCGCTCCCACAGATGTAGAGTACTAACATTACTGTTTAACTTATTAATATTGCTTATTAACTCAATGAATCCAATTCAGCTTACGGATGGTGCAGTATGATTAGCGCTGTCATCATCAGCGTGCGTCAGCCGGCGCGCGGGATTGCTGTACAGTCGCGCGCGTCACTCCTTCAGACGATCTCTGGCGAGCGAACAGGCACATCGCGTACAGTCACGGACAAACTCATTTCTTACGAACACGACAAACTCAGTGATCATTTACATTGCACAAGTGATTAACAAGTGGTAAACAGTGATAAGCAGTGATTTACTTTATTAGTTTGAACCTCACAAACAAGGTAAATACGACTAATGACATCATTTATAAAAATAACTATTGTTTTTTTATTTTATTTCTGAGTATAAATATCTTATTGAATAGCAACGCTGTGTGTGGTAAAGGCCTTGATTTTGTTTTAGAATAAATTTGGGTTACGCTACGTCCTTACCTTGAACAGTGTGAGTCTAAAGTTATTTTTGATAATTCAGTCTTTACACACCACCCGCCAATGTTTATGAAGAGATTCGCGAACAGACGTCATAATCTATAAAAAAAAAACACGTCTCTGAAAGTAGGTAGTATTCAAAGTAAAAAAAACATAGGTACATATATAAGGAAAATCGTTCGATAATAAATGTGCTGTTTACAGTATAATGCCGTATTTCCAACATTCACATAAATATCTAACAATAATATTCGATAAGTACCTCTACCTAGAAACTTACACGTAAAACTGGTTTAAATAATTTTAATAAAACGATTATGAATCACTAATTAACGAATTAATTAACGTAAGCTTGTCGTTATTGGTTGATTCCAGATCCACGCGTAAATAAAAACTATGATTTTGCAAAAACATGATTGTGTAAATAAAGCTTAACAGAATTTCCCCTTGCCGACTGTTTCCACTCAGTCATATCCAGCGAAAATTGTGGAAACACCAAATTAGGTATTCATTCACTACATTAATTAATAATTAAATAACTTAACAGTGCTCAAACATTTACAACCGTAAAAGACATGGCATGCCGAACAATTAAGAATGATGTGTGGGAAGGCGATCACAATGAAGCTATCGCCCAACAATAATTAACATTATTTATTTATGCGTATATAGCTATAGGGAGGACGCTTGATCAATTTTTTTTTGTATCTTTTTAATGTCGTTCGAACTTGCTTTAAAAAATGCGAGTGATCATTATGATCAAACAGGCAATGTCGATTAAGATGAATACTTGAATAGTTAAAACTGCTGATGCAGCTAGATACGGGCCTTCTTCAAATACAGATGTTCTAATTGGCAGGACTCATTTGGGCGAAGTGTAACTAATAGCACTTTACCAATATAAGAACACAATTTGAGTATGATGTCATTCGTATCCACAAAGTAATTTAGAGTCGCTTAGCCCCTAACATGTAACACAATTTGTCCGAGGATCCATTTCTATTTTTGCGCGCTTTAGTGGGATGTATGTCAATCGCAAAATAGTTTGTAAATAACAATTAGATCATAGATTTATTCTAAGAATTGCATTGGATTGCATATTCAAACTTAGAGACACCAATATTGCAAAATAATAAAAAAAAACTCTCAAACCTGTTGCAAATATCTAGTGGGACGTTTATTAATATTAATAATATGAAAATATCACATTTTATGGCAGTGAGATAGATTTTTTTAAATCTGAGTGTGAATAACCTTTGCAAGACAACCTGGTTTCATTTTATCTAAGATTTAGCAGATGCCTTTAGCCTGTAACTTTCCTTTCACACAATTTATCAAGACGCCTTTCAGGCCGTGTAAACATGGCACGTGACACTTAACAAGTCTTATTTTAATATGAGTTAGTAGATGAATATTGAATCAATTCATATCGAATGGTTCACAAATCTTAAATCGATCGTATCTAAAGATAAATAAGACGGAACCGTTCCGTTACAGGGCAAAAAAATGTGTCTAAAAGTAGCGTCTTTAGCGGTTACCAAAGCTAATTACAAAGTAACTGTCGCACGATAACTACAGTTAAATACCGCCATAAAACCATAGTTTAACACGTTATAGTTTTCTGTTACGAAAACTCTGACAACGGAAACATGTGTAAAGATATTAAAACGAAGCGGAGTTCCACATCCACAGATAGCTCAGCTACGCACAATGTTGCGACAAGGCAAAGATTCAGTTTATCGTCTTTTCAATATTTTGTGGAAAATATTGCCAGACAGAAGATGTAGGTATAGACAGCGGCATCTGAAAATGTGGGGCGAGTTGAAGGTTTCCTTTTCATCAATATTGCCTAGACTTTAGACTAATAGTAAAAAGAAACTTTGATCCCACACTATGAATTTACACACACATTTACATCTTTGGAAAACAGTTGAGTCAATACCGGTATCAAATGGAAAACGGTACGAGCGGTTGTGACATTCTTGATGTACGGGTACGTGAGAACACGTCTATGATCCCGACTCCAGCCATATAAGGAGTCACTGCATATGGTAGTACTAACATGCTTTGAGTACTCGCCTGGTAATTTATCCTCGTTTTCCCTGCTTTCTACTTAACAACTACGTGAGAACCAGACGGTAGCTCTCGTACAGTATGTACCCTCCATTATACCACTATGATTTTTACAATTAACGCACCACATTAACATCAATCGCCTACCAAAACTCACACCTCTACAGAAGCAATACAAAAGGATTTTGAAACGTTGAACTAGGCGTTGAACCTTCTTCGGTCATTGTTTCCTGACTGACGAATCGTTTTGAATAATTATCATTGATCTGGAACAACGGAGCGTATCAGCGTTCCAAATTAAAGATACATGGCCTTGCCTGATTTGGTCATCAATTTGGATTCAGTAAAAGTCAATGAACGCATTAATTACCAAATCAAAGCAAGAATTTTGCGATTTAACTCAAGAAATTCGTATTTAGACAGCAGAAGCTTGAAGGTCTTAATTATTCATCCCCACGGATATCATTTCCATCCCGCCAAAGAGTTTGTGGAATCAGCGGGTCTAAAACTGCAGTTCATATAATAATATTTTTGTGAGTCATTTCTGTTGCATATTGTATTACACATCGCAACAACACTGGTGTTTTGGGTGATGTCATCCACATCATTTATGTCGATTTAAGATTCTATGCGGCTTGGGAAGGCGACAGGGTCATCTCTTTTATGTGTCTTCAAAGTAAAGCTGACTGAAAAGTCATGATTTATTGATGCCGTATGGTTGATTTTTTCCTAGACTAGACGAGGTAAACATGATTACTAAGCATGACGTCACTTAAAACTGAACCTTGACCAAGTAATGAATCGTGGGTAAAACTGAGGGTCGTCTTATACATAGGTACCTAACTGAAGAAGTCACGTTGACATTTATGTGAAACACAAAGAAATAAAGGTACCATACTAAAGAAGGCCTATAAACGGTGCCTTGTATAATTCTTAGAAGGAATATCTTGGCAACGACCAGAAGTGAGCTTTATACTTTATTTTGTATTAAATCAGTAGTCAATAGTGGTTAACCTTGGTTTTAGCCAGTAATCGCAGAGGTGCACGGCCATATATAGTTTTTGTATGAGTTCACTGCTTCGTCGAATCGTTATCCTAACCAAGCTTGACACTGACATTGTGCTGTGGTTGCCGCTATCGGGACCTTGTTACTCACTCTGTATTTATAGTTGTTTATGAAATTTTCTTGAAATGATATACCTATTTGGGTAAGGCCACGAAAAATTGTTCAATAACACACTTGAAACTGTAACACACAATAACACACTTGAACTAATATAACACACTGGAAAATAGTAAAGTCTAGTGCACACAATTGATAAAATAATAAAACTAGTTTATATTCGCGGCTTTGCCCGTAAGATTCTAAAATAAAATTTACATACTAAAAAACACAATAAATACTAAAAATCTTTATTAAAACTTTATAGTTATACAATCTTAGATTCATTTATGGTATTCATTTTCAACCGGTAACAAACTCCAAATATAGGGACAAGAAATTTTGGTAACACTTAATGTCACGCTTGAAAGAGGCGCGTTTAGAAATTGAAAGAGCAACAAAATATACTAGTTAAACATAATTTAAAGTATAAATTCTTAATCAAATCAGTCTTCATTGGTAGTATTCTCTTAATCATATGAGATCAGTTAGGCGGCAAAATAATTCAATTAAAATAAACCTCATCACAACTGTTTAATAAGTAATATTGTGACTGTTGTAGCATATCACGTTTTAATTCAATCTTCTTGATGATCGAGTCTGATTTTACAATATCCCAATCCTTCTTTTTTGTTTCGACAAATTTCAACTTCGGATGTGTTATTTTTTTTAGAAAACAAATTTTGTAATCTATTTCTCCTTTTGTTTCTGTTATGTCTTCGACGAATCCTATATAATATTTCCAAGTACCTCTTTGGTAATATCTGACCAGAACCCTATCAGATTTTCTTACTTCATTTTCGTCTTTTTCTTTTACCGTTTCTTCATTGTCATAATCTCTAAAGTCACTTTCTTTCTCTATGTTAGAGCAATTATTAATGTTGTCGAATATATCTATATCACCAATTCTTTTGGTTTTCAACACATTCACCTCATTCTCATTCAGCTCTTTGTTTCTTACTGGACACAAATTTAATTCCATCTGCAAATTTTCATCTCTAAATAATTGGTCATCGCTACTGTTTTCATTCAAAATATACTCATCGTCATCAGATTCTCTTAAAGAATATGCTTCATCATCAGTTGTGCTACTATCTTGCTGAAGTTTACACCTTTTCAATTGTTTTTTCGGTGTTACTAGTTTTCTTTTCTTTGTTTTTACTGAAGTCATTGTGCCTGAAGTGGATGGTTGTTCGGCGTTATCATAGTGACTTGTTGTTGCACGACTTATATCAAACGTTTTGTCAATATTTGTGACTGTAAATGGGCCATATTTAGTTAGATCAAAATATTTTTGATTTTCCGCAGAAATTTTAATATCTGATAATATTTTCACAGGTGTTTTTGCCAATTTTACTTTCTTCTGGCCTGTTTCGTTTTCTTTATTTGCGCTTAAATCTATTTTTTTTATCAAATTGCACTGCTTTAAATCTAAACATTGACAAAATCCTGGTCTATACCCTGGACAAAAGCAACTTAGGCTGCGGTACATTATTGTGTAAGGCAAGTCAGAATTTATTATCTGATGCAGTTTCATGGTATTCTGAACTGGTATCAACTCAACAGTTGTTTTCTGAATTGCGTCATTGGGAATATAGAAAAGCTTTATTGACGTGTCTGTTTCGTTAAGCAACAGATCAAACGCAGTTTTTGCATCAGGAATATCATTGCCGTAAGCAACCATCGAATCCAGATTGCGTTTCAGAGCACCACCAACTCCGTCAGCAGCTCCTTTCCCGTGCGATGCTTCGAAGAAATTCCATGTAGAGTAAGGAAAACCGAGCTCTTTTGTGACTTTAGAAAAATAATAAAAGTTTTTCTTCTGTCGGTATTGCGTTGTAGGACCATCGGAGTAAAAATGTATGGAATCTGATGTTGGGAATTTCTCTCTGATCCATTCCAAAACTGGCTGAAGATGAGCCCAGATAGCATCCGGTCCATGGTCATTATTTGGTGAAATTGATGCAAATGGTATTTTGTCATTTGTAGCATACAAAAGACCCGTATGAAGAGTGACTTGCTGCTTCGAAGAACCAAAGTGCATCGATTGTATTTCCTTGCTAAGTTTGCATATGTAATTCTCAGAAAAATCAATGTGTAATAAAACTGAGCGCTCATCTAAGGTTTCTATACAACGACGATATTCTTTATATTGGTGGGTGATGTTGAAGCTGTGCCTTTTCATGTTATGTAGTTCTTCTTTAAATGAGACCCATAATGATTTAATAGTGTCAGTTTTTTTCTGCTTTACCATAATTTTGGTAATTTTAGTTACATCCTTGTCATTCTTATCCTTGTATTCATGGGACTGAAGTATCCATTCATACCATGAAATATTGTTGTCTACATTTATTTCATTAAGTAAAAAATCAATAGTACTTTCTTCGCATAGCTCACATTCGCCATAGGCACATTCCCTTCTTTTTGTATCGCACATTACCATAGCCAATAATTCATCTATATCTTGTGTTGCAATGATTCCGTTAGATTTTAGAGCTTTTGCCTTCATTAGTAAATTATCATGTTTTTTGCAAGCACAAGTGTCTCGACTTCCAACTGTGGGTGGAATTACATGGAATGGTCTATATTTCTTAAAAGTGGATAGAGCCAATTTTCCACCGTCACGTCTGTATTTTGAATAAAGCTTTTTCAAGGTTCCTAACAAGTATCTTTTTTGTCTCTTCTCATTTTTCTTTGTTTTAATTTCCTTTTTTCCTGCTGTCATTCTACTAACGTCATCCCTTTCGAAAAAATTTTTAAGATGGTTTACCAAAATATTGTTCCGTTTCTTGTTTGTGCAATGACGAATGTTTCCTTTCAATCCTAAAAATGAAGCCATTTTCCTTTTCAGTTTATATTTTTGTGCTTTTTCACCTAACAAAACATTCTTCAAAATTGTTTTTACTTTTGTACTACTTGAACTTTGGTAAGATTCTTGTAATGTATCTAAAAGTACTTCGTGGTGCAATATTTTTTTCTTTACAGTGTCCTTTTCTTCTTTAGTTATGGTAGGCAAATGGTCTTCAATAAATTTATTAGTTTTAGTCTGAGGAGTCCAACTTGTACTGTTTTCAGTCTTCCTTTTATCAAGTTCTTTTTGTAATTTATTAATCGTTTCATTTTTTTCTTCAAGCAATTTCAGCATTTTTTCATTCTTCTGCATATATCTCTTAATTTTCTTTTTCATGTTTTTTAAAGATGTCATCAATGTCGTTCGTTCTTGTTTGAGTTCAAAATTTTCTTTTTTTAATTTATATATAACTTTTCTGTTCAATTTCTGTAACGGGTGTTTGGATAATACAGATGGCGTTATCTCTTTACTGGTCTCTGGCAATGCATGTTCTTCTTTGTTTCTCTTTTTTTCTCTCCATTGCTGCCTAATAATTTTCTGCTGAGAACTGTCATAATCTGCTATTCTTTTTCTATTCTTTTTAGTTCTTTCCGCGTTCAATTTCTTCTGCTCTAAAAATTTTTCCGGATCCCTTTGTTTGAGTCTTTCCCTGTACAACTTCTGCCTTTCAGCATTTGTCATTGGCATCTGAAAAGAAAAGTAAATTACCCTTCACCGACAAAGCTTAGCAAATTCAATTTGTTATGTACAGACGCCAGCACATCAGCCTATCCCAATCTGTCAAATTTTCCTAGTGGAACATAAACCTTCTGCTTTTGTGATAAAGTTGAAAATCTATAACAGATTGGGGTAGGTTGATGCACTGGCGTCTATACAAGCGCGACATTCACCATCATGCAAACGGTTCACTCATTTTGCCATTCAGTTGCATATTTAAAATATGTACACAACATGCGCTAGTAATGTTTATGGTGTTACACGGACTGATGGTAGCTCTAAACCGAAAATAGGCCATTGTGTTCATCATTAAAAAAATATTGATATAAACATTAGATTGCGTATTACAAAATTGATTTAGAGTTCAATACCTCGCAGTGTCGTTCTTTGCATACTTACAATACAAAACAAACCAAACGCAGCATTCACACTCATAGCAAGGCAGCAGTGTTGGGCAATTTGCCCAACACTGCAAGGCAGACACGCTACCGCTAGACCACAGAGGTCATCAGTATGTGTGTTTCAACTATCTTTCAATGTGAACTAGACTTAATGTATCTTCTCGTGTGTTACGTAACACAAACCATAACACACGTAACATGCGGGAACAAACACACGTGAAAATATAACCCTTTTCTGAGAATAAAACTTTTAAACACAGTCTTAATGCACAGAAAACTACCCGAATCCCTAAAAAACAATATTCTTTACAGTAATTTTGACATTATATTATTAAATTCCAACACTTACCTTGTCAAATCACGTTAAATAACTGGGAAAAATTAAGTTACAAAAATTTCCGCACACAACAACCTCACGAATTGATTCCACACTAAAATGGCTGACAGATGTTTGACATTTCTCTATGATCATAAGGAAGTTTGCCAGCATAAAAAAATACTTTTAGGGTTGCTGTGATTTTAAAATTAATAACTAATATTTATTTTGTGTTATGTTACACACGGGAATCAAATTCGGCCCATATTTTTAACCGTGTTTTTTTTTTAAGCATTAGGCAAATAACGATTATTTATTTGTTTTGTAACAAGGCCGTAATAGTATAAAATAGGTACAATGTAGCATTTATATGATATTAACATGATTAGATAAAAAAAAAAACAAAAGTTTGGAGCTACATGGACGAGAGACATTTTGATTTTGTATGGAAGCTGTAATCAACCTAAAATATTAAACGAAAATTTACGTAAATAGATAAGATATTTTTGGATTTTAATTACGCCATGCTAAGCAGGAATGCTCTAAATATTGATAAAACTGTAAATGGTATTAGAAATAATAATACCGTTGTTTTTTTTTTCAAATTTTATTACGGTCCATGTTTTATTTTCGAAATGAACATTTTTTTGTGGCCTTACCCATTTACTGCCTTTGACAACTTTAAATTGAATAGGCAAAATTGAGAACTTCGACGAATTTTATAAAACATTATCATCATCGTCGTCTTGTTCTTTTCTCACTACGAATAGTAGGCTTACTCGAAAAGGTCTTAAGATTGCTTGTTAAAGAACTTCTTTAAGAAGAAGATTGGGCTGTCCATAAAGAACTGAAGGAATCCCTAACGAGCAGGATTACTATCCTGCTCGTTAGGGATTCCTTCAGTTCTTTAGCAAAAAAACCTTTTTCAAAAAAAATGTAACCGCCTTCAAAAACAACCACAAAAAAGGGTAAAATAACCTACAAAATACTTTTCTTTCAGAAGTCGGTGCCTTTATTTTTTTTCATTTCATTGTTTTTTTTTTGCCACCGACTTCTGAAAGAAAAGTATTTTGTAGGTTATTTTACCCTTTTTTGTGGTTGTTTTTGAAGGCGGTTACATTTTTTTTGAAAAAGGTTTTTTATTTTACAACTCTTTTTAGTTTAAATATTCAACTCAAATTCTTGTCAAATAAATAATTCTCTTACATGTGCACCGGTAACAACATCGCTCAAGTGCACAATATGCTAATAAAATTCCCTATCTCAAAAACTACTGAACCGATTTTGATGAAACTTGCAGTATTCCGTAAGTTAAACAATACTTAGTACAACAAAAAAAGAATTACTTAAATCGGACTTGTAGTTCCAGAGATATGCGAACACAAACTGAATCAGTCGATGCCTACTCCAAGCCGTTGAGGAGTTGTACCTTCCATCATCAGCTCATCCACCTGAGATAATGATTATCAGATGCAAATACTTGAACAGATTTAGAAAATATATGAAAATGGTACTATGTGCCTATAAAATTTGAAGGTTGCCCTCGATTTCCCTGGGATTCCATCATCAGATCCTGACCTGATGATCATGGGACCAATTGGAAAGTATACCCTTTCAAACAAAAGAAAAAATTTCCAAATCGGTCCAGGCGTCTTCGAGAAATCGGGGAACATACATAAAAAAAAAAAAAAAAAAAAAGAAAGATTCCGACGAATTGAGAACCTCCTCCTTTTTTTGAAGTCGGTTAAAAATGAACATTTGTAGTTAGACATGTAAAAAGAGAAAAAGAGGGACTTTATGAGAACCAGTTTCTTTTTCTGTGAGAAAGTAAAGGATTTACTCATGATGAAAGAGGCCGACGTCTTTGTTAGTAAGTAAGAGGAGGACGCATTGTTTACAAAGTACATTCTTATACGAATGAGTGAGCGTCACTCGACGTGAACCTGATGACGTCACGCCGCCTTCTGCGGCAGCGCGAGCGCCGGCCTTCACGTAGGATACCGCGTATCTGTCCGAACTCCGAAGCGAGGCGAACCATTTCTTGTGGGTGACATGGACCAGTTGTCTTATCCTTACATAAACTATTTCTCAAGCTTTCCAGTACCTTAATATTCCTTATTTGTCATTCTCTATTGTTACACTGTCGCGCACTGAATAAAGACAACGAACTTTAAGATTGAGTAATGTTTAACTCATAGATAACAAAAAACTGGGTCGGTATTCATAGTGGTTACTCATATATCTTCTCAACATGTCTGGCGTCGTAAAAAGCCGTCAAAGACGTTTTTCGTTGAATTGTGCATTGAACACAAACATAATAATGAATGATGTAGGTTTGTGTATAGTCGGTTAGGTTAGTGTGCACGGAGCAACACAGAGGGAATGCCCGATGTTAATTAGTTAATGACACTGACTTTGCTCTACTGACTAGAACACGTTTGACCTTCTAAAACTGTATTCATTTAAACAGTATTAATGTGTATTATGCATAGGTTGACGACGCACTACTATTGTTATGATTTAGGTACCTCTATGTAGGTAATAGTAAAAGTAAGACCAAATTACAACTAGGGCAGGTGTACCTAACTGTAACCCAAAAATAATGAAAATCGAAAAAAAAACAATCTGTGCAATGCATTCCAAGTTTGATTCACACGAGTTGACGAGCTTCTGTATATCTTAAGAACCAGTATCTATTTCTTTGATCTGAGAGTATAACAGTAAAGTATTATCATTGGGATTACGCGGTGTATGGGCGTTCTAATCGGGAGCTCGCATCTGGGGCTAGTGTGGGCATCGAGTGGAATGCCCGGATCAATTGCATACAGATGCTTGCAACGGACTCTTGATTGCGTTACTTAACATCGATTAAATGAATTGGGAGCGTGATAGCATTAGATGATACGGACATGTGAACAGCTGTAAGTGGATCTCGTTTGTAATAAGTATTCTGTTTGGTTAGGTACACTGTTGTTAGCTGGTACACTGTACGTCCGGTACAGTCAACATGTCAAAAGTGAGTTGTATATGTAAAAAGTGTTTTATCTGCGACTGTATTTTTTTAATAAATAAATAAATAATAAAATTAATTTCATTTATTTCATACATACATATAATTAACAAAATTACTTTAAGTTTCCAAAATTAAAAATAACACATAAAAATTTATTAAAATAAGATTGAAATAAAAATGTATTGCAAATATTTAAAAATTGGGTCATTAGGTACAATTTAAAAGTTTTAAAACCATCAAAAAATAACTTTTATTTTTTACATGAAGTACTCACGAGATAGCGAGCAGTGGTGGCCCAGTGGTATCGGCCTCGACTTACGCGTTGTAGGTCGTGGGTTCGAACCCCGTCAGGCGCATTACTTTGTGTAATTTATTTCAACACCACTGCTCTCAAAACGGTGAAGTAAAACATCGTGAGGAAACCGGCATGTCCTAGATCCAAAAATTCGAAGACATCAACTACTACCAATCCGCACTGGGCCCGCGTGGTAGATTACGGCCCACTCCCTCTCACAGAGAGGAGGCAGGCCTGTGTCCCAGCAGTGGGAAAATTTAGGCTGATGATGATGATGACTCACGAGATATTTAGCCCCGTATCTGTAGGGTTTTATTCATCTCAACCGAAAGAATCACTAACAAACGAGTCATTTCAACTGCAAAGCTGTTTCCTGTTGAATCAGAATGGTTCATTACAGATCCTAATCATTTCACCTAGTAAACAAGCATATCAATGAAACGGTTAAATATTACACAATACAAAAATTTACTAATAACCTACTAAACCACTAAATAGAACATAATATAGGTAAAAATCAGTCTAAATCGTTGGACATTATTTTTGGCCAGAAAAGTGAAAAATTCTCACTCCTCCAATCAATTTTCCACTCTCACGAGCTCATTTCCACCTGGCCCAACTTTTCCCTCGTCACAAAATGTAATTCTTTCATTCATTTTCGTAGTGGTGACACTGACACAGTTCGCCCTGCGTTAAACGCGGCCTTCATTTGTTTAATGACCGATAGTCAAGAACGCACTGCGCTTGCCAAACTCTACTTTCGATATCGTAAATATATATATACCTATCTACATGCTATTTTGACGGAACTGACTCAGAAGGGTGAAACTAGTATCAAACTAACGTGTAGAATAGAGAATGAATAGTGTATTCAAGTGAATTAAATGGCCATTGATTGTTTTAACTACGTAGGTACTCCATTAAATCTGATCCCGTGATTGTTGTTGGTATGACCGTATGTATCATCATAAATTCCCAAAAGGGTGTTATTTTATGAGTCAAAAACGACGACGTAACAAGCCCGGAATGCGGGAGAGTTATGGACAGCAGTGAATACCCTGTAGTATGGGGGCATAACCATTTGTCATGATTTTGTTTTCCAATAACCGCAAAATACCTATTTGCAAGGATATCTTAAAAATAGCAAGTATATCTTCTAATAATCTAGTTAACTTTTGATGAAGGAACCCTTCATTCGATTTTTGAAACAGAAGTCTGATTGAAAATTACCTACCTACTTCATAAGCTTCATAACCTCAACCACAAATAAGCAAATTGCTTCTTATAGCAATTGAACTGAAGCATGACAGGAAGGAGGCCATTAGCCGGTAGATACATCCTACTTGATACCTAAAGATAGGTTCGTGTACGTACCTACTGATCCTACATCACTTACGTTTGACAAGAGTAAGTTAAGACATAGTTTAGTAAAATCATTGTGTTATGGTGGTTTTTTGATCGGATAGAAGACGGTCGACGTCAGGGGCACCCCGAGGTTCGGTTTGGTTAGGACAGAAATAGGAGACCCGCTCTGCGGGGCTCCGTGGACCTGGCAGAATTATAATTACTTGATTAAGATTAGTGAAATAGGTGTAGAAGTGTAGTGCGATGGTGCAGCATACCTGGCGGAGAACCGTCTACGCCCGGTCTATAACACGCAGATACACTACACAAAGTTTGTACTTATTTACTTACTACAATATTTATAGGTAACAAAGAAGACGCTCATGAGCATACATACACAACTCCATAAAAGTACAAGGATTTCTAATCTAATGCACCAACTAAGCTCAACATGGAGTGAAAACAAACTATAGCTTCCTTTCCTGAAGACAGACGGTATCTACTAAGATACAATGACTCTCTAAAACAGTAACTGTTTCATGTTATTACTGCGAGTCATGTGCGAGTCCCTAATAGAATAATGGCACAACCAAAAGTTTAAACTTAACCGTCGCAGCTGATGTATTTTTGTTTAAATACTTTTACAGGAAAATAATTAATCTTTTCGTGTCTGCATTGACCTGAAGCTGCGTTGTTTGATCATTAGTTAAACTATTTGCTAAAATAATACACTTGTTTAAATTTGTTAAAAAAAATGGGATTTTAACAATACTTCGTTCGGATGTTCAATAAAATGGTTTGGAAAACTGAGTCACAGACGGAACAAGCTTACTATACCATGTCATCTGTTACAATCTCCGTATTGCGCAATGTCCCTGACAAAGACATCATGTATTTAGTACTACTGACTACTCTGCGTCTCCCCGACACGGAAACTACGCACTTTGATTTATTTACTCATTCAATTCTCTATTTACATTGACATTAACTAGAAGATCTTTATTTCATATCTGAATTACGATACCAATTTTTTAGACAATTGTTTGGTTAGAAATGCGTACCATTGTCAACATGACTTTGGAGAAATATTATTTCCCTGTGTTTTGATGTTTCTTAGGTAATCACTTTATCAAACAATACATAATATTTCGGTTACCTATTCAAGTTAAGTACCTTTAAGTAAAAGTTCAGTAAGATACAATAAGAAAAAAAAAGTATGAATAAGTGCAGTAGATATTTATGTCTGCTCAGGGCCTTACAGGATTCTAAGAACTTTTCAAAATATCTTCTCATCTCCAACACCCCTAAAAGCTAGTTGGTAGAGCACATGTAGGGATAGTAGTGACACAACCATTGGAATAAGAAATGTTTTCTGAATATTTTTGAGCATTAATGTCTGTGTTGCTATGTTTGAGTGCCAGACACAGGCACTGCTCGCGAGCTTACTCCTAACACTCCTAACCAGAACCGTATACAACAACCTGATAATAATGGATTGCGAAACATTGCAGATGGTAATGGGGTGTAAAATGTCTAGGTGTGTCCCGTAGAATAGCTGTAGCAGTATAGGCGAGGCATTTGTTCTAATGGGGCCGATCTACGAACTGGGTCAGGCCAATGTCAGCGATAATGGAGCGAGGGTTATCGTCACCCTCCTTATTGCAAACTATTTGCTAATCATTTTCAATCTGGTCTATAAAACAGTTACACAATACATTTGAAATGTAAACATCTCACTTGTCTGCAAAATACTTAGATACCGAATCATGCCGACACGATGTCACAGCTTCAGGTAATTTGCTGGCTCTTAAGAATCATTCTACAGGTAGGTACTGATTTTACGCAATCACAGACAACGTTTTTGTAGATTGTCCGATAGATTAAACATTTAATAGGCCTAAAAATTCAAATACTTCGTACCTATACGAGCTAATAGAGGAGCATTATTATTGATTGATTGCCCAAATCAAAAGGTAGCGCAACAACGCAACATCCCGTCGTCACAGTTTCAACTATCAGAGTTCATAAATACGTAATCGAACTACTAAGCGTGATCCACAATTGATTTGGTAGGTACCTGTTAGGCAATGCATCTAATTCTGGACCGCAACGTGACTGCAGTCAATCAACATGGATC
Source organism: Agrotis exclamationis (assembly GCA_950005045.1). Taxonomy (NCBI): domain Eukaryota; kingdom Metazoa; phylum Arthropoda; class Insecta; order Lepidoptera; family Noctuidae; genus Agrotis; species Agrotis exclamationis. The sequence goes on from OX465419.1 coordinate 13,246,253, forward strand.
GCTATTGCGAAATTTTTAATGCAAGCCATCGGGCACTAGTTACAGTCGCTTTGATATTCAACGTCTGTTTAATAAAATAAAAAAGATTAACATTTATCTATTGGCATTTAAATTGGAGTGAGCTATAACCGGTCGGGCAGGAAGGTACTGTCAGGTTTTTTTTTACGTCCAGACTAAATGACATCAATACCATTTTCTATGTCAAAATTGTTAAATAGCATTAGGTACTTCTTGCAACAATCTTTCATGAAGACAAAGATCTAGTTGAAATCAAGATCACTCCAATAAAATAGTCATTGAAATTATCTCTACTTACCTACATCTTGACTCGCTTCAGAGACTTTAGAGTTACAACAAGCGAAGGTCATCTAGCCACTATAAGATGAAAAACTAGTCCAGAATCTACAAATTCAGAATGAGAAAAACAAATTGTTAAAAATTTTAGCGCCGCTAATCCTAGAATAGATCACGGTTCGAGAATCGACAGCACAAGCATTTTCAAGTTACCATAGGCACAGCTAATTCGAAGTAGGTAGTACTACGATTCTGCAAAATGAAAAAAATAATTCTTTGAAGTTTGGCAAGAAAACATGTTAATATCGTTTATTCCTGCTACTGTATATGATAAAAAATAGCATAATAGGCGGTCTTGGGCACGGTGCTGATCGTGTTAATGAGCTGCCACGTGTCGCCCGATCAGAAATAGCCCCCGAACTGCGAGGGACCGATAACAGCGCCCAGCGGTGTCACACTCTGGACGACTTGCGAACGGAAGTCACCGCGGTGCCACGGTGCCAGTGATGCAATGTTTTTATGGCTCTCTACTCGCTTTATGGCGCCGACTTCGATATTTGTCTTCACTTCATAAACATTAAATGTTATGCGTTCAAAATAATATTATCATCATTCCTATTTCTGATTCTACATAAGCAGTATTCCTGGATGCACTAACAAAAAACTGCAGATAATTTTAGCGATATTCTTAGTTATGTAAATACTTATACGTTTCTTACATTCTTTACTGTCTAAACATTTAAATTTATGCGCGTTGTTGCAACATCTCGAATATCAGTGAGATTACGTCGACTGTTATCTAATATGTGATGTCCCAAACTTGTGGAGCCGACTAGAGTCGCAAGAAATCACTAAAGTCAATGGCGACGCGGAAGTAACGGGTCAAGCCAATGACGGACGCCCACGCCTTGTGGGTAGCTAGCTACATTTACAAAACACAATCAGCGTGATAAAAAAACTACGACTCTTGGGTACTATTTTATGTAGGCAACGAACACGTAAGTAATTTAAAACTGCACATGGTAGTTATGTAACAAAATTGAGTAAACAAAACGTAATATTTAACGCGCACGCTATCAGACATATCACACGAACGATAGAACAACTTTTTGATGAAAGCAAGCTGCTAAACAGATATAAGTACCTATTTTAATATTCGAATTTCTTTAACACTCCACGTTATTGTAGCATGCATCATAAAGGGAACGCCAGCTAAAATTGAAACATAACAACTTCAATTTGAATTTATCAAAATAAAATGATCTAGAAGGCATTATCAACAAGACTATGTTGGTTAGGAACCCTATTTTCCGTTCTACGATTACATTGTTCGTTTTTTTTTTTTGCGTGGTAAAATCTTCAAATGAGTCCGCCCGCCCAGGGTAGGGTAGGAGGGACTGTCAGACTTGTACTGACTAAAATCCACGTTGTCCTTAAATAGCCCTTTACGTTACGGGTTCACAGAAGCTCGCTGGTCCCGCGACCCCAGTAGGTTTATGAGTACTTGCGTTAAGATTACGTCGTAAAACATGTTATTAAATCTTAATTAGATATTTTAATTGCTTTTGTTACAGCCATGAGGCGGTGAGACGAAGTGCAGAAATTATTGAGATCTGCAGACATATAAAGCAACCATGAAGCGGTTACAGAAGTGCTGTTGTTGCGCGTCGACGCGCACAGGCACACTCATCACAGCGATCTTGGGAATCATTCTGTCCATCGCCACCATTATCATAGTATGGGTCGTGAAGAGGCACAGAATCACATTCAGCACATTCATCTTTGATGAAGACTTTGATAGGAAACTTTCCGATTTAGACAGTAAGTAGAATTGCAATACTCGTATGTTTACCATATCTACCTATAGATAAACTTTTCATAGATCAGTAGATATCTAGATTAAAGCGATATTATAGACCATTAATTTAACTTAAGGCTTAATAACTAAAGGCTTTTAGTCAGATCCCAAACAGAAGTTATTTTATGCTGCTCAATCAATCAATTACTCTGCTCTCTCAAAAGCTAATTACTCTGCTTTGCCCACAACGCAATCGAAATCAATCTGACATATTCTTTGGAATTATTTCATTGTAATGGAATTTAGAAAGGGCAGAGGGACATGGAGTTTAGGACAAGAAAAGAGTGACAAATACCCAGCAGTAGGTAACGTCAGCCTGTGGTAGATGATGACGATGCCTGTGACGATGCTGATAAAGTAAGGCCTATGTTATTTGCCAAAACTAATTAATGTGTTTTCTTTTCCAGTTCCGAGGATAATATTAACAATAAATTTATGCTTCACGATACTGATATGCACGCTGCTGATGGTGGCAGTACACAAAGTAAGTGAACGTCGATTTAGAAACAGATCATGCATGAACGATTCTTCGCTAAGTATCTAACATAAACTTTGTTATTGCATGCTACTGACAGAAGTCCTACTCGGTAAGTTGTAGATAAATCCGGCATAAATAAAACAGCTGCACATTCTTGGAAAACCATATAAATATGTTGGTGTATCTAAAGGCAGTCACAGTAATGGCTTTGTTATTCAAAATAAAGTGGCAACAACGTAACACATCGCATTGCCGTTGCAACATCGCGTGGCAACACATCATGTGATTCATAAACTATTAGTAGTTAATACCTATGTTACAATAGGCGATAACTTTGTTCTTCATGTAGGCAATTTTGTCCCTTATCAGTGACTTGACGCAGCGATCATGCATAACAGAATCATGTAAATTATTTCGTGTGATAATGATAACAATGAACAAATCTAACCCTTTTCAAGCGTTATGGCAAAGAGAAGCCAATAGCCATCTCCTGGGCCCTTTATTTCTTTGTACCAAACAAAATTCATAAAAACGATTCAGCGAGTTTGTTACACTTTTAGTCCTACGACTCACGAGTTGCCCTTCCCATATTCAGATACAAGATGCGATTCTACGTACCTATGATTAATTTATTATAACCAAATAGCCTTGTCCGTATGTTATGGTTGTCAGGGCTTATGTAGTGTACATGGTCAACATTATAAATTCACAAATCGTTTAAAGATACACCTACTCGCACCTCTGCTGGTTCGCCGGGCAGATACCTACATCATTCAACTTTTAAACTATATAGTTTCTTCATGAACAGCTAAAGTTATCAAAAGTACTTACTTTAACTTCACGCCATGATGTACTTGTCACTTTAAGGTCCGCGCGCCCGGTATACACCAAAGCGCAGAAGAAAGGGGACAAGAGATGTGCTGCAAAGCTCTCTTTCCTGTAACACAGAGAATGACATGGAAATAGACGACGCCGTGACCGCCGCGATCGCTTGTCTCTCTCATACTTTTCATGCTCGTAACGTTCAGTTCATTCTCCAGTGGAACAAGTCATTATGTGTTCTATTGTTATTTAGCGGCGGTCATGGCTGATGCTGCCGTGGGTGGTGCTGGGCATCGTGCTGGCCATCGGTCTGCTGATAAGCGTGCTGCACACCTCCATCACTTACTATCTCGACAAGGAAGATCACGTCATCGTCGCCACAATCATTCTCATAGGCGGCCTCTTATATTTATGTAAGTAATACATAGTATCAACTCTCACTAATTCCGCATAGTGAAATTTCTCCCTCTACGAGAGGACTGTGATGTAGTTAACATTTAGATCATTAGAGAGATATTTTTGCTGTACACCTGGTATAGGGATTCGGATTTCCACCTCTTTTGGATAAGAGGTGTGAAAAAATCACTCTCACCCTCTCCTCACCAGTTTACCGCAGTCTCAAGATCAGAAATTGGGAAAATAAGACCAGCACCAGTAACCTTATTAGGTCTGATAGACGGACAGTGGAGTCTTAGTAGGGACCGGTTTTATCCGGGTACAGAATCCTAAAAAATGAGGTATTAGCTCCTGACCCCGGCAGCGCGCGCGCTTTCCTCGGCCGAGACACGTCCACACTAACCGAGCTGCTTCGCGCGGCAAATGCCTCGCGAGACTGCTCGTTCTGTGTGGACACACACACCTATGTCCAATTTTACCTTAAGACAGCTGTCATTATTTCATTTAATGAAAACAAATGGCGTTCTGAAACTACACGTGCTATTTCAACATTAAAAATACTGTTTGAGAATAACACTTATGTATTTCCTATTCGCAGGTCTGTACCTCTACCTGTGGGCAGTGGTGTTCAGCCATTACTTGGACGTTCGCGACGAGGAGGAAAGAGGCCGCTACAGGAAGGCTCCCTACAGACGATAAGCCTTCACATGAATACTCCAACTAGACTGCATAATATTCGGAAATCTCGTCAAATACTAATCTCAATGCTTTTGTACGTAAAATAAGTATCTAGGAGTTAATGATGAGTTTCAAAAATAAAAGCAATCTTAATTAATAATAGTACATGTGTAATGAACTTAGGAGATTTAGTGAAGTGTCTTAATAGTGCCTTAACTGGACGTCATGCAAAAGTTAAAAATATACTTGTTGCTTGCATATATTGACGTGGATAAAATATTTTTAAGAAATCTTTGTAATTAATAATGACTACTCACATAAGTGTTGCAAGAAAAAACTAAATATTTTCTGTTTCGTACGTGCTTTTCTGAAAAAAAAAATTTTGAGTAGTACTGTATAAATTATAGTTTCCTTAAACTGATGAGTGTAAGTACCTTAAATAAAAAAACCATTAAAAAAAAAAACATTATGAGAAGTCCCCTTCATTTACTATTTTTGTTGTTATAGCAGGTAAAAAAATATCAACTGTCTAAATATCGCGGTTCATGAGATGGGTAAAGCCTGGTGACAGACAGACGGATGGACAGCGGAGTCTTAGTAATAAGGTCCCGTTTTACCGGTGAAAGACAGCGAAGCACGGAGAATCCGCGGGAATTCGCTGGAAATCCCGCGGCGTTGCGGACATCCGCGCCGCTCGTTCGACTTTCTCATGGGATAATAAGTATTATAGTAATGAAAATAAAGTTAACATTCATACGACACTGAAACTGCGCTGTGCTAAGAGCGGCGAAGGGAGCGAAGCGCGCAGAATCCGCGGGAATTCGTCGGAATTCCTGCGGCGCCGCCGCCGCGGGCATCCGTGCGACTCGTTCGAGTGTCTCATGTGATAATAAGTAATAGTGATGAAAATAAAGTTAAAATTCATTTGACACTGAAGCTGTGCTCCGCTTCGCTGTTCGCTGCCCTTCGCCGCTCTTTTGGTGTGAGTTGAGCCTTACTTATTATTTATTAGCATTTATCGATACCTACTTATTTACTTACACACATCAAAAAAAAATGCGATCGCTCGAGTAGATTATATTTCAATTTCTTATTCTTTTATTTTAAGGATATTTCTATCTAAAAAAAACACAGCGAAGAATTTATTTTGATAAAGTACAATTTAAAAAAAAGTATCAGCTCATTTTAGTGATCACAAACTTTTTTCGATGTGTATGAACTAGATATGAATGAATTTATTACGAAGGCACCTCAAATCATACCTTAATATCTCCATGTGTTATTAATAGAATACAATTCTATCGATTGTTATTAACTTATTTTTATATTTATTTAACATAATAATTTTATAGACATACTACAGAATATTGATATACCTAAGTATACAAAATGTTGTATAATAAACTATTAGGAAACCCTATTACCAGATCTTTTTGTTACAAAATGTTGTCACCTGCTTACTTTTTTTTTTTTTTTGGTGTGGCAAAATCATCAAATGAGTCCTCCCGCCCTGTATGGGGCGGAAGGGACTGTCAGACTCTTACTGACTAAAATCCACCCGTGTTCCTTCGGATGCCCTTTACGTTCCGGGGCCACGGTATCCTGGATTAAGAAAAATCCGCGACCCCAGCAGGCATTTGGCCCCATAAGGGGCCCCGTCGGTGACGCGTGAAACACGACGCGCCACCGACCCGGGCTTGGTCCTTGGTCGAGCATACCCATTACTCACCGTCCGCAAGCCCGCTCCGCCGCTGTGCCCTCTGCTATTCAGAGGGACACGCGTTGGAGCCTCCACCCGACAGGCTATTCGCATATGGGCAAAGAGACCCCTTAGGCACAGTGCCTAAGAAGAGTTTTTGCCCGCATCCCAGGGCGCACCGGCCCGAAAAACTGGTCTTCCCCCCGGACGTATCCGAGAGGGAACTCCAGTCCACGGGCGCACGTGGAGGTTTCCTGTCTTAGCACCCCGTCACCTGCTTACTTAGACCAGTTTTCTTCCTACCTATGGGAAGCCAGAAAGGGCGCTTTCACATCCTACTATCCTACTAAATCCTACTTCCTACTAATTTTATAAACGTGAAAGTTTGTTTGGATGGATTGATGGATGTTTGTAACTCTTTCACGCAAAAACTACTGAACGGATTTGGATTACATTTGGTACACAGATAGGCAGATAGTTTATAACCTGGATTTACTCATAGGATAGTTTTTATTCCGATTTTATGGCCCCGTGAGATAATTTTCGAATTGTAGCGGGTGAAACCGCTGACAACAGCTAGTAAGACGATTACAGTAACGACAATCACTTTATTTATAGCGAAGGAAGGGTAGTTTCTTACATTTCTAGGGATCACGAGCGAGAGCGGACGTACGACGCGACGACGAGACATTTATAGCAAATAAGTTACTCCATTTTCAAGTGATTCTGATATGGGAAAAATTAACACTAGCCAAAGTTGACCACGTATTAGAGAAACCTCCTTAAAGCATAGAGATTCTTTAGAGATCATGATTTTAAAGTTAAAGAATTTAATTTAGATTGGAAATGACATCTCCCATGCCATAGGTACTTCCGAATATCCCTGGAAGTACTACCTATGACATGGTTATAAAGTCATAGCTAAAACAAATCGACCACGCAAACGCCAAATTACGAAACGTAAGTAATCATTGTGTGTGTAAATATTTTCACGTGAAAATAGACTAAAGTAAGTAAATTAATTTTCGCGCGGATTCTAGGCTAGGTATTAGGACTGTGAAGTCTGTGGGCAAGGGTGAACGAGCCCTACACTCAATTATATTGAACAAGATTACATATTGAACAATGTTTTTGACCATCTAGCTATAATAAGTATTGAAGATAGATCAATAATTGAACGTTTGTATTCAAATGTCAATATTGTTTTGATCAATAAAAAATATTGATCAATATAATTGAACGTAGGGCCTGCCTAAAAGAATGTATAGCTCAGCCTGTAATCGCAGTACTGTCCCATGAGACCCCGACACAGTTTTTAGGTCCGTGTTTTTATTGAATTTTGGCTAACGGTAAAATGCTTGCACGCCATCACTTTATTAATAAACTAGCTGACCCGTGCCCACTGCATTAGGCGGTAAACATTTTAACTTGTGATTAAATTAGGAGTGTGGTTCGGTTAGTACTGAGTGCTTATGATTTATTTCCTGACTGCCAAAAGGAGGGTTTTGTTTTTATTGCATACTTAGCCAGAGCTTAGCGCTAGACTCCCTATCCCTTGTTGCAGAGACATGCTACCTTAAATCACTGAGACGCTGCTCACGTTCAGCGCTAGATTCCCGAGCACGGGCCTGCGATGTTCTCGCGCTTTCGCTAGCAAGCCTCTGCGAGCGCTCAGCGCTAGACTCCCTATCCCTTGCTGCAGAGACATGCTGCCTTAAATCACTGAGGCGCTGCGCAAGTTCAGCGCTACATTCCCGAGCACCTGCGATGTTCTCCAGCTTTGGTTAGCAAGCCACTGTATACGCTAGGAGCTAGATTCCCCAGCGCGTGCTTGCGAAATATTTTCTCTATTCCTCGAGAGGCGCTGATGATTTTCAAGAGCAGACTCTTCCGTACGGCGTACTCGAGCTGCTCTTGTCTGGGATGTCTGACGGGAAAGTTGTGATTTCCTTTTAGGCATGATAGCATTTGCTGAAACTCTCCGATATACCAAAAACAAACTCGAAGAATGAGAACGCGGTAATATTTGTGTTTTAAGAAACCGAGCAACCAAAACAATTTTAAAGTCCAACACGTAATTGCACAACGCCATCTATAGGTAAATGGATAAAACGTCCGTACAAAGCATGTTATAGGTATTGCGGTTCGTGAATGGACGGCGGCATTTTGCGATTTAGTAATTTTATATTATCTTCGAAACTATTTAACCAATTGACATACTGTTTGAATTTAGAATTCTGAATTGAAAAATCAGCCATGGGCTGATTTTTCAATTCAGAATTCTAAATTCAAATTATTTTTATTTTAAAATTATGGATTATGGATTTTTTTCTCCAAAAGTAGTCATTTGTTTATTGATTAGTGTTACATTTTCATCGCATTTCAATCTTTTTCGTCATCGTCGTGGCAGCAACGCGGCACAAGCGGCAACAGCGGCGCAACATCAACGACGTTTACGGAGCTAACACTACAAACTAACGCACCAACTGTTATTGGTTTGCTCTGGAGCTATATACGGATCTTCACGGACGGGTCTAAAACATTTAGCGGTGCCGGTGATGGAGTCTTCTCTGAAGACCTCAACATCCGCATAGCCAAATCACTGGGGGTCCACAACACAGTGTTCCAAACAGAATGCATGGGCATCATTCTGGCGGCGGGAGCGGTCGCAGCCAGAGAGGTAAAGGACCACTCAATTCGCATACTATCAGACAGCATATGGCCGTTCTGCTGGCGCTTGACAGCCACACGGTCAACTCTGGACTAATATACGAGTGCCACCAGAGCCTAAACCAGGTAGGTGAGCACAACAAAATAACCATTCAGTGGATCAAAGGACACAGCTGCGACTCCCGAGGCAACGACGCAGCGGATAAACTCGCTCGAAGGGGATCTAGTTTGACGGCGGTGGGACCCGAACCTATAGTGCCACTCCCCTTCGGTTACATACGTACTCTGGTCAGGGAACGCACAGGTAATTTACACCGTTGCCTGTGGCAGGATCAGGGTGAGTGCAGACAAGCCAAGGAGGCACTACCCGCTATCAATAGCCGCTTCACCAAACTAGTGTTCAGGTTAACCAAACAGCAGCTACGAACAATGACAGCCGCTCTTACGGGACTCGACTCCTTTAATAAACACCTCTTTGTCCTAGGTATCACAGACAGCCCCCTGTGCAGAGCGTGCATGGCGGAGGACGAGACAGCAGCTCATGTGCTCCTGCACTGCCCTGAGATTGCTACATACAGGGCAATGTACTTCGGTAACCGGCAACACGAAGGCGCTGCTGGCCTTCTTCGGGGAGCTGGGATGGATCGAATGATTTCTTTCCCACCCGCACGCAAAATACGCGCATATGACGTGGAGTTGCGGATACCAGCCCGTTATACAATACAATATTGGTTTGCTCGCTTCCGTTCTGGAAATTTCGACCTGAAAAATGAACCTCGCGGTCGTCCGAGGACTTTGGTCGACAATGACAAATTAAAGGCGATTGTGGAAGCTGATACACAATCTACGGCAGCAGCTTTCGACGTTACGTTAGCGTCAAAACAATATTGGTCCATTTGCGTCAAATTGGCAAGGTAAAAAAGCTTGACAAATGGGTGCCCCACGAACTCAATGATCGCTAGCGCGTAGTACGCGTCGAGACGTGCCTTGCACTGCTCAACAGAGACACAAATGAAGGAATTTTGAACCGCATTTTTACCTGCGATGAAAAATGGACAACCAGCATTGGTCAATCGCTCATCTCCGTTGCTCCTGCACGACAACGCGCGACCTCAAACTGCACAGCAGACGGTCTCCAAGTTGCAAGAACTGGGGTTGTAAGCTCTCCGTTATCCGCCCTACTCACCAGACCTTGCGCCTACAGACTACAACTTTTTCCAGAATTTGGATAACTTCTTAGCGGGAAAAAAAATCTATACCCGAGAGGCAGCAAAAAATACCTTTGAAGAATTCGTTGCCTCCCGTCCAGCTGATTTCTTTAAGAAGTTGGTGAAGTGACACTCATCGTTGTTTGAGGTCTAATCACTTATTTATGTGATGTTTCTGTACTTTTATTATTTATTTAACTTTTTTCGGAATCAAATAAACCGGGTCGTTTGACTTCCCGCCCAAAAAGTCCCCATGGGGATGAGTCCGAGACGGAGTGGGAAGCGGTCGCCTCCTTCTGCGAAGCAGTTATGCTCGCGAAGGAGGAGGCGGGCCGCGAGAGAGAGAGAGGACAGCTTCCTCCCTCCGCCCCAGCCGCAGTGGTAGACGCCCACGGCGACGGACGTCGCAAGACGATCTCCGGCCACCGTAGGCGCGGGCACTCGCCGCTCGACCATGGACCATGCCCGGGTCGACGGCGCGTTGTGTACCACGCGCGCCTCAAAGAGCGTCAGCAAGATGACGGGGCCCCCCTGTAGAGGGCCAAAGCCTGCCGGGGAAAACTTATACCATTACCGTGAAACGTACTCGTAAAGGGCTAATGAAGGACACCGTGGATTTTATTCAGTACAAGTCTGACAGTCCCTCCTGCCCTGCCCTGGGTGGGAGGACTCATTTGATGATTTTACCACGCAAAAAAAAATGGGGATGAGTCTTAGATAAAGAAACCCTAGATTCATGTTTGGCGTAGCCACATTTTAGAGAATGTTGACGTCACGAATGGGGAGTGTTTTCATACTGCAAACTTTTACCCGACTAGCGGGTATATTATTATCACGCGTGATCGTTAATGGTCGATATGGGTAATAATATCTCAGAAGGACAACCTGTTTACCAGACCAATTGCCTTTCGGTGAAGGAAAACATCATTGCATGTGACTTTTTCCCTTAATCTGCCTAATTAAGTACAGAGAAGAATTTAATGGCGTAAGTTTGTGAAACCTGCTAAGCCATACTAAGTGAAGATTATGCAAGGTGGAGTATGATGTGACCGACCCCTTGAATGTTAGGAATATATCAGGGTTGAAAAAGAAACAGTTTTTTATTATTTTAAACAGTGTTTTTTTTTGTTCTTTTTAGTTCGAATTAATTTGAAATAATGCCCTCACATTATTTCAAATTAATTCTAAAATGAATCACATTCCAAAGCATATAATTTAATTAACGACAGATAGTACAAGTCATATTTGACAATACGTCCATAGATATAACAGTCTGTGGATATAACATTCCTCCTCATATAGGGTTGATTCAGATCTCATCCGATCTCATCAATCAAACGCCGTGGAGGTCGCACTTCACGCTGGCTGCGCCGAAGGGGTGGTGCAACCGTCGCGGTCGGTGTTTCAAACGCTGGAGATGAGGATGAAGATGTAGATGCAGCTGGAGATGAGGATGATGATGTAGATGCAGATGGTTCTAGTGTGGATGGAATGTGAGAGGACGGTGTAGATGGAGAAGGAATTGATATAGGTGATGATGCCAAGCATGAGGATGGTGAGGATGTAGAAGCTGTCGCAACACTTTCAGGTAACGCGGCTGCAGGAGCAAGTTGGGGTCTCATGTGATCTGCATGTTTCCTTTGCTCCACTCCATCAGATGTAGTGACTACGTAGAGAGTATCGGTGTTTACGGGTCACTACTGTAGCAGGCTGCCACTTTTTTTCCAGTTTAGTTTTTATGTAGACCTTATCGCCTGTTTGGTATGTAGGTGTAGATGACACGATGTCCGCCTTAACATGTTGGTATAGCAAGTTTCTTCTCTTGTTCGGTCGGATATTTGATAGAACACAGTTCAACTGCCTGCCGAACATCATTTGGGCAGGTGCAGGTTGCTTAGGTGATTTGCCGGTAGTGGTATGCGGAGTATTCCGGTAAGTGAATAAAAACTCCAACAATCGACGCTTAAGTGGGCTTCCGTCACTGGAAGTCATTCTGTTTTTAAAAGTTCTCACAAACCGTTCAGCTAAACCATTTGTTCGGGGATGATATGGAGATGCGGTGACATGTAGAATGCCTTGATTTTTACCTTTTGCCTTTTTTTGTTAGTTGGGGGCCGTTGTCAGATACAATCATTTGTGGGAGTACAAAGGTGTTAAAAATCTCATCCAGCACAGCGCATAGACTTTTTGAAGTTATGTTTTTCATTGGTCTTAGTTCACACCATTTTGACAACGCATCACACAAAACGAGCCAGTAGCTGCCCTCGAACGGACCTGCAAAGTCTATGTGGACTCTTTCCCACACTTGTTCGACCTAACATTTCATTTCCAGACTAGATCTTTTTAAAATGGCCATTGTAAACTCTAATCAATACTCTTGTAGTAATATCAGTAATTCTAATGTTGATTTTTATATTGAGCGATATAGGGACTTTCCTATCGGGTCCGCCGATCGAGGAATTACCTATAAACTATGAAGGGAAACACCAATACATAATTATTATCTCACTTATTTTCGCGGACAAATAAAAACACAAAAAAAATACATCGAGAAAGAGCTGAAGTCTCCTACCAATTTATTTTTATATTTCTTATTACGGATTCAAATTCTTGTATCCTGTATAACATGTAGAATGTTAAAAAATAATTATCAATTTTCATTATTATCGTACAGACCGAATTGTCCGGGAAATATATTGCCCGAATCTGGTATCCCTAAAATCCGCGAAATGTTGTGTCTGGCCTTGAAAAAACAGGCTACGCGCTGAGAGATGGAGATAGCTTTGCTCTGTCCCTTTTCTTCTTATGCGATTTGTCGACTTGTTTTTCTTTCTTGAGGGAAAGAGAAGGAAGTATCACGAGTTCTATACTTTTTCTCTTTCTACGGGATGAGTCATTTGTGGATGTGGCCACCCCAAAAAAAAGCCCATTCTGTCAATGTCAAATCTAAAGTCAAAGGGAGAATTCTAATTTCTGTCAAAATTCTGTCAAACACAGGGGGGGTCAGCTCCTGAAGAACCCAATGCCAGCGTGCTAAGGGTTTGTAAGACAGAGATAGAACTATACATAAAAATGAGATAGAAATAGTGGACCATGGGTACGACAGATTACTCGAAACTTACTATTATGGTAGATTTTATAAACTTAATGTTAGACGATACTGATGAAAATTTAAGTTAGTAGTCACATGAAACCATTTTTTTTCAATATGTTGGTTTGTAAGAACAACTTAGTAGTACTGGTTATCAAATCTCAATAAAATAAAGAATTAAATGTTTTTTTATTATTACTAAACAGTAAAACAATTCGTATTGAATAAGATGGCAACACTCGAAAATGGAAACCAATAATTTTTCCATTTTTCCTTGGAATTTTTTTGGTTACCGGCTTTTCGTGGTGTCTATTTCGTTTCGTTAAAATTGCTTACATTATACTTCTGAAAATTATTTATTTACGCTACAGTCTCGTTGTAGTTTTGTTAAGTGCGTGGCAAAAAACACTACTTTTTGTTGTAAGTGATTGCGGTATAGACGCTGTAAAATAGTTTTGTTTTGTGAGCTTAGGACTCCAGTGCGATATTGACGCTTTTTCGTTTTAAGTGACCTATTGCGACATAGACGCTTCAGTGATTTATCATAAGGCAGAGATTCAATCGCGATAGTGACGCTTGTGTTTTGTGAAACATAACCTCTTGCGCAATTGCGTTTCGGTGTTTTGTGAAACTTTAGGGAAATAGACGCTCATCATGGTTGGAAAAAGGAATGTGACCTGTGCCAAGTGTGGCATAAGTTCAAAAGACAACCCTGGTTTGTCCTTCCATAGATTTCCTCTTCCATCCGTACATGGCCCTCTGAAGTAAGCAAACATTTTGCAATAATAATCACTACAATATGAACGACTTTTTTGCTATATAATGTTATTTACTTAACATTTTTTTGTTTCAGAGCAAAAGTTTGGGCAAAGTTTTGTTTTCCTGAAGATGACTGGTCATCTGACCAATCATTAGACAAGCTGTACAAGCAAAACAAAGTATTATGTTCAAAACATTTCGACGATTCTGCTTATACCACTAACGAAAGAATTCGATTAAATAAGTTCGCCATTCCGTATGAGGCGCAAAACATCTTAGCCCAAGTACGCGAAGAGATGAGCAACCCACCAATGAACTTACAAGACACTCAAGTGAGTATAAAATACCAATTTACCCAAAGATTTTTGAAAAAGCAATACATTAAGACTGTGCTGTAAAGCAAGGCCTTTGTGTCACATAATTTCATAGTGAAATGCTTATAAGCAAAATAATACTTTTTTCAGATGAATCCAGTAGATAGACCTAGCACATCTCAGTGCCCTGCAGAAACAGAACCTTTGACAGAAAGCAATCCTCAAGGTCCTAAATTAGTCAAGGTAATTCAATCAATAGTATTGGACTATTATCAATGTTACTTGTATGTTGTTCTATGTTTACTTCTATGTTAATTCTGAGATCGGATCGGACCATGACATAATATACAAATTCATATATTGTTTTAATTTCAGTTGGACCCAGCAGTTCAAGCTAGTACATCTCAGTGTTCTAAATCTACAGAAGAATCCAACAATGAGAATCCTCAAAGCCCGAAGTTGTGCAAGGTAACTATTCATAAAAATTTGTAAGTTCAATTTATTAGGTCATGGAAATTCAAGCAGTTTTCCTTCAAATAATAAAACAACAAGACTTAGAGACTATGCACAGCCAAAAGCCACAACCAAACCCCTGGTCGTAGACACTTGTAATTTACAGGGTACATTTTTCTTACTATGAAGGGGTGTAGAATTCAACAATATCATTTACAAGAACACCCCTATGTTGTTGTAAATGATATTGTTGAATTCTTGGAAATTCCACCCCAAAGGGAGTGAAATGGATTGAACATGATTGCTAAAACAATGTTACCTTTTTTACAGGAAACTTGCAAAGGCATAATTCAAGAAATAGGTGCTAAGTCCTTAGCTGAATTAACACCTAGAAAGCAAAAAATGTATAAAAGATGCAGGAAAAACTTGTCAGAAATTCTAAGACTACGCAGAAAGCTTAAGAGTATGAAGAAATGTAAAAGGAATATTTTAGACACATTACATTCCGATGAGGCAGTAAATGAAATTATGCAGAGCCAAATGACGAGTCCTTTTTATTTACTGCTGCAAAGCCAACTAAAAAACACCTCTAGGAAATTGTCAGGGCGAAGGTGGACAATAGATGATAAAGTTTTAGCTTTGAGCTTATATAAAAAGTCCAACTCATGTTACCGCCTATTAAGGAGACTATTTTGTTTGCCTAGCATCAGCTCATTAAAGGCACTTTTAAACAAAATTCCACTGGAGTGTGGCAAAAACAGCCAAATAATAAACACAATAAAAGACATTACGCAAAGAAGGACTGTTCAAGATAATTTATGCATATTGGCTTTTGACGAAATGAGTATAAGGAAAAACATATCTTGGAATACAAGACAGGACCAAATTGATGGTTACCAGGACCACGCTGGCCAAGGACGAACCTCAGAAATAGCTAGCAAAGCCTTGACTTTTATGGCAATTGGAGTTCGAAAAAAATGGAAGCAGCCAATAGCCTTTTATTTTTCAGGGGCTAATGTTACAGCTGACAGACTGTCAGCCCTTCTAAAGGAGGTAGGTTTTGTTAATTTATTATTTATCCCAGACAAATACAGTGTTCTTAGCTATGACTCTTGAAATATAAACTGTCTATACTTCATCTCTATATCTACTATCTATACTTCAGAACAAAATGACTTAGTTGTTTTACTTAACCTGAAGTAAAGCGAGTCGCATAGATGCGACAGAATATTCACGGTTTTTGTTGTTTTGCTCGATGTTATTGCATCTCCCTATTTATTGTACGTAGATAGGTAGATAGACAGATAACTTACTCTTTATTGTACACCATGATATTTTACAATTAGGAGCTTAAGAGGAGCTGAGAGAGAGGAGCTTTTATTTCACCGATTCGTAGCCGCGCGCTAGGGGCATGGCAATTGATATTTAGCCAAGCGCTTAAAAGAGTGCTTAAATAAAGTATTACAAAACTAGCTATTAAGTTGAGAATTATAAATAAATAAATTATCAGATCCTTAATCATGTTACAATATTATGTACATTTCTGACAGAAGCATTATAGGAAGACCCAGGCTGGCAGGCAGGCAATACAGGTGCTACAATGCACCTAGTCCGGGGTCTAATAACAACTATTTGAAATGTACTTTTTATGGAATAATAAATAATCTTGAATTTGAAAATATAATTATTTATGTTTAGGGGTTGCACTAAGTTTTAAACTAGTTTATCTCCAAGTACTAGAATTAATTAAAATGGTATTGTCAAACATTCATGTCACAGCAGCAAAATATTAATTATATAAATGTTATTTTACAGGTACTGGGTGCTTGTTTTGAGGCTGGTCTAGAAGTGATCGGGACTGTCTGTGACTGCGATGGCGTCAATTTACGTGCGTTAAACAGGTTGGGTTCATCTACTGAACAACCCTACTTCGACTATGAAGGACATGAAATCGTCACTGTTTTAGACCCACCACATCTGTTAAAATGTTTCAGAAACAATTTCATGAAACATGATATTGAATTTACAGAAGATATACAAATAAACAACCAGAAAAGTACAGGTAAACATCATTTGTTATTTGTCAACAAAAGAGCTTCGCTCTTTTGTTGACAAATAACAAATGATGTTTGTTACAAGTGCCGAATTTGATCCCTGAGCTACCAAAGTATTCTATTGTTGCATCACGAGTTCAACGGCGAATTCCAACTTAGAATCCTGAATGTTAAGAGGGAAACAAAGACATTTATGAGAAATAAAAGTCTTTAGTTTTGTGCTATACAACTTTTCACCTCAACTGTGAAAAAATATTAAATGACTGATGTCTTATAGTAAAGGGACTTTTTGTCAAATCAGCTATTCCATGCAACTTTGAACTTGGACCCAACAAAATATATAGAACAGCTGTTTTTTTTACTGGTAATTTATCAAAAACTAAGATGTATACATGATTCATGAAAAATGAATTGTGATATTTTGCTTATTTATTACTGACTTTATTTATTTTATTCTAGGTATAGCAAAATGGTCACACATTGAGGATTTATATAACTTGGAAAAAAACAACCCAAACTTTGTATATGCTCCAGCATTGACACAACAACACCTACAACTGAACGGAAAACAAAAAATGAAAGTTCGGTTGGCTGCTCAAGTCTTAAGCCACTCAGTTGCAGCTGGATTATTTGCCAAAGTTGCTCTAAGTAAGTATTATTTATTCATTTTATATACATATATGTATAAGGGTCTAGTTGGTAATTCATCGGCTTTCTCTTAAGTCTGACCACATAGCGCGCGTGCTTCCTCCCAATTTGGTCATTGTTGAATTTCTAGACTTGAAAGTTTACATTTTATGATAGATAAACATACAAATAAATTACTTTTTACTTGTTTATTTTTTTTTTTTTGATAGATCTGCTGCAATGTGTGTATTATTTGCTAAACATCCCCCACAAAAGTATGTACAGTTTTCTTTTTTCAATTTCAGATGAGTTACCGCAAAATGCTGCCTCAACAGCCACCGTGGTCGCCAATATGGATCAGTTATTTGACGCTGTCAATGGCGACACACCAGACAGAAAGAGGGGAAAGCCATTATTGACTAACATGTCCTCAACCAGCCTCCATTCCGAAATATTTGGCAAAATGAAAAATTTTTTCAAAGAAATGAAATTTTTGGGGGCCAGATCCAGGCCTCCCTCACAAGATGGCTGGTTGAGGACACTATGTGCCATAGAAAGGATATTTAATAATTTAAAAAAGTACAATTTAAAAACTTTATCGCCGCGAAGACTAAATCAAGACCCTCTGGAAAATTGCTTTGGATGCATAAGGAATAATTGTGGTTCAAATCCAAATCCCACATCAGTGCAGTTTGTAGCAGCACTAAAAACTAGCATTACAACAAATTTGATAAATAATAACAAAAACCGAAACTGTGCTGATGACCAAAATAGCATGTTAAGCAATTTTAAGACTTTCTTAATGCAAAAACCTGAATCCGCAAAAAAAGCAGAAACTTCATCAATAAACATTGATGGTGATGCTTCTTTTCCAGTGGATAGTGACCTTGAGCCCCTGGAAAACATAGATGACATACCTCAGTGTTCGGGTGAAATGCAAGCCTGTGCTTACGTATGCGGGTTCATTGTCAAATTAATAAATTTAAATTGCATACTGTGCAAAAAGGTATTTCTGTCTGACCCAAACACTGAGGTATGCCATATCTTCACATCATTCAAAGAATATAATAGCGATAAATGTAGTTTGAAATACGTACAAACTGAATTTGTCAAATTTGTTGAAAATGCTGCTACTTTAATAAATAAATTTTTAGCAAAAAATTCTCATGAAAAAAATATTAAAATGAAATTATTAAAATTATGCGAAAAAATACCAACCAACTGCCTGAAGGGATGTGAAATGCATGATGATATAAATATAAAAAAAATATTACACACAACAATTATTATTTGCATCAAAAGATTTTGCATAACAACGAACAGAGGGTTTATTGATGAAGCTTCAAAGCAATCATTAGCAAGAAAAATAAAGATTTTAAAACATTCTTAATTAATTGGTTTTATTTAATGTGATAGGAGATGTACAAAAGATGTTAATGCTTTAATTGCGGAAACCCCAGAACAAAATAACTTTTGTTGCGGAATTTTTGGAAATCTGCGAACAAATCTCCGTTTCCGAATTGACCTCTATATTCCGTCATCAATTAAATATGCAATATTAAAAGACACTAGAGTAATGTGTCTTTTAATATTGCATCTTTTACTTGGTAATGTGAGATTTTCAAAAAATCCGGAACAAAAGTTATTTGTTCTGGGAGGGATACTAGATGTTTCGAATTCGAATGGTTGCGCCTAGATTTTCAAATTTACCCGCGGTTATCCATTAGTTTAACTGCGAATCGTTTGAAGCGCTAGTGAGCCTTGTAGGCGTTCATAATGTATGAACCAGTCGTTCTTCTCTTTAGAGTATATATGTTCTGTGGATCAGACGGTTGTGTGTACTCGTAGTTTGCATACGCAAAATAAAATTGAAATAGGTACTTGGCGTACTTATTAAAGATACGGAAACTAGAACTGAATACTAATATTCGGCTCTAAATATGGAAATCTCATTTAAAGGCAAAAGGATACTCGTTACCGGCGCTGGACAAGGTTAGTTTGCATTATTATCTCTATGGTTTATTTAATTTGTTAGTCATGTTACAGGTTTTTAATTTATATGTAGCATTGGAAAAAATATACAACGTAAATTGCAACAAAACCTAATCTAATTCAAAACATGCACGTTGAATAATAACTATTGTAAAACTTCAGGAATTGGTCGGGGTATCGCTGTTGAATTGTGGCGTGCTGGAGCCAATATAGTCGCCTTGTCTCGAACAAGATCTCATTTAGAAACGCTCCAGAGCGAATATCCTTCTATAGACATAGTGGACGTAGATATAGCAGATTGGGAAAAAACACGAAGAGTAGTGGAGTCTCTTGGCCACTTCGACGCATTAGTCAACAATGCCGCAGTAGCTATTTGCGAGCCTTTCCTCGATTGCTCATCATCGGATTTTGATAAGTATGCTTTCAAATATAATTTCCCAAATGGCTACAAGATGACACATAATCTTCAAAATACATATTGACACACAATTTATTATAGTCAAATGGTAAAATCAACTGACATTTTTTTTTCAGAATGTTTAATGTCAATGTAAAAGCAACTCTAAACATTAGTCAAATTGTAGCGAGAAAGATGGTAGAAAACAAAACTCCTGGAGCCATAGTTAATATCTCTTCACAGGCTTCAAAGGTAAAATACTCGTACTGTTTTTACACAATACCTAACATTGTTTTGTTATCATCAGCAATCAGCTGGGCTTACATGTGTAATCTTTTGATCCCGTAATGAGACTTAAATATGAGAGGCTCGTTGAACAGTTGGTAGTGTCAATTGTCATAATTAACAAAAATTCTTTTATAATTGCAGGCTGCGTTGAAAGATCATGCTATCTACAGTGCATCCAAAGCAGCTTTAGATGCTCTAACACGCTCCATGGCCCTCGAGCTTGGTCCATATGGTATAAGAGTAAACTGTGTCAACCCTACTGTCATCATGACTGAAATGGCCAAAGTTGGTTGGTCAGATCCAGCCAAAGCTAAAGAAATGCTTGCTAAAATACCACTGGGAAGGTAATACCCACTTTTATTTTGAATCTACAAAGCTCATTGAAATCCATAATATATTTAAGAAAACAAAAAAAAATATTTGACCACATTTGTAAATGATATTAGTGCATTTCTAAATCATGTCATAATGAAACTGATGAGACTAATAAAATGTAATATTATTTTGTAACACAAAAAGTAAATAAAGCAAATAGGTCATAAGTTTTATCATACAACCACAATAATAATAAAGATAAAGAAGTTATCAGTATACAAAATATTTTTTAATAAATATATTTATTACAATTCCAGGTTTGGAGAAGTTTCTGAGGTGGTGAATGCTGTAGTTTTTCTCCTGAGTGAGAGGTCAAGTATGATCAATGGTGTGGAACTGCCAATAGATGGAGGTTTCCTTGCCACATAATAATATTATGACACACTAACATATACTTTATTTACCGAAGTATAAAACATAATATTACTATATTTATGGCTTTCAATATGGAATATTTTTTTAACAATTGCATATTTTAGTTCTAAGTATATGGGTCTATATTAATTAGTGAATCAACCAAAGATGGTACAGACACCAGCAGGTCAACCTACCCAAATGTGACAAATTTTACCAATCGAATATTAACCTTCTGTTATTGTGATAAGTTTGAACATCTGTTAAAGAAATTTGACAGATTGAGGTAGGTTGATGTGCTGGCGTTTGTATTTTAATACAATTTGCCATGATTAGACTTATCATGTATGTTTTATGTTGTGATGAAAATGTTATCAATTCTGGTTTATTAACTAACATTAAAATGATAGAACAAGTCACATCCATACTTACGAATGTGTTTTATGATCTAATATGTAGAATTGTTTGTTATTCTTCTGTAAAATAAATCATTGCTTGATTATAAAAGAAATAACCTGTGGTCTTGAATCATAACATAACGGGTTTTATAAGATCTGTTTAATTTATTGCATCTATATGAATGCAATCCTTTTATCATATTATCATTACATTAACCTTTTATAATGTAGATATAAGCTTAAGTCAACATATTATGCTGATTGACTAGTCCAAGGAAAAACAAAATAAATATGTAGGTATGATGTATGTGCATAAAAACTTACTTAATACCTACCTACTTATTTTCACAAAAAACTTGTAGTTCACCAATACTGTTCTGTAGTAAAATTGAAATGTACAAAACCTATTTAATAGGTACAGATACCGGCACGGTTCTTGAGCGCTCGGCGTAAGAGTGGGGATCGCTTTGCGCATCGTACACTTATCGACAAATGAAACGCACAATAAAACAAATAAAACGTACAAAACAACGAATCCCGAGTGGCGGCTATGACGCGATGCGCTACGGCACGCTACGCGGGCCAATCACTACACTTTCCCCGCCCCCGTTCCTCACTTCATCTACCAAAGGGACCTATTATCTCACTTCTACGCAGGTGAAGGTCAGCGCTCAAGATCCATGCCGGTAGTTATAGTAATATGAATTGACAAAGTTTTTTAGTTTGTTAACTGAGTGAACTGAATAGTATTATAATTATAACATATATTGGACAAATAAAACACCAATTATCGCTTGCCGGTATACTTTTTATAGTAGTTCCTCAAAACCATTACATGAAAGTTATGTTGTTGAATAAATGCAATTTGTTAAAATTTTACTATTTAATTTATACCCTAAGGTGTTCACCTTGTTTTCACCCCCGCTACTCGGGTCCTATAAGTCGTAGCGTGGTGTTGTATAGCATAAAGTGTTCCTCGATAAATGGGCTATCCTACACAAAAATATTCTTTTCAATTCGAACAACTAGTTCCTGAGATTAACGCGTTCAAACAAACAAACTCTTCAGCTTTATAATATTTGTAAATATTTAGGTAATATAATTTTTGAAAGTCCGCCGCAGACTGCGAAGAGCGGTTGTGCCAGCTAAATAAATATCTAGTCTATTTATGTATTTAAATATATAAACTTAAATTTTTCTGACGCTCCGACAGGGGCGGTTGAAATTAATTTTATTTTATTCTTGAGTTCGTTTTTTTTTTGGTAAAAAAATAACCAGGGTCTGCGATAGACTTAATAGTGGCTGATAATTACTGCTGTAAGTACGTAACCACTACAAATATAAACAACCCGCTTATCTTTGTAATTTAGTAAAAGAAACAACGAGATATGGCTTATCGGATACGACAGCGGCACAACTAAAATGTTTTATTACCTACTTAGCTTTCTGCAAATAACCACGAAGAAATAACAAAGCGACCTTGTCAATAATGGACAAATATTTTAAAGGAAAGCGAATACTCGTCACTGGTGGCTGCCAAGGTAAATCTTCTATACTACTAAACATAAAATAAAAATAAAGTTGGTAAGTAATCATTCCGGTAAGTACCTACCTACCTACTGATTTTAAGTAATTCAATATGAAATGTTTTTTCAGGAATTGGTCGTGGAATAGCCCTAGAGTTATGGAGACAAGGTGCTAATGTTGTAGTTATATCTAATCAACCAGAAAATTTAGAAAAACTTAAAAAGGAGTATCCTTCTATAGAAATTGCGTGTGCAGAACTACTGAACTGGGAAGAAACAAGACAGACTGTGGACTCTTTGGGCATTTTCGATGGAGTTGTTAACAATGCTGGAGTTGCTATAATTGAGCCATTTTTCGAATGTTCTAAGGATAGTTTTGACAAGTAAGTTACTAGAAATACTCATATCAGTCAAATGTCCGGAAGCATAGGTTAGCGCAGCAGCTGAGCAATCGACTGCTGTGCTGCGTGTCGCGGGTATGATTCCCCACGAAATTAATAGTTGTCCCGGGTTTTGGGTGTGCTATTTGAAGTTTAAATGTGTGTAAACGCACCCACAATACAAGAGAAATTCTTAGTGCGGAGCAAGTTTATAAAATTATAGTAGACCGTCATCATCATCAGCCTTTAAATGTTCCCACTGCTGGGACACAGGCCTCCTCTCTGAGAGAGGGACCAGGCCGTAATCTACCACGCGGGCCCAGTGCGGATTGGTAGATGTCACATGTCTTCGAATTTTTGGATCTAGGACATGCCGGTTTCCTCACGATGTTTTCCTTCACCGTTTTGAGAGCAGTGGTGTTGAAATAAATTACACAAAGGATTAAGGAATGCGACTGACTGGGTTCGAACCCACGACCTACAACTCGTAAGTCGAGGCCGATACCACTGGGCCACCATACTGCTCTATTCTAGTCTACCACTGCCTAGTAGACCGTACTTACTAAAAATATAATTTTGGTTACTTTGCATTTTTTTTTACAGGACGATCGCGCTCAATGTTAAAGCAGTCCTTAACGTTAGTCAAATTGTGGCTAAGAAAATGATTGAGAACAATATAAAAGGGTCCATTGTAAATATTTCATCACAGGCATCTTTAGTAAGTTATCTTGTGTATAGAAAAAATCATGGATTCACACAAATTAGGCAAATTAGATACAGAGACCATAATGGTCAACAGGAGACCCGTTCTGCACACGCGGCACGTCGGTTGGCGCGTTGTGCAGAACGGGTCGCCGGATTAACAAACATACGACGCCGGCAAGCCGCGTAACCCGCCGGCACACCCCGGCGGCTCCTTTGTGTTGCAAAGCCGGCTTTGAATGCCGCCGGGTGCACTGCGGCTTGGCCGACGGCCCTGCCGGCGGCACTGTGTTAAACAGTCAGCAGTATATAGTTAGTAACTCCCCTAATAGTTCGTACCCATATCATCGGATAAATTACAGGAACATAAAACTACTAACTTACAAATTGTACCCACGCAATTTTAGATACCTAAGTACATAAGTAGATGACGAGTACAGCTGCATAATAGCGGCCAATCGAATGTATTAACATTCGATTGGCCGCTATTATACACTTGTGCAAACATTCGATTGGCAGGTACCTATATACTGAATAAAATTACTTTTCAGGCTGCTCTTAAAGACCACACGGCATACTGTGCGTCAAAAAGTGCAGTTGACTCGTTGACTAGAGCGATGGCCTTAGAACTGGGGCCACATGGCATCCGTGCTAACACTGTTAATCCAACGGCTGTGATGACTGATTTGGGACGCCAAGTCTGGGGCGATCCTGCAAAGTCGCAGGCTATGCTTTCAAAGATACCAATGGGCAGGTACGTAGTAATTTCTGATGTTTTTATTGGCATATACGGGTCGCGGGAATTGTCTTTATGTCGACATTGCACATTGTTCACACTGGGTATCGTGAACAAAACAAATGTCGAGTCGCAGGGACGTGTTAAGTTAAAAGTCCGGCAAAATGTATCGTCTCCGTGACATTTCCCCTAGAGAAAAAGCGGATTTTTAGCGCGGCGCGTCTTGCGTCTGCGGTTTGCGGGAAAAAAAAACATGAGACGGAATGAGGGGCCACGCCGCTGGCGCGACCGTCGTCCGCGTACATTTCGTGCCCGCTGGTCGCCGCCGCTCTCCGCAGACGCTCTAGCGTGGCCTCGCTAGAGTATATATGTTCTGTGAGCGTGGCCGACGGCTTAGTGAAGTTTGCGAAGTTAGAATATACTCGTATCTACTTTGTCTGTAAACGATCTAGTAGGATATTTGACTATCCTCTCTATTGCTCAATAAATTGTTACTTTAACTTGTTTTTAGGTTTGGCGAAGTACAAGACGTTGTCGACACAGTTATATTTCTACTGAGCGACAGTGCCAGTATGATCACTGGCGTTCAGCTGCCTGTCGATGGAGGATTTCTCGCTAGTTAAATACAACAACATATTTTGATTTATTAAATGTGTATACTAAAGCAAAGACAAAGTTTATAATTTTACTCAGTTTATTGTGCCAAAGGAATTTATACATACTGGACATAGAAAACAATGCAAGCATAACAATTTATTTATATTCATATGCTAAGATAGGCTAGCATATTTTGTATTGTGGTGAAAATATACCATATTAAGGGTAAATAAGACGTAGCATGGTTAGACTACATGAATTAAATTAGTCTCATGTTATTAGTGCATCTTACTTGTCTTCATTGGAGGGAACAAAACGTGTGGACACTTAAATTTAAATTGTATCATGCAATAAAAGCCACGTTCTTTACCTAAGTCCCATATTCGTTCTAATAACTACAAAATGACATTTGTTCCCTCCCCTTTAACAGTAACTGAAAATTATTAAATAGGCAACTTTCGATCTCAAAGACATTATTATATATCGTATGGTACGAGACACGTCTACAAAGTAATACAATAACAGCAAAATAATTTCAATGACATTAACGCTACAACAGTTATGTATGTATTCCATTACCTAGGATATTGTAAAAAACAGTGTGTCTGCTTACCTAATTACCTTAAATTTATTATTTACAAAATTAAGTCCATAAAGTCTTTCGTCGTTTATAGCGTACACTTAACTTTAGAGCAAGCCACGACCTTCCACGACCTCGCCAAAGCATTTGAGATACATGTTGCGCACTCCACACTGACGACAAGCACAAGACAATCAGGACTCGAGGCCAGCGCGACACTCAGCGCACCCGCCGCCGACGCATCACTTATTAATCACGACATCGGTGTCGCCTTCATAATTTTGAACACGAAAACATCATCTAATATACAATAAGTAATATAAATTCATAAGAATTAGTAACACAATATCGTTAAAATATTTGGGTACTAACATATTACGAACTGTCCTAAAATATGAAGGAATTAACTTAAACACACTCATATCGTTAACTCTAAAAATACACTGATATCAATATTGGCACAGCGTTGAAAAGTAAGACGACTGTCACTCTTGTGGATGAAATATTTGAACTGGTTACAAAATTAGTTCTAACAGAAAAGTATTGAAATTCTGAAAATGCTACAAAATACCCTGTACATCTAATTAATTTAATATTGGATTAAAACTTAGAATAATGTGCATAAAAATACAATACAACTGAACAATAGATGATGGCTACAATATCAACAATTTATAAGTCATAGGTACTCTCAAGTGCCTGATCGAAAAAAAATCATGCTTAGACAATTCTAAACTAAACCCCTATCTATCTATACAATATCGGGATGATTTTGAAATCTCAAAGCTTTGCGATACAAACCTTTTGAAATGAAATTGAATATATTATTACCATTATGTATTTACATAAAATTGAACCTCATTCTCAGTCATATAAAGAGGTGACGCTGTCTACATTGCGGTCCAATGAAAACATAATTAAAATTCGTAAAATAATCGCAATACTTTTTTAAAGTTTTATATTTACAAACTCTTAATATTTATTAATATTAGCTAGATATTTATTGACAGAGAATAGGACATTTTACAGCTCTGCATTTCAAAGCAAATGAACAAAACACATCAGATTATGAGAATGGTAACAGATTTAATTGAACTAGGTACATTATGTATGAAAAAATTTGGTAAATTTTATGAGATCATAGATTCCTAGAAGTTCTAGATCAGTTAAATGAAAGTTTACAATTGAAAGGATAATAATAGCTATAACGGGAATGTAGGTACATCTACATGCACGCAAAAGTATAAACGAAATTGAAAGATTTTTTTCTTTTGTCAATGTTAATATTTCACATACTTACTAAAAAAAATACAGAAACATTTAAAACAATGATTTCGCGGGCCAATTTTATTTCCGAATAAACTTACCTAGATAAAACTATGGCAGTGTCTGGATATAAATTGTAAGAACATTAACCCTTTAGGCCGCCTATCCGCACTAACAGAGGAAAAAATCAGATTGGCGAAATTGTGTAATCTTATATGACTGAAAACTGGAAAAAGAATATGATTCTATTAACTAAATTTTTACACAATCTCGTACTTCTCACCGACGCAGTGTGGGAATTTCGAAATCTAGGGGGATTTAAATCAAAATATAAATGTTAATATTTTATAACATATTTATACCCATTGGTCAAAGTTACATAATTATTAGAAATTGTTGTATGTAGCTTGAAAAAAATAATAAAAATCTTGAAGTGGGTTGATAATAATCGTTGTATACTGACAATGTGAATACGACATTTAAGTGTCATCTTCATTTGAGATTACTGATAAAATTAACTTAAAGCCTTGTTTATTGGTTTATTATTCCATTGTGTATATTTATCAAGGTCACTTAGAGTGCATTTTATTAAAGTAATAGTAATACATTACTCTTATAACAACATGTGAAAGCAAAGGTTGAAAAAAAGCATTTTTTAGAGATGATTTGCAAAATAAAAAGTGTAAGTATTAAAAAAAAATAACAGAAGGTCCCGGTGTTTTCATTGTTTCAAATTATAGTTTAGAATAAACTTTTGAGAACAGTTGATAAAACTTGCGCTTTTTTGCGCCAACATACTTTTTTTCGATTTTCGTAATGACCGCCAATATTACAAAAAAACTAGTTTTTTGATCTGTGAACAAGAAGCGAATTGAAGCTATCTTTGCTTTTATTAGAGGTATAAGGTAACCAGCAAGTTAAATTTTTGGAAGATACTAAAAATGAAATTATGCGCTTTTTAAAAAGTTTATAAAACAAAATTTACGAAAAATTGTCAACAATCGGTAGACATCGTAAATGATGAATTTTGTTTATTTGAATACCAATCAATATCATTTTACACTTGTTTCTTTTATTTATTTCAATTTGGAATTAAATCCCGCTATCGATTGCGACATTCCCACACTGTGCGACGGTCCCTTAGACAGACGCCTAAGGCACGTCGCTCACACGATTAACAGTCGAGGTGCAGTTGAGGCGCGGGCGAATAAGAGGCACGCCGCAACAAGGTTTTCTTTACAAATGAATGCGATGCGCGCGTGCTGCGACGCCGAACCGCCGCTGACGCGACGTCGCCGTCGCTTCGACTTACCAGTGAGCGACGCGCCTTACACGTCACGTACTTATAGTTACTTCTTTTAGCACAAAACGAGAAAGTAAGACATATTTTAAATCAACTTGGAAGACAAAATGCAAAAATCAAAATACACCTCGTATTAAAAAAAAAATACTATATTGCACAAAGTATTACAAACTCAAATGAAGAATCATTAAAAAACAATTAAAGCCTACTGATAGGATTAATCTGACCAAATATGGCTCCACAAAAATCGGAAGCCTTAGATGGATATTATTGATAAAATTTATTTACTACATATTTGAACATATAGGACTTCAAAGTGAAGAAAATGAATTATAGTCCGCGCCACCACGGAAGTCCTGCGGGAAATTCGTGGTAGAGTCCGCGCCACGACAAGTCCTTTTGACGCAGCGCTAGCGTCAATGTCATTTCATCAAATAGCATTAAAAAAATGTAATTAAATGTAGTAGCCGCTGCAGGACGTCGTGGCGCGGACTATTACACTTTTTAATGCTATTTGATGTAATGATATTAACACTAGCGCCGCCGTCGTGTCAAAAGGACTACAGTCGTGGCAACGAAACAAATTAAAAATGCTTGTGTTTTTCAATGACAGCCTTCTTGGCAATAAAAAAAGTTCGAACCTTTTAATAAACTGATTCGACAAGTGCTCCTAGGATCGTGCTTATGGCTTCAATCAAAAGCGTCAGTATTCAAAGCCAGCTGAAATGCTACAGCATGATTTTCAGATTCGCACATAAACATGGCAATATTATTATAATGCGATCTGGTGTCTATTCTTTTAATTAGTTACGCCAGCATGAATATTTCCATTAAGCTGATTGCACATTTGTCAGCACGGCACGCGCCCCGTTTTAGAATTCGATGTATAATTCCTTAAGAAATCAGAAAATGGCCGACAGCATCCGAATAATGCTAATGGCGTCATATTGTCATACAATGGGTGCGTGCGTCGCGTGCGGTGCTGATATATGCGACCACCTTAGTATCTTTCACCCTTACATGCTTCCTGAAGCTTGTCAGAACGGTGTTATATTTACTAATTTACAAAGTCAACAAGGCCCTTGACCGATTTTTTTGGGACCAATTGACAATTTACTGTTAAATCTTACCAATATGATAGAATATGTATCTTACATCTAAATATAACTGAGCATAAAGTACAATGATGCATGGGTAGGCCTAACAATTTACGCTATACTTAAATGAGTCTCATTCAAACAGAAATAACTTCTCATTTCTCAGCCCACTCATCATCATACTTAGTCTATTAAATAATTTACAATAATATGAATGTTAACACGAATGCATACAAAATTGTTTCCTTATTTTAATACAGAATCTATATATCGAAACGTGATAACGTCCAACGACGTCCACGCGCCTCAATTCCTACCGCGCGGCTCGGTGACGTGATAAGTCGTCGTTAAAACACACCGTTTTAATACGTGAATATGTCGAGTCTGTGTTATGTTTGTTCATGCGAACAGAACATGCAGGTCACAATACGAACGTGGTTCCATAGTGGTGGTGTTAACACTGCGACGACACCAAGATCCCTCACCGCCACTCCGAGATGGCAGCCACAGTGGTGCTGGGCTGGCCGGCCGCGCCCGCCGCTGAGGACACGTACGTTACACACAGTTAATAGCTGAAGTCTGAACCGACACAACCTCCTTCAACTTTGCTACCCTGGCCATCTAAAATCGAAGGAAGTGGTCGTCTTTACAAATTACCATTAACAAAACCGGTCAAGTGCGAGTCGGACTCGCGCACGAAGGGTTCCATACCATTATTCATAAAAAATATTTATTTTATTCTTATTTTTAGTATTAATTGTTGTTATAGCGGCAACAGAAATACACCATCTGTTAAAAATTCAACTACCTAACTATCATGGTTCATGAGATACAGTCTGGTGACAGACGGACGGACGGACAGCGAAGTCTCAGGGTCCCGTTTGACCCTTTCGGTACGGAACCCTAAAAACAGAACCTCAGAGAACTGGAAATTAAAGTGGAGTCAAACTACTTACTGTTTTCTTGTTCTTGATTTTGTTCATGACGTCTTAACGTACGGTCATTGCCACCTGACTGATAATTGCCGCGCTGGCCCCCTGAAACGCATATTTGAACATTGTTAAAACATTTGCAAGTCCAAATTATTATGCATGTGTCTTAAAAATATATCTCACCGAATTTGAGCATATTCCAATCGAACACATAGTCATAGGTGAATCCTTGTCGATGGAAAAGCGTACGAAACAACTGTCGGAGGTGACTGTAGTCAGGTCTCTCCTCAAAACGTAGCCGTCGGCAATATTTCAAATAGAGTTGGAACTCGATAGGGTGGTTCTGGAACAACACAGTTTCATAATGATTAGCTTTAAATGCCACTTTATTAACATGAAAAGAAAAACATGCAAATAAATCATTATAAATTGGTTTATTATACAGATTGTCCCCGGAAGTGTAGATCAAACTGAACAGGGGCAATGGAGAGGTATGAGGTATGGGAATTACAATTTAAGTAATTTCTATAACTTTGAAACTAACTAGAGTATACCAGTGAATAATATCTCCAAAGAATCTTTATTCCTTGTGGAAGTTTTTCTAGTATGTGGTCAACTTTCGCTAGTTTAACTTTTGCTCAAGAAAATCGGTAGAAAATCGATAAACCTTTTGAAATAGATTTCTTTTTTATGGAATAATTGCTTTCTAGCTGCTTCAAAGTGTTGTCACAGGAACAAACACTTGTGTTTAATAAAAAATTATGTATATTACGTATCTACTAATATTATAAATCTAAAAAGTTTGATTATTTAATTGAATGCGCTAATCTCAGGAACTACTGGTTCAATTGAAAAAATATTTTTGAGGTTGATAGTAGTCTTTTTATCAAATATGGTTATAGGCTACTATATAACATTATGCTACAACCAATGTGAGCCGAGCAGCAGGTGAAACCGCGGGGAACAGCTACTTATGTATATAAATTACACTATCATCAATAACTTGCACCTCATTGCTAAAAAGATATGTAGGTCACATAAGCCCCATGGACTATGACCACTGGGGAAGTCTCCACAGTAGGGGCCAAGAACAAATGACATACAAAGGACATGATCTGGACCCATACCACAAGTAGCTAGAAAACAGAAAGGAAGAAATAAAGAAACTTACTTTGCAAAGTTCGTCAAAAGGTGTTGACAATTTCTTTTCAGATATTCTCTCGTATTTCTGGCGTTTGGTAGCGGCTTTAAGCCCTTGCCAGGGTAGGCTTCCACGATTGAAATACATGAGTACATAACCCAATGACTCCAGATCATCGCGGCGTGATTGTTCAATGCCTAAATGTGTATTTATAGATGCGTATCTTGCTGTTCCTGTAATTGATAAATTTATTTTTATGTTAAACAATATTACATATAGGTATAGTGCTATAATAGTTACAAAAAAAAATGATGAATTAAATGAATGACAATGTCGAGATGTCTTGATGACGTCATCATTTAGACAGGAACACTTATAGCATAGACTTGCCAGGAGTGAATAAAAGCAGAAATTTGTTTAAATTAGAATGATTGAAAAAAAAATCTGCTAAGTACAGGAATTTATACATTTTCTAAAATAGGATAATTAATAGTGGCTTTAGTAGTATTAATCAATAAAATTACCTGTTAAGTTTTTGTTTTCTCTGTATGGGATATGTTGCAATGTTCGCGCATCTTTGTACTTTTTTGCTAAGCCAAAATCTATTATGTACACTAAATTCCCTTTTTTACCTAGGCCCATAAGAAAGTTATCTGGTTTAATATCCCTGAAAAGATAAGAAAATTGTTGCATTAATATATAGGAATTCAGGGATCTTAGAACTAGAACACATGCAGCGACAGGTAATAATTATGTCTTAATTTAGCTTAGTTTTCAATATTGAATCTAAGAACTGGTATTTATTTTACCACAAATAATAAGTTTCTTTTACAACGTAACTTTCTTATTTCACCAAAAACATCATTAAAAAATTGATTGGTAAGAAAACAGTATTTCTTAAATTGTATCATGAGAAGATAGACAACCATACAATATCATCAAACGTCACAGATAAATGCAGAGTAATGGGCTATGTAAACAGGTAGTTATCTTTTACCCTTACATCTGACCTGTAACATTTATTTATATCAGCTGTCCTTATTACCAAAGATAATATAGATTGATAATTATCAGTTAACAAGACAATTCATGTGAAATATTTCATATCAAAGTAAAATGAAATTATTTAAAACAAAAGTGTAGGTAATGTAACATAACTAACCTGAGTTATCAAATCTAATGGATTTTCAATTATCTTCTATTGTTATTAATATAAATACCCACAGACACTATTTTACATTATTAGTATTGAAACCAAAAAGGCATAATTTTTTATTATTCTAGCTAATTCAGTTTTCACACAATAGATTTTAGTTAAAAGAGACTCAAAACATTGTTAACTATCATTGTTTAATAATGATATTTCACACAACACCTAAATCAGGTCTGTGCAATCTAAGGTTATATTTTGCAATACTAAATAAAATAACAATGTCAAGTAAATGCTAAGCTAAGGTCATTGTTATGAGTTACAATGAAACTGAGAATACTTTAATTAAAATTAACTATGTAGTCTGTACATCTGCCCATTTTTTTTTTCTGGTTTTACAATTACAATGGTAAAATAGGTAAATCCAGCTTAATTTTTAAATAACAGTAACTCAATTAACAAATGTTAAAATAATACCATAATGTGGTATTACCTATGAATGAAGTTCCTGTAATGTATATCCTCGATGCGCGTAATGAGTTGATCAGCAAGAAGTAGAACAGTCTTGAGGGAAAAGCGACGCGAGCAGAAATTAAAAAGGTCTTCCAAAGAGGGTCCAAGCAGTTCCATTACCATTACATTGTAATCGCCTTCAGAGCCGCACCATTTTATTGCTGGTATACCAACTGTTAACAGTTACAATATTTAGATTAACAGTCTTCAAATGTTGGAAATTAAAGCATTGTCAAAACCATAGTTAACAGTTACAAATTGGTAGTTTATATGATGGGCATAATATAATATAACAAATAGTACACCATACATAATTATGATAGCATCCTTTAAGTGATTGTAACATGCAGTATTATTCTAGGGATCTGATTGAAGTCAGTTGAAATAAACAAAGTTAACATTGGGAGATGCATATTAATGACATAAAGCCACACATAAACACATTTTTGATCTATGCAGTAAATTTTTATCCAATAAATAACCACTAAACTGATTACTACAGCCAATACCTACATTTCTTGGATGTTGTCTATTTAATTAACTTTTTTTTATTTAATTATTTAATCTAGCTGATCTATAGGTTGTAATGATAATTTAAACAATATTACTTACCACCTCCTTGCATTAGTTTATAAAACTTGCTCTCTATGTGTAGCTGTGGGTGCCTTGTCTTTATACATTCTAATTTGATAGCTACCTCCTCTTTGGTGACAATATTTGTTCCTGATAAACACACATATATTACTAAACAACCATCAAACAAAACTTAATCAAATTTTAAGCCAGTTTTTAATACAAATGTTGTGGAAAGGATAATGCCATTCAAGATCTTTACTCTTTCGACTATTCCTATATCTATAATTCCTTTCAACATTTAGGTAGGTCCCTACTCAAAAAAGGCAAAGAAGCAGTACTAGGGATTCAAGTCAATTACACCAAGTCTACTGTCATCATTCTTTGACAAAGATTCAATAAAAACAATTTATTTGATGAGCTAATAGTAGCCTAGAGGATACACTTGTGATCAGTACCTAACAATAGGCTGCTGGTATAAAAAGACATGCTAGGTATTTCGAAACGAAAAAAACTGCAGCTGGCCTACCGAATGACCACTTTTCTTTGTTTACTATAATCTCTCAACACACTTACCAAGATAAATGTCTCCAAAAGATCCTGAGCCAATTTTACGGCCCAGTCGGTATTTATTACCGACTCGCAGCTCCATTTTGGTATTTAGCATACAATGAAATCACACTAATATTACTGGCCACCAAATCATTACAGGACGGCCATATTGCGATAGACGCAGAATGTATTTATGTGAAGTATGTAACTTAATTTGGGTGGAATTGGTTACAAACTGTGTTTTTCTGCAAGCTCAAGTCGATTTTATTTGTATACTCAACCTGCAATCACGTATAAAGTTTCTTACACAAAATTGCTCTAACTAAAATTGATCTAATCTAACTACACACGCACATGAGGATTTTTTTCGTAGACAATCAGTTGCTCTGATGGATGGAGCTCTCTCGCTTGGCTAGTATTTGGAATCAAATCGAGAAAAAAATGTATGGCTCGAATCGATTACAGGCTTTTATTACTAAATGCGTAGCTGGCAACACTCACCAGAAAAGTGTGCATAGACTTACAGTATAGACTGCGCAATGGCTGCCTAAAATAGACCCTACTCAACTAGAAAGAGAGGAATCGAAGAGCGGATCATTTTCTGCTACAGGAAAGAGATAGGTAGTGGCTCTCCTTCTAGAGTATCCGTTAGACACATTCCCGCCGAACACGATTTGCAAGATACGGTGTTGAGGTATTTTAACATAATTATGATTTAAATGTAAACTTCGTTTTTACGCCCTTACACTTAAAGACACATATATTTTAGGACCTTGCTCAATAGTGGAGCCAAACGGTGAGCCAAAAATCAGTAGCCCTCAATGGTTAAAGAATAGACTTACCTAATGGAATGAGCTTTCCTTTGATTGGATTGAGGATTAAAGGTGAAAACGCACTAGGCGGAACTGCACTGCAGCGGAACTGCGCGACACAACGCGTCAAAATATTCTTTATATTAAATTATACGAGACATCACGCATTATGCGGTAACGGAACTGCACTGCAACCGAACTGCGCGTCAAAGTTGACCAACTAAACCAAAAGTGTCGCGACGTGTAGTTCCGCTGCCACGGAGTGCGGTTCGACTAAGGGCTAGGCCATTTCATCGTTCATCTTGCTCAGAGGTTGCCTAGCAACTGAATATTATTTTTGTAGCGCCGCTGCAGTTCAAGTGCGGTTTACTAAAAAATGACGCGTCGTGTCGCGTAGTTCCGCTGCAGTGCAGTTCCGCCTAGTGCGGTTTCACCCTAATTGAGCCAAACACAGACTGAGCCAAGTTAGTCCCCATTTCTCTCCCCAGCTTTCTTCTTTCTGGAGATTGGCTGTATGGGCTCAGCTCCCTTTGCCTGTCCCAAAGAGGCGAAATATACCAAAAAAAAAAAAAATTTCTGGAGAGTGTGGTCAGTTTTTTTTTCGGACTTTTGAGTATATCGGTGCATCCACACCGCCGGTAACATTATTGTGGAGCAACAAAAGGCAACACGGTAACATTCGGCAACATTCGGTAACTTTTGTGGCTCCTTGTTACTATTTGTTGATTGTTACTCATCCACACCGCAGTAACATCCGACAACAAATGTTGCCGTGTTACTGTATGACGTATGTCGAGTAATGTTGCTCGACACCGGCAACATTGTTAGATAATGGGGGTAACATTGTGACCGAATGTTGAGCAACGTTACTCGACTTACAGACCTTACAGTAACACGTCAACACTTAGTAACATTAAATAACATTTTGTTGGCGGATGTTACCGAATGTTGAGCAACGTTACTCGACTTACAGTAACACGTCAACACTTAGTAACATTTTGTTGGCGGATGTTACCGAGCAACATTTTGAAACGTTGAGCTACAAATGTTACCGGCGGTGTGGATGCACCGTATGGTGTGGGCGGTTAGCAAAGGCGCTCATTAGCCCGGTCTGTACAAGGCATTAGAAAACGGGTGGACCAGACACAAAACGATTTTGCAGGCTGTAGGTAAGCATTCTAAACAGGTATAGGAAAGGCAATGGACACTTTTCTTCCTTTTTATAGTGTTCGCTAAGTCCATCCTCCTCACTCAGGACTATCTCATAAAAAAAACCATTTAAATCATATATTTTTTTGGTAACACTCTTGATCAAAAAAATCTTATGCTAGTCAGAAACTCCTGATATTATAATCCTATTTCTAGATTCCATACATAAGTACCTAAATCTACATACAATAATACCTATATACTATACCGTAAAACGTGGCAACTTGACCATATTTCTTAACAAAAAACGAATAATTTTTTTGACCATATGACGCATTGAAACTAAAACTATTTGTTTTTAATTGTAATACATCTGGCTCACTTTACCGTAATCGTCATTCTATAAAAACACTTACTTTAACCTATAGAAAAGAATAAACATTTTTTGGCAACTTTACCTACGCACCCTACGCACCGTATTCATTATGTATTGCGTATTAAAGAGTAGTTGAGGTAAAGATGGCCTAAATTACGATTACTTTTAAAAATGAAAAGAATTTGAGGAAATCAATTAAGATAATGACAACACAGACGGTAGAAAAAGTTGCCATGGGATTCATTGTAATCTACATACAAATTATTTGTAACGCTCAGGGTTGTCAAAAAACAAAGTGTTTTTGTGAAATATATATTTTATAAAATTTAATAAATAATATTCTGAGGCCACATTAAGGACTTTGACAAAGTCTAACTCTTCATCTGTATAATTTTTAGATTTCTAGCTCCGAGTTTTCTGCAGTTTCGTTTTATGGGGACCATTTTGGCTCTGAAACAAAAGGTATTAAATAATAAAACTAAAGCTCACATGCGCGCAAACCCGATATAACTTATCATCCAGGATTACCATCCTCCTATTACGCTGTGAAATTTAGGTATTCGAAAATGGTTACATACACACAAACAAGAAATAAACACTCATGCTTGATTTAGTGCCAACCCTAGCTGCCGGTAAAGTTGCCACAAAGCTGTCAGTGGTTACCGTAGAAAGAGAAAAAGTATAGAACTCGTGATACTTCCTTCTCTTTCCCTCAAGAAAGAAAAACAAATCAACAAATCGCATAAGAAGAAAAGGGACAGAGCATAGCTATCTCCATCTCTCAGCGCGTAGCCTGTTTTTTCAAGGCCAGACACAACATTTCGCGGATTTTAGGGATACCAGATTCGGGCAATATAATTATTTCTACCAAAAACGTGGGTTACAGTTGTTTTAAATGAGATCGTTTAATATGAATGTTGAACTGTACTAACGACCTTTATTTTTGTAAAATTAATCAATATATACTTTAACTGATTTTAAGTTTCTCAACTGCAGAAAATTTAAAAACACAAACATTTGCAATAACTGCGCATACGTTTTAGCAGTGCTATAGAAGTGTTTTATGTGTGAATCGAGAAAATTTCATGTACAAGTGTGCTAAGTATGTACTTAGCACACTTGTGCATGAAATTTCTACTTCCAGTAATCAGATGTCTACTGGAAGTATTACAAAGGTATTCCATCCACTTTATCCTCTTCCTTGTTACCAATAATTGTAACTGAGAGGACTATCGTTACCAAGAAGCCTGACATTGTGGTGGTAGATCGATTGGAGCGTCGTGCAATGATTATAGATATAACGGTCCCGCATGACGAGAACCTCGTGAAGGCAGAGAAGGCTCTCGCTTGGCAGCTGGCTCAAACGCTTGATTCAGAAGGCAGGTACTACTGGACACAGTGCGTATCGATAGGAGGTTCCTCTCTCAAGAGTCCTGACCACCGGTATCCCGAACCCTGTTCCCGATGCTGGTGGACTGCTTTTTTATATTTTTTGTTTTTGTATTTCTTTTTTGTTAAAATATTTAAAAATGTAATGAATAAGTAAAACATTAATGAAGATTGTGATGACACTGAATCGTCTGATGATGATCAAGATGAAGAGTCCATTGTTGAAGAAATTTAAGTTAATAAAGAATCATTGTTACCTTAAACTGAAGACTTATTTTATGTATAAAAAATCTTATTGGAATTATCGAATTATTCAGAAACGTTGAGACGGCACGGTTGGCACAGTGGTTGAGAGATCGACAGCTGCGCAGCGTGTCGCGGGTTCGATCCCCGCACGGAACAAACATTTGTATGACCTACAAATAGTTGTTCCGAGTCTGGGTGTTCGTGTATGTGAGTTTCAATGTTTGTAAACGCACCCACGACAAAGGACCAATTACTAGTGTATGACAAAGATTTCTTTTGATTAATTATTTTAATAAAAAAAATTAAAAAAAAATTGTTTTGGGAAATATCTAAAGATTGGCCCATATAATTGGGCTGCAGTAGTTTTTTTTTATTTTGTGAGTTTGAAACATAATTATTTATTTGATTGTGGATAAAAACTGTGTTTTATAATAAAAATAAACATTATGAATATGGACCACTAGTTTATTACTTCATCTATTTGATACAATACCCGTAATTATTATTATCCTTCTTCTTGGACCTTGAACCAGCCTAGTAATGCTGTTAAATATTTTTGAGTTTTTCACTTAGTACCGGTCAACATAATCAATCTTAGTGCACAAATGTATTAACTGGGGGGATTTATATATATTTAGCTATTTTGAAATGGTTACGTTTAAACTAATATTACAATATTGTGATATGATGGAGTTAAAGGACTAGTCTTATGAATAAATGCATATTTGTTTTGTTATTTTACTAGGTTTTTGTATTATTCTTGTCTAAACTTTAAAAAACTTTAAAGCTCTCTCCTCAAAAAAGTCAGTTTTGTAGTTAGTGCAATTGTGAACTAAGGCGTATTATTGGTGGCGAATATTGGTGTTTCCCCTATTCATAGTTCATAGGTAATAATAATGCAATTGTTGACATTACAACAGTAATCCCAACCGTAATATACATACAATACCAAAATTTCACTAACCTGTGACAAATTTACTACTACATTTTCCCACAGTACACTGTGACAGTAATTACTGTGCCATAATAGCAGTGTTGCCTTGCAAAATATGATAAATGTTGCCTTTTAATATCTAAAAACTACTAATATTACAAAATATATTTTAATTAGGCAGAATTTTGAGATAATTGAGTTTATACTGAATACCTTTATGGTAATGTTACCGAGGGTTCGGTAAAGTTGCCGCGTTTTACGGTACTGCACTGCAGACCTTTTGACTGAGCCGACTCTGCTTACCAGAATCACCTGTCAATTTTTCATCTTAGTAAAATTTCAATGAAAGCTTACAGGACAAAGTAATTATATAATTTTTTTGACACTTTCAAAATTGAACGTTGCTGAATTGCAGGCCTGAGACCTGCTAGATCACGGTTACTACTTATAATTAGCATACTACAACTCATCACTATGCCTAGCCTTACAGAAAAACCGTTACCCGAAGGCGCCATCTCCATGAGCGAGAGAATCGTGACGAGTCGAGACGTGCTTCTATCGTCGGAGAATATCCACGACGAGCGATTATTTTACGCCAGCGTATCGTCACGACTCGCAACGGGATCGCCGCGTGCCCGCGATGCCTCGCAACGGAATCGCTTTGTTTTGTTCCACTGAACAGAGACATAGAGGAGCTTATTTCATTTCTAATCTTTCATTCGAAATTTCTAATCTTTTTAGTTCAGAGATATACGGTCCTATTTTTTACGGTTCAAAAGTTATGACAAATGTATAGAAATTGCAATTTCATTAAATTATCTAACTTCAAAACTTATAAGAATATCCCAAACTTATAATATTAATACGTCCAAAGAATCTCTATTCCTTGTGGACGTTTTTCTAGTATGTACGCGTTCAATTTCCCTCATATTTACTTAAATGAATAATTAATATACAGGGTGTTTGGTTTTCAATTACCGATACATTAAGGGGATATTATAGACTCGACCGATCAAAAAACAAAGATGACCGCCATTCGCGAGGTGGTGGGTTAGGATTTATTATAAGCATTTTTGTCGATAAAAATGAGCCATAATATCCCCTTCATCATCATCAGCCGGAAGACGTCCACTGCTGAACATAGGCCTCCCCCTTAGACCGCCACGTAGAAAAAAAAAAACAAACGGGGCACAAAAACAAAGAGGGCACTTTGTAATAACGTAAACAAATCAAAGCTGCGGTATGTTTAAGTGCTTAACGACAAGACTTATGCCGTGACCTACGTAAGAAAATACGGATTGCTTTCATCCTTGTAAATATCATATAACAAGCTAGAATTCGTTTGTTGGATAGACGTCTTATAAAATGCTCCTATAAGTTTAAAAGCATCATAGTTACCTTGTGCATTACTTTTCTAAGAATAACTACCATACTAAAAGCCTTTATATGACTTTGAATATTATATGGCTAAAAAGCAATGTAAATAGCCTCTATAAGAAAAACACATTCCGAGCCCTCATTGTAGCCCTATATATTGGATTTATTATCGTTTACCCAGCCAAAATATAAGAATAATGGTAATATAAGCTAAATCTTCTAATAATGTGCCACTATTAGGAATATAGGCTTAATGAATGCTCTTTTATAACCAGTATAAGGGTTTAGACCTTATAAACTTAATTTTATAAGCTTAGTTTGTTTGTTGGGTAGCTCTTTCCATTGCTCGTTGAGTGACTCTTAGTCTCTCTAAAAGGCCAGCAGTCAAAGACCACGTGTCAGAGCCATATGTCATCACTGGCAACACACACTGGTTAAACACCCTTGTCTTGAGACACTGTGCGATTCTTGAAGAGAAGATAATAATTATCATGTCGCTTCCCAAACGCTGCCCATCCGAGTTAATATCCCCTTCAAGTATCGGTAATCCGAAACCAAACATACCTACTGTATATATTTTAAATTGTTTGCGTACTTTCACATGCTTTAAGAAACTTATAGAGGATATTAAAATAAATAAAGCATGACTGTAATGTTCTCGCAGAATATAATTGTCATAAGTATAATTTAATCACAAATTGTTTGC
The DNA here is from genome assembly GCA_950005045.1 of Agrotis exclamationis. NCBI lineage: Eukaryota > Metazoa > Arthropoda > Insecta > Lepidoptera > Noctuidae > Agrotis > Agrotis exclamationis. The sequence continues at coordinate 13,287,495 of OX465419.1, forward strand.
AAAAAATACAAAAAAAATACATTTGCACATTTAATATTAATACATATAATAACTACTAAATATATCATATATAGCTAAGTCACGGTGACTATAAAATGCTTAATTTAGAATGCTCAGTAACCATCAATGGTGTTTGTCAACATTCTTAATAAATGTATTGGTACTTAAGTACTTACTTATATATTAATATGTACCTATTTATAAAAATACTAAACTTAAATAAACACAAAGGTAGGTAGGTAACTATGATTGAGATTTCTTTAATTATTATATTTTAATAACGTAAAAGATTGCACGTCTCTATGACGATGCCTCTAAAATAAACGTAGGTTATTAAATCTACACAAAAATAATTGCTGCACGCATCAGAAGCAACTGACATTTTTTTTTTACTTAATTCGTCAAAAATCCTATAAAGTTGAATTGACTATTTACCTGTAGACAAAATTGATATTTAGTAGGTATTCGTATTAGTCGTTAATAATCCCAAAAAAGTATATTTTTTTTTTGCTTGGAATAGGTACTTAATTAAGCGAACATTTTGGCACCATGAGAAAACTCAATTTACAACAGACGATTTAAAATAAAATTAAGTATTAGCACAAACACTACTATCCCAGTTCTGTAGACAATTGGAATAACTTTGAGATCTGAATCTGATTTGTTACTCTTCCTTGATCACTGCAGGCTTTTATGTTACTAGATAAACATTATGGTCAACGAATTATTCGTATGTTATCTACAGTACAGGAAAGGTTTTGCAGTGACTCAATGATGAGTTTTTAGTTAAGTGTTAATGTGGTACGTTTCTTTTTTATCTTATACAGGGTGGTCCAGGCCAAACGGATATAATTTAATTTTTTTTTAGGTAGTAGAATAAGGGACCTATTTGTACCCCGCCAGGAAAAAAAATCGCTTGTCACCCGTTTACAAGATATGTTTTTTTTTTTTGTAATTTTAGAAATATCACCACTTTATTGTTTTTATGATTTTTATTTACTTTTCAAATGAAAAGTTATATTATATTTTTATTTTAGGTGCTTACTTAGACATTGCACTCTCTCGGAAAGAAAAAAATTGAGTGAGAGTGTCAGAAAGAAAAAAAAGTGCATTTAATTTCAAATCAATGCAAGAATAGTTACTGTCCTTGAAATCGACTGATGTTTCGTAAACTTCAATTAAAAAATTAAAAAAATACTTTTTTTTATTTTCCTGGCGGGTACAAATAGGTCCCTAAACGGACTATCTAAAAATTTATATCCATGTGGCCTGGACCACCCTGTATAATTGCTTACAAATAACTGAAATCACACTCGTACAAAAGATTTGTTGGTACCTTCTTATACAATTAGACAAAGACAAAGATATTCAACAATTAAATTGTTAAATAACAACTGAATTTTCAATCCACTACGCATTGTTTCCTTTTTTTTACTTTTTGAATGTCATTTTAATAACTTGCTTAAATAACGATTATATTTTAACATCTAGCAATTAATTCGTACCATTGGTCTTTGGGTGTGGTTTAAACAGGTATCGAAGTATATCGTTATTCCCTATTTCATTGTTAGAATTAACTTGCATAATAGGTACTTCTTTTTCAAACAACTTCGTTTAACTATCTTTCTGTTGCCTTATCATAAAAGATAAAACGCGTCACTCGCTCGTAATACTTTTTGTTCTTACCTCAATGTCTACGTTAAGTTCTCGGGTTAGTTTTACAGAGATGGTTCAGAATCAATAATATTTTTAATATATTATTTTTTTAGGTTTTAATTTCCAGTCACTACCAAAAAGCAAAAATGTGGATATTAGAACAGCACGATTCAGTTCAACAACTTAGATAGGATGCAGGCAAGTGCTTTCATAACCGCGTGGGAAACCCGCGCAACGGCGCCTGTTTTAGTGCACATTTTCAAATGAATTATATTATTTTATTGAAATTGGCAACAATATTTTGAATGCACCGTCACTCGTCAGTCGGAGTGGCCGTTTGGCTAGTCATTGTGAACTACCGCGTATAATATAGATGCACTTGCTAAATTGCAGCCTATCTACGCGAACTGCTACGAGTGTAATTTGCTAAAAGTTTTAGCGATAAGAATGTTGGGAATAAGTACCAAATGCCTGGATTGCAAAAATTAAGTTCAGTATTTTCCTTATCGAGAATATTTATAGCTATAATATATGAATAATATGCACACATACTAAGACGATGCACAGTGTGTGCGTTTGAATGGTGTTCCTTAGTTATTGTTTGTTCACGTCAGTGTAGAGGGCGAGCTGGCGGTGGACACGAGGAGAGCGAGGCGAGGACTAGTGCGTCTTTGTCAGAGGCAACTTCGGGAGTCGGGGCTGGAGTCCTCTCGATCCTGATCACTTGGCACGTTGTTGTTTTGTTCCTGGTCTCGATTTAACACGAATACAGGCTCTACGTTTTCGTCGTCGCTGTTAAATCTAAAATACAGATTTAAAAATGTATTATATTTTTAGACTATGATTAAGTATCTAATAAGGAATTCTGTTAAAAGTGAAACTACTGATAATGATTGTAATATACGTACTGGTATCGAGGCACTTCTCCCCTCATGGTGCAAATTGCATTTGTTAAGGCTTTCACATAATTTTTGGCTAATGTTAGAGTTTCTATTTTTGATAAACTCCTGTTGTCCTTTTTAACGTGTGGAATTACCCGCCGGAGATCCTAGAACATAAAGGAATCTAAGTCAAGCCAAAATGCTTATTGAAGACCAATTTTGATTGGGGTAGTAGTTAACGTTTTATTGATGCTTACCTCAAAGGCTCTGTTGAGAGAGTGCATCCTCATTCGTTCCCGTTCGTTGCTCTCGAGCCTGCGCAGGTTGCGTTCTCGTGCGGAGATGCCGCAGCGACGCCGGCGGCCGGGGCCCGCGGGGCCGGCGGGGCCGCTGCTGCTGGCCGCTGACGACGACGAGCCGGCGGCCGCTCGCCGCGGCCTGCACACGCGACGTGCCACTTGCTCGTCGCTGCCACTTCCGCTGTCGTAGAAATCTGAAACATTATTTTTATTTTAAGATCGGTGTCATCTATTCCGTACAATACGAATTAATACACGATTTGGATAATGTTAATAATTAGTGAAGAAAATCTCATATCTACACTGCCAGTTACAAATACCTACTAAATAACTATAGATAAGCCACATAATAATCAAGAAAGTAAAAACGTGGTCGTGAGTTTATTAAAAATAAGCTGTTGTATGCATAATGCATACGTCACCTCAGCGAACCGACTGAGCGTTAGTACATTCTCCGTCACGACCCGTTGGCAACCACGAAGCTGGCAGCGACACGATATCGAAGTGAGAACACTTAAACATTTGTGCAACAAGTCAGCTGCTCTGTACGAAACTTGGGTATTACGTGACGCGGCTGCACGCTTGATAAACTATTTGCCTAAGAGCGCGAGTGCAGACTAATCGATTTGTACGCACGGCTACGGGTGATTTTCGTAATGCCCTTATCTGCTTCGTGCTTTCTGACGGTTGTACGTATTATTATAATAATAAACTAAAATTCAATATCCATGCAGATTAATTTAAAAAATATTTCTTTAAATCATTGTTGTACCTACTTGTGCACTTCTAGTTCAATATGCAAATATATGGCGTTGCGGTAGACTCAGTCGCCCATAATTTCATATCTGTCTAGAGTAGCGTTCACAACTATCGTTATTTATATCGTGAAACGGTCAATAGGAAACCCTACTCGAAAAATACCTAATACACAGAAAACCCATATCACAGACCAAAAGCTTAAAGCCTGTTATCATACTTATAGGGCTTATTTAAATATTCCTTACCTCCTGCTTGTTCAATTTTATCAGCAATGTCAGGTTTGTTGTCATAATACTGGGAGGTCTCGTCCTCGTAGTACAACATCATCTGATCGGGTGACTCGGCCTCCGAGCCGCCGCCCTCTGCGCTCGCCCACTGGGGCATCTTTACTTCTGAAATAAACAAAGTTTTCGTTACACAGGTGCAAATTGATGTTTTAATTGTAAACATGTGGCTACTGCACTCATCAACATAATATTATGAAGGTAATATTCTATTGATTAATAAAATACAAGTACATATTTTTCACAAGTTTAAATATCTATTGCCTTATTTTAATAGTACTTAAAAGCTGTACTGGGGGGAGAAACAATAGTTTAAATTTATTGATACGCCCTGCGATAACTATTGTATCTAGTTACCTACATTGACTTTGTTGAGAATATTCCCAAAAGAGTGTAACTTCTGTAATACACAATTAGGTAACAGTGACAACCATCAGAAAAACGCTGAAGCAATAAAGCTCGACGAATTTCCCGGAATCGAAAATTAATAATAAAAGAATAGCGGAGGAGCAGGAAAAACGATGCCAAATTGTTATACTAGCTGTTAACCGTGGTTTCGCCCACGCTACTCGGCTCCTCTAGGTCATAGCGTAATGTTTTACAGCCTTCCTCGAAAATAGACAATCCAACACAAAAATCATTTTTTCTATTCGGACCAGTAATATAAGTACAGTATTATAATAATATAAGTAAGTAATATAAGTATAGTATAAATAATAATATGTTTAGTAATGACACCAAAATTGTGAGCTAGATCAGAATATACAAGTGACCGAACCCAATACAGATTTATTTTAGAAAAAAATATTTAAAATTAAGCCCAAATATTGATTACAAAGCCAACTTGATCTGTTTATGTGTAGAGGCGCCTGTTGATTGTTTTCGTCTCAATTTATTCAAGGTTATAAACCTCGTCAGGACATGTCAGGGTCATACATCTTTATAATTCAGGAACCCACCCACGAAACGTTTAAAGATAATTAAGAGGCTGTCTACTGAAAAAATTAGGCCACGTGGTAGATTACAGCCCACTCCCTCTTACAAGAGACGGCATAATGTCCCAACAGTGGGAATTGGGAACGTTATAGGCCGATTATGCTACGCTACTAAAAATAAGTTTACCCATCTTATAAAAAATATTTTTGTTACAGACTTCGGACAGTTTTGGCAGTATTCCAATAAAGAACATGTTACAGTATGCAATTGCCTACTTACTTATGTATTCTTGCATTTGACGCATGATACATGAGGGGACTTACAAGTACATATTTTAAAAGATTAGGGCCTTTTCCATACAATTTCATCAGATTAGATACTTAAACATTTACTTAACAGTTTAGGTTTATAAATATTACTTTATTTTATTCACACGTACCACAACCATACCACATCGCAGCGACAAAAACGTGGTCAAGCACTCATTGTTATATCGAAGTCAATAGGGTCGCTGCAGTTTTTTGTGTTGTGCTGTGGTACCGACAAAATGTATGGTTATATTGCGATGTAGATGTTGTCTAGCTCGCGATATCTGCGATGTGGTCAATATCTTCCATGCGGTCTATTATGACGACAAAAGTTTGTGTAAAAATTGTACTGTTTCGAATTCAACCAAACAAAGCCTTCAGCTATAAAACAGTGGTCACTACAACAACAAATAGTGACGTATTCGATGACGTCTTTTGGTGAAATTTGAATAGCCATTAATATCCAGTGTCGGGTGGAGACTGGGCAAGTGGGCAGTGAGCAGTAGACTGTAGTTGAAAGTAATGACAGTGATGCGAGTTGTCGTACATGATGGCGTTGAGGCGCCAGTCATTATAAATGGGTTAGAAGAACCGTTTTTTCATGGCTAAATGGGGATTCGTTCTTAGGTGATACTTTTTGACTGATGCATGAAAGTAAGTAGGTATTCATGAGTCACTCGCAAGACGATAAAGTGGGATGAGTATCGAGGTAGGTTAAGAAGTTAGTTTATATCAGAGATCAAGACTGCGTTGAGAAGCTACAGGTAACTCTACTGGTCGAAGGTCGTAAAAAGATTATATAGGGCTACAACAAATGTATGTTCTCTTGTCTTTAAAAAAATCACCCTATACACGCGTCATAAAAGTTTTATCAATAGTTTTATTTGTGAAATAATTGTTCTAATTGGCGCTTCTAGATCCTTTTCCGACGTGGGGGTGCGGGCTCGGCGCCACCGGTGGCCGGCGACTGGCGGCGCCCACCCGGCGCCCGGCCGCGCTACAAATGACACGCTCAGATACACGACACACTATATACATATAGCACCTACATACCCGCGTTAATGGAAAGCGCCATTTTAGTGTTATGATTCGCGATAAGCTGTACAAGTGCTAGATTTACGGTTGATGTTTAGTGTTTTGCTGATTCCGTGAACCGAAGTGACGTACTGGAGCGCGGTAAAGTGCTCATAATTCACAATGATAAGTATTAAAAAAAAGTTATGTAAACGTGTCTCACGGTCTCGATATTACTATAGCAATTCATTCTACCTTCAATTTCAAGGACTAATGATTAGTTATTCATCGTCAATCCTTTCGATAGCAACAGGTCAAAAATAATTTTGTGTTACAGCTATATCAAGCCACTAACTTAGCCTTTTGTTTCATTTATTCGTGTTATACATTTGCAGGTTTAATTAAAATTTCAAATCAATCGGTCGGTTCTTAGTTATTTCGACCGATAACTTTACATGCATAATGGACTTACTTAATGCCTAACTAATTAACCGAAGCAAAAGGCGGCAAGTCAAATTGTTGGAGGTTCCGCAAGCTGAATAAGACACACTTTTTATTAAAACTAATTTTAATAATCAAGTCCTGACTGACTGACTGATACATGTATCAACATAGCCCGAACCGCTGGACCTTAAGATTTAAGATACACATAGATTATGTTATTTCTTGTCTTCTATTTAGATTTTTTATTTAAACATATAGATTTAGAATGTAAAACAGTAAAACAGTTCAATTGTTTTTTTCCATAAATCGTTAAAAAAATCACAAACATTTTTTGACGTGTGCAGCTTATTCAGTGGGTAGATCATAACCTGATCTTTTATCCCGATAGTTCTTTCCCGAGGAACAAATCAACCTCCATACAAGCGAAGACGCGGGCAGCAGCTACTATAATTTATAATTTTAAAAGCAAGTACTTAATTTAAAAAGCAAGCAGCAGTTTTCAATTTGCATTTTCGTAACGAAAGTGATCATTGGCAGTTAGAAAGCTGACTGAATCTGCACTCAGTAAAACTTGCATATTATCTGCTAGCTAGACAAACCTTTGACTATTATCTAGAGTCCTTATAATATGCAGTTTGTACGACGGAGCAAGCTTTCTGTGCCACGTCATCTTCGCTACGAAAGATGCTACGCGGCTACGGCGTAACCCCTAGTGCTACGCTTTGACATTCGTTTTGCTTTACAACTATTTGTAGATGATTATTAGCATAATATATAATAATTATAGCATAATTATTATCTGTTGTTAAATGTTAATACTTCAATAGGCAGTTAAAATGGTTCGCGCAATAAACTTAGTACCTACCCTCCGTCGAAATGTTATTCTAGATTGCATGTAGTTATACTGTAGCAATAAGTTAGAGCGAATACTCTCACTTAATTTATGCTGCGAATGGAGCAGTGCAAGCATGTGTTTAATTATTCATTTAAAGAACCCCGCCCGTAGCCCTGGTTACAAGATTGACTGGCCAGTTTCGCTTGCCAATAGCTATGGGTACCGTTCTACTTTTGATAGACCGGTTTCTATGAGTTAATTGGTGTTTCAATGAAAAATAACAACTTTAAAACTATTTAAATGACTTTTAGAATAAAAATACTTATATATATATCACATATTATATGTAGAGATCACAATTAATGTTGTTTTTGAATATTTAGCAACACCATTCGTGAACTACCTGTTTATCATTAGGTAACCGTAAAGTTACAATTCATATTACAATTCCGCTATGTTTATGTTTGACACGTGATTTTAAGAATAGTAGCTCAGATCTGTGTTACATACACTAGCCTAATACCTATGAAATTTAAGTTATCCATGTCAAGTCGTCAGAATTTAATTAAAAAATAAAAAACAACGTCAGAAAAATGCAGCGGTGCCTACATCCGGATGTTTTGGTAGCCGAGATCTCGCGGTGCGGGCCGCGGCGACGTGGGGCTGCCTCCGCACAGCCCCCCACAATCGCGTGCGGCTCACACGTGCACGCTGATTCAACCATACCAATTATGCACACATTTGCAGCAGTGCATTACATAATAGCAGTGATACTAATTTACCAAACAACTTAATAACACTTCTTTATTTTTTTTTAAACCCATGAAGGTTCGTTAGTTAATGGTAATTCATGATAAGTAAAAATTGTGCCTATCATACGAGTTTCTAGCTCTTGCGTTCGCTGTGCTAATTTATCTAAGTATTTGACATAGATACTATCTATGCGAAAAGGAACGTTTACTAGTTTTTGTCAGTTGTGTATTTAATACGACTAAAGGAATCTTACTGTACTAAGTCAGACGTAATGTATGTATTTACAATCAACCATTTGCGTCACTCGTATCAATCTTGCACCTGTTCCAACAACAGGGAAATTTTATTTATGATTGTTTTTATACACCGTGTTCTTCACGTTATCCATAAACTTTAGCAAATACTTCTATGGCTTTTACAAATCAAATCCAACAAAGGAAGTAGTACTTAAAAAGGCTTCGTTACAAAGATATTTGTAATTTCATTTAATGAAATTTAATTGAGCTATGCAGTGAGAAAGTATCTTAATTTGAAATCTATCAAATACTATTTGCATTTCATTTGTTTCAGCCCGCCAAATGTTATGAATGAAAATACGACGTTGCCAATTCGGATAAAGAGGCATGCATATCGGGTTATTTACGTCTAGGTATTTAGTTTGTATGAAAATTAACAAAAAATAAAAAATAAGAATTTATTAATGTGTCCATAATGAAAAATGCTTACTTCCGTGGTTTGAACATCTGGTCGAAGTTTATGTATATCGTCCGGAACACGGTGTATAATAATTATTTAAAGTACCAAGTAACAATTTATCCTATCTTAATTGCTAACTATAATCGTCCACAACGCTGGGGAATCTACGGGAAAATTTACCAGAGCGCTGGCAATTGGCTGGCAACATATGTCAATGCTGATTGTTTTTGTTATGTACAGACGCCAGCACATCAACCGACCCGAATCTGTCTTTTACCAACCGAACGTGAACCTTCTTATTTTGTGATATATTTGAAAATCTATTACAAAAATTTGACAGATTGTTGTAGCTTGATGTGCTGGCGTCTGTACGTACATTTCATGCAAAACAAATGACTCTTGCTTTTTCACCAGCAACATTACCAGAGCCGCAATCATTAATTCCGTTGAACGGGTTTATCTTGAGTCAATATTTGACGTGTAATCGCTTCCAGGTCTATAATACAAACGCTGACATTTGCGTGACATTTGGATTGGTAATGTCAGTGACGGCGATGCGTGGCCCGCGACGGCCTGCCGGGGGCACGTCACTGCGGCCGCGGCGTGGCGACCTTCACGGACCCGCTCGGACACTTTCACCATACTTACCTCTAGGCTCTACCATCTACTGTTAGCCCACATACGCTTATCGTTTCCATTGTTATTGTACTAGAGCAGTTGCATAATTATATAAGAAGGTAACCGAGGGACGAATTCCTTTCTAAGTGTGTCAAAACTCTAATTTTTAAGTCTCGCATTGTTCATTCTTGTTAATTGTCGGATGCTTTAGTTGCGAAAAAGAATGCAGTAAAAATGTTTGCTGCTTTAACAATTAGCTATCTATGCAAAGATCTTAAAGATGATTTTTCATAAAGTTATCCGATTATGTGATTAGACTTCATAGGAATTTTCTGGAAAATACAGTCTTGAATTACCGTTTTGCACAATATAAATATATGTATATTAAAATAGCCAAAATTATACATTAATTAAGCAATGTTAAATATTTTTAAAACTGGTTTGAAACGGTTTCCTTGCGAATATTACATAGCGTTATGCTTTGATTCTTAAATTGTTATTACCCGATTGGAAATACGCTAGCTAGGTACCTTACATACTATATAATTTACATATCGAAATTTCTTCTTGTACGGTGATAAAATGGCCAGAAATATTAGATAAGTATACGTAAGAGAAAAAGATGGAGAGTGCATGAAGTTTAAGGGACGTTTACATTTTATTTATTTACCTATTTATACTTTTCCCGTAGACAACATGGATTGTTGCGAGAATATTATTGCTACGTAATGAAATAAAATAATTCGTGAATAATGATCTATTGTGTGATGGTATGCCTCAATATGAAGTATGTACGTGTTTTATCATGTTTATGATTCGAGTGTACGTAAGCTGGTTTGAACCTCATCAATAATAACTACTGATCAGCTGATTAAACATTAAACAATTAAAGTAATTTTATTGTGGTCAGGCAATTATTACTTTCTGGCCTTTTAGTTACAAGGTCGCAGTAATAATGATAATTTTTCTATTAATCGATTTTCTATAGTTTTTTTTGCGATGTAGATACAATTGTACATGTTCCTTTATTTTTGAGTGGTGACTTACTACACTCGAGAGCAATGAATCCGGGTCACTTAAAGAATCCTAAAAATCTCGGAAACTAAAAATGCTAGGTTAATGCAATAAATTGTATTTAATAGACAATGTAATACTCCTTAAATAAAGGTATTAAAACTTCTTAGTTATTATAAAGTTATATCATAAAAAAAATCAAATTTGAAAAAGGGCCACTTTCGAAGATGGAACTACGAAATTACAGCATTTGGTTTTGCTTTTGTTTGTAATCTGTCATTTATGTGGGTACATAAACCATGTTGATAGTGCTCTATATTCATTATTCAAGCTGAAATTATGTCGCTTAAGCCTGAAGAATGCACCAGAATACTTACAATGCTGGAAACCGGCCGGAGTCAGCGCGATACAGCCAGGACTGTCGGTGTGTCGCTGTCAACAGTACAAAGAGTTCTCCGACGTTACGAAGAAACTGGTTCTAACCTACGCAGACCAGGAACGGGCAGAACCAGGTGTACCACAGCACGAGAAGACCGATACTTGGTGAACACCATGCTTCGAAATCGCTTTCTCACAGGAATTGAACTCACCAATCAGTTTTGACGCCTCGGAGGAAGTAACCCAAGTGCATGGACAGTAAGACGTCGGCTTGCTGAATCTAACTTAAAACCCCTTAGACCTGCAAACGGCCCTAAACTGGAGCGTGGGCATCGTATTTCAAAACTAAGATATGCCCAGAGCCACGTAAATTGGAGTATTGAAGATTGGTCAAAAGTTATGTTCTCCGACGAATCAAAATGTATGCTCTACAAGCACGATGGAAGACACAGAGTGTATCGAAGACCAGGGGAAAGATTCAAGCAAGCATGCATCGAAGAAAAAGTAGCCTACGGTGGTGGGTCTGTACTTGTGTGGGCCGGAATTTCTTCTGAAAGTCGCACAGAGCTGGTGATCATAGAAAACGGCTCTTTAACTAGCGTAAGATATGTGGAAGAAATCCTCAATGATCACGTTGGTCCATTTATGGTCAATTTAGGTGAGGATGCTATATTTATGCATGACAATGCCCGACCTCATACAGGTAGGATTGTGAATGACTACCTTAAAGAGATGAACATTACTCGTATGGAGTGGCCAGCGCGCAGCCCGGATATCAACCCGATCGAGCATGCTTGGGACGAGCTAGGCAGATGCGTAAAACAACGAAACCCTCCCCCAATCACGCTTCGTGAGCTCAAAATTGCTCTCACAGAGGAATGGGAGAATATTCCCCAAAATCGTATAAGGAACTTGGTGTACAGCATGCCAAACCGCGTAAACGCAGTAATGGAAGCACGAGGAGGCAATACGAAGTATTAAATTTCAAGAAAATCGTAATAAAGTTCAAAAATTTCATGTTTCCTATTTTTGTTTTAAGGAAAGATCAGCAGTTTTTTTCTTTATGTAATTTTGTGTTAATAAAATGTATGGTGACTCATATTTTTTTTACTTTCATTTAAGGAGTATTACATTGTCTATTAAATACAATTTATTGCATTAACCTATCATTTTTAGTTTCCGAGATTTTTAACATTCTTTAAGTGACCCGGATTCATTGCTCTCGAGTGAACATTTAGGTATATGTATGTATACTAGCGACCCGTCCCGGCTCCGCACGGGTGCAATCTTTACTATATTATGAATGTTATATACATATAAACCTTCCTCTTGAATCACTCTATATAATAAAAAATTAAAAAGTTACTTTGTCTCACTCAGTGAGCAAAATCGCATTTTGCTCACTGATTTCAGGCAGCAAAACCTACATGTTTGAGCTACTGAAGTGAAAATTTTATTTAAAAACCGGCCAAGTGCGAGTTGGACTCGCGTGAAGAGGGTTCCGTACGATGTTACCTATCACGTTTTTTTTTAAATCTGACCCAAATTGGTACGCACAATATTGAGTGATTTACCATGTTATTTTAATATCATGGACTTCTTATAGGTTTTCCTATAATCTATAAGTAGAAAACTAATTTCTGAATTTTTAAAAAAAAATTAGGTGCAGTAGTTTCGGAGATAAGGGGGGGGGGGAATGGTCAAACTTCGTCTATTTTTTTTGAATAACTTGGAAACTATTTATTTTAAAATTACAAAAAAAATACATTTAAGATTGTCTCAACTAGACCTTTCATTTGATATGTCACACGATGCAGTTTTCAAATATATTTTTTTAAATTTTCCCTTCCCCCTCCAAAAATTACCTCCCATTTACAGATATGGACTTCTTATAGGTTATCCTATAATCTATAAGTAGAAAACTAATTTCTGTATTTTTTTCAAAATTTTAGGTTCAGTAGTTTCGGAGATAAGGGGGGGGAATGGTCAAATTTCGTCTATTTTCTTGAATAACTTGGAAACTATTTATTTTTAAATTACAATAAAAATATATTTAAGATTGTCTCAACAAGCCCTTTCATTTGGTATGTCACACGATGCAGTTTTCAATTATTTTTTTAAAATTTTCCCCTTCCCCCCCAAAAATTACCTCCCATATACAGATATGCACTTCTTATAGGTTTTCCTATAATCTATAAGTAGAAAACTAATTACTGTATTTTTTTCAAAATTTTAGGTTCAATAGTTTCGGAGATAAGGGGGGAGGGGGAATGGTCAAATTTCGTCTATTTTCTTGAATAACTTGGAAACCATTTATTTTAAAATTACAAAAAAAATACATTTAAGATTGTCTCAACAAGACGTTTCATTAGATACGTCACACGATGCAGTTTTCAAAACTTTTTTTTTCATTTTCCCCTTCCCTCCCAAAAATTACCTCCCACATACAGATTTCATCTATTCACGTCACACCTCTGTGCTTGGGCCACAAGAATTGATATGAGTACCAAATTTCAACCCAATCGGTCTAGTAGATTCGGAGATAATTGACTGTAAGCGACAGACAGACGGACACACGAGTGATCCTATAAGGGTTCCGTTTTTGTATTCGGACGTACGGAACCCTAAAAACCGCATTAAAATCCGTTACGTAGTTTTAATTAAAGATCTAAGCATACATATGTAGGGACAGACAGCGGGAAGCGACTTTGTTTTATATTATGCAGTGATAGTATAAAACAAAGCTAAAGTATCAACTACATATGACAACATTTAACATCTATACTAAATATTGTTTGGTAGAACGCGCTAATCTCAGGAACTACTTGTTGGAATTGAAAAAAAAATGTGTTGGATAGTCCATTTATTGAGGAAGGCTATACCTAGGCTATAAAACATCACGCTACGACATATAGGAGTCGACCAGCGGTGGTGAAATTATTTACAAATGAAATATACAAGTTTCTGTGTCAATAACATTAACTCGCAGTATTTTTTAGGAAGCGAGTTTTTATCTTCATTTAGTTTACTATACAGGATAACTGGTAATTGGGTGTATTCCATCAAATGAGTGAATATTTTTTATAGGGGAGAAATGGAATGTGTACAAAAAAAACTTTAAAATTCATTATCTACATCATAACAAGTCAGTTTGGACCCATGTTGTCGTGTCGTTAAAATTATTGCAAATTAGGTCTAGTTACACTTCAAAGAATACACCGAATTACTAATCACCCTGTATACGTATGTTTAGGTAACAGTTTTCAGAGACAAAGTGATTAGATAACACAACTTCCCTTGAAAATATTTACCTTGCTGCAGATGTACATATGTTGGGTATTTTTGTTTTTTTTTTTTTTATAGATAGTTAAATAACTTTATATTTAGTTATTACATTAATATGCTAATCTGCTTAAGCTCAGGGCTAATGAAGGACACCGTGGATTTTAGTCAGTACAAGTCTGACAGTCCCTCCCGCCCTGCCTTGGATGGGAGGACTCATTTGATGATTTTACCACGCTAAAAAAAATCTGCTTATGCTAATACATGCTAGTTATTAACAGTTTTGTTTTTAAATTATTGTCTATGATTACTAGTTACTGTTTTGTTTTTTCTAATTGTTGTTTTATAGAAAGCTTTTTTTTAATCTGTATTTAATGTGATACGTGCATGATACGTGTGATAGATAAAAACATGGCTTAAATTCATACTGTTTAAACACTGTTTTAAACATGTGTTTTTAAATGGCATCCTGCGTATGTCGTAGGTATGTTAATAGTTTTATCTACTATCATGCTGTTAATCCTCTATAAAAGAACCTATAACAATTAGCTTATTGCCAACATTAAAACACTCAATGATATTATGATCATTAAATCATCCAAACGCGTGATATTATGAATTTCAAAAAAAGAACATTCTCATGCAATGACATTTTCACCACCAGATCGCTAAAATTTTGAAAAAAGAACAATAATTCTTTTACTTATTATGGTTTGTTTATTTTACATGCTTCGCAATTAGACTTTTCTTGAATTTACATAGTTCTTACAACACTGTACAACACCCTATGCTATGAGAATCTTTTATAGAGGATTCACATCATGATTGTAGATAAAGTCTTGTATGCAACTGTTATAATTAGGTATTAAAACACTCATGTGATACTATTATCAACCCACATTCGTGTTTTAATACCCCTGATTATACAACAGTTGCATAAATAACTATTATGTTGATCGTGACTCATTTATTTATAAATCGTGTTTGTTAAATGGTTCTATGCAGATAAATGCATTTAAACCTATTGTTATTTTTTGACATAGAGTGTACAAAAAACGCTTCATACCTATAAGTTCTAGATGGTACAGGAAAAACTGATTCCGGTTAGTCAGATAAAGTAGCCCATAGCTCTGGAAAACTATATCTAGAAACTGTTAGTGGGTGAATTATTGGAAGCAAACATTTTCGCCGCTAGTGGGAGTGGCGAAAATGTTTGCTTATCAGTAAAGGTCAATCCAGTTATAACATAGTTGCAAAACTAGACACTTATAAATAATTATGAAGATTAATTAGATTCATTTGTTAGTTTATTGTCTTTACTTTTATCCTATAAAAAACGTTACAAGATCTGTTCAATATTAAACTGACTTTTTATTGTGATACTAGCTCTTGCGCGCGGCTTCCCACGTTCATCCCCACTCCCTTATAGCGTATATCACGCAGAACCAACGCAGCTTTCTATTGGTAAAAGATGTCGGGAAACACCTGGAACTTAATAAAGCTGAAGAATTTGGTTGTTTGTTTGATGGCACTAATCTCATGAACCACCACTATGATTTGAAAAATCCTTTTTGTTTGATAGCCCAATTCTTGAGGAAGTCTTTAACATCACACTACGACATTTTTTTTTAATGTAAAATGGATTTGCTCTTGACCTTAGTCTAGGTCAGGAATGACTAAGACAAGGTCGACGATGGAGCGAGCTTACCCAGAAGAAGCCTGTTCACTCTAACTTTGAAGAGATTAGGGTTGTATGCGTTCGGAAACACAGACGCAGGCAGAGAGAATTACATTTACGAACTTAGTAGCGGGTGAAACCGCAGGGAACAGCAAGTTAGTAATAAAGTGCGAAGAAGCCGTGAACAGTGAGCAGCAATTGAGTTACTTTTTCAATAAGCCTAGGCGTCGTCAGTAATTGTTGGCTACGTCTAGCGCTATCTTATCAACGGTCTTAGATTGGATTTCTAGATGAAGGAATAATGCGAATCCGGCTGGAATAGCTCGCCCAGCCACGGTTATTTGGCCTAACATTATTTTTAAAATAGATATCGTTTTGATAACAATCTTTAAATTGATGTATTCTCCCCTATTTGCCCCAAGCCCCTAGACAGACTTCTTGACTTCATCCGGCTATTAACATTTTGAACTAGATACGTCTAAAAAATCAAGTAGAAGTGGGCAGGAGAAGTGGCAAGACTCACAGACCAGCGATGGACTGCTGGAACGACGCTGTGGAGCAGTCCACTAGGCGAATGAACTAGAGGTAGATCACTGACCACCAGTCACTGACGATGACGTACTGGGAAGATGAAGTGAATAATATAGATGAATGAATAGCCGATCCTTTGTGGAGCATAGGAACACGCAAGACCGAGAACATGGGCATCTTAGAAAATGGTAAGTATAGTATTATTAAACAAAAAAAGGATGTCAATACTATCAGTACTATTAACATATCATTAGTTAAAATTTACTATACTGATAGGTACTCATAAATATAGGTAATGTATAATTGGAAGTAATAATTTCATATACAAATACTTAGCTTTTTTATCTTCATACAAAAGTAGTAGCTCTATCAACCTGTCAAGTACCTATCTGTTAAAATATTGATTGATTGTAATGTAACTTTGATTGGTGAAATAAACAAAAAAGAACGCCAAATTTAAAAAAAAAGAGATTGTGCCAAATACGTCAACATAGATTAATTCTATCACGATCCACCACAGCAGAAACTTCATTACGATTTTAGGTCAACCCTGTTGCGGACCGTGTACGAACTTAGTAGATATTGTAACTAAATAAAAGTTAGTATATGACCCGTCACGCCTACAGTGTGCAAAAGGTTAAGCAGACGTTTGCTGCGTAACACCCACAGTTCTGCGACAACGACAACTACACTGTATACCTGTGACGTCAGCACAAGCTTCACGTTCTTTGTATCTATCAAGAAAACAATCAGACAGATATTGTCCAACAGATCTTTTTTTTTCATAAATTCCTCATTCCAACACGCATAAAACGATCCTATCGTAATTTTGCTAAAATTTCCTATAATCAGCTAAATTCATTAGTCAATCATTGGTCTTTATTCATGACAGATTTCATTTATAATAAATATTATGTATTGGAGTTATTAGCAATATGAAGTAGTAAGCAGTTTGTAAAAAGCTAAAAATATTTGTACGAGATTGCCATTCTGTGCCATTTCTTTCAATGGAGCCAGTGGTTGACCTTAGAAAGGCATAATGATGCCATTACATATTAGTAGATTACCAAACATGTCATAATAAACAATTTTAAAAATCAATGGTAGACCATTCTGACACTATTGTAATAGCAGACTTGAGGCCCAGGGAACAAGGAAGTGCCTTCCATCGATTGATTATATTGTTGAGGCGGTAACAACCAGCAGTACTCGTAAATAATGTTGGTTACATACTAATAAGTAAGAGAGCTGAAAGTGAAGGTACCACTTTCGCTAGCATTTCCGTCCTCCCCGCAGAGCCTCTTGCGAGTTTAGACTTTTTATTCGTTCGATTAAGAATCACACTTTCTATAAAATAAAGCGTCATCTTTATTGTATTATTGAGATCCTAATTATATATAAGTCATTATTTATTTACAAAATACACACATCAAAAGTGTCTAGGGATCAACATATATTTTTGCAATAACTTTTCTCCTGATTGATATTAATTAAAATTTTCTTTAAGGATTCATCAAATAAAGTGTTTTCGTTTGTCACAGTAACGATAAACCAAGTCACCTTTGCATTAATAAAGAAATTAGCCATTTTCCTAATAAAGGGATTTTTGACATTTGAACCACTAACACAAAAGTTCGAAAAAAAGACTGAAATAACAGTTTTCTTTAAAATTTTATTGGGTAACTTAAACAATTAATAATCCGTGTTTCTACCGCGAACACTAACAACACAAGAACATCGGTTTGGCATACTCAAAATGAGTTCATCCAAATCACGCTGTGGAATGGCCGCCCATGTTCGTTGCAACAACAAAAAAAGGTCTTCTTGCGACTGGATACCCTCCATATTCGGCAGAGCTCTTCTCTGTAGCATATCCCATGCATGCTCAATCGGATTCAAGTCTGGCGACTGAGCAGGCCAGGGCAGGACATTGATGTTAGCTGCGGCGAGAGTCTGTCTTACAACTCTTGCGGTGTGCGGTCGTGCATTATCATGCATTAACTGAAATAAGGGACCGATTTGCACTTGTAGAGGAACGATGACGTCTGATACAATCGTCTCAGCATAAATTTGAGCGTTGAGGTTGCCTCTGATCCAAATCAACTCAGTTCTTCCGCCGATCCAAATACCCGCCCATACCATGATGGTTCCACCACTATAAGGATGGACTTCCTGGCAGGATTTTAATCGCTGTTGGCGTCCAGGGATTCTCCAGTGTCGTATACGTCTTGTATCCGGTCTCATACCGAAACGAGACTCATCAGAAAAGCACACGAAACGCCATTGTTCTTCTGCCCAATTTCTGTGTTCAAGAGCCCATTGATATCGAATCCTACGATTGTGCATTGCTATAGGTGGTACCCGTAGCGGTCTTCGGGAATGAAGGTTCACTTCATGCAAGCGGTTTCTGACTGTTTGGTCGCTAATTAAGTTCCCTGAAGAGTGATGAAGCCTCACGGCTAACATCATGGCGGTTATTGTTGGAGCTCTTCGAGTTAAGATTTGAATGTATCGGTCTTGTCTCCGTGTGGTGCAGCGATACCGTCCTCCATGGCGCTCAGCCACGGTACCAGTGCTTCGGTAACGTGTCCAAAGTCGACTGATAACACTCTGACTTGTATTCAGAGCTAAAGCCACAGTACGTTGCCGGGAACCAGCTTCTATCATTCCCACGGCTCTGAGCACTTCTTCCCTGCTTAAATGACGTCGCCGCTCCATAATAACGTTGGTTTTAATCAGTAGTAGGGAAACAGTAGCACTAATAATGTCTTCAATGCGTTGTATGTTTTTATAGGGAAAATATTGACAGCTGATTTTCATCTTTTACTCGAATTTGATTCACAGTTCCTGATTCAAATTATGAAATGCACCAAAAAGGATCCATATAAATTTATAAAATCATAAATTTATTACAAAGCCACATCTCAATCTCAAGAAATCCGCATAAAAATGCTTGATCCCTAGACACTTTTGATGTGTGTATTTGAAAACTACTAGTTAATTATATCATGTAGGTACCTTTTAAAAGCATTGCCCGCGAGAAGTTCCATAATTATCCGACGGGAGCGTATCACCCGGGTAAAGTACCCTATGTCATAATCCAGATTATAAACTGTGCAGGTCTAGGTACCATTATCCAAATGCGTTCAGAAATTTTTGATTGAAAGAGGATGTAACAAATGTCTTGACGGTACGGTTGGCCCAGAGGCTGAGCGATCGACTGCTGTGCAGCACTGTGTCACGGGTTCGATCCCCGCACGGAACAAATATTTGTATGATCTGCAAGTAGTTGTTTCGGGTCTGGATGATTGTGTATTGGAGTTTTCTGTGTTTGTAAACGCACCGACGGACGCGACGATACAGGAGACATTTCAAGTGTAGGCCAACGTTTAAAAAATATTCTGATAATGTTTTTACATTGAATTAAATATTTTAGACTCCGAAATTAGATTGTAGCTGTGTGAACCTACATTATTATTCTGACAAAATGATTGAGACCAGCAGAGTCGTAATAGCTGACTTATTATTATGAAAGGATAACTCACGGGTGGCACAATGATATACCTACAATATCTACATACTGTATAATATATGTACTCACACTTCCAGATGTAAATCTATTAATGTTTTAGCCACTATGCGGGCCCCCACCCATAACCTGGGAGTTTTTATTTGCTACTACTTTTTTTTACAGCATTATCCTTAAAATTTTGGAGGAAGATCTTCCAAATGTTCTATATATATTCCAAGGATCTTTTCCTGAGCCTTGAAAAAGTTTAACATTAAAGTACGCTTATCACGAAATATGACACAGCATTTTATTTTTTTTATTTTTTTTTTTATGTGTAATGGGTTTGCTCTTGACCTTAGTCTAGGGCAAGAGTGACTAAGACAAGGTCGACGATGGAGCGAGCTTACCCAGAAGAAGCATTTATTGCACATACTTACATACAATTACAATAATCAATCTCTATTCCTCTTCAAGACGTTTAGCAATGCCAACACATACCGGTACATTTTTGAACGTAGTCAGATAGTGAGGTAAGCACGTAATAGTTGGATAGCTGATACTAAAAGCACCTTGCTATAATATAGTGCATGCGGTACTTTCACAAGTACATTGCATTATTCACGCGCTCACTAGATCTTGGTTTGATAAAATTCCTTTTTATTAAACAAGAGCACACGTTTTGTATTTGCTCAAACGATGCGGAAATGTGTATTTTTGTTTTATTTATAGAGTGAGATGCAATGTGATGATTATCTCTTGCAACTATCTAGTATGATAGTAAATCACTGATCGATCAAATAATGCTGAAGTCTGTTCATTTACCGAGATGAAGATTATGATTTCTTAATTTAGCGGAACAGCTAGGCCATAAAAAAATCTTTTGATTATTTTTTTTATTATTTGTGCATTAAACTTATCTATCTACACTAAATCGCTATAACTCTTAGAAAGGAGTCAAACACTACTTATTCTTGCACTTCTATTCTTCGGCATACCTTCCTACATCTTACCTAAACTTAAACTTGTAGCATAAGTTTTTAATTTGGTTGAACTCCAAGAGAAAGGCTCTTAGTAATAATTATTGTCTTCTTTATGTATGAATACCTAATTTATGTTGGGAACAACTTAGGAACATCGACAGCATCCAGTAAATTAGGTACGAACAAGTTCGATTAAAGCCTCGTATATCTTGGTGTATGAAAATAAATGCACGAGACTTTATCTTAATGAATGCAACTATATTAATCGACTTTCCCTAGGGGTGAGCAACCGTGGTGCCGACATAAATTACATCGATAGAGCTCGCAATAACAACATTTATATCCATAACCTGTTGCGCTAAAAATTGCTAAGTGCATAGTGACTGGTTTTTTATGCTGTTTGATCTCAAGCACTACTTCATAGATTACTTCATTTATTTACGTAACAAGTGATTGCTGGATTGTATCAGTAAGATGGAGAGCAATCAGTTCATCTCAGTGTTTCTCCAGGTCATTGCAAAATACGTATTTGATTGTCTTTAATCGAACAATGAATTGTTTCATTGATCGCAGATGGTTGTGGTAGTGGTAGACGGTGGTGGTGGTGGTAGTGCAACCGATGGCATTTACAGTCTAAACTAGAGATGGTTAGGGTTTCTTGAATAGATACTTAGGTTTCCAAAGACATACCTGAATTCCACCACTTACTCTGAACTCTACTGTTTCGTAGAGTACTCATGGCAATAGAAAAGTTTTGACAGAAGAATTGGTGTCTAAAATTGGTACCACACCAGCCTGATTATCATAATAATTAGGTATATTTAGTAGATGTACATAATCGGATGCCAAATAAAAGGTTTTTACTATACATATATACGTAATAACTTAATTCTTTATGAATTACGTAGTAAAAAGTCGAAAGACCCAAAAGATATATGAAGACAAGTCGGTCTTGAAAAAATGTTCAATAAACTAGAAGCAACTAAAGATAAACAGTTATCGTAATAGTTCATGTGTAAAAGTACAGAGACCCGTTGAATTGCCCATCAATTTCCATTCACTTCCCGTCTGTGCCGTAAGATGTGATTAGGGATTATGTGGATAGAAAGGGTTGCAGATTGCACCTGTGTACTTGCCCTTAGGAACATATAAGAAAAGCAATATCCTGTCAACACCATGTCTAGTGGAAAAGAGCAAAACCTGATGGAGAGAATTTATGTTTTATGAGAAAAACCTCGTTGAACTTATGGACTAGATTTGTGCGTAAGTTATCGTCTAAGATAACGGTTAATGGTTTGGCCAATTACGAACAATTACTTATAGATAATAATATGCATTAACTTTCCGATTTTTTATCGGACTCTATGCATCTTACCAAGGCAAGCATTATACCAAGTACATAATCAGATCATCCGGGGCAATTATAATCGCTAATATTAAAGGTTATAATCCGAAGGACTAACCGAACGAAACCTAGTGCATGTTACTCTCTCATTCTAGTAGGACATACGATTGCAGCGGTATATTATATACGTATTACATGTCCACGTAGACGCAAAACGTGACGCACACCGTATAATGAAACATATAACTTGTTAGATATAATGATTGTCTATCGCGTTCAGCTTATCAATAAGTCTTTGCTTGGGGCTTTCCGACCCACACGTGCACTATGAAAATCAATACTACACAAACAATACACTGTAAACAGAATACGTATAACATTGCCTAAATTTCAGACATACAAACAAAATAATTGCTAATTCCTAACCTTAAGTACTAATCTAATTTTAAAGGACTTCTGTTTTCAATAATTTATGGTTTTTCTTTAATTCTCATACAATAAATAATGTATATCTGTCCCACGATTATTTTTATTATCCCTTTGATATTAGCGATATCTAATAAGTTGAAGATCATGATAAACATGCAAAAGATTAACTAAAAACTTTGTTTACAGTTTAGGTGTATTTTGAAAAAAACATGAATGATCTAATACATAGGTACTTGATTGTATTATGTGCATAATAATACATGTATTATGTCTGATAGTTATTTTTGTGATAAATATAGTATAAATCGATGCAAAAATAACGTTGACAACTATAGTTATCCGCTCTTACAAAATTGTCAGGGAGATGCACGCAACATGTACGTACTTATAATTAAAATTTTGTTTATGTTTCATTATCTTATTAACAGACGAACAAATTGGATAATAGTATTACAGTAATATGTAAATGTTACGTTGGCGTGTTGATTTATGGTAACGCACTAAAACTGTATAGATAAAGTGTATTACCGCAACTAACTGAACGTTTTATTTTTTTCAGTAGTTTCAAGCGCAATATATTCTATTAGGCAATGCTTTTATACAAAAAATGGTGTTATGTAACTCGGTAAGACAAATATCCAGAAAATGCATTTAGTTTCAAATAAAAATGTAACACTAATTAGTTTGTTTGTACCTGTTGCATGCAATTCTACACTAAATACCTACTTAATAATGTTTTTGTGCTATACCTTAGTAAATGCATTAACTTATGCATATTTTATAATTATTGTATGCTACTGCCACTATTAGTTACGTTACTTATACATATTGCTTGTTTGAACCACATAAGTTAAGTAAGTATACTTTTGAATTCACACTTCACCTGTAGCTGAATTTCACTGTATAAACTGTGAATCGGTAATCGTGGCAATTCAACTGAACGAGATACATGCCCGTATACATATTAAAAGGGAAATGTTCTACTATCTTCAAGCATGTTAAATATCAAGGACGTAAATGCTAATATATATGTATCGAGAATGTAGGTCAGTGTTAAATGTTCAAAATGATACCGATAAAACAATTCACAAAGGTAATCAAAATACGAATAGTTAGTAATGCATGGAAGAAACACGATTTATACAACACGCATTATGAACACGCGCGTTACTTTAATAACAATTAACCACTGATGACTTAATTAACATCCTGTTACATTGATCGAAAGTAAGTACTTTTCGAGATGCTCTATAGAACTCGTTGTCAACCTATCCACGTAATTTAACAAAGAGTTTGCCTTTCACTTAGCATTCGGAACTGACACGTAGACTCGATTTTGATTCTGACCATGGAAGTATAGATCAAATAAACTCACCTACCTTGCGATGCTGTCGTGATGCTGTAGCCGGACGAAGCACACTAACAAATTCACAGTGTTATCATAGTTCAAACTTGATTGTCATCTGGAGCGAAAGTGATAGTTTCCGTGTTTAGCGCGGTGAGTCGGTGCGCAAGTTCGGTTCGAGTATCGGCGTGGGTATGAGTCGCAGGCGCCTGCACTCGGCGGCTACTCGGCGCGGAGTGGCGGGTGGCTCGCGGAGGCTGCCGCGCCCGCTCACCACCACACCACCAGACACCACCCGGTCATCCAGCTCTCGCCGCAATTAAAGGGTGACTTATTTTCAATTCAACAATTAGCTAATGAATTGAATTGTTAGACACTGAGATCGGTAATACAAAGCCTTGAGAATACAAAATTGAAAACGATCTGGAATTAAGAAAAGATATAGAGTAGACAAGTATCCTAAAATCAGCAATGTATCTCGAATCACCATATTGAAAAACCTAAGAGAAGATACGAGTATGTTGGTAGGGTTAATTTATGTATTAAAATTATCAACTTCAAGCTATTGCGGAAGAATTAAGTAAAACTAATCTGAAAATGTTTTCATAAAGTAGTTATGCATGGCAAGATAATTTAATAACCGGCTGTTGCTATGGTATTATTTCGCTTGAAGCATTATGCCTAGCTCTGCTCCCCATCGCAACAATATTTCAAGCGAGAGTATTGATTTTTAATAACGCCTGCAATTTCCATGAAACGACATCAATAATTGCGTACCTACCTTATTCAGAGATAGATTACGTCATGCCTGACCTATTTCTAGGTATCATTTGTGTACATTTTGAGTTTATTCATGTTGCTCTCACTTGTGCTCGTGAGCTTGTGTATAACTACCTATTTATTACCTACCTATATTGTTCTTTCATATTCCATCATTCTATTTCTTTTTTTCATGAAAAGTTAATCAATTTGATTATTGCAGAAATTGACGTGTTCGTTTTCGTTCGTAGCTAATCCAATAGGCAAAATATTATTAAACTAGCTTCCGCCCGCGACTCCGTCCGCGCAGATGTCGGATTCGCGTGGATGGTTTATTTCTCCATTTTGAGTAACTCTGACAATGACATCTTATAAATATCTATTGGACCCAAATACGGCTAAGCCTATAATAATTAAGGAGATCTATTGAGCTACTGCTGTTGCTCGCGTTCTGTAGTAAGTATTTTTTTCATAGTAATTCCGACCTTGTATTTACATATAACTGATCGGAAAAGTAATCAAAAAGGTCGCGCTGAAAAGCACGGGTTTTTGGTCCTCAAAACCAAAAATAACAGAATTGAATTACTGTTTAACTTTATAATAAAACATAGGCACAACGCCATCTAGTGGTGAGTGGTGGAACTTTTTTAGAAATCAATGGAGGCAGGCAACGACCATTTATAACTAGACGCCTCATACACGATCTGACTAGCGAAAATTATTCTGTCAAGTCGCTGAGGTACGACGTAAGCGAGGGAGACGGGGTACGGCGTTCTGATTGGCTAATACTGCGTTCTGATTGGCTAACTCAAGGTCAGTGCGACACGGCGACTCACAGGAGTGGTCGAGTCACGACGGTTATAAGATTTGTTTACCTAATGTGTTGACAGACATCGGTCGCCTGTGATTAGGAGTCTAGTTATATATGGTCGTTGGAGGCAGGCGTGGCGTAATGTTCTACTTGCTTGATAATAGGTGTCGCCAGTGGTTCCATAATAGGGTTTGTTATAGATTTTTTTTTTCTACGTATTTTTCTAGGATAAAAAGTATCCTATTTTATGCCCAGGATAATAAGGTATAATTATACCAAGTTTCATCGAAATCGAACAGTTAGTTTTCACGTGATGCCTGCACATACAGACAGACAGACAGACAGACAGACAGACAGACAGACAGACAGACAAAAATTTTTTTAATCACATATTTGGGTTTGGTATCGATCCAGCAACACCCCCCGCTATTTATTTTTTCAATATTTTCAATGTACAGAATTGACCCTTCTACAGATTTATTATAAGTATAGATGTTAACGTTGATAATGCTTACGTGTTACTTTTCATTCGTCTCGCGTGCGACAGAGGGCGTGCCTATATCATTCTGAAAAACTTATAAACGGCGGAAATACATAATTAAAACTTATTCCTTGTATTGGATATCCGGCTGGTCTCCGCAGATTCATCTCCACGCTTAAAGTAGTCCCTGTTCCTTAAATAAAACAATGGTATCTATCAATGGGGGTGGTTATAAAGTGCAAAAACTTAAGATAAGTGCTACGGTATTTAGATACTGGTTCTGGCAACTTAAAGCCGTAAATATCCTACCATACTGTTCAATTAGTCTACAGGGTTCTTGAATGAGAAGAATACGTACTGCTTTATTAATAACTCTTTAATTTAAACTTTCCAGTACAATCAATTCTCTCGGTTCTCTCATGAGTCTCAACCAAAACCACCCAAAAGGCGGGCTGTCATCATTCGAGCTGTCACTGTCACAACATCCCCATCGTCAAGACTTAAAATAATATTAAACATGTTACAAACTTATATTATTACAAACATAATCTTCTAACCACTTAGGCTTAGTTCTTACTCTTTTAGGCAAGTTATTCACCTCTTCATATGATTGTATTTCAGGATTTTCATAATCATTAGTTCCCAAATTATTATCATGACTTTCTAAATTATTTTCGTTTTTTTCGGAATCTGTTTCTTTTAAACTGTTTTCCTTATTTATTTCTTGCTGATTTTTTTCCACTTCAATTCCCGAAACACTATCATTATCACAATCATCATAACTTAGATCTCTACTATCCTCCTTTTTCTCTTTGAAAGGCGCTGGAGCCAAGTGCCATCTATTTCTCCTGTACTGAACTCCTTCTATTGCAACAAAATAAGATCTTGGCTCCTTCGCCTTTCGTACAATAATTCCATACTTTCTTAAATCAATAACCCAAACCTGATCTCCTACCTTTAAATCCTCTAATTTACAAACTTTATGTCTTCTGTTATAATTCTCTGCCATTTTTTCTCTATTACAATTTCTCTTATCTCTAAATGTTTTAGTATCTATTTCTACATTAACATTTAATTTACTAGGATACATTGGCAATATCTCTCTAATTTTTTTGTTAAACATTAATTCACTAGGACTATATCCAGTCTCATTTGGAGTGTTCCTATATACTAACAATGCTAAATATACATCTGCATTCTTATTTAATAGGTTTTTAGCAATTTTAACCCCTGCTTCTGCACAACCATTACTCTGAGCAAAGTAAGGACTACTGGTTATGTGATTAAAATTATAAAACTGAGAAAATTGTTTGAATTTACCCTTAAATTGTGTTCCATTGTCAGTCCTGACTACTTCTGGAATTCCAAACCGGGAAAAGGTTTCTTTACAATGCATAATTATACTATTTTCTGTCAGATCTTTCAATACAAATAATTCCAAATATCTAGAGAAATAATCAATTATTACCATATACCACTTATTATTGTTTTAAAATAAATCTATGCCTACCTTCTGCCATGCTCTATTTGGAATATCTTCTACTATCAATGGCTCTTTACTGTTAGTTTTTTCCTGAATGCACTGTGGACAATTCTCTATGAGTACTTTAATTTGAGATGACAACCCTAGCCACCACACTGATTGTTTGGCTCTCTCCCTGCATTTAGTAATGCCTAAATGACCTGCATGAATATCCTCTAGAATACATTTTTGAAGCGCCATTGGGATTACCAATCTATTGTTAAATAACAAAAAATCCTCCTGCACAGAAAAATTATATCTGTACTGATAGTAATTTAACAACTCTAATGGTATTTTATTTTTATTAGGCCAACCACTCAGAGTGTATTCTTTAATTATCTTACAAATCTGGCATTTATTCTGCTCTCTCATAATATTGTTCAGTTTATTATCAAATAAACACATACTTGAAATGGAATTAATGTGGTGCTCCTGTTGCTCAGTCTCTACCTCTGTAACATTTACTGGAGCCCTGGACAGTGCATCAGCTACTACTAATTTCTTTCCTGGAACATAATTAACTTTATATATATATCTCATCAGCTGAAGTCTAAATCTCAGCAACCTAGGTGTAAGGTCATCTATTGGTTTAGTTTGCAAAATTTGCAATAGAGGTTTGTGATCTGTCTCTAATAAAATCTCTATCCCTACTATAAAATCTCGAAATCTATTAACAGCCCATGCCAAAGCTAGACACTCCTTCTCTATTTGAGCATAATTTTTTTCTGTTGAATTTAATGTCCTGCTAGCATATGATACTGGCCGTCTATTCCCCATTTTATCTTCTTGTAACAGTACTGCTCCTAGACCATAAGAACTACTATCAGCAGAAATTATGATTTTCTCTCTAGGATCATAATGACACAATGTAGGAGCTCTTGATATAAGGTATTTTACTTTTTCAAATGATTGTTGTTGACACTTATCCCAAATAAAGGCAACATCCTGTTTTAATAATCCATACAAAGGTTCCAATAAAGATGATTTATCAGGAATGAAGCGACCTACATAATTTACTAATCCTAAAAATTGCATCAACTCTTATTTGTTAGAAGGAACTCTGAATTCAACAATGCTTTCTATTCTCTTAGGATCCAATGATATGCCTTTACTGTTAATAACATGCCCTAAATATGTAACTTCTTCGACCATGAATTCACATTTGTCTTTGTTTATTGTTAAACCTTCTCTATCCAATCTACTACAAACTTCCCTTAATAATTTAATATGACTGACCCTGTCCTTACTGTATAACAATATGTCATCAACATGTATTACTACCCCTTCTAAATCACTGAAAATATTGGAAAATTTCATAGAAAAGTATTCAGGTGCACAGTTTAACCCCATAGGTAATCTATTATACATGTACCTACCAAATGGTGTAAGTATTGTTGTCAATTTCCTAGACTTATCACATAAACGAATTTGGAAAAATCCAGATGTAGCATCAATTTTCGAAAATATCCTTGCTCCTTTCAGTCTACCTAGTGTATTTTCTACTTTATGAATTGGAAAAATAGGACGGACAATATTCTTATTAACCTGTGTATAATCTCCACAGATTCGAACACCATTCTGACCTTTTGGTACAACCACAATAGGAGATACAAACAAAGTTGGCTCTTCTACTCGTACAATAACACCTAAACTTTCTAATCTATTTAACTCCTCCTTGACTTTATCCAGTAGAGGTAATGGAACTACTCTAGGCGATGACTGGACATATGGAACTGGGTTGGCGATCAATTTAATGGTAAAAGTATCCTTAAACACACCTAAACTGTTAAATATATTGGGAAACTCTTTCTCTACATTTATTTCACTTTCACTAACATGACATGTGTTACATAATCTTAATATATTCATTTTTATAATGGCTGGTCTCCCTAAAATAGGTACCTGTAAATTTTTGATTACAAATGCTTTCCCTCTATATACACTACTTTTATGATATAATTGTATCCAAATAAAGCCTACTACATCTAATGGAATACCTTCGGGTCCCCTAATAATCTCTGAACAAGCCAATATGTTACTTGTATTCTTTAACAATTTTTCAGGTATAGCCACAATATCAGCCCCAGTATCTACTAAAAATTTTACCTTTTTCTTAAAATTTTCTGTTTCAACATCCACCTCCAACTCAAAGTCATCCTTTCCCGTGTCCATGCTATTGATCTTTCGCTCTCTGCAGCATCTAGCAAAATGTCCCCTACGCTTGCATTTATGACAAATTTCTTTTGAAGCTGGACATTTCTCTTTATTATGTATTTCCCATTTTCCACACCACCAACATTTTTTATTTCCTACCTTTTCTTGCTGTTTACCCATTCTATTTACTGTCACTTCCTCTTCCCGACTCCACATAACCTTGGTCTCTTGTGCTTGAATTTCAGCCTGCTGAGCCATGTTGACTGCTTCTTCTAATGTCAATTTTGCCTTTAACAGCATGTTTTCACTGACCTTCTTGTTCCTTAACCCAACTACGAGACGATCTCTTATAAGCTCTTCACATAAACTTCCAAATTCACATGTCTCTGCCTGCGTGGTCAAGGCTCCTAAAAAATCACTCACTGACATACCTTCCTTTTGTTCAAGCATATTAAATTTAAATCTCTCATAAACAACATTTTTCTTAGGATTGAAATGACCATCTAAAGCCTCCAATACCACGTCATATTTTTTTTCGTCAACGTTCAATATCTTGATAACTTCTTCCACCTTTCCTCCCATGCTGTACAACAACATATCAATTTTGTCGGCATCCTCTCTGTTCTCACTGCCACTTATTTTCATAAATCTCTGGAACCTCGTCTTCCAAGTTTTCCATGATGCCGGATTTGTAAAATCGAAGGCCTCCGGCGCCCTCACATTTTGCAATGGCAGGAAATTCATTACCTTTTCTTCTCCCATCTTTATTTCTTTATTCGCACACCGCTGCCACCATGTTCAATTAGTCTACAGGGTTCTTGAATGAGAAGAATACGTACTGCTTTATTAATAACTCTTTAATTTAAACTTTCCAGTACAATCAATTCTCTCGGTTCTCTCATGAGTCTCAACCAAAACCACCCAAAAGGCGGGCTGTCATCATTCGAGCTGTCACTGTCACAACACATACAAAATATCAAAACAATGTTTTTAGTGTCATAAGGAAGAAAATATCAACAATAAATAGTACAAAATATTCAATTAAGAAAACAACAACGAGAAATTAATGTGCTGACATGATAACAATTGTAGATAACATTTCCATTTTATCACGATATTATTTTTATACTTACTTATTTACTATTCAAATAATAATAATTATTATTATTATTATAAGCCCGTGTCGTCCCACTGCAGGGCAAAGGCCTACCTTCCCTCCTTCCACTTTTCGCGATCTAGTGCGATTGTAGGCCAATCCTTCTTGCCTTTATCCCATTTTATTTGGGGTCGGCGCAACACGTTTTCTTCTTGCATTCTCCCCTGTCAGACGTCAACGCATCATTTACTCCTTTTACATTCATAATACCATTCCGCACCTTACAATCCATCTTCATATAATACTATACAATTTTTTTTGAAGTCGCTTTTCATGTCTGTCTCGGTGTCTACGCACCTTCAATACGGTTTTCATCAACAATTCGAGAATTTGACTGCGCTCATGACCTATTCGTAAAATCATTATAAATTAGATAACGTTATCATTGTAGATAAGAAATATTGACACTGACGTGGTTTGAGTGTACCTTTTTGCGTAGCATTAACATTAAGTACCGCTTTCCGTAACATGGCCCGAAACAGGGGGTCTAATCTCTAAGCACGAAACCCGTGGTTTCAGCCTTATTAGTGACCAAACAGATCCGCTCCTACTGGTTGCAGCGTTTAAATATCTTGTTCATCTCGTTGACACACAAGTAAACATGTTTGTAGATTATGTTTATTTGAACTATTGTTTACAAATGCAAAGTTCGATGCTCAACTCACTAGGCTAGTAAATCGGTACTGCCAAAGTACAAAGAAAAATGTGCTGATCTGTGTATGAGTGAATCGAAATACGAGTAATTGATCACCTCAAGAATAATACTTCTCCTGACCGATTTCAGCCACGCCGGCCAATCTCAACGGAGATTAGCCATCTGCGCGGGACATATTATAGTGCATAAGTGTGTGCGCAGGCACAGGTGCACTCTCTGTTCCTTTACTCTCTAGTCCAATGGGAAGGCAATCCAACACGACCGGAGAGAGATCAGGCGCAGGACAAAGGCCTAACGTGCTTTCCGAGGTACGAGGGTATCATACCGCCTACTTTCAAATTCCGGGATAGTTACTGAGAAATTCTTATAGAAAACCCCAACAGCCCTTTTTCCCGACCCGGAAATCGAACCGAGGAGCGTGGGGTCTCAGCAGTCGTTTGCGATCACGAGACAACCTCCTAACTCCTAAACCTCAAGAATATCAAATAACTTACGACTGCGTAATTTCTCTTTGTGCCACCCCAAATGTTTCCGTCTTGACGACCTGTTGAATCGTTCGTGTGGACGACAGCCTAGCAACAAGTGAGTCGTGGTTGCCAACCGGAGGGCCATTCATTACATCATCGTGCCTACCCGGCGCACGTTCGCAACCCCTGGGTAACTTACTGCCAACAATTTAATGCTTTCCACATAACCCCACTGTGTTCGACGTCTTAATATTACGTGGCTTCGGTTATTAGATGCGTAGGATTTTAAATGGAAAGTAACATTACTTAATTTTTATAAATATATATGACACCATTTCGGCAATATACCTACGTGGTGAATGTTATGTTTCCTATAGGACGCAAAATTGTATGATAATATTGATTGCAAGGTTGGCGCAGGGGTGGACCGACTGACTGTTGCGTTGCGTGTCACGGGCATTATTCTGAACTCCGTGGTCGCGGTTTCAATTCGCGTACGGATCAAATAATTGTCCATTTGTAAACGTACGCACAAAACGGGAGAAATTCCTAGTGTGGCAATGTCATTTGTCACGAGAAATAAATCATAGAATTTGATTTATTTCTCGTCAACAATGTTTTTTTCAAAGAAAAAAAAATTATGCACCATGTAGAATATCTAAAATTATTTTTTTGAAATTTCTAGTAACTTGTCTAGTAAGAAGATAGACTACCTTACGAATGTCATCAAGTTAATGATAGACTAGCACTTCAACCTATCTCAATCTGTTTGACAGATTGGAGTAATAGGTAGACCTGCTGGCGTCTGTACATACGTACATTGGAGTTTAATTAAACTGTATTTAGTTTAAACTATATTTAAGTTTATTGCATTAGTCTTATCGCCAGGAGGTAAGTAATATCAATTATCTCCTCAATTATCATCCGATTAATGTGGAAGCCCCAGCTTATCTGAGAGTGGAAAAAAACAAATAGATAATTTGTTGTCTCTTCATGTAATTGAGGAAACTGGTAATTTTACATAAATCGTTTGACCATTTGTTGTGCTCCGTAGGCCATTTCGACAAATAACACGGCAATCTCATTTTTAAACACCTTAAAAAGAAATAGGTTCTCATTTCGGTATACTTCAATATATTTTCGAAAAGAAGTAGCACCAATGACATCCTCCTGACGTCATTCTAGAAGGTCAAAGGATCCTTGTAGAACATAAGAGTGATTTAATAAATGAATCACGGGGAGGCCCTATCACTTTGAAACCATCAGAAAGTACTTCAAAAATTAGACCACACAGAGTACCAAGGTAAGTGTTTGTAAATATACTTGTCTTGAAGAATGGTTTACGTAGATACTTACCCTAATATACTTAGAACCCATATTATTATGCTACCATCAAAGTGCATTCAGTTGGCAGTTTGCATATAAACCAGAATATAGAATAGCATAATATGTTTATAATTTTAATAGAATACTCTTTAGCTGTTTTTCATTTATATTGAAGTGAAACTGTTAAGTAAAGTAAACTGCAGTGAAAATAATTTAGGGCCAGTTTTTCGTGATGGCAGCATAAACAAATATTATTATTCAATAATTCTATAAAGGAAAATAATGTTTTCAAACAGGTGATAGGTGACCTACCTGTATGTGATTCACAAAATAAGAAAAAAATCAAATGATTTTTAATTATTTATCAAAAATTTGATAATCTGTAGATTAACGTTTTTATCACTAGAACGGATACAAATATACTTTATGAAATCATTACGCGCAACACTTTGTTTGATATTGCATGCCAATAGTGATAATATAACGCTACAGAATCAGATTCAGTTCCAACATACGACGAAAAACATCTCTTGCTTACCTACCTGCCCTGCGTTCCACGATTAAATTGACGACTTTGAGAACAATAAAGTGTGACCACCAGTGTTTGACTCGTCATAAGTAATCACAGTTAACGCGGAGCAGGCAGGGTTAAGACGTCAGAGTACGCAAATAAAAATAAAAAGTGTTCCCAAATGGCGTTCTTGATCGTTGCTTGCATTATACTCGTTATCAATGCTATATTTTTAATTGGATCTTTAATATATACAGTGAAGGTCACTAAAACCAAGGTATGTAGAATATTGTTTTCTATTCTGTTATCGATGTACAATGATTATTATTTTATTATTTAAAATTTATACTTTTGGATTTGGCTAGAAACTCTGGTCATATCAGAGTGTTTGTTATTTTTTTAGCATTTCCATAATTATTTTGTTAACTTGAAGAACTTGTGCTTAGATCACAACAGCCGCACAGGTCTTTATGCAGCCTAAGCCAAGCTTGCCAAGGTTGATCTGAGATTGGATGATCAATTAAGAACTGAGCTACCAACGTACGGTAAAGCATGTTAGGCCATTGATTCCTCATGTCATTTGAACATCTTTGACAGTCGTTATATGCAATCAGTGATTCATCGAAAGTCTCATTACCGGGTCTTATCTGTATTACCCAAACAGACTGGATTGTGGGCCGTGGGGGAATTACAACCTTGTCAAGCATAACCCCCTCAATATAATACTAGTCTCACTGGGACAATGTTCGCTTTGTGGCAGATGCACAATAAGTTCTACCACAAAACAATGTCACACCTGTAGGTAACAAGTGGATTTGTCCTCAAAATCAGGTTCTTTCTGTCCTAGCTGATATAAAAATGATGCGGACAGGGTGGAAGATAATGAGCGAGTATAATAAGAAGCATGAGAAAGTCAAATGCTGCACTATTAATGATTTTTCTCAAAATTCACAGGCAGTATATTATTAAGTTGTTAATAAATGTTAACAGTTATGTTTTATCTGTTTTAGTTTCTTATTGAAGTATATTTTCATATGATATTAATATAAATCACAAAAAAATATCCCTTTAAAATCTTAACACAAAATTGTTCTACATAATTATGTAGAGCGGGCGACCGGTCGCGTCCCAAACAGGGGCGCATGTGATGGAGTGTTAAACAATGATATTATAAAGTCAGATAAAGTCACCTTTTTACTTATAATATCATTGGTGTTAAATATCTATTATCGCTTAAACCTTTCTTTTTCTCGTGGTCATGGTATCAAGTATCGTATGCAACTCTTAAATATGTAAAACGAATTTATATCGAGGGCCATGAATCACTCGCGTCGCTTAGGATTCAATACTTGATTCCCTTGCTACGCTCGTCATTCAATCATCATGATCCTTCGCTTGCTCGTGGGTTGCCAATAGTCAATAAACAATACTTACTAAGTATTTACAAAATACGTACGATCCTAGGTTGTTGAGTTTATTTTTAGCCTAGGATCGGAGTTTGCGTCAACAAGCTGGCCACACCACCCACGAGCGTCCCACGAGTTTCATGTAGCAACTTCGTAGTTCATCATAACTTTAGGTTTAAAGTTTATAAAAATAAGCTATTCTAGAAATTGAAGATGCGAGCTGGGTTTAAAATAAATATGTACCTAAATAAAGCATTCGGAAAAAGGGAAAAGTAAACTTACCTAGATATGCTCCACACGTGTTCTTGAATTAATGATACGATTCATGGGAGCAATAATAATAAAACTAATAATAAATAAAACAATACATAATCGTTGTCGTAAATGCCGAATGACAAGCACCGTACAGAAACGACACGTCAAAATTCAAGCTAACTGTAGTGTTAAACACTGTATATGACTAATTGACTACTTATACCCAAAAATATGTATTCAAGTCCTGACGATGTACCTATATTCAATTATTTTAACCGAAGTTTCTTTTTCTGCGCAGAATATTAAACGTATGCCTTTTCTTATCAAACATAAAATCTGATACCTTATGCCTACAAAACGAAAATAATGCAATGTGGATGTTTGGCCGCCGCCGCCGCCTCAAAATTCATTTTTTGGTTTTCAGTATTCGATGTTTCGTCGGCGTCGCCGTCGGTTCGATTTTTTTATAAAAGGTTTTATTTCTATAATTATACAAATAATTATACACAACTAGCGAACCCAGCGAACTCCGTTTCGCCACCAGATACATTTCGTTTGGTGATTAAAAGAATTTTCCTGAATTTCCTTTGCTATAAACCTCACGGAGCCCGAGACCTTTCCAACGAATGCAAAACCGTGGAAATCGGTTCGTGCGTTCTGGAGTTATAGCTTCAGGAAGGAAAACCCGACTTATTTTTATATAGTAGATAACAGGCTTCCTTTTGCCGCAGTTTTAAAATGATGCTATTTTTGGGGGTTCAGAAGTGATGACCACTTTTCGTGTTGAGATAGGCAACAAATACCTAAAGAATGGAATCAATTAAATTCTCTAACTTTAAAACTAACTGGAGTATGTTTTATTAGTACCTCTAAAGAATCTCTATGCCTTAGGATTTCTCTAATACGTGGTCAACCTTCGCTAGTGTAACATTTTGTCAAGAAAATCGCTTAAAAATAGAGTAACTTTTTTGCAATGAATGTTTGTTTTAATTTTTATTGCACACAACGGTTGACTATTCCTGCCTTAATACTTTAAGGCAGCTAAAGTACATTTTTTTACTAGAAAAAAATATTTACTGCAAACAAAGTTATTCGATTTTCAAGCGATTTTCTTAAGAAAAATAGAAAATGTTACACTACTGAAAGTTGACCATCACAACCAGACATTTTTTTGGACTTACGAGTAGCTGTTAGTCATATTGTTAATATTATACCGAGTAAATAAATTAATCAAGGTGCATTTTTGTTTATCTTAACACGAACAGATACCTACTGACCGCTTTCCACAAGAAAGATAATCTTTTGTTGAACACTTGTCTAAAAAACTGTCAACGTCAAAACGACATTTCACGTTGATATAAGGGTCGTTTTGCAGTTACACATTTTTAGACAAGCGTTCAACAGATGTTTATGTTTTAGTTGTAAGGCAGTGAATGTTTAAAGTTACAAAATCAGATAGAGTTAAAATAAATTGCATTATTTATTCATCAACGAAAGCACTTATTAACTGTCCTAGAATACCTGCGGTGTCTTATAGAAACCCTTCACAGACCTTCTTTTTATTGACTTACTTTATAAACAAGCGTGGCTTTTTGTACTGCATCACCCTCAGGAATAAATTCGTAGTACTACGTAGCAAGCTTGCTACGCCGGACATTCCTCATGCGTAGCAATCCTTCTACAAGCAATACTGATAGGTAAAGTTTGTCGAAAAGTAACATTAGGCACATGGGTAGTTCTACTATCGGTGGAAGTATATGGGACCAAAATGAATTTCCTTTATTTGTCATAAATTGATATAATATAATAATTCGTGTCGCATTTGTTCAACAATCGAAATATTATGTAAATATGTAGTGAATTTAAACATCCCATAATATAGGTTAAATGCAAGTTACACTAATGGTTACTTAAAATTTGTTGTTAGTTTTGAGTAATTACATTTTAGTATGTTTTTATTGTGATTTATAACTTGGATTCTGGAAAATCGCACCACAGGGAAGTAAGAATTTTCACTATTTGAAGCAATTTTTCTCTGGATTTTTTTAATAATCTTGTTGAAATTCAGTGACCAAGTGCAAGCCAAGTTGAACCTTATTAATATTCCAAAACTTAAATCATTAATTAATAAATTAAAAAGCTGCAAGGTAGTAGGCCACCTATAATTCCCCGATTTGTAGAACTACCCACATGTGTAAAGTTCAGTGTGCCACAAACTAAGCACATTTTGTATCTTGTCTCTAATAATACTTATAAAAGAGTAACCATGGAGTTTCTTGCCGGTTCTTCTCCATGGAAACGACCAACCCGAACCGTGCCAATTTTTTTTCTCGACGTTTGTAAAATGGCCCATGTAAAATAAAATATTTTGGTTATTATCTCGCGCGATTAATAAAAGTTAATTGGGTAAATTCAAGATTCGGGAACACCTGTTTCAAACATGTGATCAGATTTTTTTCAGGAATTCGGAACACGGTAAGGTAAAATGAAAAATTGTTCACATTTGTTGGGGTTCTGTTATGGTGGAAACAACGGGAAAACTCCCACAACAACTCCAACTCCGACAGGAAACCCACCTTGGTTTCCTGTTGCCATTTCGCAATCTCCTTTGCTCCAAAAGCTTTAAATGATTATTTAAGAGCTAAGCTAACTCATTGATTTAATTAATTTAACCAAAGGATCATATACAATGCCTACATAAATAAAATAGCACTGTATACCAGATCTTAGTTCCAAACACCGCTACCGTTTAAGGCGTAGTATAACTCTATTTAATTGCTGTTTTTTTTAATAATGTCTGTCGTATAAACTACATTCTTGCCTTTAACTTAACAAAAACATGATAACATAATATACACTCGAGAGCAATGAATCCGGGCCACTTAAAGAATGTTAAAAATCTCGGAAACTAAAAATGATAGGTTAATGCAATAAATTGTATTTAATAGACAATGTAATACTCAAAAGACAATGTAATACTTAAAAAAATATGAGTCACCATACATTTTATTAACACAAAATTACATAAAGAAAAAAACTGCTGATCTCTCCTTAAAACAAAAATAGGAAACATGAAATTTTTGAACTTTATTACGATTTTCTTGAATTTTAATACTTCGTATTGCCTCCTCGTGCTTCCATTACTGCGTTTACGCGGTTTGGCATGCTGTACACCAAGTTCCTTATACGATTTTGGGGAATATTCTCCCATTCGTTACTTAGTTTGACTGGCCTGTTGGTCTAGTGGTTAGTGACCCTGACTGCTATGCCGGAGGTCGTGGGTTCGATTCCCACCCAGGACAAATGTTTGTGTGATGAGCACGATCATTTGTTCTGTGTCTGGGTGTAATTTATCTATAATATGTATGTATTTAGAAATATATAAGTATGTTTATCAGTTGTCTAGTACCCATAACACAAGCTCTGCTTAGCTTGGGACTAGATGGCGTTGTGTGATAGTTGTGGAATATATTATTATATATTATAATGAAGAATTTACTTTAAAATTTAAACTTTGTTGAACTCTATCATACAAATGGTGTGACAGACTGTATCTAGGTACCTAAACCTCTTATTTTCAATTTTAAGGAAATTAAAACTAGCTTGGGACTAGATGGCGTTGTGTGATAGTTCTGGAATATTATTATTATTATTATTCCTCTGTGAGAGCAATTTTGAGCTCACGAAGCGTGATTGGGGGAGGGTTTCGTTGTTTTACGCATCTGCCTAGCTCGTCCCAAGCATGCTCGATCGGGTTGATATCCGGGCTGCGCGCTGGCCACTCCATACGAGTAATGTTCATCTCTTGAAGGTAGTCATTCACAATCCTACCTGTATGAGGTCGGGCATTGTCATGCATAAATATAGCATACTCACCTAAATTGACCATAAATGGACCAACGTGATCATTGAGGATTTCTTCCACATATCTTACGCTAGTTAAAGAGCCGTTTTCTATGATCACCAGCTCTGTGCGACTTTCAGAAGAAATTCCGGCCCACACAAGTACAGACCCACCACCGTAGGCTACTTTTTCTTCGATGCATGCTTGCTTGAATCTTTCCCCTGGTCTTCGATACACTCTGTGTCTTCCATCGTGCTTGTAGAGCATAAATTTTGATTCGTCGGAGAACATAACTTTTGACCAATCTTCAATACTCCAATTTACGTGGCTCTAGGCATATCTTAGTCTTGAAATACGATGCCCACGCTCCATTTTAGGGCCGTTTGCAGGACTAAGGGGTTTTAAGTTAGATTCAGCAAGCCGACGTCTTACTGTCCATGCACTTGGGTTACTTCCTCCGAGGCGTCGAAACTGATTGGTGAGTTCAGTTCCTGTGAGAAAGCGATTTCGAAGCATGGTGTTCACCAAATACCTATCGGTCTTCTCGTGCTGTGGTACACCTGGTTCTGCCCGTTCCTGGTCTGCGTAGGTTAGAACCAGTTTCTTCGTAACGTCGGAGAACTCTTTGTACTGTTGACAGCGACACACCGACAGTCCTGGCTGTATCGCGCTGACTCCGGCCGGTTTCCAGCATTGTAAGTATTCTGGTGCATTCTTCAGGCGTAAGCGACATAATTTCAGCTTGAATAATGAATATAGAGCACTATCAACATGGTTTATGTACCCACATAAATGACAGATTACAAACAAAAGCAAAACCAAATGCTGTAATTTCGTAGTTCCATCTTCGAAAGTGGCCCTTTTTCAAATTTGATTTTTTTATGATATAACTTTACAATAACTAAGAAGTTTTAATACCTTCATTTAAGGAGTATTACATTGTCTATTAAATACAATTTATTGCATTAACCTAGCATTTTTAGTTTCCGAGATTTTTAGGATTCTTTAAGTGACCCGGATTCATTGCTCTCGAGTGTAGTTTACGAGTTACGACCTATCTTACTCTTTCTCGAATCCTGAAAAATATGATAGCATCGTCTTTTCATTTATTGAAATGGCGAACATAAAGTTACAGGCGCTATGCGATATCAAGTTTTTGTTTGGCACAGTTATGTAGTACTTTTAGAGTTTACTTGCTTAAACTATAATGATCCCACTGGAACACATGGCGGGATTCAAGTTTCCTCTCCATCAAAAGGAGTGGATCCACCACACATCCCAGTGCGGGATTCATGCAATGTATTGTTCTTTACTGATAGGGGAACAGTTTATAAGACGGGGACGCGAGGTATGATGGGAAATCACACACCTAAGGCAAACTTAACACAAAACTAACGTAGCACAAGCACCAACAGGACGCCATTTGCGTCTGGCCGCTTGCAAATGACGTCCTGATGGCGCTTGCTCTACGTTAGTGTTGTGTTAAGTATGCCTAAAGAGTGTATGTCCCCATTATACCTCGCGATTATTAACGTCCACGTCTTATACACTGTTCCCCTACTTCTAGCCTGCGTCATCCCATAGCTGGGCAAAGGCCTAACTTCCAACGGTCCACTGCCAAAGAGGGTCGTTGATGGATACGTCCAGTTGGCCCCCATCTTCTAAGTCTGCCGCGACTCCTGGCTGTTCTCTAATTACATATAATTATTTTTTCCAGAATGATCGTCGTCTATCATCGCTGGGGTCTGTGCTTAATGCCCGCTTGAGTCTGCAACCTCAGGTAGTGTTGTACGATGCGATCGTGCGTATGAGTGGCAACCCCTCACTTAACCAACAATACGACGGAGAGAAGACAGAAAACCAGACAATACAGGCTGCGTAGCGATATGATTATTATAAAGTAAGGCTATTAAAATATATAACTTTTTGATACTTGTACAAACTTTTAAATCATCATATTTTGGTGTACCTATTTCATCTACATAATAGTAACAGTTAACATTGTTTGGTGGTAGTATACTCGTAAATTTTTATATCAATATTTATAGCAACAAGCATTGTCGGATTCGTAATTTTTTGATATTATACAATATAATACAAATTTGACATAATACAAGATGTGGAGAGAGAAGTAGTTATTGTATTGTAAACAGTGTTGCTAATTAGTTTTTCATTACTCACAATCAACAATTAAGTATTAAGAATATAATATAGGTACATATTATGACATTAATATAACTCAGTTTCACCTATTTATTTAAAATAACATAGATTGCGGCATAATCTTTGCCGTTTTTTTTTTAATAATAAACATGAAAAATACTGGCTGTATAGCCAGACCACAGGCCAATTTTTAAAAACAAAATAAGCGGTAAAGTGACAATTCGATCAACACTCACTTTTTCTTTATCTGATAATTTATGTTCTTATTTTTAACTTCTTCGTATTCGTAATGAAAGGCACAGTGTTTACCTCGGGTAAATTACTTATTTAGTCCCTCGACCTATTAGCGCCCACATTACATTACGTTACGCCAAACCCCGTCTCGGTACTAAATAAGTAACTTTCACCCCATGGATAACAATGTGCTATAAATTCCACTGCCGCGTTTTCGGGAATAGACTCGTAGCACTGCGTAGCATTTCGCCTACGCATAGCACCCCTGCTAAGCACATTCGTAATACACGTAGAAGTCTTAGTTGCTGCGTAACACGTTATGTTTTGACTTGACTACATTTTCCTAAATAAAAGATCTTATTACTGTTCATATCTCATCATCTTCATTGTTCTCCACAATATCACAATGTTGTAGAATGCGATAATAAAAAATAACAGAACAGATCTCAAAATAAACATAGCATACTTAGTGTATAATCACTTTTTGCCACTTTAAATTGCCGGAATGGCCTTCAAGAGTATTTGGTTGCTAATGTTGATAACATTGTCTAAAAAGATTGGAGATGACGTCGGTGTCGCGTGGCGTCACGTCACGGCGACTCTCGTGTCATGGTGGCACGGCGTAGGCGTTCTTGATTCAAGATCATAATTATATTATTCATGTAATTTACACTGCTAACAAGACATTAGGTTGATAAGAATCGTTATTTAAGTATTCTGGATTGACAATAAGTTGGTACGGTAATAATTTATTACTACCGTACCAACTTATGGTCAATCCAGCCTATATACCTTTACTGAAGGCAATCACTATATAAGACTTCCAGGTCAAATGAAAATTATCGGCATTAAAAACAATAAAATATATTTGAATACTAGATATGCAGTCATATGCACAATAAGCTAAGCATTAGGCACGTACTACTGTACTTATTGTTTAAAAGAAAACGCAGATTTTTGTTTATTAAGAGCTACTCAAATATATAATTTGACGGCACAGTTGGCGCAGTGGTTGAGCGATCGACTGCTGCGCAGTGTGTCGGGGGTTCGATCCCCGCACGCAACAAATATTTGAATGATCTACAAGTAACGGTTCTGGGTGTTTGTGTATGTGAGTTTGTGTTTGTAATCGCACCCACGATACAGGAAGAAATTCCTAGTGTGGGGCAACGTTTTATTTAAAAAAAATATCCTCTATAAGTATGATATCTTATCAACAATAAGTAGGAACGAAATCTCAGATAAGTACCTAACTATGTACATTAAGGATTTGTGCTGCAAAATATGTGTTATGAATCAATTGTCAGATATTATTATTTATCTGAAACCAATCGCTGCCGAAACAACTTTATCAAATGTTGTTTTTTAGAAAAAAAATCCTACAGTTTTTTTCATTAAAATGATTTCGAAACATTTTAGAAGAATCAGTACTCAAATTAAGTAGGTATATGGCCTATTTTACGATCTTAGAGTTCTTTTATTTGATAATGGTTTATTTTATCAGCGCACAAGTGCTAAAAAAGAGTGCGTGACGTCACAATATGGCGTCAGTAAACCTTCCTTCACACTTGAACTGCATTGTTTCATCAACATGTTACTACACAGCCATGTGTCATCATCATCAACTGTTTCGCGTTGAAGTCCCCCATAACAACGGTGAAGTATGTTTCGGAGGCATGTATGGCCTCGGATATCTCCTCATACCATGCCTCTACTTCATCATCAGAATGTGTCGAGGTCGGCGCATATACCTGTATGACCTTCAACGAATACCGGTTGGTTATTCTGAGTATAAGGTATGCTACCCTACTCGACACACTGTCGACTTTCATAACGTTGTTGAGGAGGGTCCTGCGGGACGAGAAATCCAACACCACCCTGGGATTTACGGTCTCCTTCCCGGTAGAAGCGCATGTTGCCGGAATCTAGAACTATCGTATCCT
The DNA here is from genome assembly GCA_950005045.1 of Agrotis exclamationis. NCBI lineage: Eukaryota > Metazoa > Arthropoda > Insecta > Lepidoptera > Noctuidae > Agrotis > Agrotis exclamationis. The sequence continues at coordinate 13,331,158 of OX465419.1, forward strand.
GACCCTTTCTTCGGATTTCAGATAATCCCAGGATATCCCAGCATTTTGTTCAACTCTTCCTCCAGCTCGATAATCTTTTCATCGGTCCTTAGTGTGCGGATGTTGTGTGTTGCCAGGGCCAAAGTCCGTTGGGGGTGGTAGCGTGGCTTCTGCCGGAGATTCTTAGCACCCCCTGCTCCGCCGTTACCCGATCCGCTACCCAGACCAGGAATACCGGAGCTGCCGAGGACTGGGGGCCGACGGGCCGTGTGCTATCGTTGTCGATCATAATGGGGGGGGGGGGTTGCCATAATCCCCACGCTTGGCAGGCGGCTTGGGGATCGCAGTAAGGTCACCCAAAGTTTATAAAGAACGCTGCTGCCCGTCCTTCGGTAGCTAGACGTAGTTTAAGGACGTACCCGGGTGCAGCCATGTGTACTGCTTGGGTATTATAACTTTGAGTATAAAACGTCCAGATTCCGTGTTCGAAACAAAATGTAACGTAATCGTGAACACACTTTTAACAAATGTGTAAGTCAGCGCCATGCACACATGACTTTTTTTACGTAGGAATCGAAAGGAGATAATTTTTCTTCCTGTTTTTTGACTTCAATTCTCAGTGGCTTGATAGGAATTTTACATCTAAGTATTAGGTGTAACTAATTTGCAGTTGTCTTGCGATCTGTTAGTTCAATTTCTAACCAGTTCTATGATAAGGCACTTAATTTGAATATTCATAAACGCAACTTTAGCTACACGTTTGCCTCCTCAGATATAAATTTATCTATCTACTGTTTGGTTCACTCGTACCTATGCTGATATTTTCATTTTGCAACTTGTCGGTATAAAACTGCCGTTAGACCAATGTTTTTAAAGAGGGAACTCCAGTGGGATTTTCTCCATACAAACGTATTCCGCTATTTTCTTCGTTGATAATGCCTCTAGGACAGGTGCAATAATTGTTTTCCAAACAATCTAGACCTTATTGCTGCGTGCTCCTATCATTTCCTTTTTTTCCAAAATATAATCACTAAGAAAATATGACAAATCAAAAACCTAAAAAATAGCCCGTTTTTACCACCATGTTCAGACGTAGACGCTACTTAAAGAAATTTCATAAGTTTTTAACAAAAATGAAAATAAGTGAAGCATAAATCTGGGGGCACGGCAGTGCCCCCGCCAAAACTAGCCACGCGAAGCGCAAAGGCACTACCTACCTTTTCTCGAAGTGTTTTGTCGTTTTTTCGTCGTCCCTCTTATAGTTGGTTTCCGATGTACCAGTTAGTTCATATTCTCAATATGATGTCAATAATACACTAATTAAACATACAAAGTTTCAATTGTATAGCTATACTTTAGATTTTATTGATATCTAAAATTACACCAATTTCGTCACTGATACACTGACACACTGATGATCATCAAAATGTTTGGCTACTTCCTGAAGTGCTGGAAAGCTGGGTACCTATGTAATCTCAGTCTAGTATACAACCAACAAAAAAAATCATAAACTTGTAACTTTCGCCCCCCATCCCCTTAAATGGGGTGGTGGACGTTATAAAAAAAGTTATAAAAGTAGTGTTTTTTATAATCTTTTTTAGGGTTCCGTAGCCAAATGGCAAAAACGGAACCCTTATAGATTCGTCATGTCTGTCTGTCTGTCTGTCTGTCTGTCTGTCTGTCTGTCTGTCTGTCCGTGTATGTCACAGCCACTTTTTGTCCAAAGTATATGAGCTATCCTGTTGAAACTTGGTAAGTAGATGTATTATGTGAACCGCATTAGGATTTTCGCACAAAAATAAAAACAAAACAAATTTTGGGGGTGCCCCCCATACTTGGAATAGAAACTCAAAAATTTTTTTTTCACCAAACACATACGTGTGGGGTATCTATGTATAGGTCTTCAAAAATGATATTGAGGTTACTAATATCATTTTTTTCTAAACTGAACAGTTTGCGCGAGAGACACTTCCAAAGTGGTAAAAAGTTGGTCCCCCCCCCCGTAACTTCTAAAATAAGAGAATGATAAAACTAAAAAAAATATATAATGTAGACCTCAACAAAAACTTCCAACGAAAATTGGTTTGGATGAGATACATTTAGCAGTTTTTGAGATATAGTACATTTTAAAAAACCGCAAATATAACTTTGCCATTCATACAAACACTATGGAAAACAAAGTTATTTTTGTTGTTTGTGTATATTACTTACTAATCTCAATACAATTATATCCCTAATCTATGCTTGCTACTACGGAACCCTTCATGGGCGAGTCCAACTCGCACTTGGCCGGTTTTTTTTATAACATGCCCCCAGATAAGCTTATAACTCTCGCCCCACATCCCCTAATATTGGAGGGGGAGGGGTGGAAGTTTGAATGAGATTCACCAATTTTAAAAGCTTTTTATTAACTTGCCATGTATGCATGTATGTTTGTTCGGATGGAATCTTTGAACTCAATTTTGAAGTAGATATCTTCTACCGATTGAGCTAAAATTTTTTATACACGTTTGTTGACGTGGCGTCATTCTAAATCCAATATGGCGGACTATCCAGGATGGCGGAAGAGTTATTTTTAATACACTTCTACAATATGAAAGGGCTCGTTGAAAGCAACTTGTACAATAATGTGACGTCGTTCTAAATTCAAGATGGCGGAAAGTTATTTTTAATGCACTTCTACAATATGGATATCAAATGAAAGGGCACGTTGAGAGCAACTCTAAAAATAATGTTACGTTCATTCTAAATCCAAGATGGCAGAATAATTATTTTTAATGCACTTGTACAATATGTGTAACAAATGAAAGGGCTCGTTGACAGCAACTTGAAGAATAATGTGACGTCGTTCTAAATTCAATATGGCAGACCATCCAAGATGGCGGAAAAGTTATTTTTAATGCACTTCTACAATATGAAAGGGCTCGTTGAAAGCAACTTGTACAATAATGTGACGTCGTTCTAAATTCAAGATGGCGGAAAGTTATTTTTAATGCACTTCTACAATATGGATATCAAATGAAAGGGCACGTTGAGAGCAACTCTAAAAATAATGTTACGTCATTCTAAATCCAAGATGGCAGAATAATTATTTTTAATGCACTTGTACAATATGTGTAACAAATGAAAGGGCTCGTTGACAGCAACTTGAAGAATAATGTGACGTCATTCTAAGTCCAAGATGGCGGAATAGTTATTTTTAAAACACTTCTACATATTGTAGAAGTGATTTAAAAATAACTATTCCGCGGGTATGGGTATCAAATGAAAGGGCTTGTTGAGAGCAACTCGAAGAATAATGTGACGTCGTTCTAAATCCAATATGGCGGACTAAAAAACCTATTAATAAATGGGAAGTTTTCTTCCCAAAAACATAATTTAAAATAAAAATAAAATATTAAAATAAAAAATTAAAAGTCTGCCTAGCAACTTACAAAACTCACATACATACATACATACCGGTCAAAATCATAACCCTCCTTTTGGCTTTGCCGTAGTCGGGTAAAAAAGAACTGAAATCCCACCAAAAACATTTTATGTAAAATGTTGCCAAGAGGACCACATAATGTTTGCCCTGTGAAAAAGATATCAGATCACATGTTAAGAGCGCGTATTCTGAAAGTTGGCAACGTCACAAACAGTTGTCAAATAATAACAAGTTTTAATTAATTTAGCAATGTTACTATAAGGAAATAAGAAATATGGCTTTGTAGTGCACTAAAACATTGATAAGGGAATGCAATAAGTAATATCGTAACAACGAATAAATAGTTTTAGATGTAAAAAAAGTATTTGGAAACCTTCCAAATGCCTTTTTTACACCTGAAACGGTGACAACATCAAATTCCGTGTTTTAATTGTCTTCCTATATCAATGTTTTAGTGCACTGCAGAGCCTTATTTCTTATTTTCATACAGTAAATTTGCCAACTTTCTGGTTATGCGCCGTTAAGCCAAGCTTCTGAATCTACACAGCCTAACTCTACCGGCACGAACTTCACAAATTATACATATCAGTAAAAATGTATGATTTGGCTGTTTCGTTTCTTCAGAAACTAAATATTCGCATCACCTTCACGACGGTAGCGAAACGGCCAACGAAAGCCATACATTTTTACTGGTATGTAGAATTTGTGAAGTTAGGGTCGGTAGAGTTAAGCCGCAATTATATTTAGCCCACGCCGCGTGTCGCCACGCCGCCTGACGCAACGGCGGGTTATTACATTTGCGTGTCGTGTCGCCGCGCGGCCCCACGAAAATTCGTCTCAGTCAGTACAGTGGTGGCCTTTGGAGTAAACGTCTACAATGTTTTCTTCAGACTCGGATACGGATTTTGAAGAAAATGTAGCATACCTGCTCATGTTAAGCCTACTCAAAAAGGAAAGAAAGAAAAGGAGATATTGGGTACCTACATCCAATAAATACTTCAAGAGATTGTACAATATTTCATAGCTTCTCACGACTTCAATTAATTCGTCTGACATTTTTAAATACACGTCCACCATTCTACGTCACCACTCGGCTGTCTGCGCGTGCCCACGCGTTATTACACTACACCCGACTGGGCTGACGCGTCACAACCCCCACCACCGACCCCACGCCGATCGAAATGGCTCGGTCTGCTTGGCGTCAGCAGGCTCTGCGACACGCGGGACGGGACTAATGTAATCAATCCAGTACTAAATGTATGTAACCGATAGCTTACCCACGCGTTGCGACACACGGCGTGGGGTAAATATAATTGCGGCTTTAGGCTGTGTAGTAGATTCAGAAGCTTGGCTTAACATGTGAACTGATATCTTTTTCACAGGGCAAACATAATGTGGTCGTCTTGGCAACATTTTACATGAAATGTTTTTGGTGGGATATACTTGTTCTCTAAATTTTTTTAATATCAGATTTATTTAGATCAGTCCAGTTTTTAAGTGCATTAATTAAGTGGTAAATATTATTGGACTATTGGTGTTCTCCTTTTTATAAGTGTTTTGTTTTAATAAAACATATTTGGTTGATAAATTAAACGTCATTAAACTATCACATAGGTACCCAGCTCGTAACAATATCAATTGTTTCCTAGCAACCTTCACGGAAAGTCAACCCGAAGGAATGCTAATGTCCGCTAAGAGGATATTTGTTAGTCGCTACTTCTGTCATTGAGACCGTACGTGAATATTAATCAAGAATGTGTAATCAGTCTGATATTATATCCAGAATAAAGTACTTTTAGTGTATGTGCACTACATTTTGTTACATCACCTTTTTTATCTTGGTAAAATTTTCACATGAGTCCTCCCGCCCATGGTGGACCAGAAGGGACTTTCAGATTCGTGCTGACTAAAATTCACAGTGTTCCTTTAATAGCCGTTTACGTTCCAGGGTCACGGTTACGTGTACCTTAGACAAACCCACGCGTGGAACGCGCCGTCAACCCGGACATGGTCCATGACTTCGTGTTACCCATTACTCTTAAATTAAGAAAATCACCTCGCAACGTCTTTTGCCGTGGGCGTCTCCCACGGCGGCTGGGTCGTCAGGTGTTGGCTGTCATCTCCCTCACGTATTCAGCCTCCTCCTTCGCTAGCACAACCGCTTCGCAGGAGCATGGTCTCAACCAATGCAGGAGGCGAGAGGTCGACGCCACCTATTTGTTGCCTACTCTTGAACTTAAATTGGAACACTGGAACGCGTTAAAAATGTTCTAATTTGTTACTGAGTTTAATCCACGTCTTGACTCTAGATACAATCACAAATAACTAGGTACTTGCGTGACCGTTTTGTAATAACAATAGCTCAGTAATACAGCTGTGTAAACCATAACTTGATGTACCTATTGCGGAGACATAGACTATAATATAATTTTTAACATGGACAATCTACTAATGCTATTATGTGGTCACAGCACGCAATATTAGTATCATAAGAATCATTGCTGACATACGCAAACCTGTCTTAAAATGTTTGAGAAGTTTTATTTTTTACTGTCTATTTAGTTCTTTATGTTCTTGATCAACAAAAATGCAACCTGCTTAGGTATTTAGTATATTTAATTGTTTATCTAACGTTTTCTTGTGTGGGTACGACTAAGTAATGCTAAATCGTAGCTTGAAAACCTATTTCTGACTGTAAGATGTTCCGGATTATTGCTTAAGTTTTTCTGAATGAAAATGCTATCACGTTTCAAATCGTTTTTATTCCAATCACGAATTAACGTGCTTAGTTTCTAATCAATAGATAAGCTAAACCACATAGATAATTCCCATTGTATATTACGCCACTATTCTGGCGCGACATACTGACTACGACTGTTTACTAATGTTACAAGTTCACGTTACGTAGTTGTTGAATGTTTTGGAAACCAATGAACAATGTTGAATACTAAGGACGCTTCTGTTAACTCGTGAGTCACCTGTCACCGTCGACGCTCAACAGCGCGCTGAGGCTGACTTTGATAAAAAATCAACACAAACGCTATGTGGTAAGTAGTTCTCGTGCAGTTTTGGTTGAACACCGTAAGGCGACTCACGACCGTGTGCAATTTCAATTCCAACTTTGCAAGACGAAAAATAATCATGACCTACGCATTTTTAATAGTGGTGTCTGTAGCTATTACAGCGAAGTTAATATTCTTGAGTTTATCCATGTATTTCACAATGAAGTACAACAAAGAAGCTGATTTAACTCAGGTGAGTTTCGCTTGTTGAATTTAGAAATCGAATGCGGGCGTTTCTTGTCATTGCTGTGTCTTTGAACCTTGTGTTTGGATCTAATAGCGACTTTTGGTGTCTAACCTGTTTGAGATCACTAGCCGTTATCAAAATAACATTCATCTAACATTTTTCAAGTTTTGCATTACCTACTTAGGTACATTGTTCAGTACATTTTAATAGATTCAGTTATTTTTAAAATAAATCACTGTTTTAAAGGTAACACCAGCTACCTATTGACTTAGAAACTTTCCGCTGCCTTTCACCTACAAAAGTTATTGTTAACCTATAAGGCGCTTATCGAAATAATGTAACATTAATTTTAAACGCAAGGTCGATTGTCTGGTTATTTACGGTGTGGTGGCAAAGGTGTTTGTAATCTTGGATTTATTAGCATTTCAAGTTTATGTATTTAATAAGTAAAATACTGACTGCCACAATAAGTATTAAAACTCGGTTATCTGTTACACAGTACACAGGTATTTCATGGCATGCCGTTGGTTTTAGGTAGTAGGTACCTGTTCCGATAACCAGAACACAATGATAAAATTACTACCGTTTGTCGATGCAAAAAGTTGTTTTCTTATGCAATGTCTACCAAATCTGCAGTGATTTCAAAAATGTGAGCAAATGAGACAAGATGGACTTGTAGGTAATATTAATCTGAAATCACGGAATGAGCAACTGATGGTGGTAATTTGATGGTTTGAAATGGTAATTGACAGTAGGTAATCATTTCAACCTATTAGGTAGAGGCCCGTCTGGGCACTGACAATGGAGCCCCAAAGTCCCCACACCGTTTGGGGAAACGTTAGGTTTACTTTTGACTGTTCATAAAATTTAATATTATGTACCTATGTAGAAATGTTGAGGAATACTAGCGACCCGCCTCGGCTCCGCACGGGTGCAATCTCTGCTATAAATTATACATGATAAATACATAATCATGAAATCATTGTACATAATATAAACTTTCTTCTTGAAACACTCGTTTTTGTAGTACTACGCCTACAACCTATAAGGTTCGCGTTTAACCACTAAACGCATCCGTAAAACGCAAAATCATCCGTTGCGCAGTTTCAAATAGGGACAGACAGACAGCGAGAAGCGACTTTGTTTTATAAGTAGGAGTGATACGACGCAAAAAAAATGTTAGAAAACTAGTGATGACAAACTATCATTAAAAAACCTACCACCTGGGTTCGAGGACTCATTGGATGATTTTACCACTAAGTATAAAAAAAAGTCGTTACGTTACCTAATACTTAAATATAGTCAGAATTTAGGAAACAACTATTAAGTACCTATCTAAAGTAAATAATTGCCACTTATTTACCAAATTACTATCTATTTACCAAAGATGAACCTCGGAATACTCTTGTGATAAACTTGAAAGTTCATTGAAGGAATTTGACAGATTGGGGTAGAATAACGTGCGTCTGTACATTTGTATATTTAGATGATCAATCAATAGAGGACGAGTTATTAATTATTGAAATTAGAAGCCGATAGAACTAGGTACTTGATGGTGTTCATATAAAAATATTTTAGAAATCCAGTTTTTAGGGTTCCGTAGCCAAATGGCAAAAACGGAACCCTTATAGATTCGTCATGTCTGTCTGTCTGTCTGTCCGTGTATGTCACAGCCACTTTTTGTCGAAAGTATAAGAGCTATCCTGTTGAAACTTGGTAGAAAGATGTATTATGTGAACCGCATTAGGATTTTCACACAAAAATCAAAACAAAACAAATTTTGGGGGTGCCCCCCATACTTAGAATTGAAACTCAAAAAAAAATTTTCACCAAACCCATACGTGTGGGGTATCTATGAATAGGTCTTTAAAAATGATATTGAGGTTACTAACATCATTTTTTTCTCAACTGAACAGTTTGCGCGAGAGACACTTCCAAAGTGGTAAAAAGTGTCCCCCCCCCCCCGTAACTTCTAAAATAAGAGAATGATAAAACTAAAAAAAATATATAATGTAGGCCTCAACCAAAACTACCAACGAAAATTGGTTTGGATGAGATACAGTTAGCAGTTTTTGAGATATAGTACATTTTCAAAAACCGCAAATATAACTTTGCCATTCATACAAATACTATGAAAAACAAAGTTATTTTTATTGTTTGTGTATATTACTTACGAATCTCAATATAATTATATCTCTAATCTATGCTTGCTGCTACGGAACCCTTCATGGGCGAGTCCAACTCGCACTTGGCCGGTTTTGATTTTAGAAAATAACTGCGCGGCTGAGTTATTATTTTATTAATTATTTTTAAAACATTGTACCACACTAGGAATTTCTCCTGTCTCGTGGGTGCGTTTACAAACATTACAAATTGTTGCTCCGTGCGGGAATCGAACCCGCGAGATGCAGCGCAGCAGTCTAATTGCTCAGCCACTGCGCCAAACGTATTGATAGATTTAAAGCTTAATTAAGTAGGTACTTACATTAAAGATATTTAGTGGCTAAGATAGTACTAATCAGACGCGTCATGTTTGTGGTTGACTTAGTAATTTTGAGGCCAATATAGTTTTTTAGTGGACAATAATGCCAATAAATAAACTCCGGTTGAAATAACAATATTTGGTAGATATTGTCTCGAATCTGCCAAAGATAAGATTAAATGTAAATCTGTTTGTAAATAGGAATGTAAGTATTCCAATTTACGTACAGGTTTAAAAATCCTATAAAATAATAAGTCTGTAATCTTTTAAGTCCAGTTAGACCTTGTCTTGGCCACCTGCAACTCAGGAAGTTTAGGAGATCAACGACCTTATAATATAAATTTACTTCACACCGACATTGTGATGACAAGACAATGACACACACGTGTCAATTTATCGATATGTTGTGTTGTGTGATAATAGAAAAACATTTGATAACTTATCACAATAATCTTTATAAACATCGGAAATCAGCTTGAGCTTATGGTAAAGTGAGTTCGATACACACCTTGCTGAGTCTTGTGTTTAGCAGGCAGTCTAAAACGGTCACTTTAACAGTAGTAAGTCAGCATCAAAAGTTGCTGACCACATTCAGATTTTCAAAATCGCTGAACACCGTCATATTACGTATTCGAAAATGCGATAAAGTTCGTAAAACGGAATATTCTATTCTATGCTCTAGTTAATGAATAGATATTGATAAAGAACAATTTGCAACATTGTAAGGTGACTGGGAGTAAGATGAGCAACGGGGAAAGATAAAAAAAAATACAATAACTCCGAATATCAAGGAATTCTGAAAAGGCACACTTCTGCCCAACCCTTTTGGGATTCCAGGCGTGATATTTTTAACCGACTTCAAAAAAAAGTAGGTAGGTTCTCAGTTCGACCTGTATGTATGTATGTTTGTCCGCGATTATCTCGCGTTTGGCTGAACCGATTTTGATGCGGTTTTCAGAAAAGTGTTCGTTACATTCTGAGGAAGGTTTTAGTATATAAAAATAATGGATATCTCGTGAAGTGGCCCGCATAGATACGTTTTTGTTGCTTATTAGGATTGTAGATTTTCCAAGACGCCGATTATATGAAGATTTTTGTTGAATATCTAAACTAAAAAGGGGAAAATAAAAAACTTTTTGAAAAAAAGGGAACCGACTTCAAAACCAAACACAAAAAAAGTGTAAAATAACTTTTCTTTCGGAAGTCGGTGGCTTTGTTTATCATTTCATTGACTATGGCCACCGACTTCCGAAAGAAAAGTATGTAAGTTTTTTTGTTATGTTGAATTGCTTGAAGCGGCTAGTTCTAGTAACTCTGATCATTATTTTGTGTTTTCGACACTCAAAAATCAAATAAATGTATGAAAATGATAAATTTTCGAAATTGTATAACTTGGCCGAGAGCATCCTACAACTTTTGTGCCATAGTAACAATTATTTGTTCCAAATAACTAGTACTACCCATAGGTACTACTTTTTTTCTTTGGAAGCGTGAATGTTCTCCTTTAATCTTACCCCGCTTGATGCATGACTAAAATCGTTTTTATGGACATTACCTTAAAGACGATTTTAGTCATTTTCGATCATAGCCCTTGGGCATTTCCTCTTACCCCTCCACCTGATTTTTTCTTAAAACCAATTTTATTAACAGTTTTTTCATAAAATATTGTTTCAAAAAGATTTCTTTCAGCAATTTTTACCCAAAACATTATTTTATGCATTTGCCTTAAATCCCTTTGTATGACAATATTTCAAATCAACACTGTTCATCTAATCAAATTTTCATTCCGACTTACCCCCACTCACCGAAAATGTGACTTCCGTTTTGTGCCCATATCTGTGGTCACATACGGGCTGAACTAGAAGTCACAACATGACTGAACCTATTGGGTCCCAAAAAACATTATAGTTTACATTGATCTATTGATGTAGTTGCAGAAACTCAAAATAATAGTTTTCTGTGGGAATCAATTTGCAAGAAATAAAATATTGTGAGCATCAGTACAGGTTAGGCATAATTTTTCAAACAGTATATTCGTGTTTCGAAAATTTGAGACTGTTTAGTATTACGATTCATGTTCACAATAATTACGTAAACGAGGTACAATATTTTTTGTTATTATTACTTCCACTATTAAGAAACAAAAAATAAATTGCTAAAGTGGCGGTCTATAACAGGTGTTAGGTAAGTATTAGGTAGCACAAATAATTTGCATTTTTTTTAAATCCAATGATGCAGTTTTAGTTTTCATCAAAATCGGCCTCGAAACTCGTCGTGAATGGCCAAATCCGAAACTATGAGGAATACGTTCTCATAGTTTCGGATTTGGCCATTCACGACCAGTTGGAAAATTCAGCCGGTATCGATCACAGTTTATTTAATATCGATATAAGATGTCAATCTTTTATCTGCTGCTACTCTTCATCATATATCTATTTGTGAGATTACAGAAATGACAAGTTCCAAGTATTTGGAACACAAAACTTAATACCTACTTAAGAACACGTGATTAAGTCGAACGATATCCCTAAGGACCTAAGGACATCGCTTTATTATTTCGTTGGTTTAGTGATTGCACGCAAACGGGGCTGTTGAGTATGAGCTCGGGTTCGATTCCCGGGCAGATTCGGCGGACTCGTTATAATGGATAATGGCTAGTTTTGCTAAAATAATCCTAAAGTGTGAGAGAGCACGATCGCCAGCGAATCGGCTAACCTACCTTGCCGGATTGCTGCCCTGGGATCTGGAGGCGACTGCACTCCAGCGCGTTTATGAGTGGCGCGTGGAGGCGCAGCGGCGCGGCGAATCCCCACTGCCTCGACAAGTCGAGGCTCGGCGGGAAGAGCTCCGGCGCGATCTCAGGGCAGTATGGAGGGAGCGACTGTCGCAACCGAGGTTCGGGCACGCCGCAATCGCGGTGGTAAGACCCCTCTTTGAGGAGTGGCTGGAAAGGCCCCACGGCGTCCTCAACTACCGCTTGACGCAGGTCCTCACCGGACACGGATGTTTCGGGAGGTACCTGTGTCTGATGAGGAAGGAGGAAACGTCTCCCGCCCTGTCCTGGGTGGGAGGACTCATTTGATGATTTTACCACGATAAAAAAAAAACGCAAAGAAGGCATAAGTTTAGGTTTGTTTACAGTTACCTATAATTCATTTTCTTTTCCTTTATATTTAAATATCACAAAACAAAGTCATTAGTATAAACAATCATAACGGAATAATCAACGTCTTGTTAAGTGTGGTTCCCGGACAAGATTTTAAAGATTTAAAGATTTATTCAGTTCGCATAACATGGTACAATATTAAAAAGCTAGTAGCCAAAGAACAGTAATCCTTAATAACTAGATATTTACATATTCCCTGGACTCCACACTAGGGTACCCTGTGTCGTGGAGTCCAGTCTCTTCCCGTGCGATGTTTAACATGTTAGCTTTAATTGACTGAACTAATTTGTATTATAAAGGAACAAAACAAAAAAAAAACAAAAATTAAATTGAGAAAAACAAGAGCATAAATGTAACAATAATTTTGAAGTGTGCGTGTGTTAGAGAGAGTGAGTGTGTTAGTGTGTGTGTGAGTGTGTTAGTGTGTGTGTGAGTGTGTTAGTGTGTGTGTGAGTGTGTTAGTGTGTGTGTGAGTGTTTGCATGGGTGAGGTGTGGGTTGTATTAGGGTGGAACGAGTAAACACGTGCATGATTGTGTATTATGTAACAAATATTACGACTGAATATGCAAGAGGTGTTCGGTTTGATCATAATTTTTGGGATGCAGCCATTTAAAGATAACATTTCGACATGAGCTGTAAGTTAAGGTGAGTATAGATTTATTATGTGAGTATAATTTTGAGTAGAGGTAAGGCCCAAGAAATGCAAAAGATCTTCGCGCAAAAGATGAGTACACCCTTGGTCGATCCCATTTTAATGTTCTGGATGACTGACGGGCCAATTCTCTAGCATGCTTATGGAAGCGTAGTAATGTGGAAACGATAAATAAAACAAGAACTATATCGTTTTGTACCTACGTACATTTATTAAAATCTCCAGTTTCCTTTATTTTGTTTTCCCTTGGGCGAAATGTGGGTGTGCCTAACCCATCAGCGATTAGAGGTTTGATGTTATGACTAGTTACACTTACAATGTTTTCTTTATCAGAAAAAGTCATATTAAAGCCACGCCACTATTTGAGATTTGTTGTAAATAATGAAGCGTTTGCCGAAGCTAACAGTTATTCCTCATTTGTAATCAATTTTAAATTAACTATAATTTATCCTTTGTTTTACCTTGATTAAGAGCATTGAGGAAAATGTGAGAACCGTAAAGCTGTTCATTAGCACCTTTGTACAAACGCCAGCAGGTCAACCTACCCGATCCGAATCTGTCTTTTACAAATCGAACATTAACCTTACGTTATTGTGATAAGGTTGAAAATCTCTTGACAGATTAAGGTAGGTTGATTTTCTGGCGTCTGTAAATAATGTGACAGTGAATACCTACATCCAAAACGAAAACAAACTGGTAAGCAATGATTGTACAAATGAAATAATTGTCCCTATAAAAGTGATCTATCAATACCTACTAACCTGTAATAGTTATTTATGATACTAGTGCGGTAAGTTGGTTTTTACAAACGAGTAGACGAATGTAAGCCCGAGATGAAGTCGAGGGCTTACCATAGTCACGAGTTTGTAAATACCAATTTCCGCACGTGTGTCATACAATGTTTTTCAACACATTTGCGAGAAAACAGTACAATATGTAATTAAACAAACTTTATTTAGAAGTTTCTAATATGAAAATGGCGCGAATTTGCAAATGGCGCCACATGCACGTGGTGAAAAATAGAACTACATCTTTCGTCTCATTTACTCTTTAGTATTAAAATGAGACAACGTATTGAGCAAAAGCGCTTCCAAGGAGGTTCGATCAGTCAGGTTGTTTATTCTCATAATGTGAAACTCTTTGGTGGAGTTCTTTTATTAAAATGGAAATTAAAAAAAAAACCGTAAAGAAAACGCACGGTGCTTTACAACGTATTGAGCAAAAGCGCTTCCAAGGAGGTTCGATCAGTCAGGTTGTTTATTCTCATAATGTGAAACTCTTTGGTGGAGTTCTTTTATTAAAATGGAAATTAAAAAAAAAACCGTAAAGAAAACGCACGGTGCTTTACAACGGGGCGTGCCGTAAAATAGGTACTTAGGTGAGAGTACCTATTTTACCGCACGTTCCGTTGTATGGTGCGTAATTTTTAACTTTCGAACAATGTATACAGGCTTCGTAAACGAATTTTTCGAGCAAATGTGTTGAAAAATATTTAACCGGCCTCCATTTCGGTTTTCTCACAATTTTAGACATAGGTTAGGTACAGACGCCAGCAGGTCAACCTATCCGAAACTGTCAGATTTTACCAATCGAACATTAACCTTCCGCTATTGTGATAAGGTTGAAAATCTATTGAAGAAATTTGTCACATTGTGGTAGCTTGATGTGCTGGCGTCTGTACATAACACTGACTACTACAAAAACGCGCTTTCTTAGAAGAGCATTTTTATTTTTTTGTGACAACCAGTGTTTTTTTTAAAGAATGTTAATTTATGGCATTTAAGGTTTATTTTTATATAGCGCATGTATTGAAATTAACGAAAATCAATTGGGACCGCCAAAATTATAGCTAGCTTAAAAAATATCCCAATACATAGTGGAAGAAGCGGTGTGACCACTTCCAGAATGTGACTATGTTAAGTACTAGTGTTTGCCCGCGGCTTCGCTTGCGTTAATTTCGAATTTGAGAGACAATACGGATCGTGTAAGTGGCGCCATCTGCACCAATTCAAAACATAGGTAAACACAAAATAACAGAAAGATTTGATTGCTTTTGAACAATTAACATTCCTACACCTCAAACAATAAATTACAGTTTAAAAAAATGTCCAACTTACTAACCTACAATTTAAATCAGCGTACATTTTATCCTAGAGAACTATTGACAAAACATTAGAAAAAAATAAAATTAAAAATAATATTGAAATAAAAGTATGCATTTTATTTTAATTATTTGAAACTCTCAGAATTACAATAACAAAAAAAAATGAACGCAAAAAGTGAAAAAGTAAAATGCAAGATTTGATCCCGAAACCCATTGAACGAAGGTCAAGCAGGTTTCCCACCAGACTGGCTGGCTCGCTGACAATGGCTTTCAATTATCGGTTCTTATACATATGTCAACAATGACTGAAAATCAACATATTATAACATTGTTTATCCCCCAAGGGGAATAGCGTTATTATATATACCCTATTAATTGAAGAGCAGTTTAAGGAATATTTGAGGAAAACTTGAATAAAAATTATCCAGTGGTTAAGCCGCCAACTCAAAACATACATTTAAAACCAACATAATTCAAAATTGCTTATCTCCCAGTGACAATAGCGTAATAATACATGGCCTATTAACAGAAGCATATTATTAGGAATATTTGAGGAAAATTTGATAGGAAAGTTTTCAGTAGTTTAGGAATTAACGCAAAAGAAAAAATCGCATAAAATTCCGGAAAAAAAAAAAGTTGATTTGTCATCAGAATCGATTCCTTATATCGAAAAAAATACAAAAAGAAAAAAACATTCAACGTACCTATGACAGCTCTGTCAGGAATGACAGCTCTATAATTTTATTATATGTAAGTATAAGTACTATTAATTATTCTGTGGTATAGATGATATTAACAAAAAACTACACAAAATATTCCTAATATTTTTATTAGTAATTAATAAAAACAACCTTTATATATATAACTAGCAGTTCGCCCGCGACTTCGTCTGCGCGTATTTCGAACTTTTTATCTGTGAATTTCTACTCCCGGCCACCCTCCTTATGGGATACTTTTGGAAAATCTAAATCAATGTCCAAAAAAAATTCTATCAAATCAAAAACAACCCCTCGTGGGTTCAAATTTCGCAAAAACTCGCCTGAGGTAGCACCTACGTACTAAAACAAACCCCTAAGCAAAATTTGAAACTCCTAACTATCAAGAACAAAGTCGCGTCTTGAGCATCTTTTTTTTAGCGTGTTAAATTCATCAAATGAGTCCTCTCACCCAGGCAAGGTAGGAGGAACTGTCAGACTTGTACTGACTAAAAGCCAATTCAATAGCCCTTTACGTTTCAGGGTCACGGTATTCGTTAGTCCCGCGACCCCGGCAGGCTTTGGCCCTCTAAAGGGAGACCCCGTCATTGTGCTGACACTCTGTGAGGCGCGCGTGGAACATAACGCGCCGTCGACCCGGGCATGGTCCATGGTCGGACAGTGAGTCGCCCATTACTCGCCGTCCACATGCCCGCACCTACGGTGGCCAGTGAAATTCAAGATTTTTAAAGGCACTAAGGTCCCGTCCCCATCAGTTCCCTTGAGCGCGTGGAACACGATGCGCCGTGACTTGGGCCTTGTCCTTGGTCGGACGGCGAGCTCAGCGAGCCCATTACACCCCGTCTGCAAGCGGTTGGATATGCCCCGCGATTTCCAACGCCCAGGGCATCGTCAACGGTGGCTGGGGCGAGAGGTGGAGGATGTCCTTTCCCTCACGCGTTCTGACTGCTCCTCATTCCTCTCGCCTGCCGCCGTATCCCTGAGATAGTTCCCGAAACAACCGTGCCCGGGAGGACTTGCGTCAGGTTGAAGGTGATGACGCCTAGCGCCTCTCCAACCACTCCTCAAAGAGGGATCTTTGAAAGATGTTATATAACAATGTTGTATAACATGTTATATGTTACATAGTCTGTACGCACCTTTAGGTGTTGAATTTTGGAACTAATTTAGTACGTACCTCATTTTGCCATAGCAAAAAGACAAAATAGTAGGAAGTCTATGGGCCTAGGCTGTATGGGCTTAAGCCCTTTGCCTTTTCCGTTAGAAGCAAAGAAAGATACCAATAAAAAACTATGGGCCTGTTGCCTAGCAACCAATCATCATCATCATCTCAGCCATAGGACGTCCACTGCTGAACATAGGCCTCCCCTTTAGATCTCCACATATACCGGTTGGAAGCGACCTGCATCCAGCGTCTTCCGGCGACCTTTACAAGGTCGTCTGTCCACCTCGTTGGTGGACGTCCTACGCTGCGCTTGCTCGTCCGCGGTCTCCACTCTAGCACTTTTCGACCCCATCGGCCATCTGCTCTGCGAGCAATATGGCCTGCCCATTGCCACTTCAGCTTGCTAATCCGGTGGGCTATATCGGTGACTTTAGTTCGTCTACGGATCTCCTCATTTCGGATTCGATCACGTAGAGAAACACCGAGCATAGCCCTCTCCATAGCTCGCTGAGCGACTTTGAGCTTTGAGATGAGGCCGATAGTGAAAGACCACGTTTCGGTGCCGTAAGTCATCACTGGTAACACACATTGATTGAAGACTTTCGTCTTGAGGCACTGAGGTATGTCGGACGAAAAGACATTGCGTAGCTTCCCGAACGCTGCCCAACCGAGTTGGATTCGGCGGTTGACCTCTTTCTCGAAGTTGGACCTACCTAATTGGACTACTTGTCCTAAATAGATATATGAGTCAACAACTTCGAGTACCGAGTTTCCAACAGAGACTGGGGTGGGCACAACATTGGAATTTGACATAATTTTCGTTTGTCCATGTTCATTTTCAAGCCCACCCGTTGTGAAACTCGGTCGAGGCCATCGAGCATCATGCTGAGTTCCTCCATCGACTTTGCCATGACTACGATGTCGTCGGCAAACCGAAGGTGAGTGATGTATTCGCCGTTGATGTTGATGCCAAGTCCTTGCCATTCCAGGAGTTTGAAGGCGTCTTCCATTGCGGCAGTAAACAGTTTAGGGGAGATAACGTCCCCCTGTCTTACGCCTCTTCTCAATGGAATTGCCTTCGTGCTCTGCTCCTGTACTCGGACCGACATGGTGGCGTTATTATACAAACACTTTAACACCTCGATGTACCGATAGTCAATACGGCATCGCTGGAGTGACTCAAGTACCGCCCATGTTTCCACCGAATCGAAGGCTTTCTCATAGTCCACAAACGCTAAGCATAATGGCAAGTTATACTCTTCGGTCTTCTGTATAACTTGCCGCAGCGTATGGATGTGGTCTATGGTACTATAGCCTCTTCGGAAACCGGCTTGTTCGGGAGGCTGGAAGTCATCAAGTCTGTGTTCGAGACGGTTCGTGATAACCCTTGAAAACAGCTTATAAACATGACTCAGAAGCGTGATGGGTCTGTAGTTCTTCAATAGGCAGTTATCACCTTTTTTGAAGAACAACACCACCTCACCCCTGCTCCACGTTTGAGGCGTTTTGCCCTCGGACAGGACGGAATTAAAGAGTTTCTGGAGGACTTTAAGTACCGGTGTTCCACCCGCTCTCAGAAGCTCTGAAGTGATTCCGTCCTCGCCCGGCGCCTTGTTGTTCTTAAGCTGCTTCAGGGCCATCCTAATCTCGTACAGACTGATGTCCGGGATATCTTCGGTATAATGTCGGGACAGCTTGGCTCTTGGATCTCTTACCAAGCTGTCAACGGGCTTTGCGACCGAAGTGTATAACTGTCCATAGAACCTCTCGATCTCGCCTAAAACCTCTGCTTTGGTCGACACTATGCTGCCATCCTCCCGTTTCAGCTTTGTCATCCGGCTTTGCCCAATAGACTTGTCCTTTGCGAACACTTTGGAGCCTTGGTTTCGCTGTATGGTCTCTTTAACACGATTCGTATTAAAGAGACGCAGATCGTGTCGCAAGGACTTAGATATACGTCTATTGAGCTGCCTATATGACTTCGCGTCATCGGAAGACTGCAGCTGTAGCAAGCGTCGTTCAGCCATGAGGTTTAAGGTTTGCTCGGTCAATTTCCGAGGTCTATCTTTACCTTTTATTCTGACTTATTTAATCAACAGCAACCAATGCTGTTGATTAAATAAGTCAGAAAAATCTTGTTAGAGCCCACGATAAATCAATTTTAGTATGATTCCCAGATGATACTTACATATAAATTATATAGAAGTATTTGTAATAGGAGTAATGTAGATGAATAGGTTTGTAAAAACGTCCACAGGATACTCTCCTGATGCTGTTGATTAAATAAGTCAGAAAAATCTTGTTAGAGCCCACGATAAATCAATTTTAGTATGATTCCCAGATGATACTTACATATAAATTATATAGAAGTATTTGTAATAGGAGTAATGTAGATGAATAGGTTTGTAAAAACGTCCACAGGATACTCTCCTGTTTCTGTCGTGAAGTGTCTCAACAACAAACTTGTTAGTGTCCACGAATGGATTAACACATCAAGCGACCGTTGAGTACGAATACCCGAGGGTAAACGCTGTGGCCGCCGTATCCCTGAGATAGTTCCCGAAACAACCGTGCCCGGGAGGACTTGCGTCAGGTTGAAGGTGATGACGCCTAGCGCCTCTCCAACCACTCCTCAAAGAGGGATCTTATCGCCGCAATTGTGTCATGCCCAGCCCGTAATTTTTTTTTTGCGGTAATATTTTAAAACTGTGATAGGTATCTCCTAAGATATTCATTGACATCAAATGATGTCAAGGGCATTTCGTTCAAAATTAAACGCTTGTGATGATTAACGAATTTATTTGGATAAGGATTAATATCATGTTAATGAAAATACCTTCGCAAATAATACATTATTTTAAAACAAATTTGATTTCCATAAAAAAGGTTATAGTGACTTAACCTTAAAAGATAGATATATCCTCTCGCGGACTTTATTTTAGGAATTTTTATGAGGAATAATTCCGTAATACATATTTTTTGCGTAACTCTAACCGTTTACGCAGCGCACGCAACGCACAGTGTTTTATGAAGACCATTTTTCAGACATGGTTTTTTTATGTAGAAATCTGATAGTTTAAGTTATTTAGATGCATTATTTTGTATCCCCATTTCACTAGCATGTTTAGTTATTGAGATAGAATTTTTTGAAAATCGTCTTTTTTGCAACCAGCTATTTAGAAAAAAAATCATTTCTCTGAAACTAAATATGATACGCAATTATGACCTTAGAAACATCGACGGCGTTTTTTATGGTGCATATTTTAGAGTACAAATAAACTTAAGAAATTCCATAGATCCGGACTTATACGAGGTTTTTCTTTTTAAGATTTAATTTTTTTTCTCAGTAATTTTGTGGAATTTGGAAAAGTTATTTATACTGAAATTATGCCCTTTATCTTCCCTACGCACCACAAAAATACCACATCCCAATTGGGTGGAATGTAGAAGTTCTTCTAAATAAACTGTTTTTGCTTGGGTTTTCACTTTCGAATCGGAATTACAATGAATAAATATTTATTTGATGGGATGTATTTGTCATTAGAATTTCGACTATTAAACTTAGGCTTCTTTGAAAGTCATTATCAGATCATAACAATATTTTTATGGGACCAAATCGAAAGTATAACCGTTCAAACAAAAAAATGTTTAAAATCGGTCCATAATTGTCCAAGAAATCGGTGAAAATACAGAAAAAATAAAAAACACATCCAACCGAACATAATTACAACCTTCTTCTCTTTGAAGTCGGTTAAAAAAGAAACCATTTACAAAATTTCATGTTCCTAGGCCTGTATTTTTGTTTGATTTGGTAGAACTTCTACATTCCACGCAATTGGAATGTGGTATTTTTGTGGTGCGTAGGGAAGATAAAGGGCATAATTTCGGTATAAATAACTTTTCCAAATTCCACAAAATTACTGAGAAAAAAAATAAAATCTAAAAAAGAAAAACCTCGTATAAGTCCGGATCTATGGAAGTTCTTAAGTTTATTTGTACTCTAAAATATGCAACATAAAAAACGCCGTCGATGTTTCTAAGGTCATAATTGCGTATCATATTTAGTTTCAGAGAAATGATTTTTTTTCTAAATAGCTGGCTGTTAAAAAGACGATTTTCAAAAAATTCTATCTCAATAACTAAACATGCTAGTGAAATGGGGATACAAAATAATGCATCTAAATAACTTAAGCTATCAGATTTTTACATAAAAAAGCCATGTCTGAAAAATGGTCTTCATAAAACACTGTGCAACGGAAGCTCTCGAAAAGGAATACATTTTCCCGATTTTGAAACATTTTTCATTGCTGCTCCGCTCCTATTAGTAATAGCGTGATGTTATATAGCCTATGTTACTCGCAGATAATGTAGCTTTCTAATGGTGAAAGAATTTTTAAAATCGGTCCAGTAGTTATTGAGTTTATCCATTACAAACAAACAAACAAACAAAAATACAAAGTTTTCCTCTTTATAATATTAGTGTAGATAATATAATCCCTTAAAACCAGGGTTTATAACCAGTGCGTCCTACCCGTAATGACTTACGGAGCCGAAACGTGGACACTTACCATAGGCATGGTCCACAAATTCAAGGTTGCTCAGCGTGCAATGGAGAGAGCAATGCTCGGAGTCTCTCTGGCGGATAGAATTCGGAAAGAAGTCATTCGCCAGAGAACCAAAGTAATCGACATTGCGCGTAGAATAAGCATGTTGAAGTGGAAGTGGGACGGCCACGTCTGTAGACGGACCGATGGTAGATGGAGCAGACAGGTGCTAGAGTGGAGACCGCGAATAGGCTAACGTAGTGTAGGACGCCCTGCGGCAAGATGGGTCGATGATTTGAAGAATGTGGCTGGCAGCGGATGGATGCGGGCTGCCCAGGACCGGGAGAGTTGGCGCTCTTTGGGGGAGGCTTACGTTCAGCAGTGGACGGCAATAGGCTGATAATATATATATATATATATATATATATATTTATTTATTTATTTAAGGTCGCTTTCTAACATGTCAAAAGGAAAAAACACAAAACACGACAATTCTTTGAGCGTTTTATTACAAAAATCGTGCCTCAATTTCAATTATGTGACTTTTGATGCACATCGGATATTAATTTCTTAAATATTTAGTTGTAATAAAGATGTATTTGCACAGGGATCCCTAATTATGAATCAAAATTCAATTTCTGTCAACCGTGCGAAAATAGAACAAAACTGTACCTACGTTATATAGAATCTATAGGTACATATAATAAATCTGTAGAAGGGTCAATTCTGTACATTGAAAATATTGAAAAAATAAATAGCGGGGGGTGTTGCTGGATCGATACCAAACCCAAATATGTGATTAAAAAAATTTTTGTCTGTCTGTCTGTATATGCAGGCATCACGTGAAAACTAACGGTTCGATTTCGATGAAACTTGGTATAATTATACCTTATTATCCTGGGCATAAAATAGGATACTTTTTATCCTGGAAAAATACGTAGAAAAAAAAAATCTGTAACAAACCTTATTATGGAACCACTGGCGACACCTATTATCAAGTAAAACATTACGCCACGCCTGCCTCCATTGATTTCTAAAAAGGTTCCACCACTCACCACTAGATGGCGTTGTGCCTATGACGCGCATTTCTGCGGTGTTAAGATTCTCCGAGAGTTAATGACTACCGCGACTTTATTATTTTTCTATTCCATATAAATTCTGAATTTTGATGCGAGCGGACGTGTCCAGTGTGGCGAGCGGTCGTCCGTGGAATTAATATTGTATGCGTGTAATTTCAAACCGTGCTTTTCAGCGCGACCTTTTTGATTACTGTTCCGATCAGTTTTGTAAATACAAGGTCGGAATTACTATGAAAAAATACTTACTACAGAACGCGAGCTCAACAGCAGTAGCTCAATAGATCTCCTTAATTATTATAGGCTTAGCCGTATTTGGGTCCAATAGATATTTATAAGATGTCATTGTCAGAGTTACTCAAAATGGAGAAATAAACCATCCACGCGAAGACCGACATCCGCGCGGACGGAGTCGCGGGCGGAAGCTAGTATTAAATACACACATCAAAAGTGTCTAGGGATCAACATATATTTTTGCAATAACTTTTCTCCTGATTGATATTAATTAATATTTTCTTTAAGGATTCATCAAATAAAGTGTTTTCGTTTGTCACAGTATCGATAAACCAAGTCACCTTTACATTAATAAAGAAATTTGCCATTTTCCTAATAAAGGGATTTTTGACATTTGAACCACTAACACAAAAGTTCGAAAAAAAGACTGAAATAACAGTTTTCTTTAAAATTTTATTGGGTAACTTAAACAATTAATAATCCGTGTTTCTACCGCGAACACTAACAACACAAGAACATCGGTTTGGCATACTCAAAATGAGTTCATCCAAATCACGCTGTGGAATGGCCGCCCATGTTCGTTGCAACAACAAAAAAAGGTCTTCTTGCGACTGGATACCCTCCATATTCGGCAGAGCTCTTCTCTGTAGCATATCCCATGCATGCTCAATCGGATTCAAGTCTGGCGACTGAGCAGGCCAGGGCAGGACATTGATGTTAGCTGCGGCGAGAGTCTGTCTTACAACTCTTGCGGTGTGCGGTCGTGCATTATCATGCATTAACTGATATAAGGGACCGATTTGCACTTGTAGAGGAACGATGACGTCTGATACAATCGTCTCAGCATAAATTTGAGCGTTGAGGTTGCCTCTGATCCAAATCAACTCAGTTCTTCCGCCGATCCAAATACCCGCCCATACCATGATGGTTCCACCACTATAAGGATGGACTTCCTGGCAGGATTTTAATCGCTGTTGGCGTCCAGGGGTTCTCCAGTGTCGTATACGTCTTGTATCCGGTCTCATACCGAAACGAGACTCATCAGAAAAGCACACGAAATGTCATTGTTCTTCTGCCCAATTTCTTTGTTCAAGAGCCCATTGATATCGAATCCTACGATTGTGCATTGCTATAGGTGGTACCCGTAGCGGTCTTCGGGAATGAAGGTTCACTTCATGCAAGCGGTTTCTGACTGTTTGGTCGCTAATTAAGTTCCCTGAAGAGTGATGAAGCCTCACGGCTAACATCATGGCGGTTATTGTTGGAGCTCTTCGAGTTAAGATTTGAATGTATCGGTCTTGTCTCCGTGTGGTGCAGCGA
The DNA here is from genome assembly GCA_950005045.1 of Agrotis exclamationis. Taxonomy (NCBI): domain Eukaryota; kingdom Metazoa; phylum Arthropoda; class Insecta; order Lepidoptera; family Noctuidae; genus Agrotis; species Agrotis exclamationis. The sequence continues at coordinate 13,355,274 of OX465419.1, forward strand.
TACCGTCCTCCACCATGGCGCTCAGCCACGGTACCAGTGCTTCGGTAACGTGTCCAAAGTCGACTGATAACACTCTGACTTGTATTCAGAGCTAAAGCCACAGTACGTTGCCGGGAACCAGCTTCTATCATTCCCACGGCTCTGAGCATTTCTTCCCTGCTTAAATGACGTCGCCGCTCCATAATAACGTTAGTTTTAATCAGTGGTAGGGAAACAGTAGCACTAATAATGTCTTCAATGCGTTGTATGTTTTTATAGGGAAAATATTGACAGCTGATTTTCATCTTTTACTCGAATTTGATTCACAGTTCCTGATTCAAATTATGAAATGCACCAAAAAGGATCCATATAAATTTATAAAATCATAAATTTATTACAAAGCCACATCTCAATCTCAAGAAATCCGCATAAAAATGCTTGATCCCTAGACACTTTTGATGTGTGTATTTGTTTGTTTAAAATAGAAAAAGGGGGTCTTGTTAAAAAAGCATGGTCAAGTTATTTTTATAATGTTGAAAGAAATCTTTTTGAAACAATATTTTATGAAAAAACTGTTAACAAAATTGGTCTTAAGAAAAACAATATGAAGGGGTAAGACGAAATGCCGAAGGGGTAAGATCAATATACTTAGTGACTAAAATCGTATCTATGGTCATTATGCATGTGTGGTGATCAATAAACCTTCTGCTTCAACTAACTACATAGCATGAACATCAGTTATATTCAAAAATCGCGCTCTAAGTGCAAGAAAAATAATTAACCAAATAAAATTATCAATCTTACCCCGTTGAAACGGCTGACAGCCAGAGATTCTCAATCTCAACATGTTGTGTTAAGATATCAAAAAAAAAAATTCATGCTCATGACTGTCAAGTCCAGGTCGGGTCGATAAATAAAACACACGTTTTCATTTAATAAATAAATCCGTAGCATTACCTACGTTATAATTATTTTTATCCAAACCACAAAAGCTAAACATAATTAGAAATTTAATATTATTTCAAAGGAGGTAGTACCTAAAATCACAATTAAAATAAAATCAGTCAGATATAAGTAGGTGCTAAAGGTAGTTAAAATTAAAAAAAAAAACGCGAGGAAAACGCTGCGAGTCCGTCCTTCTAAGGCGCCACCTCCACGAGCGTGAGAATCGCGGCGATATTATCGTCGTGCCACGTATTTCCATACACTCTCTATGAACCCGTCTCCACACGGCGATATTAACGCGGCGATTTGACAGGTGGCAATGTGCGCGCGTGTCGTCGGCGTATCGTCGCGCGCTCGCAGCGTCTCGCCGCGCGCGCGCGACGATACGCTGGCGGAATAATCGCTCGTCGTGGAGATTCTCCGACGATAGAAGGACGGACGCGCAGCGATTCCCACACTCGTGAAGGTGGCGCCATGGCGATATTATCGTCGTGTTCGTATTTCCATACACTCTATGAACCCGTCTCCACACGGCGATATTAACGCGGCGATTTGACAGGTGGCAATGTGCGCGCGTGTCGTCGGCGTATCGTCGCGCGCTCGCGAGAGTGGCAATGTGTGACATTAGCCGGGCGTATCGCCGCGCGCTCGTGGCGCTCTCGCAGCGAACGCGCGGCGGGCGCGCGACGTCTCGCAACGGAATCTCCGCGACGAGCGCGTTACCATTAGCGAAACAAAACCAAACTATAGCACGTCTCGTCGCGGGCGCGCAGCGATTCCGTTGCGAGTCGAGAAATGGCAGTTTCTAGAAATAAACAACAATCCTAATATTTGGTTAAGCTGTCGTAAAATTCAAACACTTATGTACCTGAACATAATTCTGTTCTTGTACCGAGCTAGCAACAAGACGGCTAATTTCCTCAAAGTCGTTTTGATAGCTTTCTGACCAGGAATATGTTAACGTATTGTCTGTTTTAATTATTATTACCCAAAAAAAGTGGCTAAAAGTACCTACTATAAAATGCGGTCACAATACTGAATGTTCCGGGTGGATCAAAATCTAAACGTCGTACTTTTATTTGATTTTTATGTAAATAAGCCAGATTATTGCAAATAAATTGATGAATATTGCTTATTGATGATATTCAGAAACTAAATCCGATAAAAAAAAGTACATCGTCCTTGGAAAAATCTCTAAATATTCGTGATACAATAAATTCAGAAGATAAAAATAGACAACTCCTGTTTATTTAAATGCTGTTTAAACAAAATTTTTACTAATTAAACAGAAAATTATATGATTTAATTAAAATTGAATGTATTTTGTTTGATCTAATATCTATAAAAGCCCGCATAGTATACGGGTTTATGAATTAAATCAAGTCAAACTCGAGGGACATGCAAAAAAGGGAATTGTCAAAAAAAAAAATGCTCAGAAGCACTTTCAAGGTAGTTCCTAGAAAAAATATTAAAATTCATCAATCTAATAGCAATCCAGAGAAAATTAACAAAGGTGTACATGTCCTGCGATGGCGAGTAATGTGTGACTCACCGTCCGATCAGGCCCGGGTCGTTCGGCGCGTCGTGTTCACGCGTGCCTCAAAGAGCTGCCAGCAATCGGACGGTCCCCCCTTAGACGGCCAAAGCCTTCCAGGGTCGCCTGGAACGTAAAGGGTTATTGAAAGATCACCGTGGATTTTAGTCAGTACTAATAATTATAAAGTACTATAAAAATATCAATAAAGATACCTTTGACTTTGACAAGTCTGACAGTCCCTCCCGTCCCGCCCTAGGTGGGAGGACTCATTTGATGATTTTAAAAGATAAAAATAATAAAGGTTTACATATCCTACAAAGGTATTACCTGTCTTCGTGTCTGGCAGGTGTACATTTTAAAAACACTAAAAATTAAAAATAGGCATACTCAACAATACCATACCATTTAATAGTTTTTTTTTTGTTACAGACCAATAACCAGACCAAGCCGAAAAGCAAGTCCATGCTCATATCGTGGAAGAAAATCCCGCGGATCATCCTGCCGAAATCGATGTACTGCCCCAATTCAAACTCGAAAGACTTTCCAAATAAATCATGAACAACCATTTAGACATAACTTTTTACTGATACCCAACTGTGATGACAATAAAGAAAAAATGATTTGTGTCTGGAATCTTTTCTCTATGTTATTGTATCTTTGTAATTAAACATTAATTAAACTTAACAACTTCTTTTTTATTGCCAAATATGTATAACTTAATAATTACATTTTATTTTACATATTCACAATTAGGTATGTACAATCAGGAAACCTGATATATTTTATTTATCAATTAAATTGTAATCTCCAACAACTAAAAAGTTCATATCCCTGACGTAGGTTGCCCACTTCACTCTTTTCTTCTGAAGGTCAAGTTTTAGATTTCGTTTTTTGTACTCTAATGCTGATTGTACTATCAATCTATTGAACTTATGGACATGAGGATGATTGACATACTCTTTTATATCCATCCACTGGCATTTGACTACTTCTCTTGGGGATGGTACAATTGTATCTGTGATAGCCTTCATCATAAGAATTACATAAATATCAGAGTTTTCAAACATCATGTTATGTGTATGCCGAAACGTGACAAGTGATTCAAAAACTGCATCAACTCCAGTCTCCTCTTTTACTTCTCTCACAGCTGCATCAATAATATCTTCGCCTGTAATTATGAAAAAAAGCATTTAAAATCAGCTCAGTCAAATCAAATCAAGTCAGTTATGTTTAATAAGGGATAAGTTTTCAACTAGTCCAATGCAGAATTTTAATTCATTTTTAGTTTAATGCCACCAACATCAACTGCATCTAAGTAATTTAGATGCAGTTGATGTTGGTGGCATTAAACTTATTTTATTGAAAATTTGGTAAGAAAGAAAAGAATGTTTGTGTGTGAATATTATCAGTAGTTTTTTGACTGTATTTCTATTGTCGTAATAATTTATCATGACCTATAATATCAGTGGACTTTACACTGTTTCTTTATCTTATAATGAGTTAACAAAATGAGTTAAGTACCTTTCTCAACATAGCCGCCAGGAAGCTTCCAATGTGGATACTCATAGTGTTTTTCTGATATAGCCAACAGATGGTTCTTATCATTGAACACCAAGGCCCCAACTCCAAGGTTTGTATGACAAGCAGGGGGCAGGTTTGGTTGGGAATCCTTAGGCAGCCATTTGTACATCATCACAAAGTCATCTCTTGCATGATGAAAATTAAAGCCTTTCTAAGAACAGCAAGCCTTAATTAAAAACAATAATAATGAATGGATAAACAACTTCACAGACAAACATTATATAAATATGGAGTAATTTAATACAAGTAACTTACTTGTGCTAAAATAGGAACACAGAATGCATCATTTATATTGATCTTGAACCATATACATCTGTATCCTTGTGATACCCAGGTTGACAATGATTCTGAAACATAACTTAATAGTTTATTTTTGCAGGAATATACCTACATATATCTAATCAATCATTGTCTATCAGATGTCCTATTCTTTTGATTGCCTGATTCAACTCTATCAGCTTGCACTGTTAAAATTTTTCGCTTACCTTCCAAATTTTCAGTGAACTTTTGTACATTGAATTTCTCTTTTCTGGAGTCGATTGTGATGCCATTGTATCTATCTTTGGCACCGCTAAATACTTGAGTGGGTACATCAGTGGAGTATGCACTATTGTTATATCTTCTGAAAACAAATGTTATGTAGGCATAACCTTCAAAGTAGCAATGACAATAATTGTCATGTCATGTTTGCTGTGAGTTTACGCAATTAACACTCTATTCAAAGCATGAAATACACCGTAGTAAATAATCCAACAATGTAATTATGCGCACTTGGAATTTGTCAATTTGATACAGTTTATAGGTCTACCTACCCCATAAAAACCTTTCTCTTCATAAAACATGTACTGAGGAATAATAATTTATTCATAATTATATTTATTATTGACTATAATTGCATTATTTCCAACAAAAACTTGAATCCTGCAAGTATCAAAGTCCATAAACTCATGAAATGTGATTGGTATTACATGTCATTGTCAATTCTTTGTGTCAAAAATGACATTAAAATCGGCAGTTTGCCATAGAAAAAAAACAAAAATAGAGCAGTGCCGCATGCCGTGCAGGATGCGTGCAGGTGGTGGCCCAGTGAGTGGTATCGGACCTTAGATAAAGAAATACCTAGATGGTTGTATGGCGTAGCCACATGAGATAGAGAATGTTGACGTCACAAATGGGGAGTGTTGTCATACTGCAAACTTTTTACCCGACTAGCGGGTACATTATTATCACGCGTGATCGGTAATGGTCGATATGGGTAATAATATGTCAAAAGGATAACCTGTTTATCAGACCAATTGCCTATCGGTGAAGGAAAATATTCATTGCATGTGACTTTTTCCCTTATTATTATTATTATTTATTATTAGCCTACGTTGTCCCACTGCAGGGCAAAGGCCTCCCTTCCCTCCTTCCATCTCTCGCGATGTAAAGCGATTGTAGGCCATCCCTTTAAAAATGAGTCTAGCTTTTTCCCTTAATCTGCCTAATTAAGTACAGAGAAGAATTTAATGGCGTAAGTTTGTGAAACCTGCTAAGCCATACTAAGTCAACATTATGCAAGGTGAAGTATGATGTGACCCCAACCCCGGAATGTTTGGAATATAATATCAGGGTTGAAAAAAAAAACAGTTTTTTTATTATTTTAGACAGTGTTTTTCTTGTTCTTTTTAGTTCGAATTAAATTGAAATAATGCCCTTACTTGCTTTCCCTTAATGCTGAGAGCAGTGGTGGCCCAGTGGTATTGGTCTCGACTTACGAGTTGTAGGTCGTGGGTTCTAACCCAGTCAGGTGCATTACTTTGTGTAATTTATTTCAACACCACTGCTCTCAAAACGGTGAAGGAAAACATCGTGAGGAAATCGGCATGTCCTAGAACCAAAATTCAAAGACATGTGACATCTGCCAATCCGCACTGGGCCCGCGTGGTAGATTACGTCCCACTCCCTCTCACAGAGAGGAGGCCTGTGTCCCAGCAGTGGGAACATTTAAAAAGGCTGATGATGATGATGATGATGAATGCCCTTACATTATTTCAAATTGTTTCGACCTAATATTTCATTTCCAAACTAGATCTTTTTAAAATGGCCATTGTAAACTCTAATCAATACTCTTGTAGTAATATCAGTAATGGGGAAGGCCGGTCAAAGCTAATTGTAGATGGCGCCACCATAGCTAAGTCCTAGTCCGACCAATGAGGTAGTACTATTTTGAAGTACCTATAAGATTTGAGCCAATGACGATGCTTGGAACAAGCTATACTAGCGCCATTAGTTCCCCAGTTGCCATCCCCATTCTAATGTTGATTTTTACATTGAGCGATATAGGGACTTTCCTATCGGGCCTTTCGATCGAGGAATTACCTATGAACTACGAATAGGAGAAACACCAATACATATTATCTATACAATATTCTCTTATTTAACCCAAAGGTTGACTGGCAGAGAATGCCTTGTGGCATTAAGTCCGCCTATGTACCACTTTATGTACATGAAGTTTAAATAAATAAATAAATTATCTCACTCATTTTCGCGGACAAATAAAAACACATCGAGAAAGAGCTGAAGTCTCCTACCAATTTATTTTTATATCTCCTATTACGGATTTAAATTCCTGTATCCTGTATAACATGTGGTGTTTGTTAAAAAATAATTATCAATTTTCATATATTATCGTACAGACCGAATGGGGATGGCAACTCAAAGCTAATCGTAGATGTCGCTGCGATCGTTGTCCCTTAAGTCAGATTACTGAAAAGCTTGTACAAAAAACAAACACTTATTTTGTTATAAAAATTAATAATAATAAATATTCCACAACTATCACACAACGCCATCTAGTCCCAAGCTAAGCAGAGCTTGTGTTATGGGTACTAGACAACTGATAAACATACTTATATATTTCTAAATACATACATATTATAGATAAATTACACCCAGACACAGAACAAATGATCGTGCTCATCACACAAACATTTGTCCTGGGTGGGAATCGAACCCACGACCTCCGGCATAGCAGTCAGGGTCACTAACCACTAGACCAACAGGCCTGTCGAATTGAGTGAATTGAGTTTATTCTAAAAAACAAATATGAGAAATTATTCGTCAATGCAAGTGCATATACTAAAACCAGAACTAAGACGCCGCGGAGCATCTACAAGAGGAAAAAAAAGTGATTTAGTTGAGAGGCTAGAAATTTGATTCTAGTACATTAAACACACATTTACTTCTAGTTAGGATTTAAAATTGTATTTTTAAGTAGGTATTACATGTGCTAGCCTCTACAAAGAATATAGTACTGCTTCTGACATTCTATATTGAGAAAGATGTCATCAAGTTTTGTGTTTGTCTTCTTCATCTAATTTTACATCTATTTTATAGATTGGAGCAATATGATAAGAATTTTAACTTTCTAACACCACAACTATCACAAATCTCGGTCCCGGTGATAATTCTTCCACCAGAAGAACCATTTCATGATATAAAGAGCGATGCAATACTTAACCTCCAATAGAAAAGTAGATATTATTTTCAAAGGTGTATTCGATTGTTTAGTTATTGTATATTCATAGAATTTCATTAATAAATTCAACTAACGGCCTGTCCCGGCTTCGCAAGGGTAGATTTTTGTTTATTGTATAGCTTTTCCTTAGTGATAATACAATTTTTGTTCTCACAGCAGTCTCAGCAGCTACCCATTATTTCTTGATAGTGTGAATTGTCGGAAATTTGTATGTTCCATCATTATTACAGCCTTTTACACAACATCTAGTCATTTTACATCAATAAAACGCTTTTTTTCAGAAAACTCCTTTGATTTGACAGTTCTTTTGGGACACAGATGTCAATTTTCACTTTGACACTTGCCTTCCCCATTGTCCGGGAAATATATTGCCCGAATCTGGTATCCCTAAAATCCGCGAAATGTTGTGGCTGGCCTTGAAAAAACTGGCTACGCGCTGAGAGATGGCGATAGCTATGCTCTGTCCCTTTTCTTCTTATGCGATTTGTTTTTCTTTCTGAGGGAAAGAGAAGGAATTATCCCGCGTTCTATACTTTTTCTCTTTCTACGCTGTGGGTATATCTGATAAGGAATAGGCCTCGAAGCCATGCCAAAAAATATTAAAAAAAAAAAGATAAGGAATAGGTATTTTATTGGGTTATCTCTGATTATTTCAGAAACGCAGCAGAACCATCATTTCAAAATTTAAAGCGGGATTTCAACAGTAGGTAGTTAAAATGGGAACTTTTGAAGGTAAAACAGACAGATATAATGGAGTTACTGTGGATTCTCAAAAAGAACCTTGTGAATTTAGTCAGTTAGTAATCCAATTAAGTGGTAAGTTAATAATTTTCATTAAAAATTGTCTTTGAATGCTATTAATAGCTCATTTTTGTCTTCAATTCAATTTACAGATTCGTTAAAAAAGTGGTCTGAACTGGAGAAAAGATGTATCTGGTTCAAAGTTAACATCAAAGATGCAGCTTGGGTGCCAGTCCTAGCTAATGTAAGACTTTAGATTCGATTCAATTACCGTCAGATTCATTTATCTAAAGTGCTCATTAGTCCTAATGTTTTTTTTTTTTTTATTCAAGGAAGGCTTCAACTTTCACCATTCCCGAGGAGATTTTGTTATGATGTACAAATGGCTTCCCAATAGACCATCTAATTTACCACCAGCCTGTCATACAAATCTTGGTGTCGGTGGAATGGTTTTTAATGATAAAAACGAAATATTAGTAGTTGCTGAGAACTATATTGATTTCCCTCATTGGAAACTCCCTGGAGGATATGTAGAAAGAGGTAAGTCTAAATTGACAACTTAAAATTTTAACTATATTGCAACAGATAGTTGACCTTTTTTTTTTACTACAGGAGAAGATATCAAAGATGCAGCTGTAAGAGAAGTTAAAGAAGAAACAGGGATTGATTCAATATATGAGTCAATGGTAACAATGAGACATACACACAACACAATGTTCGAGAACTCAGATATTTATGTAATTGTATTGTTAAAAGCTACATCAGCAATAATTACAAAATCTGAATTAGAAATCAAAGCATGCAAGTGGATGCCCATTGAAGAATACATGAATCATCCAGATGTTCATGAATTCAACCGATTTATTGCTAGACAAGCTTTAGATTTAAAGGCAAGAAAATTGAAATTGGATCTCCGTAAAGAAACACTAAAAGTGAAAAATATTTCCAGAGAAATGACAGCTCTGGTATTAGAAGATCTTGATAAATAAGTTTAGAGGCAACGTTCAGGGTCAAGTGATAAAGTTGTTACAGTGATAAATTTATATCTCAATATATAACTGATAACAATAAGGAGTAAGATCATATACGATTTGTCACATTAAATTTCCATCAACTAAGTACCTACATAACAAAATAATACACCCATAAAATAAAATGTAATATTTACTTTTAAATGAATAATTCATAGATCCTTTATATAATAATTGTGATATTTTTACAATTTGAATTCATATAAATTTTGCTAATTATATAATAATGAACGTGTTTGAGAAACAAAAGCTGTCTTTTCGTTTATTTGACTACAAAGGTAGATACTTTGGTCAATAAAAAATCTGTTAAATTCATTACCATGTATTTTTGATTATTGTGAAATGTAGTTCAGTAATACAATTGTTTAGCTCACAATGGTATGGAGTTCAATTACATTTTCATAAAATTTATGTACATCCAAGTATCCAGCTGTTTTCTTTAAATTGTCAACTGAATTACCTACCTACTATGTAAAAATGTACCAATAATGATTCTATGACTATAAAATTTGTTATAAATAAATTAAAAGTTAAACAAATTTACAAAGTAATCTTTCCACCTAGTATATTATAACTTCCTAACAAATAGTATAAATTGACAAAGCAGAAGCAAAGTATATTTACATAGCAAGTTCAACAAATTGACCTCTTACATCATCATCATTCCAAACACATTTCATTCATTATTGATTACACAATTTTAATATTGCTGTTTTGTAGCTAGATTTTGCAACTTCACAAAATTACGAGAAATAGATGTATGAAGATCAAGTGAATGTGGCAACAATGAGCAAATTGTGTCAGGCACACTGACTACAATAATTTAAATATGTGCATGCCATGCCTTTGTGTCATTGTTAGATATTGTACAACAGTGAGGCCCATTTAAAATAAACATCTAGTCTTGCTACATATTTTAAGAATCATTGAACACTAAAAATTAATAGATTTAAGAAAATCTTAAATGTGATATATACTCACCACAACTGCTTATTATAACAACTTAAAAATATATTAATAAAGAAACAGAATGCTAATAAAAAAAGTATGAAGATCATTATATTGAACATGAACACAGCACAAGTATATTAGTAGTACTGGTATGTATTGAGGTAAACCATTATAAGCATGTGAAACAATATCAACTCACTTCATTATTTATAGGATTAAGTATTACAGGTTAATTATAATTGGCGCCAGATATCAGATGTGTCAATGAAAACAAATGCCATGTCAACTGATTTACTTCTTCTGATTTAGTCTAAGTCAGGGGCAGCAGCATTTCTTCCTACATAGTCTCCATCTTCATCAGAGCTATCAGCTTCACCTATTATAGATTTCAAGAGTCCTCCAAACACTGAATTAGGGTTCTTGTTGTCAGGTGGTATTTCTATACCAAACCAAATGCGACCAATGTTATCTAAATACATTGAGTAATTGGGATCCCTTTTAATACTTATCGCATACCAACTTCTTAGTATTTTAAATTGATGTGAGTGTCTCCTGAAAAAATATTTCAAATGATAAATGCAGTATGGATCTACTTAAACCGATGTTTTACAAAAGCATATATTTTACTTACTGTTCGATTGCACGTAATAGAAACCACAGGAAATTTAATAATGGAAATATGTATGGTGGTCCTTTATTATTGTTTATTGTGGGGTGTAGGCCTGTATATTTATTAAATGTTTCTGTAGCCATTCGTATGTTACGCAGACAAAGAATCTGCAAAACTGGCTGCGCAATGAATAAATCTATTTCAGATTTAAGTCCTTTTGTTGTATGGAGTTCCACAAGCATACTGGCATATGCTGTTCCATCACATGAATGCAAGAAATGTCTGTGAGCGGCTGCATACTTCTTCTCTTTCCAATAAACTTCAGCAATTCTCTAGAATTAAGTATAATGATAATGATTTATTATTCTAACCTGTTTAAATTCCATATAAAGGTTGGTTGATATCTCATCTATGATAATTAATATGTTTTGTCAATAAATCAATTATTCAATCTTAGTCACTGTTAATTAAGCTATTGTTGCAGTGTCGTGTTTGTAGTTAGGTAGATTTGATAATAAAGAGAGTAAGTACTGTTTACATTATTATAATGCTGAAGCAATAAAAATAACAATTTGTCCATATAAATAATCCTGAATGTGTTTGTAGAATGTGTAAATCCTGGCCAGTTTATTATTTAGCAGCAAAGTTACTAATGAAATTACCTGGTGAAGAAAAGGATGTCCTTTTTTGTTATTGTCCATAGACCATTTGACACCATTTGTGAGGAAAGCTTCTCTCTCAGGTATACTAGCACTCATCAATTCAAATAACCTTGCTATTTTGTCAATCCATTCGTGACATGGGTTTGTTGCTGATTTATTCAACACGTCTACGAGTAATATTGCCAAGTCTGCGCCACTCTCTTGTTGATCACGCTGTAGCAACAACGTTGAACCTTTGTACAGAAGATTTAGTAAATCTGCATATTTTTTTTGACTAAGGTATCTGTAAAATCATAACAAACATTATTAATCCATGAAAATACTTCAATGAAAAACATCAAGCGAGAATGTACCTGAAATATAGGGTTCTATACATTTGATGAGCCTCATAGTAATGGCCAGCGTTTACCGATGCTTCTAACTTATCAAGTACTCTTGAAACTCCTCTATCCCCTCGTGCAGCCATCATTTATTTTCTAGAATAATCTGTTTTCTTTTATTTCTATTTCACAATACCAATTTACGCCATATCCATGAAATGTATGATTTTCATTTTTTATTTTAATTTTCAGTTTCAGATACCAGGTCTTTTGAGTTGACAAAACAAAGCGCAAACAAACAATAAATGCAGCGCAGCGCTATAAAAGCGCTGATGTGTGAACATAAATAGGAACACATTTATTCCATTTCGGAGCTTTAAAACAGCCGAAAACAAAACAAAGCGCTCGTGCGTATGGGTATGGAGGCTAACTTGGGCACACCTTGTGGGTTGGGCCATGGCATAGATATTAAGTATGGACTTGATGATATGATCCTTCCCTAGCTAAATGTCAAATAAAATTACCTTTGCCTTTGCGTTTACATCTATGGTGAAACCATAAACTTAAAGCATGGACCATAAAAGGACAATCGGCAGAAATGTATGGAAGCTGGTCTAGAAACCAACAACAACCGTATCGAGGGCTGAAAGGCTATTTGCTTTAAGCGACATCTTGGGCGATATTGAGTTATATACATATTCGGAATCAGCGATTTTTTCTCCGTCGAATGATGCCGGTTTTCATCAAAAGCAGAGCACTTTTTTGGCGTTTAATAATAATAATAAAATTAGGTTTATTTATCTCCACAAATTACATTCATACTAGATATTAAGTTGACAGGCATTTTGAAAAGAAAAAAGTAATTTGTGGGAGATCTGGAGTCTAAACTAAGCCTAAGCCTGTATTATAGAACTCCAGGCCCCCCAATTAACACATGGTAAAAGTCGTCAACGTGGTAGAATCACGTGTCAAATTTGATGTGTGAGTGTATGTTTGTGTGTGTGTGTGTGTGTGTGTGCGCGCGATTGTGTATGTGTGTGTGAGTGTATGTATGTGTGTGTGTCAGTCAGTGTGTGTATGTGCGTGCGTGCTTGTGCATGGCTGTATTATTTCATTATCTCAAGGAGCTTTTCTGTTTCAGCATAGTTTAGATTTAATAATAGTTTACTTATTTTGTCTTTGCATTCAAATTTTGGATAGCTGGCAATATTGATGATTTTATGAATTTTGTTAAATAATTCGCCTCCTCGATATGGGAAAAATCTTTGTGCAAAGGATGTATTGACGGCCACAGACTCACAAATAGCGTAGTTTCTTCTGGAGAGGGCAATGCGTTTTCTCCTTTCTTCAGGTAAGGTTAGAGTGCTGAAGAAGTACAGTTAGCAATATATACAACTGGCGTACAGTTAACACTTGGGTTTCCTCATAAAGCGTCGACGTGGGGAAAAGACGAGGTTTGGATAAACTCACTTTTAATATCATTCTCTGGGCCCTTTCAGCGGTAATCATTTTGGATTTACATGCTCCACCCCATGTTGTGATGCAATAACAAATAATTGATTGCACCAAAGCTTCATAAACCATCTTCATTATATGTTTCTCTGCTACATCACGGAGTTGTTTAAAAATGTATGAAAGTTTACGTATTCTTTTAGAAACAGATTGAATGTGGTTTTCGAATGTTAGATTAGCATCAATTTCAATTCCAAGATATTTAAGAGAGTTGGTGCGGCTAATTGTTGGACAGCTACATTTTGGGGATGGAGGAAAATCACATTTATGTGCAAGAATATTATAATTGGATAGGTTGGACATTTCTACGCTATTATGAATAGAAAATACAATGTATTTGGTTTTGTTTTCATTTAAGGTGAGAGAATTAGACGATAGCCAGTGACACACAGTGTTAAAACCAACTTGCGCGATATTAAATAGCTCAGTCCACGAATCTGCGTAAAATGTTAAGGCGGTATCATCTGCGTATGCAGAGATGCGGCAATTATTAATCTTTAATGTACAGAGTTCATTTATGTAGCAGAGAAAAAGAGTAGGACCCAATATGCTGCCTTGCGGCACCCCAAAATCAACGGGAAGCTCGTCACTAATGTGTTCTCCGATTTTTACCGATTGGGTTCTGTTTTTTAAATAACTAGATAGCAATTTGAGTGGATTACCTCTAATACCAAAGTCTTCAAGTTTTTGCACAAGGTGACGCACAGAGACGGTGTCGAAGGCTTTGGTAAGATCGAGGAATATTGTCAAACATTTTTTTTTGTTATCTAACTTATTAACCAAGAAATTAACAAGATCAAGGACTGCCTTATCTGTAGAAAGTCCTGTCCTGAAGCCATATTGTGTATTAGAAAATAAATTATACTCTTCTAGATATTTCGTTAATCTGCTGTTGATTATACGTTCAAATGTCTTCGATAATGTTGTTAGGATCGCGATTGGCCTATAGTTGCTGACATCGTCTCTGTCCCCCGCCTTATGAATCGGGTGCACTACAGCTTTTTTCAAAGCGTCGGGAAAAATTCCCGAGTTGAAACAGCGGTTTATTAAATTGGTAAGAACAGGTGCAATAGTATCAGATATATCTTTTAGCACCCCGGCACTAATCTGGTCCCAACCAGGAGAACAGTCACTTTTCATTCGTTGAATCGTTCTAACAACTTCATCAACGTCAGTAGGAAGGAGAACAAAAGATTTTAGCGGCGTCTTAGAGGCTTTTTTGAAACAAGGAATATGCTGTGGAATTGTATTGGATAATTTTTTACCTATATTTGAGAAATATTCATTTGTTTTATTTACTGCATCTTTAGGAGTTTTATCTGTAGTCAATAACTGTAACGGTAACTGTTTTATGTTATTGTTATTGGTAATAGTTTTAATTGTAGTCCAAAGCTTTTTAGTGTTGTTTTTCGACATTATCAATTTATCCCTCTCATATTGTTTTTTTAGTTTTTTCAATAAGTTATTACAATAATTGCGGTATCTTAAGTATGAAATTTTTAATATGATGTCGTTTTCATTAGTCTTTAATTTTTTGTGCATTCGGTCCCTAGTTCGAATACAGCGCAATATACCAGGAGTTACCCAAGGCTTCATAATGAATTTATTTCTAGGGAAAAGTCGTTTAATTGAGTTATTTGTAATCAGTAGTTGAATAGTGTTGACAAAATCGTTCATAGCGATATTTAAGTTTGGTTCCTCAAGTACTTTGTCAAAAATGAGCTTTTGACATTCTGATTTTGTTTGTTTTTATCAATTTGATAATTTATATTCCTTCGTTTTGGTATAGTTTGAGAAACGGCGGTTTTTAAACAAAAAAGGACTGCCTCATGGTCAGTAATACTGGTGCCCAAAGAAAACGTAAACGCATTAAATTTAGTTTTTAATATGACGTGGTCCAAGCAAGTCTTACCTCTTGTGGGAGTATTGATGGCTGGAAGAAGTCCATGAAAGGCAAGAGTATCCAGGAACGTGGTGGTCTCGTGACTAGTTCCAATAAGGTCAATATTGATATCACCAACTATGATAATATTTTTAAATTTAGCCAAACTATCCAGAAGGTTATGCAAAGAATTTAGGAAAGAATCTGGAGATTTGAAACTAGGAGGCCTGTAAATTGCAATTAATACTATATCATTTCCAATTTTGATTGATAAACAATTTGCTTCCAGTAGGGAAGGTTCCTCCACAATGCAGTTTAAATTGCTATTCGTATATACAACCACACCGTCATTTTGGTTGTAATGGTCATTAGTTTTGTGAGAGCTATATCCTCGAAGTACTGGCAAGCTGGCAACACGCGACAACCAACACTCGGAAAGCACAATAATATCAGTTGATAAATCAAGTCTATTAAGTAGAATGTGTACTTCTTGGAAGTTACGATTTAGGCTACGAACGTTTTGTTGTAGAACTTTTAAATAATGTTTAGGGTTTTTGAGATATGTGGCGCATTTTTCTGGTTCACATGTGATTGGGACAGAAATGTCAAATTGATCAATGTCCCGCATTAAAGAGGAATCGAATAGTGATAAAAGCTGATTACACGTAAGGATAATTGTGGCACTAGTTTTACAATAAACATGTCGGTACGTAGCACAGAGAACCATATTAAATAAAGTTTATAAAATCTGCTCCTAATTAAGGGGATGCATACGATGAGAATATGATAGCTGACACAGGAAAAAGACTGCTGTGAAATAATAGAGCATTTTGTGTTGGCATGTAGAATATTCTGAGTGTATATTTTGTATATAAATATTATGTTGGAAGGTATAGAATAGTGAGTGTATACGTATAGGGATGTGTATGTTTGTGAAAAGTTATAGTTACAATGTGTAAGTGAGTAAAATTCTTCTGAATTTAGAGTGAGTATAAGAGCTTTACACAGATATACAAATGGTTCCATGCAAGGTTTTATAACAACAAAAGAATAGGTCGCAAAACAGGCTTTGACACAGAATACAAAACAAAGTTCTGTTGCAAGATAAACAAAAACACATAAAGCGAACAACTGATTGTTTGACGAAATTAGTCATTGCGAATTTAGTTTGGTTAAATCATCCTCCCCTGAGATCAGCGTAGATGGGGCACCTTCTTTCATGCGAATATACACCCTTCCATACGAGGTCCAACAACTTGCGTTCTGATGATTTTTGACGTATTGACGAGCCAGATAGTATAAACGCCTTGCAAACGTGGTGAGGGACTCCGATATAAAGATAGGTCTTGGTTCGCCGCTGAGCTTCAGGTGTGTTGAGTTGAGTTTTTCCCTGGTTTTATCCTTGCTATATATCTTTGATGCCTTTATAATGTTTTCTTTAAGTGAGGTAGAAGAGAATTCCACTATTATAGGATTGGATTTGCTTGAAAATTTCTTTTTGGGCCTAAAGATGTTCCGTATATCGGTATCAAGTACTTTAACATTCAGTAGGTCACCAACATTTTTTACTACGTTGGAGAGTGTAGTTCTGTCCTCCGATTCAGTTTCCGCTATGTTTCTCAGTTCTATTGCTGACGACTTTGAGTTACGTTCGAGAAGCTCTACTCTTTTTTCAAGCGTTTTTATCTGATTCTTGAAAGTAGTATTTTCTGCTTTAGTTTGCCGAAGTTGACACAAGATTTCATCATATTTATCAGACATATGTTGAATAGACTCTGTAATTTTGTTATTTTGCTGAGTCATCTTTTGCATTTCTTCATCAAATTTTTGGGACTGAGCTTCTTGTTGATGTTGTACTTTGGTCAACATATCTTTTAATTCGGCCAATGTAGCATCGTCGTGCTTACGTTTGTACCTCCGTGTTATGTTTTGTTGACTACCGGAACCAGGATCCGAACCCACGCAATCCGATGCTGTATCGGATTCATGCGGTAAAATCGTAGGCTTTAAGAGTGTTTTGGTTGATTTTTCGGGCGGAGTTCGCTGGGTAGAGGCCAGCATTATTACAAATGTGGACAATTCATCATCATCATCATCATCATCAGCCTATAAATGTTCCCACTGCTGGGACACAGGCCTCCTCTCTGTGAGAGGGAGTGGGCCATAATCTACCACGCGGGCCCAGTGCGAATTGGTAGATGTCACATGTCTTCGAATTTTTGGTTCTAGGACATGCCGGTTTCCTCACGATGTTTTCCTTCACCGTTAATACACCACAATTAGTGAAGCGAAAAAAGCAAAAAATAAAAAATATAAGCAAAAAAGTTTGAAACAATACTATTTTTGGGTTGCTTCCAAAGTGGCAGTCTATTAACCGACGTCCATTTTCAGGTTTGAGATAACTTTATTCTCATAAGAATACAAAAATTCACTTACATGAGAATATTAAGACTATAACTTATGTAAGTCGACATTGTTGAGAGTATTACAAAACTACATATATTTTTTTAGATACATTTTGCTTTTTTTTCAGTCATCTACTTGAACTATAGAATAATATAAAGAACTGAGAAATAAACCAATTACCCTTTCTCAGAATAAACGATTCTATATCGGTTAAAGCGTTTTTCATATTTCTTATTAAAATGTTACACCTAAATCATTTAGAATTCCACTATTTACACGTTGTGGTGTCACTGAAATCATTTGTCCGTCAACCAAATACGACATGGAGTGTCACTTAAGCTCTTTCAGCTGCATCAATTTTCTACCTAGGGTGCTTCTTAGACCAAAAAGACGTTTTATTTCAGCTATTTTGCATATTCGTTCAAACATTTTGGCCCTATTATTTTTTCAATGAATGTCGCTTAATACAGGCGGTAAAATAAAAAGTCGGTCTTTAAATCGTTCAATTCTAAAATGATACATTTAATTCATGTATAATACCTTCTCCATTCCATCTCCCGGGAGTTAACAATAGTGATCATTCAACCAGACTGCAGCGCTCGGTTGCAAAGTCGATCTCCAAAGAACCACTTTGGAGAAGGAGTGAGAGTAATTTAATAAATATGAATAAGCGGTAAATGGACCCTGATATGTCCTTTTGCCCTAGCAACACGCAATATCTGTATATTGAGCGATGACCGGTTGTCGAACTGGAGGAAGAATTTAACAAAATAAGCTGGGATATCTTGGGATTATCTGAATTCTAAAGAGACGGTCAGGATACTATAGATTCCGGCAACATGCTCTTATTCCGGGAAGGAGGTGTTAGATTTCTCGTGCACAGGTCCCTCAATAACAACGTTGTGAAAGTCGACAATGTGTCGAGTAGAGTAGCATTCCGTATACTAATGCCGGCGCCAGACATGTGCTCACAGAAGTGATCACGTCTTTAAAGACTTTGCTAACATATTGTTGTACCTGCCAGAAATGTGTTAAAGATTTGATCACTCCTTTGAGCTCACAGCTTTCAAATAAACTTCTCAAAAGATGGACGACGATTTTGTCAACACTGCTTGCAATTACTTATGAACGTACTCCACTCCATCGTTAATTTGTTTAGGCATAAATTATATAGGTTTACGCACGACAGCTCTCAATGGCGACGTTCGTGCAACTGGGCTTCAAGCAAGAGTGGCAGGCACTCAAAAATTTGAACTTTGATCCCTTTGATGTGCGCTAAAAAATCGACACGGAATGGCAAAGCGCACTTGTGTGTTCAAACATGTGACAGTAGTATCAAATGCCCGCGCCACACATTTGAACACTTATTTGATCACATATTTGAACACATGTCTGCAGAGGCGGCCTTACCCGTTGCGAGGCCCCGGGCGGCAGGTCATTGCGAGGCCCTTTGTCCTTCATGAAAAGTAGTAGTAGGTCTGGTTGTTTGGTTTAGGTATTTGTCATGTTTGAGGAGAAATGCTCAAGTCATATCATCATCATCATCATCAGCCTATAAATGTTCCCACTGCTGGGACACAGGCCTCCTCTCTGTGAGAGGGAGTCAAGTCAAGTCATATAATTAAAGAGTTTTAAAACATTTTACATTTAGTACAGAAACTTTCAACATCCGTGTTTGAGTTAAATCTAGTAGTTCTGATTTTATGCAGACTTTTTAAACACGTTCGATGCCGCTGACACGCCTAGCGTATTCTTGCGAATTTCTATTATTATGCCTTGAACACGCCAGGCGTGTTCAAGGCGTATGGCAAACTAAGTAATACTCATCGCTAAGCCGAAAAAAGACAGATTTAGAATTAAACTCTATCTAGGTGCCACTGGACACGTCTAGCGTGGCCATGTTTAACAAAGATGCAGTGCCGCCGAGAGGCCTGGCGTGTCCGCGTAGCTTTATAGGGCGGCATCGCAAATGAACTTCAAAAAAAATGTGGTGGTAGTGAATGTGTTAAAAACGTTGCCCCACACTAGGAACTTCTTACTGTACCGTGGGTGCGTTTACAAACATAGAATTCACGTACACTAACACCCAGACCCGGAATAACTACCTGCAGATCATACTATATTTGTTCCGTCATCATCATCATCATCTCAACCATAGGACGTCCACTGCTGAACATAGGCCTCCCCTTTAGATCTCCACATATACCGGTTGGAAGCGACCTACATCCAGCGTCTTCCGGCGACCTTTATAAGGTCGTCTGTCCACCTTGTTGGTGGACGTCCTACGCTGCGCTTGCTAGTCCGCGGTCTCCACTCTAGCACTTTTCGACTCCATCGGCCATCTGCTCTGCGAGCAATATGGCCTGCCCATTGCCACTTCAGCTTGCTAATCCGGTGGGCTATATCGGTGACTTTAGTTTGTCTACGGATCTCCTCATTTCGTATTCGATTAAGTAGAGAAACACCGAGCATAGCCCTCTCCATAGCTCGCTGAGCGACTTTGAGCTTTGAGATGAGGCCGATAGTGAAAGACCACGTTTCGGTGCCGTAAGTCATCACTGGTAACACACATTGGTTGAAGACCTTCGTCTTGAGGCACTGAGGTATGTCGGACGAAAAGACATTGCGTAGCTTCCCGAATGCTGCCCAACCGAGTTGGATTCGGCGGTTGACCTCTTTCTCGAAGTTGGACCTACCTAATTGGACTACTTGTCCTAAGTAGATATATGAGTCAACAACTTCGAGTACCGAGTTTCCAACAGAGACTGGGGTGGGCACAACATTGGCATTTGACATAATTTTCGTCTTGTCCATAAACATTTTCAAGCCCACCCGTTGTGAAACTCGGTCGGGGCCATCGAGCATCATGCTGAGTTCCTCCATCGACTTTGCCATGACTACGATGTCGTCGGCAAACCGAATTTGTTCCGTGCGGGGATCGAACTCGCGACACGCTGCGCAGAAGTCGATCGATCAGGCACTATACCAACCGTGTCGTCAAAATGTTTATGATGTTGGCCCAAAGAATAATCCAAGTTTGAAATATCGAGCACCGAACGCAACTTTCAAAAATCGAAAAAACACCGAAACTTTTTTGTATTTTACCACGTTTTTATACACTCACTTTTCTTGTTTGTTTGTCGTTCCGGTTGGACTTTTGCAACTCAATTTTGAGGCACTTCCCGATAAGCTAGCAGGCTGAAATTTTGTGCACGCTTTGAGTTCTGATGACAATACATGACTAGCTAAAAAACGTCATAACAAATCCAATATGGCGGCCTCTCCAAGATGGCGGACTGGCTGTTTGAAACCCACCCCCATGATATGGGTATCAAATGAAAGGGTTTGCTGTCAGGAATACGAAAAAAATAGTCACGTGACTTAAATCCAATATGGCGGACGTCCAAGATGGTAGACTGGCTGTTTGAAATCCACCCCCATGATATGGGTATCAAATGAAAGG
Source organism: Agrotis exclamationis (assembly GCA_950005045.1). NCBI lineage: Eukaryota > Metazoa > Arthropoda > Insecta > Lepidoptera > Noctuidae > Agrotis > Agrotis exclamationis. The sequence goes on from OX465419.1 coordinate 13,376,414, forward strand.
GTTTGCTGTCAGGAATACGAAAAAAATAGTCATGTGACTTAAATCCAATATGGTGGACGTGCAAGATGGCGGACAGGCTTTGAGGCACTTCCCGATAAGCTAGCAGGCCGATATTTTCAGGGTAGCTTGAAACCCGATGAACAATGATAAAAATAATAAAATAATTAATAGATTTAAAAAATCTAAAATCCCACGTTTTTAAATGTCCTAAAAATAAGAAAATAACCCTACGGGGCTGAGAGAGGAACCACTCAAAACGTGGGGGCGTATCTTTGCAAGTTACTAATACTAGTAATATATCCCACAAATAATCCCTTAAATAATATACGCCCCCACGTTTTGAGTGGTTCCTCTCTCAGCCCCGTAGGGTTATTTTCTTATTTTTAGGACATTTAAAAACGTGGGATTTTATTTAAAATTTTGGTTGTTTTGGCGATTTTAACCCTAAAGGACTAGTTTTTGATGAAACTTAAGCACGACGTTTTGAAAGGCTAGACTAAAATGGTTTCTGTAGACCCAGAAGCTTCCAAGATAGAGCTTTTAAAATTCATATTTTTATATTGAACTTCGCAATTCCTGGCAATTGTTTAGACACCTCTCGAGCAACTCTAGCGGCTTCTCAAATCAACGTTATTTTTATTTACAACAAATGTGGAAGAGGCAAAGCAACAGATGTCATGTACTCCAGCATCGCTTTTTCAAAATCCCCGTTGGAACCAGAGGTTTTTCTCTATCTACACTTTGGCGATACGAACCCTAAAGGCATAGTTTTTGATAGTAGGTATCTTCTATTAATATCGTATGTCCTTTGTAGACTAAATTTGCTCGGGCACGCGCGATAAGACCCCTCTTTGAGGAGTGGCTGGATAGGCGCCACGGCGCGGGCGTCCTCGCCTTCCGCATGACGCAAGTCCTCAACGGAAATTTCATGAGGTTCATGTGTCGCCCATCGCCTCCTCTTACAGGGACGAGGCCTGTGTCCCAGCACTGGGAAAATTATAGGCTGATGAAGATGAAGAGTGAAACGTAAAAAAGTGAGTGTATAAAAACGTGGCAAAATACCTCTGTAGACCTTATAGTCTCCGAGATGAACCACTTCAAATTTTTTTTTTTCGAAAAATGTTACAAAGATCGTTCGTTTGGTATAAAAAAAAATCTCACTCTCTCTCTCTCACCACTTTTTGCAGGGCAAAACTCCCCATTGACTGGACTAAGAGACCACTCGAACAACTCTAGCGGTATCTCAAATCAACGTTATTTTTTACAACAAATGTGGACGAGGCAAAGCAGCTATCAGTAAACTTCTCTGAGGCATTTTTGTCATAAAGTCAACGGTTGAAGGAATGGACTTAAACAAGCTCCAAAGTGCTGGAATCAAAGATTCCATGATTTCATTATTAAAAATGGATTCATACAGTCAAAACATGATTTTTGTCTTTATAGAAATGAGGATACATGGCTATTGATATTTGTAGATGACATATTATTACTAGGGAATGAAAATATATTAAAGAAACTGAAAGAAGAATTCAAAATAAAAGATTTAGGAGAAGTTAAAAACTACCTAGGATTAGAAATTACAAGGAAAAATGATCAAATGAAAATTAAGCAGACTGCAATGATAAATAGAATTCTTGAAAAGTTTAAAATGGAAGAATGTAAAGGAATAAATACACCAATGGAGACAAACTACTGTGCAGAAAATGAAGAAATTATAGATGTACCATATAAAGAGTTGATAGGATGTTTGTTATATATATCAATGAATAGTCGACCTGATATAACTTATTCAGTAGCATATTTGTCTAGATTCTTGGACAAGCCAACAAAATCTCTATGGACAGCGAGTAAAAGGATTCTAAGATACTTAAAGAATACACAAGATAAAGGATTGATCTACAGAAGGACTACAGAAGAGAAAAAACTAATTGCGTATGCAGATGCAGATTGGGCAGCAGACAGAACAGACAGGAAGAGCACAAGTGGATGTGCAGTATTTTACTGTGGGAACCTTATACATTGGTTTTCCAAAAAGCAGACATCAGTCGCTTTATCTACAGCGGAAGCTGAATACGTTGCAGCAGCCCAAGCAGTCAGCGAGTTGATGTACTTAAAAGGCATACTTTATGATTTGACATGTTTCTTAAATATTCCTACAATATTGTTATTAGATAACCAGAGCTCTATAAGGTTAATTAAAAACTTTGATAATGGGAAAAGGTCCAAGCATATTGACATTAAAGCTCATTATATAAAGGATATAGTGCAAAAGAAATTAGTAAGAGTAGATTATGTTTCAACTGATGAAAATGTTTCAGATTTGTTCACAAAGGCTGTACCAAAAATAAAACACAATTATTTTCTTGGTAAATTGAATTTATTATAAATAATTATAAGAATTGTATTAGTAACTAGGTACTGTTGTGAAAAGTATTGGATAATTTGTTAATTAAAATGCAATTTAGGACTTTGTTTTCCAAAAAAGTCTAAATTGAGGGGGAGTGTGAAATGTTGTGTGTAGCTTTATATTGTCTATGTTATATTATCTGTTCTCTATGCTCTGAAGACGTGTTTTACGCTTTCTTTTGTGTTTTATCTAATATGAGCCTAATATTTGTCACATGGATCTTTTTTGATATTAAAGATATCGCCCCGAGGATGCGTTTGGTATATGTAACTCAATTTTGGGGAAAGTGTGGATTGGATCCTTTTTGCGTAACTACGTCCAATTAGTGTGCACAAAGAACAATGAGCATTTTGGTACTTGATCCAATAGCAATCATTGTGGTGTCATTGGATAGATCTTTTAGTCAGGAAAAATATTTACTATGACGACTTGTCCCAAATCCTTGTCCGAAAACCACGGGAAGCCCTCAAAGTTAGTTGATATCATAATTGCATTAGTACCCATCATGGTTGAAAATACGAAAAATAACAATGTAAAATAACATTATTTAAAACGAGAAATATATTGTGTAACTATTCATGTATAACGACTAACGAATTACCGTGACCCCGGAACGTAAAGGGCTACTGACATCAAAATCGGTTCAGCTAAACACGAGATGATCAAATGAGAGATAGAGATGGACAAACATACATACATACAGGTCGACATGAGAACCTACTTGTTTTTTTGAAGACGGTTAATATTAATGTTTAAAAAAAATAACGTTTCTTACTTTTCTTTTTCTTTATTCCTGAGTGTTTATTCATTTTTAACCGACTTCAAAAAAAAAGTAGGTTCTCAGTTCGACTTGTATGTATGTATGTTTGTCCGCGATTATCTCGCGTTTGGCTGAACCGATTTTGATGCGGTTTTCAGGAAAGTGTTCATTACATTCTGGAGAAGGTTTTAGTATATAACACTAATGGATATCCCGCGACGTTGCCCGCGTGGATCCGTTTTTGCTTACTTGGATAGTAGATTTTCAGTGACCATTGCATGTTTGTCCGCGATTATCTCGCGTTCGACTGAACCGATTTTGATGCGGTTTTCAGGAAAGTATTTGTCACATTCTGGGGAAGGTTTTAGTATATAACAATAATAGATATCTCGTGAAGTTGCCCGCATAGATCCGTTTTTGTTGCTTACTAGGATTGTAGATTTTCAAAGACGCCGATTATTTTTTGAAGATTTTTCTTGAATATCTAAACTAAAAAGGGTAAAATAAAAAACTTTTTGAAAAAAAGGGAACCGACTTCAAAACCAAACACAAAAAAAGTGTAAAATAACTTTTCTTTCGGAAGTCGGTGGCCATAGTCAATGAAATAAAAAACAAAGCCACCGACTTCCGAAAGAAAAGTTATTTTACACTTTTTTTGTGTTTGGTTTTGAAGTCGGTTCCCTTTTTTTCAAAAAGTTTCTATTTTACCCTTTTTAGTTTTTAGCTTCTCAGTTCGACCTGTATGTATGTTTGTCGGCGATTATCTCGCGCGTGGCTGAACGGATTTTGATGCGGTTTTCAGGAAAGTGTTCATTACATTCTGGAGAAGGTTTAGTACTTATATAACAATAATGGATATTTTGTGTAGTTGCCCGTAGATCCGTTTTTGTTGCTTACTAGGATTGTAGATTTTCAAAGACGCCGATTATATGAAGATTTTTGTTGAATATCTAAACTAAAAAGGGAAAAAATAAAAAACTTTTTGAAAAAAAGGGAACCGACTTCGAAACCAAACAAAAAAAAAAAACGTAAAATAACTTTTCTTTCGGAAGTCGGTGGCTTTGTTTTTTTATTTAATTGATTATTATCGTTTTGAAGTCGGTTCCCTTTATTAAAAAAGTTTTTTTTCAGAAAAGTGTTTGTTACATTCTGGAAAAGATTTTAGTATATAACACTAATGGACATCCCGTGATGTTGCCCTCATGGATGTTTCTTAAAAAAAATAGTTTTTCAGTTCGACCTGTATCTTTGTATGTATGTATGTTTGTCCGCGATTATCTCGCGTTTGGCTGAACCGATTTTGATTCGGTTGTCATATAAATGTTCATTACATTCCGGAGAAGGTTTTAGTATATAACAGAAATGGATATCCCGTTGGATGTCCCGACATTGCTCGCATGGATCCGTGTTTACTTACTTGGATTGTAGATTTTCAAAGGCACCGATTATACGAATATTCTTGTTGAATATCTGAACTAAAAAAAGAGTAAAATAAAACTATCTGAAAAATAAGGAAACGACTTCAAAACCAAACACGAAAAAGCGTTAAATAACTTTTCTTTCGGAAGTCGGTGGCAAAAGTCGATAAAATGAAAAACAAAGCCACCGACTTCCGAAAGAAAAGTTATTTTACGCTTTTCCGTGTATGGTTTTGAAGTCGGTTCCTTTTTTCAAAAAGTTTTAGTACCTATTAATCAACACATATGATTTTATGCAAGACAACGATATAATATGACCATTATCTTAACTAAATCAAACAGAAACGAAAAATAATAAAAAAAAATTATTAAATACTTAACACAAAATAACTCCGTTCCGACAACAAATGGAGACAAGCGACTCGGTTATCATTAATCCTTGTAAAAAGACCTTTCCAATGATATATTTATTATGGCTATTGGGTCGAGTACCAGGCTTCATACATTTTTGCCCATTCTCCTTTCTAGGTGTTTGGTGAAATGAAAATATGGTAATTAAAACAGTGGTATAATGAATGTTTGGAAATTTAATACTTCGAACAACCGTCATTTCGAGTAAGTGTAACATCGGTAAAAAGTTTTTCGGACAAATGAAGTGTTGGAGTAACGAAAAAAAACTAATAGATAATAGGTTAACTGAAACAGTGGCAAACGTGACTTCGATGAAGTAAAAAAAAACCAAACGATAATAGTTGAAAAGTTTTAGGTCAAATGAAATTCGGTCAAACATTTTTCGATCTTATGATAGGTAACCGGGCAATTGACAAAGCTGAAGATTAACGCCAGTGATGACTTACGGCTCTGTAACTTGGTCGTAGACTGCTGGCTTTTTAGAGAGACTAAGAGTCACACAACGAGCAATGGAAAGAGTTATGCTCGGAGTTTCTTTGCGGTATGAAATCTGGAACAAAGATATTCGCAGAAGAACCGGAGTCACCGACATGGCTCATAAAAGTTGAAGTGGCAATGGGGAAGAAAAGTTCTCGAGTGGCGACCACGGACCTCAAGACGCACTGTAGCCAGGCTGCCCACTAGGTGGAATTGTCGTTCAGCCTAGTGGTCTAATGGAGAGGCTTACGTTCAGCAATGGACGTCTTCGAGTTGATGATGATGATGAAGCGGGTTATACTTCAACTGACGTTGTTGTTGATAAAAATATTGATGTTCCTGCATTGAGACAGTTCTACTTTATTATTATTCTAAATGAATACTTGAGTGGCTGGACAGGCGTCACGGCGTCCTGACCTACCGCATGACGCAGGTCCTCACCGGACACGGAAGTTTCGGGAGGTACCTGTGTCTGATAAGGAGGGATGAAACGCCTGGGTGTCACCACTGCGAGGATCGCCCGGAGGACACGGTGGAGCATACGGTGCAGGACTGCCTCGCTTGGGCAGAGCACCGCCGTGTTCTCACGGCGGCGATAGGCAGAGACCTCTCGCGCCCGGCATTGGTCGAGGCCATGCTGCGGGGCGAGACGGAGTGGGAAGCGGTCACCTCCTTCTGCGAACCAGTCATGCTCGCGAAGGAGGAGGCGGGCCGCTTGAGGGAGAAAAAAAACGGTCAGAAAAAAATCTTTTGTAAAAAGACGGTCACTGAGGTCTTCAATTACTTATAATGCCTAGTCAACAACTTACTGTTCACTACCCTTTCCGTTATAAAGAAGGTAATGGCGATTGGGTGGTAGTGAGTAGGTCTGTCCGGTCGCCATTTTTGAGCACTAGGTAGGGTTTTGGCACAATTCTTTTACAAGAAAGAGGCGGAACAACCGTGTCTACAGAAGACAGTTCAGGCGCACACTGGCTCAATACTCTCGCTAGAATGTCGTAAGGGTCAGCTCAGACCGAGACGCGCACATTTCAATAGAGCTACTCAAAATCTTACTCCATTTCATAAATGAAAAGATAAACTATTCGCAACGCAGCGCGGCGCGCCGCGCTGCATTTTAATAGCGACTCAAAATCTAACTTTATTTACTACACGATAAGATACACATTTGCAGTATCGTTACGTCACGTCGTGTTGCGTCGCGTCTCGGTGTGGACTGACTGTAAGGCTCGCTGGCCTTGTTTACTTCTAGACTGTATAATAATTGTGCCAAAACCCTACCCAGTGCTCAAAAATGGCGACCGGACAGACCTACTCATTACCATCCAATCGACATTCCTTCTTTATAACGTTATGGAAAGGGTAGTGAACAGTAGGTTGTTGACTAGGTATAATAATTGAAAACCACAGTGACCGTCAATATGGTTTTCGCTAGAGACGGTACTGGGGCAAAAGTTATTCTGCGTCTCGTACCTTTGAAAACTTCCTTACGCTCAGGATTCAATTCAAGTACTCGCGCCGAAAAACAACATAGCAGTCTTGCATAATAAATAGTAATAAATACTGCAACTATTGTTTAAAAATAGCATTATTTAATCGATTTTTCCGGTGACTCTGACCGCGACCAGGTAACTTAGCTGCAGTTGAGGACCAATGCAATCGACCCCATGAAATCTTATCCGTTTAGCGGTTTCAACGTGAAAAATTGACAAACACTCTTTCACATTCCTTTAGAATATTTAGTAGGTATAGTTATCTGATCACCGGCGAATCTGCCAACTTCCTTTCCAAAAAAGATGCAGAAAGAATCTGCATCTTTTTGGTAAAAGCGGTGACAGACACAATTATAATACTAGAAGTAGGGACCAATTAGTTCAGCCGGGCTTCAGACTCGCTATCTTGCTGCGACAGATTATATTGACAAGCTACCGTCATGATGTTAATATCCTTCAATGATATTATAAAGTCATAGATATGTTATACACTTACAAAACAACAGAAAAAAATGCTCCGCGCCGAGAGGCTGCACACATACACACTTTTTATTCACACATTACATTTCACTACAAGTAAAAAGGATAGCTTGATAAAACCAATAAGAAAAAAAGTGACAGCTAGATGTTGTCACTGCCAATCACCGCACGTTGGCATCATAGAGCGATAGAGAAAGAGAATTTGTTGTCGCACTATTTCTTTTACGACGCCATTATTATTAGAAACGTAATGTTTTATTATTTTGGGAAAATATTAAGAAAAATAGTATATTTACGAATGATATGTGATTGCTTGACTTTTAGAAGTCTTGCTTGTATAATTTGTACAATATCTCACATTTCATTTTCAATGGTTTTGAGTCACTTTTACTTTTGATTCACTCTGTTTACGTGAAGTGCATCCGTTGACGCCGGCAACGTCGCACTGAGGTCAAGGTTTGTGAATCAACCACATTTGAGCGCTTCACTTTCTGAGCGCCTATAACGTATCTACACCTTTTTACTTATAATATCATTGATATCCTTAAACAGTTCTCTTAGAGAGTCGCGTCTTCGGAGTTTGTATACAGCTCGGATGGCTCTCTTTTGCAGAATAAAAAATACTTGACATAAGGTTTTATTTAGCTCATCTAGATTTTGAGCCCGTCTATTAATCTTAAAAATTTTAAGGAAGTATCATCCGCAAATAATACCATTTTGTTAGATTGGTTATCCAATAGATAGGGTAGGTCATTAATATATACCAAAAAGAGGAATGGACCCAATATTGAGCCTTGCGGAACCCCGATTTTGACAATTGAACTCTGTGAATTTACGCCGTTTATTTGAACTTGCTGTTGCCTATTGCACAAATATGACTTTACTAAACTAAGTGCAAGTTTACCTAGTCCGTAATGCTCTAGTTTCAAAAGTAATGACAAAAAATAAATTGACAAAAAAATCCTTTGCCGCAATGCGGTAGACAAAACAACATAACTCTTTTACAGAAATGTCTACCAAAGTCTATCGTTCCACAAAATTGGCCTATACATAGTTCAGATCACTGTTATTTAGCCATACCAACACATAACAACATTATGAGTACACAGTTACACTATTCACAAAACAGTAAAATACTCATCAATTTGTTGCTGTTGATAATGATAATACCTACTTATATTTTGATTACGCAATGCTTGATAATGTAATTAATAATAACACAAAGAGCTTAAGACAGCTCATCATGTTCGTCGTATCTACCAAAGATTTGTCGGCCGCTGTGGGCATCTACCACTGCGGCCGGACTGTGAGTTGGACGCTGTCCTCTCCCACACGCGTCCCGCCTCCTCCTTCGCAAGCATGACTGCTTCGAAGAGAGGCGACCGCTTCCCACTCATCAAAAAGTCGCGATAAAAAATCACCAGTAAGCGGCTAGTACAGACGCCAGCAAGTCAACCTACCCGAATCTGTCAAATTTGACCAATCAAATATTAATCTTCCTTTGTTGTGATAAGGTTGAAAAACTATTAAAGAAATTTGACAGATTAGTTATGTTAGAAATAACCACGTGGTTATTTTTTTTTAAATTACCCAGAAGTATTGCGGTGCTCCGTCGACACAGGTATAACTATGTTACGGTATATAATTATATCCCTAGGGATTTAACTATGTTACGGCTTTATCTATCTTACTGCGACATACGAGTATCTATGAAAACATAATGTACGTTAGAAAGAATCTGCATCTTTTTGGTAAAAGCGGTGACAGACCAATTATAATACTAGAAGTAGGGACCAATTAGTTCAGCCGGGCTTCAGACTCGCTAAAGTAGACTCATCTTTTATGGGGTACTGTTTAAAATGCTATAATAAAATTCCACAAAGTATTCTTGAACTAAACGAGACAAAATTTAAATCATGCATTAAACGCACACTATGTAAGCGGGCATATTACAAACTAGCTTCTGCCCGCGACAATGGGGTCCTCAAAATCGAAGATCTAAAACGTCTAATGCCTAATTCCTAGAGCCCGAGTAAAAAAAATAATAGGAGTTTTGGCCCGTATAGTCAAATTTTTATTCATATATTCGTCGTCATCGAAAATCAGTCCTAAACTGTAACCGCTTTCACTGGTACTCCCAGCTAATGTTATTTTATAATTACACAGTGAAATTAGTGATAGCTTTGATTTCCACAGGTGTTCTAGATCTTCAATTTTTATACGTCAACAGATTATTAGTGCTCATCAGGTTGAACAACTCTTGCTAAGACGTCATTCCTTTATTAGACTTAGGTAATTATGTTATAGTGTAGCTGGGCTCTTGGAGTTTCACATCAGGTGTTCTAGATCTTCAATTTTTGTACATCAACAGAGAGTGCTCATTAGGCTGAACAAATCTAGCTAAGACGTCATTCCTATATTGATAACATAATTATTTAATAGGTACTATTTTCGGAGCTGCAGAAGATTGTAAAACTATAATTGCATTGTATAAATTCATATTTCTTTGAATCATATAGCTGCATATATTGTGTGAGTTTTATGTGTACAAAGCTATTCACCAGATACCTACGTCTTAATTTTTTTTGTCATGTAAGTGCTCTGGCAGTTGGGAGTATGTCATGCTCACTCAAATGTCTTGCTGATTACTGTTCTTATGTCTTGCTGGTGGCGCGTGTATCGGTCATCGGATCATTTAGTTCCCTTCAAAATGGTTGAGCTGAATGGTGCTGATATCATGCGTCATGTTCGTGAACGGGCGCTGTCAGTTGAGACTGGTCATCTCTTAGCTGCCATAGTTTATTTTAATTATCAATCATTTTGTTTCTGAATTGTCTTTTTTATATTTCCTATGGACACTTTTTACTTGCTACATCGTTCTCACATAATGTAGCAACTCAAGTTGAATGATGTAACAAAGGTTCTTTTCATTACTCATACTCTGAAAGTAGGTCATTACATGTCTGATTAGCCGTTTGAAAGTTATCCATTGCCGCCCTAGGGAAAATCGCTTTCAACTGACAGCTGCCAAATTTAAAAAAAAAAAACTAGTTCTATTTTGACTTTTCTATTGAACCATGTTCAAACTTTTTATACAGCCACGAAATTACAGAGCGATTTAAAATTAAAATAACATAAAGTTAAGTATTAAGAATATAAATAATGACTTTAAAATAATTTAGTTTCAACTATTTCTCTAAAATTATACAGATTTCGACAAAATCTTTGCCAATTTCGTCGTATTCGTAATGAAAAGCACAGTGTTTACCTCGGGTAAATTACTTATTTAGTCCCTCGAACTATTAGCGCCCTCACTACGTTACGGGCGCCAAACCCCGTCTCGGGACGTAAATAAGTAACTTTCACGCCTTGGATAACAATGTACTATTAATCATTTTGGCGATTGAAGAAAAAGAGTGTCCATGGAGTTGCTTGCCCTTTCTTCTCCATGAGATCTACGCTTTGGAATGGGCACCTACTTTCACAGTTTTAATGTCTTGTGACTGGGACTGTAGCACCGTAACTATTTTTTCATTACTCATACTCTGAAAGTAGATCATTACATGTCTGATTAGCCGTTTGAAAGTTATCCATTGCCGCCCTAGGGAAAATTGCTTTCAACTGACAGCTGCCAAATTTAAGAAAAAAAAAACAATTAGTTCTATTTTGACATTTCTATTGAACCATGCTTCAAACTTTTTATACCGCCACGAAATTACAGAGCGATTTAAAATTAAAATAACATAAAGTAAGGTATAGAGTATAAATAATGACTTTAACATAATTAAGTTTCAACTATTACTCTAAAATAATACAGATTTCGACAAAATCTTTGCCAATTTTTAAATAATGAACTTGAAAAATCCTGGCTGTATAGATGGACGACCACAGCACAAAAATTAAAAAAAAAAACAAGCGGCAAAGTGACAATCCAATCTACACTAATTTTTTCTTTAGCTAAAATTTATGTTGCTAATTTTACTTTCCTCGTATTCGTAATGAAAAGCACAGTGTTTACCTCGGGTAAATTACTTATTTAGTCCCTCGAACTATTAGCGCCCTCACTACGTTACGGGCGCCAAACCCCGTCTCGGGACGTAAATAAGTAACTTTCACGCCTTGGATAACAATGTACTATTAATCAATTTTTGTTTTATTATTGACAATTCAAAAGTGCCTGTAACTGGCTTATTTGAAATAAATTATTTGATTTTGATTTGAATGAGCAAGAATGTTATTACATTTTTCTATTTTTTTTTTCTAACGGTTGGCACTGCGTATCCGTTTGGTATTGCACTGTTCTTAAATAGGTGCGTCCCTCCCCACAGAGTGAGCAGCCCCGCGAGGCATTTGGTGCGCAAAGCAGCTCGGTTAGTGTGGATAATACTATTAAGTACTCGTATTCTGTGGTGTGGACGTGTCTCGGCCGAGGCACGCGCGCCATCAAGTATCGGCTTTTGTTTTGCACGCGTGTGTTTCGTGCCTCGGTCGAGAAAAAATTGTGCGTCCAACCAAACAGAGCAAGCAGCTTCGCGAGGCATTTACCGCGCGAAGCAAATGCCTCGCGAGGCTGCTCGCTCTGTGCGGACGCACCTAATGACAGAACAGAGTTATCTTTTACTAGTTTTCCCCGCGGTTTCACCCGCTGCTAGTCTCCTATTAAACGAAGCGTACTGTTATACTTCCTCGATAAATGGACTATCCAACACAGAAAAAACATCCAATTTGAACCAGTAGTTCCTTAGATTAGCGCGTTCAAACAAACAAACTCTTCAGCTTTATAAAATTATATAGTATAGATTAATAGATTATAATTGCTAGTTTAATATTAATTTATTATATTGAGAACCACATTGAAATCCGATAAGCAGTTTAGAAGAACCGAGGCCTTTTTCTGTATTTTCTTACAGCGTAATTGCAGTATTTCATGCGTTTTCAGGGTTCCGTAGCCAAATGGCAAAAAACGGAACCCTTATAGATTCGTCATGTCTGTCTGTCTGTCTGTCCGTGTATGTCACAGCCACTTTTTGTCGAAAGTATAAGAGCTATCCTGTTGAAACTTGGTAAGTAGATGTATTATGTGAACCGTATTAGGATTTTCAGACAAAAATAAAACAAAACCCAATTTTAGGGGTACCCCCCATACTAAGAATTGAAACTCAAAAAAATATTTTTCGCCTGACCCATACGTGTGGGGGGTATCTATGGACAGGTCTTAAAAAAAAATGATATTGAGGTTACGAATATAATTTTTTTTAGAAGATAGTACTGAAGTGGTCTCATAGTCACCAAGTCAGGGTCTGACGATTGGAACCTGGAGAAATCGAGGGAAACCCTCAAATTTTATGGGCCCACACATCGTTTTTCTGAAATCTTATGAAGTTTAAGCACTTGCGTATGGTAATCATCATCTCATGTAGCTCAGCTGATGATGTCACACAGGTACCTCCCGAAGCTTCCGTGCCCGGTGAGGACCTGCGTCATGCAGTAGGTCAGGACACCGTGACGCCTATCCTGCCACTCCTCAAAGCTAGGGGTCTTACCGCCGCAACTGCGGTATGCCCAGACCTCGGTTGTGACAGTCGTTCCCTCCATACTGCCCTGAGCGCCTGCGCCGGAGCTCTTCCCGCCGCGCCTCGACTTGTCGAGGCAGCGGGGATTCGCCCCGCCGGCGCTGTGCCTCCACGTAGGGTTGCCAACTTTTATTAGAAGAAATAGAGTATTTCCGATTTCAAGGAGGTAAATAAAGAGTACGGACTTCCAAAAAAGAGTATTATTTATTTAATATTTTTAAAAAGGTATTTTTTTGTACTTTTTACAGCACATAACAATATTTCATTGTTTTTAAAAGAATTGTACTCCAAACATTCTAACTCTTTTTATATTTATAGATCAAAGGCTCATTTTTAATCCACTTCAATGAAGCTCTGTTTATCTCTTCCCGCCACTTAACATTCATGATCGAAAAGGCTCTCCCAGTAAATTTTGAAGTGGCGGGAACAGAGAATATATATTATATTGAATTATATTTTTTTATCAAACAAATTCGCCAGGACATTAAAAAAATGCCATTTTTCTACCGACTTTTGCGTAAAATCTGTGTTAGGTATTTTACAATTCCTTGGAGTTTTTGTAAAGAAATCAAACAGTGAAATGAAATTGGCATAATAAAATTAGTGGCTGCATTCAGAATCGTCCGAATGTGGCTTGTGGAACTGGGGATACCAACATATTAACAGTAAATGGTCGACTTTTTTGTTTATGATCATGGTTTTGCATAATATTACACGACTGGCTTATTATAGTAAATATTGTGTAACAAAGAGTATTTTAGCGTACTCTATTAGTCTTATAGATTATAGAGTACGCCTTCGTGATATAGAGTACAATACTCTATTTTAGAGTACGGTTGGCAACCCTACCTCCACGTGCCACTCATAGACATGCTGGAGAGCAGTCGCCTCCAGATCCCAGGGCAGCAATCCGGCAAAGATTCGCCGATTCACGATCGTGTGGTATTCTGGGATCATCCGGTTAGCCATGACCCACTGGCATGCGACCAGCTTTAGTGGTCGCGTCCGGATGCTCAGGGCCCACACGGGGGCCCCGTAGAAGGCCATGGAACGCACGACGCCGGCGTACTGCCTCCGTCAGGACACCGACGGGGCCCCTTATGGGGCCAAATGCCTGCCGGGGTCGCGGATTTTTCTTAATCCAGGATACTGTGGCCCCGGAACGTAAAGGGCAGGAGGACTCATTTGATGATTTTGCCAGCCCAAAAAAAAAAAAGGAGGCGTTTTGCCAGCTGAGATTGGGCAGGAGTCTCCTGAGGGCGGCTGCTGCCCGGTTCAGCTTTGGGGCCAAACTCAGGAACAGGGATATGCAAGAGCGAGCGAAGCGAGCTCGTTTATTTTTTTGGCACCTTTCTTGTATTTACAATAAATAAGGTAGCTAAGCCTTCGCACGATGGAATAGCGAGCGAAGCGAGCTAGAAAATTTAAGCAGTTTCAGCAAGTTTTTGGTGACGTGAGAGTGAGACGTGATGCCCATGGGGGGCACCAGAACAAGCACAAAAAATTCGTCCTAATGATTTTTTTGTGCTTCTTCTGGTGCCCCCCCAGGCGTGATGCCCTAGGCAATTGCTTAATTTGATTAAGGGTTAATCCGTCACTGTATACCACCGTATACGCACTTCACTCTTAGGTACCATTGGCAAAGCATTACAAAAGTTGGTCTCGCGGGGAACTGTTGTTATTTAACTACAAACTCTTATAAGGGAAGGGCGCGCTTGTCGATAGCGTTATTAATGATCAAGTATTAACTAATAGCCGTGGGGCGCCGGCTTAGAATTGCGTTCCCCCAATTCATCCCGTGGGTGTCGTAAGAGGCGACTAAGGGACAAACCGGAGGTCGGGCAGCAGCGTCCTCCGTGTACCTACTGCACATCCTCACTGCGATCGCCAACCCGCCTGCCAAGCGTGGCGATTTAAGGCAAATTACCCCCAATGATTGCAAGCATAGATACCAGGCCCCCAGTCCCCGGCAGCTCCGCTATCCCTGGCGCGGGTAGCGGTCAAGGTAACGGCGGAGCAGGGGGTGCTAAGAATCTCCGGAAGAGATCCGGCTACCCACCCCCACGACGACTGGCCCTGGTAACACACAACATACGCACAATGAGGACTGACGAAAAGATCTGCGAGCTGGAAGAGGAGCTGAGCAAGTTACACTGGGACATTATAGGGCTATGCGAAGTCCGTAGAGAGGGGGAGGACACCGTAACCCTGAAGTCTGGTAACTTGCTCTACTACCGGGAGGGCGACCAACAGTCCCAAGGTGGTGTCGGGTTTCTCGTTCACAAGTCCCTCGTAAACAACATAATAACCATCGACAGTGTGTCGAGCAGGGTGGTATACCTAATACTCAGAATATCCAAAAGATATTCGCTGAAGGTCATTCAGGTATACGCACCGACCTCGTCACACTCCGATGATGAAGTGGAGACTATGTATGAGGACGTAAGTAGGGCCATACATAGTACCAAAACCCACTTCACTATTGTTATGGGGGACTTTAACGCAAAGTTGGGCAAGAAAAGCGGTGATGAGTTGAGAGTGGGGCAATTTGGGTATGGGCAACGGAACCCTAGGGGACAGAGGCTGGCCGACTTTCTGGAGAAAGAGGAACTCTTCATGATGAACTCTTTCTTCCAGAAGCCACCTCACAGGAAATGGACCTGGTTGAGTCCCGATGGTTTCACGAGAAACGAGATAGACTTCTTCATGACCGACAAGAAACGGATATTCAGTGATGTCTCTGTGATCAACAGGGTAAAAACCGGTAGTGATCACCGAATCGTAAGAGGGTCGCTGAATATCAATGTTAAACTTGAAAGGTCCAGCCTGATGAAGTCTACGCTCCGACCTACTCGGTCCCATATTCAAAACCCCGAAAGCTTTCAACTCGAGCTCTCTAATCGCTTTGCTTGCCTTGAGAACTTAGTTTCAGTGGACGAGATCAACGACGGGCTAGTGGAAACTGTCCGCACGGTAGGCTCTAAGTTTTTTAGACCCTGCCGTAAAGATAGACCTCAGAAATTGACCGAGCAAACCTTAAACCTCATGGCTGAACGACGCTTGCTACAGCTGCAGTCTTCCGATGACGCGAAGTCATATAGGCAGCTCAATAGACGTATATCTAAGTCCTTGCGACACGATCTGCGTCTCTTTAATACGAATCGTGTTAAAGAGACCATACAGCGAAACCAAGGCTCCAAAGTGTTCGCAAAGGACAAGTCTATTGGGCAAAGCCGGATGACAAAGCTGAAACGGGAGGATGGCAGCATAGCGTCGACCAAAGCAGAGGTTTTAGGCGAGATCGAGAGGTTCTATGGACAGTTATACACTTCGGTCGCAAAGCCCGTTGACAGCTTGGTAAAAGATCCAAGAGCCAAGCTGTCCCGACATTATACCGAAGATATCCCGGACATCAGTCTGTACGAGATTAGGATGGCCCTGAAGCAGCTTAAGAACAACAAGGCGCCGGGCGAGGACGGAATCACTTCAGAGCTTCTGAGAGCGGGTGGAACACCGATACTTAAAGTCATCCAGAAACTCTTTAATTCCGTCCTGTCCGAGGGCAAAACGCCTCAAACGTGGAGCAGGGGTGAGGTGGTGTTGTTCTTCAAAAAAGGTGATAACAGCCTATTGAAGAACTACAGACCCATCACGCTTCTGAGTCATGTTTATAAGCTGTTTTCAAGGGTTATCACGAACCGTCTCGAACACAGACTTGATGACTTCCAGCCTCCCGAACAAGCCGGTTTCCGAAGAGGCTATAGTACCATAGACCACATCCATACGCTGCGGCAAGTTATACAGAAGACCGAAGAGTATAACTTGCCATTATGCTTAGCGTTTGTGGACTATGAGAAAGCCTTCGATTCGGTGGAAACATGGGCGGTACTTGAGTCACTCCAGCGATGCCGTATTGACTATCGGTACATCGAGGTGTTGAAGTGTTTGTATAATAACGCCACCATGTCGGTCCGAGTACAGGAGCAGAGCACGAAGGCGATTCCATTGAGAAGAGGCGTAAGACAGGGGGACGTTATCTCCCCTAAACTGTTTACTGCCGCAATGGAAGACGCCTTCAAACTCCTGGAATGGCAAGGACTTGGCATCAACATCAACGGCGAATACATCACTCACCTTCGGTTTGCCGACGACATCGTAGTCATGGCAAAGTCGATGGAGGAACTCAGCATGATGCTCGATGGCCTCGACCGAGTTTCACAACGGGTGGGCTTGAAAATGAACATGGACAAGACGAAAATTATGTCAAATTCCAATGTTGTGCCCACCCCAGTCTCTGTTGGAAACTCGGTACTCGAAGTTGTTGACTCATATATCTATTTAGGACAAGTAGTCCAATTAGGTAGGTCCAACTTCGAGAAAGAGGTCAACCGCCGAATCCAACTCGGTTGGGCAGCGTTCGGGAAGCTACGCAATGTCTTTTCGTCCGACATACCTCAGTGCCTCAAGACGAAAGTCTTCAATCAATGTGTGTTACCAGTGATGACTTACGGCACCGAAACGTGGTCTTTCACTATCGGCCTCATCTCAAAGCTCAAAGTCGCTCAGCGAGCTATGGAGAGGGCTATGCTCGGTGTTTCTCTACGTGATCGAATCCGTAATGAGGAGATCCGTAGACGAACTAAAGTCACCGATATAGCCCACCGGATTAGCAAGCTGAAGTGGCAATGGGCAGGCCATATTGCTCGCAGAGCAGATGGCCGATGGGGTCGAAAAGTGCTAGAGTGGAGACCGCGGACGAGCAAGCGCAGCGTAGGACGTCCACCAACGAGGTGGACAGACGACCTTGTAAAGGTCGCCGGAAGACGCTGGATGCAGGTCGCTTCCAACCGGTATATGTGGAGATCTAAAGGGGAGGCCTATGTTCAGCAGTGGACGTCCTATGGCTGAGATGATGATGATTAACTAATAGTGATGGATAAGTATAAGTAACGAGATCGGGAAGTTTGTTGCTGAGTAAATCATTACCCGATGATACAGGGAACATTTATCTTGGCGTTTTATACGGATGTTGGTTTGCTAGATACCTACAGGATGTTTCTTTGAGATGGAGTGGTAAACTTTGTAGCGTCTGGAAAACGGATTTAGGGGAGTACCTATAACTTTTTGAGCTATTACTGATTAAATTTTCCAAAAGTAGTAGGCTTTTTTTTTAGCGTGGTAAAATCATCAAATAGGACTCATTTGATGATTTTACCATCCAGGGCAGGGCGGGAGGGACTGTCAGACTTGTACTGACTAAAATCCACGGTGTCCTTCATTAGCCCTTTACGTTCCAGGGTCACGGTAATGGTATAAGTCCCGCGACCCCGGCAGGCTTTGGCCCTCTAGAGGGGGGCCCCGTCATCTTGCTGACGCTCTTTGAGGCGCTCGTGGAACACAACGCGCCGTCGACCCGGGCATGGTCCATGATCGGGCGGCGAGTTGCCCATTACTCGCAGCCCGCATGCCCGCGCCTACGGTGGCCGGAGATCGTCTTGCGACGTCGGACGCCGTGAAAAGTAGTAGGCTGCCACATCTCAATGCAATGGATCAAGTGAAGAAGAGAGATGTCTAATTTTCCTGTAAGCTGTGGTGCGGTGGTGGGGAATATCAAATCGAGCACAGCGCACGATGTGACAAAGATTATTCATCAGTTTGATTCTCTGACACCTCTTTGTCATGTGAGTACTTTTTAACGTTTTATTCAACTCAAACATTTATTGCATTCATGTGGTGTTACAAGATGTTAAACAATTTTGCCAGAACCTGACATGAACCCTGCAAGGGCACAGCAATTTCAAAATGAACATAAAAGTTATAGCAAAATACATTTTCACACCACCTGCTCGAAAATGTCAAATTATATGTCAAGCAACCTTAACCTAAAGTGAGTCATTAGTGGCCGAGGGCACAGCCGGTCAATAATGTTGTACTGGATTTCATTATTACCCGCTGGTCAATAATGTGATTTGAATTTGGAATATGTTTATAAACAACAAACACCCTTTGGTGCCAGAAAGATTTTTTTTTTTAATTTTCTTTTCCCTTTTGGGAAGACAAAGGGATCTATCTAGCCCATGCAGCCTAGATTTTTTTTTTTGGTTCTTTTTTTTTTTTTTTTTTTTTTTCCCGCTTTGGCTCGCACGGTTTGTGCATTAAACCAATATCAAGTTTTTTAACGTTGATCATTAAAGATAGGGAAACGATATTATAATAAGATAAAAACAGAAACCACGGAATTTAGGATATAGGACTGTGATAAAGGATCAGTAGGGATACAAAAGGTACAAAGATCTAATATCAATATAACTAAAATAGACAAACGTATTTACAAAAAAAAAAAATTACAATTTAATGTCATTGAAGATAATGAATGATACTATACATTTATATACAGGTAAACTATTTGTACAAAGTAAAGAAAATATTGAGGTAGGAAAAGGGATTTGGAGAGATATAAGGTCACTAAGAAAGGAAGAACGGTCATATAGAGGACAGGAGAAAAAAATGTGGTTTAAGTCACCCACGTCCATACCACAAGAGCAACTAGGATCGTTTATAATTTTAAGTCTGGCAAGATGAGCCGGAGAGCAAACATGACCAAGCCTCATACGAATGAGGGTGGAAGTCTCCATCTTGCCAAACTTAGCCCTGCCAAACCACGGTTTATCTGAAACATCGGGTTGAATTAAGTGAAAATAATGACCCTTCTGTGCACTGCTCGTGTCCCAAGCCACCTTCCAGGTGTCCCGTAGAAAAGTTTTGGGTAGTTCTGAAATATCCTCACAAAAAATTTTATTTGGAACTATGTCCCCACACTGCACAGCATCTGCCGCGAGAACGTTCGCCATTTCATTACCCTCAATGCCAGTGTGGGCTGGAACCCACACAAAAAGTAAGTCAATTCCCTTGGAAAACATTCTGTACGCAAATTCCTTTATTGAAAAAATTATGGGATAATGGGACTTATCTCCCAACAGGCATTTATCGATAGCTAGAAGAGCACTTTTGGAATCTGTAAAAATGATAGACTTTTTAAGTTTAAAAACTTGGATGTATTCCATAGCCTTTAAAATTCCAAAACATTCTCCCGTAAAAACGGAAGTCTCCGGAGGGAGTTTTACTTTTTGCATGATGTTATACTGGGGATGAAAAGTGCTTACCCCAACACAACTCGTTGGAGAAAGCTTTGAAGCGTCAGTGAAAATGTTATGGTAGTCTGAATGATCAGTAAGAAAATGATTAAAATTTAAACAAACGTCGGGGTCGGATTTACTTACGCAGTTGAACTCAATATTAGGCCTGAACAGTAAACTATCATAACTACAGCTAAATATGGGGAGTTTATTAGATCGATGAATAGGAGAAGATAAAGAAAGGTATTTTTTGTAGCTAATAACTAAACAAGGAGCACGTTTATGTGACCAGTAATCAGAAGATTCCATCAGCGTTACTAAAAGGTGCAGTTTAGGAATGAGGGGGTGAGCAGAAAACTGTATAATCCGGAACAAATATTTATCAGAAAGATATTGTCTTCTAATTTGTAAAGGGGCTTCTCCACATTCCACTTGTAAAGCATTTGTGGGACTAGATTTAATTGCACCTGAAATGACTCTTAATGCTTTATACTGGATGCGGTCCCATTTTTTAAAAGCCAAAACGCTACCTGGTTCAAGAACACAGGATGCATAATCTAATGAGCTTCTAATTATTGCATTATAAATTAGTTTGAGTGAGAAAGGATGTGCACCCCACCACACTCCAGAAAGGCATCTCAGCATGTTTAGATGCTTTTCGCATTTATTAGCGATAAACTCGCAATGGGGAACACTACTTAGTTTTGAATCTAAAATTACACCTAAATATCTGAAATTGTCTGTGACTGGAATGGGTGTATTATTAAAGAGAATATTTATGTGGGGAATGTTTCGTTTTCGGGTGAATAGCATAGCTGCGCTTTTAGATGTTGATAGCTCCAAACCATTAAGATGTAACCAAGAACACAAATCGGATAGTGCGGAATTTATGGCAAAACTAGCTTGTTCAATAGATTGGTTTGAAGTATATAACAACAAATCATCGGCATATTGAACAACACTAACATGTTTAGATAATGATGAATCTAAATCAAATGTGTATATGTTATATAAAATCGGACTGAGTACAGAACCTTGTGGGAGACCTCTCCATACAATTTGAGAAACCTCGCAGTTCCCTATTGACATGTTGACGGACCGTTCAGCCAGAATATTAATAATGAAATTCAGCAAGGTTTCTGGAACCTGCAAGGTCTTTAATTTATGTCGTAAGACTGACAAAATCACATTATCGTACGCTGCATTTATGTCGAGAAAAACCGCAACGGTAGCTTGATTATTAGAAAATGATATTCTAATATCAGATGTTAATATGCTTAAACAGTCAGTGGTACTTTTTCCTTTCCGAAAGCCATATTGTGATTCGGACAGAAGGCCCTTACTTTCCACAAACCATTCTAGTCGATTTTTAATTAAATGTTCCGCTAATTTAATAAGAATTGAAGACAAAACTATAGGACGATATGATGAAACATCAGAAGGCGTTTTATTTGGCTTAAGGAATGGCAACACTATTTGACGTTTCCATTCACTAGGGACGTTTCCTGTTTTCATTACAGAATTAATGAGTTGTAAATAATAACTGAGAACATTATCATTTAAATGAGAAAAAAAAGAATAAGTTATGCCATCAATGCCAGGGGCTGAATTATTAGTTTTGTTAATAACAGCCTTTAATTCAGTCAGAGTGAAAAAAGAATCTAGCGTCGAATTACTATTTTGGTTATTGAGTGTGAGAGACAGGAGAGACAGGTTATTTTCAGGAACCCAAGGCGGAGCTAACCTGTCTAAAAAGTCGCTGGCTAAAGAATCAGGGATAGGAGAATGGTTGTTGTAAATGGATCTAAATCTACGAATATATTGCCAGACAATTGAGGGGTGTGTATTCGGTGAAATAGATAAACAAAAGTTACGCCAAGATTCAAATTTCTTTTTCTTAATTAGTTTGCGAGTTTCTGTAATTAAGTTAGTAAGAATTTCAAAGTTAATATCTGACATATCATGGTTATAATTGTATTCAGCCCTTTTACGTTTTTTAATTATTTCACTACATTCTGAATCCCACCAAGGAGGTGATGGAATTGAACTAACATTGTTATTTTTTCTAGGAAAAACTTCATTCGCCGCTTCTATCAATATGCATGCCAGAGCTTCAGCACAACTATTTTGGTTATCATCAGAAATAACAGGCAATGAACAAGCCTTTCTGTCAACAATATCCTTATATTTATCCCAGTCATTACTATTGCTATTGGGTAGTTTATGTATGAGACTTGATTTCCTTTTAGGTGTATTTGGTTTAGAGAGAGGATAAGAAATTACTATTGGAAAATGATCACTACCAAAAGTAGAGGCCAGGGTATACCAAGTTAATGAAGAAGCCAGATTTGGCGAACAGATAGAGAGATCAATAGCGCTTTGGTTCTGATTTGGATCTGAACGACGAGTGGGTGCTCCTGAATTCAAGATACATAAGTTATGAATGTCTATAATATCTAGTAATTCTTCCCCATAAGAATTAGATATTGAACAACCCCATGATTGGTGATGACAATTAAAGTCTCCCAGTATAAGGAATGGTTTTGGAAGAAACGAAAAGAGATTGTTCATCTCTTGAAGCACAGAAGAAGAAGGGTGAGGAATGTATATAGATACAAAGCAAGTATTATATACTTGTATAGCTACAATAGATATTTCCTCACTGTGAGGAGGTAGTGTAACTAATGAAAAAGGGATAGAATTCTTGATAAGTATGGCTACACCACCATACCCATCAGATCTATCTTCTCTAATGGTTAAATAACCATTAATTTTAAAAATGTGATAGGATTTGAGCCAAGTCTCTGCTAGAGCAAAGACAAATGGTTCATATTTGTTTAATAAATATATAACATCACTTTTTTTGTTTACTAGACTGCGACAGTTCCACTGGATTATTTTGGATGTGCTGTCCATTATGAATAAATTGGGGTACATTAAAAGAAGAAGCAGCGTTGGACGGTGAAATGTTGAACTGAGAAAGAAGACTATTTAATGCTGAAAGAAAATCATTAAGGGAAAAAACTGTATTTTTTTCTTCAATATTTTGATTAATAAAGGCACAACCATTTGATGGTTGGTGAGAATTAAAATCTTGAATTATAGAATTATGAGCTTGTTTATTGTATCCTTGTTCAACTTTAGGCGGGGAGCGTGGTTTAAGAAATACAGTCTTTTTATAGCTTGTAGTAGTAGGTATTTTGTTATTAGAGGAAGAAATGGAAGGAATGTTTTTAGGAGAAGATAAAAGTGTGTCAGCATACGATTTAGTAACAGCAGGATGAAGTTTTGCTGCTTCAGCATATGAGACGGAATTTTGAGCCATGTATGTTTTAATTAGTTTTTGTCTTGAAAATTCAGGGCAAGATTTATTGGTAGCAAAATGAAAACCATCACAAAGACAGCAAGAAGCATTGTCTTGATCTGTTTCGCAACTATCCCCAGTGTGTCCCTGGCCACATCTGAAACATCTGGGTTTGGACCTGCACTGCAGCTTTGTATGTCCAAAACGGCAGCAGTTAAAACATTGTACTGTAGGGAATATATATAGCTCTACAGGGAGAGCATTATAACACATAAAAATTCTCTTTGGTAGGATCTGTCCATCAAAAGTTACCACTATAGATTGAGATGGTTTCCATGTGGTGCTGCCTTCTACAATAGATTTAAAATTTAAGCGCCTGATTTTCAAAATGGGTCCGCAACCAATTGGAACTGATATATTACTGATGACTTCCTCCGGAGACCATTCCGCGGGAACTCCGCGTACTAAGCCCATTCGAGTGACATTAAATGTGGGAATAAATGCTTTAAAATTATGTTTTACAAGGCTATCATGCTGAATAAAAGAATTTGCGTTTTCAAAACCGGAAAAAGAAAGGCTTATCTTATTCCTCCCAATTTTTTTGACACTGCCATTTATAACATTTTGGAAATTATTTTGTTTTAAAAACTTGCCAAATGTAATGGGGTGCAGTATGGTTCCATCATTAGAACCTGTAATATTCTTTTGTACATGTACTATAAAAGGTGCAATGTCCGTTTTGCTGTACATGTTTCTTCCAATTTGAGAGGGAACTGGAATCTGAGATGGAACTGGAGTCTGAGGTGGAACTGGGATCT
Source organism: Agrotis exclamationis (assembly GCA_950005045.1). Classification (NCBI taxonomy): domain Eukaryota; kingdom Metazoa; phylum Arthropoda; class Insecta; order Lepidoptera; family Noctuidae; genus Agrotis; species Agrotis exclamationis. The sequence goes on from OX465419.1 coordinate 13,400,691, forward strand.
GAGATGGCGGGGTCACAGTAACTGGCAATGAGGTAGAAAGGTCATTCCGGGCATTTAATTCTTGCTCGATAGTCACGCTCGTGTCTGGACAACCACAACCCGAAGTTTCGGATCCGTGGCCCTTGCGAGTACGTCGGCGTTTATTGCAGTGTTTGCAAATATGTACACGGCTTCGTTTTAGAGCTTTTTTGGACGCAGATGACCCATCTGTTTCCATACCCGATTCGTTGGACATAATAGTAACATAACTGCCTGCCGGGGGAACTATGGCCCCCGGGTCAGGCGGGTCATTCATGTTGACCTATATATAATTATAAATAAAAACACTTACCACTAAAGAAGATTAAAAACACTAATACTAAATATAAATATTTACACTACAGCACTAAAACTACAAATATTGATCCAAAATTACAGTATTTGAAAATTTTAAAAGTAGGTAATCAAAAAGACGCGTCTGCCGCCCGAGAAGTTTCCCGCCCTTTTTTTCTTTTTGGTTCTTTTCGTCCCTCTTTGGGGCAGGCAAAGGGAGCTGAGCCCATACAGCCAAGTCTGATTTAGTGTGCCAGAAAGAGGAAAGCTATTCTCGAAACCCTTACTACGCGTGGATGATATTCTCGATTTCCTAAAAAATCATAACGATTGCTTCTTCATATCGTTGCCATGTTTTCGAAGACATAATATTGTAAGAATAATTAGATAACTACCTACGAACCATTTTTTAAAAGGAATGAAATAACATTAAAACTGGCATTAATAATAACAAATACCGTACCGCGCCGTAATACCGTAGGTAATAGTAATTGGCTGTAACATTAGTTAATTTATTTTAAATAAACTGCACTAAGATTGCTGTGGATTTTGTAAATAAATAAATAAATAATAAAACCTATCTATAATATAGTCGGTTTATCACATTTTATCAAAAATACTCTATTTTCACGAGCGTCTCCAATGACGTTTTAAATTCAAAATGCATACAGCCAATCATCCAAAACCATTCTACCAGCCCTGTATAAAACTTAGTTTACACAAACGCCACATCCATGAGAGTGATATCATTAGGACAAACACGACAAAACCATAGAAGATACTTTTTTTTCGAAAATCGAATTGATCGTGTCTTGTCTTGTCTTTGTTTTTCGTACTATGGCTATTATTTTCTCACAGTAGGTGTAAAAAGTAGAGTATCCTCCTCTGGGCTAAAGGTGTCTTTGCCTTGGGCTAGCTTGAATCCCTCGCTGCATTCAGGATTCTAGTATTAACTCCCTCGCTTCGCTCGTGAGTTAAACTCTTAACTCCCTCGCTACGCTCGGGAGTTAAATCCCGAATCCTTCATTGCGCTCGAGATTCAATATGACGCCCGTGACATAAGACACAACTTTAGCCCCTCGGCGCATAATCTACTATTATTGAATACTTATATAAAATAACAAATACAAACATTTGTACTTAATTATTACACCTTATATTAGTAGGAATATGAATAGGAACTATCTAAGCCCACGGTAGTGCGCTAGGCTACCTTATTTTTAAGATTGCAGCTAAAGTAGCTCGCTAGCTACTTTACGCTACGCATAGTGCGACAGTCAACACAAATGTCAAACTGGCATCGGGTATTAGGTTATGTTTGTACGTTTGTAGCGATTTGTGATTGTGATACCTACGCTGATATGTTTTGTTTAATTGCGATGGATTACAGCAGCGAAGATGATTTTGTTAATTATATTCTTGCGAGGATAAATAGTAAATACACAAAGAACAATCAGCACAAGAAAAGTGATACGTGACTTTCAAAATCCTTTCGATTATTACAGTGCTGATGAATTTAAAAGACGCTATAGATTTTCGAAAGATATCGTTTTATATACTTATGCCTCTAATAAATGCAGTTGTTTTGAAAGTTATCAGCAGAGGCCTTCCAGTGCCTGCTATTTACCAGTTACTAGTTAAACAAACAGAAACATACAATTTAATAGTTACCATGCTTTGGGTGATTTCGTACTCAATAAAGGCAAGCAACTAGTATTCATTTTGAAAAGTTTATTATATATTATGTAAAACTTAGGAAACAGTTACCAAAACTTGTAAATATAACAGTGGTCTTGATTGACGTTTATTCTGTCAGTCAGTCAACCCGAGTGAAGTCGCGTCGCAACGTTAACCAATCACAGTGCCCCGTTCCATGCTAAGTGTCCGCACAGCAAAGAGTCCATTAAAGTATTGTTTATGAAATGAATGGCCTGCCATGACGAACGCAGTGAGAAATGCCTTACTTAGCATAGTGTTGCTGCCATACTTATCTAAGTAGCGTTCTTGAATACCAGTGTTAGTTACTTGCTAACACACACTGAATACAAAATAATCAAGGATGTCCGAGATATGGCTCGATTAAAAACTTAGGAACGCGGGAAGTTTATCGTGGACGACGTGGCGTAACCAAGATGTCTACACAGCTTGACGGACCGATTCAAAGTGTTCACTTCACTCAACTGTCCGTCCAAGTGGCCTACCCCACACAGGTTTGCCAACATATCTGTCAACATCAGTACCTGTCAACGTCGAATACCTGATTAAACTTCCGAATCGATATTCGACTCGACTATTCGCTCGGTGTTGCCATTACTCCACGCTAAGCATCCCCAAGTGTATAATAATAACAACTAATAATAACTGAGAACATTATCATTTAAATGAGAAAAAAAAGAATAAGTTATGCCATCAATGCCAGGGGCTGAATTATTAGTTTTGTTAATAACAGCCTTTAATTCAGTCAGAGTGAAAAAAGAATCTAGCGTCGAATTACTATTTTGGTTATTGAGTGTGAGAGACAGGAGAGACAGGTTATTTTCAGGAACCCAAGGCGGAGCTAACCTGTCTAAAAAGTCGCTGGCTAAAGAATCAGGGATAGGAGAATGGTTGTTGTAAATGGATCTAAATCTACGAATATATTGCCAGACAATTGAGGGGTGTGTATTCGGTGAAATAGATAAACAAAAGTTACGCCAAGATTCAAATTTCTTTTTCTTAATTAGTTTGCGAGTTTCTGTAATTAAGTTAGTAAGAATTTCAAAGTTAATATCTGACATATCATGGTTATAATTGTATTCAGCCCTTTTACGTTTTTTAATTATTTCACTACATTCTGAATCCCACCAAGGAGGTGATGGAATTGAACTAACATTGTTATTTTTTCTAGGAAAAACTTCATTCGCCGCTTCTATCAATATGCATGCCAGAGCTTCAGCACAACTATTTTGGTTATCATCAGAAATAACAGGCAATGAACAAGCCTTTCTGTCAACAATATCCTTATATTTATCCCAGTCATTACTATTGCTATTGGGTAGTTTATGTATGAGACTTGATTTCCTTTTAGGTGTATTTGGTTTAGAGAGAGGATAAGAAATTACTATTGGAAAATGATCACTACCAAAAGTAGAGGCCAGGGTATACCAAGTTAATGAAGAAGCCAGATTTGGCGAACAGATAGAGAGATCAATAGCGCTTTGGTTCTGATTTGGATCTGAACGACGAGTGGGTGCTCCTGAATTCAAGATACATAAGTTATGAATGTCTATAATATCTAGTAATTCTTCCCCATAAGAATTAGATATTGAACAACCCCATGATTGGTGATGACAATTAAAGTCTCCCAGTATAAGGAATGGTTTTGGAAGAAACGAAAAGAGATTGTTCATCTCTTGAAGCACAGAAGAAGAAGGGTGAGGAATGTATATAGATACAAAGCAAGTATTATATACTTGTATAGCTACAATAGATATTTCCTCACTGTGAGGAGGTAGTGTAACTAATGAAAAAGGGATAGAATTCTTGATAAGTATGGCTACACCACCATACCCATCAGATCTATCTTCTCTAATGGTTAAATAACCATTAATTTTAAAAATGTGATAGGATTTGAGCCAAGTCTCTGCTAGAGCAAAGACAAATGGTTCATATTTGTTTAATAAATATATAACATCACTTTTTTTGTTTACTAGACTGCGACAGTTCCACTGGATTATTTTGGATGTGCTGTCCATTATGAATAAATTGGGGTACATTAAAAGAAGAAGCAGCGTTGGACGGTGAAATGTTGAACTGAGAAAGAAGACTATTTAATGCTGAAAGAAAATCATTAAGGGAAAAAACTGTATTTTTTTCTTCAATATTTTGATTAATAAAGGCACAACCATTTGATGGTTGGTGAGAATTAAAATCTTGAATTATAGAATTATGAGCTTGTTTATTGTATCCTTGTTCAACTTTAGGCGGGGAGCGTGGTTTAAGAAATACAGTCTTTTTATAGCTTGTAGTAGTAGGTATTTTGTTATTAGAGGAAGAAATGGAAGGAATGTTTTTAGGAGAAGATAAAAGTGTGTCAGCATACGATTTAGTAACAGCAGGATGAAGTTTTGCTGCTTCAGCATATGAGACGGAATTTTGAGCCATGTATGTTTTAATTAGTTTTTGTCTTGAAAATTCAGGGCAAGATTTATTGGTAGCAAAATGAAAACCATCACAAAGACAGCAAGAAGCATTGTCTTGATCTGTTTCGCAACTATCCCCAGTGTGTCCCTGGCCACATCTGAAACATCTGGGTTTGGACCTGCACTGCAGCTTTGTATGTCCAAAACGGCAGCAGTTAAAACATTGTACTGTAGGGAATATATATAGCTCTACAGGGAGAGCATTATAACACATAAAAATTCTCTTTGGTAGGATCTGTCCATCAAAAGTTACCACTATAGATTGAGATGGTTTCCATGTGGTGCTGCCTTCTACAATAGATTTAAAATTTAAGCGCCTGATTTTCAAAATGGGTCCGCAACCAATTGGAACTGATATATTACTGATGACTTCCTCCGGAGACCATTCCGCGGGAACTCCGCGTACTAAGCCCATTCGAGTGACATTAAATGTGGGAATAAATGCTTTAAAATTATGTTTTACAAGGCTATCATGCTGAATAAAAGAATTTGCGTTTTCAAAACCGGAAAAAGAAAGGCTTATCTTATTCCTCCCAATTTTTTTGACACTGCCATTTATAACATTTTGGAAATTATTTTGTTTTAAAAACTTGCCAAATGTAATGGGGTGCAGTATGGTTCCATCATTAGAACCTGTAATATTCTTTTGTACATGTACTATAAAAGGTGCAATGTCCAATTTGAGAGGGAACTGGAATCTGAGATGGAACTGGAGTCTGAGGTGGAACTGGGATCTGAGATGGCGGGGTCACAGTAACTGGCAATGAGGTAGAAAGGTCATTCCGGGCATTTAATTCTTGCTCGATAGTCACGCTCGTGTCTGGACAACCACAACCCGAAGTTTCGGATCCGTGGCCCTTGCGAGTACGTCGGCGTTTATTGCAGTGTTTGCAAATATGTACACGGCTTCGTTTTAGAGCTTTTTTGGACGCAGATGACCCATCTGTTTCCATACCCGATTCGTTGGACATAATAGTAACATAACTGCCTGCCGGGGGAACTATGGCCCCCGGGTCAGGCGGGTCATTCATGTTGACCTATATATAATTATAAATAAAAACACTTACCACTAAAGAAGATTAAAAACACTAATACTAAATATAAATATTTACACTACAGCACTAAAACTACAAATATTGATCCAAAATTACAGTATTTGAAAATTTTAAAAGTAGGTAATCAAAAAGACGCGTCTGCCGCCCGAGAAGTTTCCCGCCCTTTTTTTCTTTTTGGTTCTTTTCGTCCCTCTTTGGGGCAGGCAAAGGGAGCTGAGCCCATACAGCCAAGTCTGATTTAGTGTGCCAGAAAGAGGAAAGCTATTCTCGAAACCCTTACTACGCGTGGATGATATTCTCGATTTCCTAAAAAATCATAACGATTGCTTCTTCATATCGTTGCCATGTTTTCGAAGACATAATATTGTAAGAATAATTAGATAACTACCTACGAACCATTTTTTAAAAGGAATGAAATAACATTAAAACTGGCATTAATAATAACAAATACCGTACCGCGCCGTAATACCGTAGGTAATAGTAATTGGCTGTAACATTAGTTAATTTATTTTAAATAAACTGCACTAAGATTGCTGTGGATTTTGTAAATAAATAAATAAATAATAAAACCTATCTATAATATAGTCGGTTTATCACATTTTATCAAAAATACTCTATTTTCACGAGCGTCTCCAATGACGTTTTAAATTCAAAATGCATACAGCCAATCATCCAAAACCATTCTACCAGCCCTGTATAAAACTTAGTTTACACAAACGCCACATCCATGAGAGTGATATCATTAGGACAAACACGACAAAACCATAGAAGATACTTTTTTTTCGAAAATCGAATTGATCGTGTCTTGTCTTGTCTTTGTTTTTCGTACTATGGCTATTATTTTCTCACAGTAGGTGTAAAAAGTAGAGTATCCTCCTCTGGGCTAAAGGTGTCTTTGCCTTGGGCTAGCTTGAATCCCTCGCTGCATTCAGGATTCTAGTATTAACTCCCTCGCTTCGCTCGTGAGTTAAACTCTTAACTCCCTCGCTACGCTCGGGAGTTAAATCCCGAATCCTTCATTGCGCTCGAGATTCAATATGACGCCCGTGACATAAGACACAACTTTAGCCCCTCGGCGCATAATCTACTATTATTGAATACTTATATAAAATAACAAATACAAACATTTGTACTTAATTATTACACCTTATATTAGTAGGAATATGAATAGGAACTATCTAAGCCCACGGTAGTGCGCTAGGCTACCTTATTTTTAAGATTGCAGCTAAAGTAGCTCGCTAGCTACTTTACGCTACGCATAGTGCGACAGTCAACACAAATGTCAAACTGGCATCGGGTATTAGGTTATGTTTGTACGTTTGTAGCGATTTGTGATTGTGATACCTACGCTGATATGTTTTGTTTAATTGCGATGGATTACAGCAGCGAAGATGATTTTGTTAATTATATTCTTGCGAGGATAAATAGTAAATACACAAAGAACAATCAGCACAAGAAAAGTGATACGTGACTTTCAAAATCCTTTCGATTATTACAGTGCTGATGAATTTAAAAGACGCTATAGATTTTCGAAAGATATCGTTTTATATACTTATGCCTCTAATAAATGCAGTTGTTTTGAAAGTTATCAGCAGAGGCCTTCCAGTGCCTGCTATTTACCAGTTACTAGTTAAACAAACAGAAACATACAATTTAATAGTTACCATGCTTTGGGTGATTTCGTACTCAATAAAGGCAAGCAACTAGTATTCATTTTGAAAAGTTTATTATATATTATGTAAAACTTAGGAAACAGTTACCAAAACTTGTAAATATAACAGTGGTCTTGATTGACGTTTATTCTGTCAGTCAGTCAACCCGAGTGAAGTCGCGTCGCAACGTTAACCAATCACAGTGCCCCGTTCCATGCTAAGTGTCCGCACAGCAAAGAGTCCATTAAAGTATTGTTTATGAAATGAATGGCCTGCCATGACGAACGCAGTGAGAAATGCCTTACTTAGCATAGTGTTGCTGCCATACTTATCTAAGTAGCGTTCTTGAATACCAGTGTTAGTTACTTGCTAACACACACTGAATACAAAATAATCAAGGATGTCCGAGATATGGCTCGATTAAAAACTTAGGAACGCGGGAAGTTTATCGTGGACGACGTGGCGTAACCAAGATGTCTACACAGCTTGACGGACCGATTCAAAGTGTTCACTTCACTCAACTGTCCGTCCAAGTGGCCTACCCCACACAGGTTTGCCAACATATCTGTCAACATCAGTACCTGTCAACGTCGAATACCTGATTAAACTTCCGAATCGATATTCGACTCGACTATTCGCTCGGTGTTGCCATTACTCCACGCTAAGCATCCCCAAGTGTAATAACTTGGCATTCCTAAACGTTATCTGTCAAATCTAACTTCATAGTTCCTCCAATGAGAGACAGATGGCGTTATTCTAAATTAACACTAATCAATAAAGATTCTAAATTGAGTTTCTGTTTTGATTTCACACTAACGATAATAGATGGCGTTATTCTAAAGTAACAATAATCCATAGAGATTCCAAATTGTGCTTCTGTTTTGATTCCTCGGCAATGACAATAGATGGCGTTATTCTGAATTATTGTGCTTCTGTGTTGGTTCTGCGACATGTATTTTAATACACATGGCATGGGGGCCAGAATAAAACAGGGTTAAGGTTGATGCTCAAGGGTAGCCCGCGAAATTCAAAATTTCTTGGGTTTTTTGCAATTTGCAGGCCAGTGCTAGGTTGTATGTTGATTAAAATATTGATCGCGCTTGTAAGACGTATGTAGTTACAGAATTATTATCATCGAAATCACCAATACAACCCTCCAAGTTCATAAAGCTTCAGGAACAAAAAAATAACATAAAAAGTCATTCCTGAAGCTTTATGAACTTAGAGCGTTATATTGATGATTTTGTTGATTATAGTTCTGTAACTACATACGTCTTACAAGCGCGATCAATATTTTAATCAACATACAACCTAGCACTGGCCTGCAAATTGCAAAAAACCCAAGAAATTTTGAATTTCGCGGGCTGGTTGGAGCATTCCCCTTAAACTAGAGGTAGAAAAACTAGAAGAAGAATATATAGAGAGGTGAGAGTTAGAATATTGTTATTAATGAAAAAAATATATAATATCTAAAAATGTGGTTAGGTTAGGGTAGCGCTGTCATCGTGCATACAGCGTACCTGCATATATATGTATAGAGTTTTGAGCCGGTAGTGCGAGTTCGGGTGTTATACCTTTACTTTTTGAAGATTTCATACACCGAGCTATCTTTGATATTTTGTTTTTGAAAATACCCTTCACGATATGTTGTTGAGGTGATGTAATACCCACAATTTAACAAATAAAAGTGAACAATCCGGGTACGAATACAAACTCGCAACCCTGTTCATGTTTTGGATTCTGTAGGTGAATGTGCCAATAATGAAGAATTTACTTTAAAATTTAAACTTTGTTGAACTCTATCATGAATCTCACAAATGGTGTGACAAACTGTATCTAGGTACCTAAACCTCTTATTTTCAATTTTAAGGAAATTAAAACTCTACGATGTAGGTAGTGCGTGTAAAATGGAACGTTCTTTATTTTTAACCGACTTCAAGAAAAGGAGGAGGTTCTCAATTCGTCGGAATCTTTTTTTTATGTATGTTCCACGATTTCTCGAAGACGCCTGGACCGATTTGGAAAAATTTTCTTTTGTTTGAAAGGGTATACTTTCCAAGTGGTCCCATGACCATCAGGTCAGGATCGGATGATGGGATCCCAGGGAAATCGAGGGCAACCCTCAAATTTTATAGGCCCGCACATCGTTTTTCGCAAATTTTATGAAGTAATTTAAGTACTTGTGTATGATAATCATCATGTATCTGAGCTGATGATGGAAATTACAACTCCTTAACAGTAAGGAGTAGGCATCGACTAATTTAGTTTGTGTACGCATATCTCCGGAACTGCAAGTCCAATTTAAGTAATTCTTTTTTTTTGTTGTACTAGGTATTGTTTAACTTACGGAATACTGCAAGTTTCATCAAAATCGGTTCAGGAGTTTTTGAGATAGAGAATTTGATTAGCTTATTGTGCACTTGAGCGATGTTGTTACCGGTGCTACGGATTACAAAATTTTAGTGCACATGTAATAGAATGATTTAATTGACAAGAATTTGGGTTGAATATTTAAACTAAAAAGAGTAAAATAAAAAGCTTTTCAAAAAAAAGTAACCGCCTTCAAAAACAACCACAAAAAAGGGTAAAATAACCTACAAAATAACTTTTCTTTCAGAAGTCGGTGGCAAAAAAGACAATGAAAGGAAAAAAAACAAAGGCACCGACTTCTGAAAGAAACGTTATTTTGTAGGTTATTTTACCCTTTTTTGTCGTTGTTTTTGAAGGCGGTTACTTTTTTTTAGAAAAAGTTTTTTATCAATCATGTTTTTAGTTAGTCAGTCCATTAATTTCATCTTTAACAGAGGAACCGCTGCATCGGTTTAGAATAAGGCCAGAGGATCTCCAACCGGCAATTAGAGTCTTTTAATGTCTGCAAAATTCTGTTGGAGAGTTTTTAAGCTCCGTAATTAATGGCTTTTTTTCTTAATTCCCGTTAAGAGTTAGCAGATTTTAAATAAATAATACGAGGTACATCCAGCTGCTCTGGGTATTGCGTCAATGGGAACCTACCCAAGTATTTTTGAAACTTGATATATTGAAAACTTTTCAATAATATATTCTTCCTAGTGGGCGAGCTGCCAGCTAAAATAAAGTCTCTAGTCTATATTTTACATAAGATTAACCCGTTAAAATCTATGTAGTGTCAAAAGCTATGCAGGCGGGCATTTTTTTAAAGTTAGGTGATGTGGTTGTTATTTCCATGAGGGAAGTGAAACTAAGTAGTATTTAATGTAAAAATATTCATTCCGACTTTAAAATTATTCATTTTGTTGTGAATCTCGTAATTTTTCATGCGAAAGAATGATTTAGAAAGTTAATCTTGGCTTAACTGAGGCCTATTTGTGTAGCGAGCCTTGTAAGTAATCCCTTCTAACGGAGCTCGTCGAACCACCGGAGGAACCTACCTATTTGCAAAACACAATACCAATCCTTTTACATAGGTAGAACGCAAATAAATAGATAGTTATTTTCACTTCACATGAAGTCTAATAGTTACCTCAGTACTTATTACACGATACTCCGTATCCACTCAGTCCAATACGTATAATATTGTTACCGTAAATCCTGATTTTATCTGATAATTGCATTGTTCTCTTATCTTCAGAAATATGATCGAAACTATTTCGCTGACCAATTTGATGTTGTTTTGTTTTTGAGAGTCTGTTCAGTATTTCCGGAGGTGCTTCTAAAAAGTCAGGTTTTGCCTTTGTTTGACAGTGTTTCTTAATCACACTTGCGCAAAATGCAATTTCCTGTAGAACTTCATTTGGTCGATAGACATCAAAACGAAATAGACTAGATTTTGTGACGCGCGACACTATGTGAACACTGTGGATGAATGAACGAACGTGATGGTAACTCAACTTCAATTAAGAAAAGTAATTAACGACATGGATACAGTACATACCTACTAATGGTAGATATCTATCGATCGGTTTATTTAACATGACTGCCGCCTGAAAGAGAAAGACTGTAGAGCTTCGATTAATAATAGAGGACGAAACGGCGAAAAATAATAGCTAGCTAAGCAATTCTTTTGCTCTGATTTGTTAGCTATGAAAACTTTCTTGGAAAATATTAATTTGCCAAAACAATAATATATCAGTATCTAATTATATCTTAAAACTTTCCATTATCAATGTTAGTATTATAATAATAATAATAAAATAATAATATGATATTGTGGTGATAGATCGATCGGAGCGTCGTGCAATAATTGTTGATATAACGGTCCCGCATGACGAGAACCTCGTGAAAGCAGAAAAAGATAAACAATTCAAGTATCTTGATCTGGCTCGCGAGGTTGTTGACATGTGTGACGTTAATACAGCAGCATTGTGCCGATAGACGTGTCTGCCAGTGGCTTAATTGCCAAGAGCTTCGACCAACACCTGAGGAGGCTCTCGCTGGGTAGCTGGATCAGGCGCTTGATTCAGAAAGCAGTACTCATGGACACGGCGCGTATTGTTAGGAGGTTCCTCTCTCAGGAGCCCTGACCACCGGTAGCCCGGACCCTGTTCCCGGTACTGGTAAACTGCTATTTTTTATATTTTTAAATGTTTTTTATTTCTTTTTTGTAAAAATATTTTAAAATGTAATTTATAAGTAAAAACAATGAATAAAGAAATAATAATAATTTATTTGTACACAAAAACACATCAATCAAATAGTACAATGCAGTGACATTTATGTAGTACAACGGTGACATAAGTTAGATGCAAACGTTTGGCTTCTAAACTAGGCAAGTAGCCTGTATCTTAGAAGCCAATGTTTACCAAAATGCAGTGACAATTAAGTTACAATCGTGCAAGTACTTCAAAATTGCTAATACAAAGAAAAGTAGGGTAACCTCTTTTATTTATTTACACTTTAAATACTATGAATTTATTTTAATCAGACTCTCTGTTTCGTCATATGTCAACTTCTGCAACCAGTTAGTAAGTTTTTGTTTCACTTCGTACTTCTTACAGCTATAAATAAACAAGGTCTTATATTGTGATTCCAACTCTGAATCTGTTACATAAGGACCTATAAGATGTTCCGTCTATCCCTTTCTTTCTACAGCCTTGTATTCTGAGCCTAGTAAAAACAAAAAGTTACCACAAAGCAGTTTCTCCACAATAATCATATAATCGCTTTGTTTGTCAGGCTACATAGAGAAAACGAATAACATTATTCGGTCCAAAAAACACTATAGAATCTGTACTGTACTTATTCTCTGGCTGTTGAGTAGCGTGAATAAATTTTGTTTTGTTCGGTTTTTCTCTGTCCGGAAAAGCCAAGAACAGCGAAATGTTGGAAATATAGAAATGAGCTGGGTGCCAGCCCTCTGTCTGAATTTCAAACATGGTGCTGTATTGTAATGTCTGTCGCTGTATTCGTATGTAAATTATCTCTCATGGTGCTGGAACGCTGAACCATGATGGGAATGTTGTGTTGATGCACGATGGTCTCGTTTATTTCAACCCATGCGAATGTCTCACTCGAATTCAGTATTTAATTAAGCCCATGCTACAGCTGCTGTCACTGGAAGTTCAATATCATAGAAACCACCGACAGCCCGCGTGAAGCTGCATTTAACCTTGCTAGCTATTACTAACTACTTACGTGATTTAAACTTTCAGTTATTGGGTAGGACTCGTCGGCATTTAATTGAAATTCAGTAAAAAGTTCCTGTCTTCACATTGCTGCTACAGGTACTACTTACTGTAGCAGGAATGTGAACACATGGAATGTACCGTTATCTGGGTACTCTATTTCGTACGAACATAGCAGATACTTATATTTTATGCTCTTGTTATGTATACCGTTGTGCTTTCTAAATAATATAGTGATGACTTTCTCATTAACTACCGAGATAAAACCACAAACATTCTCGTCTTTACCTAGATAGCTGCGGAGTAGGGAATGTAACCTTTTAATTTATTAGCAACACCGAAACGTGTAGAAAAGGAAATTTAATTAAACACAAGCCCTTTTGTAAATTCTTATTGTGCAAATAGTTTGTCTCCTAAATATCATTTGCGGTCAGAGTTGTTCGTTCCAATCCACCGCATTTAGTTCATCTATACATATAATAAATCTGTAGAAGGGTCAATTCTGTACATTGAAAATATTGAAAAAATAAATAGCGGGGTGTTGCTGGATCGATACCAAACCCAAATATGTGATTAAAAAAATTTTTGTCTGTCTGTCTGTCTGTCTGTCTGTATGTGCAGGCATCACGTGAAAACTAACGGTTCGATTTCGATGAAACTTGGTATAATTATACCTTATTATCCTGGGCATAAAATAGGATACTTTTTATCCTGGAAAAATACGTAGAAAAAAAATCTTATTTTTCAGTTTTATTCATAGACGTTGTTCTGTAGAACCGCGAACACACGTTGCATTACCCGCAGTGGATTCAGCGCCGTAACCTGTAGCACCGAAAGTCGGATTTGGCTTGAACCGTTTGCGGCACACGCGGGCCACGCCTCCCCGACTCCTATATAAGGAGCCGCGTTCCGCGCCGCGCGATGCATATAAATTCTGAATTTTGATGCGAGCGGACGCGGATTATTATAGGCTTAGCCGTATTTGGGTCCAATAGATATTTATAAGATGTCAATGTCAGAGTTACTCAAAATGGAGAAATAAACCATCCACGCGAAGACCGACATCCGCGCGGACGGAGTCGCGGGCGGAAGCTAGTGTAATAATAAAAGTTTTCATGCTGCAGAAATTGACTTAAAACCGCTATAGAGCAGCTCTCACACAGTGCATTTGCGGAGCGACGGGGCATTTTTCTCAAAGTTTAGCTGCCAAAAATGAAGTGTTCTGTTGAGTACACTTACATTAATTATTTCGGTCTTGTGTGGGCGTTTCAATTATGTTTGGCGGACGGTTCGTTTGAATTGATAGATTGTTCAGTTTTTTAAATAAAAAAGGCACAATAATTAATTAGCGGTCAGATACTTAATTTGTAAAATGTTAAACAAAACCTGCATACAAAATGTTCTTATTTCGCTACTCACAAGTTTTCTATCAGATTACTTATTTGAAATATTATAAAAAAATAGAATAATAATTAATATAATACCGATACAAACAAAAATGTTTTGTAGGTAACTAGTCTTGTTATAATTTACGAATAAGATACCATTTGATAAGACTATAAATATATTAGTATGTATTATGCTATCCGTCTTGATGCTGCTAATTAACGTCGTGTTCGCACGACATTCGACGTCACTGGATGTTCGTAAACTAACAAGTACTTCAAACGCCGACTAACTACTTGTGATTCGCGGCTTTGAACTTTAAATAACTGTACGTAAACGTAAATTGTACTACAGTTATCTAAGTTGAAAAACGGATAAAGCTAGCTACTTCGTCCACGTGAATAATTTACGTAGGTGTGTAACTTATGCGGCCTTCGCCAGTATCCAAGCAAAGTTATATCTAAGTTTTCATATCAATCTAATAACCCGATTTTATGTCGATCCCTAACTTGCAATATATCCTCAACTTCGGGACAAAACGTTCCAATTTATGGTATTTGTCTGTATTACAGTGAAAAGTACTTAGAAGTAGGTTTCTATTTTATGTTATTGAATACTTTAGTAGAAGGATAGTTAAGCGTTAAGCAATTACTGATGAGTTTTGTTAGTAGTAAACTAACATTAAAAAAATAGATACTGTAGTTATCCTGTACTTTATGCCAATATTTTGGCCATTGATTCAGAAAATGTACAGGATGTGTGGGACTCGGACATGATGTCAATCCGGAAACCGGTCATCGTACCTGTCTATAATATCCGTTACAACACGGACCGGACCCCTTGCTGTATGGCGGAGATAACTCTCGTTGTGATTTTTTAACGTAACCTTTTGTACCCGCCTATGGATTGCGACACAAACACTTTTAAATTAGGTATTGTTTTTGTTGTAGATAAACAGGAGGAAAAAGGGTCGGTGATGGATATTTTTTGTTTCATTTCACTGAAATAGGAAAACGGTTCTCGAAAATGTTATTGTATTATATTTTTATGAGAAAAATATACAGGGTGATTTGTAATTCGATGCGGTCCTTGAAATGGGTGATACTAGACCTTATTTGCAACAATATTAACCCCGACAATATGGGGTCTAAACTGACTGGTTTTAGAGATATCGAACTTTAAAGATTTTTCGAAAAATTTCCACCTCTCCCTCATTAAGTGCTTATTGTTAGAAATTAACGATAGTCACCACTTAGAATTTATGCTTTTCTGATAGAATATGAACGACTGAATCTAGTGAATACAAGTTTGTTATAAAATAATCATATCTTGGGAAATTAAGTGTCATAAAGTTTCTGTTTTGAAGATTTCTGAAAACTTTCCTTGTCTTTCAAAGCATATTTTTCAAAATAAATGTATGACACTTGGTGCACAAATTACAGAAAAAACTTCCTTGTCTCATCAGCTTTCTGAAATGGTGTCACAGTATCCACTTTTAGTTAGTGTGTTACCAGAAAATTAGGGTTGTTACTAACAAAGTAGTAAATCAAAGAAAATCGGTTCTAATGTTTTTTCGACCCAACATTTTTTTTCTGTGGTTTTGGTCCAAACTGCTGTCTGATATTAGCTTTTTGAGTCAATGCGCTTAATTTTGGTCGATCGCATCAAGCAAAATCGGTCTTTATCTGGAGTATTTTTACCTGTCCTACAAGTAGGGTGACCCAACTGTTATGCACGCCAGTTTAGTTTTTTTTTTTGCGAAACCAGAGCTTTTAAACATTCCGTCATTGTACATTTGTTTCAAGTAGCTGTTTCAAATGAAAGAAAATTGATGGTTTGACTATCTGGTCCATAGGTAAAAATACTCCAGATAAAGACCGATTTTGCTTGATGCGATCGACCAAAATTAAGCGCATTAACTCAAAAAGCTAATATCAGATAGCATTTTGGACAAAAACCACAGAAAAAAAATTTTGGGTCGAAAAAACATTATAACCGATTTTCTTTGATTTACTACTTTGTTAGTAACAACCCTAATTTTCTGGCAAGACACTAACTAAAAGTGGATACTGTTGCACCATTTTAGAAAGGTAATGAGACAAGGAAGTTTTTTCTGTCATTTGTACACCAAGTGTCATACATTTATTTTGAAAAATATGCTTTGAAAGACAAGGAAAGTTTTCAGAAATCTTCAAAACAGAAACTTTATGACACTTAATTTCCCAAGATATGATTATTTTTACAACAAACTTGTATACACAAAATTCAGTCGTTCATATTCTATCAGAAAAGCATAAATTCTAAGTGGTGACTATCGTTACTTTCTAACAATAAGCACTTAATGAGGGAGAGGTAGAAATTTTTCGAAAAATCTTTAAAGTTCGATATCTCTAAAACCAGTCAGTTTAGACCCCATATTGTCGGGGTTAAAATTGTTGCAAATAAGGTCTAGTATCACCCATTTCAAGGACCGCATCGAATAACAAATCACCCTGTATGTATAATTTTATCATAACAGACAAACACTTTTACACTTTCTATCAGGGCCACCTTTAACATATTTGGCTTCGGAGTACAAAAGTTAGCCTATGTTTAACCGGTCTATCTACATATTTTTACCGACTTCAAAAAAAAGGAGGTTATCAATTCGACCCGTATGTATGTCATATTTCCAGAACTGCCCAGTTTTCATATTTATGTTAGTCTATATCAGCGTCTGAACAAATGTGCCAAATTTCAAAAGTGTATGTGTAATATGTTTGTGTTCGCATATCTCCGGAACCACAAGTCCGATTTACGTAATTATTTTTTTGTTGTACTAGATATTGTTCAACTTAGGGTAGGTACACTGCAAGTCATCAAAATCATTCAATCATTCATCAAAATCGGTTCAGAATTTTTTGAGATAGGGAGTTTTTTGCCTACTCGGGTTGTAGATTTTCAAAGTCGACTGTATGTTTGGTCGCGATTATCTCGCGTTTGGCCGAACCGATTTTGATGCGGTTTTCACAAAAGTATTTGTTACATGCTAGGGAAGGTTTTAGTATATAAAAATCATGGATATCTCGTGACGTTGACCGCATAGATCCGTTTTTGTTGCTGACTTGGATTAAAGATTTCTAAAGACGCCCCGATTATACGAAGATTTTTGTTGAATATCTGAACTAAAAAGGTAAAATAAAAACTTTTTTAAAAAAAGAACCGACTTCAAATCAACCACAAAAAAGTTTAAAATAACTTTTCTTTCGGAAGTCGGTGGAAATAGTCAATGAAATAAAAAACAAAGCTACCGACTTCCGAAAGAAAAGTTATTTTACTAACTTTAATTTTATTAACTTTTTTGTGGTTGATTTGAAGTCGGATATTTAAAAAAAAAAAGTTTTTTACTAATTTATTAAATTTTTATTTTATCCAAAAGCCCGAATACATAGTGCAAGCTCAGCGGCTTTCGCGAATGTATGTGGATTGTAGAGACTCAGTACGCGTCTGACAGACCAGAGAGTCTTGGTCTGTAAGACACGTACGGACAAAAATCCACTTCCTTCAATAGCCCTTTACGTTCCAGGATCACCATTAATTACCTGTTTAGACCTGCGTCCCCGGCGTTTGTTTGACCCCCTATGACCCCTATGGGGCCCCGTCAGATTGCTGACAGCTCTTTGAGGCGTGTAACACGACGCACCGTCGACCCGTGCATGGTCCATGATCGGACGGCGAGTCAGAGTCCATGACCCCCTGGGCTGAGTACCTATAAATTTTGAAAAAAAACACGACAATAATACGGCTTCCTTTATTCGTGGCCATGCCATACTCGAGCAATAAAAAGAAAAATCCCAAATACCACAAGGTATTGATATGTAACGAGCTAGCTGTGCACGCTCGTGTGTTTTCGGTCTAGTAGGCTATGGAAAATATAGTCGGCTTGCTTGCACCCCCAGGATTCTGTGCCTGGGTGCAACGCGCCCCTTTAACCCTCGGGTATATACGGCCCTGCTTTCAATGTATTGTGTATTATGTACAGTAAGTTAATAATGATAAAAAATATCAAATCAAAGAAATATATAATTTTATTACAACGAATAAAATTATATATTTATTTTATTTTCGTGTGATGATGGGCCACCTTCTGGTATCAGAGTTAATTAAGCCACCTCTGGGAACAATACAGGTCTCGTATTTGCCTTGATGAATACACACACGGTACGGTTGACGCAGTGGTTGAGCGATCGACTGCTGCGCAATGTGTCGCGGGTTCAATCCCCGCACGGAACAAATATTTGTATGATCTAAAAGTAGTTGTTTCGGGTCTTGGTGTTTGTGTATATGAGTTTCTATGTTTCTTAACGCACCCACGATACAGGAAGAGAAATGATTCCCAGTGTGGGAAAAGGTTTTAAAAAAAACAGAAGTAGCTCTCTCACACAATTCTGTTAATGGCATAAACATCATTACGTTTTAACGTAAACATCATTTGCTATTCAACTGTAAAATCTATTCAGAAAAGGTTTTAATGAACACTTTGTGCACAGCTGATATAATTACCATGAGCCCGAGTAACGCAGCTGTTACATTAAGTACATTTGTGAAAGTCCCCGCATATATACAGATGTGTGTACAACTGTACAAGTAAGTACATAATAAGACTTCTCCATCACAGTTCAAGAGAGCAATTAGCGACGCCACGCTTTCGTTTATATGACAATGTTTGGCCGGCGCATTAGTTGTTTACAGTGGCAAAAATGTAAAATAAACATTTACCCATTATCTACAGAAAAGTTACATCAAGTAATCAATTGCTACGTGCACCTACGACTTCAAACCTTAACATATACTCGTATAAAGTGAGTAACGACCTCCTTCTTCTTCTTCTTCTTCCTGCCCTTATCCCATTCTACTTGGGGTCGGCGCAACACGTTTTCTTATTCCATTCTCCCCTATCAGACGTCACAGTATCATTTACTCCTTTTTCTTTCATATCATTCCTTAGACAATCCATCCATCAAAAAGTGAGTAACGACCTTATGACCTTCAATTTGGCATTTTCTTTATAAGAGACAAAAGCCTTATTTTCCGAACAAACCCAGCCAATTGAGTTATTATCTTTTCCGTTAATCAGTAATCCAATTTAACTTCGTGAGTACACTCAGTAAATATAATTTGCAAGACCATTAAAAAGTCAACATGTATTTAAACGTGATATAACGTCGTACCCTTTTTTCCTTTCAGGATGGAAAATGTTCCTACATCAAGGCCAGATACATACGTAATAGAGTAAGTAGGTTCGTTCGTAGTATTGTTTCAAAATACAACTGTAACATAATAGGCTGTCAGTCTTCCCGTTATCGAGGCGCCAGAGTAACTTGTTTTCTTTCAGTTAATTCTTATAATGACGTGAAAGGAAGCGGACTCATTATGTTTCCGTCATCCGTTGATTAATGTACTCAATGATTCATGGCTAAATATCTGTGAGGGCTAATTAAGTTTTCAAAGAGAATGTTTACAGATGTTTCTTATTGACGTACTAATCGATTTACCCACGGAGAAAAAGCAACAACCAATACTTATTTTGAAATTGTAGGAGTATTGATTCTAATTTATAATCCTGACTTAGTCGTAGAGTGTGCACCTTAAACCCGAGATCAATTAAGTGTGGCTGCATGGCTGCACGTTCCACACAATGTGAGTGGATGCTGTGTACGTAGCGAGCAGACTGCGGTGACACTGTGATAAATTGAACCACTCATTGGAGTACTTATCACATCCTGAGACGGGCTAATCTATAGGTACGATTAAGTACCTACGTTGAAATTCACTCTTACCGAGTTAAATCAAGTTCTAAAGTTCCCAAAACAGAGAATATTATATTCACTATAACCATTTCATACGTTTGAGTGCGTCATAGGTCCCCATATGTCCCGGACAAGATCCGACCACCCATCTTGTCTCGTGGGTGCCGTACCTAAGACACGATTTAAGGGATTAAATCAGGTGGGTGGGCAGTGAAATACGCCTGTACCCTGATTACATTGGAAAATATAGTTTCTGGGTTTTGAACGTCATACAGTCTGTCTATAAAGTAAAGAAAAAAAATGAGAACGCTGCGGTCGTGCACGTAGCAACCCTGTATGTGTGACCTGTGTGACTAAAATAATATTAGTACTAGCAAATTAGACCACCCAAAAGTATCAAAAGTCGCACTACATTTTCAATCTAAACTATAAATACGTATTGCAAACAATTCTTATTTTTGCCTTAAAATCGTATTTTTAATATAACTTCTGAGAGACAAAAAGGAAAAAAAGTAACATAATAATACACCTACCTATACCTATCATAGCTGCTGTTTGAGCATAAACATCATGCAAACAGCTTAAAACAAGCATCGCTGATACATACACTCTAACTAATTTCCCGAGCTCCAATTCGATTTGTTTTCCTCTTAGTTAACGTTTCTTCGAAGTTTTAACCACGTAGATTTGAAAAGCAATAAAAAATGCAATAGATAACGAGTCACAAAACAAGTCGATGACATCCAATGACCTACGATGTGTTTTGATTATGCTTTGATTTAGTGTTGCCCTACTTTTGAATAATTATAAATGTTCGTTCTTCAAACATTATTTTCATGATTTTATAGACAGACTGTTTTTATGATATAACTTTGCGTCATGCCTACTATAAAATGAATGAATCACTAAGTGCGCTTGCTAATGAGCGCAAGTTAAATTTACGCAAAACGAACCACAGTAATTGGCCGGAAAATGTTCGAACGACGACGAGCAATGATGCTGTAGGGTAAACTGCTCTATCATCATTTACACATTTTCAACTGTCCAATGCTAATGTATTTTCTGATACCTGAAATTCTCTGTTACAGGGACTAAGGAAAAGTCTGACAGTGAATACATACATTTTACAATAACACAATCCAAAAGAACAAGCGAAAAACGCTAAGCCGACAACCGATGGCAAACAGAGAAGATAAAGTAAAAAATCAAATCCCGAGATTTATGAAATTTCTTAAAATGCTTATCTTCGTGAATTATTGGTACCGTCGTAGCCAGTGAGCTAGGAGATCTTGAGTGTCTCGAGTTCACGCCCACTTCTCCGACGCGGAACGTGGAGACAAATGTGTCTAGGTTATACTTGCTTTTTACAAATGCGATTTTATTGTTGCCCAAGTTATCGCTACTAATCAGAAATATCATGGAACATGACACATGACCGACTTAATATCGAGAAATTTGTGTTTTTTTCTTGCATTTGTGTGAGTTTAGCTTCTTTGTTTCATCAAGGAAAGCTTTGCATGCCATGAGATATAAATGAGCCTTGCGCCGAACAGTACCGTACAGTAACTACCCTTTTATGCGCCTAGTGCCAGCTTCTCTAACTACGCCCTGGTCTGGGCGATTGTGGTCCTGGTCTGGATATTTCTGCGCCCCTCTAGGATCTGCACCCTGTACCTGGGCACCTTTGGCACATCCCTATTTTCAGGACCGGCGCCAAAACAACGAACGTAAAAAATACTGCAATTTCAGAGTACAGCGAGAAACTTTTTTGACGTCCTGCCGTCTTTATTAAAATTTCAGCATGGCATAAATTAAATGTTATTAAGATATTTCATAATAATCCTGGTTAATATTGTAACAGCAGTAAATGGCTCATTTTTAGCCTTATCTTTTGTGGGCAGCCGCACCCATGAACCTTTAACTGATGAAAAAACAACTTCTCACCGCCTCCTGTATATTTAATTGACCACCAGCAAAATAAATGAAAACGTGACAAAAAGGAACAACAAATGAAGAGTTTTGCACCCTGTAATGATGGTAACGAACTGCGAAACTTTGTTTGCACATTTCTTTGTTTTAACAGAAAAACCGGACCTTTTGCATAGCTGCTAATTGCGTGACGACAGCGAGGCAAAAAGGCAGTTATGAGTTTA
Source organism: Agrotis exclamationis (assembly GCA_950005045.1). NCBI lineage: Eukaryota > Metazoa > Arthropoda > Insecta > Lepidoptera > Noctuidae > Agrotis > Agrotis exclamationis. The sequence goes on from OX465419.1 coordinate 13,422,819, forward strand.
GGAATCCTTTTTAATTGTAAGTTTTATAAGCGAGCATCTTTGTTATTTAGAATTAACAGCTTAATAACATTAAATATTTAACAGCCTTTAAGTTAATTGCAAAACACCAGAATTTATTTAATTTTAATACAAAAAAATTATCAAATTATCACGTGTTCTTGGGTATTATCTAACATTGTTGTACCAATTATTAACCGCTTACTCAAAATCTCTTCCAACGTAATACATTTTATTCGCATGTTTATTAAAGGCACATTAGACGCAGCCCGGGCTAAACTGAAAATCTTTCAACAATTATGATCCCCGAATAAAGGTCGACCCATTTCCATATCTTTCGCCACTTCGGTGAAACGTGTGTTTTTTGTCATCGGGGCGTTCATAAAATAATAAATATAATTCTAATGAATACTAATTGAGGCGGTTGTTATGTATGCCAAAACCCGAGGATTACCCTCTGTGTCCGGCCGCCGCCAATTTCCTCTGACATGTGATTATTCAGATGTCGATCGCTTCGGACCGAGTATCGTAGAATTGAATATGTGCATGAAGCCAGGAATATAAATTCGGCACTGAACGGATTTACGAGCCTTCCTAAATGGAATCCTTACGCTAAGCTGACGACCATTCAGTACGGTCTGCACCATGTAACGCATTATGTAGGTACATACTTATTATATGCTCCTTTGTTATTTGTTAATAGATAGCAGCTTCAAAGAACATTGACATAAATAAATGATTCAATTTTTGAAAACAAAATTGCAAACAACATCATGTTTACGAGGAGAGGCATTTCGGATCGATATTAACTTTTTTGTTTTATAAAACAAAACTGACAAGGCTGGTAGCCGGATATTTTGCGCAAAGCTATACACAATACACTGTTCAAACAAATCGTTATATACCTACATTGTGACTCCCCAATGATTACAAAAATATTCTATGGTGTAGGTAAAATGATAATGATCCAAATAATCAATAAGCGTTTAGAAAACCTAACCTAGAGGTCTCGTCTTACGACCAGCGTCTAACGTTGAACTATGTCCAGCTGCCACATTACACGTATAAAGTATTACAATACTCACAGGAGGTGCTCACTGAAGGTACCTCATTAACATTAATCTCTGTATGTACGTAGAACCACGCGTTCTTGATGTATATGAGTAGGCGAATAGGTACATGTTTAATTAGATATTCACGCCGAAAGGCAAAAACGAAATTTCGTGGCGTGGCTCGGTCGTAAGTCCGCCCTTTCTCAGACGAATGCGAATATTTCTAAAAGGACTTAAGGTGCTGTAAACTTTACTATACATATAAAACTCGCATGTTCACGAGTAGCGAGCATCCAGAAAGCATGGATAGTCAATCTACAGAAGTGGTTTTGTTTACAAAATACATGCGTTCACAGAAATGTGAAAATTGTTTGGCTGCGTTGCATTTTTACTTGATACAAACAAAAAATTCAAAACGTGTTGTACCTTAGATTTAGCAAAGTGTGTATGAACACACAGTGCTCACAGAATCCTGAATGTGCACGCCTAAATAAAAGTTAACTCAAACATTGTCATTATTTTAATATTAGTTTGGGCCCTCAACAAGAAATTGCCGGAATCTTAACCAAAATAAAACACAGCCTTATTTAAAATTGAAAAATTAACCACAGGACTTACATTGTTACTATATTTAAAGTCGGCTCGCATCGGCGGTGAATCGTGAATGTAAATGTTCATCGATATTTGTTTTAGGGATGCCATGCCACGCCGCATAATATTCATGTAAACCATAATAATACGAGATTTGGCATGAAAATGAGTGGCCTAGTAATATTGTCACCATAATAATTTTACCATGTGCTGTGGACCGAATACTTAAAATGAAAAGTAAAAGTAGCGTTTTGTTAAATTAAATGTGATATAGGTACAATTACCCACTTACAAGATCAAAGGCATCCATCCCCTACGCAAATTAAAATGAACATGAAAGAAAAACAGAAAAAAGTAATTACAGTGGTTCTTCCAAATAATTCAATTATGAAATTGTTTCTTAGGTAAATTAAAGGAAGAAATATATTCATTATTTGTTCGTAAGTAAGCAGTTCTTCGATAGCGAGCTACAAATAAGCCGGTGGAACAGAGCAAGGGCATTCATTTTCTTGCGAAGTTGGAAGAAGACACCTAATTATTTTATTCATTTTGATGAGAATAACGTGCTCATGTTCTTTCAGTTGTTATTCGCCTTTAAACTGTAAGTCTAAGAACACTAGAGTGAATATGGCGAAAGCGCTATCTTTACTACAAGAACTGTATTAAAATAAAATAGCTGACCTTCAATAGTACCTAAAGTCGATTGAAAGATACGAGTACAACGCGAAGATATAGCACATCTTTGGCGTCAGAAAGATATTTGTTAGGACACAGCAATATATTATTATAGGACACTGAACTGGATACTCTTGGTTTACCCTTTTAACTTTGAACAAATTGTTTAAGTTGGTATTAGATATTCCACATATTCTTCAATCTGGGGCAAAATGTGTTCTAAAATTATAACGCATAAGCTCAGAGGACTCGTGACATGTCCAACGTCTTTGTGTGGGTACACTTCAGCATTGTATTTTTGAAGTGAAGAACAACACAGCGGCAACGGGCTAAATTTCACCGCACAACTCACAACTTAAAAATTCAAGTTGAAATTCTACATTAGACGCCAATACCGATAAACCTGAACCTTATTCGTGAAGTTTGTAAGTACATTATCTAGCTATGCATAATATATCTACAGATTTTCGATCCACATTAGAAGCGATTTAATGAAAAAATTCGTTGCAAGTAGGTTATCGCCGTAGACGACGAGGTGGTGAACACGTGAGCGTTTCGTCGAGCATTGTCTCGATACATATTCAACGAGCACATTAGCCAGCCGACCTCGCGGTTATCACTTACTTATTACTACACATCCTCTCGCCACCGGATCGAATGCTGTGGTCATCATTCCGGAACATCCAAGTTGTATTGTCATATTAGTCAGCTAACGTCTACTTTCGAACTCGAAGCTCGTAATAGTTGAAAGATAGTTTATCCAATATCAACGTGTGTGACGTAACTATGATTTGTGGGCGATAGCCACTGCTACCAATATTCATGATATCTTTTGATCCTATTTCGCAATTCGGTATAAAATAAAAGTTATTTTCTACTGTTAGCCAGGCCGGAGGTATATTACACACTATTGTAATGTATTGTCGAGTGTCTTGTGACGTAAAACTGCCGGACTCACGCTTCGCGTCGCGTGTACGACTCCCCGTTTCAACGTACGTTTCCCGTTTCCGTGTTAACTACTCAGTCCCTTCGCTGTTCGGTTCTCCACTTTCCCCATATAGGTGTGTTGAGGGCCACGTGTTGCTTGTGTGGGGAGATGCGGCCTAATTGACTTAGCCGGCTTTGGAAGCAAAGGTGACAGGTGAATGACGGCCTTTACACGTCGGTTACAGAGGCCGGTCAGTGCACAGGCTTAACTCGTAACTTTATCGTGCCCGAAGCGCGGCGTAACTTATGGGTCACATCAGATAATAAAGCTGTTCATGTTAGCTTGCAAGTCATAAAAAAAAACTAATATTTTTCAATATAAAAGGGTCTCTTTAGTCTTTCGTTAATTTAAGAGATTGTCTTCACATAATTTATTTGTTATTGTAAAAATAAATAATAGTACACGTCTCGTTATTATTGCCAATATGTAGAAACTTCCAATCCTCGTTCATTTATGCCATCGTTTGCCACCACAGCATAGTCGTAGACGTTTGCCGGGGGCCGCGATTGAGTTTTCAAAGACTTATCAAGGTTAACATTCTTCATTTAATATAAAATATTTGCGGCCTGTTTTCATATTTTCCAATTTGAAAAGCAATAAATAAACTCGTTTTAATATTCCATTATACATATTGTAGATATACAGACGCGACGGCTAGTTATTTGCAATGCAACTAAACAGCTTGCGCTATAAAAGAGAACTGAACGAACAGCAGAGTAAAGGTAAAACATCTACATACTAGATTAAAATTTGGAGAAGGTTTCATGATGTGATTCACGTAAATATATTGTAGTGAAACGTCTCCGTGTGTTTGCTACTCAGTTCCTGTTCAGTGTAATAGTCACTGACGAATACTTTTAAGTTAATTTAAAAAACACAGTTATTTACGAGTAACTAGGTCAAATTATCTCACATTATTACCTTACACTAGCGGCCCGTCCCGGTTTCACACGGGTGGAAGTCCTCTAGGACCCGGTCATGATGGTTACAAATATAACAAAAAAACCGGCCAAGTGCGAGTTGGACTCGCCCATGAAGGGTTCCGTAGTAGCGAGCATAGATTAGGGATATAATTATATTGAGATTAGTAAGTAATATACACAAACAATAAAAATAACTTTGTTTTTCATAGTGTTTGTATGAATGGCGAAGTTATATTTGCGGTTTAGGAAAATGTACTATATCTCAAAAACTGCTAACTGTATCTCATCCGAACCAATTTTTGTTGGAAGTTTTTGTTGAGGTCTACATTACATATTTCTTTAGTTTTATCATTCTCTTATTTTAGAAGTTACAGGGGGGGGGGGGGTCACACATTTTACCACTTTTATATTATAGAAGATTACAGTGATGATAATAAACCTAAATGGTTCAGTTAAAAAATCATGTCCCAATAATTTTAACCCATGCAAGTAGGTCGTGCTTCCAAACTCTCCACTCAGTATGTATACGTAGATATTGAATTCAATGTTCAAAGGTAAATTTTCTGACGTTCCTATCAGCACAAATACGAAATCTGCCGGTAAACTCTAAACAAACCCAATGCATTACCATCCAAAACCGGAATCTGAGGTAATATATTATATTGACTGGTGATGATAAAATATCTAAGGCTTTGCACACTCACTGCTGTACTAAAATAAATATTATGGTACATAAAACCGAGGGATAAGCTGTTCTAGCGATGTTTTGTTTGCTGACAAATTAATTCATTTTGATTACATTACCGAATATCGGACAAACATGAGGCGTTAGTTGGCATCTCGAATGGTAGATATGGAGTTTTAGGTTCATTGTCATAGTGGTTCCTGGTGTATATTTTACAAGAAAACTATGCGATCATGGGCGAGAATTCCATGTTCTAAATATTATAAATAGACTTGACCTGAATATAAATCGCTAAATTGGACAGATATTATTTCTTCTGAAAAAATCTCTTACGAGTATAATCCCTGAGAATAGAATGTAAATGTTATTGCTAAAGAACAGATTCAGCATAAAACGTATCAACGGCAAGACATCCTTTCATTTAAATTACGTCTTACAATTTACATCAACAATTACATCAAGAAAGCGAGCATGTATGAAGCACATATTATTAAATTAACTCAAATGTAACCTAATATTCCGACCACTTAGGGTAAGTACAGCGTGGAAATATTTAAATTCCGCAAAGCCGAACGCTTGCCAAGACGGGCGGACAGCCATAACTCGCAGGATGCGGGACGCGGGGTGCGGGGTGAGGGGAGCTGCGGCTGCTGGTGTGAACGCGACCTAATACTGACAGATGGCACAGGTAAATCAAGCGCCTAACATTTTTCGCACAATTAATCTTCCGCGTAATTATGTCTCATAATGGTATCGTTTTTTATGTAAAGGACGTCCAAGGTTAATGAACCCTCTAATGGAATCGAGCTCCATGCCACAGACTATCTAGTTTAAGAGTCTCGGCATCTAATACTAGCCAAGCAAACCAGATGTAGGTTTTTATTTTTAAACTATATAATGACAACTTTGTGTGAAAGCATGTACTTAAATTTTGCGTCCATTGAAGGAGGTGAGATGATAGAGAGTTATAGAGAAGTATGGAAGAAGAGCCATACTGCGCCGACCACTAATGAATGTTATAATTTTTTCTTTCTTACTTTGGTTTAATTTTTTTATATCTTTTACTTTTTTGAATCACCTGGCGTGGCGGCACCGGCCGCTCGGCCGAGTGCATTACCAAATGTCCGAGACTGCGGTTCCTCTCGTACTGAGCAGTATTATAATCGCAACGACAAGCCATCAGTAGGGTAAAACTAACCTTTCTTACGACGGTCTAAATGAGGATAAGGACAGGAGAATGATGATAATAATGATTTTATTCATTAATTTTGAGATCATCACGCAGATTTAACATAACTTATTCGTCACTATGGTAACATTATAGAACACTATAACCACTACAGTCACGAAGCTATACAGATATTTAAATCGATTGATTCGAAAACAGTTGCTCGTTATGTTAAATAAACCACCCAATTTAAAAAAAAATACTTCAGTCTAGCGATAACAAAGCATCAGTAATTCAACCGTGGGTGCGTGGGTGATTGGATTCCATTCACAAAAATCTCTGTGATTACAACTGTAACCGTAAATGTGGGTGGTACTCGCGATACACCCACAGTTACAGTTGAACGTTTCACTCGGGGCTGACAACTATGCCAGTTGTATATTTAAGCCGTTTTATATCAATGTTCGTACTATGCTCTTGGCTAAAACCGCCCACTTTATGAAAATAAAAGATAAAAATTCCACCAAAGACGGTGGGCGTTTTTCGCCGGGGGCGCTGGCGATGGCATATCCCCAGATTATATGCGTTTACTAAAGCCCACTTAAAAACTGATAACTTCATTCTATTAAAACTTAGTCTCTGTAGTAGCGGAACTTGAACGGTAATTGATCCACACACATGTATTAAACGTTCCTTAGTAAGGTCATTTTTTCTTTGAACAAACCGGACGTGCCAGTTTTCCTGGAAAGGTATAATGAAAAGTTATTGATTTGGTAGTCGCAAGCGTTCCTACTGAGTATCGTGAGGTCTTGGGTCCGACTTGGTCGGCACATAAGTCTGACAAAAAAGTTTTGAACCGGAGTTTAGATGATGCCTGATTGAATGGACTAAATATAATAAACAGATGAAGTACAAAACATCTAAATCTCCTCCTACGCTTTGGAAACCGTTTAACAATAAATAAATCAACTTATATTTCAACGCCAATACATAAATGAATAAATGATATAAGGTAAAAATCTACTAAATCAATCTTACAATAAATATTAATCATACGTTACAATTAAGACAAACAAGCAATTAATCTCGAGTAGACGTAACACAATACGTATAGTTTACAGCTGTATTTCATTCTGCTAGTTGGCCCAACTAACATATATCAAGCCTGGGCTCATTAATAGAAACAAATGATCCCTCTTTTATTGATAACAAGCTCGAGAACCGTGCGTAATTGCTACTTCATTGAGTGCACGTAGCACCGCTACGCTCGTAGCACCGTAGCGCCGTAGCGATACAAGTGCTACGCTCCGTAGCAGATAACAAAAAACGATTTGCGTAATGAAATTGTAATATGGGTTGTATGGTTGGTTATCATATTGCTTACTTCGTAGAAGAGTAATCATGTGGAAGTGCCGCGGATGCTGTAATACACTTTATTTTCAGAATTTCATGGTATTATGTCATTACGTGTTTACGCTAAAGGAAATGAAAAAATAGGCAACCCCTATTTTTTATGTAATCGATGTGAGTGTTGTCATCAGGATGGTTGTTTGTATCCAAAATTATATCGATAAATTTTCGAGAATCGTATTCGTAAAAATGTTTTCACAGAAAACCTCAACAGTATTAGTAAAATGTATTGCTTTTATCGCTGTATGTGTATTTATATTATCGCTTTCATGGATGAAGATTAAACAATTCCCATATCTCATAGGCCTGATGGTAACACGGTTATAGTCAAGCTCAGCTACGTTATTGGATCAAGATCATTGAATCAAGTCAGCGAGGTTCACTTGCTCTGTAATTGAGGTGAGAGGAGAGAAATGATTAGGAACACTATCACTAGACGTAACACTATTTGGTCTTACGCTCATTTTAATTAACCACTCTGATTAGGAGTTAGTTAACTTTTTCATGTCAGCATTTTTTGGTTTGGGTGTTCTCGTGTGGAAACTCTTTTCTTAATACTTTTGGATAACGGGAATAATTGGGAAAATATTGCGTTTTTTGTACTCCTGAGTTGACTGGTCCCAGGCGATACATCATAGTCATTATTCCAACATCCTCGCAGTATCCTGCACCACGCTTTATGAATCAGACCTGACCAACAGTTTTTGAAGAACATCTAATATATAAAATTCTCGTGTCACAGTTTTCGATGCCATACTCCTCCGAAACGGCTTGACCGATTTTGATGAAATTTTTTGTGCTTATCCGGTATCTATGAGAATCGGCCAACATCTATTTTTCATCCCCCTAAATGTTAGGGGTAGTCCACCCCAAAATTTTTTTAAAATTATTTATATGGCAAAACAACGTTTGCCGGGTCAGCTAGTATAATTTAATTTCCTTTTCCTTAGGAAAGATTATTACTTACCCTCGACAGAGTATCATCATCTGACCTACATAAATAATGGTAAACAAGCAACATTGTTGGTTTTCGGTTTCCAATAAAACAACAAATAATACTTTTGTGATCGGACTCAGTACGACGTGAGTTCGATTACCTGGTCTGGAAAAGGGGTTTTCAGTAGTAACCCGGGATTGTGACAAGCTTGTCTCATATTGCAATCGGTCCCCACAAATTCCCGGCCATAGGTACTGAATGTGACGTCACTTTGCAGCTTACCTCGGCTATTATCGACGTGACGTGACATACACCTTCGACGAAAGATAAGGAAATAAGAGATAAAAAATGAATCCTCAAAGATAAGCTAAATAAGTGTGAGTTTAAGTTCAAGTAAACGGTCTATTACAGACTGAATGCTCGGGAAACGAATGAATACGAGAACTTCCCATAAACATCGTTCACAACTTTGCAGTTGGAATTTGCTGCTCAAAACAGCAACAGGAAACAACTCGACCTTCCTCTGAAATTGTTCTTCATATTCCTTCCATAAATACTTTGTGACGAGCTGTTTTAGTTAAAGTACAGCGGAATCGAAACTAAAATATCTGACATGTTATAAACATAAAATATTAAGTATGCGGCATGAATACATTTAGTTTCCTGTTGCCGTCCTCCCGAAGGAGTTTCCGTAGTAACACACCATGTGTTCGTACGTTCCGATGATACACTGATAATATTACACATATTTTTCAGCGCTTTCGCATTGCTGACTCGTGATTTTATTAAAAAGTTTGCTGTTTTATCTGAATTAATAAATAACAGGAAGTTTTTATGCGTATGTTTGTCTTGTTTTGGTTATTTAAAGGATGTTTTAAGTAATAAATAAATATCAATTAAGGATGTTGAAGGAATCTCGTGATATTTGCCGGTAATCGGAATTACATTGAAAATAAAAGGCGCGCGGTGCCGGCCCGCCTTTCAGGGCTCCTTTATTATTGTATACTTTTAATTAAGCGTTTCTTTACCAACCTTTATCTACAAACTTTCCGTGCTAATTAAAAAGATTAAAACACACCTGCGAAATCCATCTTTTCCTTACAAAAATTCAATCATTTAGACCTACCAAATTATGATTTACCGAAAAATAAACTTTGATTTAACGTTATATCCACCGCTACCTCGCTGGCAATTAGTTTTGTCTCATTTTCTTGTTAATTAATGAAGTTCGTCTGTTCCTATTAAGTAGTAAGTTTGGTGTTTGCTTTCTTTGTAAAGTGCTCTAGTTTCTGTCAAATAACACCATTAAATCGTTATTTGCTTTGAGTTTCACGGAAACAAAAACAAGGAGTAAGTTACATTTTTATTCAAGTGTCATTAATGAAGTTTATAGAATGAGCAATAATTGCTATGGAAGTTAGATAAAAAGTTATGTATAAACGTTAACGAAAACATGAAATTATACTAGTTTGCGAAATTGTAACCTGTTCCGAGCACAGGATGTGAGAGAAATATTAATCACAACATTCCATTGTTAGTGAGAGAGGCGGTAGGGAAACAAAAACTGATTAAAAAAAGGACTTCCAAAAAATTACCTCACCCCTATTCAAATTACCGTACACCACGCCCTCACTCAGAAGTTACACGCTAAAATGTTAACAGGACTTATACATTACGGTACCATAAAACATTTGGCTATTATAAGAAAAGTAAGATGCCCTGGGCGGCTTTTAAGCGCGAATCCATTCCGAATATGAATGGGGCTCTCTTGTATCGTGCATACTTCGTGTATGCTAACCAATGAAGCCAATAGCAGATATCTGTGACCGGAAGTTCAGCATTTACTCCTCGAGTCCTCGCGGACGTGCCTCCAAACTTGTGCTCAACTTTCGACTACCACGACAACGTATATTGAATACAAAGTGTGTGTACCTTTAAATAAAAGCATATAAAAACATTATCTTATCATTTTATTTTAGTGGCACAACAAAACTTGGCCTTCAGCAGGGATCAACCACTTAGGAGTGTGGGGATGGGCGCGTGGCTCTCATGTTGTACAAATATCTACCTACTTACTTAGAGATATTTTTTTCAAGTAGGTTTTTAACACTAGAATTTCTATCATTAGGTCAAATGAAAATAAGCATGATAGACGTATAATTCTTTAAAGCTCTAGCCTGGTATGTATAAGTACATTATTGTCAAATATTTTAATTTACAATACAATTTTGCTTTGACTCTATCTCCATCTCATTTTCGATGTAAATCAGAACAATTGTATTATTATACAAATATCATTGTTGTTTTCCTGAATGATTTAGATGAGTTAAATGTTTATTCGCATTACTGATACTGTCTAAATTAACGCGTTTATGGTAATTTAGACGCTATCAGATCTGTTGTACTCATTATCCAACTAGCATTGCAAAAATAATGGATTTTGGATGTTTCAAACAACAAAACATTGTACACGATTATTGCTTTTCAATTTCAGCCGATAAGCGCCAGATCGTTTTACGTAAAAAATATCAGTTTTCCATTTATTCAATGATGTGACTGATAATAGAAAAATAAATGTTTCCTAATAGCTTTTCAACACCTAGCAATTACATAAATTAGTATTGACACATTTTCAACTTAAAAACAAGTTTAAGCAATTGTGTATCGTTTGATAATAAACAATAAATCGAGGCTTATGATCGCACACAAAGCTAGGAAGCAATTGAATAGTCCAACCACGCGTAGCACGTATTTATATTGCAAGCGGTTGAAAGGCTTGGCGTGGCTCCAGTTCGCCCGGGTCGAACATCGCTGTCGGCATCGGCACCGGCTAGCGGTTCGTCTACACGCTTCTAGCGGCTTATTTTATAACTTGTTCCGTCCATGCGCCGCGCCGGCCGTCCGGCTGTTTTGTCCATGAAACACGGCTTGTGCTACCATTGTCATAAAACGCTGAATATTTGAACTCTCAAAGATATTTATGTTTCGCTTATAATTCTATACTAATCACAGTTTTTTAAAGACGATTTCACAGTAGATGAACCATAAAAAAACCTCTCTTTTGGTCTCGGACTCGGTCAATATCGCAGGGTAAAATTAACATGTTCTTGATCAGTAATAAAATGTCATGATCACACTACAATTAATAAAAATAATTCTGAAGTAAGCTGAATGAAATATCATAATGTCAAATAGCACATCGCATCACATACTAGTAAGTTACAACATTTACTTCAAAGAGCTTATCTCTTCAGTATTAGAAACGAAGCGAAAATAAAATAAGCGTTATAAAATTAAATTGCAAGTGTCGCTTAAGGACTTACAAAAAATATGATGTCGTAAAGGAATGCGATATGTTCCTGGCTTATTTCAGTGAGTGAATACAGTAAGTAAGGGGCACTCCGGGCTCGGGCGCTTGCAAACGCTTCGGCGAGCGTGCATCGCAGTCTTTGAGCAATTTTATTCAGTATACAACTCCACTCCGATACACAGCAGAACAACGTGCGCAAAAATTAAAAGTTACAACTTCGTATTGTTATCATACAATACCCAATTTTTGCTCATACTATCTACCATTATGGTTTTGCTCGCAAAAAAAACGACTTTACGAATGAACTTTGTTTTAATAATTTCCTCCGGCACGTTTCAGCTTCCTTCGCATAAATGCTTTTATTATTCGTAGCCCATACAACTTAATGAGACATTGTGAATTATGCGAAGATGGAATTTTAACGCGTTAAGCATTTTTGTAAAATGTAAATGGTATGACACACCAAATTGCAAAGTGTTCATAACTTGATAATAGAATGTTGTTTACACTCTACTTGATATTCGTCGGTAGCTTTTGACGTCACAAAAACAATCACAATACGCAGATAGGGCACAGTAAAGTCAAATATAAATTATGAATTTGTTTGTCTATAGGTTTTACTATCCCTCCTTCATTTCAATCAAGAATTTCAATTCCAATCAGTACTTTAGATAGTAAATTGCTTTTGAGCGTAATGGATGGAGTGTGGATTTTCCGTACTTTGAATAATTTAACATCCATTGTATATCACCTTGTATCACAACAAAACACCAATCTCTCGATTCTTAGAATTAGAATATCGAAAAATGCAAAAAAAATGACGAAGGTGTTGTTATGCGAATAGCAGAGGAAACAAATTGTAAGAATAATTTACTATCGAGGACTAGATTCGAAGCCTATAAATCCAAGCGGAAAAATAAACCTTTCTCTCGGAAGGGAGTCAGGGCGATTGTCTACACAGACTGACACCGAAAATAAAACTATCACGGGTAAAGTACTATGACCCTCGTGGAATGAGCTAAAATCCTGATTTCAGTGATCGTGGGGCCTTCTCCTGCTTTAGGTACAGGATTAACCTCAAAACACGGAGTATACAGCTTGATTATTGAGAGTCATTACTTAAAGTAAGTACAGCACATTGTGTATTATAAATGAGGCAACTGCATGTATAAGGATCATGCTATCTGGGCAAGCTTCATGCAAATACGAGTAGTTACTATCAGACTCAGTATTAATCCAGACCAAATTGTTTTGAGCTTTGAGCTCAGTCGTTATTACACTCAACGTTCAGTTAAACTTGATACATTAAACGCCTCTGAAGTTGGAGCTTGGAAGTCCTATAGTAGACCGACACATGAGCTAGATCGATAGGTTCCGCTTCCACCTCCTTGCGCTTAAGTAGAAACACTATTTTCATCGCGGAACTGAGAGCACTCTTTTAATTGATTTTCTGTTTTTTTTATAAGTCCTTAAAATTTTAACAACCGAATATCTTACTATTGTCTCCTCTTTAAGGATTTGTAGAAAGGGTAGAGTAGTTGTATATTTTGGTTGGGAGAAGTCAGGTTTAGCATATTGCAGAAGCTATTGCTCGTTAACTAGCTGGATTTACTTCCTCGTTAAAATAACAGTTACGTAAGGATACCATAGTTATATGATAGTGAGTGGGCAGTTGATATTAGAAACATTTATTAAGATAAGGACAGAAGCACCAAATTAAACAATTTCTATAATTTCTGAACATATTTTTTGATTCATATAATCCCTGAGCCTAAACATGTCCATGATTTTTCAACCTTATAGATTAATAAAATACTTATCGTTAAAATAAAACATCCACTAAAGTAACAAAACTGTCAATTTTACTTGATATTACGCTTACAGCACTACATTGTTGAAATAACTCACAACCAACTACATTTCGCTCGAAATTCACTCATGTAAGCGAATCTTTGTTGCAAGCTTGGCTATAGATAGAAGGTCTATGTTGGAGCTAACTTGTACCTGCTCAGTTTTACATCCAGATATTGCCTTGCTACACTAAACCGCCTACAATAGAACAAGATGCCGGTGAATTCTCGCAATAATTGTTAGGGCACGATAGACCTCGCGGGACTGTTTAAGTATAGGTTACGCCTAGTAACCTGGAACGCAATAAGACTCTAACAGTCCCTTAAAAAAGGTTAAGTCATCGGAGACTCGCTTACCACTGCTTTAAATACGCCAAGTTCAGAGTTGCCAAGTCAAGCTACAAAACTTCGGTTGAAATAACTTATACTGACATGCATAAAACAATGTTCAAGTGTATGAAATGAAAGGTTTATTTATTTATCAGAGCATGGGTGCTGTGCCACCTGCAGCACCAGGGTCAGACCCGTCATACCGGCCCATAACATTATTACCATTTTTGGGAAAGCTCTTGGAGCGTCTTATCGTTCCACATTTGATACCAGACGGACCCAAATTCCATAAGAACCAATTCGGTTTACTATCGAGATTCTACCGTAGACGTAGCGCTTTCTGCTAGAAAAATAGTTAATATTTCTGATCACAAATACTTGGAATTTTTCTAGATATTTCTGGGGCTTTTGATAACGCATGGTGGCTACTGCTAAACAGCTCGTGGTTGCTGTAGAAACATATATGGGATCAGTGTATATGACGGGGACGCGAGGTATAATGAGGGCATACACTCTTTTGGCATACTTAACACAACACTAACGTAGCGCAAGCGCCATCAGGACGTCATTTGCAAGCGGCCGTTAACAAATGGCGTCCTGTTGGCGCTTGCACTACGTTAGTATTATTATTTTAATTTTAATATTATTAATTGATTTTAATTTAATTTATTTTAATATGAATGTTTTATTTTATTATAATTTTGATGGTAATTTATTTTACTTTTAATGTTAATTTATTTAATTTTTAATACTGGTTTTACTTCAACGTTAATTTTATTTGAATAATTTAATTGTAATTATTTTGAATCCACTGTATGGATCAGTTAAATGTAAATTATTTTCTTTCAAGCTTCTTCCCTCGCCTTTTTGTCAATTTTCCATCCGACTGTGTACAACATGAACAATCAGCACATCATATCTTATGGCAATGTATTCTTTGGCAAAACGAACGCAATATTATGCTGGATAGTTTACAGATTACACCTTTTTTTAACGTGGTAAAATCATTAAATGAGTCCTCCCACCCAGGGAAGGGCGGGAGGGACTGTCAGATTCGTACTGACTAAAATCCACGGTGTCCTTCAATAGCCCTTTACGTTCCAGGGTCACGGTAAATTTGATAAGTCCCGCGACCCCGGCAGGCTTCGGCCCTCTAGAGCCCCGTCATTATACTGACACTCCATGAGGCGCGCGCGGAACACCGCGCCGTCGACACAGACTACACCTGGAGACATTAACTATACGGACCTTGTGAAAACTCGAACATACCATGCATTGAAGCGTGATTGCCAAACCTATTATTGGAAAATATTTAGCAGCTCCCAATTGGACTTTTAGTGCCTTTCGGCCTTATTTTTTTCAGATTTCCTGCTTGATATGGAGGGAAGTTGAAATTAAGTATTTTTCCTACTCCTCTACTGTTCTTTTCTCATCAAATTCGATGCAGGATCCATGACAGTTAATCATCGTCTCGGCGTTTTTTTTTTTGTGGTCGTCACTGATTTTGGCTTTGTTGCAGTATTTTGGGATTAGTGTGGTGGGATTGTACCAAAAAACTCCCTTCTGCTCCACCCAGGTCGAAAGAACTTATTTAATGATATTACCACACGAAGTAAGGTAGTGCAGTCAGCCCCTTGCTGATTTGCTGTTAAAGTTATTTACTTTGTTTCGATGTCGACAGCTCCAAGAAAGATTGTTTGTCTAGAAGAACTTTAGATTTAAAGAATTTAAAACCCTGAACTTTACTCTGGTAATTCATTTTGTTTATAACCAACGCAATTTATTAAAAAAAAAAACTGTGCAAAAATTTTAAATGTGTGCACAGTTCCTTTTTTTGGAAAACGTTTGATTTCTGAACAAAGCAATACTACATTATATTTTGACTATTGATATTCCATTATTCTATCATAAATATGCGCATGACAGCTGGAGCGATGTCTTTAAACCCGCCGCCGCCGGCGTATAAAGTGTTCTTCGAGACATGAAATAAGTTCTGTGTTTAGAAAAAGCGGTCATCCATTTAAGACTTGACGTTGCGTAACCTGGCTCTTTACAGTACTGTAACACCTAGTCTGCTTTTAAGAAAAATTCTCTCAATATTGTAGTTCCTATTTTATAACCTCTGCGTAAGTAACTATGGCACATATTAAATTTTCTCAAATTTTTATTACTAAAATAAATTATAGAAAAACAAAAAACCCGACTGCGTAAAAACTAATTTTTGAAAATACGTGAAAAAGTTAACTTAGATAGAAACTAAAAAGAAAGAAACAAGCCCAACTGAACAGCAGGAAGAAGCAGAACAGAACGACTCACAGTCGGGGCCCCTTGGGAAGATTTGATTAGTAATATTTGAATGGGCCCCGACTGTGAGTCGTTCTGTTCTGCTTCTTCCTGCTGTTCAGTTGGGCTTGTTTCTTTCTTTTTAGTTTCTATCTAAGTTAACTTTTTCACGTATTTTCAAAAATTAGTTTTTACGCAGTCGGGTTTTTTGTTTTTCTATAAATTACTTTTTTATTTTATACTTTTTAGTTTCGATTCATTGTTTTTTTTGTTTGTATATTGTTTATATTTGAAATAAAAACTTAAATCAATAAGTAAGAAAATTAGCAAGAATGATTGTTCTGTTAAACAACTTTAAATCGTTATATATCCTAAACTATCAATTAAAATGAAAAATGATAAAAGGAACCTCAAGATGATTTTAAAATACCTATTCAACGACACCCCACTTGACATAGTTCATCGACTTTTATTTTTTTCATTTTGACAATATGGCGTCTGGTTGTCGCTGTGGTGAATTTTGATTACTGTCATGTCTTTAGTGACACTCGCAAGGTTAAGACGAATCGATTGACGTAAGAATTATCAAAATCGGCCTACGCATTTGGTCTCTAGAACGCCACATAGAAACAAACATACATACATACATACATACATACATACATACTTACATACATACATACATACATAGACTGATAAACACATTACCCTCCTTTGCGTCGCGCAGTCGGGTAAAAACATTACATATTACTGATTAAATATTTTGTTAGAAAGAAATTGGAATTTTGTGAAATAATGCTTTAAACTTACCTTGATTGTAGCGATTTCGCACTGGCCGGAAATTAAGCCAGATTAAAGGACACATATTCCCATATCACTTCATACCCTCATTTACTTTATAAAACATTCGAGCAGCATCATTTATCATTTAACGAACACAATGCTAATTAGCTTGGGGCAAATACTCATTGCTTGCAGAATATTTACAAGAGAAACATCACAGATCTTCATGGAAGGTTATCGAAGACTAAAGAGAGGTACGCACCTGCATGTGAGACCATCCCACATCTCTCCTCGAGACAGAATTTGTCTGCGTTGTTGAAACTTCTATATAAGAACAACTGTTTGAATTGGTAAACATTGGGCTACGCCGCCGCTACGAAAATGCTACGCCGTAGACTTTGCTGAAAAGTACAAGTCATTATAATTAATTCATTTACATCTCACGCAGTGAATCTCGCGAGCTTCACAGATACGCGGACACATACTTCCCCGTTCCAATTTCCTCTATCTTCAGTGGTGTGCATATTTTATGAGTAGTTCCGTGGACGCTTGCCGGTCTCGGGGTAGCTCCTCGAATGTGAGCTGTAGGGCGAGGTGTTTCGGTACATCCGTATTATAATTAGAAGTGTATTAAGTGGTGCGCGTGCAGACAGGGTGCAAGTGGATGCAGACGGGGCTGAAGTGGAGTGCGTGGCGGGGCGCGAGCGGGGCGCGCGGCGGTGCGCGGGGTGCGCGAGGGTGCAGGTGCACCTGGGCGGCGGCCGGCGCCCGGCGGGGCCACGTGCCCGGGCGCTCAGTCGCTAGTGAGCAGCCGTGGCCGCGAGTCGAGCCCGCCGGCAGTCCGCCGCGCCGCCGACAGCGACAGGTGGCGCCGACGCCCGCCGCCTGCGCGCTCCGCTCGCCCGCACCCGCTCGCGAGCCGACCTACAATTCATACGGCCGGCTTCAACATCAAACTTAAATATTAAGCTTTGCAATAAATCAGTGTGCAGTGCTAAAATGTTTTATAAAGGAAAATGATAATATCTACGTGGTTGTGTGCTGATGATATATAAAAATGCTAAGGAACTTTACCCAGTTTTGAAAATACTTTATTACGTGAAAAATTGTAAGTATGAGTGTGAAAGATTCACGATGTTAACAAGTGACCGTTAAAATTGATTTTTAAGAAACAGTCTGCGAAGTGCTGTTTTTGAATTTATTATTCGATAGTTAATGGTCTAATGTAGACGTAGGCAATATTGTTTATGAATGTGTTACTCATAAACTAACAGTTTTTTTGAACATTCTTAGATAAAACTGCTTTTTAATTTTGTAATTAGTCTGTAAGCTGAGAGGGAAACGCTCTTGATCTCATATTTTTATCTTTTATCTTGTCCAGCATTTTCCCGGGTAATAAATGAGCAGGATTCGCTTTTGGGATGCGATAAATAAGTATAGGGTTGAACTTGCTTACATTTTAATTTTCAACCCTAAGATTGTGTCCCTAATTTCTGTTCTTTGAAACAAGAGCTTTGGTTGTGGGTAGAAAGTAGCTCTACAGCGGGATTTATGAGCGAGTCGTTATTACTTAACTAAAGCACGGGATTCATAATTAATGTTATGCTGATTACAAATGTAAGCAACGGAAGCCGTTTACGATTGTATAATAAAGATTGAAGAACTTAGTTACAATTCTGCCCTTCGATCAAGGTTCGCAGCTCCTTGGTACTCACTACTTAATTAATTAGTTAAAGTAGGGTAGAAACATTTTGAAAGCAATTGTGTGAGGACCTTTGTGTGCTCGGCCAGTTTATACATGTATAAGAGCCTCCTATTTATACCTTCCTACGCAAATATGCGCGAGCAGTCGCCTGTCTGTTCTACCAATCGTAAATTAGGACGTAAAACATGAAAATCTACTTCAAACTTCAAAAATTTTCATTGGACTAAGAATTACTCTTACTTGTAAGTTCGAGTCATATGCTATGGAGAATTAAGTAATTTTTAAGTCACAGTACAACTCCTTTTAACCTTTGAACTTTGCTTTCTCGCTTGTTATCTGAAAGTCTGTTACCGTTGAGGATTGAAGTTGATTTGAGCCGCTTGTGTGAGATTAAGGCTTGCCATTTATCGAGCGATGAACATTCATAGAAATATTCCGAATTGCCACTAGTATGGATGCTCCAATTGTCGTCATTGAATTTTACATGACATTTTTATAGCAGAATTCTATTACGCGTTATTTTATTGGTATTTGTTTAAAGGATAATCCGTCCATTCAAATATTCTAAGTAATAACATAAGAGAAACAGTCGCGTTAATTATGATTTACGGTCGTCAATCTGTTCCTTCGAATATTGTGCCCCCTTAGCTTCCTCTGACGCCAGTTAATGGCGATCGAATTTAACAGCCAATAACAGTCTATACCTACATAACAACATCAAACATTATGTTTACTTTTGTTAAAATAAATACGTGCGTTGCAAAAGTATTGTTCCTAATGGTTTTTTGAAACACGCATCATCAGCATTATGTAGTGTTCTGCCTTTATATCAATTAAAGCATGTATTCTTCTTCATACTTTTCTCTTACCCGTAACCTCAGTAGTTACTTCTTCATTGAGAAACAGTTTCCTTAATTTTAGAGGACAGCCAGAGACGTCCAATGCAAATGAAGCTCAATTATATCTGATTATATGTATCTTCAGTTCGCGTAACAAGTTCTCTTATTCAATTCATAGCGAGTAAGAAGTTCAGACAATTTCAAACTCAATGAATAGTAATGGATGCATGCAAAGGCGCAATGGAATAGATGTCCGTGGTGTGAGTGTTTCTGTCCTTTCGAGTTACATGATGCTGGATGTATTACCTAACAAATGTCTTTAACTGGTTGAGATGAATAACAATGTATCTTTCTTTATTTGTGTCGAGATGTTTTTTCGGTTTTGAGTTTCAGGAGCGCTTGAAAATAACTCGCGTAACTTCTTTGCTGCATCTTGAAATACAGATTCTTTGAAACTAAATTTTTTCATAGATAACATACCATCTTCTCCCTGCCGTGTTTCGAATAATCTAACAGATCAGTTAGTTTCCCTTGGGTATCGTAAAGCATAGTGATTCCGAGATTATACCATGAGCATCGCTAATGAACACAGATACAGATGCGTGTTAAATGCTGATAATTGTGTATGTAACAATGTCTAGAAGGGTTATATTGTGGTGGTGGATTGTTTAGACTAAAGAAATGGGATTGTACATAGGATCCTCTTAAAGCAGCTGAGAGGTTCTCCTTAAGTTAACAGAGCAGCGATCTTCAAGATTTCTCTCAATAGATTGTGTCTAATCTCTCCGAAACAATTCCTGGTTAGCAAATTTTTTACCATTCCTGAGAAAGAATTATTTCAAATTCAGTTCTGTTTTATCTGTCTTCGCTTAATATCGGACACTTTAAGTACCTACGACCTTTCGTTTTATCACTTGTTTTCCAATACATAATTGGTTTTTAATACGAAAATAAATTGCTGAAAGGGCCCAGAGAGCACAGTAACCTTCTCGCAAAATGGATATTTTGAGGCGTCAATAACTTCTTCATTGTAATGAAATAAATAGTTGCCATTTATTTCTTATTTTTTAAAGAAATGGTTGCTAGACAGGACAATTTTTTAAACTACTGTAGCCGAAACTTCCTTGTTTTGCATTGCGTAGGTATTATTTACATGCCTAATAGGCGTTGCATAGAGGGTCTCTGGAGCTGGTCTCTTAAGAGGACCCAGAGCACCTCTTCATATGCTGATGGTAAAAGTCCCACACTCTCCGGTCTATATATTCTCAAAGACAGGGCGCCTTTTGAATGTTTCTACCTGACAGAAAAAAAAACGGTGTTATTAACATAGTCTAAACCTGTACAAAGTTCGCCAACAAAGCAATGTTAGTTATCAATACAGTTATACCTATCATAAGTTCTAATTGACCGAATTTCATTTCACCTAAAATATTCCATTGACAGACCATTGACAGGCCTGTTGGTCTAGTGGTTAGTGACCCTGACTGCTATGCTGGAGGTCGTGGGTTTGATTCCCACCCAGGACAAATGTTAGTGTGATGAGCACGATCATTTGTTTTGTGTCTGGGTGTATTTTTTCTATAATTTGTATGTATTTATAAATATATAAGTATGTTTATCAGTTGTCTAGTACCCATAACACAAGCTCTGCTTAGCTTGGGACTAGATGGCGTTGTGTCATAGTTGTGGAATATTATTATTCCAACTATTATCGTTTCGTTTATTTTTACTTCATCGAAGTTACGTAAGTCGATTTTTTTCGTCAAATAATAAATGCATTTAGCAAAAAAGACGTCAGTCCATAGTTTTCGGTATAATGAAATTCGAACAATAAAAATCGGAAAAGTGATAGGTTCCCCATCAGTACCCATGCCTGTCATTGAAGAGGCGTTCTTTTCCACCCCAAAGGAATAATACGTGTGCCATAAATTGGAATCGATGGTTATGAGTTCGTAAGTACGTGACATCTATTGTTGTTTCGCGGCCGTGCTCCCCTCATTCATCACACTGTCGCCTATTTTATTGCAGCATCATATTTTCTTTTCTACCGGAAAGTAACACAGAGTTTACAAAAACATTATTAAGAATATCTTCTCATTCTGTTGGCAGTTTATTGTTTCTAAAATGTTGCGCTGCGTCTAAAATCATAATTCACAAGATGATCTTTTTTTTGGTTTTGTTGCCCGTCTGGCATTCGCTAAGCCTTGATTAATGCGAAGCTGTCCTGTTGGCTTGTAAAATAAATAAACAAATTAGTATATATTTATATTCAAGTGTACCTAAATATGTTTCAAATTCTGCAAAAAATAAACAGAATGACGTAGGTGTTCTGATAATGTCCCGTGTAATTTCGACGAGCGTCAGTAAAGTGTAAAGTCCGAACACTTTCGGAGACGCCAGCTCTAAATAGCCCTGTGCTAAAGTTATCGACACCATCCGCGTTATTTATAAAAGTTCCCAACATTACCTACTTATAGGGCGACGAGGACATTATCTCACTTATTTATAAACGATCAACTTTGTAAAATATTACCGTCATAAACTTTGCCGATATACCTACATATTTTATCTTAACGGCTTGCAAATTGACTTTATACAAGAAACTTATCATGCATAAAGTTATAAAAGGTGTCACCTATCCGAAAATAATGCATATACGTACGCATAAAATAATAAATAAGTAAATATTGTTTTTATGAATTTCATTTACAATCTTCGGGTTTGTGAAAGTTCCATTTTTTATGTTTCCCCTTGGTTTTCCGGGTGTTATCGTAATCTTTAAGTGGAAGGCAACACGTTGTTTTTCTTTACCGGTTTAATCTTTTAACCGATCTACAAGACGGCAGGGCGTAAATTATAATTTTGTGTCGGAAAAAAGATAAAAAGATGCGGTACATATTTACATATAAAACCACGGCAACACCATTAAATAAAGCCCTGTTAGCGCAGCAAATATATCTCCAATTGAGAAATTCCCCGGATATCATTCGGACGGATGTTTTGGCAAGCATGACCCTTGTCAGACCCGTGCCGCTGACTGGCGTCCCGGCCGCGCGTCGTACGCTCGCTCGCCGCCCGCTCATCGATACGTAATCAAAACGGCCGCGTGGCGAGGCGGCCATGCTCTCACTACTTCGCCTTCCAGATGAACTTGCTGGACAGCCTTAACAAATTAATTGTAGCGAAAGCAGTAACCATTAAATATTGACCACTTGTTGTGGCAGGAAATTTTTCGTCTGAAACTCGACGTATCAGAGAATTAATTTTAAACATTTAATGAACGTTACAATCTGTAACGAGATCTTAACTGTACAGAAGTCGTGTAGTGTGAAGAATGCAATGGAGGAACTTTTATAATACTTTTGAGATGAGTTGGTGGTGTGTTGTTGCAGGTAGTGCTTGGAGAGGTGCTGAAGGCGAGGAATTGAGGGGGGCGCGTCGCGGAGCATGTCGCGGCGATGACGCGGCGCGCAGCGCGCGGCATGCCCTGCTGACATGGCACGCAGCCGCTCCGCCCTCCTTACGCTGGCAGCTATCGCAGCACTCGCCGGTAATGTGCCCCTGTACGCTCTAAAGCAAGCATCTACTACACCTAAAGCATCTACGTCAACAATTTGTAACGGAATTTCGTATAAAATGCTCCGACTTCGCATAGAAGAGCACGAAGTGGCATGGTTGTCCCAAAATATTATAATAGCATGACATTTGGCTCTGCAACAGCTTGCAAACTGAGTTTAACTAGACTTATTCTGGAAGAAAACATTGAACATTTGTATAATAAGATTGGACGGTATAATTAATTCCTTATGTAAAGAGTTAATACAGGGAATAATGGATTCCAGATAGCTTACATTCTCTTTTATTTGCAAATCAGATTCATCTTTAGACGAACAAATACATACCTACCAACATTCCCTATTTCTTTTGTGTCACTACTAAAGCGACTGCATGATTCATGTTCAATGACTTGAATAATATATTCTGAGATAAGAGTAGAGTTCGCAAATATGTAGAGGAATACATCGCCGCACACTGTTGCAAAACGTCAATTATACTTAAACTACGCTGAAAATTGAGGCGGTTTAAAATGTAGCCCAGTGCGTCGGACAAACAAGGCTATTATTTTTAGATACACCGTATGTCTGTACACGGACGCATGTTTGTGCCGTTTTAAATCAACGGACAGCTGCAATGGTGTGTAACGAACGAATGTTTATTGTTCTTGTGGGTGCAGTTATTGGATTACGTTGTGTTGCGGTTTTAGAAAGCGAACTAGTACTTGTAGCCAATATGCTAATAAAGTTGTTTAG
Organism: Agrotis exclamationis; assembly: GCA_950005045.1. Lineage (NCBI taxonomy): Eukaryota > Metazoa > Arthropoda > Insecta > Lepidoptera > Noctuidae > Agrotis > Agrotis exclamationis. Next base: position 13,446,655 of record OX465419.1, read on the forward strand.
TTTTAGTCCATTTCATTGATGTTTTGTCTGAAGTAAATAAATACAACATGATTTCAAATTGTAGTGAACTCACTAATAAACATTTGGAACTTTGCTTTTACTTACAAATGAACAATGTGATATCCTTATAAACACAACAAGCTTGGCTAAATAAATCTAAGATATTAATAAGAAAGAACTGGGCATACATACATGTGTACCTACTGATACACACGGTCTAAAGAGACTTGACATACATAACATTATTTTTCAGCGTCATGTGATAAAGCCCGCATTCTAGAACAAAAGAAGCCGTTCGTGTTTGTCATACATAGCCTCATGGGTACGGTACCTATATTGGGCTCCAAGTGCTCCCATATAATACAAAATGTAGAATTTTGTGTATCAAAACTAAAATCCTTTTAGAGGTCACATTAGTCTCTTCGAAACTATCGAAATCCAACAAAATCGATGTGACTTCTTCGTTGTATATGGACTATACATGAACAATACCAACGAGAATAACTTAATCTGATGTGATTTAATCGACATAATTATTTTTGTTGTTGTCCATTCCAAATGTGTCACATACATTCGTGATTTAGCATCGAAAATAATAAATTAAAAGGGTACATTGTAACGTATTACTGAACCGAGGTTCAGCTTTGTGTTGTGCGCTCATAATTTGTGTCACTAAACCTTCGCAGAGCAACACGCTCAGATTATGAGGATTATGATTTGCTGCTCACCACCACCAACGAATATCTCAAATGAATAATTCAGGAGTCGTTGTCGCCCCCTCTCTATGAGCAAATAGAAACATAAGAGGTATATTTGTGCCAGCGCGATAAACGGCGTCTATTGAATTGCTCTTGAACGAAAACAATGGGGCGAATGTAGTGCAATAGCGCATCTTGAAAAGCACTGTCATCGTGCCTGCTAGCTTCCTTGTTCCTGTTGTCATGTCTTCCACGCTTATTGTGTGCGACGCGTGGCTGGCTATCTTCTATTGCATCACTATTTTAATAAAAGGAGAATAGAAAGATATGGATCAGCGCAATTTTCGAAATCAAACGATGTAGTTCCATTACAGCACTACATCTGTTCATATTTTCTGAGATCAAATTCTTCGTTTCATTTAAATATAAGCAAATGAGGCATGACCACAAAACATTATTGAAGCCAGTGCCCATAAACCTGTACAATCCTGTTGTCGCCTCTTTAAGCCGAGGACAACAAGGCTAATGAATTTGTATTATCATATTCTATTAACTCGGAAAATGTATTCACTTATAGATCCAAGACTGTGACGTTAAGCTACACATAGTGGGAGGGTTCCCCGTTCCGTTCCCTATTCAGCTGTCAAGTAAATACAGATAGGAAAGTGTGAGAGAAGGACAAAATGATTGTGTCGCCAATAGTTCTTCTTCATTCTTTCTAGAGAATGATCAATTTGATACAGTTAGTGCTATACATCATCTATTTGTACAGATATAATATACCTGCGTGGCTGCGGTTAGTCGGCGGCCAACATCAGATGATTATAATTGGATGTCTGTATGGCGTATCACGTAGGTAATCTAGCTATTATGCTGCGCTAGGGCAAGCTGTGTTCCTCATAAATCAGTCAATACTGACGACCGTATAATAGTGGTATCGGATCTAGTTGCGCTTCAGTACACCATTGTAGTATTGTGGTAGTAACAATGCTATGATTTAGGATATTTGTGTTGAGAATTGTGAGTCAACTTTTCCTGTCGACTGCGATAAATGTATGTAGCTCGAATTCGACATAAAACTTAATGTATAGTTCTCTTTCATAAAAAATATTCCTAACGATTACCATAATAGAAATGCTTGATTATCAACGATCAAGCTGACGCCGGTCATCACAAAAAGATATACCCTTGTTATGAGGTTATTTTGTTACGCTGATTGCCTACACAACAAACTAAAAATCTATAAATGGCATGAATCATAAACAGTTTTTAAAAGATTCAAAATTGCATTTGCTAGTTTCTGGAGTTTAACAATCGTACTAGCTTTTCTCTATAAATATATAGATACGTACTAATGCATCGCAAAAGGTAGACACTGCAAGCCCCATTCTCTATGTAATCCCTCTCTTGGTTCACTCGTCCCCATGCACGCAGCCGAGCATCGGATAGTAATACTCAAATGCACAAAGGACCACGAAAGGGTACGCATACAAACGTAGTTTGGCGATTGACTCCAACATTTGACGGTATACATTCAGAATAAACAATGATTCACATTCATCCCATCGTTATCTAGCCCTATATGGAAACTTAAAGTAAAAAAAAAACATCTATTATGAGTTATGGGTGTCGAAACTTCCTTATTTTAAGACTAATTTTAACGCATCTTCGGGGGGAAAAAAATAACAAAAGAAGACGGTAAATTGTAAAAAAATACCATACAGGGATAGATTATTTTTGTTCAAAAATATAAATTATTTTATTTTGAAAAGATACAATCAGTAGTTTTATTATAATATCCAAACTCACGAAGGTCTCTTGAAAAGTTGCAGTAGTCCATTCTTCAATGAAATCACGCATGTATGAGTCAGTCGAAGGTTGGAGTATGTGTGCGTAGGCACCCTAGCTTCTTACTGCTCACCCATCTCATTGGTACGTGATGTTGGATGAAATAGCATGCATTTTAATCCAACAGCCAACGACTTCGTCCCGCCGACTAGGGCACTCTTAATATTAAAAGATGACACCGTTCACTATCATGCACACTTTCTATATTTATTTACGTAGTTGGGTGGGTCGCGAATATTCGTGACTGTACAATCAATTTACACTATTATAAATAGTAACAAAATCGGTACGAATCCTTTGGAATAAACATTGTTTGCTCGTTAAATAATTATATGCTCGACTAAATACTCGTAGCAACGGCGGACGTCACTGCTACGATAAGCGTCATCGCTACGCGCGTCAGTTGCGTCAGTGCTGCGATACGCGTAGCCAACGCTACGCCGTAGGCGTTTTTATACTCACTTATACCGACAAACCTGTTTATAAAAAAATCCTAACTCAACACGGCGAATGGCGACCATTTTAATGTTTTATCGGCCGAACAGGGGTATCTATACTAATATTATAAAGCTGAAGAGTTTGTTTGTTCGTTTGAACGCGCTAGTCTCAGGAACTACTGGTTCGAATTGAAAAATTCGAACCAGTAGTTCCTGAGACTAGCCAATTTTTTGTGTTGAATAGTCCATTTATCGAGGAAGGCTATAGGCTATATAACATCACGCTATCACCAATAGGTGCGGAGCAGTAAAGAGAAATGTTTCAAAATCGGGAAACGTATTCCATTTCAGAGCTTCCGTTGCGTGCGCTGCGTAAACGGTTAAAGATACGCAAAAATTATGTACTACGGAATTATTCCTGATAAAAAGTTCTAAAATAAAGTCCGCGAGAGCATATATTTATCTTTTAAGGTTAAGTCCTTATAACCTTTTTTATGGAAATCAAATTTGATTTTAAAGTAATGCATTATTTGCGAAGGTATTTTCATTAACACGATATTAATCCAAATAAATACTTGACATCGTCTCATCATCATCATCATCATCTCAGCCATAGGACGTCCACTGCTGAACATGGGCCTCCCCTTTAGATCTCCACATATACCTGTTGGAAGCGACCTGCATCCAGCGTCTTCCGTCTTGACATCGTTTGATTTCAATAAATATCTTAGGAAATATCATAGTTTCAAAATAATACCACAACAAAATTAATACCTTAATGACTGCCTGGTCAATGGCCATGTCATAATTGCGGTGGTAAGATCCCTCTTTGAGAAGTGGTTGGAGATGCGCTGCGGCGTCCTCACCTTCAACCTGACGCAAGTCCTCCCGGGCACGGTTGTTGTGGGAGGTACTCGTACCTCAGGGAACGCGTGATTTTTGATAAACTCAAAAAGTACGGACGGATTTGAATGATTTTTTTTTTCGCTGTATAGGTATTAAGTCTGGCCAACATATAGGCTATAATTTATCTTGGAAACTTGAACAATTGGTGCAAGACCGCAACAGACCAGCTAAACTATAAAAGATGCAAAAATGGTGCCATAGCAAAAATTGTTCTGCGTGATGAGCATTTTCTGCTAACAGAATAAATAAATAAACATAACGTCCCTCACCGAAGATTGGATTCAATGTATCTTGTCCAATCTTTGGGTTCATGAAAATTGTACAATGTGTTACGATAAGTGCATGCTGAGTACTTGTCGCCATTGGTAAAATCATAAAAAAACATGTGGTTCAAAAAAATAAAGCAAATTAGTAACAAGGTATGCAGACATACGAGTAGTACTGGCCATCACTACCTCACTCATATGGCCATCTTACACGGGCACCCTGGGAAAGATGGCCAAACGAGTTTTATTTTTATTTGTATTTTTAGACATGATCTCTTTAATTAAAACGATAAGTATGCCAATAATGTATAACATTAATGTTAAAATTATGAAAATATGCCAAAAATAACAAGGTAAAGTATTTATTTTTATTTCAGCACACCTTTGAAAAAACTATGGCCAACTCTAACGAATTTACCCTAATAAAATGGTAGGAAAGTCAAAACTGTACATTGAATATTTTTTAAAAAGAATACTTGGGGTGTGACCTACAATCGATACCAAAGCCAAAGATATAGTTTTTAGATTTTTTGTCTGTATGTATGTCCGGGATAAACTCAAAAAGTAATGCATGGATTTACTTCAAATTTGGCACGAATATTATTCAGCCAACATATCGGCTACATATTATCACGCTATCACCTACGGGGAAGGAGCAGTGAACCTTTATTTCTTCAACGCATTCACGCAGACGACGTCGCGGGCAGCAGCTAGTTTTATAAGCAGATTTGTCGATATAAATGAGTATGTAATATCCCCTTAAAGTCTCGGTAATCGGAAACCAAACACAATTTAACCCGTCGTGCGCCTTTAGTGAGGCAATCTTTCCATAAACTGGTTGTCTTTACAGGAGATATATTCTTCATGCTAATTAGCACATATTTTATACCAAGCATCTGAACAATATAAATGCCGCTTAAAACATCGCATTTGTACTTTAACAAGCATAAGAAAAATTGTACAAAATTTTTGTGACCATCATCATTTAAACGCTTTTCTATGGCAGCACGCTTTTCAGTGGTCATAAACATTTTAGCGCACTGTCATACACACAATAAAAGCATGTCGATAATAATATATCATGGCATAAAAGTACATTTCCTTTTATGTGAACTATTTATACGAAGTTGATCTACAAACGAGTCAGTTCTATCGGTGTTTGTGCTCAGTCATTATTTGTTTTGGATAGTAGGAGAGTTTACGAGAAATATTTTTTATTTCACTTAATTCTAGCGTTGATGTAATAAAAGGGTTTCAATGTTTTTTTCTAATCCGATATTATTATGGTAACATATCTTTGTCGTTTGTCACGGAGGTCGATGTTTACAAGTTTTATAAGAAATCCAGAAAGAAATCTAAGTGACTAAATATGTTTACTTACCTTGAGAAATTCTGTCAACGTCTTGTAAGTGTTTATATTTAACTCAAAGGATATTCTCATAAATGTTATAGATAATTTGGATTTCACTGGAACCAAATTAAATACACGATCCGATATATCACAAGCCGATGATTATATTGTTCACTGCTTAGTCATTAGTTTCGCGATAGTGAATCAACGTCGAAGATATCTCACACAAGACTTGGAAGTAGATAATGAAACAGTATTACATAATACAATTATGTTCAGGAGTAGATAATCAACATAAATCCAATTTAATAATAGGATACCACGAAGCTTCAGTGCGGCCGCTGTAAAATGGCTTGGATAGGTCTAGTGCTTAAGCGCTTAGTTTCAAATAATGACGGCAGGCACTGTTGTGCTTAGATATACCGTAGATTTATCTCTTTATATAAGTATAAGTTAATTTACTAAGGTAAATTAACATAATTGCAAAGATAGATCGAACTTCAACGTTAAGCTTCGCTTGCCGAGGCTGGTTTCTGGATGGAAATTGACCGCGTATCATAGCAGTTTCCTCAGTCCCGTAAGCACAGTTATCATTTGTAAATCTTTGACAGTCGTAAATGTTTGTTAGAAGCCCGAAAGTCTGACAACCAGTCTTATCAAGAGGATACTTACTTTTTGTTTTACCCAATAACTAAGTTGTGGAAGTCAGATGAGTAATCACTCCATATAAAATATTGATAATTATCAGAAAGAAAGTAAGTTATACTAGAAGCTAACCTCAACATGATAGGCTAGCTAAGCAGGTGAGGTAGTGAAATTGTTTTAATACAATCATATTCAAAACTATTAAGTGACTTCAGGATCACATAGAATAGATCAGGCTTTACATGCATGAACGTAAAACGTTCGCTTCTCCGTTTATTCAAGCCGTAAAATTAAATTGATGACTACTTACTGGTCGCTCGCGAGCGTAAACCACTATAACAGGCTGTACCTACACACATTATTCTAATTTTATTGCCCATCGCATCAATTGCAGTAATTGGCTTCAGATGCCAATCGCGAAGGGTTGTGGCGTCGTCTTAACTTTTCAATGAAGGAATCATCATGTGCTTAGCAACCCCTTGGCACTGGTTGTCAGATATTCAGGCTTCTAACAGTCACGACTGTCAAACGTATATAAATGACAGCCGGTGCCAATGACTTAACGTACTTTCCGAAGCACGGGTGGAACTCTCTGTGATAGATTGTCACCCAAACGTAGTCCAGTCTTGGTGTAGCAAGTGCAGCTTTACCTTGAAGATCGACATACGGGTTGTTATAGTATATTAAATAGTGAGGAGCTCGTAAAGCGAGTATGTAGAGAGGAATGTAGGGCATTGTCAGTCAGAGCTAATATGCTAGCTCGTAGGTTTGCGCGTTGCACTGCACAGCTGAAAAAACCCTATTTCAAGCATCTGTCAGTCTTTTTATACATACAGCCTATGGGTGAAGCACACGCAGAGGACTTATAATGCCTTGCGTGTCCAATATAGTAACGCGTTCAGGATGCTAATGGGACTGCCACGCGCTTGTAGCGCATCAGGCATGTTTGCAGACGCACAAGTGGATGGCTTTACAGCAATACATCGTAAGAGAATAGCGTCCCTGATGCGCCGCCTGCGGGGCAGTCCCAACAGCTTCCTGCAACTCATAGCGGGTAGAGTGGACACTGACTGTTGTTTCATCTGGACAAAACAGCATGCCAAGCGTGCCTTTTACATGAAATAATCTTAGTGTAATAAAGTATTGTTTTTATATTATTTAAAATTATTGACATTTTATAAATTAATTATTGTGTGTTTTTAGTGTTTGAATTGTATGTTTGATTATTATTATTTATTTCTAATTTTATGTGCATTTATTCTTGTTTATTTTAAATGAAATTTTATTATGGACTATGTCTGAATCAAATAAATAATAAAAAAGCTCCTCACTATTTAATATACTCGTCGGTTCTACTGCCGAATGACCTCTCGGTATTTCAGCACAAAACAAGTGCTCAGACTTCGTACTCAATTTTTATTCCTGGAGAAACTTCAATTATGAAGCCTATTGGAATAAAACAACTTCACTTAGTACAACGTCTATAAGCTTTAGTTTGTACAGGAAAATAGCAATTCAAAGTGGATCACCTATGTGTTACGGGCAACCTTATGAATAATTGAGCCACACAAATTGGTTCCACTCAATAATTTGCGAAAACTGGATTGACAACCGCAAACAATAATGCCCTCAATTTTCCCGCAATATACGGCTACCGTTATCACGATAAAACTTTTAGGCAACCTTCATAAACATCCATTTTAAAGTTGTACCATAACGGTGTTATTTGGCAAGACTGTGACAATATCACATCGCTGTCAGAAAGTGGTGTAATCTATGATTGATGATAGTTTCCAACTCAAGCTTTGGTGCCACACAAGAAAGGCAACTGTTGTAAGATTAATTACTGAGTTGATAAAAAAACAGTACACCTATTTTGCAATACTTTTTTAAGTGATTTCCCCGAACATAGTTTTCACGAACATAGTATTTTACACTTTTACGAAATAAATCTCATAATCTACTTATCTCAAAGTAAAAACCGTTTTTATACCTACTATTCTTACTTGCCAACCCGCCTGCCAAGCGTGGCGATTAAGGCAAATTACCCCCTTTATGATTGTGGAGATCTAAAGGGGAGGCCTATGTTCAGCAATGGACGTCCTATGGCTGAGATGATGATGATGATGATTCTTACTTGTCTCAAAGTAAAAACCCATTTTTTCACGAGAAAATCGCTTTAGCATTTTGCTAAGCATACACATTTAATTTCTGGTGACTACTTACGTGACAAAAGCATGTTTTAGATAATTTTTCCGGAAAAATTCTATCGGTGATATAAAAGATTTGATAATAAAAGGCCATGGTTTTTTTACATTTCAATTTATATCCCACAGCTGACAGGCGATTAAAGCTAAGTGTCCAAAGGATTGAAGTCTACATTTACTTTTTTATCATGAGTTACACGATTTTTGGCTAAAAATGGTTTTTACTCTTCACTAAAGCCATTATTCTTGACTAATAGGATTTTTTGCTATCAGAAGTTCGGAGACTGCCTTGATGAGTACTGAAACTATTTCATACTTTTTGTTAACGGTATCACCAAAGTATTATTATTTGACGAGGCCAAATTACGTCGAAGTTATAAAATATTTTGTTAGTAGCAAATGCCTCATTAGAATCTGCAATATTAAAGTATGTTTTTAGTGTGTATGTGTAATTGTGTATAAATTGTATTTGAGTTGGTGAAATTCAGACAACAATGTCTTATTAATTCTAAGTCTGTCGAGAGTTCGCGGGCATGCGGGCGGCGAGTAAAGGGCAACTCGCTGCCCGACCATGGACCATGCCCGGGTCGACCGACGGCGCGTTGTGTTCTACGCGCGCCTCAAAGAGCGTCAGTATAATGACGGGGCCCCCTCTCTAGAGGGCCAAAGCCTGCCGGGGTCGCGGGACTTATCTCATTACCGTGACCCCGGAACATAAAGGGCTATCGAAGGACACCGTGGATTTTAGTCAGTACAAGTCTGACAGTCCCTCCCGCCCTGCCCGGGGTGGGAGGACTCATTTGATGATTTTACCACGATAAAAAAAAAAGAAAAAAAAGTCTGTCGAGAGTTAATTGCTTAACTTGGATATCAGGGGTCATTGTGAAATAAAATAATAATGTAATCATACTTTTCATACTGACCGTGGTGATCTATTTATTTTGCGTCACCGTATTCATATAAATATTTATGCTCGTATCACATAACAACTACATACCGACTAACCGACTTGTTTACTTGCCTCACTGTTTGTGCTTTCAATGCGGATGCCCGCTTGTCACACTGGATTTACTTTTTGCGAACAACCTTTATAAATGTTGTTGTGTTGTGGTTCAGAGATATTAAAGGCTTTTTTTGTTTTACACAAAAAAAAGCCTTTGCAATGAACATGACAAAAATCAATGGGGATGGCAACTCAAAGCTATTCGTAGATCTACAAGAGGAAAAAAAAGTGATTTAGTTGAGAGGCTAGAAATTTGATTCTACTCAATGATATTCTAATATACAGATATGTTATACAATTACAAAACAGCAGAAAAAACTGTTCCGCGCCGAGCGGCAGCACACATACACACTTTTTTATTCACACATTACATTTCACTACAAGTAAAAAAAAACTTTTTCAAAAAATATGTAACCGCTTTCAAAAACAACCACAAAAAGGGTAAAATAACCTACAAAACAAAATAACTCTTCTTTCAGAAGTCGGTGCCTTTGTTTTTTTTTTCATTTCATTGTCTTTTTTGCCACCGACTTCTGAAAGAAGAGTTATTTTGTAGGTTATTTTACCCTTTTTGTGGTTGTTTTTGAAGGCGGTTACTTTTTTTTTAAGTTTTTTATTTTACTCTTTTTAGTTTAATTATTCAACCCAAATTCTTGTCAAATAAATTATTCATTTACATGTGCACTAAAATACAGCAAAAAAAACAACATCGCTCAAGTGCACAATAAGCTAATAAAATTCCCTATCTCAAAAACTCCTGAACCGATTTTGATGAAACTTGCAGTATTCGGTAAGTTAAACAATATCTAGTACAACAAAAAAAGAATTACTTAAATTGGACTTGCAGTTCCGGAGATATGCGAACACAAACTAAATCCTACCTGCCTACTTCTTACTGTTAAAGAGTTGTACCTTCCATCATCAGCTCAGCTACATGATATGATGATTATCATACGAAAGTACTTAAATTACTTCATAAAATTTGCGAAAAGCGATGTGCGGACCTATAAAATTTGAGCCTTCGATTTCCCTGGGATCCCATCATCAGATCCTGATCAGATAATCATGGGACCACTTGGGAAGTATACAGGGTGGAATTTTGTAATGCCACCTGGAGGGAAACTACTCTTAATATAGAAAATTTTACTCAAAGGAAACATTCCTTTATTTTTGAATAGAAAGCAAACTGCATTCAAAGATTCCAAGAGAATGGAGCCCATTTCGAGCAACTAATTAGTTAGTTTACCATTTTCTGTAAATAATTAAATTAATTTAAGATTTACTGGTTTTCCTTTCATTTAATTTATCATGTTTGTTAGAGAGATTTCATCCTTATAATTGACCCTAACGATCTATGCAATAAAAGTACAGGGTATATTTTTTTCAGATTTTAGCCGGTTCGATTCCAGGGTAAAAGAGAAGAGATTTTCGAAAATCTTTGAATGCAGTTTGCTTTCTATTAAAAAATAAAGGAATGTTTCCTTTGAGTAAAATTTTCTATCTGCAGTATTAAGAGTACTTTCCCTCCAGGTGGCATTACAAAATTCCACCCTGTATATAGAGGGGGGAAAGTATATATAAGTATGGGAAGTATATATAGACCCTTTCAAACAAAAGAAAAAAATCCAAATCGGTCCAGGCGTCTTCGAGAAATCGGGGAACATACATAAAAAAAAGATTCCGACGAATTGAGAACCTCCTCCTTTTTTTGAAGTCGGTTAAAAAGGATAGCTTGATAAAACCAATAAGAAAAAAAGTGACAGCTAGATGTTGTCAATTGCGCGTGAATGTAAACAAACATTATTCAAGCCACCAATCACCGCACGTTGGCATCACGACAGAGATAAATAGAGATGGAACTAATATAATATTACAAAAATAATTGAAAAATATTAATAAATCGAAGTATTTTGTGTACTTACGTGTGTTATGAGTTCTCTTGTGTTTTATTAACTTTGGTATCATAATTGGTACACTTTCTAAATACAGACAATGACATTTTGGATGGTAATTAAGTAGCAGCGCGCAACGTGTCACTCGTAGTCGTGCGAGAAACAGTCTAAAAGCAATACGTCCCAATTAGGACGTTTTCTAGTCTTCACGTTTTGCGCGCTCATAACATATCTGTTTAAAAATATCATTGATTCTACTACATTAAACACACATTTACTTGTAGTTAGGATTTGATATATATTTGATAAAATTGTAATTTTTAAGTAGGTATTACATAAGCTAGCCTTTACAAAGAATATAGTACTGCTTCTGACATTCTATATTGAGAAAAATGTCATCAAGTTTTGTGTTTGTCTTCTTCATCTAATTTTACATCTATTTTACAGATTGGAGCAATATATGATAAGAATTTTAACTTCCTAACACCACAACTACCACAAATCTCGGTCCCGGTGATAATTCTTCCACCAGACGAACCATTTCATGATATAAAGAACGATGCAATACTTAACCTCCAATAGAAAAGTAGATATTTTTTTGAAAGGTGTATTCGATTGTTTAGTTATGGTATTATAATAGAATTTCATTAATAGATTCAACTAACGGCCTGTCCCAGCGTCGCAAGGGTAGATATTTGTTTATTATATAGCTTTTCCTTATTGATAATACAATTTTTGTTCTCACAGCAGTCACAGCAGCTACCCATTATTTCTTGATAGTGTGAATTGTCGGAAATTTGTATGTTCCATCTAGTCATTTCACATAAATAAAAGCGTTTTTTTTTTTCAGAAAATTCCTTTCATTTGACAGTTCTTTTGGGACCATCTTGTCACTTGTCACTTTGACACTTGCCTTCCCCATTACGTCACCAGAATTTTTTATAGTTTTATATATTCGAAAGCAGGTTGTATGTTATTGCCAGTATTCTTGGAATGCGTGCATGCTATTTATTGGTGTAATTACTGATAGTGCTATGTCATACTATTATAATAATCGACAAAAGAGGACAAAATATACGACTAAGGTTCTTTTTATAACGCTTAAATCACGAATACGGGATTCCGCACAATATGAACTCAACAATACTCACTTCAAGTTTCCGGAGCGTCGGTTTGTCTTTGGCTACAGTTTAAGTGTTACATTGTATACAGGGTGTTGTGTGTGCGCCCCGCAAGGCAGTGTGCAGGGCGGCGTGCAAGGAGGCGCGCAGGTCCCGCCAGGGGTCCCGCACTCCACCGCGCCGCCGGCAGGAGTCGGCGGCATACGAAGGTACCACTCCAATCAATTACTACTCCTTTGTTTTATTTTTTTTATTTAAGCTACACTGGTAACGTAGTATACAGAACTTTCCACTCGCCCGTAACATACACGTACGTAACGCTTGTTTGTACTCATGGTGGAATATCAATTTTTTTGAGATCGCATGATTCGGTTGTTGTGGACTACACTATAGATTTAAATTTAAAGTTTCGAATTTTCTTAGAACATGCTACATGCACTTTAAGTAAGTTCTTGTAATTGAGCGATACGTACGTGCATATGTGTGACGGTGACACTGTAGACACTTTGTTTCTGTATAATATGTAATCTGTGCAATAAGTGCTAAATTTCAACGTAAATTAAACAAATAAACTAAATTTAAAGCTAAGAGTGAGTAAACTATAATTTATAAGCAAGGGGTAAGAACTCTTGAGTTTGATCGCCAGTCCGACACCTCTGTCGTTAAGCTATTGTTATTTAACCCAACTTTCATATCCCAAGTAGGTTTATGGCATAGTTATACCTGGTAAAGCAATTAAGACCTTCATTTGTCATAGAGGAGGTCGACGTACAAAGTTCAGTATAATTGAAATACGTTTGAGTAACCAGCTATATAGGTAGATAGGATTCCTAGAAAATACACGTAGAAAAATAGACGTCACACATGTTACAACCTTATAATTGTCGCAATTTTATATTAATTAAATGTTTTGAGCACATATTTTTACAACGTTTACCTGCTTATTACTTTCTTAGTTCGTTTCAAATAACTCCAGAGTTAAGAGGAAGGAAGTGGTGGCTTTCTCGTTATATTATAAAGTACTTTAAGTTCAATATCTTGAAGAATGGCTGAGATGTAGCAGGTGTGAATTCGATATCAGGGATTTATCTCTCGTACTTTAGCTCAGAATTCACCACTCCGCATTCGCAGAATGGTTTCGCTAACTAATGACGTTGTGGATACTAAAACGAATCCAACTATTTATTGCCCCATTGTAATACCTTTTCTGCTAATCGATTGAGCCATTTAGGCGTGAGGTCATAAAACACAATCACATAATGCACGGGAAGTGGTTTAGGGAGACCGCAGACGACACACTTTTTGTAGGTAGCAAAGCCAGTTACCGACTTCGGTAAAATTGTTTTTGTAGGTTTCTCCAATGCATCTTCGAGAAAATGTTTATCTCACAGATTATAATCACAGTCGTGCTTTACTTTGGAGATATTTTAGACCATGTTAAAGTACTAGATCGGGAGTTGATAATATGGTTGCCAACAAAAGATTGAGCGACGATTACTATCAGTCGCTTGTGGTTTTCCTTGTCTGTGTTCATCTCCACCGTAGCTGATAAAAACTGTAAGCGTGCAACAAATTAACTACTACAACACTACATCATTTATATTAATAAATCAGCACAGTATCGTTAATAACCGAGTGACTACGCTGTGATGTAAATTTGGCACATTAGCTGTCGTTTGTTAGAAACTTAGTCGTAGAACAGTTAGTAATGCGAATCCTTGAAAGCATTCAATCACTGTCAAAGTTATTTGAGTAATCAATGTGCTATTTGTATTGGATATTAAAATTGTATAAGTACACAGTAATTCCATCCAATTATATAACAAAAGATGAGCACAAAGGTCCAAGAACCTCTACTCATCAAATCTTAATGAAACCGTTAAATCTACCTGAGCCTTAATTCCAAATTGCTTCCAAAATAATTACAGCAATCAAATAACATAATCAGAATAATCCTTTAGTGTATTATGCAGAGGATAATCTTAATGAACAACGTTAAATTAATGCGAACACTACAAAAATATTGTCATTGAAACAGACCGCGCTAATTAATGTATGAATTCACACCCCAATGACTACGTCCCAAAACTAAGGACGCTTAATGAAATTAAACACATCAAGAACATGCATGAATACTTAACGAATTTAACTTGTCTAGTCTTCATGCAACGGAAGACGATTATGACATTAAAAGCTTACACTACTTCGAAACTATCTATATTTATTACGCCACGTTATAAATATAGGTAGGTACATATTATTATTCGTCGTATATCCTTGAGTAAATAAATGGATGTGGATAGATAGTATGAAGTTGCGACCGATGCACCAATAACTTAAAACTAGTGACAGGGTCTGCAATCGATAGTTTAAAGGCTCTCACGGGATTCTATAAAATAACCCTGTAACATGAATCTACCGCACAACAACAACACAACACTAAACCCTATTTATGTAACCAACTTCCAAGTAAGATTTACGTATGGCCAGCGTAGTAAGTAGAGACCTATTGTAGGTGAGATATATTCATAGCGTACCTATTGGAGATTTTTTATTAAAGTAAATTTTATTTTACGCACAAATGTCAGGTTGACGGTTATGTGTACAGCAGGTGCGCGCGAGTACTTACTTTGTTTCCAGCACTTATCTAATGCATGAGTTTGTTCCTCACTCCAGTAAACAAAGCAGTGAATTCTTGAGGCGTTTATTGAATAACTTTTAAATTAAACACCGCCTGAGAAACACATTCAGTAAACATCGGATTCAATTCTTTCAATAAGAAAGATAGAATCTGTTCTATCTCAGCCCTATGAATAAGAAAGTCTGTTTCAAAATTTAAGCAGTTGAAAATTAAATTAGGCAGTTATTAAAAAGAAACACTTCATAAACGGAGGTAGTGTGGCCCAGGAGACCTGGTGCTCCGGATGCCTGCATATCCCATTAAATTATTTATTTATTGATCCACCATAGCATTTAATGTTAGTTACAAAAGCTGTCTTATGAAACGACTACATCTATCGATGAACTCATCCAAATAGAATAATGTTCAGTAGTATACATACTTTTTCACATTTTCTCTGAGGTTAAACATTTCGAAGCTCGATCAGTGTAAGGGTATAAGAACATTGTAGTTTACGATAGGTCCGTAGGTATCATATAAAATATTATATCCCCCTTTTCTCTGTAACTGAGTGTATTAGCATCAACTTGTAAATACCTTGTAATATAAATAAGTGGATAGATAAAAATATGTGGATAACAGGAGCGCTGGAGTCGTATGTGACATTGAGCTAAAGTATGTGCTCACAGATAGATGATATTCGACGAGGTTGTCGGGACATGATGTGAACGACTCACTTACATGACCAATACGTTTGCACGATGTTACATCCCTACATTAAGACTATACTCATACACTATATTACTGTCGAACTTTTATATTGATTATTTATCCATAAAGAACGATTTGTATATAATTTTGTTTTTTATTAATTTGATGTGCTATAAGATCAAAATAAAAATATTTATTTTATATTTTATTATCCGCTACAATACCGGTGCGACGAGATAATGTAAGTTATTTGTTATTTAGAGTGTTTTGACAAATTTTTCTATATAATAAATTAGGGGCCAAAGGCAGTGATCATTTTTGTAAGCTGTAAGCCATCAATTGTCCGATGGATGAACAGTTCCGCTGCATGACGATAACATTACATGGTTGACATTTTGCACGTTTGACTCACACGTAGTTCGTAGGGTATCTGAAGCAGGGAAGATTGATCTAAACTCCACATTTGATGATGTTAGCGACTAATTGTTACTAAAATAAGTAGGTATTTTACTTAGATAATAATATCGTTATATTCGATTTTATTAAATCCTAAAAGTAAACACCGACAAGAATTTAGTAGAATCCAAACCTACAAATATTTCCTGTAAACATGTAACTATTATTCCTGATAATCCATAATAACGTAACACTGAATCCTAAATGCTGCGAAATTGAATTGTTTTAAACTATCATCCGAATAACCCTCAAAGAAGACATTTTTCCGGCAATTCAGAATCGACTGCATCATCTACCAGATCCATACCTGTTTCCATGACAATCAGCTTTGATTTTTGAATTTATCGTACAAAATTTTATTCGCTTTAGTAACTATAGTTTCATAATACCTATTTATCACGGTAGTTACAACTGCATTCGCATGAACCACTTATTTACACTAGGCATATGCACGAACCGCAACGTAAATATCCTATGGACGGAAAATGGTAACAATTCAATTTCGCTTTTTTGCTACAGTCAGTATCAACGTACAATTTGTACGAGCAGTAAGCTTCAGCATTGAAGGCTTGGCTTTACGCCAATTTTGCGATCAAAGCACCTTCGGCAGCTTTGCTGTCTCATTACAAGCTGTTTGCAGTGGTGTGACATTACTTTATTAATGTAGACATACTTAGCATTTTGAATCTAAGTAATGTTTTAATATAGGCATTATAGCTATATGTAGGTAGTATTAATTGTTTGTGGTGTAGGATAAAATTAATAAAACTATACGTTTCGCAGATTCAGCCAATATTCCAGAGGGAGAGGATACCGCGACTGGCGCACGCGCGGCGACCCCACGCTCATCAACTCGCTCTGGCGCAGCCGGCAGCCGCTCGGGATACGCAAGCAGCTCGGTTAGACTCACACATATACCATCCCATTTATAGCTGTTGCGTCTTCATTTTATTGTGAGTTATTCATGATCTAACATTACGTTCTGTGTTCTGTAGGCAACGCGGAGGTATACATAATCCTAGCACTGCTGATCGGGTTCGTGACGGTGGTGGTGGGGTGCTGGCTGTCCGACAACTGCTGGTCACCGGAACCGGAGGACGTGCTGGCGGGCGGCTGACCCGTGGCGGCGGGCGCGTGCACGCACGTGTAGCGCCCGCCGTCCGCGGCGGACAGCGCGTGCGGCGCGGGCTCGCTGTCGCCTGTGCTGCCGCGCGCGCCTGCGGCCCGAGGGCCCGCGCTGCTCGCCGCCGCCGAGCACCTCTGCCGCGGCGGCTGCCTGGCCATGCCCTGCGACACCACACGAGAGCCTCCCGTTTTTTGACAGGAGTCTACGCAACACTCCTGCCGGCTGCACGAAAAGACTAATGGGAATCATATTCCTACTATTGCAAACGGTGGAGTGTGCGATAATTAACTCGTGATACGCTCTACTGAACATTTTCTGACGGTCGCTCCTTTTCGTATAAATTGGGTTGTGTGAGTGGAAAGTGTTCTTGACTACTCGTGAAAATGGTGATAAAGTGCAGGTAAAACTTTTAATGAACTTTAAGAGCTTTGTTTTAATTTTATGTAATATGAATACCATAAGTTACGGTGTAAAGACATTATAGGGTAATTTCAATGATGGTACTTGTCGATGTCCTTTGTATCGGTAGCCGAGCGCTCGGGATTAGTACTAGGAGGTTCACTGTGTATTACTGAATCTCATCGTAGGCTACGCTTCTAGCGGTCGCTCTGATTTCAACTCATCTGACGTAACCTTACCTGACGGTGGTACAGCTACGTTTTCCATCTGTACCACCTTCCTATTGTTTCTAAAAGTATGTGCCTTGAAACGCTTTCCTCGACTTGACTCGTAGATTAGAGCGTGTTTTGAACCATTTAGAAGAAATTTCTTCTCTCTGTCTGTACGGACAAGTAATCCCATAAGTGCAATACACATCATGACCGTGCCTTTACCGTTCTATAGACTTTGAGAGGGACGTAATTAACAATAGGTTTTAAAAATACGCTTTCCTCGATGGAGGCTCAACCTACCAACGATTACTTTTGTATTTTTGTAAAATATCCAGCTTGTTTTATTGTTTTGTGGTAATTAAGACGCAGTTAATAATATAGAGGAAAGTGACTTAGGACCAAGAAGTCTTAATAAAACGTGCGTCAATTGAATATTAATAATCTATTCGGAATTACCATCGCAATAGGATAAGATACAACTTTGAGAGACAACGACATGGGTATTTGACTAAAAGTAGAGTTTTGATATTTATTTCGCAATGTTTGCATTATTGTTGATATAACCCGCAAAATTGGTCATGAATACCTACCAATGTTCTTTGCCTTCTTTGTCTTACCCATACCTTTCTCGCATCGCTAATGTGAATTTAGTCTATTGTCATGCATTTTAATAAAACGTTTGTAAACAGTTAAATAAAACTACTTTAATAAAATACGAGATAATAAAACACAACGAGTATGAGAATAATAAAAACATCTTAAAGTATCAAATAAAGTTGGTGTATTCTATGTAATGTTGGGCATAGAGAATGGAGCATCACAACAGAACTCATCACAAGACACGACTATTGTGTAAAGACAACGCTGTAATTCTTTGTGCATGTGGATTTATTCCAGAGTGTGCTCTCAGTTTTGTTTAGTACGAGCGTGGCGCAAACTTTTAAATTACGAAATATTACCCATCTTCATTCGTTTCATCTGTTTTTGTGTTGCGTAGTTACTCTTTCTATAAAGAACCTACTATACGTCTTGTACAGCATGTATATTGTAAGGTAGATTAGTAAACGTCGAATAAACACCCGTAGTAGAAGTAACTTATCGGCTTTTGTGTATTAAATCACTGCAATACAGTTACTGTAAATATGTAAGCACTAACGTATATGGACGCAATAACTATAAAGCAGACACATATTGTAAAATTAAACGAATACTGAGTTTTTAATTCATGTATGTAAATGAACGTGATACAACGGCTTTTTATTATTGTAATATTTCCGTCGCTCAGGATATAAAGTTATAGGTACGTAAGAAGTAAGCAATGTATATTAAACGTTCATAATTATATAGTTTTCCTCTTTACATAAATCGAGCACAAAATATGTACTTTCTTAATGTTGAATTGAGTGTATGTACTTTTCGTTGGAAGCACACATAAATTGTATAAATACTTATGACAAAGGATGCCAAACTTATTAAGCAATACAGAGTATCTAAGTTTCTGAGGAGTCTCTGTGATATTGTTGTATTTGTTCGGTTCGTTCAGTTAGGGAAACAGTGTATAAGACTGGGACGCGTGGTATAATGGGGACATACACACTTAAGGCATACTTAACACAACACTAACGTAGCGCAAGCGCCATCAGGACGTCATTTGCAAGGACACCATTTGTTAATGGCCAACAAATGGTGTCCTGTTGGCGCTTGCGCTACGTTAGTATTGTGTTAATTTTGCCTTAAGTGTGTGTGATTTCCCATCATACCCCGCGTCTCCGTCTTATACACTGTTCCCCTATTCACATAGCCGGCTAGTCCCTTGCAAGAGCATGTAGTAATCACACGTAAGTAAACACACTATAGTCTCTTGTTGTGTAGTTATCGTTTCCGTTGCATTTTCGTGGTAGTGATACTTGTACTTATAAGACACATAATGTATATGTTATGTGTTTAGTATACCCATTACAATTAAATATTTGTCGTAGAGTTAAGGAACCCGACTGAATAGTCAAAATTTTTAAGCATTATGTAAATTGTAGTTAGGCGGTAGTCGGTTATAGAAAAACATTTTACTCGAATAGTTCGACAAGTGCGAACCGAGAATTTACTACTGAATGAAGAAATTGATTTACTGTTGGCCAGGATCGTTTGGATTCACTTCATTCACATTTTATACCATTAAGACATTTCCACGCACAAATGGCATCACATTCGAACACACTACCTGTCAAATTGTTAGTAGTAAATATATCGAAACCGAGTAGGAGGATTATTTTGCTATTTCACTACTGCTGAGCGATACATGTGCGATAGCATTAATTTCAGATGGTTACATTTTGTGACAACTACAATTTAACAGGTAGTTATTTTCATATATTTGTCAAGTTGAATGTCCGTGTCATTTTGCTAATTAAATGTACCATAGTTTTTATATTGAATTGTTAATAAGTATTACAATACAACAATTTTTCAATTATATTACAATCATTCTATAATTTGCCAAATGTAAACATTTTTTTATGAAATTTATACATTTTTAATAATTAACTAATGCATAGAATTTTAATTCCATTACGATCAGAAATAATAGAACAATAATATTTTTGAGGTATATTTTAATTCATAAAGTTTACTGATTATGGAACGGGTAATATTGATCCAGACCTTTCAATGGTATTATCAATACCAACCATTTAAAAAAACGTAAAAAAAGATCGACTAGCTTAGTTATTTACAATAATGGCAATTGAATATCCTCAGAAATGTAAAGCATTTTTTAAAGAAATGATGTAGTAGGTACAGTTACTGTAGACTGAGGTTCCATGGATCAATTTCAAACTGTTAGCAGGTGTCCCATCTATTGTTCGTATTTTTTCCTATGTAAATAATGTTCCGTCTGTTTGTGTTTTGATGGCAATTAATAAGTTCACCAAATTCTGGATTGTGAAGCATTTTTACAAGATTCATCTCAATACTGGAAATTATATCACACCACACTGGCAATCCAACCAAAATAATGATTTTATCTAAAAACTAAGCGTGACCGATATCTGCATACGATAATAATTTATATTAAGAATTATTTATTATTATTCAATTGCTAATATATTATTTTAAAATTCAATAACCTCAGTCTGCAGTATAAAATTATATTCATAAAAAAACTGCAATCCCTTTTACTAGTTCAAAAGTATAGGAACACAGTGTATTTTATAATGGCATACTTACGTATGTATACATAACTAAGTACATGGCGTTGTTACTGTATACTTACATCTGATACATAAGTCACGTTTTATGTGAATATTGTAAATATTCGAGGAATCACACGCAATTGTTCGGTCACGTTGGGGGTCTGGTTGGCTTGGCTGATTTAGGAATTGAGAGAACTCATACGCTCAATACTTAGTAATTACAAATAATAATTGATGTAGGTATTGTCATTATTTGTCACGAATAAATAAAAATAAATGTAATAACTTAATCATGAGAGTGTTTCATTCCAAGCTCGTTTCCAGAGGTAATAATGCGGAGTGGCGTACGAGAACACAAGTCAGCCTCTTTTGCTTAAAGAAACACCAGCATGATAGTCAGAAGAAAACGTTCGTAAAAGAGACTTTTAGCGCGCAAACAGTTTTCATAGAAAATATAGGGCATGGCGCTTTCCGCGCTGCGAGGGGTGACACAGAAAGGCTTTCTCGCTTGACACCCTATACTGCAGCTGGGTAGTTACACTATACTCATCTGCGTTATTAAAGAACTTCCAGAGGTCCCATATTCATGAAATCGAATTCTTAAATCTTTATATTGCTTTTCAATATAAAAGCTTTTATACCTAGATGGCTGCAGGTGACGAGTACTAGAGAAGTGGAAAATAGAAGAAGAAGATTACACGCTGCGCCGATTTCACATAAATTGACAGGTGAATGAGGTTAATTTGTTATATTGAAGTAATAATTTCAAAATTTGTCTTTATCTAAATTCTTTTGTATTAATTAATTATGACCAATTTAAAAGATCGACGTGAACACAAACGCGCCACCACTGCTCGCCTCGGTTGTGACGAATTTCTTTAGCACTGTGTCAACTGGCTTCTACAATAACAATTTCAAAGTTAGAACACGTATTATCTATGTATAGAAATTGTCTAAGTGACGTCACAGCGCCCCGTCGAGCACTGTCGGCGTGTTTTCGGCTCGGAGTTCAAATAATGATTTTGAACTTAATGTAACTTCTTAATTAGAGCAAAAAAAAAACTAAAAACAGTTTTTTAAGAAATAAATATACAATCTTTCCATTAAAGACAAAAACAAATCATTGAAAGGACCAAATTGATACTTATGAATACAAAAGTGACCTCTCCGTTATAAAACAAGGGTCAATTAGGAAAAGGTTAATCAAGGTTCAGGTAACTCTTTTAATTAATGTTTGACTTTAACTTTCAGACAATTTCAGTTTCACTTGGCGTCCATCAACATGTTGGGGGTTTGGGCAAGAATGTGTGCTAAATTAAATATATGAGTATACCTAACTCAATAATTACAAAAGGGTATTAACAGTATTTGCCCGTAAGTTATAATAATGATTCTACGGCGCGCTCCTTATACAATAAAAGTAAGACATCTAATCCTCATCTAAAGAAGAACACCTAAATAAATGTGCCAACGTATTTTAACAAATACAATCCACAAAGTGTGGATTGTATTAACCCAATATTAATTCAATTATTGATTCCCAATATTAATATTAGTGAGATTATGTAGTACAGTATGAATGATTAGTCACACATATTGTTACGTTCGCAAGTTTAATTAAGTATTAACCTGTAATATTGAGCTAGTTAGTAAGCAACGTTTTAACGGCGAACTCGCTTATTATGCTTTCTGTTTCCTGTGAAGAGTCTCGAGTCGATTGCTCTAAACGAAAGAGGCTTGTTAACGAACACTGAGAAAAGCTGTCGCCTAAACGAGCAACTGTTATATTCTTTATTATAAATAGGCCCAAACAATTTTCTCACAATAAAAAGTTAGGCGGCTAAGTGTACTACAAATCTGATTGGTTTGAGGTCAAAGGTTCGATTGCCATAGACATAGTTAATTGAGTTTTTCTATTAGTAACTTCGCAGTTAAAGTCCGAGCGTCGTAATTGCTCTCATGCTTTCAGTGAGCGCACATTAATAAAGTCCCAGGTTGTGGCGCATGGGACTTTATTAATGTGCGTACACGTCTGCGGCCCTCGGGAGTTACAATTCGTGAGTGCGATGCCAATGTTATGTTGCAGCAACGAAGTATTGTTACAACAAACTCCTGATAATTGGCAAAAAGTTGTGCGTCTATTTCTAAGCCGGCTGCAATACGAGTCTGAAACTAATACGAGCACAGCTGCTGCAAACTGTAACGTCTGTAACCTAAAACGCAATACAGTGTCCTCGACGACATTTGAACTTACCACGCCTGCCTGTGTTACTGTGAATTGTTCTCTACACTCAGTCAGGTTGATTATGGTACATTGCAAGCCACTGAATATAATTACATAATTATTATTGTTACATTGCAAGACGCTGGATAACTTATTATTATTAAATTATAATACTGACACAACGCCACTTGACTATTGACAATTGAAATTACCAAACACAAGAACTTGTCAAGAAATCCAGTGGTTCAACTGTGTAAAACGCGAAAAAGTTCGCGAGCGGCTACAATGAACTTTGTATGTGAGATGGAAATGACAATAAGAAGTGACAATGGTAGAAGTATCGAACACAAAAACTACTTGTAATAAGAAAGCGGGTAGACTGTTTTGTCTGCTCATAATCATTCCTCAACCCACAATAACCTCGGTTCATCCGTGATCATGGTGCTTGCAATAAATAGCGCCGAAATATGGGAAACTCAAAACAAACAATAATCCTGGTAAATATCCCATTTTTAATTCTACACTAATATTATAAAGAGGAAAGATTTGTTTGTTTGTTTGTATTGAATAGGCTCCGAAACTACTCCACCGATTTCAAAAATTCTTTCACCAGTTGAAAGCTGCTTTGGTCCTGAGTGACATAGGCAATAAGGGGGGGGGGGGGGGGGATGAGTAGGCGAAGGCGCGGGCAAAAGCTAGTGTTGTATAAAAATGTAATAATTAATTTTCAATTCGACACACTCTAGGCAGATTTTAAACTATGCAAACAATAATCGAACCTGTAAATACGACTGTAAGAGGTATTTGATTTGCTACTGAATTATAAAAAAAAATAGATTCTGTTCTACAAATTTGGTTGCATCCACTAAAATCTTCGTAATCACTCTACTCTGACTTAAGCTAAGTTCGAGAGAGAACTGTAAAATACAAATATTCGCAAACTTTCAGTAACAAATAACATTTATTTTATCTAGCGCTTGATCCTTAGCTCATAGATGCAAAAAGTAAACTAGAATAAGAATAGGTGTAATAACTTGGTTTCTGTAACTGATTGTTATTTTATAAGAAATCG
Source organism: Agrotis exclamationis (assembly GCA_950005045.1). Taxonomy (NCBI): domain Eukaryota; kingdom Metazoa; phylum Arthropoda; class Insecta; order Lepidoptera; family Noctuidae; genus Agrotis; species Agrotis exclamationis. The sequence continues at coordinate 13,471,037 of OX465419.1, forward strand.
TCACGACTTTTTGCGCTTTCCCAAATGTTCTTAACTCAATCAGAGCCCTCCTTCATGAGCAAAAAAAACAGCGTCCCAGTAAAGTTTTACCTGTAACACATTTTCATCTTCATGAAAATGTGGTTAGTGAGATGAAAAGTCTGTAAAATTGTGCTATGGAACAAACCATATAATACGCGTAGGCATCATAAAGGTCAATGCGCCTGTTAATTCTATTAGACATTTAAATGGATTCCCACTTGATGTACACGCACGCTTTGTAAGTAAAGGTCGGTTGTATTCTGGTCGAAGCCGGGCTCAAACGCGATGGCCCATATATACACGGGCTATATCCGTCACCCATGGCGTCCAACAGTGAGGGATACCTACGACACACACGAACATTAATCCCTTCATATCACTGCTTATAAATAAACTCAGACAGAAAATAAATAGCTCCACTTTTTTTCCGAGAACATTAGAGAGCTTCAATACAATTTAACTTTTCTTGCGACCGACCGTCTGCGAGGTTTTCTCGTCGTTCGGATTCTTAGTTGAAAGACAGAACATTCATTGTAACGGCGACACGAGCCAGCGCTGAATAAATTCCTTTGAATTTCCCTGCTAAAATTTAGCGCTGCTTTAACAACCAAAAAACGTTGCTCATTTACAATTTAACAATTTGCCAAATAGTTTTATTATTAATTAGTACAGATTATAATTTATCTGAATTAATTAACATTCATCAAAAACTATATGAATTGGAACGAATGGAATGGAATCTATTATAGCTGTATTATACATTGACCCGTCACAAAAACTACATTATATGTTTTGGGTCAAAACAAGAGGATAAAGGTCTCAAGTAGGCGTATAGTGACTTTGTTGCGGGCTCAGTATCGGATTTTGGGAAGATTTCATCAACCCTCGAACAACATGAGTCGTGAGAACAAAACAGATAGGTACCAAGACAAACTTGTATGTATAATACACTTGTATATACTTGAAGAGAAACATTCAGTTCATGACGGCAGGGTTAGCGCAAGAACTGAGCGATCGACTGCAGTGCTGCATGCCACGTTTCGATTCCGGCACGGAACATTATATTTTTATGAGCTACAAGTTGGTCCAGGTCTGAAACAAAAGAAGCAAGTTCACAAAACTTCAAATCTTCGATATGAAGCGATGTTTATTTAAGATGTTAAACGTGTATTAAAAACATAAATACATTTTTAATAACATCGTTTACTACACAACAACAACATTTTCTGCGTACATACGTATAAAATGTATTTACAAAATCAGCTAGTTAAATACCAAGACATTTCTGTAACAAAATAAACAACTCAAAATATTTAGAAAACTCCGTCTTATCCCAGCGTTTCTAAACTAAATCCTCCTGGGAGACAGCAGAAGCGCTGCACGCTGGCACGACATTCTGAAATTCAATATTGTGGACAAAATCTATCTTTATTGTGGAAACAAAAATTCGATTGTGCACACGACTTGAACCTGCAACTTTCCGCAAAAAAAAAGCTTTGCGATTCGTGACGCAGGCGTTAGTGCGTATACAAAAATAGTAGTATTGACGTCATCGTTGTAGAAGTTTGACACTATGAAAATAGATGGCGCTGAACATCACAAACAGTTGTTAAAACAAAGCATTGAAAAATTCGAACTAGCTAGGATATGGCTGCGGTGAGTTAGTAAAATGTCCGGTGTAGTGAATCGGAAGGTCGCAGGTTCAAATCCTGTCGGCAATCGTATTTTTCTTTCCACAAAAAAAGCTTCACGACGCAGGCATTTAGCGTATAAAAATGAAAAATCTATCTGCCGATTGCGCAGAGTCTGACAAGACTTAAGCAGTAGCTGGCACTAGGCCGGCAACGTCACAGCTAATCTGGATTTATCAGAAGAAAAATAAATAAGATTAAAACATTACAGTGATTTATGTACTCCGTTTGTTTCCAACAGTAGCATATTATATACTTATTGGCACTCGCATTTACGGCGGTAGTGTATTACTATCTACAAAACCAAAATTCCCCATTTAACAATGTTATATTTAACCACGTATTGCTATAGGTATCTACATAGAATTACTTATATAATGGCGTTTATTATATTAACGTATTAATATAATTCGCGTATGAAAACGGTGATTATACACATTTTACTTGGAAAACCTCAAGCACCTAGTGAGGAATGAAATGAAAATAACGATGTCATTTCTTAGCCACATAAAACTGGATCTCTAACGACTTGGTCGTTTATAAAAATTAAAAGATGAATATAATTCGTGCTTTAATACAAGTATTATGTAAAGTAAACGTATTTGCTTCTGTGGAATTTATACGACAGTCAGAATTAAAGGCGCAGATTTAACTTTTTTTTATGGCTTATGTTCTGTGAATCACATTTCATGACATTGATAAGCTTTTGGCTCAACTTCAAATATATCACAGATATGTTTGCTATTGGTCTTGATCTTACATAACAATATACATATTTTACAAACAGTCTCAACCACCACTCTTCCGTTGATTATAAACAGTCGCATTTTGTACTTACAGATATTCTCAGCTCGTTTCCACGTGCGCCACCCTAGTTAATATGCAGCTGATGAGCCTGAGGTTTCTCAATCCCCACAACAATTACGGTAGCAGCGGCATCATTATTTCTGCTAATTAAAATACAGTGCGATGGCAAATCTGTTTAACTGTCAATGGGCTTTGAAAATGACAACGATATGCACTTTACTGAACTAACAACGTTTGTCAATTTTGAACACACTATAGTCACTGTACAGTGAAACACATGTATCAAAGTTTCACCAAAACACAATGAAGCGTCCGTGTACTGTAGCAATATTAGCTGCATACAGACAATCTGTACGATCGCTCCATACACCGCTCAATCAATCCACCGGTGTCCAGTAATATATCACGTGCCTTTGTACCAAATAACAGCCGCTTGAAGCATTCCGCTTAGGTGTTCAATAATGTTAGGAATACATTGCGGCTGGTATTTAACCCACCGTAATAAGTTACAGTGGAAATTACTGAACTCACTGTTTAGTCTTAGTTGCTGAGAAAAGAGTGTTTTTTTTTTCGGAATTCTTGTTCTTTTCTGTGAGCTTTGCATCCATACTTTTTTTTAGCCGTAATACAAGGAGCCAGAGGAATGAAAATGGTAGTCTTGAATAACTCGTACTTAAACGTTCCTTTACCTAAACTGTAACATGTGATTAACCGGTTTTAAAATGCTGTTTATGCGACACTGATGTCAAACCGGTTGCTGGCTAATGCATCTATCTTACTGCGCTGGCTCGTTAGTGTATTCCAGGCTTAACATGTGTGGACTGGGTTGCAAACCCGACCAATTAATATGTCCAACTCTTTGAAGTCAGACCGCCGTACGCCATACCTATAGTATTGAATGACCACCGCACGTCCTCGTTTGACACAAGCTCCATTGCATCGTTGATTTGCACCACGGCATCGACGTTTCTCGCTACAAGAGCGATCTTTTATCAATAGCACTTTGTGAAATCCCCTTCACATCCCGATTAGAAACTACAGACCGGAGCGGATTGAACACTAAGTATTATACATACCTACCGAAGCTAGCTTGCTAGTTCCAAGCCTGAACATTGAATTTACAAAGAATGTCTAATCTGTTTTGAAGCGAATGACGAAACTTATTAAACGAGCATTATTTCAAAGATTTAGGAATTTCCTAAAGTTTGTTCCAACTTAATTTTACATCATCGACTTTGATCTTTAAACAATTAATTTTATGAAAAGGCTGCTGACGATAAATTTGCTTGGTGTAACGATACCTCTCAAAGACAAATTAACTAAAGCGATAAAAGATTAGCATACCTACTGTACAGAACAATGCCTTCTTTTTATTTATTTCAATCAACTTAAATCATATTTTTTAATAAAGTATTTATTAATCAAATGAAATGAAATTAAAGAATTTGTACATTACATTTACATTAAATATACATTAATACAAAATTAGTATATTATTTGGACTTTATTAGACACCACATGCACCTTAAAGCAGTGTTTCACGAACTGACAGCCGACAGTTGACAGACTTATAGCAGGGAAATTATGCTTTCTGAAAATGTGTATATTAACATCTTGAAAATATGTATTATATACTCGTAACATGCATACATATCTAACACGTAGAATAGAAAACACACAATAAAAAAATATTTACACTCATGACCTCGTACAGTGTGCAGACGACTTTGACTAAACCCCTCCTTGTTCTTTGTTTAAGATCTACAGAGCACCGCAATTTAAAGCCCGATATAAATCAGTAGATTTTCATTTTAAATGTTGTAAATTTGTATAAGGATGACGCGAACGCCTTCTCTGCTAAGGCCGGGGCAGCTCGCGGTCTGGAAAATTCATTATTCAGCAAAATTGCGAGTGTAACTCATCGGCCAACCGAGCGCCTCGCCGCTATTACCTATATTGCCGGCCATCTGATTCACGGCAAGTTTGAGGGAACCCACCTGCAATATTTATTTACAACCAAGATACACAAACACGGTACAAATTGCCATAACTCAAATAAAATTCCCTCTAAAAATGTCAAATATGACTTGAAATATCTGTGCTGTAGCAAAGTGAGTATAAAAACACTCCCTAACCCATATAGGTACCGGTAAAAATAGGAAAGCAGAGATATTTCAGTCACGTCACGAGCACCGATAAATATAGCTGCGGCGCAAACTAATAATTCAGTAAAGTTGTGCGGCAACTACCGCAATTGGAGAGTTTGTCCTCCAAGACTTCTAATGAAACCTGCGAGTAATCAATTGTGACAAATGGACTGCAGGCAGGCTAATAATAATAGTTGTCGATAACTATTTGAAATTTTTGTTCATAAATACAATGCACTCTGTAAAATCCAACGTTCTAATCAAGCGTAATATAAGGGAACCGATCACTTCTTGTTTTTTTTTTTTGTTCGAATTTCAATTTACCGAAAACTATTGACATATTATATCATCGAAGTTTCATGTGTCATAGGCATTATTGCTCCGAACTGTATTTCCTTATTAACCGAAGCCATTTTGAAGTTTTTTTCATTTGCCGAATGATTTATTTATACATGTAATAAACAATAACAAATCGTAGCAGCTGTCATTCCTATACATTGATTTTTTTTTATTTTTTTAGTTAATTTTTTTTTTTGAGATAAGGGATCGATTCTGTTACCACGTGAAAATTTTTTCTCGATTTTTTTTACTATGTAAACCATATTATATACACCGTGTTCTTCACGTTATCCATAAACTTTAGCAAATACTTCTATGGCTTTTACAAATCAAATCCAACAAAGGAAGTAGTACTTAAAAAGGCTTCGTTACAAAGATATTTGTAATTTCATTTAATGAAATTTAATTGAGCTATGCAGTGAGAAAGTATCTTAATTTGAAATCTATCAAATACTATTTGCATTTCATTTGTTTCAGCCCGCCAAATGTTATGAATGAAAATACGACGTTGCCAATTCGGATAAAGAGGCATGTGTTAGAGAATGGATGTGTGTGTGTGATAAATAGAATATGTATTTCTAGTTTTATTGACATTAATATCGACTTTATTATCAAGTTTTAGATATCAGGATGTTTAATGTTATTTATTTACTGTATGTAAGGTATCTCTAAGGACTTTTGTACAGGAATGGGTTTATAAAGAAAAGCACAAAATCAAGACTAGGTATTTATTACCAAACTACCTCCGTTCGCAAACCCTAGGTCTTTCGTGGAGAAGAACGGAGAAAGAAACTCCACGGCAACATATTTTACACAGTTATAATACATACAATATCAGTACACATTTATAAAACATACATTATCATTATCAATAATATTCAGATCATAATAAATATCTATTAACTTACATTTTCACTGTAGAACGTTAGAACACAAATTATAACTTTCAGCTTCACACACTTGGATTCTCTATTATTATTTCACATTTATCAAACAGAACAACAATCAGAGCACGGCTTATCTCATATAGCGATTGAAGAATAATGACCACGAATGTGAGGGTACATCTGTTTTTATAAACCTAGAATTGTACCACCCCCAAGAAATATTACCGCCATTATTAACCAATCACAGATCCTCATACATTGCAGTTAAATAAGTAATAAAATAAGCAATAATAAACGAATCTTGTACAGTAGAACCATTTTAAAACTTGAATAGATAATTAAGAAATTCAGTAAGTATTTATTTGTAACCTAGACATAATTAGATAAATATTTGAACATCAACTGATTTCGTTCTGAAATCATTTGATCAGAGTTGTTTTAAATATATTGTTATTATTTATTACAAAGGGACTATATACCATATCTATCACAATAATAAACAAATCTTGTACAGTAGATTCATTTTAAAGCTTGATTAGATTTATTTGCAACCTGGACATAATTCGATAAATATTTGAACATCAACTAATTTCGTTCAGAAATTATTTGATAGTTGTTTTAAATAATATATTGCTATTATTTATTACATAGGGGCTATATATCACATCTATCACAATAGTAAACAAATCTTGTACAGTACTATCATTTTATAACTTGATTAAATAAATTAGAAATTCAGTAAGTATTTATTTTTAACCTTAACTTAAATCAATAAAAATATTCAATTGTTATTTATTGCATTGGGGTTATATACCATATCTAACACGGCCATACTGACAAGTACTTCGCTCTCGAAGTACCTAACTGACTATAATGATATAAATAAATAATTAAATAAATGTTTCTTTTTTTTCTTTCATGTTATGATATGTATATGGAATGAACAAACGAAAAATAAATAAATAGATAAATAATTTTCAAGTAGTCTCTGGCCTTGACATATCAGTCCTATCACCTGCTGCGCGTGAATTTCAGAAAGATATCAGGGCAGTGACCGACCAGCAGTTCATATAATAGCCTCTGGCCTTGACATATCAGTCCTATCACCTGCTGCGCGTGAATTTCAGAAAGATATCAGGGCAGGGCCGACCAGCAGTTCATAAAATAGTCTCTGGCCTTGACATATCAGTCCTATCACCTGCTGCGCGTGAATTTCAGAAAGATATCAGGGCAGTGACCGACCAGCAGTTCATAATCCTTACTTATAACTTTACTGGGCAGACCAAACACCCCGCCGTCGGTGAAGCTCAATCACCCGCAGTCAGTGAATGTCTAACCACAGCCAAGGTTTTATTTATTCATCCATATTACATATCATACAATCATGTTTTTAAATTTAGTATCATAAACCTTCACTAATATAAAATACAATACATACGATAGCACAGTAACACTTATTTCTCTAGATTCAACTTAGTTTCTTTTTTTTTTCTCTTTTATTTGTATTCACAAAGTGTATATAATTATATCATGGACAATATGACGTCTATCACTTGTTCATTTTTCATTTTCTTTTGCATGGTATTATGTACATGAATATTTTTTTTTTTTGCTACATGAATCAAAGGATTTGCATTTTATTTTCCAAATAAATCGACTCGGTTATGCTGACAATTATTATTATCATTGCGAATAGTTCTATCAAGTAGAGACCTTTTCAAAATCATGATTTTTAGCAGATTTACTAAGCTATACTTTTAATTTTGAGGCTAAGATTCAGATCGTATTTCGGTTCATTCGATCAAATTGTAACTAGTTTTCATATTATTCAAGTAGAGATTTGTTCCATTTTATCATAATATTTAGGTTCTTAAAGTCATAATTAAAGCACCTTTTTATTTTGTGAGACAAACAGCAAACAGATGTTCAAACTATAGACCTATTGCAAAATCAAAGGAGATTTTTCTTGAAAAAATAAAACATAATTATATAAACTCTTAATCGTATCTTATGAAAATGACCTCCTGATTAACTTGGTCATTGAACAGAAGATCTACAACTACTCTTTCTTTTAATATCAAAGCTTATAAGCCAGTTAAAATACTACTTCAAAAAGACCATCAATTTGTGTTTTGAACAGTTTCTCTTCAACTATTTTTTTTTAAACTAACAGTTCAAATTGTTATAAACAAGTGGTTTTTTTTTTTGTTTAGGGCACTATTTGTTATTCATTCGAGCTTTATGTTTCATTTCTACACTAGATCATATTTTTAGACTCTCAATAGTAAATTACATATTTACAAAAATGATCAATAGTTAAACATCCATTTGTATGCTGCGTAATCTTTTCTAGTAGTATCGGATTTAATGTTGATTTTTTACATTGGGTTGGCATAAGGACTTTCCTAGCGGGACCGACGGGGCATATGAAATATGAATTCTATTCTATGAGTAGGGGAAAACACCAACATGTACAAAAAATGAGGGGAATTAACACTTAACCATAGAATAACTTTTTTTAGACAGTCGAAATTACTGACCACAATTTTTGGTTTGATAATAAATAATGTTATTTATCAATTCACATTGTTATAACTTTGATTGTTTTGAAATTGAAATTATCATATGCTAATGTTTCAAAATAGGTGATATCTTGTACAAATCCTGGTACTAAGGCATTTGATTCAATAAATTACTTATCACAAAAATAATGTTTTATTTAAGTACAGTCCCAATAAAAGTTCAAAAATGTAACATAGCAAGACTCCGGTAGGTTTTATTTAAAGCTATTCATACTCCTAAATATTTATTTATTTTAATTTTAAATGTAGTAATTTGTCATAAATGGTAATTTTAAAGTTTTATACAATATCTTAAACTTGTTTTTTTTTTTTTTAAACATAACGCTGTTCAAATTCAAACCGATTTCAACCTGTGTTTCAAAACAACTTGTTTTAATCATGCCAACTCTTGCATTTTGCAAATGAAAGCTATACTAAATTAACAAAAATGTCAATAGTCTTAACTCTCATATTTTCTTCGGATCAAAAGATATTTAATTTAGTTTACTTGTTTTTCCAAACAACAACTATTTACTGATTTTTTTTGTTTTGCGAAAATATATGCTTTTTTTGCAAAAGAAACCTGATATGTCAATTATTTTTTGCTGTATTATTGTTTGTTGGCCCTAGTAAATTCAACATTAGATAAAAGTTTTCGTGTGACAAAAAGCTACAATTTTGTTGATCAGTGTAACCAATTTCCTATCAATCGACAGGTCTTTTCAAATACTTCTATTCAAAGTTGTTATTGCTTTGAAGGTCAAACCTCAATAAAATATACACATACTGTTTCAGATAATTCTGTTGCAGTTTCGTCGTCCTATTATTTTTAATGTAAACAGAGTCATTTTTATAAATAAAAAGTATACACACATTCTTTTTCTTTGCAACTACCTGACGTCACTTTCTTTTATTGTATTCCTATTTAATTTCGTTAACATTCTAATAAAGCTTAACCAAATAATTTAAAAAAATAACACTATTTATATCTAGAACCTTTTCATCTCACTTTTGGATTTAAACATATTAAACTATTAGGAATACTAACATAGGAATAAGGAAAACTGTTACTAACACAATGAGTCAATGTTACTTGAGATAAAGAGATATTATAATAATAATAAAGCAGAGCCTCTGGAGGCCTTACCGACATTAGTAAAAAGTTCATACTGTGGTGCAGAAGTTCTCGTTCCGTTATCCTCGACATGGCTTCGATCTTTTTCAGTAGCATCGTAGTCCCGTTGTTCGAGATGGCAGCACGTTTACATCGCTCTTCTAAAGTCAACTCATCCATCCGATGACGTCACAGCTTTCAGCAGGGATGTGCCGATTGACAGCTCCAACGTTGATTATGAAATATACAAAAAGAATTGCATTAGAATTAATAAATAGATTAAGGCACACATCCCACTTCTGATGTTAGAGAATGGATGTGTGTGTGTGATAAATAGAATATGTATTTCTAGTTTTATTGACATTAATATCGACTTTATTATCAAGTTTTAGATATCAGGATGTTTAATGTTATTTATTTACTGTATGTAAGGTATCTCTAAGGACTTTTGTACAGGAATGGGTTTATAAAGAAAAGCACAAAATCAAGACTAGGTATTTATTACCAAACTACCTCCGTTCGCAAACCCTAGGTCTTTCGTGGAGAAGAACGGAGAAAGAAACTCCACGGCAACATATTTTACACAGTTATAATACATACAATATCAGTACACATTTATAAAACATACATTATCATTATCAATAATATTCAGATCATAATAAATATCTATTAACTTACATTTTCACTGTAGAACGTTAGAACACAAATTATAACTTTCAGCTTCACACACTTGGATTCTCTATTATTATTTCACATTTATCAAACAGAACAACAATCAGAGCACGGCTTATCTCATATAGCGATTGAAGAATAATGACCACGAATGTGAGGGTACATCTGTTTTTATAAACCTAGAATTGTACCACCCCCAAGAAATATTACCGCCATTATTAACCAATCACAGATCCTCATACATTGCAGTTAAATAAGTAATAAAATAAGCAATAATAAACGAATCTTGTACAGTAGAACCATTTTAAAACTTGAATAGATAATTAAGAAATTCAGTAAGTATTTATTTGTAACCTAGACATAATTAGATAAATATTTGAACATCAACTGATTTCGTTCTGAAATCATTTGATCAGAGTTGTTTTAAATATATTGTTATTATTTATTACAAAGGGACTATATACCATATCTATCACAATAATAAACAAATCTTGTACAGTAGATTCATTTTAAAGCTTGATTAGATTTATTTGCAACCTGGACATAATTCGATAAATATTTGAACATCAACTAATTTCGTTCAGAAATTATTTGATAGTTGTTTTAAATAATATATTGCTATTATTTATTACATAGGGGCTATATATCACATCTATCACAATAGTAAACAAATCTTGTACAGTACTATCATTTTATAACTTGATTAAATAAATTAGAAATTCAGTAAGTATTTATTTTTAACCTTAACTTAAATCAATAAAAATATTCAATTGTTATTTATTGCATTGGGGTTATATACCATATCTAACACATGCATATCGGGTTATTTACGTCTAGGTATTTAGTTTGTATGAAAATTAACAAAAAATAAAAAATAAGAATTTATTAATGTGTCCATAATGAAAAATGCTTACTTCCGTGGTTTGAACATCTGGTCGAAGTTTATGTATATCGTCCGGAACACGGTGTATTTCCTTTATTCATTTTTTTAACTTATTAAATACATTTTTAAATATTTTCACAAAAATAATAAAAAAAACATTTAAAAATATAAATAATAGTGGCCCACCGGTATCGGGAACAGGGTCCAAGCTACCGGCAGTCAGGGCTCCAGAGAAAGGAACCTCCTAACAATGCGCGCCGTGTCCAGAAGAACTGCTTTCTGAAAAATCTATAAATTATAAATTATTATAAATAAATTATAAATTTATTATGAATCTAAACTAATATGCTGTTTTTATTCAAACAATCATGTAGGAACGTCAAAAGTGTAAAAGTGTAATCAATGTATAAGTGACAATGGTATACCAACGTTCACCTTTTTTTTATTGTATACTACGCTTAGAACGGTGCCTGAAAAGTAACAGTAAAAATTAAAGATGAAAATATAGCACAAATTTTATAGGTAGGCGTTCGATTAAGTGAAAATATGGTAGGTAAACAAAACAGTGGTATAATGAATGTTCAGAAACATAACATATCGAACAAATGTATTTCGGCTAAGCGTAACTTCAGCAAAAAATTAGAGGTAACGAAAAAAATCGAATTGATCATGATAGGTCAACTGAAACAGTGGCAGATAGGACTTCGATGAAGTAAAAAGGAAACGATTATAGTTAAAAGTTTTAGTTGAAACGCTATTCGGTCTAATATTATTCGAACTTATATACACCGTGACTTTTTAGACGTCTTACCACGGCAGCCCAATTAACGTTTCCAATGACTAGTAAACGTTCATAATAAAAAATAGGTATTTATGAGATTTGAATAATTTCAAAATAAAAATATTATTCATTATTATGACGCAAGGCGTAGTTAGAAAAACCCTTGTCTCATAGAAAATGGAGACGGAATGATCTGCTAGACTCGTGCGCTGGGTACCTACCTACAGTTTGATTCGCAAACATTTTTCACAGGGTTTTTCATATTTCTAATGTACCTATTTATTAATAATAAAGTATTAATGATAAAAAATAATAATGACGCCTAGAGGTATTTTATCTCGGATACATTGAGTGGACCGCTTTTGTAAGACGACTAAAAAGTCACGATGTATATTACTTATAGGTAACCATCATATAGCGTAAAGTAGGACACTTTGAACAGTTATTATCTTTTGTGGGCAAAATTCCGAATATCTGTGTAACTTCTACATACGATGAAAATTACGGGCGCAACGGAGTGATATGTTTTTCGAAGCACGTAAGATATCTGGCGTGCCATATCGACACCGGAAGTATCAATTAACGTAAGGGACAAAATACGACTTTTCAGGAGAGCCAAAAAACGATTTTATTTTTTTTATTTTGTCTATAACTTTTTACTGCCTGGTCCAATTTTTATGGTGTTCATGGCAAAGTTTCTTAGAATTTCGCCTTCTTTCTTTTTATATACGAAAGGTTTAGGAATTCCCAGTAGTTTCAAATATAGCATGTCCTTTACATTAAAAAATAAAGTTCAGGTGACCCTTACGTTACTAAAATTTTATAGATAATCCGTCGAGCATAGTGTAAGCAGCAAGAAAAATACAAAATTATACGAAATTGTATTGTAAAGGACTTTATCAGTGTTTCAATTTAATGTAAAAATAGATTATCTACTAAAATTTATAGTATTTTAACACTATGGGAATGAGTTCAAAGAGAAAATGAGTTTAGTTTCAGGTTCTAGCTATCGCAGATTTAAGTCTGAGTCCGAGTCGGACCGCGTCCTACTGTTCCGAGCTAGCTCGGATACGAGTAGGCTCTGAGTAGTTCTACATAGTATAGGTTACTACTTAGTTTTAGATGTTTCTTTATGAAACAGGATTTAGTTGTTCAATTTCTCGGAGAAAATTACTAGATGTGGAATTGTGGGATGTTCTCCGTAATCGCTGAATCCAAGGACTAGTTCAAATTATTCTCCTTTTGCTAGATGACTTATATTTTTCCCATCTTAACTCTTCGATTAACATGTCTCTGACAATTCAAATACTACTTCAAACAAAATCCGATTTTTTTTCTATAAAATATTTGACAATATTAACCACTAACCGAGTGTACACTTTGTATGAACCTTACTCGTTCGAGCCCACTCGGTCCGAGCATGCTCTGACTATGTCAACGCGGCTTTAATTGGCTTTATAATTTTATTATATTAATTAATTTAATAAATAGTAAAGTTTTCTCAGAATTTATTGCTAACACTTTTTCTCCACTTGACATCATCAATTTTTGCTTGCCAGGTGGCAGTGTAGGTTGAATGAATGTAATGGAAACGAAAGACCGATGAAAAAATGGAATATGAATTGCGCGAAACATGGTATTAGTGTGATGGCAGTGAAACTTGAAATGACGAATAGAGAGGACGAAAGGGGGGTTGTGTAAAAGATGAAGGAATAAATATAAATATCTGTTTGACGTTTTTCATCTGCAGTAAATTCAGCTCATTTCGACTACGAATGGAGATCGTGCGCTGTGGCGCTCGAGCTCCTTGGATGAAGCCTATGCCCAAAAGTGGACTTTAATAGTTAGAAATGATGATGATGATGAATTTCAGCTACAGATTGATTTGTGTTGCCTATATTTTATGTATTTTTATATCTAACAGCTGTTCTTTTCCAAATCCCTTTACTTTTTCTGTCGCATTTGAATTATTTGGAGGTAATTCTTCGTAAAATGTTATGTCGTAAGTGTCGCCGATCCCTAACATTTTGTATAAGCTTCAGTTTTCTTCAAACAATTTTTTATCGTAAAGGGCCATGTTGTTTAAAGTGAGAGATATTTTATTTACAGTAAGGGACATATTTTTTTAGTTAGAGGCATTTTATTTAAAGTAAGGGACAATGTCATTTAAATCCACTAATTTGAGACTTAAGGTAAGGGTGATAATTATTTAATACGGTGACTTACTTCAATGTTTTGATAGGAAAATTTATTATTGAGTGTTACATCATATTTTTTTAAAAAAAATCGTTTTTCGCAGTCAAAATTTTTGTACTGTAAGGGACATTTTTTTGAAGATAGAATTTTTTTAATAATACCAATCGATAGAGCGCGAAATTCTGAATCCAATGATATATATAACTCATTTTCGCCAAAATGTCCCTTACGTTAATTGATACTTCCGGTATCGATATGTAAGTGAGTACCATGAATCAAGACACGCTCATTTCTTAACCCACAATAATCTGATGAAATTGTAAAGAGATGAAAAGTAAACGTTTCAAATAATAGTCATTTTGTTTCTTCACTTACCACATTTAATATTCAAATTGTAGAGATAAAATCTTTTTAACTTGCAGGAACTAAAATAAAAATGTTATCTGCAGCATAAAGAGTTTCCTTACGGAGCGCAAACACAGGGTCTAACTGGATATTATAGCAAGTACGACACTGCAGAACTGTTCGAGAACTTTCTCTTTCACAAATGGTCAATATAAAATCCTCCCATTGAATATCAGCTACGTTATTAAGTAGTTTGTTTTAAATTCGTTAAGTTTTTGAGCTCAAGACTGCGACTAAGTTCTGAATAGTCTGCTTTGTCGACACTTGCAGGTCCTCCATAATGGAAAAAGTTTTACATAGGTAATTAATTCCTTTCGGACGAATTATTATAACGTTAATGGACACTTAAAACTCTGCTCACGTAGATCTTCACTGGGATATTGGAATTGAATATTTTCATTTCTTTGAGAGCGAATGCGTGCTAGCCGAAGAATGGAAATATAAAAGCAAATGTAGTTAACGTGATGTTTGCTTTCCACTCGACACACAAATCAAACAATCGTCTCTTTCACGTGTTACTTGAACAATGTTATTTATCATCATTATTATATTAAGCAGCAAGTAATGACAATATGTACTTTTAACTACTATCATGCTATTAATCCTCTATAAAAGAACCTATAACAATTAGCTTATTGCCAACATTAAAACACTCAATGATATTATGATCATTATATCATCCAAACGCGTGATATTATGAATTTCAAAAAAAGAACATACTCATGCAATGACATTTTCACCACCAGGGCCCTGTTTCATAAAGCTTACAATCCGACATTTATGTCAAAAAATAACAAATTTGTAGAATTGTCGCCTTTGGTCTGTTCATAAAGGTGACAAATGTATTAAAAGTCGACAGGTGAAATCTTGACTTAATTGTCATCATAAAACGCGTTTTATAAAACTCAACATTTGTCAAAAAACTCCAGTCAAATTACTCGTGACAATTGTCGCGGACAAATGTCGGATTGTCGCTGACAAGTGTCGGATTGTCGCGACAATTGTGTCAAATTATTACTGTACTATTTTTTTACGATTCAAAAGTGAGAAATACTAAGAGATGGCAAGTCAAAGTATTTAATTTCTCTTAAGTATGTATAAAGTAATATTTCTGTGTCTTTTTTTTTATCGTGGTAAAATCATCAAATGAGTCCTCCCACCCCGGGCAGGGCGGGAGGGACTGTCAGACTTGTACTGACTAAAATCCACGGTGAATGACTAGAATCCTTCAATAGCCCTTTATGTTCCGGGGTCACGGTAATGAGATAAGTCCCGCGACCCCGGCAGGCTTTGGCCCTCTAGAGAGGGGGCCCCGTCATTATGCTGACGCTCTTTGAGGCGCGCGTGGAACACAACGCGCCGTCGACCCGGGCATGGTCCATGGTCGGGCTGCGAGTTGCCCTTTACTCACCGCCCGCATGCCCGCGCCTACGGTGGCCGGAGATCGTCTTGCGAAGAAAATCCACCATCACTACTCTCACTGCTCGATGTTAGGACCATTTTTTTATAACTAACCTCTAAAAACACTTTTTTACACCTTCAAAATCCAAAATATGAATCCGCGACAGAGGTCGACGCGCC
Source organism: Agrotis exclamationis (assembly GCA_950005045.1). Taxonomy (NCBI): domain Eukaryota; kingdom Metazoa; phylum Arthropoda; class Insecta; order Lepidoptera; family Noctuidae; genus Agrotis; species Agrotis exclamationis. Next base: position 13,487,122 of record OX465419.1, read on the forward strand.
TGTCAAGGTTGTCGGACAATTCTACAAATATGTCAGTATGTCGTGACAATTTTACGTTTTATAAAGCGGAATTATCAACAATTTCGCGCGAAATTGTCACCTGTCACATGTCGCTAAAAAAGTTTTATGAAACAGAAAAATGACAGATTGTCGCGACAATCCGACATATTTGCGAATTTTTGACCGTTACAATTATGTCACCTGTAAGTTTTATGAAACAGAAAAATTGTCAAATTGTCGCTTTTTGACATATGTCGAATTGTCGGATTGTAAGCTTTATGAAACAGGGCCCAGATCGCTAAAATTTTGAAAAAAGAACAATAATTCTTTTACTTATTAAGGTTTGTTTATTTTACATGCTTGGCAATTAGACTTTTCTTGAATTTACACAGTTCTTACAACACTGTACAGCACCCTATGGTATGAGAATCTTTTATAGAGGATTCACATCATGATTGTAGATAAAGTCTTGTATGCAACTGTTATAATTAGGTATTAAAACACTCATGTGATACTATTATCACACACGGCTCCGCCTCGTGTGATAAACCCACATTCGTGTTTTAATACCCCTGATTATACAACAGTTGCATAAATAACTATTAGACAATTAATTTCACTGATGAAGAATTACGAAAGATACCTAGACGTTTCTATAAATGATCATCTTAAACTATACCAGTAATTAGTAAGCAAGTGTAAGACCCCAATTTTCATGCATAGTAGAAAAGCACCTTTTAAATATATATTATTTTATCTCAGTAAGTTGTGTCTTAGCAGTACTTGCGTTGTGACCCAAAATATGATAAGTGTAACTTGACAGTATATGGACGTATGTAGGACATCGAGAATTAAGTAAAGGCGGGTCTTTATAAATCCGGGACAGATCCCTCCACACAGGAGGAAAACTCCACTAAAATATAAAAGTGTTTTAATACCGCTACTAGTGAAAATATTGTTCAGCCTACGGCGTAGCCGACCGTGCTACGTCGTAGCAACAACCAAGCTACGACGTAGTCTGCTACGATAAACGGTTTTATTTAATTTGGTGCTTTTTGCCGTAGCTAATATTAATCGTTTATTACATAACGGAAATGCCAGGGTTTTATTATTTTCCAGAAGCTCTATATTCGACCATTCGATTAATGTACACATAGTGACGTCTTTTACAGTTATCTTACATTCCACTGGGCGGTCGGTACGTGTTGTGTACACAAATACGACTTTGTTTGCTTTCTTCGAGCAGTCACGTACTGAGTAGTTACAATCCACGCCGCACCGCTAATACGAACCAGTGTACCCCAAACTTGTCTGAAGTTCAACTTTCATAACTACGTAGCTAAAAATATTTGTGTTCTTACTTCTTAGCTAAAGTTTAAGTGGCTGATGTACTACATACATAAATTATTACTTACGCGGACGGATTTTGTTGGTAAGAAGCGGTCGATGGTGTTTTTGTCCGAAACGCCAAGTAATCTATAAAATGATTCAATTATTTTATGTTATTTTGTGTTATTGAATTTGCATAGCATTGCTAATAACATTAAAGTATTTCCCATCAACTTTTTTGTTCATTATTAGTTACGAAGTTACGATTTAACACTTGCTCTTAGACCGACAGCTCCAAACTAACTAAAAATATAACATTCTCTCAAACATATTCTTAGCAGTAAACTTGTTTAAAAAGTGTGAGCGAAAATCTCATAGCAGAGCGCTCACCGCTCACATAAAGAGTATTCTCGGAATTTTAGAAAACAAAAGTTTACGGCTGTAGGTGCTAGGGAGCACATTTATCTTCGCTTATCTAGGAGCAAAACTATTCGACGATATAGTGCATTCTTTTTTATATCTAAGCAGAAGAGTCGTTTAAGTAAAAGATTGCGATTTTATTAAAATATATAAGTAAAATTATCAACTTCCTTATTATTTTCAATAACTTATACTCAATTCTAGCACACAGAACAATACGTCCAACAAACGACAAACCTCGAAATTTCTCGGCGCAATTAATCATTGATTCACAAACGCATTCAAACGAGCCTGGCTAAACCAGTTTGCTCGGTTCTTACTTTGAATTAAGCACGTCTATGCAGCCTAAAGCACAATTCCTGACAATACGTAAAAGCGTCACGTGCATACATAATGAACGAAGTGCTCGCGCTATGCACACGCAAGCGGTGCAAATTTCATGGTAGCCGCAGCCGCATGCCGCCGACCATTTTGCTTCTCGCTGTATATAATACCTTTACGAGTGGACGCTTCTGACAAACCAGCTGCATCCAAACGTTATCGTAGTTTTAAAACATGTTCGCAACGAAACACACCAACTGTAAACACCCATTGTAGCTGTTGTTTATAATAAAAAAAAAGCATACATAATAGCCGATGGACATACTGTCTTTTTCACGTTACATTCTGTCTGCCAATGCAAAGTGAAACAGATAGGGACCTGAGAAGCCACACATTTCAATTATTACCTGAAAAAACAAAATCTTACCCCACACTAGGAATTTCTTCTTGTATCGTGGGTGTTTATACTAACATAGAAACCACACACACAATCACTCAGACCCAGAACAACCGCGTCGTTGGTGCTTAAAAGTATTCACTTTTAAAAACGGATCAGCAAAAAAGGAGTGTGCAAAAACACAATATGATCAATATATTATTTCAAGGGTCCAAATAATAGGCGACTTTATTTTAGTAATCACACTACTAGGTCACAGGCCTAATCTCTCTGTATGGAGTAGGCCATACCCCAATTCACGGGGGCAGTGCGGGCTGTGACCATCATATCTTCGAATTTCTAGCTTTAAAATCTGTCAGTTTACTGCCCATGTTTTCCTTCACCGTTTGAGAGGTCCGTAATTACAAAACATCTAAACCAATTTAATTTATTACATTTTCTCAGCATTGGCGTACACACTGCCGTATAGGTAAGAATTTATTCGCACGCAGTGAACATCAGAATTTAAAATAAGTAAATAAATAAACACAGACACGAGATGACGCTACCCATTTTAGATGGATTTAAATTTTTAAACCTCCGTAGCTCTTAGCTTTTCTTGTTGTTTTATGCTTACATGTAGACATTCTTGAAAAATATTAATAATTTGTGCCATGAAATAAAAAAATGTTTGAACAGCTACGTATAAACTGTTGTACTGCGAAAATTAAAAACAAGGTTTGTTACGGGTAAGGATATAGACATGAAAACAGATTCACCTTGTACAAAGTGTAGCAATTTACTAAACAAATCCTTGCAGCGGGTCGCGACGACGCGACGTGCCGGCGGCGGGCGGCGTGGCGCGGCGGCGGCGGTCGCCCCGCGTTGAGCCTCTATCATTACACAAACTCGCATTATCTCGGCCCGCACGCAATATTGACATTCCCTTTTTTGTGCTCACGCCAAAAGTACAATAGGACATCGCGCTTCTCATTAGCTACCTCGTTTTTTTGCTCGTAAAGTTTTCGAATGGGAATTTCCTTATGTTGTTAACACACAAGCTTAAATTTTAAAGGAACACGATTTCTTTACACTTGAGTGGGAATATGCTGCCTGTGGGAAGTGAAAAAATCGAGTGGCGCTTAAAAATTTAAATAGGTAAACGTAAAATGCTGTGGTAGTAGGTGTGCGTTTGTTTAGTGGAGCGGCAGGTGCCCGCAGTTCCGTTGGACGGGCGAGCTACTCGCTCCGAGCCCGGCGTGGTGGTTCACGTTTGCATTTTGCATGAGAACCATTGTTTGACCCACTATATTCCCGACACCCCGGGACGTGTGCGGTGACGTGACGTCCGACAGCCCTCTCAAACAGATTAATTTACTTACTACGCCAAGAAACTGACTTCTTTTTCTTATGATATTTTCCTAAGGGATGCTTCTACGCTGCCGTAGCATTGAAACATCTTTACGAGGTCTTGTTTACGCAAAGAGATATTTTAATTTGCACCTTTTATGTTTTATTAATTGTACTTAAACTGAGCATTACTCGGGTTAAAGTCGCGCTTTCAATCGGATGATTGAAAATTTACGCCAATATACATGAGTACAATTAATGAAACGGATACCATTTTGAATTAAATTGGAGTATGAAGTGATATTTAAACAAAAAATACATGTCTCAATTTCTCGGAGTTAAACCAAAAGGGTCCGATGCGGGTGCGGAGAGCCGTCGGCCAAAGCCTCTTTCGTACACATCTACGTATGTAAGTAATGCCGTTAATTACAAAGGAGAGAATTTTATGTTGTCTGTAGGTATTTAAAATGTATTCAGGTTCATATTTTATGAACGAACTATACCAGATTTAACATAAAATGCTTGTGCAGATACATCATACTACAGAAGCTAATTACTGGAAGACCTGAACAGTGGTGTCAAAAAGCGGTAGAGCAATGATGAAAGCAGGCTCTTGCGCTATCGGTAATGAGCATGCCGTTATCGACCACACGTTGTGTCTATACGGATTGAAAATGACACGAATGTTCTACGCTCCATAGCTATATACCCATAAATGGGAAAAGTTATGTAATGAAATTATTTCTGAAAACATAATTTTATATGATAACTAGCGACCCGCACCGGCTTCGCACGGGTATAATCTCTACTATATTATGCATGTTATATAGATAAAAACCTTCCTTATGAATCACTCTATCTATTAAAAAAAACTGCATCAAATTCCGTTGCGTAGTTTTAAAGATCTAAGCATACAGGGGGACAGGAAGCGGGAAGCGACTTTGTTTTATACTATGTATTGATATTGATGACCACGTCAAAAATGGGCTAAAAGAAGTATTAAAAACAACAAAAACAAGTGTTAAGAATTTATTTATGAGAACCGAAAAATCATATTAATATAAATAAAATTATGGAAATGTGTCGTAACACTCGCGCTCTGTGGCAGATAATTTGCAGTATGAAAGAGAATTTTACGTGAATGCTGTTAATCTTCATTTTCGGAGGAGTGAACAAGAACTAGTTTATGCTAGGGGCTCAAACGAGGCAACGAGGGACCCTTATAAGTTAGCTGAGCCGCCTGTCACTCACTCCGTCATAATAACGCGCATCACTTGTTCTCGTATATTAAACGAGGATCCAATCTATGTAAAAGCTTTATGAAAAAATGATCGTTCTTCCGCCATGTGAATGGGATAATTTATCTGTATTAAAATCACGGTACTGGCTGACTGGCATGTGGCGCGCCTCGGCAGACGTCACCCGTTTATTGATATTGTTTCAATATCATATTCCAACATTGCCGCTGCATAATGCATTTAAGTGAAACGTGCCTCGTTTGTGCATGCTCGTTATTGTTCGTTTAGATTCACTACTATTGTTATTGACTACGACCGTAAATAAGTCGTAAAAAAAAGTAAATGGGAAATGGAACTGAACATAACTTTCTATCGTTTCGGGCTGGATTAGATGCTATAAGAAACCCCTTATTTTAGTAAGCACTGATCTCATCAGGTAGCTACCGAACTGTCGGACCATTTAGTTTTTACTGATAGGGATCTTGATCTAGCGTAGTTTTTATAACTGTTTCTTAGTTAAAATAATTTTCTTTTTTGAGTAATGAGTATAAAATAATTGTGATTGTTGTTATTGTGTATGTCTTTATTCGAAAAAAAAACCGTTACTTCTTCTTATTCAACTCAAAAAAATTCAATATTCAAAATGAAATTCAATAATTTAAACTTAAAACATTCTATTGCTAATTCATTACTAAACCACAAGGAAAACTGGTAAGTTTCTATTTAGTATTTCCTGCTGCGGCACCACTCCTTACTTTTACGATTATATTTTAAAAAGTTACTCGTACCCGTAGGATCGCTTCGTGGAGAGCGGCTAAAATGTTGACTTCTCTATAATTCAATAGACACAGGCTACAATTACAGTCTGAGCGGCAGGCGGCTAGGCGAGCGCCGAGCGCGCCGGCGAGGCGGCCCGCTACCTACACTACGTAATATTATTGTACTGTATTGATTCCACATAATCATCTAGCCTCAAAACTAACACATTATGGTAAGATTTGTCTAGCATACTAAATGAATCGAGAGCCAAGAGAGCTTTAGATTGCGCGATAAGCATCCAAAATGGATTTACGCAAAACTTTGAATACCCAGAGCGGCCAAATTACAAACAAAGTCATTTGCGTCCAAAGGGAAAAGTCGCGGACATATGCTCTTTTTTAATAGAAAGTGAATTAAAAAACATGTTTAGAAAAAGCGTGTTGAAAGAATAGCGGTGGAAAAGGAACATGCTTTAAACTCGCTTCCGCTCTGCGGATGGCTGAGTGAGAAGGGGTGGGGGGGAGTAGTAGTCAGAGCCGACAAACGGAATAATTAATCTGTCATGAGGTGTCCGTGCTTATTGAAGCCGGCGTCAAGAACCGTCCAGCACCACTAATAAACTCCACGCGAATATGAAAACACGAATAAATGAAAATGCACATTTTTCATATCTCATTTTCTGCTGTAGCTGTAGCCAGAGCATCTCAGTTATTCAGTATAATTGGACGGAGTTCTATGACAGCTGGATACAGGTTTAAACGGTAACCCCTGCCCTGCGGCTCTTACTGGTATTTCCCGGAGTTACTTAGCTGCAAACTTCGGCATTGTTCATGATATGGATAACGGAAGGAATGTTTTCATTAATGTTTTCAAATTTACCATACTCGTTGAATCGTTTAAATGAAGCAGGAATTTAGTCAACGATATATACTAATAAGTATATATCGCTCACTATAAATATATATAATTATATATATTTACAAAAACATAAAATATTATCTGTGTTGATTAGTTCTTTAAAAAACTTTAACTCACAAACATTATTTTTTATCACAAATCTAATATATAAAACCGGCCAAGTGCGAGTTGGACTCGCCCATGAAGGGTTCCGTAGTAGCAAGCATAGATTAGGGATATAATTATATTGAGATTAGTAAGTAATATACACAAACAATAAAAATAACTTTGTTTTTCATAGTGTTTGTATGAATGGCAAAGTTATATTTGCGGTTTTTGAAAATGTACCTTATCTCAAAAACTGGTAACTGTATCTCATCCAAACCAATTTTCGTTGGAAGTTTTTGTTACATGACGTGTTGTTGACATGACGAATCTATAAGGGTTCCGTTTTTGCGATTTGGCTATGGAACCCTAAAAATCAATGCCACTTTTCGTTGTAATGTTATAACTCAAGAACGGACTCACCTATCCAAACCAAATGTTTAGGCTTTGTTCGAACTATTTAGTAGATGCTTTAAGTGAAGTTTGCACAAAATCGGAGGAGCGGTTCTTAATATACCCGCGCGAAGCTGGGACGGGCCACTAGTCATCAATAAATTTTAAAGATCAAAAGAACACGGCTGAGTAGATCTTCACACAGTCACAATAATTTAATATGTTTGTGGCTACAAGGTAAGCCACCATATTATTTTCATAAAAAAAGAAGTTTATTAACTCATATAAATGTCTCCGTTTGAAGATTAATAGAGGCATTACAAAAACTTTCAGGTAATCTCAAAGTTTTTTATATGAGTCTCGATAAAGTCGGCTTCCACACATGTGTATTATTAAGGAAATATTATATTATATGTGTACGATTGTACATGTTAAAACTTACAAAAATAATGAAAGTAAAAGAAAGCCATAAAAACAAAACAAAATAAAGTAAAATATAAGTATTATAGTCTATACGTTTATAATATACGTTTTATAAACAAAACTAGCTGTACCCTGCGGTTTTAAGTACGTTGCTCGGCTTATATTGGTTGCTTGATGTTTTATTCCTCGGTAAATGGGCTATCCAACACGAAAACATTTATTCAATTCGAACCAGTAGTTCCTGAGAATAGCGCTTTTAAAAAAACAAATTCTTTAGCTTTATAATATAAGTACAAATATATGAAATCGTTACCATTACTCATTTAAACAATTTTCTATAAATCGTTACCATTACTCATTTAAACAATTTTCTATAAATCTAAGATATTATGCATTCCGCCATAAAGACTGCACTTCATTCAGAGACACTGTAATAAAATTAATCTCGGAGTCAGCGTCTAGTCAACACAAATCAGATCGGAAGCGACAGTCGCCGGCTGTTTGAGCTTATTCAAGTGTTCCCGTTGTTATATAACAAATACCAATTCAATTTGCTGCAGTTTTGCTTACATATAAATGCAACAGACAGCATGGATCGCTCTAGCTTTTGTAGAACATATAATTTTTCTCTCCATTTACTAAATATGAGAACATTTTCACGGCTTTTTCAGAGTAGGTATGCCTAATCAAATATGATGCACTCAATGAAATCTCCTCAGCTATGACGCACACTATGGTCAACGTAGTGTAGACACTTGTATTAAATGTCATTCGTTACCAGCTCATTAAACTCCCATGTTTTGTGTATACAAACGTGTCCACTGTAAAACGCCGTAGTATTAGATATTTAGGTTCGAAGATTTCCCTAACGGTTCACAAATAGAAAGACAAACCTGGATCCGTAGTGTATTCGCACTTCGCGCCAGTTAGAAGGTTCACCTGGAAACTGCCTAAATGTAAAACTTTGTGTTATTTTTGTTGTCGTTTGCATTTGAATTAATAAACTCTCTGATAATATGTGAGCCCATTCCGAATTCCTCTTTTACTGTTACGGCACTATGAAGGCGTAAACTATTGAAACAAAGTAATATTCTACATTGTTTTATATAGGTAAAGTCCACAGCGAGACATAGACCTCCGCTGTAGATTTTTAGTATTATCTATACATATAATAAATCTGTAGAAGGGTCAATTCTGTACATTGAAAATATTGAAAAAATAAATAGCGGGGGGTGTTGCTGGATCGATACCAAACCCAAATATGTGATTAAAAAAATTTTTGTCTGTCTGTCTGTCTGTCTGTCTGTCTGTCTGTATGTGCAGGCATCACGTGAAAACCAACGGTTCGATTTCGATGAAACTTGGTATAATTATACCTTATTATCCTGGGCATAAAATAGGATACTTTTTATCCTGGAAAAATACGTAGAAAAAAAAAACTATAACAAACCCTATTATGGAACCACTGGCGACACCTACTATCAAGCAAGTAGAACATTACGCCACGCCTGCCTCCATTGATTTCTAAAAAGGTTCCACCACTCACCACTAGATGGCGTTGTGCCTATGACGCGCATTTCTGAATCGTGGTGTTAAGATTCTCCGAGAGTTAATGACACGTGAAAACCAACGGTTCGATTTCGATGAAACTTGGTATAATTATACCTTATTATCCTGGGCATAAAATAGGATACTTTTTATCCTGGAAAAATACGTAGAAAAAAAAATCTATAACAAACCCTATTATGGAACCACTGGCGACACCTATTATCAAGCAAGTAGAACATTACGCCACGCCTGCCTCCATTGATTTCTAAAAAGGTTCCACCACTCACCACTAGATGGCGTTGTGCCTATGACGCGCATTTCTGAATCGTGGTGTTAAGATTCTCCGAGAGTTAATGACACGTGAAAACCAACGGTTCGATTTCGATGAAACTTGGTATAATTATACCTTATTATCCTGGGCATAAAATAGGATACTTTTTATCCTGGAAAAATACGTAGAAAAAAAAATCTATAACAAACCCTATTATGGAACCACTGGCGACACCTATTATCAAGCAAGTAGAACATTACGCCACGCCTGCCTCCATTGATTTCTAAAAAGGTTCCACCACTCACCACTAGATGGCGTTGTGCCTATGACGCGCATTTCTGAATCGCGGTGTTAAGATTCTCCGACAGTTAATGACTACCGCGACTTTATTATTTTTCCGTGTGACATAACTAGCAGTGCACTTGCGGGCTACGTCCTAATTGGAATAGCTACACAAGACTCGGCTACCTCGGCTACTAAGTTTTATTATAAAGTTAAACAGTAATTCAATTCTGTTATTTTTGGTTTAGAGGACCAAAAATCCGTGCTTTTCAGCGCGACCTTTTTGATTACTGTTCCGAGCAGTTATTTGTAAATACAAGGTCGGAATTACTATGAAAAAATACTTACTACAGAACGCGAGCAACAGCAGTAGCTCAATAGATCTCCTTACTTATTATAGGCTTACCCGTATTTGGGTCCAATAGATATTTATAAGATGTCATTGTCAGAGTTACTCAAAATGGAGAAATAAACCATCTACGCGAAGACCGACATCTGCGCAGACGGAGTCGCGGGCGGAAGCTAGTTTTAAATATTCAGATGCAATTTCAATATTCTAGAGAATTGGAAACACAATTTTAATATGTCGAAGCCAAGTTATTTTCTAGCACCAACGTAACGGTGAGAAAGCATGTAATTCTCATCCTGTACACGTAGCAAACTGCTCGTAACATAACACAAGTTTAATTCTTAAATAGGTAAACACCTAATCCCATGCAGCGTAACGCGGAACGTTGGCTACAAATTCAAATAAAGACACATTAAAATAAATAATGTAGTTTGAGGCGAGTTCAAACAAGTCAGCCAGATGTGGGGTGCGGTCCGTTTCCCTGCTAGTTTTCGTTTGCGCAATCAGGAAATTAAACAAAGTTCGCGACTTCATGTCCGCCTAGACACTTTAAAGAACTTCATGCAAAAGTCATCTAAAAATTAAACTTCGCCTCTGAATTTAGTACATACCGAATACTTATAGACTTACTAATTTGTTTACATAGTAAGGTTTAGCAGCACACTTATGAGTATGACGGCTAACAATGTGGACAATGTTACAATTAGTGGCAAAACATCATTATCACCGGCCACGTTTGCTGTAAATGTGGTTGGCGTAGCTATGATAGTTTGACAAGTTGCCAGACGGCCGTCTATGCACCAATACGACAATATCACTCCGGTTTTGTGAGTTATTTACTACTATCACTATTTCAACCGTACAGGTGCACTTCTGGTTTTTAGAAATCCAGATGATCCAGAGAGCTTGTTTAAAAAACGATCCACTTGATTTATGTAGTAAAAAAATGCGTTCAATGATGATTTATTTCCCCCACCATCTGTACTTTTCCGCTCCATTTCCAAAATTCAATTGCTCCTTTTTTATTCCATTTAAAATCTTTTATCGCGATGGAAGTAATGTGTGAACGTATAAGTATTCATAGTGATGATCAACAGCTTATCTTCCGCGTAAGCTGCAGCAGACGACCGGGGTTAACGTGTTCTTAATGGCACTTGTACGCTTGTAGAGGATGTCACATTTGCACACTCACTATGCAAATCCTTCCTATCTTGATCCCCAACATTATCATACATTATATTATACAGCAGGTCATTCATTTTACTCTGAGCTCGATTTATATGCTTCGGAATTCGGAAGTAATCAAAACAAATAAATCTCCGCACGTTTAAAAGCATTTTGTTGTCATTAATAATAATTCGTTCTTCAGTCGTTTGTTTACAACAATAGTACGATCCTGAATCAACAATTACAGTACATAATTTACATGCTAATTGACTCGGTACTCATCCATTACAGAATACCAATACTTTATATTATTATATAATAACATGTTTTGAACACTCAACCCATGTTTGTCAAGAGTATTCTTACCCACTTCGGGGCAATTTGCGAGTAATTGCAAACTTGAATGGCAGCTGTCTACTGAAAGGTTAGATAACTTATATTTTCGGATTCATAAAGATAAAAATTACTCTCTCTAGCAAATCTTGTCTGTAGTGGTCTAACAAGCCGCCGTCGCCTCGTTTATGTGTACTGTGCTACGTTGTTTAGTACTCGTGCCTCTCTTAAGGAGCCATTAAGTGCCAACGACGCGCTTTCCTAGCGCTGTTGAACTCGTGCTCGACCTTACAGGAAAGAGAACGTAAATATGAATAGAATACTCATATAAGCAGGTAGAATGTGAATGTTAGAATACAAAGGTTGGGACTAAATCATTTTTGTTTTGACACTGGTTATTCTTGGCTCGTAGTGGTACGCGCTTAGGATATAAACATACCTCCCTTCATTCTATTACACTAAACATGATTATAATACTGAATAATGTTTTTTATTCATTAAAAATGGAGATGAATACTAAGTACTCGTACATATTGTTTTTCTTCTTATTAGACTTAGTTGAAAATTGTAGATTACGTTCAAATACGAACTACGTATTATATACCTACCAACTCAAGATTTGGCTCCTAAGTAAAAATCGATGTAGAAAGATTCGTATCTTCAACGATGCCACATGAATCTTATTCACAATGGCGTAGGCATAATAATGAAATATTTATAACTAAACTTATCGTAGACCGAATAGGAACTAAGAATACCTAGAAAGCTTAATACACACGATAACATTATTTACACCACACAGAATGTATTGAGCATAATATTTTCATAGTTTTTTTTTTAATAAATCTGTTTGACTAGGTGCATTTTAATTCAATTGAATGTGCGGCACTCTCCGTGCAACACTGGTAGTGTTGGGCGCTGGCAGCCGGGAGACGCAGGGTCCGGGATTCGGCCGGGCGAGCGTCCGTCTCTCGCCGCCCCGCGCCGCCGCCACCGCCACCGCTCGGCGCGCTCCGCAGCCGTTAACGCCCATGTACACTTGCACAGCACTGCTAAAAGCCAGTCGAAGTGTTGAATTTGTTACAGTTCCCATTCTTAAACGTGACGCTGAGTGCGTTGTTCGTACTACGACCACGCCACTCTGTATTTATGACATCCTCCGTAAAGGTTTCATACCCATTACACTCTGCAGTCTTTCATGCCATAGCGTGTGCGTGTGTATAAACAATCCAAAACATATTCTCCATAGCCTCTGAAAAACATTTTTCATTGTACACAGTATGTTCTTGGCAAACGGAGTGATTACCTTGTCCTTAATAATTTATTTGAGCTTCTACCAAGTAACACAAAGGCCAGTCTTATCTTCTTGAATAAAACATTGTTTCTTTAGAACTGAGAGCAAATCGCAACGGTACGTTTTCTTTATACTGTCTTCAAGTTTATAAAAAACTAATTCCAAGCATGTGTGAAACTCATTTAACGATAATGTTATATGTTCTACTAGCACTCTGCCCGCGACTTCATCCGCGCGAATTACAAACTTTGCCTCTGTGAATTACATGGAAATGAAATTCTAAATCAATATGAAATCAATATGGTTGAAAGACGGCTCTTTAAGGGATACTTATTTGGAAAACCTAAATCGACAGCCAACATAAATTCAACTTCAAACTATCAACCCCAAAAACAATCATGTGGAATTTCCCGTCTTAATGAGCACCTACGTCAAAATTTTAAACTCCTAGCACTTGTAGTTTCTGAGATTTCGTGTCCTACGAGTGAGTGACCTTTCGCTTTTATATATAGACTAGCTTCCGCCCGCGACTCCGTCCGCGCGGATGTCGGTCTTCGCGTGGATGGTTTATTTCTCCATTTTGAGTAACTCTGACAATGACATCTTATAAATATCTATTGGACCCAAATACGGCTAAGCCTATAATAATTAAGGAGATCCCTCTATTGAGCTACTGCTGTTGAGCTCGCGTTCTGTAGTAAGTATTTTTTTCATAGTAATTCCGACCTTATATTTACAAATAACTGATCGGAACAGTAATCAAAAAGGTCGCGCTGAAAAGCACGGTTTAAAATTACACGCATATAATATTAATTCCACGGACGACCGCTCGCCACACTGGACACGTCCGCTCGCATCAAAATTCAGAATTTATGTGCATCGCGCGGCGCGGAACGCGGCTCCTTATATAGGAGTCGGGGAGGCGTGGCCCGCGTGTGCCGCAAACGGTTCAAGCCAAATCCGACTTTCGGCGCTACAGGTTACGGCGCTGATTCCACTGCGGGTAATGCAACGTGTGTTCGCGGTTCTACAGAACAACGTCTATGAATAAAACTGAAAAATAAGATTTTTTTTTCTACGTATTTTTCCAGGATAAAAAGTATCCCATTTTATGCCCAGGATAATAAGGTATAATTATACCAAGTTTCATCGAAATCGAACCGTTGGTTTTCACGTGATGCCTGCATATACAGACAGACAGACAGACAGACAAAAATTTTTGAATCACATATTTAGGTTTGGTATCGATCCAGCGACACCTCCCGCTATTTATTTTTTCAATATTTTCAATGTACAGAATTGACCCTTCTACAGATTTATTATTGTATGTATAGAATAGATTATTAAATGTTCAACGTCCTGTATTTGTTGTAAATGTTTAACGTTAAATAATGGTGGATGGATACGTTACTAAAATATAATTGGCAAACTACAAAATTCCGAAGAAAACACCATAATATTCTTTATTCTAACATGCTCAATTTTCATAAATTGCTCTTATTTGCTCTTCATATAACATACGTATTTCACACAAACATGTATGAATCTCTTTAATGTTTTGTTTTCAAAACCACAATTTTCGAGTCGTTTAACCTTTTATACATAATATAGTTATATTAAGGTCAGAACTAACAATAAAGTTGCCAAAAATCAGCTATCTGCGTCGAGCCATCTCTTAGAAAAGACTTTATCACGGTGAAACAAACAGACTAGCAGAGTTGATTTCATGTTTCATTTTTCCAATTCCCGAGCGGAATGTAATATACTGAACAGAGCTAACACTTTGTTTCGAAATAAAACAATACAATAATTTAATTAAAAATATTCTGTAAAGTAACATGTGCATATTAAATTACCATCACCGAATTCAAGGTGGCAATTCATACGACATTAAAGCTAATTTTATTGTAAATGCTCTACAATGTGAACTCTCTACTCTTACTCACGGTAAGAGCGCTACGGTATCCGGGCAGTGGTGCAGTATTGATAATTTATCCGCCTTCTGTCTGCCGGAACCACTTTCGGAAAAGTCTTTATTTGCTATCCGTCTTGTCTTCCCCAAGTAGCATAGTTGCAGTTGCCAACTCGGTTACCGCTTGCATAATTCGGCATGAGAAATTGTAAAGACGGTCCGCAAAATTGAAACGTGGCCTGTCTTTTCCTTTGTTATACCGCCGTGCCTTAGCTGTAGCGCTCTGCTGTCATATTTCTTAAATAATAAGCAGACTGGTGTACCTCGTCGCAAACATATTGTGAATATAGATACAAATGTTTGTACTCTTGAGCGACAAGCTTGAGGAAATTGTACATTGTTAAATCACGTTCATAAAATTCATAGCATTAACTATAAAGTACTGTTCTGCAGATTAAGCAGATGGTAGTAACAATACTTAAATATTGCTCACGTACACCTCTTTTGGCTTGATTTTTGATTTATTGCTTCGAGGTTCATTAGGGTTAATGATAACTGTCTGTAATTATTCAGTTGGACACCTTTTCTGTTCAAGCGTGCCTTTAAATAGCTCCTATAAAAGATTCAGTTGAGAAAGAGTGGCAACCTTCATTTGTATGTGACGCTATAGCGTTATGTAGACCTTTCTTCGAAGAATTATCTGGAGGACACAAAATCGATGGACAGTAGACCTAAATATCACATGAGTCAAGTTTTACGAGTATCGAGGATCTACCTATCTTAACAAAGTAAATACCTACGTCTGTATGAAAAGACAAAAAGTAGGACGATCACGTATCCAACCCCGTTTATCCCAAACCACTAGCACGTATAAATCTCTTTGTGCGAGAACAAGTTTTGTGACTTTACATTGTTTTATCTTGACACATAACTATAAGTTTTTGGATGCGCTTATACAAAACATATCGTGCAGGCCCCTCAAGACTTTATCGGAACAAAAGAGGTAGCGGCCGCGTTAATAAATAGTAAAGTGTAGCGCTGCACTTTAGAAATTCAACGAAGAAAGGCTTATAGTTTTAAAGTCATGTGTGAACATTGTACGTTTAAAGATTCAAATAATTCTTTAAGGTTTTTTTACTAGCGCACCGGCTTTGCACGGGATCAAATTTTAATAATGTTTAACGGGTTTGACTTACCCGGTGTTTTTTTCTTACTTACAAACCTTGTCCTGACATTGAACAACACATAAAAAAAGAGAAGCATCCAATTTGGTTTAGTCGTTCTGAAGTTATGCGCGTACTTACATTTCGGTGATCCATTTTTATTTATATTGGATATGTTCAATAAATTGTGCATATGGAATTTCCACGATAGCACTTCATGAAATCGGGTTAGAGTGCAGGTAGCTGACTCTGTAGCGCATAACCCGTTCAACACTTCTTTTCAAATCTGAATATTTGATGAGCCCACAGAATAGAGACTATCTTTTTTTTAGATTTAGGACTAACCTTCTAATCCATTTGCATTCGATTTCCGCGCCTGTTAAACCCCTAGATAAATTGCGTGAAACACGCGTTCTTTTACTTTTTGGCTAAATCCCGTTTACTTTCCCGGTTTCCAATTAATTTTAAAGTAATGAAAACAATGTACCTATGAGTCAGAAACGTAACGCAAAAGTAGAACTCGTGTAGGTAAAATATTTGTGTAGTAAGTCATCGCATTTCAGAAATGTTGAGTGTATAATTAGTTATTACATACCCTACTCCAATCCAACTAAACAACCAGTAATTTTCATAAATCAAGGCTCTGAAGTTAATTTTAAACAGGCAGGTTAACGGGATTCAATATAAGGTAGGTACAAATTAATTTCCTGTTGTTTGGAAGTGTACTGTATTTTATTTTAGTTTCGTCTCTTCATTAGCTCAATGTGTGGATTTTAGATCAAATTCTAACAACGTTTTTATATAAATCAGTAATCTAAGTTTTCTCATGGCCGCATCCACAAAACAGCAAGGGATAGGTGTCCTTAGCAATAAACACGTGTATGTTTTTTTTTTTAAGGATGTGTGGAGCCCAGAGGGGGTGGATGAGCTCAGGACAATGCACGCAGCCTGAGGGCAATCACTGCAGTCCGCCGACTGCCGATGAATATTTAACATTAGACGAACACCCTTATCCAATACAGACTAATGTAATTACTCAGACAAAGAACGATTGTAAACGTTCAATTTTGTAGATTTTTTTATAATTTTCTTCGGTATTTTCAAAAATTAGAACACGGATTTGGTGCTGCAAACAATATGTGGGAATAACAGTACATACGTCCACCCACAAGGTGAGCAGACGATCTTATGAAGGCCACAGGATCACGCTGGATGCAGGCCGCTTACAACCGGTCCTATAGGAAGTCTAAAGGGGAGGCCTATGTTCAGCAGTGGACGTCTTACGGCTGATATGATGCTGATGATAAACAGTAGATAAAATAAACAAGAAAAAAAATATTTGAATAATACTTGAACATGAACAAGTCTAGTCATAAAAGTTTTGCACTTTTATGACTAGACTCTTGGTCTAGTCATAAAAGTGCAAAACTACTTTAAATAGTTAGTCTACGAGAAAACCTCTTAATTGAATTTCACGATGAGAACAGCTGATAGATTTCACATGGACATTTCTCATATAATGTAGATATACGTCGCGCCGTAGTAGGCTGCGGTCAGAGAGCTCACAACCCCGGCACATACACCCCCGGGGATTCTCAGCTCTGCCTCCAACGTACCTACTAACAAAGTATCGACTACTTCGGTTTTTATTAAAGCAATTACGTTTATTTTCCGTCCAATGCTACAGTGTTACAGTCAAACTTATTTCCCTCGATCCTTGTAGAAGCTATAAACATTGCAAGCATCGTTTTAAATCAGCGTTGTTCGCTATTGTATGAGGAATCCTATCATGTCTTTATCAAAGCGAAGCCGCCACCGCCGCAAGCCGTGTGAAACGAATTCTGGTTTAAAGATTGGAATGGAACGTTAAGTTGTAATAGATACCCCGGGCACTCGCCACCGGCGCGGCGGCGGTGCAGTGGTATCCTATTTGGCTCAATGCACCTTTACTACTGGTGTGTCATTATCTGCAATTGGATTAGGGCATGCACCCGGTTCTACCCGGTTCCGAAAAACCCGGGTATACCCGGGTATTGGAGTAAGTCTGTGGAACCGGTTCTGAGAGCGATGGAACCGGGTCGACCCGGTTCCGATAAGTATGTAATAATTTTGCATTCACTGCATCGAATTGCTATATGAATGCTGCCATGGGATGAAGGGAAGGCCACATTGTAAGCTTTCATTAGGCGTAGCACACGCTCACAGTACTTTGGAGTGTTAGTACTAAGAAAATGGTGAATATAATAATATTTTAGTTAAAATGTGCCAAAACATAATTTTTACTTTTGTTTTCGACATAGCTGCCAAAGAACGGGAACGCCGCAATCGCGGTGGTATGACCTCTCTTTTAGGAGTGGCTGGAGAGGCGCCACGCCGTCCTCACCTTCCACCTGACGCAGATCCTGTGTTTGTTTCGGGAGGTTCTTGTGCCTGATCGGGCGGGAAAAAACGCCTGGGTGTCAAAATTGCAGGATCACCGAAGGACATGGTGGAGCATACGTTGCAAGTGTGCTCCACTTGGGCTGAGCACCGGTGTGTCCTCACGGAGGCCATAAGCGGCGGTGACCTCCCGCGCCCGGCATTGTTCGAAGCCATACT
Source organism: Agrotis exclamationis (assembly GCA_950005045.1). NCBI lineage: Eukaryota > Metazoa > Arthropoda > Insecta > Lepidoptera > Noctuidae > Agrotis > Agrotis exclamationis. The sequence continues at coordinate 13,505,650 of OX465419.1, forward strand.
GCGGGGTGAGACGGGATGGGAAGGGGTCGGCTCCTTCTGTAAAGCAGTCATGCTAGCGAAGGAGGAAGTAAGCGCGTTGTGAGGGACAGGCAGGACAGCCCGGACTTCACGACCCAGCCGCTGTGGGAGACCTCCACGACAATGGACACGAGACGATTTCCGGCCACCGTAGGCGCAGGTATGCGGACGACGAGTACTGGGTGATTTGGCGTCCGATGATGGAGCATACCCGAGTAGACGGCATGCCGAGTTCTACGCACGCCTCAAAGACCTGTCAGTAATCTGACGGGGCTCCTCTTAGAAGGCCAAAGCCTGCTGGGGTAACCGTGACTCCGGAACGTAAAAGGCTATTGAAGGATGCCTTGGATTTTAGTCAGTACGAGTCTGACAGTCCCTCTCGTTCTCATTTGATGATTTTACCACGTAAAAATAAAACTTCCAATGAATGAAGTGTAAGGCATATTACAAGCTTTCATTTGTCATTGCTTGCGATCTTTTTGGAATATATAGCGATAGTTTCAACTTAGCTACCAAATAATGAAGCGTAGGGCACATCGTAAATTTTTATTTGGAATTGCTCAAGTTACTTTTGAAATATGTATTGGTTTTATAAAAAGTGAAAGTATTAACGTTATCAACGTTAATATTTTCAGTAAAATGAGCCAAAACACAAAAGTTACGATTGGTTTCGATTCAACAGCCATAAAATGAACTTTAAAAAAATATTGTAAGTTGTCTTTATTGTCACCATATATGCAGTTCTTAAAAATTAATGCTATCTGGGTCAAAGTAGAGCGAAAATTGGAACTTAAAAAAATTTAACTAGTTTTTTTTTTAATAAAACAAACACTGTTAAAATATATAAAATAACTAATGAATCAGTGTTTGGATTGTCCCCAAGCCCTATTCACAATTAGCAGACGAATCCTAATCAAAAATAAAAAGAAAACATTAAGTTCACTTGGAACCGGGTAGAACCGGGTAACCCGGTTCCTAACGCCTCCAGAACCGGTTCTGAATATTCTGGAACCGGACCCGGTTTTGCATGCCCTAAATTGGATACACCCTTGTTGATTGTTTTCTTTCTCACTTTTGCTTTTGTAATACCTAGTAGTTTCATGCAACTGTATTTAGGATTCTAACCAGGAAATAACTTCCTTGTTGGGTTTATTATTTAAAGATTTTAGCAACTCAATGATTAGTAGATATTTTAAAAGAATTCAACAATAAACTATAATATTTCAGATGCATTCTTGCCCCGCACTCTCAACATAAGGTTCTATAATAATATTTGCAATAGTTCATCTCTACTCTCCATCCCCGAAATAATGTTTCATGTTTTCTCAATAAACAAACAATACTAATTTATCACTGTTCATTCAATTGCAGGCGATAATGGTGTAAAATTGATAATAAAGTAGGCACGGCATCATGAAATACGGCGTAATTGTCGATATCCACCCCGTTGATTTATCAATATCGCTCGCTACTCCGAAAATCCGATAAGTGCGGATTGGTCAAGCATTGAGGAAGGGTTCCGTAACTGCAAAATTGAAGGGTAAACTAAACAGCTTCAAGTACAACTTCTAAATGATTCATTTTATTTATAAGATCCTTGATAAAATCTCTTTACTTCTTGATTTCAAGAACGCGTAATTAGGTAGTGTAATTTTAAAAAAAAACCGGCCAAGTGCGAGTTGGACTCGCCCATGAAGGGTTCCGAAGCAGCAAGCATAGATTAGAGATATAATTATATTGAGATTAGTAAGTAATATACACAAACAAAAATAACTTTGTTTTTCATAGTATTTGTATGAATGGCAAAGTTATATTTGCGGTTTTTGAAAATGTACTATATCTCAAAAACTGCTAACTGTATCTCATCCAAACCAATTTTCGTTGGTAGTTTTGGTTGAGGTCTACATTATATATTTTTTTTAGTTTTATCATTCTCTTATTTTAGAAGTTACGGGGGGGGGACACACTTTTTACCACTTTGGAAGTGTCTCTCGCGCAAACTGTTCAGTTTAGAAAAAAATGATGTTAGTAACCTCAATATCATTTTGAAAGACCTATTCATAAATACCCCACACGTATGGGTTTGGTGAAAAATTTTTTTTTGAGTTTCAATTCTAAGTATGGGGGGCACCCCCAAAATTTGTTTTGTTTTGATTTTTGTGTGAAAATCCTAATGCGGTTCACATAATACATCTTTCTACCAAGTTTCAACAGGATAGCTCTTATACTTTCGACAAAAAGTAGCTGTGACATACACGGACAGACAGACAGACAGACATGACGAATCTATAAGGGTTCCGTTTTTGCCATTTGGCTACGAAACCCTAAAAACTACTTAGTTGCAGGTTGCAGCATATTTATCGAAGTACATACTCATACATACAAATTTTAAATCTTTTTAACATTCAAAGTGCTGCCATAACAGGAAAACTAACAGTAATCTATAAAAATCCACTAAAGGAACGTCCACTCCATTTAAAAGAGTAAAATACCGTCACTCGCTAGGGTTAGTGAAATATTATTATTACGCCTGCCTTTGTGCGCGACAGTATCACAATATTTTCCGCTCCAAGTACCTACTTCCTTTATTTTTGATACAATTTGAGAGAGTAATTGGTCTAGACAGCATTCAGAGTTAGGCTTAACAGTGTTAAATATTTGCCATTCAGCTACGGTACCCAAAAAAAAAATGGATGTATAATAATCGTAAATAAACTTTATGTTTATTGGACATCAATTTACTTGATCATAAAATATTTGAAAACACAGCATTTGATCTGATCCAATTAATGAGAAGCTTTTATTTGGAAATATTGAACAAATCGGTCAAAGAATATGGCTTCGACTGGCCTGTCTCACGGGACACGCCACGGTGGCGCTTATCTCTCTACTTTATCTTCTGCCAAATACCTTCTTTCGTGCTTTGGCTGCGGGATTATGTCATATGTTTCTTTCCATTGTGATAAATGTAAAAACAACGTGGCAAATGGCATAGAAGTGGCGGATGTACAAACGTTTTGGGACCACGGAAATATTAAAAACAGTTGCAGTTACATTTCTCTTAGTTATTGTGAGCAGAGCATGAGGATCTATTTACATTATTTAATGGTTATTTTAAAGTATCTCGATTTTTTCTTAATGTATTACAAAAGCATTAAAAATCTTTAAAAGGGATTACCCTTTTCCATAATTATATATGTGGACCGGTCGACTAAGAAAGGTACCATAGGTACTGTAGTGTGCGTACTACTGTTAAACGCTGATCGATTTGGGAATATATGGTAAAAACTCATAACTCACTCACTTTTTAAAGCACAAGAGTTTAACGTTTCATGCAATGGGTAGCTCGCCGTGCACGAGTTCCTCAAAGAGCGGTCAACAAACTGACTGGGCGCCCATAGGGCCAAACGCGTGACCGTTTAAATGTATCAGGCAGTGTAGTAAAGTGTATCAGTCAGGTATGTTTCGATACTAATTAAATACGTAATTAGTAATTACACTCATGTATTCAATACAGGGCCGCGGGAGATATCAACATGAAAGGAAAGCAATTTTCCTCTAATACCATGTCACGTACCTACACTCCACGCACTTCGTGGAGAACAAGTCTATCTATTAATTGGCTACCCAAATACGTATGAATAATCAGTACCTACACAGTCATACTTGACGGATCTGTTTAATGAAATGAAATGTATTGTATACTATGTATTTGAAGTAGTAGGTAACCATCCCTAAGTTTGGTTATCAATTCATAAAATATGGCCATAAAGACAACAACACAATATTAATCTCATCTTATCTGTCTTCTCTCTGTATTTAAACTTGGTTTACACCTAGATAATTGTGCATGCTGTGGTCTCGTATAAGTGAAGGAGCACTCATAAAAAACCTTCTGTGTCATTGTTGGGTATACTGTCTGTATAATCTTTGTTGAAAATCTTAAATAAATAAATAAGTCAAACTCAGATAAACCTAGTTTAATAAAGACATAAATATGTGAAAACAGTTGTAACTGTAAACCTAAAATTTTATGTCGCGGGATTAACGAATTACCGTGACTCCGGAACGTAAAAGACTATTGAAGAAAACCGTGGATTTATAGTCAGTATCTACAAGTCTGGCAGTCCCTCCTGCACGCGTAGCATGGGGATTCTATCTCTATTCTACCAAGAAAAGACAAAGTTATTTCATCGTTATTTCTACAGTGGATTTGTCGACTTTGCACAAGTATGACACGATTCTTACACCATTTAAGAATAGAAACATATATTTTCTATATTTTAAACATTACTATGCTTAAATCGATAAAAATCTTTGACGTTCTGTCATTTTGTCTTTTCTCCCGTCGACAAAACCCGTTTCTTCGGCGCCATGCTACGCGTGCTGGTGGGACGACTCATTTGATGATTTTGCAACTATAAAAAAGACCTAAAATTCTAAGCGTCAAACGCAAATTAAATAAAATCACCATCACCATCAGCCTTTAAATGTTCCCACTGCTGGGACACAGGCCTCCTCTCTGTGAGAGGGAGCAGGCCGTAATCTACCACGCGGGCCCAGTGCGGATTGGTAGATGTCACATGTCTTCGAATTTCTGGTTCTAGGACATGCCGGTTTCCTCACGATGTTTTCCTTCACCGTTTTGAGAGCAGTGGTGTTGAAATAAATTACACAAAGTAATGCGCCTGACTGGGTTCGAACCCACGACCTAGAACTCGTAAGTCGAGGCCGATACCACTGGGCCACCACTGCTCTCAAATAAAATGCAAATTTAAAATTAATTGCATTCAGAATTCCGTACGTGCAACGTGTGCAGTGATTACGAGAGCCATAAGTTTGAGCATTCAGCATCAATCATGTTAACCAATGTAAATGAGAAAAATAATACTTCACATTTTATTAAAAAGCTACGGAACGTAAAATTGAATTTCGTCATGCAAATATTTTTACTGCTCACTTGCTACACATGTGTAGGTACCTAAAAAGGTAAACTTACACATGTACGCACACCAAAATTCACGAATCTTTTGCTGAATGTATTCGTACCACAAACGCTCTTAAATAAATAGTAAGCTCGAACAAGACTGTAACTACGCAATAGCAAATAGAGCCCCGGGATATGAAGTCGAAGGGGCTGCCCTTTGCGAGCGCCCACGGTACCTACTCTTACTACGAAACATTTCCATAAAAAAATCTTTTGTCACCATTTTTACGGGAAAAGAAATGCTCTTACTGAAGACCTTTGTTCTACAATCGGTATCGTGAAAATGTAATGAGGATATATACAGAAAACAAGTAAATGAGTAGATCTTGACAACACAATTTATTCAGCTAGATAAAATATAAAATTCACGTCGTAAATCCTTTAAAGTTAAATAATTCAAAATGTTAGGTGACGAAAACCGCATTGCATTGGGTTCTTACTGAAGGATCGCGTCCCAAGGGACTCAATAAAACAGATGTTACCTTTTGCCTATGACTACACAAAGTGTGACACTTTTACGAGCGTAACTTTATATAAAATCTGATGTGTATCATTTATGTACTTGACCTATTTATTTAGGCACGAGAATACATGATGTAGTAAGTAGATATGACGTGTCTCCAAATGCTTTTACAGGTTTAATGGATTTTGTCTCAAATGATCAAATTAATGGGTTTTGTTCTTTAAACATGATTTCACGAAAGACTGATTCATTTATAATTTTGTTTCGTCTTTTATTTATCCACTTTTAAAAGAAGGGAGGTAATCAATTTCGTCTGAATGTTTTTGATGTGTATCATTTCTTTTCTCTGCAATCTGAGGGACTGTGGAGGGATTTCATTAAATCTACAAGAGTTGGCTGTAGGCTGGGTGACCAAGGTTAAGCAATCATCGCAATGGAGACAAAATTCTCCTCAAAAACTACAGACCAATCACACTCCTGAGTCACGTCCACAAAATGTTTTCGAGTGTCGTCACAAATCAGCTTCCCGGTACTGTTTACCAACGCACTTGGAGGATTTGTTCAAGATGCTGGACTGGAACGGATTGGGCATCAATATCAATGGCGAATACCTTACCTACACCTCTGTTTTGCCGTCGAAATACTTATTATGACGAAATCGCTGCAAGATCTGCAAAAAATGCTGAACCCGCAACTCGCAGCACGGCAGTCAACTTCTCAGCCACTATATTGCTATTATAGTAGGTATATTCGTATTCTACACACTTTCCGCAACAATCCTTTCGCATATTGTTTGTTTACCCAAACTGAAATCTTCTTACCTTCAAGCATAGTCAATTTGGTCATCATCATACGTTGTAAATTGCTAATGGAGTATCAGGTATTCATGTTTCTCCGATAGGAATAGGTAATGCACTACATGCATAATGCACGCCCTCAATGGTAGCATCTATAACGTACCACAGATCTGGAACATTACAGCTATCGAGATTTATTGACAGGAGTTACAATGCCCAAATTCGTTTTTAGGGTTCCGTAGCCAAATGGCAAAAACGGAACCGTTATAGATTCGTCATGTCTGTCTGTCTGTCTGTCCGTCCGTATGTCACAGTCACTTTTTATCGAAAGTATGAGAGCTATCCTGTTGAAACTTGGTAGGTAGATGTATTATGTGAACCGCGTTAGGATTTTCACACAAAAATAAAAAAACAAATTTTGGGGGTGCCCCCCATACTTAGAATTGAAACTCAATTTTTTTTTTCACTAAACCCATACGTGTGGGGTATCTATGGATAGGTCTTTAAAAATTATATTGAGGTTACTAATATCATTTTTTTCTAAACTGAACAGTTTGCGCGAGAGACACTTCCAAAGTGGTAAAATGTGCCCCGCCCCCCCCCCTGTAACTTCTAAAATAAGAGAATGATAAAACTAAAAAAAAATATATATAATGTAGACCTCAACAAAAACTTCCAACGAAAATTGGTTTGGAAGAGATATAGTTAGCAGTTTTTGAGATATAGTACCTACATTTTCAAAAACCGCAAATACACTCGAGAGCAATGAATCCGGGTCACTTAAAGAATCCTAAAAATCTCGGAAACTAAAAATGCTAGGTTAATGCAATAAATTGTATTTAATAGACAATGTAATACTCCTTAAATGAAGGTATTAAAACTTCTTAGTTATTGTAAAGTTATATCATAAAAAAATCAAATTTGAAAAAGGGCCACTTTCGAAGATGGAACTACGAAATTACAGCATTTGGTTTTGCTTTTGTTTGTAATCTGTCATTTATGTGGGTACATAAACCATGTTGATAGTGCTCTATATTCATTATTCAAGCTGAAATTATGTCGCTTACGCCTGAAGAATGCACCAGAATACTTACAATGCTGGAAACCGGCCCGAGTCAGCGCGATACAGCCAGGACTGTCGGTGTGTCGCTGTCAACAGTACAAAGAGTTCTCCGACGTTACGAAAAAACTGGTTCTAACCTACGCAGACCAGGAACGGGCAGAACCAGAGTTACCACAGCACGAGAAGACCGATACTTGGTGAACACCATGCTTCGAAATCGCTTTCTCACAGGAACTGAACTCACCAATCACTTTCGACGCCTCGGAGGAAGTAACCCAAGTGCATGGACAGTAAGACGTCGGCTTGCTGAATCTAACTTAAAACCCCTTAGACCTGCAAACGGCCCTAAACTGTGCGTGGGCATCGTATTTCAAGACTAAGATATGCCCAGAGCCACGTAAATTGGAGTATTGAAGATTGATCAAAAGTTATGTTCTCCGACGAATCAAAATGTATGCTCTACAAGCACGATGGAAGACACAGAGTGTATCGAAGACCAGGGGAAAGATTCAAGCAAGCATGCATCGAAGAAAAAGTAGCCTACGTTGGTGGGTCTGTACTTGTGTGGGCCGGAATTTCTTCTGAAAGTCGCACAGAGCTGGTGATCATAGAAAACGGCTCTTTAACTAGCGTAAGATATGTGGAAGAAATCATCAATGATCACGTTGGTCCATTTATGGTCAATTTAGGTGAGGATGCTATATTTATGCATGACAATGCCCGACCTCATACAGGTAGGATTGTGAATGACTACCTTCAAGAGATGAACATTACTCGTATGGAGTGGCCAGCGCGCAGCCCGGATATCAACCCGATCGAGCATGCTTGGGACGAGCTAGGCAGATGCGTAAAACAACGAAACCCTCCCCCAATCACGCTTCGTGAGCTCAAAATTGCTCTCTTAGAGGAATGGGAGAATATTCCCCAAAATCGTATAAGGAACTTGGTGTACAGCATGCCAAACCGCGTAAACGCAGTAATGGAAGCACGAGGAGGCAATACGAAGTATTAAAATTCAAGAAAATCGTAATAAAGTTCAAAAATTTCATGTTTCCTATTTTTGTTTTAAGGAGAGATCAGCAGTTTTTTTCTTTATGTAATTTTGTGTTAATAAAATGTATTGTGACTCATATTTTTTTTACTTTCATTTAAGGAGTATTACATTGTCTATTAAATACAATTTATTGCATTAACCTATCATTTTTAGTTTCCGAGATTTTTAACATTCTTCAAGTGACCCGGATTCATTGCTCTCGAGTGTATAACTTTGCCATTCATACAAACACTATGAAAAACAAAGTTATTTTTATTGTTTGTGTATATTACTTACTAATCTCAATATAATTATATCCCTTATCTATGCTTGCTACTACGGAACCCTTCATGGGCGAGTCCAACTCGCACTTAACCGGTTTTTTATATTTGTAAAGGTGCTCGATATTTATCCAGGTGTACAAGCCGCCTAGTTTCATTACATAGGCATGACGATGCTTTTTTGTTGTTTTCTATTTATTCATTCTCCAATTCTACGTCTCTTTTCGCTCGGTACAAAGTCGCTAATGATGCTAAAGCTGGTCGCGTAACCCGCAGATAGCAGTTAGGTGTTAGACCGTAACTTTTTAGGACAGCCATTGTGCATAATTAGTAACAGGCGGCCGCTTACCGTAATGAACCATTTCCTGCAATTGACTCTACACTAAACAGTCGCGCCGGGTAAGGACCGGCTGTCACGTTTTTCTCAATGAGATACGTACCAACCCTAAAGATTACGTGCATTTTAAGATTATATGCTATGGCGGGGCGCCTTGGATATATTGGTTTCTTCATAAATCGGCAAACAGAAGCACACCGTGATCGTGATTGTCCGTTTTGCCAGCAGTAATAGGCTTGCTTCCTATTAAAATCTAAAACATTACTCATTCCTAAAAAATACAGCGAAAGATTTGACCACAAATGCATTTCCTTCCTCACAGGTGTTATGTTTTGGATGTTTGCCAGCCACTGAAAGCAATATCGCACCTCTTTAATTGTACAGTGAAACGCAATTTTACAAAGATACGCCGAGTTATTTATACAGCTGTTAGTATTGTTAAAGCTTATTTTTATTGTTTATATTGAACTTGTGATTTAGATTGTCTTGTCATGTCCGAAAAACAGTAAAAATAATATAAGTAGGTATGTACATTAAGAAATAGGTACCTAGGTATAAAATTCTTGCGAATGGATACTATTTTTTGAGTTCACATATCCAAACCAATACCCAATATCTATTGATGCCTTCCTGAAACATAAAATAAACATTTCGATATCTCCTACTATTGACTTGGCACTATTGACGTAGGCTATTGAATGGGTACCTCAGCAACTCTCCTAAATTACAACGCCTGAAAAAGAAATGGTTGTTTGCAGGTGACATGAATACATTCGTTTACAGATGGATATTGCCGCTCACCCTCCTCACAATTCGCAATTACATCCTTTAGCGCCCTTTGGTGACCTTTCATGACAGCCGAGGTAAGCGATGATGCAGACTTTCGATCCTGAGATTCACAATGCGAAGCTCAGAGACAACTTTAAATAGGTAGGTACCTAAGGGAAGATGCTTCTAGACCCCAGTTTGAATTCTAAAGTTCAATTCGGTATGAGTGCGATAAATGTTGAAAGGCAAAATTGGCACAGAGTCGTTGGGCGTTCGCAGAGGTCGATTTGGTGGCCCAAGTTCAATGGCGAACGTTTATTTTACTGTTTTCTGCAGAGCAAAAAGCATTGGCCTTTCAAGCGTAGTTTTTGATCTGATATCGAACCAAACTTCCAATTGTTTATAGGTCTTTTGTCATCACTTTATACGATTCCAACTTATACCAAAGCAACTTTGTAATATTTTCATTTATTTAAGCAAATTAATTACTAACCTATGACTTCTCCACCCTCACTACTACTTTAACTAAAAGCCCTAATCATTAATTACCATAAAATGAAGTTAGCAAGCATTTATTGTAGGTATCAGGCAATGCACTAATGAACACATGCCCTATAACCAGCTGAAGTCTGGCGATAGGCCAGCAAACGTTCACAGTTCACTTACAGTGAGTTAATTGACTAGACTACTTAGGTACTTAAAGGAGATGGCCCATTTTCTTAGGGCACTCTGCCTAGCATATAAAAAATCATGTACAGTAACCAATTTTGGTTTATTTTGAACATAATATGCTGTAAAATTAACTGTAAAAGTTACATAATCCAGTAACTTCAGATTTCCTAGAAATTAACAAAAAGCATCAATTGGTCATGAACCTACTCGGGCTCTTACCTCAATATTATCCAGATTATTTTGCGTGGGTATAAAGAGACCCTTGTCAATGGACGGGTATTGGGTACCATTTTGTTATTATATTCTCAAGTTTAAACCCTGTATTACAAAGTCTTCAGAAATCATGCGAGTTAATATTAACTTATTATTTTCTTTACTGTGAAGGAAAACATTGTTAAAAGTCCAGCTCTCTCAAGTCTGATGTGATGTACTATGTATAATTTAAACACTGGCAGTATTGCGACAGCAATGGAATGATAAGTTCCTAAGCTTGTATAGGTAGTGCCCTATATGATTGCAGTGTTAAAATAAAAAGAAACATTGAATAACATGTGAATGAAATATTTAATATTCAATAATTCTTACAAGAATATCATTTGAAAATGATGCTGGAGGAGTAATATTCGTCTGGTGTCTGGCCCAGCCTAAATACCAGATCATCGTCATAAGTACCTGAAGTCTTGCAGTAAAAGAAAATTGCAGTAGAAGTGGTGACTCCGATTCAATAATGTGATGTCTTATGTCCCTTACTGATCGACCACAACCAACGCACACCATAGTATGGCCCAGTATTCTATGATTGGCACCTTCAGCAGTTAGCAGCAAGAAGCATGGGTGACATTAATATGTCCATCTTTTGGAAGCTGAAAGGTAAGGTGAAAGTAGAATATGAGAGTTTAGATATATTTACATTTTATCTATTGCAATATGAAAAGGTTCTAAATAAATACTTTTTTAAATATCAATAGGTGAAAATCAATTGTTTAATTAAATATACCAAAGTAATAATTTCTTCTACAAATCAATGCGCTTTTTTCCATTAGCCGGAGAAACCAAAATGTATGGTTCGCTTTTGCACGTCTTGTTATATTACTACCTACATACATTTTTGTTTAATGGAAGGGCCGGTTAATGGAAGAACGCCCATTCGCTGCGCTGTTTAGATAACACAAAATAACGTGTTTTATTTGTAGGTTTTCATAATAAGTTTTAAGTACATACCTCAATTCTTAGCCATTGCGCAAGCATCGTTTGGAAAGGCATGTCTAACGAAGATACAACATGTCTTCTTAGCCGTCCCGTAGCTATACCGCAATTAATACACCTCATTGTTGTATTATTGTTGACAATGTCCGAAACGTAAGCACAATCAAGTCCGTATTAAAAGCACTAGATAATCGTTGGTCAATGGAATCAGTCCGTGTAGAATAGTAATGGTCGGTATAGAGAAAAAAAAATCGCACAGTTTACTAACAAAAATAAGCACACGCACAAGCTGCGAACACAAACGAAATGAATGTCAAATTGTCTGTTAAACAAAAAACATGACGGATGTCAAGCGATTGTCGAACCTGTCATGTCGTTTCGTTTCATTGTTGCAGGAAAAAGTTATTAGTTCAGTAATTTAAAATAAATGTTTCATAGTATTCGAATAATTTACAAAAGTGTTTTTATTATAATTGCAAAAGTGAATAATCATTTTACAGTCAGAATAATGTTTAATATTACTCTTACAAAGCATTCATATTTTAGCTTAACAGGGAATGGAACGTTTATCCGAAATAGCGTGCTGCCCCGATACGCCGGAAACGTAAAACATCTATTTATGTCGAAATATTTTTTCGGAAGTTGTACGGAAACGTAAATCATTTAGTAATTTATATTTTTATGTATTTATAACTAGGCATGTAAGCTGTACATGTCACTGAGTAACTAGGCAGAAACTGGCCATGTCATTTGCAATTATTGCAATGAAATATTGCACAAAGCACAAGGTGAAGTATTAATGAATGTGACTTTATAGGATAGAGACAAATAGCTTATTTGACTAGATTTGACTCTTCTTCTTCTTCCTGCCCTTATCCCATTCTACTTGGGGTCGGCGCAACACGTTTTCTTCTTCGACTAGATTTGACTAATAAACAAAAATAAATAAAAAAACTTTTTAAAAAAAAAATTTAACCGCCTTCAAAAACAATCACAAAAAAGGGTAAAATAACCTACTTACAAAATAACTTTTCTTTCGGAAGTCGGTGGCTTTGTTTTTTTTTATTTCGTTGTCTTTTATGCCACCGACTTCTGAAAGAAAAGTTATTTTGTAGGTTATTTTACCCTTTTTTGTGGTTGTTTTTGAAGGCGGTTAATTTTTTTTTTAAAGTTTTTTTATTTTACTCTTTTTAGTTTAAATATTCGACCCAAATTCTTGTCAAATACATCATTTTTTTACATGTGCACTAGAATTTGGTAATCCTTAGCACCGGTATTAACATCGCTCATGTACACAATAAGCTCATAAAATTCCCTATCAAAAACTGCTGAACCGATTTTGATGAAACTTAACTTAACTTAACTAAACAGTGTTCCCTAAAGTGAACTATTCCTCGTACAATAAAAAAAAGAATTTTGAAAATCGGTCCACAATTGGCGGAGTAATCGCGTAACAAACACTCAAAAAGGTAAAGATCATCACATCATCCATCAATAAAAATGCTCACAAAATAAAAAGTACTGAACCAAATTGGATGAAATTTTAAGGGACCAAACTGCAAGTATACTGCATCGAACGAAAAAAGAATTACACTAATCGGACCAGAAACCTCGGAGTAATCGGTGTACATACATAAAAAAAATAAAAAAAAAAACATACCGACCGAATTGAGAACCTCCTCCTTTTTTTGAAGTCGGTTAATAAAATAATATTTATTTCTCACCACAAACAAAAAAACACGATACAAAAGAATACAAAAATACTAGCTAGATTGAACAGATTCTGGTGTGGATCGCTGGGGTCCCCACCTCTTTCAAGATGCAAACTGATTTTTGCTTAGTGCTACATTTAATTATAACATATTAGACTAAATAAAAATTTCCAAAAAAGTGAATGATTCGAAAACAAAAACTTAAACATGAATTTAAAATAAAAAACCGGCCAAGTGAGAGTTGGACTCGCCCATGAAGGGTTCCGTAGCAGCAAGCATAGATTAGAGATATAATTATATTGAGATTAGTAAGTAATATACACAAATAATAAAAAGAAAAGTGAGTGTATAAAAACGTGGGAATAACTTTGTTTTTCATAGTATTTGTATGAATGGCAAAGTTATATTTGCGGTTTTTGAAAATGTACTATATATCAAAAACTGCTAACTGTATCTCATCCAAACCAATTTTCGTTGGTAGTTTTGGTTGAGGTCTACATTATATATTTTTTTTAGTTTTATCATTCTCTTGTTTTAGAAGTTACGGGGGGGGGGGACACTTTTTACCACTTTGGAAGTGTCTCTCGCGCAAACTATTCAGTTTAGAAAAAAATGATGTTAGTAACCTCAATATCATTTTTAAAGACCTATTCACAGATACCCCACACGTATGCGTTTGGTGAAAATTTTTTTTTTGAGTTTCAATTCTAAGTATGGGGGGCACCCCCAAAATTTGTTTTGTTTTGATTTTTGTGTGATAATCCTAATGCGGTTCACATAATACATCTTTCTACCAAGTTTCAACAGGATAGCTCTTATACTTTCGACAAAAAGTGGCTGTGACATACACGGACAGACAGACAGACAGACAGACAGACAGACAGACATGACGAATCTATAAGGGTTCCGTTTTTGCCATTTGGCTACGGAACCCTAAAAAGAAAGAATGATATACCTAACCAACCTAGTTTCGCCAGTTTAGTGTTTTTATGTACGTACGTGTGAGATTGTATATGTATAAGCGTGTGTATGTAGAGGAGTGTGTATGTGATTGTGAGTGTATGGTATCCCTAAAATCCGCAAAATGTTGTGGCTGGCCTTGAAAAAACAGGCTACGCGCTGAGAGATGGCGATAGCTATGCTCTGTCTCTTTTCTTCTTATGCCATTTGTCGATTTGTTTTTCTTTCTTGAGGGAAAGAGAAGGAGTTATCTCGAGTTCTATACTTTTTCTCTTTCTACGCTCATGTGGCTACGCCAAAGAACAATCTAGGGTTTCTTTATCTAAGGTACAGACCCTAAAAAAAATCTTAATGTCACTGTCAATGTGACGCATGGGCTCATAGACATGGGCTAAGTGAGGTTATATTTATGACATGTGTGAAGATCTTTGAGGAACAGAGGTTATTTTGTTTGTTGTTAAAACATCAGTAGTGAAAATATTCAGATTTAATTTTAATTTTTTGGTCGGTATAAAAAAATGGCGGCTACAAAACCTAAAGAGCCACTGAAGGCGAAAAAGAATAAAAACAAAAATACCACAAAAGTTGAAAAAAAATGTAAAAAAACTAAACTACAAAACCAACAGGTTAAATCACCACCTGCTAAAAAGACAACAATAGTGAAACAAATTACAGAGGAAATAAAAAAAGAGGCTGTACTGAAGAAGAAACCCAAATATGTATTACCTTCAAAGAGTGTAACAGAGGACCTTGTTCAGTCCTGTTTGAGTGCATTACTTAACGTTTTGGTACCTCATGATAAGCAGAAGAACGCAATTTTCGACGATGAAAAGCCTATATTTGCAGAAATACATTGTATCAAAATTCAGAACACAAGTGGCAATGTAAAGATGTAAGTAAACAGTTAAATCTCTTTCAATTATCTCTATGGTCATTCATAACACAGTAATTAATGTTTCCAGATTACTTCCTCACAGCACCGTTGCTTCGACTGGAGAGGTTTGCCTTGTAACACCAGATATAAAGAAGGGTAGAAAACATGACCATGAGCCAACTATTGATCGCTGGGAAGAAATATTGAGAAAGGAGGGAGTTACTGGGGTAGGTATTAAAACATTGCCTATGACTGAGAGCGGGTGGAACACCGGTACTTAAAGTCCTCCAGAAACTCTTTAATTCCGTCCTGTCCGAGGGCAAAACGCCTCAAACGTGGAGCAGGGGTGAGGTGGTGTTGTTCTTCAAAAAAGGTGATAACAGCCTATTGAAGAACTACAGACCCATCACGCTTCTGAGTCATGTTTATAAGCTGTTTTCAAGGGTTATCACGAACCGTCTCGAACACAGACTTGATGACTTCCAGCCTCCCGAACAAGCCGGTTTCCGAAGAGGCTATAGTACCATGGACCACATCCATACGCTGCGGCAACTTATACAGAAGACCGAAGAGTATAACTTGCCATTAAGCTTAGCGTTTGTGGACTATGAGAAAGCCTTCGATTCGGTGGAAACATGGGCGGTACTTGAGTCACTCCAGCGATGCCGTATTGACTATCGGTACATCGAGGTGTTGAAGTGTTTGTATAATAACGCCACCATGTCGGTCCGAGTACAGGAGCAGAGCACGAAGGCGATTCCATTGAGAAGAGGCGTAAGACAGGGGGACGTTATCTCCCCTAAACTGTTTACTGCCGCAATGGAAGACGCCTTCAAACTCCTGGAATGGCAAGGACTTGGCATCAACATCAACGGCGAATACATCACTCACCTTCGGTTTGCCGACGACATCGTAGTCATGGCAAAGTCGATGGAGGAACTCAGCATGATGCTCGATGGCCTCGACCGAGTTTCACAACGGGTGGGCTTGAAAATGAACATGGACAAGACGAAAATTATGTCAAATTCCAATGTTGTGCCCACCCCAGTCTCTGTTGGAAACTCGGTACTCGAAGTTGTTGACTCATATATCTATTTAGGACAAGTAGTCCAATTAGGTTGGTCCAACTTCGAGAAAGAGGTCAACCGCCGAATCCAACTCGGTTGGGCAGCGTTCGGGAAGCTACGCAATGTCTTTTCGTCCGACATACCTCAGTGCCTCAAGACGAAAGTCTTCAATCAATGTGTGTTACCAGTGATGACTTACGGCACCGAAACGTGGTCTTTCACTATCGGCCTCATCTCAAAGCTCAAAGTCGCTCAGCGAGCTATGGAGAGGGCTATGCTCGGTGTTTCTCTACGTGATCGAATCCGAAATGAGGAGATCCGTAGACGAACTAAAGTCACCGATATAGCCCACCGGATTAGCAAGCTGAAGTGGCAATGGGCAGGCCATATTGCTCGCAGAGCAGATGGCCGATGGGGTCGAAAAGTCCTAGAGTGGAGACCGCGGACGAGCAAGCGCAGCGTAGGACGTCCACCAGCGAGGTGGACAGACGACCTTGTAAAGGTCGCCGGAAGACGCTGGATGCAGGTCGCTTCCAACCGGTATATGAGGAGATCTAAAGGGGAGGCCTATGTTCAGCAGTGGACGTCCTATGGCTGAGATGATGATGATGATGATGTTGACTATGAATATCTATGAATGATTTTATTTATGAAACTAATTCTTGTTCCAGGTTAAAACAGTACTCCCAGTAAGACAACTAAGAGTGGAATATGACCAGTTTGAATTAAAACGCAGACTCTTAACTCAACATGATTTTATAATGGTGGACACTAGAGTACTGAACCATGTATCACATATTCTAGGAAAGATGTTCTTCAAGAAACACAACATGTTGGTCCCAGTTAGAATAAATGAAGAGAAGAACTTGAAGAAAAGCATTGAAATAGGTTTACGTACTGCTATTTTACGCCTTAGTGAAGGCGAAACTTCTACCATCACTGTAGGACATACTGCTATGCCTCTTGAGAAGGTGAAAGAAAATGTGTTGGCCTTAGTTGAGCAACTTAAAACAAAGTTTCCTGGCGGAGAAGCCAATATTAGATCCATCTCTCTGAAATTACCATTGTCTTTGTCATTACCTATATATTTAACATTGAGTAAGTATCACATTCACATCCATTAAGTTTCAACTTTATAATAAAATAAAGCAAAACAATAATTAATATTTGGAAATTTTAGGACCATCAAGTACAATTAAACCACCCAAACTAACACAGAAAAGACCCAAGAACTATACTGTGTTAGAAGATGAACTGTCAACAATCCCTGGGAAGTCTGTCAGAGTGGCTCCTGATGGCACTGTAAAGCTGAAGAAGATGAAGGTAGCTGCCAAAGCAAGGTAATGTACTTTTAAACATTATAAGAGCCTTACTACAAAAACTAACATCTGTTGAAAATTTGTCTAAAAAAAAGTGTGACTGCAAAACGGACCTTATTTCAACGTCATAATCTGACATTTTTTTAGACAAGTGTTCAACAGACATTTAAAAGTTTTTGTGGTACAATGGCAGAAGTTTGATGCATGCTTTATTCTTTTAAGGAAACTAATATGAATCTTGACGAACTTAAATTGATATTACATAACAGCTATGTTGAATTCTCTATTATCTATTCTAAATTTTATTAATTCTATTTTATAATTCAACAGTGAAAAAGAAGATGTACCAGAAGATGAAGATGTAGAAGACCAGGATCAGGAATCAAATGAATCAGATGCAAATGATGATTAATACAATATCTTTATTATCTTATTTTTTACATGTTTGTAAAAAATTACATCTTACCTAATTGAATAAAACATAATTAATAAAAAGTTTTTATGTCTTTATTACCTAAGCGGCTGTATTATCATCAAAGCTTATTTGAGACGCATGAATTATAGTGACTTGCCTCTTCAGTGGCCATACCTTCTTAAATGTCTTAAAGTTCTTAAGAGAGGTATTTCTATCACAGCTATTCTCAGTCACTATTTGTGGTTCTCGTTTGACAATCAAATTATTACAAGTTTTTACAATAGTAGTGCATAAATCAAGTTTGTTCATTTGCTCTTCCAATTCCTCACATTTTTCTTTTTTAACAATGTTAATTACATTAGAATTATGTTCCATTAACTCTTTCAATTTAGATCCCCTCATAGCTGATATGTCTTGTGCTGAAAGTACTCCTCTCTTTGGAACATGTGGTACTTCAGCTGTTTCATCACTTACATTTTTATTCTTTTTATTTATATGGAAGAGGTTTTGTTTTGATGAGTTAGTGCCAGTCTTATCATCAGTATTACTCTGAACCTTATTTTGAACAAAATTAAACAAGTCTTCATCATCATTTGTCTCGTTTAGTTTTCTCTTCTGTGGTCTTGATAAATTAAGTTTCTTAGCTTTACTTACAACTTCATTACTAGTACCAGCTGTTTTCACAAAATTAAACATATCATTACTATTATCATTATCAACCTGTCCAGTTGAATTTGAATGCACATCACTGCTATTCTCTTTATCAATTGCTACTTTCTTGGCTGGATTCATAGAGTTATCATCATTTCCTGAAATTCGCCTCTTAGCACCTTCACTTTTAATGCTAACAGCAAAACCATCTGTAGCAACTTTTTTATTAAGACTTCCTTGTGCTTCACTTGTGTATTCACTTAGTTTTCTTTTATTTGAATGCTTGTCATAGCTTTCCTGCGATGTTACACTTTCATTTATGTTGACATTTTCCCTTTTCTGTTGAGGCACTGGGTCCTGAGATTCCTGAGCTAAGACCTTAGAAGCAGTCTTTGCTGCTGCTGATGTTTGATTAACAACTTCCGATGTAAAACTAAAGTTAGGGTTGCAATACTTATCCATCGAACAATACAATATTGCAAGACCAATCTCAGGATCAGCCACAACACGTTTTCCTTTACTTTTTAATTGATTAACAATATCATTGATTGTTTTCTTTTGAGTTTGTGTTTCTTGTGTTACACCAGTCACAATATACTGTATTACTATGACATCTGGGGCACAAAGCATTGAGATGGTCATTCTACACTCACTGAGGAGCATTGGTGAAGCACCACTTTGAACCAAAACTGGTTTGTACATCTCATACTGTCTCCTGGAGAAAAAAACAAACTTCTTATTTTGAAATAATGTTTTACGACGTGCATCTGGCAGAAATGACACAACTTCTCTGTTGAGTGTAGATTCTACAACTTGAGGTAAATATTCATGAGGCTCCGGTAATGCTGTGAGGTTGGTAACACTTTCAAGACATTTGTTCCAAAACTCAACTGTAACAATATTTGACCCTTGCACCAAAGCTAACACAACTTTGATTGTCAAGGTAATTGCTGGCATAGTCAGATAATTACAGGTTTCATCCCAATCACTTTTCAACATTCCACCAATTTTGGATATGGTCAATTTCAGGTTTTGAAGATTTTCTCCTTTCAAAGTGGATGTGCACGATATAAGATTAATAACATTAACTTTCCATATACTGTTCATCTTACCAAACTTAACAACATCATTCTCATTCAGTTTTATATTTGCATTAACTTCAGCTTTATCAGTGTTTATGAAAGTTCCGTATCTAGAGCCCAAGTCTTGTAAAAACAAACAGTTTTCTGATAAAGCGAGCGTTGCATGCTTCCTACTTAAAGAAGGGTCATCAGGAATCGCGAAGTCGCACACTTGGTTATCTATACTTCTTCCTATTACTATTTGTTTCGCTGACGAAACTATGTAGATAACTCGACTATCATTTTCGGATATCAAGTACCACATATTGTAGATTTATTCCAAACAAAACCAAAAGAAAAGGTATGTAAACGTAAATTATTACTTAATGCTATAGCTCCTTGTGCTCCATAAACTGTTGTTGACATCAACATGACATTTTGAGCTATTCAAGAATGCCGGTAGATTAAAAATATAGAGAACGCTAAAACGCAAGACCATAGACTTATAGTATGGACTGTGCAATAACTGCCTAAAAACCCCTTTACCCCAGTCAACTAGTAAGGGAGGACACGAAAAGCGGGTCCTATATTTCTGTTACAGGAAAGACACAGGTATTGGCTCTCCATAAAAAGTGTGGCCAATTTTATCTGTCAGTTGGCTAGGGAAGGTGGAGTCCACCTTTTTAAGTCTTTGCGTAAGACCATTGAGGCGGAAACACACTTACGTGTCGTAAAGCGTCGTGACGCGCCACCAGAAGCATTCAGTTTCATTCATTCGACAGAACGTGTTGCGACACGACACGACATGCAAATATGTCCCTAACCTTATTATATGTATGAAACCGATATGCTTTTGGAGTCACGGGCAGAAGATGCTCGTACTCCTTTACTTTAGAGAAAATCTTCGTAGCGGTGAGGCATTAAAACTCGCATAAAGGAAATCAGGAAATATTATTCAAGTTAAGGTTGTAAAGTAGCTGTACACACTTCATTCATTAGAATTAGTTGCGGTCACGTATTAAACTATAACAAAATATATTTATCCGCAAAGCTCCAGGAAACTCTCAGTACGTCAAGTACAACTGTCACAAAAATAAGCATCAAAATATAAGAAAACACTTTTACCATAAATTCTTTAGTGGCCAGTAACGCCACATGCTTCTGGCGCGTCACGACACGACACGACACGTAAGTTTGTTTCCGCCTTTAACAGTAAAGGTGAAACCGCACTAGGTGGAACTGCGCGACACGACGCGTTGCTTTACCACTTTGAAACGCAGTTACGCTGCAGTGCAGTTCCGCCTAGTGTGGTCTTACCTTAAATGTAAGGTACGGTAAGGTGAAACCACACTAGGCGGAAGTGGACTGTTCATAACATACAGTCACCTTAGATAAAGAAATACCTAGATGGTTGTTTGGCGTAGCCACATGAGATAGAGAATGTTTACGTCACAAATGGGGAATTATCCCTAAAATCCGCGAAATGTTGTGGCTGGCTTTGAAAAAACTGGCTACGCGCTGAGCGATGGCGATAGCTATGCTCTGTCCCTTTTCTTCTTATGCGATTTGTCGATTTGTTTTTCTTTCTTGAGGGAAAGAGGAGGAATTATCCCGCGTTCTATATTTTTCTCTTTCTACGATAGTCACAGACCATGTGTACATAGTTTTAGATGTAAAAGAACTATTTGGGGACTTTGATGACTTTCCAAATGCCTTTTTTACACCTGAAACGGTTACAACATCAAATTCAGTGTTTTTATTGCATTCCTTTATCATTTTTAGTGCACTACAGAGCCATATTTCTTATTTTCATATAGTAAATTTGCCAAATTGATTAAAACTTGTAAATATTTGACAACAATTTGCGACGTTGCCAACTTTCAGAATCCGCGCTCTTAAACGTCACCACCACTACCCAAGAAACTTGTATACTAGCACTAGCCTAGCACTTCACATGAAATGCAGTTCGAAAAAAAAGCGCCGCGCAATAAAAACACTCACTTGACTTGCTCCTCTGAGTGGATGGATTGTTCCGTAGAAAGAGAAAAAGTATAGAACTCGGGATAATTCCTTCTCTTTCCCTCAAGAAAGAAAAACAAATCCACAAATCGCATAAGAAGAAAAGGGACAGAGCATAGCTATCGCCATCTCTCAGCGCGTAGCCTGTTTTTTCAAGGCCAGACAACATTTCGCAGATATTAGGGATACCAGATTCGGGCAATATATTTCCCGGACAATTCGGTCTGTACGATAATATATGAAAATTGATACCGTAAACGCGGGTTACTTTAGCTACTTTTTTCATGTTTGTTTAGAAATTATTTTATAGTAGGGATTATAGTGGATTTCTTAGCATTTTAATGTATTTGGTTCATAGGTGTGGATAGTAGTTAATAAGTAACAATGCTATTTTCCTCAATTTGTATGTGTAATTTTTTTTATTTTTTTTTTTAGTTTTGAGCCAATGTTGTTCTTTGAAGGGGGTTAGTTTGTCCTGCAGATTTTATTGACTCAAAAACGATATTTATGACAGCATTGAGCCAATGAAAACCCTATACAATGATAGATAATAGAAATACCAATGTTGTACCAAAAAATCTGAGTTTAATTTTCAGAAAAAAAAAGTTATAATTGAAAATAACAAATGTTAATAACAAAAATTATGAAATGCTTCAATATAATTTTAAGAAATAACGTAGGATAAATCAACAGTCTAAAACTAATCATAACAGTCATAAAATTGAGAATCATTGTTTTCTTATTTTACTTTTTTTAAATTATAAAGTTATTATTTATTATAGGAACTTTCTTAGACCAAAATGAAGACATCTTGTTATTCTTGGAACTTAGCCATCTAATTCAGGGACAGAAAAACATCCTTTCTTTTCATATTTGGGAATATTTAGGTATCTTGCAAATAATATCCTTCCAAAGTCAATGTTTGGACCTCACAGCATTCAAACATTCTTCTAATTGTGCCTCCGTGTAGTCAATATATCGACGGCTGCCAGGCTTCCGCTGATATTTTGACGGCATAGTGATGGCTGAAAGTAAGGGAACACCATTATTTTATCGAAATGAAATCAGGTTCGGTATATGTCTAAGGTTTCGGGTTACTTTGGCTCATGAGCCAAAGTTACCCAAAAGTATGAGACAAAGTAAAGCCACAATTTATTTTTAAGATTTTGGTACTAAGGATCGTATTAAAAGTATAATTTTTACAGTGACTTTACTTGCTAACACATTTCTGACACAAACAATTTCATATAATAAAGGAAACTTACCGAAACTCACGGTAACACTACAAAGTTTGCAGACGTAAAATATGCACGTTTTTATACTGGTAATTCCGAATTCAACTGACAGGTTGAAACTTGCTTAAAGTTTACTTGACCAATCAGAAACAGTTACCTCTATTGCCATCTAGTATTTGTGACTCGAACTAGACCGTTTGCTGTCATTTTACCGACAGGCGGGAAGTTCAAACTTTTTTCCGTTTTGAGCCAAAGTTCCCTCCCAGAGCTAAAGTAACCCGCATTTACGGTAATTATTTTTTAACAAACACTCTACATGTTATACAGGATACAGGAATTTGAATCCGTAATAAGAGATATAAAAATAAATTGGTAGGAGACTTCAGCTCTTTCTCGATATGTTATTTTTTTTGTGTTTTTATTTGTCCGCGAAAATGAGTGAGGTATTATGGATTGGTGTTTCCCCTATTCATAGTTCATAGGTAATTCCTCGATCGTCGGACCCGATAGGAAAGTCCCTATATCGCTCAATATAAAAATCAACATTAGAATGGGAATGGCAACTGGGGAACTAATGGCGCTAGTATAGCTTGTTCCAAGCATCGTCATTGGCTCAAATCTTATAGGAACTTCAAAATAGTACTACCTCATTGGTCGGATTAGGACTTAGCGATGGTGGCGCCATCTACAATTAGCTTTGACCGGCCTTCCCCATTACTTTTTTAATTTTTTTTTTTTTTTTTTTTTTTCGTATTGTTTATGTATTGTATTATTATTTTAGTTAAGTCATATTGTATTGTATTATAGTATTTCATATGGGCCTTGAAGCCTGAATTAAATAAATAAATAAATAAATAAATTACTGATATTACTACAAGAGTATTGGTTAGAGTTGGTCTCTGACTGCTGGCCTTTTAGAGAGACTAAGAGTCACTCAACGAGCGATGGAAAGAGCTATGCTCGGAGTTTCTTTGCGGAATAAAATCCGGAACATGGATATCCGGCGAAGAACCAAAGTCACCGACATAGCTCATAAAATTTGCAAGTTGAAGTGGCAATGGGCAGGCCACATCGCTCGTAGAACTGACAACCGATGGGGAAGAAAAGTTCTCAAGTGGCGACCACGGACCGGAAGACGCAGCGTAGGTAGGCCTCCCACTAGGTGGACCGACGACATCGTGAGGGTCGCGGGCAACCGATGGGATGCAAGTGGCGAATTGTCGTTCGTGGCGGTCTAAGGGGGAGGCCTACGTTCAGCAGTTGACGTTTTCCAGCTGATGATGATGATGATGATGATTGATTAGAGTTTACAATGGCCATTTTAAAAAGATCTAGTCTGGAAATGAAATATTAGGTCGAAACAATTTTAAATAATGTGAGGGCATTATTTCAATTTAATTCGAACTAAAAAGAACAAAAAAACACTGTTTAAAATAATAAAAAACTGTTTTTTTTTTCAACCCTGATATATTCCTAACATTCAAGGGTTGGGATCACATCATACTCCACCTTGCATAATGTTAACTTAGTATGGCTTAGCAGGTTTCACAAACTTACACCATTAAATTCTTCTCTGTACTTAATTAGGCAGATTAAGGGACATGCAATGATGTTTTCCTTCACCGTAAGGCAATTGGTCTGATAAACAGGTTATCCTTTTGACATATTATTACCCATATCGACCATTACCGATCACGCGTGATAATAATGTACCCGCTAGTCGGGTAAAAAGTTTGCAGTATGACAACACTCCCCATTTGTGACGTCAACATTCTCTATCTCATGTGGCTACGCCAAACAACAATCTAGGGTTTCTTTATCTAAGATTTGTTCCCTATAACTCTTAGATATAGAAACCCTAGATTCATGTTTGGCGTAGCCACATGAGATAGAGAATGTTGAGTAAAACTTCGTCTTTAAGGACGCTATTCCAGATGAACATTTGATAATAATTACAAAAATACTATATCTTTTCAATAGTGGAAGCAATAATAACAAAAATATTATACCTCGTTTACCTAATTATTGTGAACATGAATAAACTAGTAAGATAACAATTTAGTATTTAAAATAGTAATCGTAATACTAAACAGTCTTAAATTTTCGAAATACGAATATACTGTTTGAAAAATTTTGCCTAACCTGTAACTGATGCTCACAATGTTTTATTTCTTGCAAATCGATTCCCACAGAAAACTATTATTTTGAGTTTCTGCTCATTCACAGAAAACTATTATTTTGAGTTTCTGATCATTGAATCAATGTGAACTTAACTTTATAGGTTCAGTCATGTTGTGACTTCTAGTTCAGCCCGTATGTGACCACAGATATGGGCACAAAACGGAAGTCACATTTTCGTACTAATGATTTTAAAAATTAATTAAATAATTATACGTGGTTCTTTTCCATTTGATGTCATTTTCAACAATAACTTTAAAAAATGGCAGTTTCTAGAAATAAACAACAATCCTAATATTTGGTTAAGCTGTTGTAAAATTCGAACACATACCTGAACATAAATTCACTTCTTGTACCGAGCCAGCAACAAGACGTCTGATTTCCTCAAAGTCGTTTTGATATTGAGTCTAAATTAGCTTTCTAACCAGGAATATGTTAACGTATTGCCTGTTTTAATTATTATTACCCAAAAAAGTGGCTAAAATTACTATAAAATGCGGTCACAATACCTACTGAGTGTTCCGGGTGGATCAAAAATTCAACGTCGTACTTTTATATGATTTTTATGTAAATAAGCCAGATTATTGCAAATCAATTGATGAATATTACTTAATGATGATATTTAGAAACTAAATCCGATAAAAAAACTACATCGTCCTTGGAAAAATCTCTAAATATTCGTGATACAACAAAACAAATTCAGAAGGGGACAGGTAAAAATAGACAACTCCTGTTTGTTTAAATGCTGTTTAAACAAAATTGTTACTATTTAAACAGAAAATTATATGATTAAACTAGCACTCCGCCCGCGACTTCGTCTGCGCGTGTTTCTAACTTTGAACTCAGTGAATTTAATGCCTGGTCACCGTCAT
This sequence comes from Agrotis exclamationis, assembly GCA_950005045.1. NCBI lineage: Eukaryota > Metazoa > Arthropoda > Insecta > Lepidoptera > Noctuidae > Agrotis > Agrotis exclamationis. The sequence continues at coordinate 13,531,638 of OX465419.1, forward strand.
TGGATACTTTTGGGAAATCTAGAAATAGTCTAGTAGTTTCGGAGCCTATTCAACATAAACAAACAATCAAATCTTTCCATTTCATTGAGAGATTATTTAGGCCAAGTTTTGAGTTTATCGAAGACAGCAGTAAAATTCCACCCTTAAAAGTTAATCACCCCCTTTCACCAACTTAGGGGGTGATTTTCGAAAAACCGAAAAACACGTGTTTGATTATTTTTTATACAATTTCAATAAACTGAGTTTCATATTTATCGGTTAGCGCTTTATGATTTTCCCATACAAACTTTAACATCGTCTAGATTACAAATGGAGGGTAGTTTTTAAAAACTAATAATGCCCATCTTTTTTATTTACTTAAACTCATATTCTTACCAAGTTTCAAGTTTATAAACCTAAGGGATAAGATTTTACATCCAAAGGTTTTCACCCCTTTTCACCCCCTTTTAGGTGGTTTTTCGCAAAATCCCTTCTTAGTGCTCACCTACATAATAAATTGCAACTACCGACCAAAATTCAGGTTATACCTACATTTAGCGGTTAACGATCCCCCCCTTTAAACTTGAATACCCCTTTTCACTAACTTGGGGGGTGATTTTCGAAAAATCCAGAAACACGTGTTTAATTATTTCTGATCTAGTATATAAATACCGATTTTTACATTAATCAACTCACGTGTTATGATTTTTCCATACAAACTTTAACAATGCCTAGATTAGCAATAAAGGGTAGTTTTAAAAAAATAATCGAGCCAGTCTTTTTTATTTATTTGTGTTGTTATTCGTGGCAAGTCTCAAATTTATAAACCCAAGGAATAAGATTTTTCATACAAACGTTTTCACCCCTTTTCACCCCCTTAGAGGAGGATTTTCGCAAAATCCCATCTTATTGCTTCCCTACATGGTAGACTGCAACTGCTGTCCAAAATTCAAGTTACTGCGTTTAGCGGTTTCGGCTGTAGTCGAGTCTTAATAAAAAACCCTGTTCTTTTATATGTATAGATTAAAATTGAATGTATTTTGTTTGATCCAATATCCATAAAAGCCCGAAAAGTTTATGGGTTTATGAATAAAATCAAGTCAAACTCGAGGGACAAGCAAAAAACGGACTTGTCACAAAAAAATAAAAATGCTCAATAAAACAAAAATAAAACGCACAAAACAACGAATCCCGAGTGGCGGCTATGACGCGATGCGCTACGGCACGCTACGCGGGCCAATCACTACACTTTCCCCGCCCCCTTCCTCACTTCATCTACCAAAGGGACCTAATAACTCACTTCTGCGCAGGTGAAGGTCAGTGCTCAAGATCCATGCCGGTAACTTGTAAAGCTGCGAACATATTATCGGACGCGTTCGTCAGCCGCGGCTGAGGGACGCGGCTTAGCAGTGTGCACGGTACACAAACATCCAGCCGGCCAGATTCTGTTCGGACGTCCGAGCGCTCAAGGGCGACTCAAGGTCCCGTCCGCGTCTTACGACCGATAGTTTGCACAGTGTAGTATTCAATGTACTGGCTAGATTTTAATAAGCCGCGTCCCTCAGCCACGGCTGACGGACGCGTCAGATAATATGATCGCACCTTAACTCCCATAAAAAAGCGCTCGTGCAATTAGGCGCTAAAGGCCCCGAAGCTATGCCAAAAAATTACAAAGAAATAAAAGTGGACCATCTCAATGGCAACGTAAAAAATCAAAACAAATCCAATGAATGCATCTAGAAAATGCAATAATCCCAATATTCCACGGTAGTTGTTAACTTGTTGGTAGTGGTTGTATTTTCTGAAGATGTTATTTGAACCGACCCGATCAAGATAATAAATCAAAAAAACTTATTCTCAATCTTTCTGCGCCTCCTCAGCAATGACTTTGTACATTGATACAAAACTTAATTTTACTGATGGTAATGTTGTGTCCACGGTTGGTACATGGCACCCTTCTCTACCTCTTTTAGCTGTAGGTTCCTATAATCAGGAAAAAGGGGGATTCGTCACTATATTTCAAGAAAATGTAAGTTATGACAGTAAATAAGAGTATTAAACTTTCTTACATTTTCAATTAACGTAGACTAATTCTTATGTTATTTTATTTCAGGGTTTTCCTTTAGAAGGATGTGACTGGCCGATTTTATTGTCAAATCAAGTGACTGCTCTTGCATGGCATCCCATAAGACGACTGCTAGTAGTGGGCTGGGATGGTGGAGAGCTTTACATTTGGTTAGAATACTCTTGGGCTCGCTTAGAGGCTCCCCATAATGCTGCGTTGACGTCTGTAGCCTTTAGCTTGGGAGGCGGTAGACTCTTAGCTTCAGATGCCGCAGGTTCACTGTCTGGTTGGCAATCAAGTTCAGGTGCCCCACTTACTTCATTTCACCACCAACTTGGTGATGTTATCACCCACATCACCTTCTGTACTCCACAACCAAGTTCTGAAACATCCATCAGAGGACTAGCCCGTGCAGCAGTTGCTGGAGATGAGAATGCCTTAGATGCTCTGGCTGCTTGGCGCCCTAGGACCACAGCAAGAATGAGAGAAGGTTCTCAACCGGACAACCATTCATGCTATGCAGCTCAGGACAATGGAGTAATACTATACATAGACTTAAATGGGGCTTGTTCTGAAGTGCTGAATGCTCCTGGAAATATTGTATTCATGGGTATAATAAACAATATCTATCTTCTAGTTGCATGGGAGTCTGGTGGAGCACTTAGCTTAACTAGATTTATTATGTCTGAAGATGGTTCCTTGATGACAGACACTCATGTAAGAATGGCTGCACGAAATGGTCAGTGTATAGTGCTTGCAGGCAACTTTTATGTAGCAGTTATAAATGGAGATAATTTGATCAGGGTTTGGGATAGTGATACCGGTGATAATGACGTATTGCCAAATGAGAAAGAAGACATTGTTGCAGGACACATATTCACCAGCATTAGTTACAGCAATTTGACTGACACCCTTTGTTGTGGAACTTCACAAGGTGACCTGTATCTTTGGAGAAGAGACCACAGGAATAATTGGAAACTTATAAGTAGCACTTCTGTGAAAGGAACTGTTAAAGAAGTCAGTTGGGGGTCTGAAGGTCTAATGAATCCACTGCTACATGTCAATTGCATAACAAGTGCATTTGTTCTTCGTGAACAACCAGTATGTTGGGGATATGCACCTAATATACACATGGTGCAAAAATCTGCAAATGAAATTACTCTCACAAACAAAAATAAAATAACTTCAATTATTAACACCTCAATTACCATCAGAGCTTTTGCATTTAAAGACCAGTATATTGCTTTAGGTGATGGTAAAGAAGTTCAGGTATGCATATCTTCAATAAGACCTTGCATTTTAACAAGTGTCACCTACATTATACTTTCATTCTTAATTTTCAGATTTGGATGTGCAGCAAAGAAAACGATACAAAGTTTTCTCTCATACGAAGTTTCCCATGGAAGACAGATGTTCTTATCATTTATAATGATGTTCTAGTTGGTGTGGTTAATCCTCACTTAGAGTGCTACTCTATCTCTGGTACAAGTCTAGGAATACTGCCAAGTACTGAAGGTGAAGGTGAGCCTATTGGTGTCACAAACACAGGCAAGTTCATTGTAATTGCAACAATGGATGGTACTCTTAAATTAGCTGAAATTACAAAGAAAGGTCTGAAAATGCCATATCCTCCAAAGAATTGTTATCAAATGATTGAAGACTTTGGTGAAGTCATGAGAGCATCAGTGAATTGCACTGGACGTTATATTTCACTCAGCATTGCAAATTCGGGCTTAGCACCGGACCCCAGGCTATATCTGTGGGACGTAGCAAATGACGTCATCACAAATACGCTCATCTCTGAAAATGCTACTCCCCCATATCAAAGTGTTCCCATAGCTATAATATGGGACTGTAATGACCCAAGAATAGTTGCAGTGCATATGAGGTCAGCCGATCTGGATCGCGTACATCTATTTCTGTGCCATGAGGGCAGCCTTTACGAATATAAAAATTGGTGCTCAACTTCTGAAGACTATTATATGACTGACTTTTTGTTATGTTCTTTACATACACCATATGTTGTAATATTATCACAGCAGAATATTAAAACAATATTGATACATGAATTTGAAGACATTGATGAAAATGATATTGCTAATGTTAAACAAGTTTTGGATTTCCTATACTATATGACAACTGGCTATTTAGAAAAGGCAGTTGTCGTCGGAACTACAGTGACGAGTGGCAAAAACTCGGTTATTTGGGACAGTTTGGCGAAGGTTTGCGTCGCCCGTAAGCGGCCCGATGTTGGGGCTGTCTGTTTAGGCAAAATGGGCAACATTAAAGGGGCCTTGATGATGCGCAAAGTAATGAGCGACAATAATATGGATGACACTTGTAAGGTGGCCGTGTTAGCGGTCAATCTCGGGATGATCGAGGAAGCTGAAAACTTATTCAAAGAAGCACAAAGACCAGATTTGATCACGCGATTGATATCGGCAAAGGAAGGTGGCCTAAAGGAGATTACTAACGGGAGTCACGAAGGAGAAAATATTCTGCTTATAAAGAGCGCACAACATAAGCTAGCTAAAGTGATGTGGTCAAATGGAGAAACAGGTGCTGCATTGAAATTATTTGAAAGTGCTGGTACATTAGTTCCTCATGTGCCTAGAATGCTCGTAGCACAGGGTCAGGCTCCTGTGCTAGCGCAATATGTAGCAAATTCAAATGATCCCAGTCTAATAACATGGTGGGGACACTACTTGGAAAGTATTGGTGACCTAGATGGTGCATTAGAGGCGTACGCAAGATCTAATGATTTTGGCGAGCAAACGCGACTTTTGTGTCATATGGATAGAATAGATGACGCTGAGAAAGTCTGCCAGAAAAACCGGTCCTCGCTGTATCAAATGGCGCGGTATTTCGAAATGCAGCCAGATAAGACTGAAAGTGCGGTCAAGGTAGATAAAAAATACTGTCTAAGTAAGTACTTACATATTTATTTTCATCTCGATGGAAGGTCTTATCATTTGAAAATTATTTATTCTCAGATGTATATAAAATGCGGGGCAATAACGTCGGCAATCAGAGTGGCCGCGGAAGCTAGCGCATGGAACCTTGTGTGGCGCGCTGGATCCACGTCGCCCACTCACGCACTGCATGCCGCCTCAATACTTGAGAACGCTGGGCAGATTGAACAAGCCATTGCTCTTTACCAGAAAGCAGGTATATCCCCCTGACCCACCCCGAAACACGCGTTGTTACCCACTACGTTCTCAATACACACGGCTTGCTAGACACAAATAGTGAGAGCAATCAGTAATAATGTAGCTTACTGCCAGAAAAAAAAAGAAAATAGAAATGATTCATTTATTCCAGAGAATAATGAAGTAAAATTTATTAGAATGTAAGGGTAGTAGGTACATTCAAATTTTTACTTCTTTAAAATGTTCAAAGTTCAAGTCCAAATGCCTAAGCTCCCTAGAGTCTTGAGAATCATTAAATACCTGAATAAAACCTTACCTTTCAGGAAAAATTCACATGGCTTTAAAGCTGGCAGTTAACAGCGGCGACACGAACGCTATGATAGCGGCAGTGGAAGCACTTGGCAGTAAAGTTGATCCAGAGCTAGCCAATACGTTGGCCGCACATTTGAGACAGGCGAACCAACACTCACATGCTGCTGCGTTGCTAGCTACCGCTGGGAAGGTCAGTAACAATAAGATAAATTCCAGTAATAATAGTAATATACTTAATTAATTAGTAATATACTTCCGGAATTTAATTTCCAAACAGTTTTTCTGTGTTCTGTCGGTGCTCAGGAGTGCCAGTTTCCTCAGTTTCCAGTTTCATCTCAGGCCTCATCTATGCCTCTAGGCTACATTGAGGTCAGGAGCAAACTTGTTTCAAATAGAAATCATCATCATCATCATTTAATTCAGCCTATTGCAATCGACTCCTGGACATAAGCCTCTTCCAGAGAACGCCACAGCGCACGATCTCCCGCTTTTTTCATCCAGCTACGCGCGGTCTCCATTCCAGAACCTTCCTACTGGTCCAGTAAAAATAGACATTTGACCTAGGAATAATTCGCATAAAGCTGAAAATTGGCAGAGACGTTAAATACATCATTATAAATAAAATGTCAAAAGTCCCCAGACCCATGCAACGCAACTACTAAAGTGTCGTGTCAAAAAAACTTGCACATGGACTCATTACACACACACAAATTTAGAAAATGCCTTCAGAACCTAACATTTCACGATGTCCTTAGGTGCTCTGATCCAAATAAGGCATTTAAATTCTATGACTTGTGTTTTCCACTAAAGAAAATTAAAGTTTCATTAATTAAAAGATAACGACGGGACTAAAACAATGTTCCAAGCGGTATAGAAACATGTTATGGGAATATCGACACTTACCTAACTCTGAAAATAAGAATAAACTTAAAAAAATATACTAATAGATTAAAACATATAATCAAACAAACACAAAAGGCTCAAAACAATCACTACATAAATATTTCAGAAAATAAGAGCAAAGCAACGTGAAATATAATTAATAAGCAAAAACATAATCACCCAAAAGAAGGAATTGACAAGATAATGATAGACAATAGAATTATAAATAATCCAAAACAAATAGCAGACTCATTTAATGAATATTTAATTTTTATTAATCAAGTTAAATCTCACTCTGACATTATCCACAATAATGTAATGACATCAAATACAATTTCTAATTCTATATTCATGACACCTACCGTACCTGCTGACATTATTAAGGTAATACATTCTCTTAAAAATACAAATAGTGCAGGATATGACGATATAATCACAAAAGTAATCACATTATTAATAAGTGTATCGAGGAAGGCATATTTCCAGAAAAACTGAAAATATCTATAATCAAACCCTTGTTTAAAAAAAGCGACAAATAAGATCCTAGCAACTATAGACCTATTGCACTTATTCCTGTTTTCTCTAAAATATTTGAGAAAATTTTTCATAAAAGTATATATTCTTTTCTAGAAAATAACAAAATTCTAATTAGTGAACAATATGGTTTCAGGAAAAATAAAAACATTAATTCTGCTATATCTGCGCTGGTTAAACAGGTTCTGACTAATATAGATAATAGAACTCCTGTAGTTGGTTTGTTCATGGACATGACTAAGGCCTTTGACTATGTGAACCATGAAATACTCCTAAATAAATTGGAAAAATATGGCATAAGAGGCAATATACTCAAACTAATTTAATCATACCTCACAAATCGGGAGCAATTCACAAGCATTAATAGAATCTGCCCGTACACAAAAACAGAAATAACGTATACTTCTGGACATCGCAAATGTTTATTCGGAGTACCACAGGGCGGTGTCCTTGCACCATTATTATTCATCATATACACACATCAACACGGTCTAGGGATATTTTAAAAAAAGCGAATTACTATCAATGTGTTAATTATTTATATGACATGTATATATTTAAAAGATACGTTATTTAATATTCTACCATTTTTTAATAATGGTTAAGGTATAGATTAAAATTTCAGGATTTTAAAGAAAAAAAATGAAGCATAGACGGAAACCGTATATGAATGAACTTCTTCTTCTTAGCGTGTCGATGGCAAATTATTTTATATATTTTGTTTAGCCCAAAATTCAGCTACGCGAACCCCGCTCACTGATGCAGTCATAAGGTCGTCAAGTGTACAGGCGACAGGACTTGCGGTACATGAATATGAATGAACTTTTAATTTGTGTTTATAAACTTGAAGTTAGTAGTCTGAGAAAGCGCCCATGATGTTCATAACACATCGGCAACGATTCGGCATGCTCAGAACAAGGTTGTCAATGTCTTGCTGCGGAATATTGTCCCATGTCCTTCTGAGGTGCGCAAAAAGTTGATCTTCTGTAGCCAGATTTTCAGGAACTTCCTTCAGAGCTCTTCTTTACAGTATATCCCACGCATGCTCAATGGGATTTAGATCTGGCGATTGAGCAGGCCAGTCTAAGGCCCTAACATTATGTGTATGTAACCAAGCTGCTACCGTTCTCGCCGTGTGTGCCCGGGCATTGTCGTGCATGAGCAGGAAATCTTGCCCCATTTGTGTTCTGTGGGGCAAGATTACGGGCCCCAGCACCTGTTGGACGTATGGTTCTGCCGTCATATTGCCCCGCACCCAAACGAGATCCGTCCGTCCTCCAAGACGAATTCCTGCCCAAACCATAATTGTTCCTTCTTGGTATGGGTGAACTTCCTGAGGGTTCTGGAGACGGCTTCATCGTCCAGGAACTCGCCAAACACGCGTCCTTCGTGAATCTGGATGGAAGCCGAACCTGGATTCATCCGTGAACAGCACATTGGACCATTGCTCACGGCCCCAGTCCACGTGGTTCCGAACCCATTCTAATCGTCGTCCACGATTGCCTCTCCTTAAAGGTGGGACCCGGAGTGGTCTACGAGAGCGTAGATTGCTTTCATGCAGTCGCCTTCTTAAAGTTTGGTCACTCACAAGCACTTGGTGTTCCACTCGCAGCCTTTGGACCAATTGAGTCGCCGTTGCATTTGGTTGTGCTCGCGCAGTAATTTGCAAAAATCGGTCTTGTCTGGGAGTAGTGATGCGACTTGGCCCTCGGTGCCTCTCCGCTACTTCACCTGTGGCACGATAGCGTGTCCACAATCTTGAAATTACATTTTGATGGGTCCCTATGGCCTCAGCAACATTACGCTGAACAGATCCAGCTTCCAGCATTCCCACAGCTCGTAACATCTCCGCCCTCGTCAAATGTCGGCGTTGCATGGCTACAATACCTCAATTTTAACTTTATCTTTCGTTTAAAAATGAAAAAAACTGTAACTAAACGTAATTCGTATTGTTTTCTAAATTTCGCACAAATGAAAATTCCCTCTCCTATACATCAAGACATTTTTATGCCACCGAAACAAAAGAATTTTCAAAAATTTGAATTTGGAATTAGTCTGAGATAAATTACAAACAAATCGGTGTATAAAAGATTCCAATGCGGCCAGTACTTTTCGAGTTATTTAATTGAGTATGAAATATCCCTAGACCGTGTTGATGTGTGTATATTAAGGTGAATGCTCCAAGGTAGAGCCCGCGAAATTCAAAATTTCTTGGGTTTTTTACAATTTGCAGGCCAGTGCTAGGTTGTGTGTTGATGAAAATATTGATCGCGGCTGTAAGACGTATGTAGTTACAGAATTATAATCAACAAAATCATCAATACAACGCTCTAAGTTCATAAAGCTTCAGGAATGACTTTTTATGTTATTTTTTTGTTCCTGAAGCTTCGACAGTCAGGAGGCAAATATTTAAAAAGTCGTCTCCTTCATGGTTTTCGTCGCACCCTCTTCTGTATACCTAAAACTGGTATGTACCTATATGTTCCTTGTGCTCTAAACAACACGAAACAGTTTTTATGAAGAGGAAGTGGGGACACGCATAGCTGTGACGTCACAAAGATGGCGGCCGACCGTACCAATTTTTTTCTTTATATCTCGAGTTCTATTGCATCAATTCCGTTGCTTGATATGCCATTTGAAAGATTATGATTATGGTCTATGATTGCTCCTTAGAAACCTACATAAATTTAATTTAAAAATGAAACGATATAAAATGTTCGCCCCCCTATTACGTGGGACCTAAAAAAAAACTGGCTAAATGTGAATGATCTATTAGGTACACTTCACACTTCCCCTTAGCCTAACCCTCCGGAAATTACAGGCATAATGTTATGGAAAAGAAAACTTTAATAGCCATTGTAGCCACTAATAAAGTACAGTTTGGTCAACAACTTCAAAAACGTTAATGACAACTAGAATATTGAGCAACAGCTATTGAAATGCCAACAAATTAAATGTCCGTCTCATATAACATTTAATTGAAACAAATTCAAGTATCATTCATGTCTCGATTCATTTCTGGTCACAAACTTATCACTGATACGAGTACACTAATCAATTTGGTTTTTTTTTATTTCAGTATGAAGAAGCTCTAGATATAGTGGAGCAATTACCAACACCGCTAACGGAAGAGCTGAGCGAAAGGTTAGCAGCTCCGGCCGGCACAACTGGTAGAGATGCACTACTTAGACGACTAGCTGACGTACTAGGAGCCCGCGGCCTGTACCACCAGGCTGCCAAGCGCCTGGCGCATGCGGGAGACAAGGTAACTTCTGAAAGTGTCGAGATATAAGAGGTAGTTTGAGCGTGGACCTGTCGGGACATATCATTTTAGCTCAAAGAAGAACACTGCTGGATTTAAGTCTCCCTCAAAGTGTCGCTACGTCGTGTCTTAACTTTGCGCATCCAGGCAAATTCTAGGACCTTTACAAGATTATTATGTCGTTATGAAATTTCATAGCTCAAGTTTCACAATTCGATGTTTATATGCCTCACTCGAACAGTGCTGAATCAGTCATCAGCTAGATAATTATACATATCTACAGTGCGAATTTTAATTCATGGGCAATATTTTAATCTCTACACACGATACCTGATTGCATTAAGGTGAATGCTCCAGGGTAGCCCGCGAAATTCAAATTTTCTTACGTTTTTTGCAATTAGCAAGCCAGTGCTAGGTTGTATGTTGATTATTAGATTAACGCCCTCACTACGTTACGGGCGCCAAATCCCGTCTCGGGACGTAAATAAGTAACTTTCACGCCTTGGATAACAATGTACTATTAAATCAACATACAACCTAGCACTGGCCTGCAAATTGCAAAAAACGCAAGAAATTAAGAATTTTGCGGGCTGGTTGGAGCATTCCCCTTAAGAGGCCGGTGTAACAAGCTCGCAATTGCAATTCGAGGCGAGCCCAAAAATCGGACGAAACATGTTATCTCTATCTGACTTTTCGCAGCGCAGCGCGCAGCTGTGTGCGTGCGTGTAGTGTGTTTGTAACGAATCATTCATAATGACTGAAAACCATTTCATTGTACTAATTTTGTTCAATATTTACTTTATTTTTGTTAATTAATTTGGGGAATCGTTAGTGAACGCACAAACCAGCAATGCGTTTTTTGGAAATAACTCTACAATGGCTACATTAGAAGATTTTAAGACATTATCTAAAACCTAATAAAATAAAAAATCTATATTTATATCTCTAGATTATCTACCTATTCTAATATTATAAAGCAGAAGAATTTGTTTGTTTGGTTGGTTCAGCGCGCTAATCTCAGGAACTACTGGTTGGAATTAAAAAAAAAAATTGTTTGGATAGTCCATATATTGAGGAAGGCTATAGGCTATATAACATCACGCTATCACCAATAGGAGCGGAGCAGCAATGAGAAATGTTTCAAAATCAGGAACATGTATTCCTTATGATCTATCAAGTAAAGTGGAAATTAATTCAAACTACTTGTGACGTTAGTATAGCTGAATGAATATAACAAATGAATCTGTACTCATATAAAAGCCATGATTGAAAAGATGTAAAAATATTCATAACGATAATGTAGGGTCATTTCGCCTGTTTGCGTCGATTTAGTGCAGTTGACAAGTTTGAAGGAGAAAATAAAAATGTCCCAACACCAGTTTCAATCGTGGCGACCTCCCTGACGGCGTCAGCGTAATATGTTACGCTGACGACACGCTCGTCCTGGCGGAGGGAGAGTCGCACCAGGCGGCGGCCGACCTGGCGACGCAAGCGGTTGCGACAGTCGTCGAGAGGATCCGGCAGCTGGGACTCGAAGTGGCGCTGCACAAAACGGAGGCCATGTGTTTTCATTGCCGCGTTAACGCGCCACGGTCCGAGTCCCACATAACGGTGGAGGGGGTTCGCATCGGCGTCGGGAGGACGATGAAGTACCTGGGACTCGTCCTCGACAGCCGGTGGAACTTCAGGGAGCATTTCCTGAGTTTGGCCCCAAAGCTGAACCGGGCAGCAGCCGCCCTCAGGCGACTCCTGCCTAATCTCAGCGGGCCAAACGCCTCCTGCCGTAGGCTGTACGCCGGTGTCGTGCGGTCCATGGCCCTCTACGGGGCCCCCGTGTGGGCCCTGAGCATCCGGACGCGACCACTAAAGTTGGTCGCATGCCAGAGGGTCATGGCTATCCGGATTATCCGGGGATACCACACGATCGCCGGCGAATCAGCCAACCTGCTTGCCGGATTACTGCCCTGGGATCTGGAGGCGACTGCCCTCCAGCGCGTCTATGAGTGGCGCGTGGAGGCGCGACGGGAAGAGCTCCGGCGCGATCTCAGGGCAGTATGGAGGGGACGACTGTCGCTACCGACGGCCGGGCACGCCGCAATCGCGGCGGTAAGACCCCTCTTTGAGGAGTGGCTGGATAGGAGTCACGGCGTCCTGACCTACCGCATGACGCAGGTCCTCACCGGACACGGAAGTTTCGGGAGGTACCTGTGTCTAAGGAGAAAGGAGGAAACGCCTGGGTGTCACCACTGCGAAGATCGCCCGGAGGACACAGTAGAGCATACGGTGCAAGACTGCCCCGCTTGGGCAGAGCACCGACGTGTCCTCACGGCGGCGATAGGCGGAGACCTCTCGCGCCCGGCATTGGTTGCGGCCATGCTGCGGGGCGAGACGGAGTGGGAAGCGGTCGCTTCCTTCTGCGAACCAGTCATGCTCGCGAAGGAGGAGGCGGGCCGCGTGAGAGAGAGGACAATGTCCTCCCTCCGCCCCACCCGCGGTGGTGGACGCCCACGGCGACGGACGTCGCAAGACGATCTCCGGCCACCGTAGGCGCGGGCATGCGGGCGGCGAGTAAAGGGCAACGGGAACTATATTTTCTGTCACCAAAATTTAGATTTGTCACCAAGTTGTATCTCCTAATAAATAGATCTATCACCACGAAATATTTTCGCCCTCAGATAAACAAAAAGTGTTCTCAGGTATGAATTACCAAATTATATAATTATAATTATTTTCCTTGTAAGGTGGTAATTAGTAACAAAATAAACAAAATGTTGAAACGATGATGACAGCATGACAGGTAGTTATCAGTTATTTGACCTAGGCTGCAAGAGCGAGCGAAGCGAGCTCGGGACTTGGGGCACCCCGACACGGACAGGTTAGGTTCCATCCCCTTCGTGTTAGGTTACTTTAAACCTTGCACGCAGAAATAGGAGCCCCGCTAAGCGGGGCTCCGTCGAGCCATTATTAGGACAAACCTATTATATTACATACAGAAATATTATTTGGTACTAGACCCTATTTCTTCAAGATTTCAGGTGATTTATTATGGAATTGATTTTATATTGTTTGGTGACTACAATTTGGTGACAAATCTACTATTTTGGGGACAAACTCTTATTTTTTAGGAGACACAAAACTAATTAAATTGGTGATAGCTTAAATCATACCCAAGGGCAACTCGCAGCCCGACCATGGACCATGCCCGGGTCGACGGCGCGTTGTGTTCCACGCGCGCCTCAAAGAGCGTCAGCATAATGACGGGGCCCCCTCTCTAGAGGGCCAAAGCCTGCCGGGGTCGCGGGACTTATATCATTACCGTGACCCCGGGACATAAAGGGCTATTGAAGGACACCGTGGATTTTAGTCAGTACAAGTCTGACAGTCCCTCCCGCCCTGCCCGGGGTGCAGGGCGGGAGGGACTGTCAGCGTGGAAAACACCGCGCCGTCGACCCGGGCATAGTCCATGGTCGGACAGCGAGTCAACCATTACTCGCCGCCTGCATGCCTGCGCCTACGGTGGCCAGAGATCGTCTGCCGACGTCCGACGGTGTGGGCGCCTACCACCGCAGCTGGGTTGGAGGGAGGACGCTATCCTCTCCCTCACGCGACCCGCCTCCTCCTTCGCGAGCTTGACTGCTTCGCAGAAGGAGGCGACCGCTTTCCACTCCAACTCGCCCCGCAGCATGGCCTCGACCAATACCGGGCGCGAGAGGTCTTCGCCTATCGCCGCCGAGAGGACACGGCAGTGTTCTGGCCAAGCGGGGCAGTCCTGCACCGTATGCTCCACCGTTTCTTCCCAGGCGTTTCTTCCTTTCCCATCAGACACGCATCCTCACGACGGCGATAGGCGGAGACCTCTCCCAGTATTGGTCAAGGCCATGCTGCGGGGCGAGACGGTCGCCTCCTTCTGCGAAGCAGTCATGCTCGCGAAGGAGGAGTCGGGCCGCGTGAGGGAGAGGACAGCGTCCTCCTTCCACCCCAGCCGCAGTGCTAGACGCCCGCGGCGACGGACGTCGGCAGACGATCTCGGGCCACTGCAGGCGCGGGCATGCGTGCGGCTAGTAGGTAATGTGCGACTCGCTGTCCGACCATGCCCGGGTCGACGGCGTGTTGTGTTCCACGCGCGCCTACAAGAGTGTCAGCATAATGACGGGGCCCCCCTTTAGAGGTCCAAAGCCTGCCAGGGTTGCGGGACTTATCGAATTACCGTGACCCTGGAACGTAAAGGGCTATTGATGGACACCGTGGATTTTTGTCAGTACGAGTCTGACAGTCCCTCCCGCCCTGCCCTGGGTGGGAGGACTCATTTGATGATTTTGCCACGTAAAAAAAGTCCTTAAACAAAGCAAAAGTCGTTTTAGTGTAGGTTCCACAATACCAAGTGACAAGGCACATCAATATCCAAGACCGTAGCAGAGGTCAATAGTGTCAAAATAATTTTATGCCAAAACAATTTAAAGGGACAACTTAGAGGGGGCCCCGTCATTATGCTGAGGCTTTTTGAGGCGCGCGTGGAACACAACGCGCCGTCGACCCGGGCATGGTCCAAGGTTGGACAGCGAGTCACCCATTATTCGCCGCCCGCATGCCCGAGCCTACGGTGGCTGGAGAGCTGTCCTCTCCTTCACGCGGCGCGAGTCCTCCTTCCATAGCATAACTGCTTCGCAGAAGTAGGTGACCGCTTGCCACTCTGTCTCGCCCCGCAGCATGGCCTCGACCAATGCCGGGAGCAAGAGGTCTCCGCCTATCGCCGTCGTGAGGTCACGGCGGTGCTCTGCCCAAGCGGGGCAGTCTTGCATCCTATGCTCCACCGTGTCCTCCGGGCGATCCTCGCGGTGGTGACACCCAGGCGTTTCTTCGTCGTATGGTTGTGTTGAATCTATGCAGTCGTAGTACATTTTTTTATCACGGTATTCACCGAAATACTTTTTTAGCATTGAAGACCGGTGGGCACCGGGCGGCATGAACATATTCTTCATGTTTTCCTAGTACTTTTTGTTCAGATTCCTTATATTCAATTTCCGCACCTTCTTCTTGATCATGTTAATACGTTTTATGTCACGTTTCACGGAAACAGGATAAAAATTTGATCGTCTCGGTCGGTAACAATAAGCTTAGAAACTCAATAGAACACATCGACCGGTCAATTGATGTTTTGATTGATAAATTTTTCGTTTTGCTGTCATTCCATGTCAGTTGCGTTTTATTATACCACGTTTTATGTCACGTCCTACGGAAACAGGATAAAACAAAACAAAATAAAAAAGGTAAAAAGTATCCTATATGTTTCTCCTGGTTCTAAGCAACCTCCCCACCAAATTTCAGCCAAATCGGTTCAGCCGTTCTTGAGTTATAAATAGTGTAACTAACACGACTTTCTTTTATATATATACAATAAGAAATCGGATATACGACTTTCGGTTAAATAAATTTCGTGATTCTTAATAAAATAGATATTGTAATTTTTAGGTATTATAATATTCGGAGTTTTGAAAATCGGAATTCGGAATAAAATATTTCGGAGTATTTAGGTGTTCACCTGTATAGGTACCCTACTTATCCTTCTACCTTAGTGAACCTTTCTAATGTTGCCTTATACAAGGCTAAGTTAAATTGGCCTCACAAACATTAAAAAATAACATTATTTCTAGGCAGGTGCAATGCGTTGGCTAATGCGTTCAGGCGACGCGGATCGTATAGCAACATTTGCGGCAGCGACACGCGACCGCAACGCTCAGCTGATGGCAGCTGACTACTTACGGCGCCACGCCGACTGGCGGACCAGGCCCGACCTCATGAGACACATACTACACTTTTATACTAGGGCAAAGGCATACGGGAAACTAGCCGCTTTCTACGCTGAATGTGCTAAAGTAGAAGTTGATGAGTATGATGTGAGCATGTCAAATGTTCAACTGGTGTATTTTTCATCCATTTTAAACCTTTTTCAGATACTTATTTACATTATTCCCTGTTTTTTTTTAGAATTACGATAAAGCATTAGAGGCGCTAAAAGAAGCCATTAGATGTTTGGCGAAAGCTCCCGATACTGATACAGGTGCTCAGACAACGGCCCTTCAAGAACAATGTGCCATCGTCAAACGCTTCATGGATGTTAAGAAATTGTTCGATGCGGGCGAAATTAACCCAGGTAACGCATCCTATTTTTCATTTTTTAACCAACTTCAAAAAAAAAGAGGAGGTCCTCAATGCGATTACCTCAATTGTAACTTAAGATTCATGATTCTTTTTTTACCGACTTCAAAAAAAAGGAGGTTATCAATTCGACCCGTATGTATGTAATATTATCAAAACTGCCCAGTTTTCATATATGTTAGTCTATATCAGCGTCTGAACAAATGTGCCAAATTTCATATGTGTATGTATGTATGTTTTTATGTTTGTGCACGCATATCTCCGGAACTACAATTTCGATTTAAGTAATTCTTTTTTTGTTGTACTAGGTATTGTTCAACTTAGGGTACACTGCAAGTTTCATCAAAATCGGTTCAGTAGTTTTAGAGATATGGATTTTTTATGTTGTGACGGATTACAAGATTAGTGCATAATTATGTAAGAAATTTTTGTATTTTACTGAAATTTGGGTTGAATATATAATAAATAAACTAAAAAGGGTAAAATAAAAACTTTTCAAAAAAGTAACCGACTTCAATAACTACCAACAAAACAAAAAGTGTGAAATAACCTAATTAATAACTTCTTTCGGAAGTCGGTGGCTCAAAATCAATGAAATAAAAAACTTTTTCAAAAAAGTAACCGACTTCAAAAACAACAACAAAACAAAAAAGGGTAAAATAACCTAATTAATAACTTCTTTCGGATGTCGGTGGCTTTATTTTTTACCGACTTCAAAAAAAAGGAGGTTATCAATTCGACCCGTATGTATGTAATATTATCAGAACTGCCCAGTTTTCATATATGTTAGTCTATATCAGCGTCTGAACAAATGTGCCAAATTTCATAAGTGTATGTATGTATGTATGTATGTATGTATGTTTTTATGTTTGTGCACGCATATCTCCGGAACTATAAGTTCGATTTAAGTAATTCTTTTTTTGTTGTACTAGGTATTGTTCAACTTAGGGTACACTGCAAGTTTCATCAAAATCGGTTCAGTAGTTTTAGAGATATGGATTTTTTTATGTTGTGACGGATTACAAGATTAGTGCATAATTATGTAAGAAAATTTTGTATTTTACAAGAATTTGGGTTGAATATGTAATAAATAAACTAAAAAGGGTAAAATAAAAACTTTTTTTAAAAAAAGTACCGACTTCAAAACAAATACAAAATAGTTTAAAATAACTTTTCTTTCGGAAGTCGGTGGCTTTGTTTTGTTGTGTCATTGACTATTGCCACCGACTTCCGAAAGAAAAGTTATTTTAAACTATTTTGTATTTGTTTTGAAGTCGGTACTTTTTTTATTTCATTGATTTTTAGCCACCGACTTCCGAAAGAAGTTATTAATTAGATTTACCCTTTTTTGTTTTGTTGTTGTTTTTGAAGTCTGTTACTTTTTTGAAAAAGTTTTTATGTTCGATGCAGTATATCTGTCATAACCCGACTACGGCAAAGCCAAAAGGAGGGTTATGCTTTTGACCGGTATGTATGTATGTTTGTCTGTTCCCTCATAACTTCTAAACTACTTATCATTAGTTGACAAATGCGGGTGTCGTTAGAAGCGTGACAGTTGTCCGCAAGTTATGGGTAGGTGACGTGTCACCAAATCCAATATGGCGCCCTACGGGATAACCCAGTCGTAACCGAAAAAAAAAATATTTTCGCACAGTATCGACATGCATGGGCATCAAATTAAAGGGCTTGATGAGCACATTAATTTGAAATGTATATATGTCACCGTAAAATTGTAAAAACCGTTAGATTATAATCTATCTTGCGATACTGTAAACTGTCGAAAGATTGTGAACTCAACGTACTGCTTACAATTTAACGTATTATTATTCGGTAGATTGTAATCTATAATAATAATAATATTCCACAACTATCACACAACGCCATATAAAACTAAGCAGAGCTTGGGTTATGGGTACTAGACAACTGATAAACATACTTATATATTTCTAAATACATACATATTATAGATAAATTACACCCAGACACAGAACAAATGATCGTGCTCATCACACAAACATTTGTCCTGGGTGGGAATCGAACCCACGACCTCCGGCATAGCAGTCAGGGTCACTAACCACTAGACCAACAGGCAATGAATTGTAATCTATCGAAGTGAAACCGTCAAATTGTGAAGCAGAACGCACCTCGCGCGCTGATTGGTTGAACGGCCACGTCCTGCGCCACCATATTTGTCTTTTAGGTGAGTTAGGAATGAAACACAGGTATCAGTCAAATAAATTGTGACGTAATTTCATATACCTAACTGTTACCGGCCAAACCCGATATTAGGACAAACTAGTTTCGCCTCGGCTCAACTAGTTCACGCGAGCTCGGGACTTGCTAGCTCCCCGATTCGGACGATTTAGGTTAGAAGAGGATGGCGGGGTCTTTAACTAGTTTGTCCTGAAATCGCGTTTTGCCGGGAACAGTTAAACGAAATTACGTCACAATTCTTGAAGTGCATTAATTTTATTTGACTAATACCTGTGTTTCATTCTTCTATGGACACAGAACGGTCTACTATAAAGCCGACCAATCAGGGACAGTTGACAATTTTAAGACTGCAATTTGACGGTTTCACTTCGATAGATTACAATCTACCGAATAAGAGTACGTTAAATTGTAAGCAGTACATAGAGGTTCACAATCTTTCGACAGTCAGTTTACAATCTCGCGAGATAGATTATAATCTAACGGTATTTGTAATTTTACGCTGACATATACACTAAATAGCTTTTACTAGCTACTTTGTTTCTAACAGTGTCAACATGGGTATCAACATTTAAAATTCACTCGCTACTTTGCTTTTATTATTATATCAAATCAAATAAACCCAAAATAGTGTAAATCTATAGGGAAAGGTGAGGTAATATGATCCCTGGAGGTCAAATGATCCCCCGCCGTAAATCAGAGAAAAATAGTGCCATCTATCCAAATGCGCATGAAACATATTCCCCATACCCCTGCCAGTTGCCTGATTGCCTCTATAAGGGACTTTACTCATGGTGCGATGCGACGCGACGCGATTCGTGCGATATCGAGTCGATTGCCAATTTAAGTCGCGCGTATTTACTAATGGAGCGATGCGATGCAATTCGACCGTAAACTACGATAATCCACCTTACTACTACGACATAAAGGCGCTGCAAACAAAAGATGTCGGGCCAGTGACAAGTAATTGCGCAATCGAATTTCGAACACAGAATCATATTATGCATTGTCATTAGGACGTACATACAATTCGATATCGAGCAGATCTGTGAGCGATATCGTCAATCCATTGTGGCATGGTGGGTTTCTTGGTAGAATGAAGAAATGAAACCAGAGTATCACTTACACATTTATTTGTGAAAAACACGAGACACAGGTTTAATAGGGTCGTAGGTTCTGGTTAGCTTAAGGTCTCTAGGCACTGTCACTGGTCACGGTAGAAAGAGAGTTACTGCCCTGGGCTTAGGCACGCGTGGCCCGACACTGGGCTGGGAGCGACTCCATTAGCAAACACTAGCGATTGTCCATACATTTTCTTCTGCCGGTTCTTCAGCAATGTTCGATCACCGCACGCGGTATTTGAAGGCTATGTTTTGATCGATATCTTGGAATTTGGTGTTTGGGGCGAAATGATCCCTTTCTGTGATAAAAACCTTTGAAGAAGAAGAGCTTTGCATACCTTTTGAAAGTTTGTTGCAATGTTTAATGTTCCTATAGTTTTGTTGATTGAGTATAGTAGATAGTAACAAAAAAATAGATCTTTAATGAAACTAGAAGACTGCAAAAGTTTTGTATAAATATCTACCTAATTTGGTTACATACTTAAATTGACACCGTCGTACTTACCACAAAAACTTTTAAAAGTCTGTTGAACACTTGTCTAGAAAAATGACAGATTATGGCGTTGGAATAAGGTCCGTTTTGCACTCACACTTTTTTAGACAAGTGTTCAACAGATGTTTAAGTTTTTGTAGTAAGGCTGTTAGTGTCTAAACACACTATGCCGAAGTTACGCGACCGAAGTTCGGCGGCTGATTTCACGTTCCGACGTATTTGGCTGATATGACACACCATAAGTGCCGAACTTACGCAGCAGAAATTCGGCGCGGGTGGCGCGGGCGGCTCCCTGCTTTTCCCCGCCCCCGGATCTTCGTCAGTAATCGAACCGAACTTCGGTCGCGTATAATGTGTGGTCACATAATAAGTTACCGCTGAACTTACGCCCGACCGAAGTTACGCTGTACGCTATGACGCGACGTAATTTCGGCATAGTGTGTCGTCAGTAATTCAAATAGCATTGCAGGCGTAATTGTGCCAAACTTCGGTCGCGTAACTTCGGCATAGTGTGTTTAGACACTTATAAACAAACATAATAATTTTATTAAAATAAACAGCTGAGTGTTTTATTTCATTGATATTTATAAACTTATGGTATAAAATGATCCGTGGGATTATTTTACCCCAACCCCAGGGATCATTTTATCCATAGGTGTGTATAAAATGATCCTTTACTGAACTTTAACCAAAACCTCTAATCCAAAAAAACTACATTCATATAATAAAAAATTTGTATGCAGTTACAAAGTTAAGTAAATTCACTACTTCCAACAATAGAAATCTTGCGATTTCGCCTTCAACTTTAGCCACAGTTAAGTTTTTCCCTTAAGGGGATCATTATACCTCACCTTCCCCTACATCTATACATAAATAAATAAAATGGAGTGTCTGTTTGTAATATTGAAATAACCGTTTTTAGATTCGTCATGTCTGTCTGTCTGTCCGTCCGTATGTCACAGCCACTTTTTGTCTTTAAAAATGATATTGAGGTTACTAATATAATTTTTTTCTAAACTGAACAGTTTGCGCGAGAGACACTTCCAAAGTGGTAAAATGTGTGTGTGTCCCTGTAACTTCTAAAATAAGAGAATGATAAAACTAAAAAAAAATATTATGTAGACCAATCTATCCTTGCTACTACGGAACCCTTCATGGGCGAGTCCAACTCGCACTTGGCCAGTTTTTTTTCTACTTGCATTTTTTTCAATTTTTGTCTGTCTGTTTGTATCGGCTAATCTCTGAAACGCCTGGACCGATTTTGACGGGACTTTTATTGGCAGATAGCTGATGCAATAAGGAGTAACTTTATTTTAGAAAAATTCTTTTATTTAAAAAAAATTGAATTATGTGCATTTGGTCTCACAACTTCACGTAACTTTATACGCAACAATATGTGCGTAAACTGAAATAACATTAAGTTTTTGTTTAAACGTAATCAGTTCACATGTTATAAGAAAACGTAAATTAATAAAATTGATTAGAAATTGTTTCCGAAGTATGATATTTAAACAGCGCTACTGAACTATATCAAGAGATCAACTGATCTTTCAAAAAGTTTTGGTTAGATTCGGTCTAGGGTCAGCTCAGACGGTCGTGGGACTTATCTTATTACTGTGACCCTGGAATGTAAAGGGCTACTGAAGGACACCGTGGATTTTAGTCAGTACGAGTCTGACAGTTCCTTCCGCCCAGCCCTGGGAGGTGAGAGGACTCATTTGATGATTTTACCACGATCAAAAAAAGGGTCAGCTCAGACCGAGTTACCGAGACCCGTTAATGTTTAAGTGCGAAGTAAATAATAACTTGCAATTTGAGTCAAGTAGTTTTTACGGGTGCGTCTCATTTCATATAAACTTATTTGATATATTTTCATTTCAATAACGTTCACATGATAAAATCAACGTGAGATATACCAACGGTTGATATAATTTCTTTACACATAATGTTTGTGTTAATCTAAAACTCATTTCATAATTATAATTTTATTTTATTTGATATAACGTTTATTTAAGCGAAAATCATTACGTTAACGTTTGAAACATATAATTTAACGTTTAAACTGTTTTCTTTGATGAGTGGCTTATCCTTTGGACTGTGATTGTTTGCCTTCACGATTGCTATTGTTATTAGAAAAATTTTGTATCCAAGAGCGAGCGAAGCGAGCTCGGGACTTGGGGCACCCCGACACGGACAGGTGTTAGTTTACTTTAAACCTTGCATGCAGAAATAGGAGCCCCGCGAAGCGGGGCTTCGTTGAGCCAGCATGACAGGTAGTAATCAGTTATTTGACCTAAGATGCAAGAGCGAGCAAAGCGAGCTCGGGACTTTGGGCACCCCGACACGGACAGGTTATAGGTTCGAAGGGTATGGCGGGGTCTGAAAGACCCCGCTATCCCCTTGTATTAGGTTACTTTAAACCCTGTACGCAGAAATAGGAGCCCCGTCAATCGGGGCTCCGTCGAGCATTCATGGCAGGAGGTACTATTACTAGGTACATCAGAGTTAGATAACTTACCAGGAAGAAATAAATATTAGACCAAATAAGTTTTATGTCTTTAGAGTGGTATACAAAACGATTTTATATTAATTGATTGTTATGCTTATAGAAATTTTGTCAATCGTTTATTATTATTAACATCTTTATATCAAATAAAATTATATATTCAGTTGTTATCTCTTGTAAATATTAGAGATTTTGTAGTTATATCATATATTATTTACCCCTGTGTATACTAAGTCGAGACTCACGTTGGGTAGGCGTTTCTGAGGCAAGAGTTCTGACTTGCCTTGCTCGAATTACTGTTGGGCTCATTTCACGATCTTCTGATTCCTGGGACCTATTTGTCTCACCCTTTTCGCATTTCGGCTACGCTGCGACAGGTTTGTTTTTCTCTAGAAAGCATTATCAACAAGAAAAACTGAACCAAATAAATAAAATGTTGAACCAAATAAATCACCAATTTACAACAACACACACACACTTTCAACATGAGAATGAAGACTAATCTAATTTCAAACTGCGAAGTAAAAACTGTTTTTTTTTATAATGCTTTCTAGAGAAAAACAAACCTGTCGCAGCGTAGCCGAAATGCGAAAAGGGTGAGACAAATAGGTCCCAGGAATCAAAAGATCGTGCAGTGAGCCCAACAGTAATTCGAGCAAGGCAAGTCAGAACTCTTGCGTCAGAAACGCCTACCCAACGTGAGTCTCGACATAGTATACACAGTGTTCTCTTACGGCAGTTTCTCGATCACAGGAGTGTTTTGAGGAAAGCGAACCGAGGTTGACGGTTGACCAATAGCACACCCTCTCTCGTGAGTCTGAGACTTTCCCTGAAAGGGAGTCGCGCTGAAGTCCGCAAAGAATTCTGACTGCGACTTTGCGCTCTCAAGAAAGCATCGAGGACTGCCAAGCGCGTTTATAGGCTGACCGAGAGCATCTCGCCCTCTAACGTGAGTCTGAGACTTTCACCGAAAGGGATTCGCGTCACTCTAAAAAATACATTGTTAAATTCCGACATCCACGCGAACGAAGTCGCGGGCACAGCTAGTAAAAAATAAGTTAAAAACAACTAAAACCCGACTACGAAAAAATCGCGCACTGATTTTTTCATATTGGGGTTTTAGTTATTTTTAACTTATTTTGGTCCCATAAAATTTCTTTCAGTTTGGTTCAGAGAGCAATTTTTGTTGTGTACTTTGATGTTATTACCGGCACCTACTACTAATCATTTTGTTTATATGTCTGTAGGTGTTGTAGCCGGGCAACAGCTTCTTCGAGCTGTGACTAGCCGGCCAGGGTTGATAGCAGAAGAGAAGGTTCTAAGATTGCTTATACAATACGCGCCTAATCACCCTGAAGCACCTCGTAAGTATCAATATTAGATTTGGGCTTTTTACTCATGGCTGCTCTGACTACATTTTCTAGATATTTGATTGATTCTAGATATTAAGCACGTGCGGCGAGTAATAAGTAGCTCGCTGTCAGACGGTCAGAGTCAGATCAAGGACTTCTATAGGGAATAACGCCGTGTTGCGGGACCGTGTGGAAAGAGTCTGACGATGACCTTATTTCACTTTTTGTAGCAACCTTACAGTATTTCGTTTATTTAATACATGTTTCTGCAGGTACATAAGAGGTACCACTTACCTACATAAATATTGGATAATAAGGTAGTGTCGCCCACGTTTGAAATTTCGCGGGTTTATACAAGTAGTCTAGTCGCATAAAGCTGCGAAATTAAAAACGTTTCAAATTATCATACCTAACTGTATTTTTTTTAAAGAGACGGGCCATCTTCGGCGACACTACCTTTGTCCACCCGTGATTTTGACATCAAGGTGGCTCGTTAAATTATATTAGTGTAGGTACACAGATTTTGAAGAGAGTTACGTAAAGGTTTGGGGGTAGGAGGAACAGAGTGGAGAATTCCTCGATACCCGGTGAAAAGGAAGGTACCTTCCGACCAGACGGGTGTTGTGTCTGGTGGGCTTTCTGCCCGACATTCATAGTTGGAATATTCTATGTCTTCTAATGTCGAGGATAACTTTGATTGCGCGATGTAGACTCTTAGTTTATCAGTCTCTGCATAGATGGCGCTGCTGTTCTTTTTGTAGTAGATTATGTCCGCTACAAAGGTACCCAGAAGGTACAAAAAAATGCCTCATCATCATCATCTCATCATCTCAGCCATAGGAAAAAAATGCCTAATTTCTCGAAAAAAAAAACTACTACTTTCATCATAATTTGCCAAATTTCAGTGCCGGTGGAATTTTTCGGAAGTCTTCGTACAATAAACATCCTCCTTGATCGGACTATGTTGCGGTCCAGTAAGTTACAATTCCGAGCTCGCTACGCTTGCTCTCAAAAACGGTATTCGGTAGGCAAGACATCGGGAGGCGGCATAATCTGTGTTGCACGCGTGCGTTTGGACTTCTGGCGGCCTCCTGGATGGAACTAAGTCATCCTGTGCCATCCAACCCTTAGGATTATAGGATTTCATTGTCGTTGAAAAATATACACTTCTGGACACATCTATTGGCCCACCTTAGAGTTTAGGTTTCGATGGCCCCTACCGAAATATGATTGCTAGATTGAACAAAAACTGTTGATGCAGTTTTAAACCTGATACATTTTACCATTTTTTTCGATCGTATTGTTTTAAATTTGAATTCAGAATACCATACGACATGGAGCTACGCCTAACAAGTCGGATATGCGCCTTGTTAAAGGCAATTGATTTTTGAATAAAAAACATGTTTTATCAAATAAAGGTTTAATTTAATAACGCGTGTTGCCTCCATGGGCATCTACCACAGCTCTCATACGATTAGGCATAGAGTTTATCAACCGCTCTATTAAATTTTGAGGGATCATCTCCCATTCCTCTTCTATGGCAGTTTTCAACTCCTGCATCGTCTGGGCAACTGGCTGACGAGCCCTAACACGTCTTTTTAGCTCGTCCCACATGTGCTCAATGGGGTTCATGTCTGGGCTTCTGGCTGGCCAGTCCATAACTGTGATGTTCACATCCCGAAGATATTCCCTGGCGATGCCGGCCGCATGGGCTCTTGCATTATCATGCATAAAAGGAAATTTGGGCCCACATAGTCCGCGTATGGTATCACGTGAGGTTCTAAGCACTCACGAATGTACCTTTCAGCATTTAATGTTGGCAGCCGTGGTCCTGTAACAACCTCAAGTTGAGTTTTGCCGCTCGCGGATATACCGCCCCAGACAGTCCATGAGCCACCGCCATAAGCAACCCTCTCTTCAAAGCAGCGTTGTGCGAAACGCTCTCCCTTACGTCGGTAGACCTTCTTCCTTCCATCATTGCCATGTAACACAATTTTAGACTCATCAGAAAAGAGTACACGGTCTTGCTGTGTCCAATTTAAATGACTGCGTGCGAAATGAAGGCGCGCTGTTCGGTGGGCTCGCGTTAGTTTGGGCCCATTAGCTGGCTTGTGTGGTACCATATCGCGTTCTTTTAACCTTCTCCGAACAGTTCGAGCGCTCACAGATACTCCGTGGAAGTCGCGAAGTTGGTTTTGTATCTCAATGGAGGTAAGGTGACGATTTCTCAAGCTGGTCGTCACGATGAATCGATCCTGCCTTTCAGTTGTGACCCGAGATCGTGGCCTTCCTTGGCGACGAACAAAGCCGCCAGTCTCTAGGTACCTCCGATAAACATTTCGGACCGCAGATCGACTTAAAATAAGTTGAGCACTCACGCTTCTTTGGCTGTGTCCGGCCTGAACGGCGACTTCAGGTGAAGTATCCATAGATTATTGATAGAACCTCACCTTAATGTTAAGAATAAGTAATGTTTGTTGCAAAACCAAAGATATCAATCACTTTTTCAAGAATTAAATCCAAGTAAACCAATAAAACCAAGTTTTCTTAGTATTCGATTGTTTGATATCTTCGATCATTAAAATAAACTAGATACACAATGAGCGACAAAAAACGTCCTCACCAAAAGAATGACCAAATCAGAGATCGGTCATCCTTTTTAACCGACTTCAAAAAGGAGGAGGTTATCAATTCGACTGTATTTTTTTTTTTTTTTATGTTTGTTACCTCATAACTTGCGACTGGGTGAACCGATTTTGATGATTCTTTTTTTATTATTTGAAAGCTGGTGCTTCCCGTGTGGTCCCATTGACACCATTTCAATATCTGATGATTGGATCCTGGAGAAATCGAGGGCAATCCTCAAATTTTATAGGCTCACACATCGTTTTTCGCAAATATTATGAAGTAATTTAAGTACTTGCGTATAGTAATCATCATCTCATGTAGCTGAGCTGATGATGGAAGGTTCAACAACTTCTTAACAGTAAGGAGTAGGCGTCGACTGATTTAGTAAATTATTTTTTTTTCATTAAGTATTTCAAGCACTACAATTTAATAAAGGTCTGGAGTATATCTGATGATGGAGCCGAGAGACAGTCGAGGGAACTCCTCAACGATTCACAGCAGCTACCTTGTGTTTGAGCTTGATTAATTTGTATTGATAAGAACTTTACACCTAGATGAGTTGTTACTGTTATTAGGGGTCTGATGACGAAGACGAAGGACAGTTCAGGGAATTCCTCAACGGTTTATAGTAGCTATCTTGTGTTTGGACTTAATTCATTTATATTGATGAGAACTTTACACCTAGATGGGTTGTAACTGTCATTAGGGTTCTGATGATGAAGACGAAGAACAGTTCAGGGAACTCCTCAACGGTTAACAGCAGCTATCTTGTATTTGGACTTAATTCATTTATACTAATGACCCATATGGGTTATTGTTCGATGCAGGATACCTGCCATTTGGTCCCAAAAAAAAATCATTTATTTTGGTGTTCTTGCTTATTGTGTACATGGGCGATGTTATAACCAGTGCTAAGGATAATAAAATTCTATTGCATAAGTAAAAAAATTATGTTTTTGACAAGAATTTCGGTTGAATATTTAAACTAAAAAGGGTAAAATAAAAAAGTTTAAAAAAAAAATGTAACCGACTTCTAAAAAAAACAACCACTAAAAAGGGTAAAATAACCTACCAAAAAACTTTTTTTCGGAAGTCGGTGGCAAAAAAATCAATGAAATAAAAAAGCAAAGCCACCGACTTCCGAAAAAAAGTTTTTTGGTAGGTTATTTTACCCTTTTTAGTGGTTGTTTTTTTTAGAAGTCGGTTACATTTTTTTTTTAAACTTTTTTTCTTTTAGTAGGTACTATTCTAACGCTCGGAACGTAAACATGCCTCCGTGCTCGTTTAAAAAGTGCAAAAATCACTCTTCCAGGACCGGAAAAATGGATGGAATTTCATTTTTTCAGTAAGTACTAATATTACCAATATACACCGTGTTCCGGACGATATACATAAACTTCGACCAGATGTTCAAACCACGGAAGTAAGCATTTTTCATTATGGACACATTAATAAATTCTTATTTTTTATTTTTTGTTAATTTTCATACAAACTAAATACCTAGACGTAAATAACCCGATATGCATGCCTCTTTATCCGAATTGGCAACGTCATTCATAACATTTGGCGGGCTGAAACAAATGAAATGCAAATAGTATTTGATAGATTTCAAATTAAGATACTTTCTCACTGCATAGCTCAATTTTTCATTAAATGAAATTACAAATATCTTTGTAACGAAGCCTTTTTAAGTACTACTTCCTTTGTTGGATTTGATTTGTAAAAGCCATAGAAGTATTTGCTAAAGTTTATGGATAACGTGAAGAACACGGTGTATAATAACTATAACTGTACTATAAATACTGATATTTCGTCCAGAAATCGCCGTAAAACATTTATTTTAAAATTGACGAAATTATCAGTGGGGTTTATAAAGCACCTAAATTGAAAAGACTTTTACTAAACGTACGATTCGTGTTGTCGCACGGCTACTTGATTTATTCGGGTAACATGTGTTGATCCTGTTCTATTTGGTGGAGACGCTCTCGTTTTCTTTTTAATTTAAAATTAAATTATTTGTTTTATTAATCACAAATACAACATCACGCCTGTATTTCCAAAGGATTAGGCAGAGGATTGGCACCACTATAGTAACTTTTATTTAATTAAACTTCTTTATTATAAATATAATTTTATACGTTACCAGGCCTGTCTCACTCCGCGGTGTAGGCATAAAACTGCAAGTAGTTGCGGGGCCATTATGTCGTGGCCCATTCACTACGGCTGCCACGCGCCACCCGTTACGCACGCGCTCCGTCTCCTTAATATTTTTGTTACGTTACGTGTAGTTACGCACAAGTTTCTTGCTTTAGGTGCTTTTGGTAAATTAATAACACAATATTATTATGAAGAAAAAAAATGTATAGTACATATTTAGTAATGATCAACAAAATTATCTCCCTGCTTGTGAAGTATGGGCTTAACTGATCATGATACATAATCATGAGGTTACAAGTTTGGAAATGAGGCGAGATACTAATTGGGGGGGGGGGTGAGCCTACTGGACGACCACTCTCACTCACCTTAAGCTGAGTACTAAGAATAAAGATCGGTAGAAAGTAGAAAGATGTTTGCGTTGTTGTTTAAAAGTTCTAACTCAGAAAATGGCCACACTACGCATTCAAGGTCAGCGGTCGTAATTCGCTGCGCCACTTTTTTACCTACCTACAAAGACACGCAACGCGGGGCCTGTGACAGTATGCGATAGTAATTGGTCGGTTACTAGGTTGAGTGCAAAATAATAAGGACTGGCTATTTTGCCATAGACGATAAAAATCTTTTAAATATTATTCTTTTTTTTTGTAAGATAAATGTTCAAAAATATAACAATAATAGGTAGAAAAGATAATATTATTATAAATATTATTCCTCACGTAAGGTGCCGTAGGTACCTACTATTATCATTCTGTGCTAACAATCAATAATGTATGTAGTAATCGATGACGAAACCAAAAAGATATAGGCTGATGATAAAAACAAAATTCCTTGAGGAACATAGGTATTTATGGTAATAATGTAATTTAGCAAATGCATAAAATACGCATAGGTACCTACCTATTTGTGCCTAAACTCGCAAGTCGCAACCCTATTGAGCTTGACCCATAGTAACCTTTTAATGTCGTTGGCGTCAGATAAACCAAAATAAACTCTCGGGCGTAACCATTCAGTACATTTTTGCTTGCGCACGGGAAGTTTAGGCTATTATAAAAGTAGGTGGGCGGTACGGCTGCCAGTTAAAATGTACTTTATTCTCTCGTATTTAGATTTTACATTTGTTTGTTTTTTTTTTGGAGTAGTCCTTCTGTACGTATAGTACTATTAATTATTCTGTGATGTTACGTGATTGATTATTTGAGTGCTTTTTTGTTTTTTAAAGCTTTCCTCGAGATCCCGTGCGGTGTGGAAAATGGATAGCTGTTGTAGCACGTGAAAGAGCCGAAGAATTCTTTAAGCCGACCCAATGGAGCGTTATATGTTCAAAGTATTAATCAGAAAGTGATGTATATCTGACCAATAAAGGCCTCAAAAGACTACCTAAAACAGCTTTGTTGACCTATTTTTTATAAATTTTAGTTAAGGTCTTTTGTCAAATTGTATTTGTATTTTATCTGTGTCTTCTAGTTGCTAATAAACACAAAATTAATCTGTCTATCTCAAAAACAATTATTATTATTGTTACAAGAAAAATAAATGATTACATATATTCTGATATAGGTATAAGTTTAATTTAACAAATTTATTATATACTTAAATTCAGGTAAATTGTAATTATGTTCATTATGCATAACCACATGCACCCATTAAAAGCATACACCCAAAAAAATATTTAGCGATCATTAATAATAACCACATAAAAATTCGACTCCACTATTCCTTGTTCGGCGGCGAGCGGCGAGGCGGGCAGGTAGGCGGCGAGGCGACAGCGAGTCGCGGTCGTAAAAAATGTGTTTTTATGTCCGTTTTAAATCCGACTTTAACTCATTCGTATACGGTTTAATTTCTTTTAGTAAATGTTGACCAGTTATGTTTCTTTCTCTTTCTATTCTACGAACCTACTTGAGGACAGTTTTAAGTTCGTTTTTGTACGGGACTGTTTATCTAGTTTATTTTAATGATCGAAGTTTGATATCAACAAACAGGCTCCAAATTGTCTTTTGTTTCTTTAAATTCTGTGTTCGAATGAAATTGTGAATGTGCCAGGTTCAAAACTGCATAAAAACTTTTTGCTCGACCTAATATAAAATTTTAGCTAGGACCAAGGATACAAGGTGGGCCAATAGATGTGTCCAGAAGTGTATAAGTACCTACATAGGAAAACTTTATTGTTTTACAGGATTCGAAAATCAACTCAAAGCTCTGCAGCAGCAACCAGACGAGCAAAGTTTGAGCCCTGATTCGACAGATCACAGTATTGAAGAAGTTGTTTAGGATACAATGAATTACGTTACTATTATGTGATAGTAGTCCGTCCATTCCATGACATTATACCGTCCGTATTTAATAAGTTGTGCATGTAATAAATAAGTACCAACTGAGTCTGTTATAAATTATAATATTAAAATAAACTTAGTTTTAAATCCTAGTAAATGATTGGGAGGCACCGGCATCAGATACGCCCGGGTTTCGCAGCAGTGGCGTAGTAACCCTCGACCTCGCACTTGAAAGGGCCTAGGAATAGTACATTGTTATCCAAGGCGTGAAAGTTACTTATTTACGTCCCGAGACGGGGTTTGGCGCCCGTAACGTAGTGAGGGCGCTAATAGTTCGAGGGACTAAATAAGTAATTTACCCGAGGTAAACACTGTGCTTTTCATTACGAATACGAGGAAAGTAAAATTAACAACATTATAGCGGCCATACACCATACTGCCTATCGTACAATCGGCATGACGCTGCCGATTTGATCAGTTAGATTTGACCGTGTGTGGGCGTGGAATCCATCAAATTGGCATGATCAAATCGGAATGATCAAACTTCAAATCGGCAGCAGTGATACCAACTTAGCAACTTTATAGCTAGATCTAGCTAATATTCGGTAGCTACTTTTTAACCGACGTAAAAAAAAGGAGGAGGTTCTCAATTCGAAACGTTTATTTTTTTGGAACGAAGTTCCTTATGGCGCGTTGCGAAAGGGGGCTAGGCGGAAAAAATTGTCACGACACTTTTTACAGTGGAGTGGAGTGGAAAAAACTGGTTCAAGCGATTTTCGACCTTATTGACATTTAAAATTTAGTTTGTTTTTTCTCACATTCTCGTTAGCTAACATTGCTCCTTCATTAAAATCCGGTGTTTGCATAAATGTCAATAAGGTCGAAAATCGCTTGAAGGTCGGAAAACATTTGCTTAACGATAAGCAAATGTTTTCCGACCTTCACTTGTATTACCAACTGATTCCCACCAGTGGGATAGACCGGTAAAAAAACAAGTCGGTAAAACAGTAGCTAAAAAGTTAAGCCACAACTTTTATAAAATTGTAGCTGTCGGTCACCGAATAATAGCTAGATCTAGCTATAAAGTTGCTAAGCTGGCATCACTGCTGCCGATTTGAAGTTTGATCAAATCGATCGTCATGCCGATTGGACGATAGGCAGTATGGTGTATGGTGTATATGGACGAACTGCCAATTTGATCAAATCGATCGTCATGCCGATTGTACGATAGGCAGTATGGTGTATGGCCGCTATTAGCTAAAGAAAAAATGAGTGTAGATCGGATTGTCACTTTAACGCTTGTTTTTTTTTTAATTTTTTTGCTGTGGTCGTCCAGCTATACAGCCAAGATTTTTCATGTTCATTATTTAAAAAATGGCAAAGATTTTGTCGAAATTTGTGAAATTTTAGAGAAATAGTTGAAACTAAATTATTTTAAAGTCATTATTTATATTCTTAATATTTAACTTTATGTTATTTTAATTTTAAATCGCTCTGTAATTTCGTGGCTGTATAAAAAGTTTGAACATGGTTCAATAGAAATGTCAAAATAGAACTAGTTTTTTTTTCTTAAATTTGGCAGCTGTCAGTTGAAAGCGATTTTCCCTAGGGCGGCAATGGATAATTTTCAAACGGCTAATCAGACATGTAAGGACCTACTTTCAGAGCATGAGTAATGAAAAATAATAAACATTCTTGCCAACGGATCACTTTACCACTTAAAAAAAATATGTTGGCGCAGTGGCTGAGCGATTGGACTGCTATGAGTCGGTGCCAACGACCATTTATATCTAGACTCCTAATCACAGGCGACCGATGTCTGTCAACAAATTAGGTAAAAAAGTCTTATAACCGTCGTGACTCGACCACTCCTGTGAGTCCGCTTGTCGCACTGACCTTGAGTTAGCCAATCAGAACGCAGACCCCGTCCCCGTTAACCAATCAGGACGCAGTACCCCGTCCCCCTTGCTTACGTCGTACCTCAGCGACTTGACAGAATCATTTTCGTTAGTCAGATCGTGCATGAGGCGTCTAGATATAAATGGTCGTTGGTCGGTGCAGTTCCCGCATGGAGCAATTATTTGTATGATCTACAATTATTTGATTCGGGTCCGGGTGCTGGTTCATGTACTTATGTGTTTTAAACACATTCGTGAATCGTCCCAGCACCAGATCCAGTTTCATTAACCTTTTTCTTTTTTATTATAATTAAACTAGCTTCTGCCCGCGACTTCGCACGCGGATCCTGTTGCTTATGCCAGCGACAACGGGGTCGTCAAATTCGAAGATCTGAAACGTCTGATGTACAATACCAAGAGCCCGGGGACGGGAAAACAACGGGATGCGCGAGACGATTCGAGTTGCTCCAGATCTTCAATTTTTATACGTTAACAGAGAGTGCTCATCAGGCTGAATAACTCTTGCTAAGACGTCATTCCTATACATGTTATAGTGTAGCTGGGCTTTTGGAGGTCCACATCAGGTGTTCCAGATCTTCAATTTTTATACTTCAACAGAGAGTGCTCATCAGGTTGAACAAATCTATACAGGTTGTAAGAAGACACTTAACGAAGCCGAAAGCCATGTATTGTACCCATTATTTGGATCATTTTTTTCCTTTAGACCATACCTGGGACTCCACGGGTTCTCGAGATTTTGAAGGTCAAAGTTGCATTTTTTTAACTTTTTTTTACGAAATCGAATTCTAAGTAGTATTACAAAACTTTTTTCTAAACAAGCATTACCTGAATTTTCGATTTTTCTAAATAAATTATGCATTTGAAGTTACGAACAAAAATGTACGTAACATCTAAATGCAGAAACGCACGGCTTATGTTAGTGTGCGTTTGATTTACTTTCGACGGTCGATGACCCTCTTCTCTAGACTGGGATTTTCAACTTATTATTTTTTTGATACTTAAAAATAAAAGTCGGTTCCCAGCGATAATTTTAGCGTAAAGCTACTTAGTTAGATGTACATGTACAGTATGCGTAAGTTAACGGCTTTGTGATGTGTCTTCTTAAACCCTGTATATGTTATAGTATAGCTGGGCTCTTGGAGTTCCACATCAGGTGTTCCAGATCTTCAAATTTATTCTCGCAGCAAAAAATGCTCATCACGTGGAACAATTTTTGCCATGTTACCATTTTTGTATCTCTTATAGTTTAGCTGATCCGTTGCGGTTCTGCATCAGGTGTTCAAGTTTCCAAGGTAAATTAGAGCCTATGTCTTGCTCCGACTTAATATCTATACAAAAAAAAAATTCAAATCCGTCCAGTAGTTCCGAAGATTAGCGTGTACAGACAGATTTTTTTTGGATTCGTGCTCTATTACTGTTTCTAAACCCCCCTTAATTTTTTTAAATATATTCAATGTACAGACACAGTTTTTTACTGTTTTTTTATATGTATAGATAATCGATTAAATCTTTCTTTTTCTTGTAGTCATAGTTTATAAACGCAACTCTTGTTTATAACCGATTCATATACCGAGGGTCATGAATCACTCTCGTCGCTCAGGATTCAAATACTTGAATCACTTGCTACGCTCGTGATTAATATTTAAGGCCCTCAAATTCCGTCCTTTCACTCTAGTTTCATAATATTCCATCAATGAAATAATGGAAACGTACCTGCGCAGCTGCGTAGTTTGGAAAGCAAAAACCAGCTGATTGTCATTGTCAAAAATGGTTGACAGATAAGATAATTGAGATATCCTCTAATTTCTCACTTCGATTCGTTTACAAGTTATTTATAAATTAAAATACCGATATCTGTTACTATACTCAAAACAAACAATTGACAATGGTCAGATTTATAAGCAATATGAGGAGTCTATTATCCATTAACTATCGAGGATTTCCAAGGTTGGTTCGCTACTATGGCAACTTTAAATGTTCTTGAAGTTGTATCAATAAATAGAGCATATTTATATATTTATAAATTTTTTGCAGACATATATCGCGGCGTTTGAATAGTACTTTAGAGAAGAATATTGATGTGACGAAGATTCGTAACTTCAGTATTGTGGCTCATGTGGATCATGGTAAAAGTACTCTAGCTGATAGACTTCTGGAAATAACAGGTTCCATTAAACCGGGTGCTGAAAATGCACAAGTTTTAGACCAGCTTCAAGTAAGTGACTTCATCAACATATAAGCCCCAGGATATCCACTGCTGAATGTATGCCTCCCCATACTGCGCAGACTTCCAACAGTTCTTGTTTAAAGTGGCTTGCATCCAGCTTGATCCTGTGGTTTCCATTAGATTATCAGTCCACCTTGCAGGTGGACTTCACATGCTGCCCTTGTTGAAGAGAAAATATAATAATATGTAAAAGACAACTTACCTGGGTTTTAACACACAACCCTGTGTTTATATCTGACTTAAATAATTACCAATTGTTGTTGCAGGTTGAAAGAGAAAGAGGTATCACAGTAAAAGCTGTGACTGCATCTTTAAATTACACATACAATGGAGAAACCTACCTTCTAAATCTCATAGATACTCCAGGACATGTTGATTTTGCTAATGAGGTAAGAAATATTCACTTTGAGGAACATCTATACAATATTATATTGCTTGCATTGGACTGATTCTGTAAATATTATTCAGGTTGTCAGAAGTGTAACAGCGTGCCAAGGAGTGATAATGTTAGTAGATGCAAACGAAGGTGTTCAAGCACAAACGGTGGCTGTATACTCACTGGCCAAGAGAAACAACCTACTTATAATACCAACCCTGAACAAGGTGGACCTTCCTAGAGCTGACCCTGACAAGGTTAAAGCACAGCTACACTCTTTATTCAAAATAGAACCAAAGAGTGTTATGAGTATATCAGCCAAAAAAGGTTGGGGTGTTAAAGAGTTGCTAGAGGCTGTTATAACTAGGATACCTCCACCTGCTGTAGATACTAAGGGCCATTTTAGAGCACATATCATTGACACATGGCATGATAAATACAGAGGGGTACTATGCTTAGCTTACATACATTCTGGTAAGGTGCAAATTGGTCAAGCAGTAAAATGGAAGTCTGATTCAAAGCCTCACATAGTGAAGTTCCTCGCTATATTGAGACCAAGTGAAGAGCCTATTGAAGAAGCTGTGGCAGGCCAAGTTGTTATGGTAGGTGAGTTACATATCAGTGGTTCTCTTACATGTTTCTTGTACATGTTTTATCACATAAATGTTTCCTTTGCTAAACATAATAGTTAAGACCTGCTTGGATTTTGTCAAACCCACTAGTAGCAAAAGCTTGTATTAAATTAATCTCCATGAAACTAAGTTGTTGGTGCACTTAAAAAAACACTTCACGGTCCTTTCTTTCAGGTTGCGGTCCAAAAGGTGGCGGCAGTGTCGGCGACACGTTACTGTCAAAAGAAGTCGCAGATAACGAGTCAGTGTCGACAGTCCCGCCTGTCAAACACATGGTCTATGCAGGTATCTTCCCTGCTGACCAGTCACAACATCCCCAACTTAGTGACGCTATCAAGAAGCTGGCTTTGAATGACTATGCAGTTACTGTCACTCCAGATTCTAGGTAACATTTAGTTGTAAAATAAGAATATACATCAACCACAAGCCAATAAA
Source organism: Agrotis exclamationis (assembly GCA_950005045.1). Classification (NCBI taxonomy): domain Eukaryota; kingdom Metazoa; phylum Arthropoda; class Insecta; order Lepidoptera; family Noctuidae; genus Agrotis; species Agrotis exclamationis. The sequence continues at coordinate 13,568,307 of OX465419.1, forward strand.
GCGCAACTGCTAAGCGTGGAGTCTTGGGTTCGGTTCCCGGGTGTGAGTATAGAATTTCTCAGTAGCAGTCCGGAGTTTGCTCTTTGCCTCGGAGAGCACGTTGAGCCGTAGGTCCTGCGCCTGATCTCCCTCCGGTCATGTCGGATTGCCGTCCCATCGGACTATGAGAGAAAAAGAACAGAGAGTGCACCTGTGCAATACGTTTGGCGCAGTGGCTGAGCGATAGACTACTGCGCAGCGTGTCGCGGGTTCGATCCCCGCAAGCAAGTATGCAAGTAGTCGGGTCTGGGTGCTTGTGTATGTGAGTTTCTGCGCTTGTAAACGCACCCACGGCACAGGAGATATTGCTAGTCCCACACTAGCAATATCTCCTGTGTCGTGGGTGCGTTTTAAAAGTAAAGTTTAAAAAAAAATCTAACCGACTTCTAAAAAAACAACCACGAAAAAGGGTAAAATAACCTACCAAAAAACTTTTCTTTTAGAAGTCGGTGGCTTTGCTTTTATATTTCATTGACTTTTTTGCCACCGACTTCCGAAAGAAAAGTTTTTTTAACTTTTTTATTTTACCCTTTTTAGTTTAAATATTCAACCCAAATTCTTGTCAAATACATAATTTTCTTACATATGCGCTAGAATTTTACTATCCGTAGCACCGGTTATAACATCGCCCATGTCCCCAATAAGCAAGAACACCAAAATAAATGTTTTTTTTATGGGACCAAATGGCAGGTATACTGCATCGAACAATAACCCATATGGGTGCAAATTTCTCATCAGTATAAATGAATTAAGACCAAATACAAGATAGCTGCTATAAACCGTTGAGGAGTTCCCTGAACTGTTCTTCGTCTTCATCATCAGAAACCTAATGACAGTTACAACCCATCTAGGTGTAAAGTTCTCATCAATATAAATGAATTAAGTCCAAACACAAGGTAGCTACTGTGAATCGTTGAGGAGTTCCCTCGACTGTCTCTCGGCTCCATCATCAGATATACTCCAGACCTTTATTAAATTGTAGTGCTTTGAAATACTTAATGAAAAAAAATAATTTACTAAATCAGTCGATGCCTACTCCTTACTGTTAAGGAGTTGTACCTTCCATTATCAGCTCAGCTACATGAGATGATGGTTACTAATATTTGCGAAAAACGATGTGTGGGCCTATAAAATTTGAGGATTGCCCTCGATTTCTCCAAGATCCAATCATCAGATATTGAAATGGTGACAATGGGACCACACGGGAAGCACCAGCTTTCAAACAAAAAAAGAATCATGAAAATCGGTTCACCCAGTCGCAAGTTATGAGGTAACAAACATAAAAAAAAAATACAGTCGAATTGATAACCTCCTTTTTTGAAGTCGGTTAAAAAAAAAACTACGATAATAGCCAGGGTTACTTTTCTACTGCTACGATATAAAGGCGCTTTAAAATATTATTTATTTTTCAGTCCAGCCTTAGGTCAAGGATGGCGCATTGGTTTTCTAGGCCTCTTACATCTTGAAGTTTTTACACAACGTCTTCTACAAGAATATAAAGCTGAAGCCATATTGACTGCTCCTTCAGTACCTTATAAAGTCAAGTAAGTTTTGTGTGTTTTATTTTGTCTATAATATAATTCAAACTACACTTATAAATAGAATCGTTATCATTCTTACAGGGTTAAAGGAGCAAAAGCAATAAAACAATACAAAGGTACAGAAGTTATTGTCACAAATCCTCTACTATTACCTGACCCTAACAACATTGAAGAATACTACGAGCCATTTGTAATAGGTAAGAAATAATGAAATCTTTTAATCAAAATTTTCATGTCAATTAATCCGGGGTGCTAAGACAGGAAACCTCCACGTGCGCCCGTGGACTGGAGTTCCCTCTCTGGAGTCAGTAAGAGTCTGACGGTCCCTTCCGCCCCACCCAGGGCGGGAGGACTCATTTGATGATTTTACCACCTAAAAAAATAAAAAAAATGTCCATTAATCCCGATTTTTTAAAACCTTAAGTTGATAAAATAAGGTCGTTATTTGTTTGATGATATTTACTTAATATTACAGGAACAATAATAACCCCAGTGGAATATATTGGATCTGTAACATCACTATGCATAGACCGTCGAGGGACGCCCCTCCCTTCAAACGCGGTGGATGACAAAATGACCATGATGCAATACATATTACCACTTTCTGAAGTCGTGATCGACTTCCACGACACACTCAAGAGCATTACTTCGGGGTTCGCGAGTTTCGATTATCAGGATTATGGATTTCATCCCAGCGCGTTAGTTAGGGTACGATTTTTTATTACTTTCGATTTTCACATTAGAGTTAATAAAGTTGTTTTTAGTACAGGCACATCACCCCAATCAATTTTTTTAAAATAGATTTTCAACTTTATCTCAAAACCAGAAGGTTCATATTCGATTGGGATTTGATAGATTATTTATTAGGGTCCGTCTCCATTCAATTTTGCGTATGTTACAGTTTTCATTAACGAGATTATTCCATTTTTCAGATGGACATTCTCATAAACGGCGTATTAGTCGACGAACTATCTACCATAGTGCATACTAGTCGTTTAGAGTATAATGCTAGGAGACTTACTGAAAAACTAAAAGAAATGATACCAAGGCAGATGGTGCAGGTAACAATTCACTAACAGTTCTCCTATGCTCTTTAACGAGTATTTTTGAATATTAAATACATTATGTTTTAATTAGGTCGCCATTCAAGCTGTCGTCGGGGGAAAAGTTTTTGCTAGAGAAACTCTCAAGGCATACAGAAAAGACGTTACAGCTAAATTGGTATGTAAAGTATCATTAATACAAGAGTAAACAACTATTAAGAGTTTGCTATACAAAGTTGTAATTGGGTTCATTCGACACATTGTTTGACCAGTAGTATCTGACAGAAGGTTCGTTTTCGGATTTGGCCAGTTTTGGCCACAGTTTCGTGCCAAATATTGGCCGAAGTAAAGTCAACTAACTTCAAATGAGTTCCTTGTCTATGATATCCACTCAAGTAAAAAACCTACTCAAGTTTTCTATCGTGAGATGGATGGCTATTCGAAACTATGAAGAATGTCGAAAATTACTGAAAGGAGTCTCGAGGCAGATTTTGACGAAAACTAAAACTACATCATTTGAAAATTTAATAATCCGGGCCAGGAATTGAACCTGCTGACTTTGGAAAAAAAATCACAGACACCATTCGATAGTGTTGCCAAAGGTGTTGCTACTAATGATCAAATTCTGGGAAGTAATTATATAATAGTAATTCACTTTTTCTTATGTGTTAAAAAATGTTTAAAAAACAGTAAATTTCAGTAAATAATCGTAATTTTAAATGTTTTAATAAGTTTCGGTTTCGGCCGAAACTGAGAGCAAGGCCGAAAATTCGGTTTCGGCTGCAAAATCAGTTTCGGTGGGACACTACAAATAATACCCGTCACAAATAATAAACATTTTATCTCATAAAATGTTTGTCTGTTATTTCAGTACGGTGGCGACGTCACTCGTAGGAAGAAGCTGTTGAAACAGCAAGCGGATGGGAAGAAGAAAATGCGTAGTGTGGCCAATATTAGAATACCAAGAGATACCTTCATAGATGTATTAAAAAGATAATAAACCTGTATTAGATAGATCATATTAATTTTATTTTAAAAATCATAATCATCAATCAAATAAAATTGTTTTCATTTTATATTTTTTGAAGAATCTAATATCTTCAATCCAAAACAATAGTTTTGGGATTTTTGTCTTTCTGTATGTTTGAACATGCATCACATAAAATCTACCACATGAAATTGAATGCAGTTTTTATTGATATCGATCTAATTTAACATATACCTAAAGCTGCAGGTAACGCCGGTCGAGGCTAATCTCCGCTGCCTCGATGACGGTATGACTATGACCACTCTTTGAGGAGAAGCCGAAGAGGCGTCATGGCGTACTCACCTTCCGCCTGACGCAGGTCCTCATCAGACACGAATACTTCGGGTTTTTGCACCTCATTTTGTTCGGAATAAAACGTATGAAACTGAAAACGTCTGACCATAACTACATTCATTTTAACTACTATCGATATAACTGCGGTCAAAAGACCTACCGGTTGGTATGACTAATGGTCGTTTCACATAAGTTTGTTATAACTAATGTACGAAATACCTAATGGATAATTCACCTACGTTTAATTCAGCTACCGTTAAGGCCCAGCGCACACCGCTGGAAGCGCAGCGGAGCCAGGCCTGTCTCACTCCGCGGTGTAGGCATAAAACTGCAAGTAGTTGCGGGGCCATTATGTCGTGGCCCATTCACTACGGCTGCCACGCGCCACCCGTTCCGCACGCGCTCCGTCTTCTTAATATTTTTGTTACGTTACGTGTAGTTACGCACAAGTTTCTTGCTTTAGGTGCTTTTGGTAAATTAATAACACAATATTATTATGAAGAAAAAAAAAATATAGTACACACGGCTACACATCAAGCTATGCAAAACCAGTTTGTCTTGAACTCGCTTTTTATGATCTTTCCGCACATTGAACGGTCAGCTTATACTAGTTTTTAACCGACTTCAAAAAGGAGGAGGTTATCAATTCGACTGTATTTTTTTTTTTTTTTTTTTATGTTTGTTACCTCATAACTTGCGACTGGGTGAACCGATTTTGATGATTCTTTTTTTATTTGAAAGCTGGTGCTTCCCGTGTGGTCCCATTGTCACCATTTCAATATCTGATGATTGGATCCTGGAGAAATCGAGGGCAACCCTCAAATTTTATAGGCTCACACATCGTTTTTCGCAAATATTATGAAGTAATTTAAGTACTTGCGTATAGTAATCATCATCTCATGTAGCTGAGCTGATGATGGAAGGTTCAACAACTCCTTAACAGTAAGGAGTAGGCGTCGACTGATTTAGTAAATTATTTTTTTTTCATTAAGTATTTCAAGCACTACAATTTAATAAAGGTCTGGAGTATATCTGATGATGGAGCCGAGAGACAGTCAAGGGAACTCCTCAACGATTCACAACAGCTACCTTGTGTTTGAGCTTGATTAATTTGTATTGATAAGAACTTTACACCTAGATGAGTTGTAACTGTTATTAGGGGTCTGATGACGAAGACGAAGGACAGTTCAGGGAATTCCTCAACGGTTTATAGTAGCTACCTTGTGTTTAGACTTAATTCATTTATATTGATGAGAACTTTACACCTAGATGGGTTGTAACTGTCATTAGGGTTCTGATGATGAAGACGAAGAACAGTTCAGGGAACTCCTCAACGGTTTACAGCAGCTATCTTGTATTTGGACTTAATTCATTTATACTAATGACCCATATGGGTTATTGTTCGATGCAGGATACCTGCCATTTGGTCCCAAAAAAAATCATTTATTTTGGTGTTCTTGCTTATTGTGTACATGGGCGATGTTATAACCAGTGCTAAGGATAATAAAATTCTAGTGCATAAGTAAGAAAATTATGTTTTTGACAAGAATTTCGGTTGAATATTTAAACTAAAAAGGGTAAAATAAAAAAGTTTTTAAAAAAAAACGTAACCGACGTCTAAAAAAAACAACCACTAAAAAGGGTAAAATAACCTACCAAAAAACTTTTTTTCGGAAGTCGGTGGCAAAAATATCAATGAAATAAAAAAGCAAAGCCACCGACTTCCGAAAAAAAGTTTTTTGGTAGGTTATTTTACCCTTTTTAGTGGTTGTTTTTTTTAGAAGTCGGTTACATTTTTTTTTTTTAACTTTTTTATGTATAGCTTGATGTGTAGCCGTGTGTACATATTTAGTAATGATCAACACAATTATCTCCCTGCTTGTGAAGTATGGGGGGGGGGGTGTGAGCCTACTGGACGACCAAGATAAAAAGACGACACTCTCACTCACCTTAAGCTGAGTACTAAGAATTAAGATCGGTAGAAAGTAGAACGATGTTTGCGTTGTTGTTTAAAAGTTCTAACTCAGAAAATGGCCACACTACGCATTCAAGGTCAGCAGTTGTAATTCGCTGCGCCACTTTTTTACCTACCTACAAAGACACGCAACGCGGGGCCTGTGACAGTATGCGATAGTAATTGGTCGGTTACTAGGTTGAGTGCAAAATAATAAGGACCAGCTGGCTATTTTGCCATAGACGATAAAAATCTTTTAAATATTATTCCTTTTTTTTTGTAAGATAAATGTTCAAAAATATAACAAAAATACATAGGTAGAAAAGATAATATTATTATAAATATTATTCCTCACGTAAGGTGCCGTAGGTACCTACTCTACTATTAACATTCTGTGCTAACAATCAATAATGTATGTAGTAATCGATGACGAAACCAAAAAGATATAGGCTGATGATAAAAACAAAATTCCTTGAGGAACATACTATAGGTATTTATGGTAATAATGTAATTTAACAAATGCATAAAATACGCATAGGTACCTACCTATTTGTGCCTAAACTCGCAAGTCGCAACCCTATTGAGCTTGACCCATAGTAACCTTTTAGTGTCGTTGCGCGTTGGCGTCAGATAAACCAACATAAACTCTCGCGCATAATCATTCAGTACATTTTTGCTTGCGCACGGGAAGTTTAGGCTATTATAAAAGTAGGTGGGCGGTACGGCTGCCAGTTAAAATGTACTTTATTCTGTCGTATATAGATTTTACATTTGTTTGATTTTTTTTTGGAGTAGTCCTTCTGTACCTATAGTACTATTAAGTATTCTGTGGCGGAGCGCACTTTAAGATAACAATTTAATATAAACCGTAACTACCTTGACATACGGTCTACAAAAGAATAAATTCGCATGCGGCGCTCGGAGCACCTTCAAGTTACTACACAAGAGCATGCGCACGAGTGCTCCAGTCGCCGCAATGCTGCTCTGCGCTCCGCTGCATTGCTTATTATTCTTCTTCTTCTGCAAGCGCAGCAATAATAATCATGTACCAGTCCACATCCATTACGAACGAGAGCGAGTTGTCTGTGCAAAATATCGATTAGCACTAAATGACATGGCCGCGCTCGGAGTAGCTTCGCGCCGCCGCGCTCCTCTGCGCTCGAAGGCTCTCAAGGCTCTCTGGCGCCGCTCGAAGCCCGCGGAATCTGCCCGCGCGTTTCAAGGAAATGCGCTCCGCTGCGCTTCCAGCGGTGTGCGCTGCGCCTAATTCAACTACGGTATTTGAGCTAAAATTAATATCCCTGTTACGGTATGTGTGATACCATACAAACGTCGACTTACTTTTTTTTTTTTTTTTTTTGCGTGGTAAAATCATCAAATGACTCCTCCCACCCCGGGCAGGGCGGGAGGGACTGTCAGACTTGTACTGACTAAAATCCACGGTGTCCTTCAATAGCCCTTTATGTTCCGGGGTCACGGTAATGAGATAAGTCCCGCGACCCCGGCAGGCTTTGGCCCTCTAGAGGGGGCCCCGTCATTATGCTGACGCTCTTTGAGGCGCGCGTGGAACACAACGTGCCGTCGACCCGGGCATGGTCCATGGCCGGGCGGCGAGTTGCCCTTTACTCGCCGCCCGCATGCCCGCGCCTACAGTGGCCGGAGATCGTCTTGCGACGTCCATCGCCGTGGGCGTCCACCACCGCGGGTGGGGCGGAGGGAGGACATTGTCCTCTCTCTCACGCGGCCCGCTTCCTCCTTCGCGAGCATGACTGGTTCGCAGAAGGAGGCGACCGCTTCCCACTCCGTCTCGCCCCGCAGCATGGCCGCAACCAATGCCGGGCGCGAGAGGTCTCCGCCTATCGCCGCCGTGTGGACACGTCGGTGCTCTGCCCAAGCGGGGCAGTCTTGCACCGTATGCTCTACTGTGTCCTCCGGGCGATCTTCGCAGTGGTGACACCCAGGCGTTTCCTCCTTAACGTCGACCTACTTGACCTACTTCTGGGTGGTTTTAAATAAAATAACCAAGAAGGGGATGTATCCTAATATGTCAAGTTTACAAATCCAACATTAACCTTCTGATATTGTGATAAGGTTGAAAACCTATTTAGACAATGTGTGAACAAGTAAAAAAATAATTTAAAGAAAAACAAAAAACCCGACTGCATAAAAACTTATTTTAAATAATACGTGAAAAAATTAACTTAAATAAAAACTAAAAAGAAAGAAACAAGCCCAACAGAACAGCAAGAAGAAGCAGAACAGAACGACTCACAGTCGGGGCCCCTTGGGAAGATTTGATTGGTAAAATTTGAATGGGCCCCGACTGTGAGTCGTTCTGTTCTGCTTCTTCTTGCTGTTCTGTTGGGCTTGTTTCTTTCTTTTTAGTTTTTATTTAAGTTAATTTTTTCACGTATTATTTAAAATAAGTTTTTATGCAGTCGGGTTTTTTGTTTTTCTTGTAATTATTTTTTTTATTTTATACTTTTTAGTTACGATTCATTGTTCACTGTTTGTTTTTTGTTTGTATATCGTTTATACTTGAAATAAAAACTTAAATCAATAAGTAAGAAAATTAGCGAGAATGATTGTTTTGTTAAACAACTTTAAATCGTTATATATCCTAAACTATTATTTAAAATGAAAAATGGTGAAAGAAACCTAAAGATGATTTTAAAATACCTATTCAACGACACCCCACTTGACATAGTCCATCGACATTTTTTTTTTCATTTTGACAATATGGCGTCTGGTTGTTGCTGTGGTGAATTTTGATTACTGTCATGTCTTTAGTGACACTCGCAAGGTTAAGACGAATCGATTGACGTAAGAATCATCAAAATCGGCCTACGCATTTGGTCTCTAGAACGCCACATAGAAACAAACATACATACATACATAGACTGATAAACACATTACCCTCCTTTGCGTCGCGCAGTCGGGTAAAAACAAACTAAATAAATATACTCGTCAAAACAAAAAACAACCACAAAAAAGGGTAAAATAACCTACAAAATAACTTTTCTTTCGGAAGTCGGTGGCTTTGTTTTTTTATTTCGTTGTCTTTTATGCCACCGACTTCCGAAAGAAAAGTTATTTTGTAGGTTATTTTACCCTTTTTTGTGGTTGTTTTTGAAGGCGGTTAATTTTTTTTTGAAAAAAGTTTTTTATTTTACTCTTTTTAGTTTAAATATTCAACCCAAAATTCTTGTCAAATACATCATTTCTTACATGTGCACTAGAATTTGGTAATCCTTAGCACCGGTATTAACATCGCTCATGTACACAATAAGCTAATAAAATTCCCTATCAAAAACTGCTGAACCGATTTTGATGAAACTTGGAGTGTTCCCTAAAGTGAACTATTCCTCGTACAACAAAAAAAGAATTTTGAAAATCGGTCCACAATTAGCGGAGTAATCGCGTAACAAACACTCAAAAAAGTAAAGATCATCACATCATCCATCAATAAAAATGCTCACAAAATAAAAAGTACTGAACCAAATTGGATGAAATTTTTATGGGACCAATGGGAAAGTATACTGCATCGAATGAAAAAAGAATTACACTAATCGGACCAGAAACCTCGGAGTAATCGGTGTACATACATAAAAAAAAAAAAAAACATACCGACCGAATTGAGAACCTCCTCCTTTTTGAAGTCGGTTAAAAATAAGGGCCACTTTTTAAATTGCACTTTAAACAAGTATTGCTCTTATTCTGGGTACATAATAAATACTAAATATCTTGTTATGGTTTCTTTCAAGTATTAATATTGTTACTACTGCATAATTGGAAATTCATAACTTTTTTTAAATTAGATATTTGAGATTACTTACTTAGAATTTACGGTATGGTGTTAAAAATAAAATTATTAAAAAAAAAAAAAAAAAAATCTCATAATGTCATGTATTCGGAGACATATGGACGCAAAAACAGCCACTTGGGGTGTCACCTTAATCCAGGGGGTCCGTAGCCAGAAGAGAAAGGTTTAATGGTGGAATATTCCCAACGAGTGGTTCAAAATGCTTAAAACAGGTCTTAAAAGACGAGTAATATCACCAGACGCCGTGATCAAGAAAGAAAGTAAGTAAGTAAAGCCCAAGAAGACCATTAAGTTTGTTTAACCGCGCAAATAGAGCGAAAATCTGTTGCGCGGACCGTACAAACTCCATTGCGTCGAGCTACAGGCACCCCTATAATTGACTACACTATTCCGAATCGACTCCATAAAGACTATCAATACTCAAGAAGATGCTTGGTTCGCCTCCAGTTAACTGCAGCGTATGGTGCAAATCGTGAAACATTTGCAAAGGAGAAAATTTATTGTACTGTTTTGACTGGGCTTCATTGCTTTTTATTGATGACTGGTGGGTTATTTTTTTCAATAAAAACTGATCATAAGAGTGTAGAGAAGATCTAAACAACAGGTTTCAGATCCTTGCACTCATAAAATAGACTGTTCTGGCGAGTTCTGAGTTATGCTCTGGGGCGGTTATCTCTATCACGCAAAACTGAGCTCGCACTTCTTAACGAGGGTGCTGTAACACGTCAAAATTGCGTAGAGAATGCGGTGCAACTCCACATTATCCCATTCGCACAGCAAGAAATACCTGAGTTCTTCTTGAAGCAGGATAATGCTCGAGCGAACACGATGCGACTAACAGTGCACACATTCCCATTACGATGTTACAGTGGACACTTATGATTTTTACCTGAGTTCTATTGAGCATTTAAGAGATGAGTAAAAGAAGAGTGAAAAAAAAAAAGTAAAATTCCCTTCAACACCTAGCTGGATCTCATAAATTGTCTGAAAACTTGCTGGTAGAGTATCCCAAAAGAAAATGTTCGGTATTTAATCCAGGCCATTCCACCTCCCATAAAATGAGCAGAACAGAGAGAACACAGTTGAAAGAGAAGCTTAAAAGAACATTTTGGAACAAAGACGTTATTTTTTCGATTTTTTTGTTTTATGTAACTTTATACTGCAATTCCTCACTTATCTATCATTCAATTTGGTTTATTTTAACGATTTATTGGAAAACATATTTAATTTTTATGTATTTCCATCTAAAACCATTAATATTAATCAGATTCAGTCATTGTACTTTAATATTTAAACATTATTTAATAAATCGAAAAAAACCAGGTGGCCCTTTTTTGTTTTGAGTAGTATATAATGGCCGGTATACACGGCAACGATAAAACTGCGCAAACGAACTGCACAGTTCATTTGCGCAGTTTTATCGAACGTATGTACAAAAATCGGCGCAGTTTTCTTGGTTGGTGCAATCCATCGGAGCAAGGATTAAAATATATTCGATAAATCGTTGTCGATCGCGTTTGCACAGTTTTATCGTAGTGTGTATACGGATGTCGGGCCAATCATTCAGTTCGTTCGCAGGGCTTGTTGTAAGCGGACGCGCGGTCGGCGCACGTAAAAACATGTCGCAAGAAGATAGTAGCGGAATCCGACATCACTATTAAACTGTGACATCACGAAGAAAGTTGTGATCCACAAATTTTGACCACTAGGTAAAAACTCTCAAAACTCGACCAGTCTAGTTCGAGACGTCCGCCTGACAGGTCGTGTGACCGTGCGTCAAAATTCAAACTTCGTTGGACGATTATAAGAAAATATGCCTAGTTGCGATTTGCGTAACTGCAAATCAAGATATAAAAAACATGTGGACTTGAAATCAATTCATTTTCGTAAATATTTTTTATTTTTACCTGGTTTTTAAGAGTTTTTAAATATTTTCTGATATTATTCTAGAACTCTTGCATTTTTTAAATAAACGCCATCTGTTGCTCAGTAGCTGTACGAAGTGCACGACAACTGCTAAAGAATTAGAGTTGTCTGTTTATCGATATAGTAATTAAAATACCAAATGAGTAATTTCGTATACTGACTTGTTTATGAATGAAAGAGATACTTACGGAAAAACTTCTTTAGGAGACTGGCTCCCTTTTGAAACATTTTTATTTTGTTCAAGGGCGAGCTGTCCACAACAATTACTTAATTAAAACATTTCGTACCCTTATTGCAAAAATCGATTACCTGCATCAAAATTCGAGCGAAAATGTGTTTTACCTGTAGCTTCGCCGTGACTTGAGGATTCGATTTCTGTAATTAACTAAAAATGCTGATAATCGGTTTTTGCAATAAGGGTACGATTTATTTTTATGCCGTTCGACACATTTAATGTAAGGATCATTTTATGATATGGGAAAAATAAAATCGAGACGGTGGAAGTTGGTCAAAAGCAAAAGACGTTTTCATACAGATTATATGAGCGAAACAAAACATTTTTTTATGTTGTTCATTGACTAAGTTAATGACAATAGTTTAATAACAATACTGTTGAACATAATCGTCAAATTGATAATATAGGATTGTATTAATAACTAATCATTTAATTTCTGTTCTGCCCTTACACACTTTTTAATTTTTTTCTAATATTTAAATCCTAAGTAGTTAACTTTATCGATGTTTATGTATCGATAATTGTGCCATTCTAATAAAATGTTGCACACCTATCACAAGATGCTCAGTTCTGCCATCTATTGTGTAATGGCTGAAATATATTCTGATGAATTATTTTCATACGTGGTTTTGCTATACAACGCTAGATAGCGCTAATGACGCCCGACATCAACAATTTTGTATGACAATATTCCCAATGCCCGCTCTATACTTCTTTTAAATCTCTTTGGGTTTCCTTTTCAACAATTAGTTTTCATTGAAATTGGTAAAAACGTTCAAAGTTATCGTAGATTCAATACTCTCACAAAATACAATAAGTATTCTTTTTTGGCAGTTGTGTAAAAATAATAGACATTTAGAAAAATATACTTAATATAATTAAAAAAATGATTACAATTAAAGGACATTGCATGGTTAACAAACATCACAAAAAAAATATGATTCTTAAAAAAAATATATTATAATCTACAGCTGCTAATTACCAAATAAATCGTACATAAAAACAGCGAAAGTATATCTAACACGGAACGAAAGGTTTAAAAGTCGAGCACTTGAAATAAAGGATCTAAATAGGCCATATTAGCCGTTTTACAATACCAAATATTCGATTGTATTGCGCAATTTATAGAGTAGATGATATGAGAATAATTTAATTGCAATGCATACTATAACTCTGCTAGAGTGGGTTTTTCAGAACCCGATATCACAAATAAATGAATCATATTTAATTTAACAATTTTCGTACTGACACTAAGAGTTATAATTAAAATCAGTACCTATTTTAAAGCAATGCGTTGTGAGCCTCGTCACTTATCTACAAAAGAATATACAGCTTCATCGAACCACTAATTTAAAAATAAACTTTATAAACGATAGGGTACACTGCAACGATTAATATAATTATATCCATTCGGAACGGAAGTCATCATGAGACAAAATTTGTCGCAGAGATCATAAAGATGTGAAACTTTAATAGCATAATACTTGTTATACTGAGTAAAGGTTCATTTAAACAATTAAAGAAAGGCACGGTAGAAGAAGTAGCATTAAAAGTACATGGAAAACCGCAATCATGTTAATCAAAATTGAATGCATTAATTAAATAAATAGTCTTTTAATCTGCCCCAAAAGGTTTATTATCGAATAAATCCATGTAGGCAATCTTGTACAAAAGTATGTTTGACATTCTTTGGTTGGCCTTGCTTGCACCACCATATTATTATCACATTTTTTTACACAAATTATTTTTTATTTAGTTAAACAAGTAAGGGACTTTACCTATGGCGCGATTGCGATTCGACCGATTCCAACTACAAGTGAAAATCAACCTTACTATTACGACATATGACAAAAAACACATTTTTATCTACGGGCAGATGAAAAAGAAAACACGATCACCACGACGACGTCAAGCCAATCGAATTGCATCATTATTTCTTAGTGGCAAGGTTTATTTTCACTTGTGGTTGGAATCGGTCGAATCGCGTTGCATCATGGGTAAAGTCCCTAAGGCGCCATCTCCACGAACGAGAAAATCGCGGCGATATTAACGTCATGCCACAGAGAGTATATTTCCATATACTCTCTATGAACGCGTCTCCACACGGCGATGTTATCGCGGCGATGCGACGAGTGGCAATGTGCGCGCGTAACCTAGCTTGTTAGCTGTAAGTCCTCCATGAAATAAATAAATAAATAGTAACGTCGGCGTATCGCTGCGGTATCGTCGCTACTGGTGGCGCGCTACCAGTAGCGAAACAACACAAAACTATAGCAGAACGCCTCGTCGCGGGCACGCGGCGATTCTGTTGAGAGTCGTGACTATACGCTGGCGGAACAATCGCTCGTCGTGGAGTTCTCAGACTATAGAAGGACGGACTCGTCACGATTCTCTCGCTCGTGGAGATGGCGCCTAAGAGTTAAGATACTTGTTCATTCAAATAACACAAAAAATTGCAATATCATAAAATGTCATTAAAAAGTCGTATTAACAATCTTGATATATCATAGTCGTGAGAAAGATAATGAAACAATATTGTGTCAATATCTCAATAAAGAAGTACTCACCTAACTTTAATTCTACACAATGCGCAATTTTGCGACACTTTAGCAACTAACAAGTTTTGATCAACGATCCAGTCTTCAATTTTAACAAATTCAATAACACAAAAGTATTCTCAAACTGAATGAGTAGGGTCCACACCTGAAAAGCTAGTCTTATCATTCCTTGAAAACTTAAGAAATCAATTCTATACTAGGTACTCTTTCATATATACAGTAATTAGTCACTTGTTAATATTATTTTTCTTAACACAAGAAAGAACACATCAACATTGTAATAATCATCAATTTCATAATTTGCACACATCGGGTAATATAAAGTAACAGGTTTATTTTGGACTACATACTACTTAAATTTTCTCGCATTTTATAAATTTACAAAATGTATATTGTATTTTTTTTATTTATAACTCAAAACATACCTACTTATTAGATGTTTATTTTTTCACGGCAAGCTTACATGGAATGAGAGTTAGTTTACTAATGATATTTTTACAGTGCGCAGTAATTTATATCATTGTGATTGTTGCGTGCGTGATTCATTGCTCAGCAATAAGTCATTTGTATAATGAGCAATATCGTACATTATGGACCTGCAGGTCTAAAATGGCCACTTAGCAATATTCCTATTGATTCACTTCGTGAATTTCCAGCAACGTCATTATCATTTTTCGAATATTTCTAAAATGGCACAAGCAGAATTGCATGTCATAATTATATGAACATAGTCTTGTAACAGAGTAGGTATGGGTATGCTTCCTCCTCCGTTGATTTCGAATGTCATTTGGTCATTTGTGTCATTTTCAACTGCTGGTTACAGTATCCGGAAGGGTGGATAAAAAAATGTCGACCAAGTTGAATTTTTTCAAGTTGGTCGACACACGACATCGACACAACTGTTTTACAGAATCTTCCCTAGCCAAATGTGAAATTATTATTTTTTTAAATTCCTTTACATTACCAAAGACACTATCTATGTCTTACAAGAAAGGGATAGACCTGCCTTGTTCTTTCTAGAGTAACTAGCTAATGTACAGTCCATGGTATAATAATATACTTCGCGTCCATGCTATAAGTCTTTGTTAATAACAAGCACTTCTGCTTGGGCGTGTAACCATTTCACGAGTTTAAGAAAAAGCCAATGACGTTGCTGGAAATTTACGAAGTGAATCAATAGGAGTACCTATAAGTGGCCGTTTTTGGTCCGCAGTTCGATATCTATTCCGAGTCTATGTGCCACCCAGAAAGACAACTTATTGGCTTAATCATGACATATGATTAAAATACCTCAATAGCTTGAACCCCTTTTTTACACAGCTTTCGTAGTCATACAATACTTCCCAAAAAATCCTAGCTTAAATTTTAATGTCAAACACAAGATTGTGTTTGACATTAAAATTTAAGCTGAGATGTAGGGTTTTCTTTTTATTTTCATCATAGTACGGTTTTGTTTGTTATGGAAAGAATTGTGTAATCTTGTAATTGCCTATATTTGTTAATAAATGAGCCTGCCTCCAAAATCAGAATGAAATTTGGTACATACAATATGGAATTCATGGCTTCATGATATCGTCGCCACAACAGTAAAGTAGCCAAACTGACATTTTGGTGATTTGGTGTTAAATAAAGAATTGCCATGGTTACTATTATATCTTCACTGTGGTAAAATATCACATCTCTAGCAATTGTCTTTTTGAAAATAATTCCATTATTCCTAATTCATATCTGCACAAAATTGTATTTGTACAATAGTAAACTTTTCTATGTGGTCTTTGTTCAGTTTACCTGTACTGCATATTATTACTTTTCGTAATACTCACAATCTTCAATTAACCTATGTGGTACATTGAATACTTTACCGTTATTCAAAAGGGTAGTGGAAAGTTAAATCTTGCAAAGGTAAACTAGCCAAACTGGAAGATTGAATACTTTACATTGGTCCATAAAACAATCGGAATGCTTAAACTCACAATATTCTATTAGCCTAAGTGGTACATTGAATACATCACCTTTGTTAAAAAGGCAATCGAGACACTAAATACCAGTGTTATATTATTTTAAGTGACAGATTGAGAACTTTACTTTGGTGTGTTTAAGCAATCGAAATAAATATAGAATAGTTATTAGCAGTCTTATTTCGCAGATTTATTAATTTACATCAATTTTTAAATAGTAATAAATGAGTTGCCGTGGGGCGCCGGCTTAGAATTGCGTTCCCCCAAATCATCCCGTGGGTGTCGTAAGAGGCGACTAAGGGACAAACCGGAGGTCGGGCAGCAGCGTCCTCTGTGTACTGCACATCCTCACTGCGATCGCCAACCCGCCTGCCAAGCGTGGCGATTAAGGCAAATTACCCCCTTTATGATTGAAAGCACAGAAACCAGGCCCCCAGTCCCCGGCAGCTCCGCTATCCCTGGCGCGGGTAGCGGTCAAGGTAACGGCGGAGCAGGGGGTGCTAAGAATCTCCGGAAGAGATCCGGCTACCCACCCCCACGACGACTGGCCCTGGTAACACACAACATACGCACAATGAGCACTGACGAAAAGATCTGCGAGCTGGAAGAGGAGCTGAGCAAGTTACACTGGGACATTATAGGGTTATGCGAAGTCCGTAGAGAGGGGGAGGCCACCGTAACCCTGAAGTCTGGTAACTTGCTCTTCTACCGGGAGGGTGACCAACAGTCCCAAGGTGGTGTCGGGTTTCTCGTTCACAAGTCCCTCGTAAACAACATAATAACCATCGACAGTGTGTCGAGCAGGGTGGTATACCTAATACTCAGAATATCCAAAAGATATTCGCTGAAGGTCATTCAGGTATACGCACCGACCTCGTCACACTCCGATGATGAGGTGGAGACTATGTATGAGGACGTAAGTAGGGCCATACATAGTTCCAAAACTCACTTCACTGTTGTTATGGGGGACTTTAACGCAAAGTTGGGCAAGAAAAGCGGTGATGAGTTGAGAGTGGGGCAATTTGGGTATGGGAAACGGAACCCTAGGGGACAGAGGCTGGCCGACTTTCTGGAGAAAGAGGAACTTTTCATGATGAACTCTTTCTTCCAGAAGCCGCCTCACAGGAAATGGACCTGGTTGAGTCCCGATGGTTTCACGAGAAACGAGATAGACTTCTTCATGACCGACAAGAAACGGATATTCAGTGATGTCTCTGTGATCAACAGGGTAAAAACCGGTAGTGATCACCGAATCGTAAGAGGCTCGCTGAATATCAATGTTAAACTTGAAAGGTCCAGCCTGATGAAGTCTACGCTCCGACCTACTCGGTCCCATATTCAAAACCCCGAAAGCTTTCAACTCGAGCTCTCTAATCGCTTTGCTTGCCTTGAGAACTTAGTTTCAGTGGACGAGATCAACGACGGGCTAGTGGAAACTGTCTGCACGGTAGGGTCTAAGTTTTTTAGACCCTGCCGTAAAGATAGACCTCAGAAATTGACCGAGCAAACCTTAAACCTCATGGCTGAACGACGCCTGCTAGTTGCAGTCTTCCGATGACGCGAAGTCATATAGGCAGCTCAATAGACGTATATCTAAGTCCTTGCGACACGATCTGCGTCTCTTTAATACGAATCGTGTTAAAGAGACCATACAGCGAAACCAAGGCTCCAAAGTGTTCGCAAAGGACAAGTCTATTGGGCAAAGCCAGATGACAAAGCTGAAACGGGAGGATGGCAGCATAGGGTCGACCAAAGCAGAGGTTTTAGGCGAGATCGAGAGGTTCTATGGACAGTTATACACTTCGGTCGCAAAGCCCGTTGACAGCTTGGTAGGAGATCCAAGAGCCAAGCTGTCCCGACATTATACCGAAGATATCCCGGACATCAGTCTGTACGAGATTAGGATGGCCCTGAAGCAGCTTAAGAACAACAAGGCGCCGGGCGAGGACGGAATCACTTCAGAGCTTCTGAGAGCGGGTGGAACACCGGTACTTAGAGTCCTCCAGAAACTCTTTAATTCCGTCCTGTCCGAGGGCAAAACGCCTCAAACGTGGAGCAGGGGTGAGGTGGTGTTGTTCTTCAAAAAAGGTGATAACAGCCTATTGAAAAACTACAGACCCATCACGCTTCTGAGTCATGTTTATAAGCTGTTTTCAAGGGTTATCACGAACCGTCTCGAACACAGACTTGATGACTTCCAGCCTCCCGAACAAGCCGGTTTCCGAAGAGGCTATAGTACCATAGACCACATCCATACGCTGCGGCAAGTTATACAGAAGACCGAAGAGTATAACTTGCCATTATGCTAAGCGTTTGTGGACTATGAGAAGGCCTTCGATTCGGTGGAAACATGGGCGGTACTTGAGTCACTCCAGCGATGCCGTATTGACTATCGGTACATCGAGGTGTTGAAGTGTTTGTATAATAACGCCACCATGTCGGTCCGAGTACAGGAGCAGAGCACGAAGGCGATTCCATTGAGAAGAGGCGTAAGACAGGGGGACGTTATCTCCCCGAAACTGTTTACTGCCGCAATGGAAGACACCTTCAAACTCCTGGAATGGCAAGGACTTGGCATCAACATCAACGGCGAATACATCACTCACCTTCGGTTTGCCGACGACATCGTAGTCATGGCAAAGTCGATGGAGGAACTCAGCATGATGCTCGATGGCTTCGACCGAGTTTCACAACGGGTGGGCTTGAAAATGAACATGGACAAGACGAAAATTATGTCAAATGCCAATGTTGTGCCCACCCCAGTCTCTGTTGGAAACTCGGTACTCGAAGTTGTTGATTCATATATCTATTTAGGACAAGTAGTCCAATTAGGTAGGTCCAACTTCGAGAAAGAGGTCAACCGCCGAATCCAACTCGGTTGGGCAGCGTTCGGGAAGCTACGCAATGTCTTTTCGTCCGACATACCTCAGTGCCTCAAGACGAAAGTCTTCAACCAATGTGTGTTACCAGTGATGACTTACGGCACCGAAACGTGGTCTTTCACTATCAGCCTCATCTCAAAGTCGCTCAGCGAGCTATGGAGAGGGCTATGCTCGGTGTTTCTCTACGTGATCGAATCCGAAATGAGGAGATCCGTAGACGAACTAAAGTCACCGATATAGCCCACCGGATTAGCAAGCTGAAGTGGCAATGGGCAGGCCATATTGCTCGCAGAGCAGATGGCCAATGGGGTCGAAAAGTGCTAGAGTGGAGACCGCGGACTAGCAAGCGCAGCGTAGGACGTCCACCAACGAGGTGGACCGACGACCTTATAAAGGTCGCCGGAAGACGCTGGATGCAGGTCGCTTCCAACCGGTATATGTGGAGATCTAAAGGGGAGGCCTATGTTCAGCAGTGGACGTCCTATGGCTGAGATGATGATGATGAATAAATGAGTATGAAGTTGCGGTCTATCTATTTAGTTTAAATTAAAAGATCAATATTGCATAATCGGGTTAAAACTTAAAAACCGATAAAATAGATTTTTGTAGTTAAAAATGTTTAATTTGTTATTGTTCGAATAATTAAGCTTTATAAACAAGTTTTTGATTAATTAGATAAGTTTAATGGTCTACACACACTCTTTATTTCAAATACTGTCTTTGAATAAAAACGACAATTTTGATTTTTTTATCGCCTTTTTCATTTGAAACAAAATCCCGAGATCCTGGGATTGTGTCTATACAGTCCCGATATCCCGGGATTGAATTTTCTAGGTGACTATCTACGATAACGGTTTTCGGTAGGTACAATTCTTATAATAAAAAAACGCCTTATCATAAGAAAATAAAATAGCCTAATTCAGTTTGGGTAGTTGACTTTCAAAAAATGTATGACGTATAGTATGCTCCACTGCAGTCAATTTAGTTATCTACCAATTTGGCAACTTGAACACATCTAAATTATATTTCTTGTCTCATTCTAAACATGGTAAATAGGCCAATCTGCTTTAATTTCTTAAATAATGTATAATTTGTAATTCTAACAGTATCTACTTAAACTACATCACTTTTGACTAATAAATTTACAAGCATGAAAAGATACCTATAAAACCTGATTTACAGGACCAATTTTTGTTTTTATTTCGCTCTCCTGAAAAGTTTGACATTTGCAGATTGGCAAGTTTACTAATTGACCGACGATATGTGCAATAGTTTCACATCTAAGACACTTGAAAAACAAGTTGAATTTTATTTTTATATACACATATATTATGATCTTTAAAACTATGTTGAATATTATAATTCTTTAAATTTCTGGTTGCATATATCACTGATAAATCACACGAAACATTTAACAAATACCACGAATATGAGCTCACAGGAGACAACCTCACTTATACACTCACTTTCGGGTGACAGCTTGTTATAATCTCATCCTCCCTGAGGTGCAATATACTTATCTGTCTTCAGATGTCTCCAGAAATTGGGCATAAACATCTCTTGTACACTCCCCTTTTTCATTAAACTTGTATTTATAATAAGATCCATCGGCACAGATAACTGTAACAGAATTTAGATTAGATAATAGTATGGTAAACAAATTTTGCAACATTTTGAAGTATGAGTCATAGTAAGCAAGTACATAATTCATTATCAAATCAGATGTACTCACCAATGATGGAACTTTTATCAACCCCAAATGCACAGATGCATGGAGGACCATTTGGGATGGTAAATTTGCAAAAACTCCAATTGCTTGAAAAGTATTTTGGCAAGAAATTGACTGTAGCCAAACTGGATTGTTTGTTTAGTTTCTCATCTTCGAGACTAAACACATGAACTGTCCCATGGTCTGATGTTACACATAAGTTAGTGCTTGAATGATTGAAGTTTATGCAGTAAATTGTAGCCTGAAAACAGGTGATAAGCAAAATAAGTTCAGAAGCCATCACACAATAATTACACATCATCTAAGTTGGCACTCACTTCACCTACCTAAGGAATATAAAGTTTGTGATGTAAAGGTGGTGTACTTATAGTAAAAAAGCTTAATTTACCTGATGTGCACCTCTCCTGAGTTCAGCCAGTTTCTGTCCAGTGGCTGTATCAAACACTCGGATAAGAGTGCCTTTAGTAGAGGCTGTAGCCAATCTGGTGCCACCTACATTCAGTGCCAGGCAACTGAGTGGAGCCTCATGTGCAGCTATCAAGTGCCCCTCTGGTGCTGTACTTGGACCTGCATGACTGCTTAATTCCACCAACTATTTAGGAATAAACATGCCATTTACTGAATAGAATTTTCAATAGGATAAGGAAGTTTCCATTTTAACAAAAATTAAAAATACTTATTAAAATTGTAAGGCAAAGAAATTATAATACACACATCAAAAGTGTCTAGGGATCAAGCATTTTTATGCGGATTTCTTGAGATTGAGATGTGGCTTTGTAATAAATTTATGATTTTATAAATTTATATGGATCCTTTTTGGTGCATTTCATAATTTGAATCAGGAACTGTGAATCAAATTCGAGTAAAAGATGAAAATCAGCTGTCAATATTTTCCCTATAAAAACATACAACGCATTGAAGACATTATTAGTGCTACTGTTTCCCTACTACTGATTAAAACCAACGTTATTATGGAGCGGCGACGTCATTTAAGCAGGGAAGAAATGCTCAGAGCCGTGGGAATGATAGAAGCTGGTTCCCGGCAACGTACTGTGGCTTTAGCTCTGAATACAAGTCAGAGTGTTATCAGTCGACTTTGGACACGTTACCGAAGCACTGGTACCGTGGTTGAGCGCCATGGAGGACGGTATCGCTGCACCACATGGAGACAAGACCGATACATTCAAATCTTAACTCGAAGAGCTCCAACAATAACCGCCATGATGTTAGCCGTGAGGCTTCATCACTCTTCAGGGAACTTAATTAGCGACCAAACAGTCAGAAACCGCTTGCATGAAGTGAACCTTCATTCCCGAAGACCGCTACGGGTACCACCTATAGCAATGCACAATCGTAGGATTCGATATCAATGGGCTCTTGAACACAGAAATTGGGCAGAAGAACAATGGCGTTTCGTGTGCTTTTCTGATGAGTCTCGTTTCGGTATGAGACCGGATACAAGACGTATACGACACTGGAGAACCCCTGGACGCCAACAGCGATTAAAATCCTGCCAGGAAGTCCATCCTTATAGTGGTGGAACCATCATGGTATGGGCGGGTATTTGGATCGGCGGAAGAACTGAGTTGATTTGGATCAGAGGCAACCTCAACGCTCAAATTTATACTGAGACGATTGTATCATACGTCATCGTTCCTCTACAAGTGCGAATCGGTCCCTTATTTCAGTTAATGCATGATAATGCACGACCGCACACCGCAAGAGTTGTAAGACAGACTCTCGCCGCAGCTAACATCAATGTCCTGCCCTGGCCTGCTCAGTCGCCAGACTTGAATCCGATTGAGCATGCATGGGATATGCTACAGAGAAGAGCTCTGCCGAATATGGAGGGTATCCAGTCGCAAGAAGACCTTTTTTTGTTGTTGCAACGAACATGGGCGGCCATTCCACAGCGTGATTTGGATGAACTCATTTTGAGTATGCCAAACCGATGTTCTTGTGTTGTTAGTGTTCGCGGTAGAAACACGGATTATTAATTGTTTAAGTTACCCAATAAAATTTTAAAGAAAACTGTTATTTCAGTCTTTTTTTCGAACTTTTGTGTTTGGTTAGTGGTTCAAATGTCAAAAATCCCTTTATTAGGAAAATGGCAAATTTCTTTATTAATGCAAAGGTGACTTGGTTTATCGTTACTGTGACAAACGAAAACACTTTATTTGATGAATCCTTAAAGAAAATTTTAATTAATATCAATCAGGAGAAAAGTTATTGCAAAAATATATGTTGATCCCTAGACACTTTTGATGTGTGTATATAGGTATGGTGAAAGAATTATTTTAATAACTTGAAAAATGACAAAGTTAATCCACTTTTACTGAATCCCGAATTAATTTTGAAATGCACGCGGAGCATTTGGTCTGTGACGTCACAAGTCTCTACGCGCGGGTGGGGCGGGTAGCGCTTAGCGGCTGTTTCGAGTATTTCGTGGTTTGTTGCTCACAGTAAGTACATGGAATGCGGTGTTTGAGTGTCTGTGTGAAGTATTAAGTAACCTTATTAATATATTTCGTATAATATACTATCTTTTGGCTAAATAAAAACTAGATTAAAGTAAAATTTAGACGATGGAGAGTGGATTTGTGCGTGGACAGTCTAACAATTTACCAAAAGTGAACATGGTTATGGTTTTGGATTTTCTGGCAAACAATCCACTGTACACAAGTGCAAAGGTCAGAGGAGTGAAACTTTCAACGTATGTTCCTATACCTATCTACTAAGTCCTACATAATAATTTTATTATACCTACCGTAACAATCATCACACGTAATAACTTCTCATTAGTTTGCTGCAGCTTTTATTCGTTTTAGGTACCTAAATCGGTGTAGGTAATTCGCCTAGGTTTTGTTTAAAGTTTCATTCACCATTGATTGATAATATTTGGATAATATAAACACATCGATCACTAATACAAATTTTCGGTACCTAAGTATTAATATTAACATTATTTAATTGTTCTCTATCACTGTATTGTAAATACTGATATTTTAGCAAGAAATCATCGTACAAAACATTTTTTTTTAATAAGTCGTAGGTATTACATAATATCATTCCTTGTCCTTGAAGCGACGAGGCTCGGTCGTTAATTTTTAGAGTTCCGTAGCCAAATGGCAAAAACGGAACCCTTATCGATTCATCATGTCTGTTTGTCTGTTCGTCCGTATGTCACAGCCACTTTTCTTCGAAAATATAAGAGCTATCCTGTTGAAACTTGGTAAGTAGATGTATTATGTGAACCGCATTAGGATTTTCACACAAAAATAAAAACAAATATTGGATATTGAGGTTACTAATACCATTTTTTTTCTACACCAAATAGAAAAAAAATGATATTAGTAACCTCAATATCCAAAGATATCCCACACAAATCCTAATGTGGTTCACATTATAAATCTACTTACCAAGTTTCAACAGGATAGCTGACATACTTTCAAAGTGGCTGTGACATACGGACAGACAGACAGACATGACGAATAAGGGTTCCGTTTTTTGCTATTTAGCTACGGAACCCTAACAGGTAAATGAAAAAGTATATTATAGGACTACCATGGATGGATCATATTATTCAGGATAAGGAAAATGTTTATTCATAAAGATAATAAATGAACAGAACTACAATCATTATACTGTTTTATATTTTGATGTGCTAAAATACAAGGACAGGTAGAATTTAAAAAGCATTTAATTGATTATGACTATTTATATTCATAAATTCAAGATGACTATTATTATATTTAGTTAGTCACTAGACAAGACCTGTTATAATGGCATTAAAAAAGTAATTCAAGCATTAGAAAACAGCACAAAGAAGAGTGGAACAATACAGGTTGGAAAAAAAAATCTTCAAAGTTTACCTGAACATGTCCTGTTTTACGGCTGGGGTATGCAAGCAGAGCATTATTGCTGTTAGGACAAACCACACACAGTCCTCTGGAGTTCTGGCATGTCTCAAACACATGCAGCATCTGTGGCTGAGCCGTGAATGTGTATACTTTGATCAAGTTCTCTGCAAATAGTTATTATTTTGATTACAAAATAACACATAATATGTATACATAACGAAAAGTGGAGGTATGATAAATGAAAATAATATGAATCAAGATTAAACTTTGAAATACATAAACATGTTATTTTTAATACCACATGCTAGGTTTCTAACAGTTTCATTAGACTGCACCCTTGCTTGCCTTTAGTAATGAAACATGAGTTCCTAAAGTCAATGATAACAAAATTACAGCTGTCTCGACAATAAACAAGTAATCAGTAGACTTTACCCAACACAACAACAATGCGGTCTCTTCGTAGCTTCACAGCCTTAACAGGACTGTTAAAGTCAAGTGATATTGCAGAATCTTTCTTCAAATCATCCCATATAATAACCCTGTTCGGGGGATAAACGGGAGTTTTACCACCGCCTACTAAAGCCATGTAATTGCATCTGAATAACATCTCTACGTAAGATAGACCGCCTTCAGCGAAATTTTGTCGCTCTTTTTCTTTAAGTGGGTCGCTATTGAACACCCGAAATCCATTCTCCGTTCCGCAAGCAAAACAACCTGAAGATTGCAAAACAATAGTGTAAGTAAACCTATTTGTACATGAAGCACAAGCAAATGAACAACAACTAGATCAGCCTCATTACCTTGATCTTGATTAAACCCCACATAGAGAAGACCATTGCCAAATGTATTATCGTCAGATAAATTCATTTTTCAGCCTTATCGCAAAATATTTGGGCAAAAATCTTGTAGCAAAACAACGAAAATTATCTTTAATAAACTACACACAACTTTGCGGCAATTTGACAACAAATTTTACAACGGATGTGCCAACATGAGAGTGGAAAACTCCAGATGACAGCTGCTACTGTCAGTGTCACTGATTTTTTAAGATGGCACATGGCACATGGATGGCACGAGGGATGGCACCATGGCACAAACCTCAAAGTATAGAACGCAGGATAATTCCTTCTCTTTCCCTCACGAAAGAAAAACAAATCGACAAATCGCATAAGAAGAAAAGAGACAGAGCATAGCTATCGCCATCTATCAGCGCGTAGCCAGTTTTTTCAAGGCCAGCCACAACATTTCGCGGATTTTAGGGATACCAGATTCGGGCAATATATTTCTCGGACAATTCGGTCTGAAATATGAATATATGAAAATTGATATTTATTTTTTAACAAACTCTCTACATGTTATAAAGGATACAGGAATTTGAATCCGTAATAAGAGATATAAAAATAAATTGGTAGGAGACTTCAGCTCTTTCTCGATGTGTTTTTTTTTGTGTTTTTATTTGTCCGCGAAAATGAGTGAGATAATATGTATTGGTGTTTCCCGTATTCATAGTTCATAGGTAATTCCTCGATCAACGGACCCGATAGGAAAGTCCCTATATCGCTCAATATAAAAATCAACATTAGAATGGGGATGACAACTAGGGAACTAATGGCGCTAGTATAACTTGTTCCAAGCATCGTCATTGGCTCAAATCTTATAGGTACTTCCAAATAGTACTACCTCATTGGTCGGATTAGGACTTAGCTATGGTGGCGCCATCTACAATTAGCTTTACCGGCCTTCCCCATTACTGATATTACTACAAGAGTATTGATTAGAGTTTACAATGGCCATTTTAAAAAGATCTAGTCTGGAAATGAAATATTAGGTCGAAACAATTTGAAATAATGTAAGGGCATTATTTCAATTTAATTCGAACTAAAAAGAACAAAAAGAACATTGTTTAAAATAATAAAAACCTGTTTTTTTTTTCAACCCTGATATATTCCTAACATCCAAGGGTTGGGGTCACATCATACTCCACCTTGCATAATGTTGACTTAGTATGGCTTAGCAAGTTTCACAAACTTACGCCATTAAATTCTTCTCTGTACTTAATTAGGCAGATTAAGGGAAAAAGTCACTTGTAATGATGTTTTCCTTCACTGAAAGGCAATTGGTCTGATAAACAGGTTATCCTTTTGACATATTATTACCCATGTCGACCATTACCGATCACGCGTGATAATAATGTACAGCTTGGCCAGAACGTCTTGAAACGGAACTAATATTTTTATTTGCTGACAACGTTTTAAAATATTTGATGTAAACAAAGACGCAGGTTTGTAAGATTTATTATTGTGCCATAAAACTAACGTAATAAGTGAAAATAAATAAAATAAAATCATTCAAAGTGCCGATAGAGAGAAGACAGTGGCGACTTCCGGTTTTCTACTGTTTTTTGCCAAGCTGTACCCGCTGGGGTGCTAAGACAGGAAACCTCCACGTGCGCCCGTGGACTGGAGTTCCCTCTCGGATACGTCCGGGGGGAAGACCAGTTTTTCGGGCCGGTGCGCCCTGGGATGCGGGCAAAAACTCTCCTTAGGCACTGTGTGCCTAAGGGGTTTCTTTGCCCGTATGCAAATAGCCTGTCGGGTGGACGCTCCAACGCGTGTCCCTCTGAACAGCAGAGGGCACAGCGGCGGAGCGGGCTTGCGGACGGTGAGTAATGGGTATGCTCGCCGTCCGAAGGACCAAGCCCGGGTCGGTGGCGCGTCGTGTTTCACGCGTCACCGACGGGGCCCCTTATGGGGCCAAATGCCTGCCGGGGTCGCGGATTTTTCTTAATCCAGGATACCGTGGCCCCGGAACGTAAAGGGCATCCGACGGAACACGGGTGGATTTTAGTCAGTAAGAGTCTGACAGTCCCTCCCGCCCCACCCAGGGCGGGAGGACTCATTTGATGATTTTGCCACCCTAAAAAAAAAAAAAAAAAGCTGTACCCGCTAGTCGGGTAAAAAGTTTGCAGTATGACAACACTCCCCATTTGTGACGTCAACATTCTCTATCTCATGTGGCTACGCCAAACAACAATCTAGGGTTCCTCTATCTAAGGGGCACAGGCTAGGATCGTAGGCAGTATAGAAATGATGATAAATCATTTACATCAGATTTACATACGTTGGCAGATTCTATAGGTACTGCAGATATTATCTTCTATACTTTTAATAAAATCGTAGAGCTGTCATTCCTGTACATTGAATTTTTTTTTCTTTTTGTATTTTTTTCGGGATAAGGGATCGATTCTGATGACAAATCAGATTTTTATCTTTTTCCAGAATTTTTTTGCGGTTTTTTCTTTTGCGTTAATTCCTAAACTACTGAAAACTTTCCGATCAAATTTTCCTGATAATAATTATGCTTCTTTTAATAGGCTATGTATTATTACGCTATTATCACTGGGAGATAAGAGATAAGCAATTTTGAATTATGTTGTTTTTAAATGTATTTTTTGAGTTGGCGGCTTAACCACTGGATAATTTTTATTCAATTTTTCCTCAAATATTCTTTTTTATTTTTATTTATTCTTATTTTTTTTTATTCTTCAATTCTTCAATTAATAGGGTATATATAATTACGCTATTCCCCTTGGGGGATTAACAATGTTGTTGATTTTCAGTCATTGTTGACATTTGTATAAGAACCACTAGGTATTTTGATGCATAATGTCAACGACCCAGCCAGTATGGTTGGGAATCTAATTGCCTTTCGTTCAATGAGTCTCGAGATCAAATCTTGCGTTTTTCTTTTTCACGTTTAGCGTTTATTTTATTTTGTTTTTTTTTTTTTTTATTCTGAGAGTTTCTAATAATTACTTAAATTAAAATGCATAGGTACTTTTATTTCAATATTATTTTGAATTTTGTTTTTTATAATATTTTTCAATAGTTCTCTAGGATAAAATGTACGCTGATTTAAATTGTAGGTTAGTAAGTTGGATATTTTTTAAACTGTAATTTATTGTTTGAGGTGTAGGAATATTAATTGTTCAAAAGCAATTAAATCTTTCTGTTATTTTCTGTTTACCTATGTTTTGAATTGGTGCAGATGGCGCCACTTACACCTTCCGTATTGTTTCTCAAATTCGAAATTAACGCAAGCGAAGCCGCGGGCAAACACTAGTAAAGAAATAAAGTAGAATAAGCGAAGCCGAAGACCAAAGTTTTAATGTAGATTATAGCCATAGCCCAGACAACGAATGCTCAAAAAAAGGTATACTTACTTAGAGCAAAGATAATATAATACTAGCGTACTTAGAGGGAAAGTCTTGGAACACAATTTTTAGGGTTACGTAGCCAAATGGCAAAAAACGGAACCCTTCTAGATTCGTCATGTCTGTCTGTCCGTCCGTATGTCACAGCCACTTCTCTTAGAAAGTATAAGAGCTTTCCTATTGAAACTTGGTAAGTAGGTAGAGTCAGTAGAGTAGATGTATTATGTGAACCGCATTGGGATTTTCACACAAAAATAAAACAAAAACAAATTTTGGGGGTACCCTCCATACGCTCCATACTTACACGCCTGACCCATACGTGTGGGGTATCTATGGATAGGTCTTTAAAAATTATATTGAGGTTACTAATGTCATTTTTTTCTAAACTGAAGAGTTTGCGCGAGCAACAGATGTGTCTCTCGCGCAAACTCTTCCCTACTTCAACTTTGGAAGCAAAGTGGTAAAATGTGTCCCCCCACCCCCTGTAACTTCTAAAATAAAAGAATGATAAAACTAAAAAAATACACAGATCAAAAGTGTCTAGGGATCAACATATATTTTTGCAATAACTTTTCTCCTGATTGATATTAATTAAAATTTTCTTTAAGGATTCATCAAATAAAGTGTTTTCGTTTGTCACAGTAACGATAAACCAAGTCACCTTTGCATTAATAAAGAAATTTGCCATTTTCCTAATAAAGGGATTTTTGACATTTGAACCACTAACCAAACACAAAAGTTCGAAAAAAAGACTGAAATAACAGTTTTCTTTAAAATTTTATTGGGTAACTTAAACAATTAATAATCCGTGTTTCTACCGCGAACACTAACAACACAAGAACATCGGTTTGGCATACTCAAAATGAGTTCATCCAAATCACGCTGTGGAATGGCCGCCCATGTTCGTTGCAACAACAAAAAAGGTCTTCTTGCGACTGGATACCCTCCATATTCGGCAGAGCTCTTCTCTGTAGCATATCCCATGCATGCTCAATCGGATTCAAGTCTGGCGACTGAGCAGGCCAGGGCAGGACATTGATGTTAGCTGCGGCGAGAGTCTGTCTTACAACTCTTGCGGTGTGCGGTCGTGCATTATCATGCATTAACTGAAATAAGGGACCGATTTGCACTTGTAGAGGAACGATGACGTCTGATACAATCGTCTCAGCATAAATTTGAGCGTTGAGGTTGCCTCTGATCCAAATCAACTCAGTTCTTCCGCCGATCCAAATACCCGCCCATACCATGATGGTTCCACCACTATAAGGATGGACTTCCTGGCAGGATTTTAATCGCTGTTGGCGTCCAGGGGTTCTCCAGTGTCGTATACGTCTTGTATCCGGTCTCATACCGAAACGAGACTCATCAGAAAAGCACACGAAACGCCATTGTTCTTCTGCCCAATTTCTGTGTTCAAGAGCCCATTGATATCGAATCCTACGATTGTGCATTGCTATAGGTGGTACCCGTAGCGGTCTTCGGGAATGAAGGTTCACTTCATGCAAGCGGTTTCTGACTGTTTGGTCGCTAATTAAGTTCCCTGAAGAGTGATGAAGCCTCACGGCTAACATCATGGCGGTTATTGTTGGAGCTCTTCGAGTTAAGATTTGAATGTATCGGTCTTGTCTCCGTGTGGTGCAGCGATACCGTCCTCCATGGCGCTCAGCCACGGTACCAGTGCTTCGGTAACGTGTCCAAAGTCGACTGATAACACTCTGACTTGTATTCAGAGCTAAAGCCACAGTACGTTGCCGGGAACCAGCTTCTATCATTCCCACGGCTCTGAGCATTTCTTCCCTGCTTAAATGACGTCGCCGCTCCATAATAACGTTGGTTTTAATCAGTAGTAGGGAAACAG
The DNA here is from genome assembly GCA_950005045.1 of Agrotis exclamationis. Classification (NCBI taxonomy): domain Eukaryota; kingdom Metazoa; phylum Arthropoda; class Insecta; order Lepidoptera; family Noctuidae; genus Agrotis; species Agrotis exclamationis. The sequence goes on from OX465419.1 coordinate 13,599,247, forward strand.
TAGCACTAGTAATGTCTTCAATGCGTTGTATGTTTTTATAGGGAAAATATTGACAGCTGATTTTCATCTTTTACTCGAATTTGATTCACAGTTCCTGATTCAAATTATGAAATGCACCAAAAAGGATCCATATAAATTTATAAAATCATAAATTTATTACAAAGCCACATCTCAATCTCAAGAAATCCGCATAAAAATGCTTGATCCCTAGACACTTTTGATGTGTGTATATATGTATAATGTAGACCTCAACAAAAACTTCCAACGAAAATTGGTTTGGATGAGATATAGCTACCAGTTTTTAGATATAGTACATTTTCAAAAACCGCATATAAACCTAACTTTGCCATTCATACAAACACTATGAAAAACAAAGTTATTTTTATTGTTTGTGTATATTAGTTACTAATCTCAATATAATTATATCCCTAATCTATGCTTGCTACTACGGAACCCTTCATGGGCGAGTCCAACTCGCACTTGGCCGGTTTTTTGACTACGTTACTCGTAACTTTGTTTGGACAGGTTTTTTTTTTTTTTTAATAAAAATATTTTCTATTGACATTAAAATACAGAGATACAATGTATGTTGAAACCCTGACTACTGAGCTAGGCAAAGCCTGTGTTACAGAGAGGGCTTTCACACGTTTCCGTATATTTGTGCGAACTTTGGAACCTGATTCTGGGATAGATATGGCCACAAATTAAAAAAATATATATATACCCGAGAAAGTTTGATTATCTTTCCGTGGACTCTATTAAACTTTTTAGATTTGTTTACGTACGTGAGTAAAAACCTTGTCTCTGCAAAGGATGTTTCATAAAATTCTACATTTTGTCAATGTTTGGTACCTCATTACATAGAAGTTATAATAGTAAAATAATATTTGAAAATGTCCGTGGTACAACTAAATGTTTATATTTGGACTGTATTAATCAGTTTTTTTTTTTATTTTTCATTCAGAAATACACCAAAAATAATTCCGCAAAACAGGAAGATATTGACAATTTTTTGTTCGAAATTATATTTTTTATCTATCATTATTTTACTGGATATTCAATAAAAAGTATTGAATAACTAAGTTTACTATGTTAGCTTGCATGAAAAAAATAATTAGTTCATTTAAAAGTAAAATAATAATATTAAACAATTATAATATGCAATGACAAAATTCGATATAAAACCACGAACGGTTTGTTCTTTGATTTAGACAGCGCTGGACAGCGCGGAGCGCTTTCTGAGGGAGGACGTATCGCTCGCAACCATTTTGACATTAGTCACGTAATCATTAAAATTTAAAATACCCGCCACCATTCATGACCTATAGACGTGGCGCTAGTGTCTTTGTCATTACCATAGACATAAAATTTTATCTCAATGGTCAAAACATCAAATTGCACTTGAAAAATGTACAGCTTGGAAAAAAACAGTAGAAAACCGGAAGTCGCCACTGTCTTCTCGCTACCAGCACTTTGAATGATATTATTTTATTTATTTTCACTTATTACGTTAGTTATATGGCACAATAATAAATCTTACAAACCTGCGTCTTTGTTTACATCAAATATTTTAAAACGTTGTCAGCAAATAAAAACATTAAGTTCAGTTTCAAGCAGTGGTTTCAAGACGTTCTGGCCAAGCTGTAGTACCTCGAATTTTCCGCAGGTCATAAGTGGTGGCCAGTAATTTTTCCAATCGCCAAGAATATAGCGTAACCAACCTTTCTTGATACAAGTTAATATTTTGAATTAATTTAATTCTGATCATCTGATCAGAATTAAATTAATTAATAAATTTGTTGATTGTATTTTCCTACTATATTCGAATGTGGATGTAATTATAGATAATAAATGTTAATAATTTTAATAGCTTTTTTTTTCTGAATTGATAATTTAATGTAATTTCAGACTTGCCAACTTCCCAAACATGCCAGTTATAAAACGCTTTTTTTTCAGAAAATTCCTTTGATTTGTCAGTTCTTTTGGGACACAAATGTCACTTTTCACTTTGACACTTGCCTTCCCCATTAAAACTTAAAAGCATGACCCTGAACATCTATATCGATACATATAATAAATTTGTAGAAAAGTGGTGTCTGTACAATGTAAATATATAAAAAAAAATAGCAGGGGTTGTTATTTTATCGATGCCGAACCCGAAATTGTAATTAAATTTTTTTTGTCCATTTGTCGGTTTGTCTGTTTGTTTGTCTGTGTGTTTGTGCACGCTAATCTTTGGAACTACTGGACGAATTTGAATGATTATTTTTTTGTTGTGTAGGTATTAAGTCCGATTAACATATAGGCAGCCTGATGAGCACTCTCTGTTGACGTATAAAAATTGAAGATCTGGAACACCTGATGTGGAACTCCAAGAGCCCAGCTACACCATAAGACATATAGGAATAACGTCCACACCTGTTGGGAAATTCCAAGCGCCTAGCGACACTATAGCAAATATAGGAATGACGTCTTTTTTTTAACGTGGTAAATTCATCAAATGAGTCCTCAACACACGGGGCGGGAGGGACTGTTAGACTCGTACTGATTAAAATCCACGATGTCCTTCAAAGCCCTTCACGTTCCAGGGTCACGGTAATGGGATAAGTCTCACGACCCCGGCAGGCTTTGGCCCTCTAGACGGCCCCGTCAGAATGCTGACACTCTTTGAGGCGCGCTTGGAACACAACGGGCCGTCGACTCGGGCATGGTCCATAGTAGGACAGCGAGTCGCCCATTACTCGCCGCCCGCATGCCCGCGCCTACACGGTGGCCACAGATCGTCTTGCGACGTCCGTAGCCGTGGGCGTCTACCACTGCGGCTAGGGTGGAGGGAGGAAGCTATCCTCTCCCTCACGCGGCCCGCCTCTTCCTTAGCGAGCATGATTGCTTCGCAGAAGGAGGCGACCGCTTCCCTCCATCTCGCCCTGCAGCTTGGCCTCTACCAATGCCGGGCGCGAGAGGTTTCCGCCTATCGCCGCCGTGAGGACACGGCTGTGCTCTGCCCAAGCGGGGCAGTCTTGCACCGTATGCTCCACCGTGTCCTCCGGGCGATCCTCGCAGTGGTGACTTCCAGGCGTTTCTTCCCTCCTTATCAGACACAGGTACCTCCTGAAACTTTCGTGTCCGGTGAGGAACTGCGTCATGCGGTAGGTCAGGACGCCGTGATGCCTACCCAGCCACTCCTCAAAGAGGGGTCTTATCGCCGCGATTGCGGCGTGCCCGGACCTCGATTGCGACAGTCATTCCCTCCATACTGCCCTGAGATCGCGCCGGAGCTCTTCCTCCGGATTCACCCCGGCGCTGCGCCTTCACGCGCCACTCATAGACGTGCTGGAGGGCAGTCGCCTCCAGATCCCAGGGCAGCAATTCAGCAAGGAGGTTGACCGATTCGCCGGCGATTGTGCGGTATCCTCGGATCATCCGGATAGCCATGACCCTCTGGCATGTGACCAGCTTTAGTGGTCGCGTCCGGATGCCCATGGACTGCACGACACCGGCGTACAGCCTCCGGTAGGAGGAGTTTGACCCGCTAAGATTGGGCAGGAGTCGTCTGAGGGCGGCTGTTCAGCTTTGCTGTTTGTTGGTTTGTCTGTTTGTCTGTGTTTGTGCACGCTAATCTTTGGAACTACTGGACGGATTTGAATGTTTTTTTTTTGTTGTATAGGTGTTAAGTTCGATTAACATATAGGCTATAATTCATCTTGAAAACTTGAACACCTGATGCAGAACCGCAAAAGACCTGCTAAACTATAAGAGATACAAAAATGGTGCCATAGCAAAAATTGTTCCAAGTGATGAGCATTTTCTGCTGAGACAATAAATTTGAAGATCTGGAACACCTGGTGTGGAACTCCAAGAGCCCAGCTTAAGTATAACATATAAAGGAATGACGTCTTAGCAAGAGTTGTTCAGCCTGATCTCTGTTGTCGTATAAAAATTGAAGATCTGGAACACCTGATTTGGAACTCCAAGAGCCCAGCTAAACTATAACATTTATAGGAATGACGTCTTAGCAAGAGTTATTCAACCTCATGAGCACTCTCTGTTGAGGTAAAAAAATTGAAGATCTGGAACACCCGTTGCGGAACTCCAAGAGCCCCGCTATACCATAACACATATAGGAATAACGTCTTAGCAAAAGTTGTCGGTCTGATGGGCATTTCCTGATGACTTATAAAAATCGAAGATCAGAAACATCTGATGTGGAAATCAAAGCTATCGCTAATTTCACTATACAGGGTGAATTTTTCAACTGGGCGTGGATGGTTATTTACGAAACTGTGAGGAATATCAAAAAACGTTGAAAGGAGTCTCGAGGCCGATTTTGATGAAAACTAAAACTGCATCATTGGTTTTAGAAAAAATAATATTCCTGGCCAGGAATCGAACCCGCTGATTTTGAAAAAAATAAATCACATCCTGTATTATTACACTATTCGATAGTGTTGCTAATAGGGATCAAATTCACAGGGCGGGAGGGACTGTCAGACTTGTACTGACTAAAATCCACGGTGTCCTTCAACAGCCCTTTATGTCCCGGGGTCACGGTAATGAGATAAGTCCCGCGACCCCGGCAGGCTTTGGCCCTCTAGAGAGGAGGCCCCGTCATTAAGCTGACGCTCTTTGAGGCGCGCGTGGAACACAACGCGCCGTCGACCCGGGCATGGTCCATGGTCGGGCTGCGAGTTGCCCTTTACTCGCCGCCCGCATGCCCGCGCCTACGGTGGCCGGAGATCTTCTTGCGACGTCCGTCGCCGTGGGCGTCCACCACCGCGGGTGGGGCGGAGGGAGGACATTGTCCTCTCTCTCACGCGGCCCGCCTCCTCCTTCGCGAGCATTACTGCTTCGCAGAAGGAGGCGACCGCTTCCCACTCCGTCTCGCCCCGCAGCATGGCCGCAACCAATGCCGGGTGCGAGAGGTCTCCGCCTATCGCCGCCGTGAGGACACGTCGGTGCTCTGCCCAAGCGGGGCAGTCTTGCGCCGTATGCTCTACTGTGTCCTCCGGGCGATCTTCGCAGTGGTGACACCCAGGCGTTTCCTCCTTTCTCCTTAGACACAGGTACCTCCCGAAACTTCCGTGTCCGGTGAGGACCTGCGTCATGCGGTAGGTCAGGACGCCGTGACTCCTATCCAGCCACTCCTCAAAGAAGGGTCTTACCGCCGCGATTGCGGCGTGCCCGGCCGTCGGTAGCGACAGTCGTCCCCTTCATACTGCCCTGAGATCGCGCCGGAGCTCTTCCCGCCGCGCCTCGACTTCTCGAGGCAGCGGGGATACACCCCGGCGCTGCGCCTCCACGCGCCACTCATAGACGCGCTGGAGGGCAGTCGCCTCCAGATCCCAGGGCAGCCTCCAGATCCCAGGGCAGATATACGGCAAACTTAAGGAAATTACAGATTTTTATGAAATTGCTATTTTTTTTATGTTATTTTACTTCTACTGATCCATAATTAATTCATACCCTATTGCATAAAGCAAACAAAGGAATATAAAGCATTTCCTGCAGTTTTATCTGCTTGCGTACCACACATGTTGAATCATGGAATGATTATCCTCTTTTTATTATAAATATTCTGTATAACCAAATCTACAGCATATTATAATATTTGATAAGATTATCAAAAAACATGAGACCCATATTTACATAAACAATATAAATTATTTTTTTCTTTTGTTGAATCAATACAGATGCAACAAAAGATTCAAAATAATTTAAAGAAAAACCAAAAACCCGACTAAAAACTCACTTTAAAATACATGAAAAGATAACTTAAATAAAAACTATAAAGAAAGAAGAGCCCAACAGACCAGCAGGAAGAAGCAGAACAGAACGACTCACAGTCAAGGCCCCTTGGGAAGATTTGATTGGTAAAATTGAAACGGGCAGTCGGGCTAAAATATGTGTCCCTTCTTTTTCAAAACACTAGACAACAGACTAATTAGATTTGCAATTTGTTGATGTTGTCAATACGCTTATTACACACAGAGACTAAACTTCCCACTAAATAAATAAATAAAAATGTTTTACAAGTTCTAAGTTTAATATCAAATGTACATTATGCTATACACAGTTCTTAACTTCTTATATTTTAAATATCATTTATTATAATAGACTATAAACATACAAAAACGTTAAGCAATAATTGATATCTTACAAGAAAATCTCGAAATGTTATGAACTTGCAACTTGTTTTAGAGGTCCTTCGAGGTATTGAGCTATAGCATTGATTTTTTCTTTCAGGATACCAAATCCAACAGATTCTTTAGCATAAAGGCACAGTAACAGATTGGCAACTTGCGTTATAGCAATTTTTCCATTCGCACAATCAACCAATATCAGATGCAGTTTATCTTCTTTGAAAACGTTCCTTCCGTGCTTTTCGTACGCTGACCATACGTTGCTAGCGATTGCTGCTGTAACTCTTGCATCTTTGTCATTATAACCAGAATATGCCAAGAGTGCTCCTTGATGATTTAACAACCTGAAAATGTTTGGTATTAGACAACATCATTGACTAATTTTTTATCGAATACGTACGACTCAAAACTTTGTAAATATTATGACACCTACAATGTGTTTTCAACTCCCCCTGTGTTCGCCTGGCTAAGCACCTGAGTCAAAGCTTTAGGTTTTAACATAATTGTATATTCGAAAAATATTTGTAATAGTTATAATCGGACTTCAAGATTCCCAATAATTACAATATTTATTGAAATTCAGAAAAAAGTCTCGATATGCGAGAGAGAGAGAGAGATGGCAACTCAAAGCTGTCCTGTCACTTTTGACAATACTGTTTTAGTTTTTTTTATTTTTTTCTGTTTTAGTTTTTAGTGTTTTCACTTTTTTTTAAATGTTTCTGGCATGGCTCCAAGGCTTTTATACCAAACTTTTCATTTTAACCAACTTCAAAAAAAAAAAACCGGCCAAGTGCGAGTAGGACTCGCCCATGAAGGGTTCCGTAGTAGCAAGCATAGATTAGGGATATAATTATATTGAGATTAGTAAGTAATATAATAATAAGTATTCAAGTATCTAGATCTGGCTCGCGAGGTTGTCGACATGTGGGACGTGAATACGGCAGTCATTGTGCCAATAGTCGTGTCTGCAATGGCTTCATTGCCAAGAGCCTCGAACAGCATCTGAGGAGGCTCTCGCTTGGCAGCTGGATCAAGCGCCTGATTCAGAAGGCAGTACTTCTGGACACGGCGCGTATTGTTAGGAGGTTCCTCTCTCAGCAGCCCCGACCACCGGCAGCCCGGACCCTGTTCCCGGTGCCGGTGGACTGCTATTTTTTATATTTTTAAATGTTTTCTATTTCCTTTTTGTAAAAATATTTAAAAATGTAATAAATAAGTGTATAGAATGAATAAAGAGATAGGTAATAATAATATTCCACAACTATCACACAACGCCATCTAGTCCCAAGCTAAGCGGAGCTTGTGTTATGGGTACTAGACAACTGATAAACATACTTATATAAAATAAGTAAAACATACATAATATAGATAAATTACACCCAGACACAGAATAAAACAAACAATAAAAATAACTTTGTTTTTCATAGTGTTGAATGGCTAAGTTGTTTATCGTACCCTTATTGCAAAAACCGATTATCTGCATCAAAATTCGAGCGAAAATGGGTTTTACCTGTAGCTTCGTCGTGACTTGAGGATTCGATTTTTATATTTAACTAAAATTGGTTTAAAAATGCAGATAATCGGTTTTTGCAATAAGGGTACGATATGCGGTTTTTGAAAATGTACTATATCTCGAAAACTGCTAACTGTATCTCATCCAAACCAATTTTCGTTGGAAGTTTTTGTTGAGGTCTACATTACATATTTTTTTTAGTTTTTTCATCCTCTTATTTTAGAAGTTACAGGGGGGGACACACATTTTAACACTTTGGAAGTGTCTCTCGTGCAAACTGTTCAGTTTAGAAAAAAATGACATTAGTAACCTCAATATATTTTTTAAAGACCTACCCATAGATACCCCACACGTATGGGTTCGGTGAAAAAAAAATTTGAGTTTCGATTATAAGTATGGGGGGCACCCCCAAAATTTGTTTTGTTTTTATTTTTGTGTGAAAATCCTAATGCGGTTCACATAATACATGCCGTCCATGGCATAGATTAATATACTGGTCCATGGTCGGGCGGCGAGTTGCCTATTACTCGCCACCCGCATGCCCGCGTCTGCGGTGGCCGGAGATCGTCTTGCGAGTTTGCGACGTCCGACGCCGTGGGCGTCTATCACTGCGGCTGGGGCGGAGTCAGGACGCTGTCCCCTCTCTCTCACGGCCCGCCTCCTCCTTCGCGAGTATAACAGCTTCGCAGTAGGAGGCGACCGCTTCCCACTCCGTCTCGCCCCGCAGCATGGCCTCAACCCAATGCCGGGCGCAAGAGGTCTCCGCCTATCGCTGCCGTGCTGCTCTGCCCAAGTGGGGCAGTCCTGCACCGTATGCTCCACTTTGTCCTCCGGGCGATCTTCGCAGTGGTGACACCCAGGCGTTTCTTCTGTCCCTATCCGACACAGGTACCTCCCGAAACTTCCGTGTCCGGTGAGGACCTGCGTCATGCAGTAGGTAAGGACGCCGTGACGCCTTTCCAGCCACTCCACAAAGAGGGGTCTTACCGCCGCGATTGTGGCGTGCCCGATGGTCATTGACTTAGAAGATGGGCTTTTAGACCTGTTTCGACCGCATACAATCGGAAATGACAGTCTGTCTAGTCACGGTCACGATGATGTTTGAGGAAGTAACATTATTCAAAGTGCCCTACTTTGAATAATGTAACACTTAAATCTAAGTAAGCATTATCAAAGTACGACACCAGCAAGTCCACTCACAAATCCAATCTGTCAAATTTTATCAAACTGGAAATTCAATTAGGTAGTTCGACAGATTGAGGTAGGCTGATGTGCTGGCATCTGGTGAATTATGCTTAATGGGGGTTCTATTCTACTATTATAGTATTTAGATTAAATCTGTGCTATGATGTTTACAGGTACTCGGAGCCCAAAAGGATCATGGGGCCTTAACCATCGCTTCATGTACCTGCACGAGTTTAGCTGGTGGCTGGACGTCATTATATTCAAATTCCCTGAGGCATACACAGATTCAGATGACACTCGACATTAAAAAATAAATCTTAATTCCTTATATGTGTTTTTTATTATCAAGCAATTGTTAGGTACATAAATCAACGCATTTTTTTTTGTTTGATTAAATAATTTCGGAATGCTATTTGTTTATCTTTAAAAGACCTCTTGATCTTTCCCTTAGCTTTATGTTTAACCATTTGGTAGTTCTTGGTTTTCCTTTTCTCCCTGTTAGTTTTAGAGCAGTGGATATTCTTCCTTCTATCTTTATATCCATATTTATCTCTCTCTTCTCGTCCCTTTAGGACACTATCTAACCTAGCATCCTTATCATGTTTCCTCTTTTTATGTATGTTTTCTATAGCAGACAGTTGTACAAGCTCTCCTGATTCGTCTTCCTCTTCTGTTATATTGCTTTTACGTTTAGTACCACCAACTGCCTTTTTAAGTTGTGCTGCTTCAATACGTTTGAAATCTTCATCAGTAAAAATTGTTTCCATGGCTATTTCTCGTGCAATTTGTACCTTCTCTTCCTTATTTTTCTTATCTAATGATTTACGCCTGGCTTTCAAAATTTTTCTGTCTGTTGTATTTTTGTTTGGTTCTTTCATTTTGTCTACTTTATTACTAGCATCTTCTTCACCATCATCTTCATTATTTTCATTCTCTTCTTCTTCCTCTACTTCCGCATCCTCTACTTCTTCTTCTTTACCATCATCTTCATCATCACTTTCTTCACTATCAGTTATGTTAATTTCCGATTCAGAAGTAGCAACATCAACCCATTCTTCACTATCTGAATCATTTTTCTTTTTATTTGACCGCTTAGATTTATTTTTATCCGTTTCTTTAATTTCTTCTTTCTCCAATAATACCTCTGAACCAGGTATGTAGTCCTTAATTTCTATTTCACCATACTTTTTGTTTTTCAATTCTACAGAAGCTTCTGTTGGTCTGCCTCTATCTTTTTTATGCAACATATCAGGCATTGACTGCCTGTACAGCTGTATTAAAGATCTTGCAGCCATCATCACTGATTTCTCTTTGTATGTTTTATATTGAACTAAATCTCGAAGTAAATCTTCACCAATAGCAAGAGGGCATCTGGCACATATTTCTCTCACAGCATTTAAACCAACTGCCATAACGTCAGTGGAATTCCTTTCAGTTATAAAATTATTTGCTATTGCTTTCATTACGGGTTCCAAAACTTCAGGTGGAATAAGTTCGTGAGAAGCTTGAGCAGCAAATAACAAGATGCGAGTTACTTCTCGTTGATGAGGTAGAAGTAATCTTGCAATGAATGGGTAATAGTTGAACAAGAATAAGTCATGTAATCCAATTAATCTTGAAATAACATCCAACAACATTAACTTAACTTCAAATCTATCATTAGATGATTCCAATTTCTTGAACAACTTTTCAGCTAATCCTTGAGGATTGTTTATCAGATGTAAAGCAGAGAAGTTAAATATTGGGGCTTTTTGTTTCTTCTTTTTCATTTTTTTTGCCTGTTTCTTGACCTTTTCTACCATTTTATCCCTTTTCCTAGTTTTTTTGTTGAATTTATTTGCAATCATTGTATCTCTAGGATCTATTTCATCTTCACTGTCTGAATTTTCTTCTTTTTCTTCCTCATCTCTACCCAAGAAAAATTTCAATGAGGCAACCATAACTTTAGTTATTTTGGAGAAACAACCAATGTCAGCAATTATGTTAACTGTCTTCTGATCATTCCAAATGTTTTTGTGATATAATTCCACTAGTATATCAAGAGATAATTTTGCTGCTTTAGGATTAGAATCTTGTAACATGGAGAACATAAAGTTCTGTAGTGTAGAATTAAACTTCATATCTTTATGTTTCATGTTCATATTTTTAATATCTGTTATGATATGAGTTTTCAGAAATTCTCTCAAATTTTTATCTTGGCATTTCAGCAATAAGAAAAACAGCTCCAATAAATCAAAAGCAGTGATGAAATTCTTGTTTCTCAATAAAATGAGACATTTGCACAAAGAAAGTCGCATATCATTGTGAAGAACTGTGTTGTGTGTTTTCAAAACATCAACTATTTTCTGAGGAAATAACTTCATTTCATTGAGGTAGCACTGGGCTACCTGAGCCAAGAACATAGCTTGTTCATCTAGTTTCTTGTTGTACTGTGTGGGATTCAAGTTGAAAATTTCCAATGTTGTTTCAAAGTGAGCAAGTTGTTGACGGAATTCTTCTTTGTAAGATTCAGGGTCCCGCTTGATCAAGTTTTGTAGCTGCGTCAGATTATTTGGCAACTGATTGTTATGCCTCACCATTTTCGATGATTTAAATTTTCGATAACACAAACTAGAAAATGAGCACTTTTGTTAATGCAGAATGAATTCTTTAATATATAAAACAAAAAGACTTCATTTTATTTTATAACCTCTGCTTAACACACGGTATGCACGGTATAATCCGTATAATGAGGTACCAAACCCTTTACCCTTGCTTGACACTATGAAAGGAGGTTATTTTCGTCTATGGAAAACAACATGATGATAAAAGAATTTTGAACACTAGGCTTTTAGGTCGCAGTTATGATCAAGAACTGAATGACGTTGTTGTACTTGGTTGACATAGAAACAAAAATATTGACACGATGGGCTTCTTCAGTTCTTCATATAAATCATTTGAAGGCAACGACCATTTGAAGGCGATGGCTTTCATAAGCGGCGCTTACTTAAGGTAAACGCAGACTTAGCCGCACCGCAGTCATCGTTTTCTTACTGCTTCTGCAGCTACTGCGGTGCAGCTAGGTGTGTGAGGTTGCATAGAACTTCATATAAAGAATTCGTAATGCGCAGACTTCGGTGCGGCTAGGTCTGCGTTCACCTTTAAGGCCATGAGTAGTGGTGGTGCGGACTCTCCGTGTTCCTAGGCTTCACAAACTACAATCTACATACACAGGTTGTTGGCCTCATAGACTTGTTGGCCTCAACAAATACAGGGTCACTCGGGTCAACTGTGGTCTATAAATTATAACTAGGTTTTGTAGATCCATGGCAAAAAACCTAGAATAAATAAATTCAATATTTGATACAGTAATGATCTTCTATAGAATAATAATAATAAATAGTAATAAATAACGTTAAAATATTTTCGTTATTGGTTTAGTCTTGCCACACAAATAATTGTTGTGGGATTAAAGATGGATTAAAGATTCTAATAAAAAGTTGTGTCAAATGTGTCATGTCAATCAGCCACGTCATTTTTGCTTGAATTGAATGATAGTGTACGCGGCGTAACTGAGATAAGCATTTTTGTGAAAAATGAATATTTTCCGTTTACTTGGTGATCTATCCCATCTTTTAGCTATTATAATATTACTCCTCAAAATATGGAAAACCAGATCATGTGCGGGTAAGTTACATCGAGTTTAAAGTGATCCAATCAACCGGCACATTAAGTATGTATTTTCCATATATAACTTCTTCAATTTGGTTTGTATTTTCAGGTATATCAGGAAAGTCTCAGATACTTTTCTCCGTGGTGTACACGGCGCGTTACTTGGATCTGCTCACCAATTACATCTCGGCATACAATACGTTCATGAAGATGGTGTTCATTATGGCCTCATACGCCACTGTTTACCTGATGTATGTCAAGTTCAAAGCGACTTATGACCACAACCACGATACATTCAGGATCGAATTCTTGTTGATACCTACACTGGTTATGGCTTTGTTGATAAACCACGAGTTCACAGTGATGGAGGTTAGTATGTTTTTCATTATCAGTTATGAAGTTTAAATATGTTCATATTATACACTCGCATCACATACATGTTGTGGATTGAAAAATGTTTTACATAAAAATATGAAGGATTGTTTAATCAGATGCTTGTACAACTTTGTAGTTGATATCTTCTGTACAGTATATCTGTTGATCTAATCAAAGTGTACTTATATAAATTAATACTCTTGTCATCATTCCAGGTACTATGGACATTCTCAATTTACTTGGAGTCTGTGGCTATCTTACCACAGTTGTTCTTGGTTTCAAAGACTGGGGAGGCTGAGAGTATTACATCCCACTACCTGTTTGCCCTTGGATCATACAGAGCTCTGTACCTCTTGAACTGGGTAAGTAAAGTTTAACTGCTACTCGTAGGGCTGATTTTTTAATAGTCAGATAACTTTTATCTGAGGAATAAAATTGGCAGTTTGACAGCTTATCTATAGAAAATATGTCAAATCGCTATTTTTATTCCTTCGATAAAAGTGAAATGTGAAATCATAATGGGAATTAAATGCCTTCAAAATATTATTTCAATGTATGACCATGTTTTCACATGACATTAGTGATTCTAGAATAAAACTAAAAATTAAATGCCTAAGTATAAATTAAAAACTAAAGTAGTTTGTGATAAGCAATTTCATTAAGTGGCACAAAACATTTAACTTATCAATTTCTTGACCCAAAATTAAGTCTGTGGCAGCTCTCCACTGTCCATTATATTATTATGCCTGATGTGCTAGCTGCATAATATGTTTTATTTATTGCCAAACTGAGATTAATGTAATCTTTTGTTTTCAGGTATACCGCTATGTTGTGGAGGATCACTATGAGCTGATTGCTATCATCTCTGGAGTTGTGCAAACTGTATTATACTGTGATTTCTTCTATCTTTACATTACAAAAGGTAATAATGCATTCTACTTTGTACTGCTTCTTTGAAATTCAATCATGAGCTTAGGATTGACAAAATATTTCCTTGACTTTATTTTAATGATACCTTACAGTGAGTGTTATTTGTTATCCAATTAGTAAACCTGTAATTTTATGCTGATGCAATAACATTTTTTTTCTAGTATTGAAAGGAAAGAAACTGCAGTTGCCAGCTTAAGCCAGGAAGCAAGAGGATTGCAATAAATCAATCTGACAGTTACGTCTGTGAATATATTTGTGTGAGCCAATAAATTACCTAAGATCTAGTTGTACAAACATTACCGATATTGTACTTTTGTGAAAATGTTGATTATCTAATGGCAATTATGTGTGATTGTGTATCTTCATTAACCTGTACAGCCACAAGCAATAATAAATGGTTTTTTGCATTTAAAACCAGTCTTAAATTTGTATACTAAGTGCTATTGCCATCACAATACATTATTGGCTACTGTACATAATTATTTAACATTTTAGAAAATTGCTATTTTATAGTTCTCTCATTTGTATAAGGTAATGAAATTGATTTCATTTGATGGTTTTTACCTATTTATTAAAGTTAAATTAAAACTATATTTTATTTAAAGCAATAATTTTTTTTTGGCTTCCATTATTTAGTAGAATTAATGTGCATGTGGTACCTTCTTGGTATAAATTACAATCCTTAATGCTTAGAATAAATTATAGTATGCAGGCATTGTTGTAATGTGCTAAATCTGACATGTTTTACATAAGAATTTTAATATTCTGAGGAGTAACTACATAATTAAAAAAATACATGACTAGAGGCTTTAAATATTCTCATTTTGTATAACTTCAATCATTGCTTTAAACAGGTTTCTCATAAATTAAGAAGAAATAAAAAACAAGGGTCAATGTGTTTTGTAATTGCTAGTACAGTACAGGTTGTATGATTAATTATTAAATTTAATAAATAGTCTAATTTATATTGTATCGGCATAAACCACTCCTTATTGTTCGTGACTGTACTTAATTTTAATTATGGTTAACCTTTTACTATTACTACTAGTTTTGACAATATTTCAGTGCAATTTAATTTTTAATAGCCACCTATTGTGACGCGAATAGTAAAATATTTTAACAGTATATTGCCGAGGATATGATTTTGTATCTAACTTTTAGATTAGATGAACTTTGTTTACATAATATATTGTATTTGTCATTTCTTCCCATTAGGTAAGATATACGACATTATGAATTTTAGACGAAGTTTAATCATAAGAAATAACTAATTCGTACTTGCACTAGGTATGGTAGAGTGATGTATTGGATTCCATAATTATCTCAAATTCTTTTTATGCATCAACTTAGACCAAAATTAGTATTATGAACTTGTGTGCAAATTGTCATGTTGAGGTATTCTATGCATGGCATATCAATGTATGGGATGTCAATTATTCCATGTATTAAACCCCTTCCATACATTGTCACACAACTTATTAAAATAAATATGTGTTTAAGTGTACAATATTGTTTACTTTTCTTTGAATGCAGTCAGGCATGCCATTTGTTTATCATTGCTTCTTTTCAATTTTTATATAGCTTATCTATACTTATTTACTTTTTATATAATTTCCATTAAGTACCTTTATTCTTATCATAAATGGAAAAAGGCAGATCTGCATTTTATTTCCAGTCCCATATTGAATTCCTAAGGATGTGTGTAGTTCTAATATTTGTCTAATTAAGCCATTACTAGTTCTTTAGGTACTTTTACAATAGTACGAGTGTCAGCCACACCACTTTACACATTTACCACTTGTAGTTATGAATTGAAGCCTCTCGTACAACTTACTAATAACTACTACAAACGTGTTTTATAATCTGTGTTCAGTTTATTAATTTATTTTACTAGGTAGTTTACGAAATTCAAATCAGGTATTGGCGTTACTCCATAAATGTAGATCAAACATTGCGTTTTATACAGTTTAGTCCTAAGATCCTATTGTAATGTCTTGATATAAGAGTTTATGAATAAATAAAATTTGGAAGTGAGAATAGTTTTTACAAATTCTTATTTTTGAAGTTTCTCCTGTGGTAAATTCTAAAATTGACTCATAGCAATTATTTCAATTTCGTCTTTCTTTTTATCTCAGTAGAAATATAACAACATCTAATAAACAAAAACTTATCAGTTTTTGAAGGGATAAGGTCACTAACAAACAATATCAAAAATGTTCTGAAGAATGGCGGTTCCTGTTTTATTATTGCGGTTACTCAGGCATAATATAATATAATATTCCACAACTATCACATAACGCCATCTAGTCCCAAGCTAAGCAGAGCTTGTGTTATGGGTACTAGACAACTGATAAACATACTTATACATAGGTATATTTCTAAATACATACATATTATAGATAAATTACACCCAGACACAGAACAAATGATCGTGCTCATCACACAAACATTTGTCCTGGGTGACTTAAATGCTTAGTAATTAAGCGCACCACGCTCCTTACCCATTAATAATCAATTCAATGGACTATTAATCAAGTGAATGATTTGGAAAATATCCTTAGTTTAATAGCAGTTGATAAAGTTATCAACTGCTATTAAACTAAGGATATTTTTTAAATAAGAAGAAATAACAAGAGGTACACAACCTTAGGGTACACATGGCTACACATCAAGTTATACAAAAACAGTATAAGCTGATCGTTGAATATACGGAATGACCGCGCAGACGGCTAATCTCCGCTGAGATTTGCCGCCGTGATCGAAATTGGTGAGGAGGACTATTTTTTGTTACTACATATTATTCAGTCCAGTCGTCGTGCTGGCCAGTTCGATTATTTATAGTGTTAAAATGAGGTTGGTGCACGGATAAAGGACATGCAGTGGGCACCCGCGCCGGCGAATCCGTCGGTATAGAAAATAATTGAAGTTTTCGAATTTTGAAAACTCTTTCCATGCTAGCGCCTGAGGTATTCTGGGCACCTGGGACTTGCGAAAAATTTTGACATGACCCGTATCTATGTGGAATAGTTAAGGTGCTATTGTCTCAGGTGTCGTTAGAGCGGGTGCCCAATGTGGAATACCTGTAGCCATAATATTAGTAGGTATAATTTGAGGGATAGTTCATAATTAATTAAAGGCAAGTTTTCAAAAACAGTTTTATTCACTACACAATTTACACTAATTTCAACAATTAAGACTTACTTTGGAATATTAATGCTGCATATTTACAAAAATCAGCTACATGCATTTGTTCCTGAAAAAAAAAAACAATATCCAGTAATTATTGCATTTTACTGAGGTTTTGTTTGCAGAATGGACAATTGAAGTGTAAAAACGATTTTTCACAACGAAGTTACAGGGGGATTCGAAAATGTCATTATGGAATGGTGCGACTTGTTCCTTTGTTTTAGCATGAGTTGGTGACGACTCCGTGCCTGTTGCCTGCTGGACATATGCATCTCCCAGGCTGCGCAACATCACCCTGTCCTTCGTCTTCCGTATCGAGTCTGTTTCAGGCACTTTCTTAAAGTCGTTGGTCAGTGGCGGATTACCCTAAGGCCCAGTAGGCCCGGGCCTAGGGTGGCCAGATATTAGGGCGGCAAATCGTGTCAAAAAAACACTTAAGAAATATTACTTATCAATAAACAACTCAAAAGCAAAGTATCTTATCATACGCTCGGGTACCTGATTTTTCTAAATCACTATTGCGTTTTAAAGTATAATTTCGTACCTATAAAATAGTTTGTATGTTTAATAAAGCTTGGTAGGTAAGCAAAATCTGAATCGGTTTTAAATGTTTACTTTAAACGTTCAATGATCCCTGAAACTGAAAACCTTATAAACTTGCTACGAATTAACAAGTGGCCAATAAATTAATTAATAATGAAGTCTATAAATGATGGTTGCTGAGAAAGGAGCAGCACATGTGGGGCCTAGAGCGGCTAGGATTGCAAATCCACCACTGTCGTCGGTCCATCTAGAAGGGTGGCGGCCCACACTGCCGGTACGCGGTCCTCATTCTGCTCTTTTACCCATTGGTCCTTCGACAAATATGGCCAGCCTACTGCCACTTCAGTTTGCTAACTCAGCACGCTATATTGGTTACTCCGGTTCATTCGTCATGCCAGTGCTGTGGCGAGTTAGTAATGCAAATAAATAAATGAGAAAAAAAACTCACCGTCAACTTTGTACTGCTGTTCATTAATTTGAAAATACCGAAGTCAAGTGTTTCGTCTTCTAGGATACCTGTGTATGTGACACCCATTCTAAGATTTTCTTTTATCTGCAATTAATATGATTTGTAATTTTAAATGAATAATTTCTAACATTATAAATAAGTAGTGTGTCTTGAATTCAGAGTAGGAACGTAGACCATAAGAAAAGTGAATAATTGAATTGACCATAAATAATTCTACATGAAAATACTGTGTACATACAAACTAGCACATTGATTTACACTTGAAAAAAATCCTATCAGTTAGTCACTTATTTGACACTCAGTTTGGCACAAAATTATAACATTCATTGATTATTGATATAATAATGTTGTTTTAATGCTCATCAATTGTTAAAACGGTAAACAACCAGCAAAAATATTTTTATCGTAACTGCAACGCCAATGATATTATAAGTCATAGATATGTTATACACGTACAAAACAACAGAAAAAAGCGTACCGCGCAGAGAGGCAGCACACATACACACTTTTTATTCACACACATTACATTTCACTACAAGTAAAAAGGATAGCTTGATAAAACCAATATGAAAAAAAGTGACAGCTAGATGGTGACGCTCTCTCTTTTATCTCACTCGCACTGTCACTCGCAGTCTTTCTTTTACGACGCCATATTATAGAAACGTAATGTTTTATTTGTGAAAATATTAAGATAAATAATATATTTACGAATGATATGTGATTCTTTGACTTTTAGAAGTCTTGCTTGTATAATTTGTACAATATCTCATCACACACGACGGCATTTTCGGTGGTTTTGAGTCACTTTTACTTTTGACTCACTCTGTAGTACGTGAAGTGCATCCGTTGTCGCTGGCAACGTCGGACTGAGGTCAAGGTTTGTGAATCAACCACATTTGAGCGCGTCTGTTTTTGAGCGCGTATAACGTATCTACACCTTTTTTACTTAAAATATCATTGTGCAACGCCATTAAAAAGTTGCGTCGTCAGTTCAATCGCGACGTGTCAGGAACGCATTCTCTGAACGGCCGAATATTAATCATAATATGAACTTTCTTCTTCAGTGATTAAGTTGAAAATCAATTGAAGAAATTTGACAGATTAAGGGGTTAGGTTAAGGTGCTAATGGTCACTTAGCGATTATAGCAATATTCCTAATAATTTAGACCCTCAGTTAGGAAATGACTAAATTTTTTTCTCCATCTCAACTGAAAATTTGTTTATATTGAAACTTGCCCAAAGGGGCCGTTCAAGTATTACGTACGCAAAGAACAATGCCCAAAACGTCCCCACCCTTGTAGCATCTTAAAACCTTTGTTAATCGAAGGGCCATAACCATCTTATCATTTTATTATACTACGGCGAAACTGAAATGTGCATCCGAAAAAAGTTATATCGACATGAAGGAACCGGAATCAGTCACAATATTGTTACCGATCACGATGGTTTTATTCTTTAATTATTACTGTGGGATGATTTTGTTCGTTCGTGGCTACTTGTGGAGCTCGTGGCTAAATAATTACAGCCGCAGAGGCTGATTCGGGTTAAGCCGCGCTTGCCGAGGTTGGTCTGTGGATGGGTGACCATCTGTCGTAGCTCGAGTTTCCTCCGTGCCTCGGAAAGCACGTAAAGCCGTTGATCCCGGCCATAATTTTTAGATCTTTGACAGTCGTTAGTCAGTAGCTCTAAAGTCTGACCACCAGTCTTACCATGGGGTATTGTATTACCCAGTTACTGGGATGTGGAGGTCCGATAGAAAGTCGCTTTATGTAAAATACTGAAATCCGGCTGCATCTGGTTCGACTGGAAGCCGACCCCAATATAGCTGGGAAAAGGCTAGGAAAGTGGTGGATGAGTTTTCAAACAACACTTTGGAACTAAATGGTGACTTCCGCACGGGAACAACTCATGGAGCAGAAAAAAAGTTCAATGAAGAATTCTATTGAATATCGTTATTGTGAAGTAACCATCGGTTTTTTAGGAGTTTTCAAATAAAAATACCTTTCCAATTATAAATAAAACCGTTTACTTTTAATTACAACAAATACATTATTCGGTGTTTTCAGCGTCTATTGCAATATTGTCCCAGGCACTGGCTGGTCCAACGAAATTCTCTAAATGCCTTCCAATCCCACAGTACCACACGATACTGACGACATGCGTGCACCAACTGTCTAAACCGGTTCCTCAGGAAAGTCACGGGAGACCTTAAAATCGCCACAATTCTTCAGTTCATGGAACGCCTTTACCCTTTCCATCATCGGCCGCCCGACGGCCCGATACGACCCATCGCGTATTAGTACAATTCGCCGCCCCAGGCCTACCCTCATCACTCCGAGCACGCCGTAATCGCGGCGGTAAGACCCCTCTTTGAGGAGTGGCTGGAGAGGCGCCACGGGCGGCGTCTTCACCTTCCGCTTGACGCAGTTCCTCACCGGACACAGAAGTTTCGGGAGGTTATTGTGTCTGATAGGGAAGGAACAAACGCCTGGGTATCATCACTGCGAGGATCACCCGGAGGACACGGTGGAGCATACGGTGCAGGTCTACCCCGCTTGGGCAGAGCACTACCGTGTCCGCACGACGGCGATAGGCGTGCTAGCGAAAGGGAGGCAGGCGCCGTGAGGGACAGGACAGCTCAACCTCACAACCCAGCCACTGCGATAGGCGCCCACGGCATCGGACATCGCGAGGCGACTTCCGGCCATCCTAGGCGCGGACATGCTTACAGCGAGTCGCCCATTACTCGCCGTAATGGACCATAACCCGGTTTACGGCGCGTCGTGTTCGACGCGCGCCACAATAAGCTATCAGCAATCTGATGGGCCTCTTTTAGATAGCCAAAGAAAAAAATTAGTAGTGCCAATCTTTTTTATTTACTTGTGTTCTTATTCACGGCAAGTTTCAAGTGTATAAATAAACCTAAGGGATAAGATTTTTCATAGAAAAGTTTTCACCCCTTTTCAACCCCTTAGAAGAGGATTTTCGCAAAATCCCGTCTTATTGCCCCCCCCTACATGGTAGACTGCAACTGCTGTCCAAAATTCAAGTTTCTGCGTTAAGCGGTTTTGGCTGTAGTCGAGTCTTAAACCCATACCCTGATCTTTTAATAAATAGATAGATTAGAAATACATTTTAGTTTGAAAACTCTTAAAAAACCGATGGTTACTTCGCAATAACGATATTCAAGAATTCTTCATTGAACTTTTTCTGCTCCGCGAGTTGATCCCGTGCGGAAGTCACCATTTAGTTCCAAAGAGTTGTTTGAAAACTCCCAACAAAATCATCCACCACCTTCCTTTAAACCTTTTCCCAACTATATTGGGGTCGGCTTCCAGTCGAACCAGATGCAGCTGGATATCAGTATTTTACATAGAGCGACTGCCTATCGGACCTCCACAACCCAGTAATTGGGTATAATACGATACCCCATGGAAAGACTGGTGGTCAGACTTTAGAGCTTCTGACTAACAACAACGACTGTCAAAGATCCACAAATGATGGCAAGGACAAACGGCTTTACGTGCTTTCCAAGGCTCGGAGGAAACTCGCTATGACAGATGGTCACCCATCCACAGACCAACCTCGGCAAGCGCGGCTTAACCCGAATGATCGGCCTGTGCGGCTGTAATTATTTAGCCACGAGCTCCTCAGTTAGCCAGGAACGAACGAAATCATCCCACAGTAATAATTAAAGAAGAAAACCATCGTGATCGGTAACAAATTGTGACTGATTCCGGTTCCTTCTAGTCGATATAACTTTTTTCGGATGCACATTTCACTTTCGCCGTAGTATAATAAAATGATAAGATGGTTATGGCCCTTCGATTAATATAGGTTTTAAGATGCTACAAGGGTGGGGACGGTGTCCATACAATTTTGAACCTTGTTCTTTATTACAATTATTTATCCCCCCGTCCCCCTTTTCAGCAAAAGTAAACAAAGCTCTCACCCCTTCCCCCATGCTTACGTAAACATTTTTCTGGAATCCCCGAAAAGGCGTTTCGTTTTCAAGCTAAGACAATGTGCTCAAACACACTGCGAGCCTAGCGCGGTGGCGGCGGCGGGCGCGATAATATTGAACGTATGAAATCACCGCTCGTGGCCACACTCACACACTGAAGTGATTTAGGCCGCTGCCTCGAATCTTGCGGGCAGCGGGGCGGCGGCGGCGGCGCCGACGGCGCGGGAGCGGCAGGATGTTTTGCGTATAATCAAATGGACCGACCCTCGAAAACAGCGGCGCGGCAGCGGGGCGGGAGCGGGCAGCGATCTGTGTACTAGTCAAGCGGTCACCGCCTGCGCGCCTGCGCTGTGGTGTTTGCCCACAATAAATCGAGCGTTAGGAATAAATTTGAATCAAAAAGATGTTGCCGCCATTATTCAGACATTTCGTTCGCGAATAAATAAAAATATCTCGACGAAACAATCACGAACACAACACTACGCGGCTATAGTGACGCGCGATCTGCCCGCTATTTTCGAGAAAGGGTCTGCGACGGCCGCACCGCTCCAGCGCCGCCACCGCCGCCGCGCCGCTGCCCGCAAGATTCGAGGCAGAGGCCGGCGGGGGCCTGGCGCGATGGCTACAAGCGATTTTTCGAGCCTAGGCGTTGCTAGGCAACAACAGATATAACGGGTGGGTGGCAGGTGTAGCAAACCATTTCGGTCTTATAGTCAGCGCCATCTAGTTATCAGGACATGCACTAAAATACTACCGTAGGAGGTATTTGTAAATATTTAAATTATGTATTTGACTAGAATCATGTAGAATGGTTGATAAATTACTTGTATACAATCCTAAACAACCTCTAAAACATTTTAAAATGAATTTCTTTAAACAAGATTTATAGAGCCTACTTTGTACCACCGGTTTGCAACACCTGCGCCGCTACATTATAACAAACGCTTGATCGGCAGTGTGGACTAGGGATGTTACGAATATTCGCATTCGCAACATGCGAATATTCGCATATTTTTAGACATTCGCATTCGTAAAATTCATGCGAATATTTTGCGAATACGAACGACTGAAAAAATACCAATATTTGGTACTCCTTCGTCCACACACTCCATTCATTCTTATCTTTTGTCATCCTCTCCATTCATCTTTTGTTCAATCGCCATTCATCAATATTAACGTTCATCAAATCATTCAACGTGTTTCTGCTGGTTTTTCTTTCACTGACGCCACTCTTAGAGCTACTCTTATACAGAGTGAATTTTTCAACGAGGTGTGGATGGCTATATCTGAAACTATGAGGAATATCGAAAAACATTGAAAGTAGTCTCGAGGCCGATTTTGACGGAAACTAAAACTGCTTCATTGGATTTTAGAAGAATCAGTAATTCTGGCCAGGAATCGAACCAACTGGAGCAAGGATCAAATTCTGGTGAAGTAAAAATATATGACAAACTTAAGGAAATTGTTAAAATAAAAAAAAACCCGATCAAACATCAAGGCAATGACTAAATTTGAAACATAAGTCTATGAGCATAGTAAGCTCAGTAGAAGTAAAGTAACATAGAAATAAAAACGTGGGAAAATAGCAATTTCATAAAAAATCTGCTATTTCTTTAAGTTTGCCGTATACTTCCCATTTGATCCTAATTAGCAACACTATCGAATGGTGTAATAATACAGCGTGTGTTTTTTCCAAAATCAGCGGGTTCGATTCCTGGCCAGGATCATTAAATTTTCTAAAATCCAATGATGCAGTTTTAGTTTTCGTCAAAATCGGCCTCGAGATTCCTTTCATAGTTTTTCGACATTCCTCTTAGTTTCATAAGGCCATCCACGCCCAGTTAAAAAAATCACCCTGCATACTTTTTCCATTCTCGTTACAGACAGGAAGTAAAAAAATTAAAAATAAGTTATAAAGTTACATTAAAAAGTGTTTCTTTTTTGTATTTTCTAAATTATCAAACGTAATTGATTTAAAACTGAATATTCGCATTCGCGAATGTCAAAAATCAAATATTCGCAACATCACTAGTGTGGATACAGATCGCGCCCGCCGCCGCCGCCGCCGTCGCGCTAGGCTTCCAGTGTGGCCCATACAATGTTAGGGTTGCCATTCGTGTAAAAAAGTAAATAACTACCGATGACTTAATCATCATCTAAAATACGATTATTAATAATTCCAGTCAGTAAAATGACATTTCCAGTGTTGCAGGTTTGTTTCATCTTGTTTGTATCAGTGACAGTTGCACTTGTCATTTTACTGACTGGAATTAATAATCAAACTTTAGACTCCCCTACCCCCCATGTCATCCAAAATAAGCAAAGCAAAGACCCCCCCCCCCCCCCACCCCCATAGTGCTTAATACTTGAACAGCCCCAAACTCACAAAGAAAAAAAAACTCGAGAGGTGTCAAGGGACCCCCGTATGGAACGAAGTTACTGTATACACTCAACAAAAATAATCGTCGCGACACCACACTGTTCAATGCGAAATAGAAAGGCGAAACGAAAATATCTGGCTTGCTTTCTATAAGAGAGAGAGAGAGAGAGAGGGACAGACAGAGATTAGAGAAACATGCGCACGCCGTACGGCTTACAATAGCAAAACGTGTCGTTACAACTTTTCGTCTTAATTTTTCCGTCTAGCCTCCTTTCGCAACGCGCGATAAGGAACTTCGTTCCAAAAAATCAGCTGTCAATACCACACTACTATCGCTTGAGAAGAAAATTACTGACGAAATTTAGACCAGTGATTAAAAAATACCTGTAAATCCAGTGGAAGTGAAAAATCTGGTAACCATGCTGATATCTTATTGTATTCCAGTTTATGATACAAAAGAGTTGCAAGTCTACTTAAAAAGGCTTCATTGGCTAATTTTTCTGAAAGAGAGGTTAAGAAGTAATAAGTAGTGAATATAATCAATTAGATTATTATGTATTATTATTATGTATAAATTCTCCAACATACTTTGTGAGTTCACAGCAAAGGAAACCTTGAATGGTGCAATTTTTCTGTGAAGTCTCAAATAGTCTTCCTCTTCACTAATACTTAGGCCATCAAGTAACAATATGAATAGTGCATTTTCTAAACATATTGAACAAGTGAGCCGGCTTGTTCCATCCTGCAAAATCAAGTCCAAATAAGGATTAGGTGAAAAAAAATATGAAATGAAACCTGATTTAGGGCTTTGTTTGTTGGTTAAATAAAAGAAAACATAATAATTATTATAGTGCATTTCTAAAGAAATGATACATGCATACAGGTAGGTACACACATTAGGGTGTACCATCAGCACATACTATTATACACTGAACAAACATCTGTTGAACAATGAAATTAACCATTCTATAGAAGGGAAAATAATTACATGACCCGAACTACTGGTGATAAATTGACTTTGTCTTTCTTACACTCTTCTACCTGTACTTATTTTACAGCTAGGTAGGTAATGCTCAGTTCATAATCTATCTCTTTGAGTATAAATGAAGGAGTAGGTACAGCTGGGTTTTTCTTACATTTACATCATCAGATTTAAAACACAGGTTTTCTACAGGCTGCTGGCCGCTAGGTAATTGTGCAACTATATCCACACTGGCAGATAAATTATCATACCTAAACTCGTTAACAGAGAATAAACTGGGTGTGGTTGATATCTGCAAATGGAAACAGAATAACATTAAATTAAGGTAAAAAACAATAGAGTGTACAACATAATGTTTACCTAGCTGGTATTGCTAGCAAATGCAGTACCCACAAAATAGTGGTTTACAAAAAAAATGCAGTGTTGCAATAACAGAAAAAAATGCATGAAAACTGAATTTTTCATTACCTACTACATAACATGTGACTAAAGTTCCAAACTTGTTTTTTTTTTCTTATAACTTCCAAAAATAGTATTACTGCTAATAACAAAATAATTACTTGAATAAGGAATTATAATTCAGTACAACAATACAAATAACAATACTTACACTACTCCACCAGTACTTTCTATACCGCTGCCATTGAATGAGGTATTGCATAGCATCTTGGTTTGGTACTAACAAATTGAATTTGAGTAAAGATTTTTTCAATGGGGTTAAATTACCGAGATGGAGTTCCAATGTTGAGTTCTTGTCATACTCTTGAAGCTCCTGGTTTATAATACCAAAAACTGCAGGAAGTTGTTTCGACTTTGGAGCAGCTTCATTTATATATACAGGTAAATGATGCTTGTTAGATTTTAGATAGTTGTATTGGAGCCAGTTTGCATGAATATTTTTTATCAGTAGGTGACTCGGTTTTTTCAAATCAATGTTGACACAACCAGAATTTTTGCTGTCCTTTGGCTGTAAGACAGTAAAAAACTGCTTCATTTGAAGCAGTTTGTTAATTTCAGTTCTCATTTTGTTTCACTTTAGTTGTCTCTTGTTCAACTTCCACTTCATGTAATGGTATATTTCCTATTGGTGCAACAAAATAATCATCCTCTTTTAGCATTGCATTTTTAAGAATCTCCTTCTGGCAATTTCCTTGTGTTATTTTGTCTTCTCGTAAGGTTAAGTTTCTAAAAAATAATCAAGATATTGTTGTTTGAGTAAATCAATTCTTATTTACAGTTAGATTAAAAGTTAAAGTGGATCATTTCACTGTCACATCTGAGCAAAGACATGGTACTTACTGGTCTTCTAGAACTGAATATAAGGGTTCGACATTGTCCGTGTTGACATGAAGGATCTTATTAGCAAAAGCAATGGAATCTTCTAAAATTTTAACACCTTCCTCTGTGTCGTAACTAACCAAAGAAAGTCTTTCTAAAAGAGAAATGGTATTTCGATCCACGTTAACAACAGAAGCATGCTCATTTTCCAATGTAGGAACCGGCGATACTGGTACTTTTGAATTCAGGTTTCTACAGGCAACTTGAATTATGTTCCAAGACCTAGAGGTTCTTTTGACTAAGTTATATATCATACTTATTATGGGTAATTCTGAAATAGGGTTGAATTCAAGAAAGAAATAAAAACTGCAAGAATTTACGATTACGGAAAAATCAATTTTTAAAATAAGTGTCACTGACTCACACACTGACTGAAGTGGGTGACTAAAATTCATTGAATGACAGTATCACTCAACCAGTGTTGCCAGGTTTGAAATCTAGCGGATGGTAGAATTCTTCTAAAAATACGGTAGATTTTCTCAAATTACGTTGTAACATATTATTTGAAATACGGTAGAATTACCTTGTTTATTTAGTAGCATCTTAGGGTGATTGCGTAGTAGTAGCCAGCGAAATTCAAAATTTCTTGTGTTTTTTGCAATTTTCATATCAGTGACAAGTTTTACCTTGATCAAAATATGATTCGCGACATTAGCAAACATAATTTTAAATATAAGAATGATCAAAACATTCGCTCCATTCGCTCCCACAAGAAAATTTGAATTTCGCGGGCTACTATTACGCAATCACCTGGGTCAGAGTAAAAAAAAACGTATTAATCAGAATCACACATTAATTGTTTTTATACGTCATATCGACATTGTTTATGGATCAAATCGTGAGTGGGATTAAGATCCATACAGGTTTTCCTTGACGCTGTATGGCCTGCTGCGTTATGAGATTTCCCTTGATGGATTACGTAATAAGTTTATTCTGTTTTTTCGTTCTAATGTCGTTAACTCTGCTGGGGTGCGTTTAAGTACGCCGGCGAAGTTTTCGCCGGATAAAAATTAAACTTCGCTAGTTTCGCTGAACGGAGTCATAGATTTCTGTCAATGTTAGCTGTCAAATTCAATTGACAGCTCAGTTTATCAAACAAGTAACAATTCAATTCAACGTAACAGTCCAAATATTTTTATTGTAATCTCCGTAAAGTTAGGATTTAACTTGTGATCTCGAAATTAGCACACAGTAAAAATGGACCGGTACATGAAAAATCAATTTGCCCGTGTAATATTAATTATATCCATGATCCACAAATAATATTCACCGAGATGATGAATTAAGTACTCTCTAAAATAAAAATATTAGTTTTTACGGCGCGAATCGAGCATTAACAACAAAACTCAATGTCAATCTGATCTGACAGCAGGATAAAATTTAGCGAGGTAAAAAGGTCGCTAAAATTTATCCCAGTCAGGCGAAAACTTATACCAGCGGACGACCGTGAACGGGGCAGATTAAATTTTAGTCAGTTTAATTTTTCACAGCGCGGTGTGCTTGAACGGAGTGTTTGACGTTTAGTCAGTATAAATTTTAAACTGGATAATTGACTTAAACGCACCCCAGAAGACTCTTTCGCACTCAGCATTCAAGTGTGGTAGAGACAAAATGGCCAAAATAAATTTTGGCAAGTGTTTGAAATAGGTACTTAAAACTAAATACGCTCTTCATTGGGAATTACGGTGTATTTTGCTACCGTAATTATAATCCTACGGTAGGTGGTAAATCTTACCTGGTTACGGTGTTTTTACCGTAAAATTACGGTGTAGGTAGTTGGCAACACTGCACTCAACTGTCAAGTTAAAGTCTTTGGGTGCGTTCAGCCGATACAAAGACTGGGGTGCGTTTTAGGGTCCCCCCACTTTTATCGACGCGGAATCGGCTTAAGCCGGTCAAGAAAACCTTTACGTCAACGTAATAAGGGTGTTACTAATGCCATTCGCATCGGATCGCGTCGTCCGAGCCGCGTCGATAAATGTGGGGGGACCCTAAGTAAGCCGGCGGTCATTTTTATTTTTCACCTCGCGGTGTGCTTGAACGGGGTGTTTGACGTTTAGGCAGTATAAATTTTAAACGCACCCCAGTGTTGAAGTCGTTGAACACATAGTCTTAAAGTATGGACTGCGTAAATTTGCCTAAAATGGGGATGGCAACCAACTGGGAAATGAATGGCGCTAGTATAGCTAGTTCCAAGCATCGTCATTGGTTCAAATCTTATAGGTACTTCAAAATAGTACTACCTCATTGGTCAGATTAGGACTTAGCTATGTTCACGCCATCTACATTTTCTTTGACTGGCCTTCCCAATTGACCCCACTTAACTAGAGAGGAATCGTAGATATCGTAGAAAGAGAAAAAGTATAGAACTCGGGATAATTCCTTCTCTTTCCCTCAAGAAAGAAAAACAAATCGACAAATCACATAAGAAGAAAAGGAACAGAGCATAGCTATCGCCATCTCTCAGCGCGTACCTAGCCAGTTTTTTCAAGGCCAGCCACAACATTTCGCGGATTTTAGGGATACCAGATTCGGGCAATATAGGTATTTCCCGGACAATTCGGTCTGGACGATAATATATGAAAATTGATAATTATTTTTTAACAAACACTACATGTTATACAGGATACAGGAATTTGAATCCGTAATAAGAGATATAAAAATTAATAGGTACAGCTTGGCAAAAATGTCCTGACACGGTACTAAAAAATTTCATCGTTGGCAACTTCACCCACTGTCACGTCTAGTCAGTACATGTAATGTCCTTTCATGTTATCGCTGGCTGTTTTTTTGTGTATTTTTTATTATTGTGTTGAATTTGGTGACTCAAAGGGCTCAAAATGAACAGAAAAACCATTCGCAGCTCCGCTAGAGCGATAATTTATAAGGTGTATACCAGATGTTTGGCGGAAATTGAAGCCGGACAAATTTTATCGAATATCAACGATGTTTATGAAAGAACTGCTGAAATGACAGGTAATATGTTATTTTATGCAAGTAAAAAGATATATTATGTTTGTTCAAACTTGCAATAGACAGTATAAACCATTATTTTAAATGTTATTTACATTGAAAAACATTGATGAATTAGAGGTTATGTTTATTTGCAAAAGATGGACGCTCATATAATTTTGATACTTTTTGTGTTACTTCCAGAATAAAAATAACTAAGTTTTTTTTTTTCTAGGTAAATCCGTAAGTACCATACGGCGAATTGCTAAGGAAGGGCAAACAAAGGCGTTTTCTTCACTCCAGGGAAACAAAATAGGGCGACCCAAAAAACAGTTGGATGGTTTTGACTTGTGCGCGATCAGTTCAATTCTGTTCACTGTAAAAAAGATTGTAAGTCGAATTTTTAACCATTTAATATGATATATACCTAAAAAGATACAATTGATTTTCTATTGTTGCTTCAGCAACAACTTACCTTCTGTTTTTAGACACATTTAAATATTTATAATAAAAACCACTTAAAAAAATCATTGACTTTTATTTTCCTCATAATGAAAACCAATAAACAGTACTTACTTGCGCATTATCATACAAAAGATAGCGTGTGTATCGAGTAGAGAAATTTGTTTATTTGGTTTAATTTAAGTTTAAGTACTGTAAAACCCGTCAAAGACATCATCATCTGCCTAGCCTTTTCCCAACAAATTTTGGGGTCGGTCCAGTCTAACCAGATGCAGCGTAAACATTAGTATGTTACATGGAGCCACTGACTATCTGACCTCCACAACCAAGCAATTGAGTAATACAATACCACTTGGAAAGTCACGTTTTCAGATTTTTGAGTTTCTGACGCACAGTAAAAATCTACAAATAACATACAGGACAATCTTCAATCATGGCTTAACCGTGAAGATTGTCACGAGTGGTTGTTTTATTATTTAGCCCCGAGCTCCTCTAAAACCCGTCAAAACACATTTAAAAAATATTTGAAAAAAATAAACAAAGTATCAAGATCGTTATTGCCGTACTATACATATAGGGTTACAATATGCACGATAGAGGCGCCACCATTATTTTCACGACTTTTTTGCCAAGCTGTAGGAGACTTCAGCTCTTTCTCGATTTGTTTTTTTTTTGTGTTTTTATTTGTCCGCGAAAATGAGTGAGATAATATGTATTGGTGTTTCCCATATTCATAGTTCATAGGTAATTCCTCGATCGACGGACCCGATAGGAAAGTCCCTATATCGCTCAATATAAAAATCAACATCAGAATGGGGATGGCAACTGGGGAACTAATGGCGCTAGTATAGCTTGTTCAAAGCATCGTCATTGGCTCAAATCTTATAGGTACTTCAAAATAGTACTACCTCATTGGTCGGATTAGGACTTAGCTATGGTGGCGCCATCTACAATTAGTTTTTACCGGCCTTCCCCATTACTGATATTACTACAAGAGTATTGATTAGTTAAAGTTTACTGTTTACAATGGCCATTTTAAAAAGATCTAGTCTGGAAATGAAATATTAGGTCGAAACAATTTGAAATAATGTAAGGGCATTATTTCAATTTAATTCGAACTAAAAATAACAAAAAAACACTGTTTAAAATAATAAAAAACTGTTTTTTTTTTCAACCCTGATAAATTCCTAACATTCAAGGGTTGGGGTCACATCATACTCCACCTTGCATAATTACCCATATCGACCATTACCGATCACGCGTGATAATAATGTACCCGCTAGTCGGGTAAAAAGTTTGCAGTATGACAACACTCCCCATTTGTGACGTCAACATTCTCTATCTCATGTGGCTACGCCAAACAACAATCTAGGGTTCCTTTATCTAAGGTAGATATATATTTTTTAAAACTCCGCTTCGGAAATTACCATAGACATTCATTATATCTCAGAATAATGACTAAAGTTATTATTCTGAGCATTATATCATAGATCTTACAGGAAAGAGATAGATGATGACCTGCTTTTCGATCTCTCTCTTTCTAGTTATGTGGTTGCAATGTTATCACAAGAGTCAAGCAGTTCCACAGTCCATACTTTAAGTCTATGACTACTCTAACGGTGCATCCACACCGCCTGGTAACATTTGTAGCTCAACGTTTCGAAATGTTGCTCGGTAACATCCGCCAACAAAATGTTATTTAATGTTACTAAGTGTTGACGAGTTGCTGTAAGTCGAGTAACGTTGCTCAACATTCGGTAACAATGTTACCCCTATTATCTAACAATGTTGCCGATTGTCGAGCAATGTTACTCGACATACAGTAACACGGCAACATTTGTTGTCGGATGTTACTGCGGTGTGGTTGAGTAACAATCAACAAATAGTAACAAGGAGCCACAAAAGTTACCGAATGTTACCGTGTTGCCTTTTGTTGCTCCACAAATGTTACCGGCGGTGTGGAGGCACCATAAGCCTTTTTGTTTTAACCCATTCGATGCCACCTTTTTTTAAAAGTTGTTGACCAAGTGCCACCAGTTTTTATTATGTTATATGGTAGGAAATGGATTACTAATGATGTATTTAGATTTAAAAAAAATAAATTTTGTTGATAAATACGAAAAAAAACACCAAACGCATAAGGTGCGTGGGTGGCACATGGTGAAAAAAGTTTTTCGAAAGATCCGAGAACGCACTTTTGAGAGTATATAGTGGATGGCTTTATGCACGACTGGGAAACATGAACCAATAATTAAATCGTTAGGGTGTAGGGTAGGTGACAGAAATAAAAATACTCATATAAGGTCAAAGCAGTCTTTGATTCGCCTTTTTCATAATTATATTACAAGTACGTATTTTCATAATAATTATTATAGTAAAATGAAAAATATTTAGCAAATACAGAAAATATTTATGCCAAGAGCTTCAACATAGTTATGTAAAAAAAGTATCTAAAAAAAAGCTAAAAGATTAAGTAATGTAGGTATTCTAGCAGAATACATAAGATTTTAGTAAATGATTTGTTATAATTAAATTAAATAAAGACAAAAATATGTATATGTCGCAGTATGATAGATAAAGTCGTATTAAAGTATATCCCTAAGGATATAATGCTTGAGGAGAAAACAAAAGACCTATTAACGACAAAAATACTAGTTACTTTACACAATTCATCCCATTCAAATTTAAAAATAAAAGCGTATTTTCACAAACGGTTTTATTTTGTACCATGTAGGGTATGTAATACGAACACTGCAGTAAAATATCTCTAGTTATAAAATAACGTTATAAAGTTACAATAGCAGTAGTAGGATTATTGTCGATGTGTAAGACCATCCATGAACAAAGTCATTCATAAATGCCATTGAACGCACCATTAACGTTGGTATGTTTTGGACTTCAAAATTTATCCAAAATATTATCAGTAGACTTAAAATTACGTTGTTGTAATAAGTAAATGACTAAATTTGATTAAAAAATCATATTTACCTACCTTTTAACACCTA
Organism: Agrotis exclamationis; assembly: GCA_950005045.1. NCBI lineage: Eukaryota > Metazoa > Arthropoda > Insecta > Lepidoptera > Noctuidae > Agrotis > Agrotis exclamationis. The sequence goes on from OX465419.1 coordinate 13,632,322, forward strand.
AATCACTGTAAAAACTTGATTTATAATACTAGCAAAAATCACAAGCAAAAAAACCGGCGTCAATTCAAATGTGACATTTCTTTTACTACTGTAACGGTGTTGCTATATCAGAAATATAATCTAGATTGAGGTAAATTAAAAAATGGCAACAATAATGCAACGCACAGTGAATAAATGATACTTTATTAAAACATACACTACACGCATACGGGTGCGTTGCAGGCACACAAGTAAAAAAAACTAAAACGCACGCGAGTGCGTTGCTGGCATGGAATGGGTTAAGTCACGTGTAACCATAGTAACTAGTTATGTCACTTGTTATTGCCAGTTTGACAGCACAAAGTACATTTTTGACAGCTAAGGCTATTAAAGTTTTTTGGTATTTTTGTGCATTTTTGACAGTATTGTCTGTCAACATAACCTGTAGGAAAGTTTCTATTTCAAAGAAAAAGCGATATTTCTGCCCATAATTAATATTTTTTCTGAAGGACTTATTCTAATTCAGGTAATTTAACTGATTTATAAATATTTATCTTTCACAATAAATGTATGATGACCAATAACGGATTGGATATCATTACACAATCATTAATGTTTACAATATGTTAAATATACCTCTTCCAAAAATAACAGCAAATACGTCAATTACACCATTTGATTCACTCTTTTGATGCTAGCGTTTACTATTAATTATCATTATCATTAGCCTATAATGTTCCCACTGCTGGGACACAGGCCTCCTCTTTGTGAGAGGGAGTGGGCCATAATCCACCACGCGAGCCCAGTGCGGATTGGTAGATGTCACATATCTTCGAATTTTTGTATGATTAAATTAAATTTCAATTTATTTCATTGAAATTTTGTTATTAATTCATGAAGAGTGCTTTCAGATTGTGCCATTACTACATTTATAATAATTACTGGGACACTTGATTTTTGTTGAACCGTTTTAGATACTTGCCAATAATTTAGTTTTTTTTTTTATCTTGCCCTTATAATGTGCCATTTTACTGAATCTTGTAACACTATCACCATTATTCTGTTTCAGTAAATATGAAAAAGTATGCTCGAAATGTTATTTATGACAAACTACACAGAGGAGGTGTGTTAGTCTGTGTCGGTCTCACACTGTATGGGTCCTTCCTCTTAGGCGACCATTTCTATAAGTATTTCAAATATGTGAAACCTCAAATACAAGCAAGTAAGGAAGCTGCCGAAAAAGAGCTTTTGGCAGAAGGATCTACAGAAAGATTAGTTTCTTAAAATATGATTTTACTTCAAGTCAATGTACATTTAGAATTAATTTAAGCTGTAAATGTATTTAATAGTTAGTTTTGTTTTGATGTTGTTTTATTAAATCAATGCCAATGCCAGTATATTTCTGTATTTATTTTAGGCTAACAATATGATTTGTTTTACAAATACCTGATAATTATCCATGGCCTGACTATGCGGACAACCAATCTTTCAAACTATTTTCAACCTTATTAGTTCAGTTATAATGCTGACCAATAAATACTGTTTACTAACATCCGCTAACAGCCTATTGATTTACTACCATTGATATATAAAAACCAGGTTTTTATATATCAATGTTTACTACTCAAAGAATGGCTCAATATTTGATGGTGTAGTTGTAGCGATATTTAGGGACAGCTAACACCGAGACACGTCGCTGCAAATATGTATCTTTTCGTGTAGGTAGTAAATAAAGTTAGATTTTGAGTCGCTATTAAAACGCAGCGCGGGATGTATCTTTGCGTGTAGTAAATAGAGTTAGATTTTGAGTAGCTCTATTGAAATGTGCGCACAGCGTTGCGTCTCGGTGTGTCTTGACCACGAGAGCTTTGACGGCAGTACCGTAGGCGTAGTTCAGTATTGTCGCTCATAGATGGCGAGAGTAGTTATGAAAAGCTTGCTTATTTCATCTGGAGGCTGTATTTCACGATTTTTTAACCCACTGTAAAGAAAGGAGTCATTTCTGTGTTCGACGGTGTATTTTTTAGGGTTCCGTACGTCCGAATACAAAAACGGAACCCTTATAGGATCACACGTGTGTCCGTCTGTCTGTCGCCTGTCGCTTACAGTCTATTACCTCCGAATCTACTAGACCGATTGAGTTGAAATTTGGTACACATATCAATTCCTGTGACCCAAGCACAGAAGTGTGACGTGAATAGATGAAATCTGTATGTGGGAGGTAATTTTGGGGGGGGGGGGGGGAGGGGAAAAAAAAAAAATTGAAAACTGCATCGTGTGACATAGTCAGAAATTAGTTTTCTACTTTATAGATTATAGGAAAACCTATAAGAAGTCCATGATATTAAAATAACATGGTAAATCACTCAATATTGTGCGTACCAAATTGGGTCAGATTTAAAAAATCGTAATAGGAAACATCGTACGGAACCCTCTTCACGCGAGTCCAACTCGCACTTGGCCGGTTTTTTATACGTATATTCACCCGTTTCTCCGTCAGTTGTGGAATGATTTTCCAAACTCACGCGTCGCACCGTGTGAAGCCAACATAAAGAATTCGAACCCAGCCAAGCGCATTACTTTGTGTAATTTAATTTCATCACCACTGCTCTCAAAACGGTGAAGGAAAAAATCGTGAGGAAACCGGCATGTCCTAGATCCAAAAGTTCGAAGACATGTGACATTCGCCAACACGTAATGGGCCCGCGAGCTGGATTATGGCCCACTCCCTCTCACAGAGAGGAGGCCTGTGTCCCAGCAGTGGGAATATTTATAGGCCGACGAGGCGACGATGATGATGATGCCAATAACTGGACAAATGGCCTATTCTTGCTAAACTCGAGGAAAAACATTCATGTCCACGTACAATTCGTTCATTAGTTTATTTTGCGAGAAAAGCACGAAGAAATGTTTGAAGGGTCAATAATTGGGTGTTCTGCCTTTGGTATTTTGAAATCCAAGTTGAAAGTATGAGATGGGTTTTTATACATATAATTATCAATGTTGAGATGTTAATGAGAAATACCTAATGGGACTCGTCGGACTAATGTGATTTCTTGCGGTGCTATCCAGAATACCTACCTACCTACATGCTGAAAAGTAGCAATAAGCGTCCATAGGATAACCTTCTGTGGATTCAATAATTAGTGGAACCTGGTAGTAACTTAACCTTGAAATAAAAAAACTTTGGGTTGGGTATCTACTTCTTATGGACTACACATTTAGGTACCTATATTGTAGGCTTAAAATGGACACATGATAGCACATCAGTCGTAAAAGAATGATACAAGGTCAAACAGATAAATAGGTAGGTATCTTGCAAATCTTTTAACACATTTTTTTACAATTTTAACCGACTTCAAAAAAGGAGGAGGTTATCAATTCGACTGTATTTTTTTAATTGTTGTTTACCTCATAACTTGCGACTGGGTGAACCGATTTTCATGATTCTTTTTAGGGTTCCGTAGCCAAATGGCAAAAACGGAAACCCTTATAGATTCGTCATGTCTGTCTGTCTGTCCGTGTATGTCACAGCCACTTTTTGTCCAAAGTATATGAGCTATCCTGTTGAAACTTGGTAAGTAGATGTATTATGTGAACCGCATTAGGATTTTCACACAAAAATAAAAACAAAACAAATTTTGGGGGTGCCCCCCATACTTGGAATTGAAACTCAAAAATTTTTTTTTCACCACACACATACGTGTGGGGTATCTATGGATAGGTCTTCAAAAATGATATTGAGGTTACTAATATCATTTTTTTCTAAACTGAACAGTTTGCGCGAGAGACACTTCCAAAGTGGTAAAAAGTTGGTCCCCCCCCCCGTAACTTCTAAAATAAGAGAATGATAAAACTAAAAAAAATATATAATGTAGACCTCAACAAAAACTTCCAACGAAAATTGGTTTGGATGAGATACATTTAGCAGTTTTTGAGATATAGTACATTTTAAAAAACCGCAAATATAACTTTGCCATTCATACAAACACTATGGAAAACAAAGTTATTTTTGTTGTTTGTGTATATTACTTACTAATCTCAATACAATTATATCCCTAATCTATGCTTACTACTACGGAACCCTTCATGGGCGAGTCCAACTCGCACTTGGCCGGTTTTTTTATTTGAAAGCTGGTGCTTCCCGTGTGGTCCCATTGTCTCCATTTCAATATCTGATGATTGGATCCTGGAGAAATCGAGGGCTACCCTCAAATTTTATAGCCCCACACATCGTTTTTCGCAAACATTATGAAGTAATTTAAGTACTTGCATATAGTAATCATCATCTCATGTAGCTGAGCTGATGATGGAAGGTACAACTCCTTAACAGTAAGGAGTAGGCGTCGACTGATTTAGTAAATTATTTTTTTTCATTAAGTATTTCAAAACACTACAATTTAATAAAGGTCTGGAGTATATCTGATGATGGAGCCGAGAGACAGTCGAGGGAACTCCTCAACGATTCAAAGCTGTTGATAAGAACTTTACACCTAGATGAGTTGTAACTGTTATTAGGGGTCTGATGACGAAGACGAAGGACAGTTCAGGGAATTCCTCAGCGGTTTACAGTAGCTATCTTGTATTTGGACTTAATTCATTTATACTAATGACCCATATGGGTTATTGTTCGTAGCAGTATACCTGCCATTTGGTCCCATAGAAAAATCATTTATTTTGGTGTTCTTGCTTATTGTGTACATGGGCGATGTTATAACCGGTGCTAAGGATAATAAAATTCTAGTGCATATGTAAGAAAATTATGTATTTGAGAAAAATTTGGGTTGAATATTTAAACTAAAAAGGGTAAAATAAAAAAGTTAAAAAAAAATGTAACCGACTTCTAAAAAAAACAACCACTAAAAAGGGTAAAATAACCTACCAAATAACTTTTCTTTCGGAAGTCGGTGGCAACAAAATCAGTGAAATAAAAAAGCAAAGCCACCGACTTCCGTGAGAGAAGTTATTTGGTAGGTTATTTTACCCTACAACCACTAAAATAGTGTTTTTTTTTTAGAAGTCGGTTACATTAAAAAAAAAACCTTTTTTTCACACACATGTTTGAGGTGCCTACGCTACGCAACGCAATTGCTAAACTGTGCGCGAAATCCTTAAGAGAAAACGTGGACGTAATAAATAGCTAGATAGGGCTGGTCACGTGCAGGTCGTCCCATTTATGCTTCTTGTGAACACTGAAGGAAGTGCTGCAATTACTCGTGATGGATAGTGAGAGTTAGATGCGGCCGTAAGGGTCGCGCCATCCATATAACTTTCTTATCTACCTCTGAAGGGAAACTTTATGACATCTTTACGCGAATCGAAAAATATGGACGACCCCTTGACATTAAAACGCCGGTCTCGTATACCCAAATCGGATTTAAGAACTAAGGTTCTGACCACAGTACACCGGTTAGCGAGTAATCGACGATTAACCATGCCGTCCTTTTCATGTTGTTTACGCGCCGGTCCAGAGTTAATTGCGGTCACAGTTGGAACTTTTGGTACCCAAAATAGGTACCAATAAGCTCGAATGGTTGTCTTGGATTTTTCGGGTAAAAAATAAGTATGGATGGTGTTTGTTATTGACGGTAATGAGGTACATAATTATATATAAATAAAACAGAATAGCTAAAAGTTGATTTATTTCCATGGGAACCGATCAAATATCCATCTCTTAGCAGCCATGGTCCATTTTTAACCGACTTCAAAAAAAGGAGGATGTTCTAAATTCGTCGGAATCTTTTTTTTTTATGTATGTTCCCCGATTTCTCGGAGACGCCTGGACCGATTTGGAATTTTTTTCTTTTGTTTGAAAGGGTATACTTCCCAATTAATGGTCCCATGATCACCAGGTCAGGATCTGACGATGGGATCCCAGGGAAATCGAGGGCAACCCTCAAATTTTATAGGCCCGCACATCGTTTTTCGCAAATTTTATGAAGTAATTTAAGTACTTGCGTATGGTAATCATCATCTCATGTAGCTGAGCTTATGATGGAAGGTACAACTCCTTAACAGTTAGGAGTAGGCATCGACTGATTTAGTTTGTGTTCGCATACCTCCGGAATTGCAAGTCCAATTTAAGTAATTCTTTTTTTGTTGTACTAGGTATTGTTTAACTTACGGAATACTGCAAGTTTCATCAAAATCGGTTCAGGAGTTTTTGAGATAAGGAATTTTATTAGCTTATTGTGCACTTGAGCGATGTTGTTACCGGTGCTAAGGATTACAAAATTTTAGTGCACATGTAAGAGAATGATTTATTTGACAAGAATTTACTCGTAGGTTGAATATTTAAACTAAAAGAGTAAAATAAAAAACTTTTTCAAAAAAAGTAACCGCCTTCAAAAACAACCACAAAAAAGGGTAAAATAACCTACAAATACAAAATAACTTTTCTTTCAGAAGTCGGTGGCAAAAAAGACAATGAAATGAAAAAAAAACAAAGGACCGACTTCTGAAAGAAAAGTTATTTTGTAGGTTATTTTACCCTTTTTTGTGGTTGTTTTTGAAGGCGGTTACATTTTTTTTAACTATAAATAATTTTATTTTTGAATTGTCTTTTTTAGGGTTGCGTAGCCAAATGGCAAAAACGGAACCCTTATAGATTCGTCATGTCTGTCTGTCCGTCCGTATGTCACAGCCACTTTTTGTCGTAAGTATAAGAGCTATCCTGTTGAAACTTGGTAGATAGATGTATTATGTGAACCGCATTAGGATTTTCACACAAAAATAAAAACAAAACAAATTGTGGGTGTGCCCCCCATACTTAGAATTGAAGCTCAAATTTTTTTCACCAAACCCATACGTGTGGGGTATCTATGGATAGGTCTTTAAAAATTATATTGAGGTTACTAATATCATTTTTTTTAAACTGAACAGTTTGCACGAGACACACTTCCAAAGTGGTAAAATGTGTGTCCCCCCCTGTAACTTCTAAAATAAGAGAATGATAAAACTAAAAAAAATGTATAATGTAGACAAAAACTTCCATCGAAAATTGGTTTGGATGAGATACAGTCAGCAGTTTTTGAGATATAGTACATTTTCAAAAACCGCAAATATAACTTTGACATTCATACAAATACTACGAAAAACTAAGTTATTTTTATTGTTGTGTGTATATTACTTATCTCAATATAATTGTATCCCTAATCTATGCTTGCTACTACGGAACCCTTCATGGGCGAGTCCAACTCGCACTTGGCCGGTTTTATATTAAGGTACAGACGCCAGCAGGTCAACCTACTCGAAACGGTCAGATTTCACCAATCGAACATTAACTTTCCACTACTGTGATAAGGTTGAAAATCTATTGAAGAAAGGCAGATTGTGGTAGCTTGATGTGCGCACATCAAGCTACCACAATCTGCCTTTCTTCTTTGAACACTATTAACTTGCTACATCGTTCTCACATAATGTACCTAGGGCTGCACTAAAAGTATCGGGAATGGAATATTTCCACTGTTCTTGTTATATTAATAGTACATTGTTATCCAAGGCGTGAAAGTTACTTATTTAGGTACCGAGACGGGGTTTTTTTTTTTTTTTTTTTTTTTAGGGTGGCAAAATCATCAAATGAGTCCTCCCGCCCTGGGTGGGGCGGGAGGGACTGTCAGACTCTTACTGACTAAAATCCACCCGTGTTCCGTCGGATGCCCTTTACGTTCCGGGGCCACGGTATCCTGGATTAAGAGAAGTCCGCGACCCCGGCAGGCATTTGGCCCCATAAGGGGCCCCGTCGGTGACGCGTGAAACACGACGCGCCACCGACCCGGGCTTGGTCCTTGGTCGGACGGCGAGCATTCCCATTACTCACCGTCCGCAAGCCCGCTCCGCCGCTGTGCCCTCTGCTGTTCAGAGGGACACGCGTTGGAGCGTCCACCCGACAGGCTATTTGCATACGGGCAAAGAAACCCCTTAGGCACACAGTGCCTAAGGAGAGTTTTTGCCCGCATCCCAGGGCGCACCGGCCCGAAAAACTGGTCTTCCCCCCGGACGTATCCGAGAGGGAACTCCAGTCCACGGGCGCACGTGGAGGTTTCCTGTCTTAGCACCCCTTTCCTGTCTTAGCACCCCTCCGAGACGGGGTTTGGCGCCCGTAACGTAGTGAGGGCGCTAATAGTTCGAGGGACTAAATAAGTAATTTACCCGAGGTAATCACTGTGCTTTTCATTACGAATACGAGGAAAGTAAAATTAATAACATAAATTATTAGCTAACGAAAAAATGAGTGTAGATCGGATTGTCACTTTGCCGCTTGTTTTGATTTTTTGTTTAATTTTTGTGCTGTGGTCGTACAGCTATACAGCCAGGATTTTTCATGTTCATTATTTAAAAAACAGTGAACAATCGTAACGAAAAAGTGTAAAATAAAAAAAATAATTTAAAGAAAAACAAAAAACCCGACTGCGTAAAAACTAATTTTAAAAAATACGTGAAAAATTTAACTTAAATAAAAACTAAAAAGGAAGAAACAAGCCCAACAGAACAGCAGGAAGAAGCAGAACAGAACGACTCACAGTCGGGGCCCCTTGGGGTGATTTGATTGGTAAAATTTGAATGGGCCCCGACTGTGAGTCGTTCCGTTCTGCTTCTTCCTGCTGTTCTGTTGGGCTTGTTTCTTTCTTTTTATAGGTTTTCATATTTTACATGTTTGCGATCCGGTAACCGTAGCTTATTGACGCCTGGAACACTAATTAAAACACTACACATTTTTTAATCATTCGTTAATAGGTGTTTTGAATAGACTTTTAACTATAAGTTAAAAACCGGCCAAGAGCGAGTCGGACTCGCCCATAAAGGGTTCCGTAGCAGCAAGTAATAACATACTATAAAAGTTCTTGTAGTTGGTTCCAACTTTGAAAGGTTTAGGATTTATGACGTATTAAAAAAAAAACTTGAGAGGTGTCAAGGCACGTCGAAAATCGCTATGAACCTGTTAAAAAGGTTCAAGCGATTTTCGACCCTCCACCCCACACTACCCCACTCCACTCCGCTCCACTTCGCTCCACTCCGCTCCACTCCGCTCCACTCCGCTCCGCTCCACTCCGCTCCACTCCGCTCCACTCCGCTCCACTCCGCTCCACTCCGCTCCACTCCGCTCTACTCCACTCCGCTCCACTCCGCTCCACTCCGCTCCACTCCGCTCCACTCCGCTCCACTCCACTCCACTCCGCTCCACTCCACTCCACTCCGCTCCACTCCACTCCACTCCACTCCGCTCCACTCCACTCCACTCCACTCCACTCCACTCCACTCTACTCCACTGCACTGCACTCCACTCCACTGCACTCCACTCCACTCCACTACCTATTATAGCTGTAAAAATGAAGTTGACAAACTTACATTTGCAGTTGTTCTCCGATACATTTTGTTTAGGAAAATGTTATCCCAGTATGTTTTATAAGTTGGTCAACTATTACTCGTAAACTTGTAAAGCCCACTTAGTCATGATAATTTTCTTTTAAACTTCGTTATATATACTACTATTGTAAATTTTTTCACACCCCCAAACATAACCGTTTAGCTGGTAGAGGGGGGGGGGCACTCGAGTAGGGCAAAAATTAGCACTTTAAAGCTTAATATTTCACAAACGAATCTTTTTATCAAAAAATTGTTGATGGAAACTACCAATATTTTTTAAAGGCCTATTTAATGATATCCCACTAAGGGGTACGCGAGAAAAAAAAAAACATCCCCGCTTTACGTGTACAGGAGGTACCCTGAAAAAAAATATTTTACGAGATTTTATTTTACCACTTTTTTGACGCAACAAATCCGTATATTTACACCAAATTACAGCTTTCTAGTGCTGGGCGTCTCTGAGCTAAGCTGCGGACAGACGGACGGACGGACGGACGGACATGGCGAAACTATAAGGGTTCCTTGTTGACTACGGAACCCTAAAAATGGCAAAGATTTTGTCGAAATCTGTATTATTTAAGAGAAATAGTTGAAACTAAATTATTTTAAAGTCATTATTTATATTCTCAATACTTAACTTTATGTTATTTTAATTTTAAATGGCTCTGTAATTTCGTGGTTGTATAAAAAGTTTGACATGGTTCAATAGAAATGTCAAAATAAGTTAAAATAACTAAAACCCGACTACGAAAAAATCGCGCACTAAAAAGTATAAAACAAGAACAATCCGTGTTACAGAAATTTTTAATTAATAGCCGTGGTCGTATGCCACCTAGCCAATAAAGATTGTGTGAAACAACCGCAGGTGGCATACGACCACGGCTATTAATTAAAAATTTCTGTAACACGGATTGTTCTTGTTTTATACTTTTTAGTGCGCGATTTTTTCGTAGTCGGGTTTTAGTTATTTTAACTTATTTTTTATTTACACTATTTTGGGGTTATTTGATATAATAAGCAAAGCAGCGAGTGAATTTAAAATGTACTCATTAAGCCTTTTCATTTGATACCCATGTTGACACTGTTAGAAACAGGCAAAGTAGCTAGTAAAAGCTATATAATATATATATACACATCAAATGTGCTCATCAAGCCCTTTAATTTGATACCCATGTCCATACTGTGCGAATTTTTTTTTTCGGTTACGACTTTTCATCCCCTAGAGGGCGCCATATTGGATTTGGTGACACGTCACCTACCCTATAACCAGCGGACAACTGAGACGCTTCTAACGACACCTCATTTGTCAAGTAGTGATAAGTAGTTCAGAAGTTATGAGGGAACAGATGAACATACATACATACATACATACATACATACCGGTCAAAAAAAAATCATAACCCTCCTTTTTGCTTCGCCGTAGTCGGGTAAAAATAGAACTAGTTTTTTTTGAAAAGTATTTTTCATTACTCATACTCTGAAAGTAGGTTTTGGTTTGAAAGTTATCCATTGCCGCCCTAGGGAAAATCGCTTTCAACTGATAGCTGCCAAATTTAAGAAAAAAAAAACTAGTTCTATTTTGACATTTCTATTGAACCATGTTCAAACTTTTTAGACAGCCACGAAATTACAGAGCGATTTAAAATTAAAATAACATAAAGTTAAGTCATCGACAAAATCTTTGCCAATTTTTAAATAATGAACATGAAAAATCCTGGCTGTATGATGGACGACCACAGAAAAAAACTAAAAAAAAAAAATAAGCGGCAAAGTGACAATCCGATCTACACTCATTTTTTCTTTAGCTATTAATGTTGTTAATTTTACTTTCCTCGTATTCGTAATGAAAATCACAGTGTTAACCTCGGGTAAATTACTTATTTATAATTTATAATATAATATTATTTTTTAATAGTACCTCGAACTATTAGCGCCCTCACTACGTTACGGGCGCCAAACCCCATCTCGGGACGTAAATAAGTAACTTTCACGCCTTGGATAACAATGTACTATTCATTACTCATACTCTGAAAGTACCTACCTAGGTCATTACATGTCAGATTAGCCGTTTGAAAGTTATCCATTGCCGCCCTAGGGGAAATCGCTTTCAACTGACAGCTGCCAAATTTAAGAAAAAAAAAACTAGTTAACTAGTACACTGCAAGTTTCATCAAAATCGGTTCAGTAGTTTTTGAGATAGGGAGTTTTTTGCCTACTTGGGTTGTAGATTTTCAAAATCGATTGTATGTTTGGTCGCGATTATCTCGCGTTTGGCTGATCCGATTTTGATGCGGTTTTCACAAAAGTATTTTTTACATTCTAGGCATGGTTTTAATATATAACAATCATGGATATCTCGTGATTTTGACCGCATAGATCCGTTTTTGTTGCTGACTTGGAGTAAAGATTTCTAAAGACGCCGATTATACGAAGATTTTTGTTGAATATCTGAACTAAAAAGGGTTAAATAAAAATTTTTTTTAAAACTTTTTTAAAAAAATGAACCGACTTCATTTTTCGGTTCTTTTGAAAAAAAAGTTTTTTATATCTTAGCTTCAAACTGGATACATTTACATACATATCATGCAGATAATAAACATGTTTACTAACATAAGTACGAACTGAGTAAATAGACAAAAGATAAAATTAATGTGCACATGAGGTTACCTTGCAGAGAGTACCTTCCTACAAAAATATCAGCAACTAATTAGCCAACCTCACCTGCCCGTGGTGCACCCTGCTGATAAACGGACGAGGCCTGGCGACCGAACCAATGGCGGTATAACCATTACAAGGTATACAGAGTCAAATTTCTCTGACCAGCGGCGGGCAGCAGCGTCGCTGGTGCGAGACTCTGTACTGCGCTCACCAACCCGCTTGCCCAGCGTGGTGAGTATGGGCATGCACCTCCCATGAACGAGCGACTGAACCCACGGCCCCCAGTTCCCGGCCGCCCTACTATTCCGGGTCACGGCAGCGGCCTTGGTTACGGTGGGGTAGGGGGTGCCAAGAATCTCCGGGCTACGGATGGCTGCCACAAACCCTTGACCTTGGCGACGTATAATGGACGCAGTTTACGACTGGACGAAGGCTTGGTCGAACTCGAGGAAGAGCTCAAAAACATAAGGTGGCATGTTCTGGGGCTGTCAGAAGTCCGAAGACAGGGGGAGGACACGATGACCTTAGAATCTGGCCATCTTTTCTACTTCCGAGAAGGAGACCAACTCTCCCAAGGTGGCGTGGGTTTCCTTGTCCACAAAGCACTCCGTGACAACGTGTTGGAGATATCCAGTGTGTCGACCCGGGTAGCGTACCTTGTAATCAGACTGACCAAGAGATATTCTCTTAAGGTCATACAGGTATACGCCCCGACGTCGACTGGACACTCGGATGATGTGGTGGAGGCCATGTATGAGGATATATCCAAAGCCATGCATCGTAAAACCAAGACCCACTTCACCGTTGTCATGGGTGACTTCGACGCCAAAGTAGGAGTACAGCAACTCGACGAATCGTGTGTCGGACCACACGGCTTTGGAACCAGGAACCACAGGGGGCAAATGCTGGTCAACTTTCTGAGCATGGAGGGGCTCTTCTGCATGAACAGTTTCTTCCAGAAGAAACCCCAGAGAAAGTGGACTTGGCTAAGCCCCGACGGTAGGACGAAGAACGAGATAGACTTCATCATGACGGACAAGAAGCATATATTTAGGGATGTCTCTGTGGTGAACAGGTTCAACACCGGCAGTGACCACCGACTAGTAAGAGGCACCCTAAATATCAATTTTAGGCTTGAGAGAAGCCGCATGATGAGGTCAGTTCTCCGTCCAACACTGGACCAGACCGGCCAAGGTGCCAAAGCCTTCCAATTGGAACTCCGCAATCGGTTTGCCGCTTTGGAAACTACAGAGGACGTGGACAAGGACCTAGAGAGCGTGATAGAAGTCATACGCGAAGTGGGAAATAGGCACTTTAAGGGGAAGGCAGCGTGCCATAGGTCTAAACTTTCGAGCGAGACTCTGGAACTGATGAAGCAACGACGAGAAAGGCCAGAGGAAACTTTGTCAGACACCCGATCCCTGCATAAAAAGATACGGAGTTTAGTGAGACGCGACCTTCGTAAATTGAATACTCGCCTCATAGAGGAGGCGATTAAGCAGAATCGTGGGTCGAAGGTCTTCACTAAAAGACTCGGGAGGAGTCATCTGACAAAGTTGAAAACCTCGGATGGCAGAATTGTTGCATCGGTTCCAGAGATTCTGGCCGAAATCGAAGACTTCTATGGCCAACTCTACGCCTCGCATTCCCCGCAGCCACAGCCCGACGCAAATTACCTAAGAGCCACGCTTACACGCCACTACACAGACGATCTCCCAGACGTAGAGATAGATGAGATTGAGACGGCCCTTGGGCAGCTTTGTAATGGGAAGGCTCCCAGCGAAGACGGAATTACCTCCGAGCTTCTAAAAACTGCGGGCCAACCTGTGCTCGGAGAGCTTAGGAGGTTGTTCAACTCCGTCATAGCCAGTGGGACTACCCCGGAGGCGTGGAGCAGGGGCGTGGTGACATTGTTTTTTCAAGAAAGGAGACAAAAATCTCCTCAAAAACTACAGACCAATCACGCTCCTGAGTCACATCTACAAGCTGTTTTCGAGGGTCGTCACAAATCGGCTTTCCGCTAGATTTGACGCTTTCCAGCCGCCGGAGCAGGCTGGGTTTCGCAAAGGCTATAGTACCGTAGACCACATACACACAGTGCGGCAGGTTATACAGAAGACAGAGGAGTATAACCAGCCGCTGTGTCTAGCCTTTGTGGACTACGAAAAAGCCTTCGATTCCGTCGAAACCTGGGCTGTTCTGGAATCCTTGCAGCGATGCCAAGTCGATTGGCGGTACATAAAGGTGCTAAGGAGCCTATATAGCATGGCGTCGATGTCGGTCCAAGTACAAAACCACCGAACAAAACCCATCCAGCTGCTAAGAGGTGTGAGACAGGGAGATGTAATATCCCCTAAACTGTTTACCAACGCGCTGGAGGATTTGTTCAAGACGCTGGACTGGAACGGACTGGGCATCAATGTCAACGGTGAATACCTAACGCACCTTCGTTTTGCCGACGATATAGTTATTATGGCGGAATCGCTGCAAGACCTGCAAAAAATGCTGAACAGTCTCAATGCTGCCTCGAGACGTGTGGGTCTTGGGATGAACCTGGACAAGACTAAGGTCATGTTCAATGACCATGTCATCCCAGAACCAATTTCCGTCGAAGGCATAACACTCGAAGTTGTCCAAGAATACATCTACCTCGGACAGGTATTACAGCTAGGTAGAGACAACTTCGAGCGAGAAATTGCCAGAAGAGTGCAGCTGGGCTGGGCAGCATTTGGGAAAATGCGTCATATCCTCACGTCGCCACTGCCGCAGTGCCTGAAAAGCCGGGTGTTCAATCAGTGCGTCCTTCCAGTCCTAACCTACGGAGCCGAAACGTGGAACATGTCAGTCAAGCTGGCCCACCGACTTCATGTCACGCAGCGTGCTATGGAAAGGTCTATGCTTGGGGTCTCACTAAGGGATAAAATCCGGAATGAGGTCTTACGGCATAAGACCAAAGTTACAGATATTGTCCAAATCTGTAGCAAGCTGAAGTGGCAGTGGGCTGGTCATGTCTGCCGCAAAACCGACGATAGGTGGAGTAGGAAGGTTCTCGAATGGAGACCGCGTGTAGGTAAGCGTAGGGTGGGACGCCCCCCGGCAAGATGGACCGATGACCTGAAGAAGGTGGCTGGCAGTGGCTGGATGAAAAAAGCTGGAGATCGTGCGCTGTGGCGCTCCCTGGGAGAGGCCTATGTCCAGCAGTGGACTGCAATAGGCTGAAATGATGATGATGATTAACCAAAACATAGGTATGGAATAATATTCTTTACCCACTCTTACATTTCACACTTTCTCTGTATCAACTTGGTTCAAATTCCTATTTTGTAACTACCTACAAAATCTAATGCAGGTATGATTGGACGATTAATGACTACAATATTCAGGGTAATTAATTGTTTTATCAATCCGAAATTTGTGGACATACATCGCTGTTCATAATAGCATGTTTAGTAAAACTATGGATGGGTGTTTGTTACTCTTTAACACAAAAGCTACTGAACGTAGGTATTTAGATTGCAAACTCGTATTCCGTACCATTATCTCGACTCATCCGTAGAATAAAGCCCGATGTGACCATAGTGCAAAAACCAGTTAAATAGCTTGATGAGATAAGGAATGAAAGCTCTACAAACGTGTGTTTTTAGAATTTTGATATTTTATTTAGTTTCGGAAACATAGAATCGAATAACGTCACATCTGAAATTTGTTCCGCGGAACAACGCACGAAGTGTAAAGTATAAGAGCTATCTTGTTGAAACTTGGTAGGTAGATGTATTATGTGAACCGCATTAGGATTTTCACACAAAATTAAAAACAAAACAAATTTTGGGTGTGCCCCCCATACTTAGAATTGAAGCTCAAAATTTTTTTTTCACCAAACCCATACGTGTGGGGTATCTATGGATAGGTCTTTAAAAATTATATTGAGGTTACTAAGATCATTTTTTTCTAAATTGAACAGTTTGCACGAGACACACTTCCAAAGTGGTAAAATGTGTCCCCCCCCCCTGTAACTTCTAAAATAAGAGAATGATAAAACTAAAAAAAAATGTATAATGTAGACCTCAACAAAAACTTCCAACGAAAATTGGTTTGGATGAGATACAGTCAGCAGTTTTTGAGATATAGTACATTTTCAAAAACCGCAAATATAACTTTGACATTCATACAAACACTACGAAAAACTAAGTTATTTTTATTGTTGTGTGTATATTACTTATCTCAATATAATTGTATCCCTAATCTATGCTTGCTACTACGGAACCCTTCATGGGCGAGTCCAACTCGCACTTGGCCGGTTTTATATTAAGGTACAGACGCCAGCAGGTCAATCTACCCGAAACGGTCAGATTTCACCAATCGAACATTAACTTTCCACTATTGTGATAAGGTTGAAAATCTATTGAAGAAAGGCAGATTGTGGTAGCTTGATGTGCTGGCGTCTGTACTATGGACACTATTAACTTGCTACATCGTTCTCACATAATGTACCTAGGGCTGCACTAAAAGTATCGGGAATGGAATATTTCCACTGTTCTTGTTATATTAATAGTACATTGTTATCCAAGGCGTGAAAGTTACTTATTTAGGTCCCGAGACGGGGTTTGGCGCCCGTAACGTAGTGAGGGCGCCAATAGTTCGAGGGACTAAATAAGTAATTTACCCGAGGTAAACACTGTGGTAATTAATTGTTTTATCAATCCGAAATTTGTGGACATACATCGCTGTTCATAATAGCATGTTTAGTAAAACTATGGATGGGTGTTTGTTACTCTTTCACACAAAAGATACTGAACGTAGGTATTTAGATTGCAAACTCGTATTCCGTACCATTATCTGTAAAAAACGGCATATAACAGTCTTTTATGGGAGGCCCCTTAAATATTTTTTTTTCTCTTAATCTAAGTACTTATTTATTTTTAAAGTTAATATTAACTAATTATTCTGTGAATATTTCAAGCGTCTACCTGTTGCCGGTATGAACATCGAACAGAAACGGGCAAAAAATCACGGTTGTTGTATTATAGGAGCCCTAATATTTATTTTATTCTGTTTTTTAGTATTTGTTGTTACACTGGCAACAGAAATACATCCTCTGTTAAAATTTCAAGTGTCTAACTATCAAGGTTCATGAGATAGGTACCTACAGCCTGTTAACATGAGGAACAGACGGAGGGACAGCGGAGTCTTAGCGGGTTCCCCTTTGGGTACGGAACCCTAAAAATCGGCGTATTTACATGAAGTTTACGTCACACTCTTATGTACCAAACATCTGCAAAATTTGCACAAGAATAATTATACTCTGTATCTTTATATAATTATAGATAACAGTCGTCTTGACCGTGGCCTTCGATAATTAAACTCAAACAGTTGAAAAACACATTACATAACTTGTTTTATTTATTTATATAAAACGTATAAGTATCTATTTATACATAACGAAGATAATTATGCCCCAGTTGTGATACTGCCGTCTTTAAAGTATGGCCGCGAGCGTTCCCACTGTTAAATTTAACAACGGCCTAACTTGTCCCATACTTGGGCTTGGGACATGGCAGGTAAGATTTTTTTATATGTTTTTTGACATTAATATCTAATATAGAGCAGTGGTGGCCCAGTGGTATCGGCCCCGACTCGGTCATGGCGCAGTACTTTGTGTAATTTATTTTATCACCTCTACTCTCAAAACGGTGAAGGAAATCATCGTGGGGAAACCGGAATGTTCTAGAATCCAAATTCAAAGACGTGTGACATCTAGTAACCCGTACTTGGCTTGCATGCTGGATTATGGCCCACTCGCACTCGCTCTCTCAGAGAGGAGGCCTGTGTCCCAGGAGTGGGACAATTATGGCCTGATGATGACATACGTAAATAAGGTCAAAAGATTATTATCATAATATTAAGGCATGACATTAGGTACCTACTTGCGAACTTCTCTAGCCCAATTGGCAATACTTTTTTTTTTGTTTTGTGGTCGTAATTGTTAGGACAAAGTTTGTATGAAAGAAAACGCATAAAAGTCGAAAATAACCTGTCATCCCTGCGAAAGTGTGACGATTAGCTAGTTTTTATTAAATGAGAATGGATAAAAAACATGGCAGATGGATATAAATATATGAGACCTATACTTACCTACCTAAATTTTTCTGGATTGACTCCAAACAGAGTTCTCGAAATGGTAATAATATTGAAGTAACTAGGTATATTGTTGTAGGTACTTAGTTTGAGCAGTGGTGGCCCAGTGGTATCGGTCCCAACTTACGAGTAGTGGGTTCGAACCCCTCCAGGCACATTACTTTGTGTAATTTATTAATTCATCTCCACTGCTCTCAAAACGGTGAAGAAAAACATCGTGAGGAAACCGGCATGTTCTAGAACCAAAAATTCGAAGACATGTGATATCTACCAACCCGCACTGGGCCCGCGTGGTGGAATATGGTCCACTTCCTCGCACAGAGAGGCGGCCTCTGTCCCAGCAGTGGGGATATTATAGGCTGATGATGAATGAATACTTAGTTTTCAACTTCATCCTTATCCCAATTAACTTGGGGTCATCGCAGTAGGTATGTCTTCTTTTTAATTCTTGTCTATTACTCGTTATCTCAACAGTTACTTGCTTTATTTAGCAAACAATGCTCACTCATCATTTGATTATTTTAGGTACGAGTATTAATGTTCTCTTACTCAGAATATTATCTCTGATAGTAACCTGAACAGCCATGTAAAATCAGAATACACTTAATTTTTAAGTTCTATAATTACAAAATATATAATAAATAATTATCGTGGCAACAACTCGCAAAGTAAGAAGCAAGTGACAAGTATCTAAAACTTAGCAAACACTTTACAAGTACCTACAAATTATGACATACTCGTAAAACAGAGTTAACATGTTATTTTATCTACAAAAAGCTAAAAATAGGTACGGATTGTCTTTACTCAATAGATTCGCGTCATAAGTACCTATGTCACACATGACTTACCTACGTAGGGACTTACTGCCGATGGTATTCGGTACCTCAATTTATTTTATAGCCCTGATTTTCAGGCCGTGCCAATGAGCGAAACTCGTTACGCTCATTGGCACGGCACTACACAGTGAAATTTATCATAACTCTGGCTGCTAGTATAAGCCGTGCTAAAATTTGAAGTATCGTGCTCATCTCATGGCTGCCAAACTTTGTTTATAATAAAACACTCCGTAGTAAAACAATGTCTTTTTATGTATTTAGTCAAACCCGGGCGAGGTGACGCGGGCGGTCGGAGAAGCCATCGACATCGGCTATCGACATATAGACTGCGCACATCTATATTTTAACGAGAAGGAGGTCGGAGAAGCGATCAAGGAGAAAATTAAGCAGGGCATCGTAAAAAGGTCAAAATATATGTCCATTTAGTCTGTACCCAATGCTTTCTCCGTTCCGGGTCAGACCTGTCTTTGGTCCCGCTTATCCCTAATCCACGTGCCATTTTCTTGTTATTAAATAACAAAGTTTCGTAGTAAATGTTTAGGGTTTACTGGCTACAACGGACTCTTAGCTACCTATTTGGGTTCTACAAAATAAATTGAATGGTTCATCTCCGTTCATATCTACGAGTAAATGTATCAGTGTTGGCAAGGAAAATTAAAATAATATGTTCAGGTATTTGTGCTATAGTCGTGTAACTACAATATTTTCAAATAGGTTTGTAGTTCAAAGCAAATTTAATTAGTTCGTTAAATTCTATAAATATCCTGAAATGCTTATCCCAATTCCGATCTTTACAAGGGTTGTGCCGCTATTTGGCCTAGATAATTAGGGCTGTAGGTGGAGGCACTTCATGAGCCGTGTATCTACCTGAACGTGTTATTATTACAAACATGTTTGCTACTTTAATGTTTTACAGAGGGGACCTTTTTATAACATCAAAGATATGGAATACGTATCACAGGCCGGATTTAGTGGAAAAGGCTGTAAAAATCTCGTTGTCTGATCTCGGATTGGATTATTTGGATTTATATCTCATTCACTGGCCTATGGCTTACAAGGTAAGCCCATTTTTATTATTCTTAAAGTTGTATACTGCGAACTAAGCCTGACGCAGCCTCGAACAGAAATTGAGTTTATATTAGGTTAGCCGAATTCTTTAAATCCGCAGAAGACTTATGTAAATAAACGAAAAAAAAAACTTTTCAATTTCAGCTAAAGCTTTTTAAAAAACGATACTCAAGAACATTAGCTTTATTATGTACAAAGCGAAATAAAATGTTTGTCTGATTTTAGGAAGGCAGTGATCCGTTTCCTTCAGATGCTAATGGCAAAGTGATTTACTCCGACGTCGACTACGTGGATACGTGGAAGGCTATGGAGAAGCTCGTCGAGAAAGGCCTCGTTAAGAGCATCGGCGTCAGCAACTTCAATTCTGTACAATTGACTCGAATTCTGAACGCTGCTACAATTAAGCCGGTGACCAATCAGGTGAGGTGTTGAAAATGATTCAATCAACAGCGCTTCTGTTGTATAACGTTATAAGTAGCTCCAAAAGTAAATATATTGTAGGTACTATATTGTATCTTTTGAAAATGTAAACAGTTTTAGTTATTTGAATATTGGAGTTGCCAGGTTAGAATAATAATTTTGAATGTAATTTAGATTCGATATCTAGCCAATATTCCGATCCTGAGATTATGACTTAAATCTCGCAGACTGATGCATTTACAAATTGTTCACGTAATTCTAATATTAATCAAACTTCGAGCTAGTTGATAAGTCATCGATTCGTCGCAGGTGGAATGTCACCCGTACTTGAACCAGAGCAGGCTGTTCAACTTCTGCAAGGAGCATGGGGTCACTTTGACGGCGTACAGCCCCCTCGGAAGCCCTCAGCGTCCTTGGGCGCAGCCCGGCGAGCCCTCACTACTGGAGGACCCCAAAGTGTTGGCTATTGCGAAACGGCTGAACAAAACTCCGGCACAAATTTTAATAAGGTAACTTTGAAGGTTCACTTTAATTAACGTCACAGATAATTATCTACATTGATGCATGGATGTTACTCTGCTCTATTAGTTTGTGCTTTTTGTGTGTTAGCACTAAATTTATTTAACAAAACAATGTTCAGTCAGTTACAGTAAAAGCCCGAGTTAGATTAATATTAATGATGACTCCACAACAATAATGATAGTTTTGTTTAGTCAAATAGAAAAGTTTCCTCGACATAATGCCGGAAATCGACGTCTGTTTGCTGTATCTAAGAGAATAGATCGAAACCTTTCAACAAGGGAAACCTATTTGTCATAAATAATTTGTCCGGTGATTTCTGGGCTATCTTTACTCAGAAAGAATATTCTATTATCTTTCTATGGACATATTGAGTATACTTGTTAATGTTAGTTTATACTTACAATGTTTGATTAATATAAGTTGATTTATTTATTTATGTTTCCGGACTTACGTTATAAACAGACTTCCTAAACTGAAGTATCGATCAAAAGCTTTTTGTCTAATGTTTGGTATTTGAACAAAGCCCGATCACTACGAATAGCCGTATTTTTTGCCGTCAAATAAATGCAAAACTATTGCATTTATTTGACGACCTCATTTTTTATGTTCGAAAGTTGGGCCGGAGCTAGGAGTACTTTTGAGGGTAGAGGGGGGAGGGATCAACTCTTCGCATCACCAGAGGGCTAGCCTACTTTTGGTCAAAGAATCAGCATTGCGATCCATACTTCTGGGTACTTCTACAGTTGGGTTTCCAACTGGAGAAGTCTGAAGAATTCTTTGCATAATTATTTTATTACTTATATAAATATATAAGTTAGTTTATAGCAGGCTATATTACATTTTGTATATTAGCACGAAAACAGTAATTTTACAAAAAAATCATCTAAAAGTTATTGGTTAGGGACACCTGATTGACGGTCAAAGGTCACTCGGAGATTTATTTATAAATGGAGTCAGCAGAAATAAGAAGCGTATTTAGGCGTAAATAAAAAATGGCGGTTTCAAAGATCGTAATTTATTGCTTCAATAGACCGATGAAATAGATATGATGATAAAATGTTTCTAAATTGCATTTTATATATAAAATTTAGCAATGGACAGATTTTTTGCACAGAAAATAAAAATAACCGGGGACGCGAGGCAATGGAGCATCATTTGATGCGATCGACACCAGCCCGAGTGACCGGAACGAAGCCGTTTAGCAGATTTTATCGTTTTTTTATTTGTATTCCTATGTTGGAAATAATAAAAATAAGATTTTACTGGTATTGGACATGATATTGATAACATCTATCAAATATCCTTGCATCCTTTATTCTGTCATTTCATTTCAACTTTCTTATCAATTATTACATTGCGATTAAATTGCTCCGAAAACATTTAATAACTGAATGGAAATAAGAAAGCCACCTGTTCAAATAAATTATACTTTGGAGACAGATGGGGAAAGAATATTTTTCATCTAACGAGCGTCTAAGTCAATAATGAGAGCAAAGTAAGGACAATCCCCTAAATAAAGATAATAATCAGCTTTTTGTTTTAATATACTACTACTACTAAAATGAAATAAGTGTGCTTTCGTAATACATACTATGTCATCGTTAGACAAATTGCACGTCCGATGTACAAACGCGTAGCGGGTAGCACATAATGTGCTAGACACGTCTACGAAAATACAACGTACCCTGTGCTACGCCGCTACGCCGTAGCCAATTTGCAGGGAGCTTTTTGGTTGTTTTGTGGTTATTAAAGTCCTTACGT